>OZ024806.1:507501-1922501 GCA_964017045.1 Omphiscola glabra | reverse complement strand
TTGTGGTGGTGGTACTGGTTGTGGTGCTGTTTGTGGTGTTGTTTGTGGTGCTGGTGTTTGTGGTGCTGGTGTTTGTAGTGGTGGTTGTGTTGCTGGTTGTGGTGGTGCTGGTGGTTGTGGTGGTTGTTTTTGTGGTGGTGGTTGTGGTGGTGATGGTTCTGGTGGTGGTGGTTGTGGTTCTGGTTGTGGTGCTGGTTGTGGTGATGTTTGTGGTGCTGGTGTTTTTGGTGGTGGTTGTGCTGCTGGTGTTTGTGGTGCTGATTGTTGTGCTGGTTGTGGTGCTGGTTGTGGTGCTGGTTGTGGTGCTGGTGTTTGTGGTGGTGGTTGTGGTGGTGGTTTTGGTGCTGTTTGTTGTGCTGGTTGTGGTGCTGTTTGTTGTCCTGGTGTTTGTGGTGGTGGTTGTTTTGCTTGTTTTGGTGGTGGTTGTGGTGCTGGTGTTTGTGGTGCTGGTGTTTGTGGTGCTGGTGTATGTGGTGCTGCTTGTGGTGGTGGTTGTGGTGCTGGTTTTGGTGCTTTTTGTAGTGCTGGTGTTTGTGGTGCTGGTTGTGGTGCTGGTTGTGGTACTGGTGTTTGTGGTGGTGGTTGTGGTGCTGGTTAAGGTGCTGGTTGTTGTGCTGTTTGTGGTGTTGGTGTTTGTGGTGGTGGTTGGGGTGGTGGTTGTGGTGGTGGTTGTGGTGGTGGTTGTGGTAGTGTTTGTGGTGCTGGTTGTGGTGCTGGTTGTGGTACTGGTGTTTGTGGTGGTGGTTGTGGTGCTGGTGTTTGTGGTGCTGGTGTTTGTGGTGCTGGTGTTTGTGGTGCTGGTGTTTGTGGTGCTGGTTGTGGTGCTGGTGTTTGTTGTGGTGGTTGTGGTTGTGGTGCTGTTTGTTGTGCTGGTTGTGGTGCTGGTGTTTATGGTGCTGGTTGTGGTGCTGGTGTTTGTGGTGCTGGTTGTGGTGCTGTTTGTTGTGCTGGTTGTGGTGCTGGTGTTTATGGTGCTGGTTGTGGTTCTGGTGTATGTGGTGCTGCTTGTGGTGGTGGTTGTGGTGGTGGTTGTAATGCTGTTTGTAGTGCTGGTGGTTGTGGTGGTGGTTGTGGTGTTTGTTGTGGTGTTGGTTGTGGTGTTGGTTGTGGTGTTGGTTATGGTGCTGGTTGTGGTGGTGGTCGTTGTGGTGGTGATGGTTTTGGTGTTGGTTGTTGTGGTGGTTGTGTTTGTGGTGGTGGTTGTGGTGTTGGTTGTGGTGGTGGTTGTGGTGTTGGTTGTGGTGGTGGTTGTGGTAGTGGTCGTTGTGGTGGTGATGGTTGTGGTGTTGGTTGTTGTGGTGGTTGTGTTTGTGGTGGTGGTTGTGGTGGTGGTTGTAGTGGTGGTTGTGGTGGTGTTTGTGGTGGTGGTTGTGGTGCTGGTGGTTGTGGTGGTGATTGTGGTGCTGGTTGTGGTGGTGGTGGTGTTGTGGTGGTAGTGATGGTTGTGGTGCTGGTTGTGGTGCTGGTTGTGGTACTGGTGTTTGTGGTGGTGGTTTATTTTGCTGGTTTTGGTGGTGGTTGTGTGCTGGTTGTGGTGGTGGTGGTGATGTTTGTGGTGGTGGTACTGGTTGTGGTGCTGTTTGTGGTGTTGTTTGTGGTGCTGGTGTTTGTGGTGCTGGTGTTTGTAGTGGTGGTTGTGTTGCTGGTTGTGGTGGTGCTGGTGGTTGTGGTGGTTGTTTTTGTGGTGGTGGTTGTGGTGGTGATGGTTCTGGTGGTGGTGGTTGTGGTTCTGGTTGTGGTGCTGGTTGTGGTGATGTTTGTGGTGCTGGTGTTTTTGGTGGTGGTTGTGCTGCTGGTGTTTGTGGTGCTGATTGTTGTGCTGGTTGTGGTGCTGGTTGTGGTGCTGGTTGTGGTGCTGGTGTTTGTGGTGGTGGTTGTGGTGGTGGTTTTGGTGCTGTTTGTTGTGCTGGTTGTGGTGCTGTTTGTTGTCCTGGTGTTTGTGGTGGTGGTTGTTTTGCTTGTTTTGGTGGTGGTTGTGGTGCTGGTGTTTGTGGTGCTGGTGTTTGTGGTGCTGGTGTATGTGGTGCTGCTTGTGGTGGTGGTTGTGGTGCTGGTTTTGGTGCTTTTTGTAGTGCTGGTGTTTGTGGTGCTGGTTGTGGTGCTGGTTGTACTGGTGTTTGTGGTGGTGGTTGTGGTGCTGGTTAAGGTGCTGGTTGTTGTGCTGTTTGTGGTGTTGGTGTTTGTGGTGGTGGTTGGGGTGGTGGTTGTGGTGGTGGTTGTGGTGGTGGTTGTGGTAGTGTTTGTGGTGCTGGTTGTGGTGCTGGTTGTGGTACTGGTGTTTGTGGTGGTGGTTGTGGTGCTGGTGTTTGTGGTGCTGGTGTTTGTGGTGCTGGTGTTTGTGGTGCTGGTGTTTGTGGTGCTGGTTGTGGTGCTGGTGTTTGTTGTGGTGGTTGTGGTTGTGGTGCTGTTTGTTGTGCTGGTTGTGGTGCTGGTGTTTATGGTGCTGGTTGTGGTGCTGGTGTTTGTGGTGCTGGTTGTGGTGCTGTTTGTGGTTCTGGTGTATGTGGTGCTGCTTGTGGTGGTGGTTGTGGTGGTGGTTGTAATGCTGTTTGTAGTGCTGGTGGTTGTGGTGGTGGTTGTGGTGTTTGTTGTGGTGGTGGTGGTGGTGGTTGTGGTGCTGGTTGTGGTGCTGGTTGTGGTGCTGGTTGTGGTGTTGGTTGTGGTGCTGGTTTTGGTGCAGGTTGTGGTGCTGGTTGTGGTGCTGGTTGTGGTGCTGGTTGTGGTGCTGGTTGTGGTGCTGGTGTTTATGGTGCTGGTGTTTGTGGTGTTGGTTGTGGTGCTTGTTGTGGTGCTCGTTGTGGTGCTGGTTGTTGTTCTGTTTGTGGTGCTGGTTGTGGTGCTTGTGTTTATGGTGCTGATTGTGGTGCTGGTGTTTGTGGTGGTGGTTGGGGTGCTGTTTGTGGTGCTGGTGTGTTTGGTGCTGGTTGCGGTGGTGGTTGTGGTGCTGGTGTTTGTGGTGCTGGTGTTTGTGATGCTGGTTGTGGTGCTGGTGTTTGTTGTGGTGGTTGTGGTGCTGTTTGTTGTGCTGGTGTTTGTGGTGCTGGTTGTAGTGCTGGTGTTTATGGTGCTGGTTGTGGTGCTGGTGTTTGTGGTGCTGGCTGTGGTGCTGTTTGTGGTTCTGGTGTATGTGGTACTGCTTGTGGTGGTGGTTGTGGTGCTGGTGTTTGTGGTGGTGGTTGTGGTGCTTTTTGTGGTGCTGGTTGTGGTGCTGGTTGTGGTGCTGTTTATGGTGCTGGTTATGGTGCTGGTGTTTGTGGTGATGGTTGTGGTGCTGGTTGTTGTGCTGTTTGTGGTGCTGGTGTTTGTGGTGGTGGTTGGGGTGGTGGTTGTGGTGGTGGTTGTGGTAGTGGTTGTGGTGCTGGTTGTAGTGCTGGTTGTGGTACTGGTGTTTGTGGTGGTGTTTGTGGTGCGGGTTGTGGTGCTGGTGTTTGTGGTGCTGTTTGTGGTGCTGGTGTTTGTGGTGCTGGTTGCGGTGGTGGTTGTGGTGCTGGTGTTTGTGGTGCTGGTTGTGGTGCTGTTTGTGGTGTTGTTTGTGGTGCTGGTGTTTTTGGTGGTGGTTGTGGTGCTGTTTGTGGTGATGGTGTTTGTGGTGCTGGTTGTGGTGGTAGTTGTTTTTGTGGTGGTGGTTTTGGTGGTGATGGTTCTGGTGGTGGTGGTTGTGGTGCTGGTTGTAGTGCTGGTTGTGGTGGTGGTTTTGGTGGTGGTTGTGGTGCTGGTTGTGGTGGTGGTGGTGATGGTTGTAATGCTGATTGTGGTGCTGGTGGTTGTGGTGGTGGTTGTGGTGCTGGTTGTGGTGCTGGTTGTGGTGCTGGTTATGGTGTTGTTTGTGGTGCTGGTTGTGGTGCTGGTTGTGGTGCTGGTTGTGGTGCTGGTTGTGGTGCTGGTTGTGGTGTTGGTTGTGGTGCTGGTTTTGGTGCTGGTTGTGGTGCTGGTTGTGGTGCTGGTTGTGGTGCTGGTTTTGGTGCTGTTTGTGGTGCTGGTTGGGGTGCTGGTGGTGGTTGTGATGGTGGTTGTGGAGGTGATGGTTGTGGTGGTGGTTGTGGTGTTGGTTGTGGTGTTGGTTGTGGTGGTGGTCGTTGTGGTGGTGATGGTTTTGGTGTTGGTTGTTGTGGTGGTTGTGTTTGTGGTGGTGGTTGTGGTGTTGGTTGTGGTGGTGGTTGTGGTGTTGGTTGTGGTGGTGGTTGTGGTGGTGGTCGTTGTGGTGGTGATGGTTGTGGTGTTGGTTGTTGTGGTGGTTGTGTTTGTGGTGGTGGTTGTGGTGGTGGTTGTAGTGGTGTTTGTGGTGGTGTTTGTGGTGGTGGTTGTGGTGCTGGTGGTTGTGGTGGTGATTGTGGTGCTGGTTGTGGTGGTGGTGGTGTTGTGGTGGTAGTGATGGTTTTGGCGGTGGTTGTGTGCTGGTTGTGGTGGTGGTGGTGATGTTTGTGGTGGTGGTACTGGTTGTGGTGCTGTTTGTGGTGTTGTTTGTGGTGCTGGTGTTTGTGGTGCTGGTGTTTGTAGTGGTGGTTGTGTTGCTGGTTGTGGTGGTGCTGGTGGTTGTGGTGGTTGTTTTTGTGGTGGTGGTTGTGGTGGTGATGGTTCTGGTGGTGGTGGTTGTGGTTCTGGTTGTGGTGCTGGTTGTGGTGATGTTTGTGGTGCTGGTGTTTTTGGTGGTGGTTGTGCTGCTGGTGTTTGTGGTGCTGATTGTTGTGCTGGTTGTGGTGCTGGTTGTGGTGCTGGTTGTGGTGCTGGTGTTTGTGGTGGTGGTTGTGGTGGTGGTTTTGGTGCTGTTTGTTGTGCTGGTTGTGGTGCTGTTTGTTGTGCTGGTTGTGGTGCTGTTTGTTGTCCTGGTGTTTGTGGTGGTGGTTGTTTTGCTTGTTTTGGTGGTGGTTGTGGTGCTGGTGTTTGTGGTGCTGGTGTTTGTGGTGCTGGTGTATGTGGTGCTGCTTGTGGTGGTGGTTGTGGTGCTGGTTTTGGTGCTTTTTGTAGTGCTGGTGTTTGTGGTGCTGGTTGTGGTGCTGGTTGTGGTACTGGTGTTTGTGGTGGTGGTTGTGGTGCTGGTTAAGGTGCTGGTTGTTGTGCTGTTTGTGGTGCTGGTGTTTGTGGTGGTGGTTGGGGTGGTGGTTGTGGTGGTGGTTGTGGTGGTGGTTGTGGTAGTGTTTGTGGTGCTGGTTGTGGTGCTGGTTGTGGTACTGGTGTTTGTGGTGGTGGTTGTGGTGCGGTTTGTGGTGCTGGTGTTTGTGGTGCTGGTTGTTGTGCTGGTGTTTGTGGTGGTGGTTGTGGTGCTGGGGGTTATGGTGCTGGTTGTGGTGCTGTTTATGGTGCTGGTTGTGGTGCTGGTTGTGGTACTGGTGTTTGTGGTGGTGGTTGTGTTGCGGTTTGTGGTGCTGGTGTTTGTGGTGCTTGTTGCGATGGTGGTTGTGGTGCTGGTTGTGGTACTGGTGTTTATGGTGCTGGTGTTTTTGGTGTTGGTTGTGGTGCTGGTGTTTGTAGTGGTGGTTGTGTTGCTGGTTGTGGTGGTGCTGGTGGTTGTGGTGGTTGTTTTTGTGGTGGTGGTTGTGGTGGTGATGGTTCTGGTGGTGGTGGTTGTGGTTCTGGTTGTGGTGCTGGTTGTGGTGATGTTTGTGGTGCTGGTGTTTTTGGTGGTGGTTGTGCTGCTGGTGTTTGTGGTGCTGATTGTTGTGCTGGTTGTGGTGCTGGTTGTGGTGCTGGTTGTGGTGCTGGTGTTTGTGGTGGTGGTTTTGGTGCTGTTTGTTGTGCTGGTTGTGGTGCTGTTTGTTGTCCTGGTGTTTGTGGTGGTGGTTGTTTTGCTTGTTTTGGTGGTGGTTGTGGTGC
Source organism: Omphiscola glabra (assembly GCA_964017045.1). NCBI lineage: Eukaryota > Metazoa > Mollusca > Gastropoda > Lymnaeidae > Omphiscola > Omphiscola glabra. Next base: position 1,916,690 of record OZ024806.1, on the reverse strand, counting down.
TGGTGTTTGTGGTGCTGGTGTTTGTGGTGCTGGTGTATGTGGTGCTGCTTGTGGTGGTGGTTGTGGTGCTGGTTGTGGTGCTTTTTGTAGTGCTGGTGTTTGTGGTGTTGGTTGTGGTGCTGGTTGTGGTACTGGTGTTTGTGGTGGTGGTTGTGGTGCTGGTTAAGGTGCTGGTTGTTGTGCTGTTTGTGGTGCTGGTGTTTGTGGTGGTGGTTGGGGTGGTGGTTGTGGTGGTGGTTGTGGTGATGGTTGTGGTAGTGTTTGTGGTGCTGGTTGTGGTGCTGGTTGTGGTACTGGTGTTTGTGGTGGTGGTTGTGGTGCTGGTGTTTGTGGTGCTGGTGTTTGTGGTGCTGGTGTTTGTGGTGCTGGTGTTTGTGGTGCTGGTTGTGGTGCTGGTGTTTGTTGTGGTGGTTGTGGTTGTGGTGCTGTTTGTTGTGCTGGTTGTGGTGCTGGTGTTTATGGTGCTGGTTGTGGTGCTGGTGTTTGTGGTGCTGGTTGTGGTGATGTTTGTGGTTCTGGTGTATGTGGTGCTGCTTGTGGTGGTGGTTGTGGTGGTGGTTGTAATGCTGTTTGTAGTGCTGGTGGTTGTGGTGGTGGTTGTGGTGTTTGTTGTGGTGGTGGTGGTGGTGGTTGTGGTGCTGGTTGTGGTGCTGGTTGTGGTGCTGGTTGTGGTGTTGGTTGTGGTGCTGGTTTTGGTGCAGGTTGTGGTGCTGGTTGTGGTGCTGGTTGTGGTGCTGGTTGTGGTGCTGGTTGTGGTGCTGGTGTTTATGGTGCTGGTGTTTGTGGTGTTGGTTGTGGTGCTTGTTGTGGTGCTCGTTGTGGTGCTGGTTGTTGTTCTGTTTGTGGTGCTGGTTGTGGTGCTTGTGTTTATGGTGCTGATTGTGGTGCTGGTGTTTGTGGTGGTGGTTGGGGTGCTGTTTGTGGTGCTGGTGTGTTTGGTGCTGGTTGCGGTGGTGGTTGTGGTGCTGGTGTTTGTGGTGCTGGTGTTTGTGATGCTGGTTGTGGTGCTGGTGTTTGTTGTGGTGGTTGTGGTGCTGTTTGTTGTGCTGGTGTTTGTGGTGCTGGTTGTAGTGCTGGTGTTTATGGTGCTGGTTGTGGTGCTGGTGTTTGTGGTGCTGGCTGTGGTGCTGTTTGTGGTTCTGGTGTATGTGGTACTGCTTGTGGTGGTGGTTGTGGTGCTGGTGTTTGTGGTGGTGGTTGTGGTGCTTTTTGTGGTGCTGGTTGTGGTGCTGGTTGTGGTGCTGTTTATGGTGCTGGTTATGGTGCTGGTGTTTGTGGTGATGGTTGTGGTGCTGGTTGTTGTGCTGTTTGTGGTGCTGGTGTTTGTGGTGGTGGTTGGGGTGGTGGTTGTGGTGGTGGTTGTGGTAGTGGTTGTGGTGCTGGTTGTAGTGCTGGTTGTGGTACTGGTGTTTGTGGTGGTGTTTGTGGTGCGGGTTGTGGTGCTGGTGTTTGTGGTGCTGTTTGTGGTGCTGGTGTTTGTGGTGCTGGTTGCGGTGGTGGTTGTGGTGCTGGTGTTTGTGGTGCTGGTTGTGGTGCTGTTTGTGGTGTTGTTTGTGGTGCTGGTGTTTTTGGTGGTGGTTGTGGTGCTGTTTGTGGTGATGGTGTTTGTGGTGCTGGTTGTGGTGGTAGTTGTTTTTGTGGTGGTGGTTTTGGTGGTGATGGTTCTGGTGGTGGTGGTTGTGGTGCTGGTTGTAGTGCTGGTTGTGGTGGTGGTTTTGGTGGTGGTTGTGGTGCTGGTTGTGGTGGTGGTGGTGATGGTTGTAATGCTGATTGTGGTGCTGGTGGTTGTGGTGGTTGGTGTGGTGCTGGTTGTGGTGCTGGTTGTGGTGCTGGTTATGGTGTTGTTTGTGGTGCTGGTTGTGGTGCTGGTTGTGGTGCTGGTTGTGGTGCTGGTTGTGGTGCTGGTTGTGGTGTTGGTTGTGGTGCTGGTTTTGGTGCTGGTTGTGGTGCTGGTTGTGGTGCTGGTTGTGGTGCTGGTTTTGGTGCTGTTTGTGGTGCTGGTTGGGGTGCTGGTGGTGGTTGTGATGGTGGTTGTGGAGGTGATGGTTGTGGTGGTGGTTGTGGTGTTGGTTGTGGTGTTGGTTGTGGTGGTGGTCGTTGTGGTGGTGATGGTTTTGGTGTTGGTTGTTGTGGTGGTTGTGTTTGTGGTGGTGGTTGTGGTGTTGGTTGTGGTGGTGGTTGTGGTGTTGGTTGTGGTGGTGGTTGTGGTGGTGGTCGTTGTGGTGGTGATGGTTGTGGTGTTGGTTGTTGTGGTGGTTGTGTTTGTGGTGGTGGTTGTGGTGGTGGTTGTAGTGGTGTTTGTGGTGGTGTTTGTGGTGGTGGTTGTGGTGCTGGTGGTTGTGGTGGTGATTGTGGTGCTGGTTGTGGTGGTGGTGGTGTTGTGGTGGTAGTGATGGTTTTGGCGGTGGTTGTGTGCTGGTTGTGGTGGTGGTGGTGATGTTTGTGGTGGTGGTACTGGTTGTGGTGCTGTTTGTGGTGTTGTTTGTGGTGCTGGTGTTTGTGGTGCTGGTGTTTGTAGTGGTGGTTGTGTTGCTGGTTGTGGTGGTGCTGGTGGTTGTGGTGGTTGTTTTTGTGGTGGTGGTTGTGGTGGTGATGGTTCTGGTGGTGGTGGTTGTGGTTCTGGTTGTGGTGCTGGTTGTGGTGATGTTTGTGGTGCTGGTGTTTTTGGTGGTGGTTGTGCTGCTGGTGTTTGTGGTGCTGATTGTTGTGCTGGTTGTGGTGCTGGTTGTGGTGCTGGTTGTGGTGCTGGTGTTTGTGGTGGTGGTTGTGGTGGTGGTTTTGGTGCTGTTTGTTGTGCTGGTTGTGGTGCTGTTTGTTGTGCTGGTTGTGGTGCTGTTTGTTGTCCTGGTGTTTGTGGTGGTGGTTGTTTTGCTTGTTTTGGTGGTGGTTGTGGTGCTGGTGTTTGTGGTGCTGGTGTTTGTGGTGCTGGTGTATGTGGTGCTGCTTGTGGTGGTGGTTGTGGTGCTGGTTTTGGTGCTTTTTGTAGTGCTGGTGTTTGTGGTGCTGGTTGTGGTGCTGGTTGTGGTACTGGTGTTTGTGGTGGTGGTTGTGGTGCTGGTTAAGGTGCTGGTTGTTGTGCTGTTTGTGGTGCTGGTGTTTGTGGTGGTGGTTGGGGTGGTGGTTGTGGTGGTGGTTGTGGTGGTGGTTGTGGTAGTGTTTGTGGTGCTGGTTGTGGTGCTGGTTGTGGTACTGGTGTTTGTGGTGGTGGTTGTGGTGCGGTTTGTGGTGCTGGTGTTTGTGGTGCTGGTTGTTGTGCTGGTGTTTGTGGTGGTGGTTGTGGTGCTGGGGGTTATGGTGCTGGTTGTGGTGCTGTTTATGGTGCTGGTTGTGGTGCTGGTTGTGGTACTGGTGTTTGTGGTGGTGGTTGTGTTGCGGTTTGTGGTGCTGGTGTTTGTGGTGCTGGTTGCGATGGTGGTTGTGGTGCTGGTTGTGGTACTGGTGTTTATGGTGCTGGTGTTTTTGGTGTTGGTTGTGGTGCTGGTGTTTGTAGTGGTGGTTGTGTTGCTGGTTGTGGTGGTGCTGGTGGTTGTGGTGGTTGTTTTTGTGGTGGTGGTTGTGGTGGTGATGGTTCTGGTGGTGGTGGTTGTGGTTCTGGTTGTGGTGCTGGTTGTGGTGATGTTTGTGGTGCTGGTGTTTTTGGTGGTGGTTGTGCTGCTGGTGTTTGTGGTGCTGATTGTTGTGCTGGTTGTGGTGCTGGTTGTGGTGCTGGTTGTGGTGCTGGTGTTTGTGGTGGTGGTTTTGGTGCTGTTTGTTGTGCTGGTTGTGGTGCTGTTTGTTGTCCTGGTGTTTGTGGTGGTGGTTGTTTTGCTTGTTTTGGTGGTGGTTGTGGTGCTGGTGTTTGTGGTGCTGGTGTTTGTGGTGCTGGTGTATGTGGTGCTGCTTGTGGTGGTGGTTGTGGTGCTGGTTGTGGTGCTTTTTGTAGTGCTGGTGTTTGTGGTGTTGGTTGTGGTGCTGGTTGTGGTACTGGTGTTTGTGGTGGTGGTTGTGGTGCTGGTTAAGGTGCTGGTTGTTGTGCTGTTTGTGGTGCTGGTGTTTGTGGTGGTGGTTGGGGTGGTGGTTGTGGTGGTGGTTGTGGTGATGGTTGTGGTAGTGTTTGTGGTGCTGGTTGTGGTGCTGGTTGTGGTACTGGTGTTTGTGGTGGTGGTTGTGGTGCGGTTTGTGGTGCTTGTGTTTGTGGTGGTGGTTGTGGTGCTGTTTGTGGTGCTGGTGTGTGTGGTGCTGGTTGCGGTGGTGATTGTGGTGCTGGTGTTTGTGGTGCTGGTGTTTGTGGTGCTGGTGTTTGTGGTGCTGGTGTTTGTGGTGCTGGTGTTTGTGATGCTGGTTGTGGTGCTGGTGTTTGTTGTGGTGGTTGTGGTTGTGGTGCTGTTTGTTGTGCTGGTTGTGGTGCTGGTGTTTATGGTGCTGGTTGTGGTGCTGGTGTTTGTGGTGCTGGTTGTGGTGCTGTTTGTGGTTCTGGTGTATGTGGTGCTGCTTGTGGTGGTGGTTGTGGTGGTGGTTGTAATGCTGTTTGTAGTGCTGGTGGTTGTGGTGGTGGTTGTGGTGTTTGTTGTGGTGGTGGTGGTGCTGGTTGTGGTGCTGGTTGTGGTGCTGGTTGTGGTGCTGGTTGTGGTGCTGGTTGTGGTGCTGGTTGTGGTGTTGGTTGTGGTGCTGGTTTTGGTGCAGGTTGTGGTGCTGGTTGTGGTGCTGGTTGTGGTGCTGGTTGTGGTGCTGGTGTTTATGGTGCTGGTGTTTGTGGTGTTGGTTGTGGTGCTTGTTGTGGTGCTCGTTGTGGTGCTGGTTGTTGTTCTGTTTGTGGTGCTGGTTGTGGTGCTTGTGTTTATGGTGCTGATTGTGGTGCTGGTGTTTGTGGTGGTGGTTGGGGTGCTGTTTGTGGTGCTGGTGTGTGTGGTGCTGGTTGCGGTGGTGGTTGTGGTGCTGGTGTTTGTGGTGCTGGTGTTTGTGATGCTGGTTGTGGTGCGGGTGTTTGTTGTGGTGGTTGCGGTGCTGTTTGTTGTACTGGTGTTTGTGGTGCTGGTTGTAGTGCTGGTGTTTATGGTGCTGGTTGTGGTGCTGGTGTTTGTGGTGCTGGCTGTGGTGCTGTTTGTGGTTCTGGTGTATGTGGTACTGCTTGTGGTGGTGGTTGTGGTGCTGGTGTTTGTGGTGGTGGTTGTGGTGCTTTTTGTGGTGCTGGTTGTGGTGCTGGTTGTGGTGCTGTTTATGGTGCTGGTTATGGTGCTGGTGTTTGTGGTGATGGTTGTGGTGCTGGTTGTTGTGCTGTTTGTGGTGCTGGTGTTTGTGGTGGTGGTTGGGGTGGTGGTTGTGGTGGTGGTTGTGGTAGTGGTTGTGGTGCTGGTTGTGGTGCTGGTTGTGGTACTGGTGTTTGTGGTGGTGTTTGTGGTGCGGGTTGTGGTGCTGGTGTTTGTGGTGCTGTTTGTGGTGCTGGTGTTTGTGGTGCTGGTTGCGGTGGTGGTTGTGGTGCTGGTGTTTGTGGTGCTGGTTGTGGTGCTGTTTGTGGTGTTGTTTGTGGTGCTGGTGTTTTTGGTGGTGGTTGTGGTGCTGTTTGTGGTGATGGTGTTTGTGGTGCTGGTTGTGGTGGTAGTTGTTTTTGTGGTGGTGGTTTTGGTGGTGATGGTTCTGGTGGTGGTGGTTGTGGTGCTGGTTGTAGTGCTGGTTGTGGTGGTGGTTTTGGTGGTGGTTGTGGTGCTGGTTGTGGTGGTGGTGATGGTTGTAATGCTGATTGTGGTGCTGGTGGTTGTGGTGGTGGTTGTGGTGCTGGTTGTGGTGCTGGTTGTTGTGCTGGTTATGGTGTTGTTTGTGGTGCTGGTTGTGGTGCTGGTTGTGGTGCTGGTTGTGGTGCTGGTTGTGGTGCTGGTTGTGGTGCTGGTTGTGGTGCTGGTTGTGGTGTTGGTTGTGGTGCTGCTTTTGGTGCTGGTTGTGGTGCTGGTTGTGGTGCTGGTTGTGGTGCTTGTTTTGGTGCTGTTTGTGGTGCTGGTTGTGGTGCTGGTGGTGGTTGTGATGGTGGTTGTGGAGGTGATGGTTGTGGTGGTGGTTGTGGTGTTGGTTGTGGTGTTGGTTGTGGTGGTGGTCGTTGTGGTGGTGATGGTTTTGGTGTTGGTTGTTGTGGTGGTTGTGTTTGTGGTGGTGGTTGTGGTGTTGGTTGTGGTGGTGGTTGTGGTGTTGGTTGTGGTGGTGGTTGTGGTGGTGGTCGTTGTGGTGGTGATGGTTGTGGTGTTGGTTGTTGTGGTGGTTGTGTTTGTGGTGGTGGTTGTGGTGGTGGTTGTAGTGGTGTTTGTGGTGGTGTTTGTGGTGGTGGTTGTGGTGCTGGTGGTTGTGGTGCTGGTGGTTGTGGTGGTGATTGTGGTGCTGGTTGTGGTGGTGGTGGTGTTGTGGTGGTAGTGATGGTTTTGGTGGTGGTTGTGTGCTGGTTGTGGTGGTGGTGGTGATGTTTGTGGTGGTGGTACTGGTTGTGGTGCTGTTTGTGGTGTTGTTTGTGGTGCTGGTGTTTGTGGTGCTGGTGTTTGTAGTGGTGGTTGTGTTGCTGGTTGTGGTGGTGCTGGTGGTTGTGGTGGTTGTTTTTGTGGTGGTGGTTGTGGTGGTGATGGTTCTGGTGGTGGTGGTTGTGGTTCTGGTTGTGGTGCTGGTGTTTTTGGTGGTGGTTGTGCTGCTGGTGTTTGTGGTGCTGATTGTTGTGCTGGTTGTGGTGCTGGTTGTGGTGCTGGTTGTGGTGCTGGTGTTTGTGGTGGTGGTTGTGGTGGTGGTTTTGGTGCTGTTTGTTGTGCTGGTTGTGGTGCTGTTTGTTGTGCTGGTTGTGGTGCTGTTTGTTGTCCTGGTGTTTGTGGTGGTGGTTGTTTTGCTTGTTTTGGTGGTGGTTGTGGTGCTGGTGTTTGTGGTGCTGGTGTTTGTGGTGCTGGTGTATGTGGTGCTGCTTGTGGTGGTGGTTGTGGTGTTGGTTGTGGTGCTTTTTGTAGTGCTGGTGTTTGTGGTGCTGGTTGTGGTGCTGGTTGTGGTACTGGTGTTTGTGGTGGTGGTTGTGGTGCTGGTTAAGGTGCTGGTTGTTGTGCTGTTTGTGGTGCTGGTGTTTGTGGTGGTTGTTGGGGTGGTGGTTGTGGTGGTGGTTGTGGTGGTGGTTGTGGTGGTGGTTGTGGTAGTGTTTGTGGTGCTGGTTGTGGTGCTGGTTGTGGTACTGGTGTTTGTGGTGGTGGTTGTGGTGCGGTTTGTGGTGCTGATGTTTGTGGTGCTGGTTGTTGTGCTGGTGTTTGTGGTGGTGGTTGTGGTGCTGGGGGTTATGGTGCTGGTTGTGGTGCTGTTTATGGTGCTGGTTGTGGTGCTGGTTGTGGTACTGGTGTTTGTGGTGGTGGTTGTGGTGCGGTTTGTGGTGCTGGTGTTTGTGGTGCTGGTTGCGGTGGTGGTTGTGGTGCTGGTTGTGGTACTGGTGTTTATGGTGCTGGTGTTTTTGGTGTTGGTTGTGGTGCTTGTTGTTGTGCTCGTTGTGGTGCTGGTTGTTGTTCTGTTTGTGGTGCTGGTTGTGGTGCTGGTGTTTATGGTGCTGATTGTGGTGCTGGTGTTTTTGGTGGTGGTTGTGGTGCTGTTTGTGGTGCTGGTGTGTGTGGTGCTGGTTGCGGTGGTGATTGTGGTGATGGTGTTTGTGGTGCTGGTGTTTGTGGTGCTGGTGTTTGTTGTGGTGGTTGTGGTTGTGGTGCTGTTTGTTGTGCTGGTTGTGGTGCTGGTGTTTATGGTGCTGGTTGTGGTGCTGGTGTTTGTGGTGCTGGTTGTGGTGTGTTTGTGGTTCTGGTGTATGTGGTGCTGCTTGTGGTGGTGGTTGTGGTGCTGGTTGTGGTGCTGGTGGTTGTGGTGGTGGTTGTGGTGTTGGTTGTGGTGGTGGTGGTGGTGGTTGTGGTGCTGGTTGTGGTGCTGGTTGTGGTGCTGGTTGTGGTGCTGGTTGTGGTGCTGGTTGTGGTGTTGGTTGTGGTGCTGGTTTTGGTGCTGGTTGTGGTGCTGGTTGTGGTGCTGGTTGTGGTGCTGTTTATGGTGCTGGTTGTGGTGCTGGTTGTGGTACTGGTGTTTGTGGTGGTGGTTGTGTTGCGGTTTGTGGTGCTGGTGTTTGTGGTGCTGGTTGCGATGGTGGTTGTGGTGCTGGTTGTGGTACTGGTGTTTATGGTGCTGGTGTTTTTGGTGTTGGTTGTGGTGCTGGTGTTTGTAGTGGTGGTTGTGTTGCTGGTTGTGGTGGTGCTGGTGGTTGAGGTGGTTGTTTTTGTGGTGGTGGTTGTGGTGGTGATGGTTCTGGTGGTGGTGGTTGTGGTTCTGGTTGTGGTGCTGGTTGTGGTGATGTTTGTGGTGCTGGTGTTTTTGGTGGTGGTTGTGCTGCTGGTGTTTGTGGTGCTGATTGTTGTGCTGGTTGTGGTGCTGGTTGTGGTGCTGGTTGTGGTGCTGGTGTTTGTGGTGGTGGTTTTGGTGCTGTTTGTTGTGCTGGTTGTGGTGCTGTTTGTTGTCCTGGTGTTTGTGGTGGTGGTTGTTTTGCTTGTTTTGGTGGTGGTTGTGGTGCTGGTGTTTGTGGTGCTGGTGTTTGTGGTGCTGGTGTATGTGGTGCTGCTTGTGGTGGTGGTTGTGGTGCTGGTTGTGGTGCTTTTTGTAGTGCTGGTGTTTGTGGTGTTGGTTGTGGTGCTGGTTGTGGTACTGGTGTTTGTGGTGGTGGTTGTGGTGCTGGTTAAGGTGCTGGTTGTTGTGCTGTTTGTGGTGCTGGTGTTTGTGGTGGTGGTTGGGGTGGTGGTTGTGGTGGTGGTTGTGGTGATGGTTGTGGTAGTGTTTGTGGTGCTGGTTGTGGTGCTGGTTGTGGTACTGGTGTTTGTGGTGGTGGTTGTGGTGCGGTTTGTGGTGCTTGTGTTTGTGGTGGTGGTTGTGGTGCTGTTTGTGGTGCTGGTGTGTGTGGTGCTGGTTGCGGTGGTGATTGTGGTGCTGGTGTTTGTGGTGCTGGTGTTTGTGGTGCTGGTGTTTGTGGTGCTGGTGTTTGTGATGCTGGTTGTGGTGCTGGTGTTTGTTGTGGTGGTTGTGGTTGTGGTGCTGTTTGTTGTGCTGGTTGTGGTGCTGGTGTTTATGGTGCTGGTTGTGGTGCTGGTGTTTGTGGTGCTGGTTGTGGTGCTGTTTGTGGTTCTGGTGTATGTGGTGCTGCTTGTGGTGGTGGTTGTGGTGGTGGTTGTAATGCTGTTTGTAGTGCTGGTGGTTGTGGTGGTGGTTGTGGTGTTTGTTGTGGTGGTGGTGGTGGTGGTTGTGGTGCTGGTTGTGGTGCTGGTTGTGGTGCTGGTTGTGGTGCTGGTTGTGGTGCTGGTTGTGGTGTTGGTTGTGGTGCTGGTTTTGGTGCAGGTTGTGGTGCTGGTTGTGGTGCTGGTTGTGGTGCTGGTTGTGGTGCTGGTTGTGGTGCTGGTGTTTATGGTGCTGGTGTTTGTGGTGTTGGTTGTGGTGCTTGTTGTGGTGCTCGTTGTGGTGCTGGTTGTTGTTCTGTTTGTGGTGCTGGTTGTGGTGCTTGTGTTTATGGTGCTGATTGTGGTGCTGGTGTTTGTGGTGGTGGTTGGGGTGCTGTTTGTGGTGCTGGTGTGTGTGGTGCTGGTTGCGGTGGTGGTTGTGGTGCTGGTGTTTGTGGTGCTGGTGTTTGTGATGCTGGTTGTGGTGCGGGTGTTTGTTGTGGTGGTTGCGGTGCTGTTTGTTGTACTGGTGTTTGTGGTGCTGGTTGTAGTGCTGGTGTTTATGGTGCTGGTTGTGGTGCTGGTGTTTGTGGTGCTGGCTGTGGTGCTGTTTGTGGTTCTGGTGTATGTGGTACTGCTTGTGGTGGTGGTTGTGGTGCTGGTGTTTGTGGTGGTGGTTGTGGTGCTTTTTGTGGTGCTGGTTGTGGTGCTGGTTGTGGTGCTGTTTATGGTGCTGGTTATGGTGCTGGTGTTTGTGGTGATGGTTGTGGTGCTGGTTGTTGTGCTGTTTGTGGTGCTGGTGTTTGTGGTGGTGGTTGGGGTGGTGGTTGTGGTGGTGGTTGTGGTAGTGGTTGTGGTGCTGGTTGTGGTGCTGGTTGTGGTACTGGTGTTTGTGGTGGTGTTTGTGGTGCGGGTTGTGGTGCTGGTGTTTGTGGTGCTGTTTGTGGTGCTGGTGTTTGTGGTGCTGGTTGCGGTGGTGGTTGTGGTGCTGGTGTTTGTGGTGCTGGTTGTGGTGCTGTTTGTGGTGTTGTTTGTGGTGCTGGTGTTTTTGGTGGTGGTTGTGGTGCTGTTTGTGGTGATGGTGTTTGTGGTGCTGGTTGTGGTGGTAGTTGTTTTTGTGGTGGTGGTTTTGGTGGTGATGGTTCTGGTGGTGGTGGTTGTGGTGCTGGTTGTAGTGCTGGTTGTGGTGGTGGTTTTGGTGGTGGTTGTGGTGCTGGTTGTGGTGGTGGTGATGGTTGTAAAGCTGATTGTGGTGCTGGTGGTTGTGGTGGTGGTTGTGGTGCTGGTTGTGGTGCTGGTTGTTGTGCTGGTTATGGTGTTGTTTGTGGTGCTGCTTGTGGTGCTGGTTGTGGTGCTGGTTGTGGTGCTGGTTGTGGTGCTGGTTGTGGTGCTGGTTGTGGTGTTGGTTGTGGTGCTGCTTTTGGTGCTGGTTGTGGTGCTGGTTGTGGTGCTGGTTGTGGTGCTGGTTTTGGTGCTGTTTGTGGTGCTGGTTGTGGTGCTGGTGGTGGTTGTGATGGTGGTTGTGGAGGTGATGGTTGTGGTGGTGGTTGTGGTGTTGGTTGTGGTGTTGGTTGTGGTGGTGGTCGTTGTGGTGGTGATGGTTTTGGTGTTGGTTGTTGTGGTGGTTGTGTTTGTGGTGGTGGTTGTGGTGTTGGTTGTGGTGGTGGTTGTGGTGTTGGTTGTGGTGGTGGTTGTGGTGCTGGTCGTTGTGGTGGTGATGGTTGTGGTGTTGGTTGTTGTGGTGGTTGTGTTTGTGGTGGTGGTTGTGGTGGTGGTTGTAGTGGTGTTTGTGGTGGTGTTTGTGGTGGTGGTTGTGGTGCTGGTGGTTGTGGTGCTGGTGGTTGTGGTGGTGATTGTGGTGCTGGTTGTGGTGGTGGTGGTGTTGTGGTGGTAGTGATGGTTTTGGTGGTGGTTGTGTGCTGGTTGTGGTGGTGGTGGTGATGTTTGTGGTGGTGGTACTGGTTGTGGTGCTGTTTGTGGTGTTGTTTGTGGTGCTGGTGTTTGTGGTGCTGGTGTTTGTAGTGGTGGTTGTGTTGCTGGTTGTGGTGGTGCTGGTGGTTGTGGTGGTTGTTTTTGTGGTGGTGGTTGTGGTGGTGATGGTTCTGGTGGTGGTGGTTGTGGTTCTGGTTGTGGTGCTGGTGTTTTTGGTGGTGGTTGTGCTGCTGGTGTTTGTGGTGCTGATTGTTGTGCTGGTTGTGGTGCTGGTTGTGGTGCTGGTTGTGGTGCTGGTGTTTGTGGTGGTGGTTGTGGTGGTGGTTTTGGTGCTGTTTGTTGTGCTGGTTGTGGTGCTGTTTGTTGTGCTGGTTGTGGTGCTGTTTGTTGTCCTGGTGTTTGTGGTGGTGGTTGTTTTGCTTGTTTTGGTGGTGGTTGTGGTGCTGGTGTTTGTGGTGCTGGTGTTTGTGGTGCTGGTGTATGTGGTGCTGCTTGTGGTGGTGGTTGTGGTGTTGGTTGTGGTGCTTTTTGTAGTGCTGGTGTTTGTGGTGCTGGTTGTGGTGCTGGTTGTGGTACTGGTGTTTGTGGTGGTGGTTGTGGTGCTGGTTAAGGTGCTGGTTGTTGTGCTGTTTGTGGTGCTGGTGTTTGTGGTGGTTGTTGGGGTGGTGGTTGTGGTGGTGGTTGTGGTGGTGGTTGTGGTGGTGGTTGTGGTAGTGTTTGTGGTGCTGGTTGTGGTGCTGGTTGTGGTACTGGTGTTTGTGGTGGTGGTTGTGGTGCGGTTTGTGGTGCTGATGTTTGTGGTGCTGGTTGTTGTGCTGGTGTTTGTGGTGGTGGTTGTGGTGCTGGGGGTTATGGTGCTGGTTGTGGTGCTGTTTATGGTGCTGGTTGTGGTGCTGGTTGTGGTACTGGTGTTTGTGGTGGTGGTTGTGGTGCGGTTTGTGGTGCTGGTGTTTGTGGTGCTGGTTGCGGTGGTGGTTGTGGTGCTGGTTGTGGTACTGGTGTTTATGGTGCTGGTGTTTTTGGTGTTGGTTGTGGTGCTTGTTGTTGTGCTCGTTGTGGTGCTGGTTGTTGTTCTGTTTGTGGTGCTGGTTGTGGTGCTGGTGTTTATGGTGCTGATTGTGGTGCTGGTGTTTTTGGTGGTGGTTGTGGTGCTGTTTGTGGTGCTGGTGTGTGTGGTGCTGGTTGCGGTGGTGATTGTGGTGATGGTGTTTGTGGTGCTGGTGTTTGTGGTGCTGGTGTTTGTTGTGGTGGTTGTGGTTGTGGTGCTGTTTGTTGTGCTGGTTGTGGTGCTGGTGTTTATGGTGCTGGTTGTGGTGCTGGTGTTTGTGGTGCTGGTTGTGGTGTGTTTGTGGTTCTGGTGTATGTGGTGCTGCTTGTGGTGGTGGTTGTGGTGCTGGTTGTGGTGCTGGTGGTTGTGGTGGTGGTTGTGGTGTTGGTTGTGGTGGTGGTGGTGGTGGTTGTGGTGCTGGTTGTGGTGCTGGTTGTGGTGCTGGTTGTGGTGCTGGTTGTGGTGCTGGTTGTGGTGTTGGTTGTGGTGCTGGTTTTGGTGCTGGTTGTGGTGCTGGTTGTGGTGCTGGTTGTGGTGCTGTTTATGGTGCTGGTTGTGGTGCTGGTTGTGGTACTGGTGTTTGTGGTGGTGGTTGTGTTGCGGTTTGTGGTGCTGGTGTTTGTGGTGCTGGTTGCGATGGTGGTTGTGGTGCTGGTTGTGGTACTGGTGTTTATGGTGCTGGTGTTTTTGGTGTTGGTTGTGGTGCTGGTGTTTGTAGTGGTGGTTGTGTTGCTGGTTGTGGTGGTGCTGGTGGTTGAGGTGGTTGTTTTTGTGGTGGTGGTTGTGGTGGTGATGGTTCTGGTGGTGGTGGTTGTGGTTCTGGTTGTGGTGCTGGTTGTGGTGATGTTTGTGGTGCTGGTGTTTTTGGTGGTGGTTGTGCTGCTGGTGTTTGTGGTGCTGATTGTTGTGCTGGTTGTGGTGCTGGTTGTGGTGCTGGTTGTGGTGCTGGTGTTTGTGGTGGTGGTTTTGGTGCTGTTTGTTGTGCTGGTTGTGGTGCTGTTTGTTGTCCTGGTGTTTGTGGTGGTGGTTGTTTTGCTTGTTTTGGTGGTGGTTGTGGTGCTGGTGTTTGTGGTGCTGGTGTTTGTGGTGCTGGTGTATGTGGTGCTGCTTGTGGTGGTGGTTGTGGTGCTGGTTGTGGTGCTTTTTGTAGTGCTGGTGTTTGTGGTGTTGGTTGTGGTGCTGGTTGTGGTACTGGTGTTTGTGGTGGTGGTTGTGGTGCTGGTTAAGGTGCTGGTTGTTGTGCTGTTTGTGGTGCTGGTGTTTGTGGTGGTGGTTGGGGTGGTGGTTGTGGTGGTGGTTGTGGTGATGGTTGTGGTAGTGTTTGTGGTGCTGGTTGTGGTGCTGGTTGTGGTACTGGTGTTTGTGGTGGTGGTTGTGGTGCGGTTTGTGGTGCTTGTGTTTGTGGTGGTGGTTGTGGTGCTGTTTGTGGTGCTGGTGTGTGTGGTGCTGGTTGCGGTGGTGATTGTGGTGCTGGTGTTTGTGGTGCTGGTGTTTGTGGTGCTGGTGTTTGTGGTGCTGGTGTTTGTGATGCTGGTTGTGGTGCTGGTGTTTGTTGTGGTGGTTGTGGTTGTGGTGCTGTTTGTTGTGCTGGTTGTGGTGCTGGTGTTTATGGTGCTGGTTGTGGTGCTGGTGTTTGTGGTGCTGGTTGTGGTGCTGTTTGTGGTTCTGGTGTATGTGGTGCTGCTTGTGGTGGTGGTTGTGGTGGTGGTTGTAATGCTGTTTGTAGTGCTGGTGGTTGTGGTGGTGGTTGTGGTGTTTGTTGTGGTGGTGGTGGTGGTGGTTGTGGTGCTGGTTGTGGTGCTGGTTGTGGTGCTGGTTGTGGTGCTGGTTGTGGTGCTGGTTGTGGTGTTGGTTGTGGTGCTGGTTTTGGTGCAGGTTGTGGTGCTGGTTGTGGTGCTGGTTGTGGTGCTGGTTGTGGTGCTGGTGTTTATGGTGCTGGTGTTTGTGGTGTTGGTTGTGGTGCTTGTTGTGGTGCTCGTTGTGGTGCTGGTTGTTGTTCTGTTTGTGGTGCTGGTTGTGGTGCTTGTGTTTATGGTGCTGATTGTGGTGCTGGTGTTTGTGGTGGTGGTTGGGGTGCTGTTTGTGGTGCTGGTGTGTGTGGTGCTGGTTGCGGTGGTGGTTGTGGTGCTGGTGTTTGTGGTGCTGGTGTTTGTGATGCTGGTTGTGGTGCGGGTGTTTGTTGTGGTGGTTGTTTTTGTGGTGGTGGTTGTGGTGGTGATGGTTCTGGTGGTGGTGGTTGTGGTTCTGGTTGTGGTGCTGGTGTTTTTGGTGGTGGTTGTGCTGCTGGTGTTTGTGGTGCTGATTGTTGTGCTGGTTGTGGTGCTGGTTGTGGTGCTGGTTGTGGTGCTGGTGTTTGTGGTGGTGGTTGTGGTGGTGGTTTTGGTGCTGTTTGTTGTGCTGGTTGTGGTGCTGTTTGTTGTGCTGGTTGTGGTGCTGTTTGTTGTCCTGGTGTTTGTGGTGGTGGTTGTTTTGCTTGTTTTGGTGGTGGTTGTGGTGCTGGTGTTTGTGGTGCTGGTGTTTGTGGTGCTGGTGTATGTGGTGCTGCTTGTGGTGGTGGTTGTGGTGTTGGTTGTGGTGCTTTTTGTAGTGCTGGTGTTTGTGGTGCTGGTTGTGGTGCTGGTTGTGGTACTGGTGTTTGTGGTGGTGGTTGTGGTGCTGGTTAAGGTGCTGGTTGTTGTGCTGTTTGTGGTGCTGGTGTTTGTGGTGGTTGTTGGGGTGGTGGTTGTGGTGGTGGTTGTGGTGGTGGTTGTGGTGGTGGTTGTGGTAGTGTTTGTGGTGCTGGTTGTGGTGCTGGTTGTGGTACTGGTGTTTGTGGTGGTGGTTGTGGTGCGGTTTGTGGTGCTGATGTTTGTGGTGCTGGTTGTTGTGCTGGTGTTTGTGGTGGTGGTTGTGGTGCTGGGGGTTATGGTGCTGGTTGTGGTGCTGTTTATGGTGCTGGTTGTGGTGCTGGTTGTGGTACTGGTGTTTGTGGTGGTGGTTGTGGTGCGGTTTGTGGTGCTGGTGTTTGTGGTGCTGGTTGCGGTGGTGGTTGTGGTGCTGGTTGTGGTACTGGTGTTTATGGTGCTGGTGTTTTTGGTGTTGGTTGTGGTGCTTGTTGTTGTGCTCGTTGTGGTGCTGGTTGTGTTTTCTGTTTGTGGTGCTGGTTGTGGTGCTGGTGTTTATGGTGCTGATTGTGGTGCTGGTGTTTTTGGTGGTGGTTGTGGTGCTGTTTGTGGTGCTGGTGTGTGTGGTGCTGGTTGCGGTGGTGATTGTGGTGATGGTGTTTGTGGTGCTGGTGTTTGTGGTGCTGGTGTTTGTTGTGGTGGTTGTGGTTGTGGTGCTGTTTGTTGTGCTGGTTGTGGTGCTGGTGTTTATGGTGCTGGTTGTGGTGCTGGTGTTTGTGGTGCTGGTTGTGGTGTGTTTGTGGTTCTGGTGTATGTGGTGCTGCTTGTGGTGGTGGTTGTGGTGCTGGTTGTGGTGCTGGTGGTTGTGGTGGTGGTTGTGGTGTTGGTTGTGGTGGTGGTGGTGGTGGTTGTGGTGCTGGTTGTGGTGCTGGTTGTGGTGCTGGTTGTGGTGCTGGTTGTGGTGCTGGTTGTGGTGTTGGTTGTGGTGCTGGTTTTGGTGCTGGTTGTGGTGCTGGTTGTGGTGCTGGTTGTGGTGCTGGTGTTTATGGTGCTGGTGTTTGTGGTGTTGGTTGTGGTGCTTGTTGTGGTGCTCGTTGTGGTGCTGGTTGTTGTTCTGTTTGTGGTGCTGGTGTTTGTGGTGCTGGTTGTGGTGCTGTTTATGGTGCTGGTGTTTGTGGTGGTGTTTGTGGTGGTGGTTGTGGTGCTGGTTAAGGTGCTGGTTGTTGTGCTGTTTGTAGTGCTGGTGTTTGTGGTGGTGGTTGGGGTGGTGAATGTGGTGCTGTTTGTGGTGCTGGTGTTTGTGGTGCTGGTTGTGGTGTTGGTTGAGGTGCTGGTTGTGGTGCTGGTTTTTGTGCTGGTGGTGGTTGTGGTGGTGGTTGTGGTGGTGATGATTGTGGTGGTGGTTGTGGTGATGGTTGTGGTGTTGGTTGTGGTGCTGGTGTTTGTGGTGGTGGTTGTGTTGCTGGTGTTTGTGGTGGTGAATGTGGTGCTGTTTGTGGTGCTGGTGTTTGTGGTGCTTGTTATGGTGTTGGTTGAGGTGCTGGTTGTGGTGCTGGTTTTTGTGCTGGTGGTGGTTGTGGTGGTGGTTGTGGTGGTGATGATTGTGGTGGTGGTTGTGGTGATGGTTGTGGTGTTGGTTGTGGTGCTGGTGTTTGTGGTGGTGGTTGTGTTGCTGGTTGTGGTGGTGCTGGTGGTTGTGGTGCTGGTTTATTTTGCTGGTTTTGGTGGTGGTTGTGTGCTGGTTGTGGTGATGTTTGTGGTGGTGGTACTGGTTGTGGTGCTGTTTGTGGTGTTGTTTGTGGTGCTGGTGTTTGTGGTGGTGGTTGTGGTGCTGTTTGTGGTGATGGTGTTTGTGGTGCTGGTTGTGGTGGTGGTTGTTTTTGTGGTGGTGGTTGTGGTGGTGATGGTTCTGGTGGTGGTGGTTGTGGTGCTGGTTGTGGTGCTGGTTGTGGTGATGTTTGTGGTGCTGGTGTTTTTGGTGGTGGTTGTGCTGCTGGTGTTTGTGGTGCTGATTGTTGTGCTGGTTGTGGTGCTGGTTGTGGTGCTGGTGGTGGTTGTGGTGGTGATGATTGTGGTGGTGGTTGTGGTGATGGTTGTGGTGTTGGTTGTGGTGCTTGTTGTGGTGCTGGTGTTTGTGGTGGTGGTTGTGTTGCTGGTATTGGTGGTGCTGGTGGTTGTGGTGCTGGTTGTTATGCTGGTTTTGGTGGTGGTTGTGGTGCTGGTTGTGGTGGTGGTGGTGATGTTTGTGGTGGTGGTACTGGTTGTGGTGCTGTTTGTGGTGTTGTTTGTGGTGCTGGTGGTTGTGGTGGTGTTTGTGGTGCTGGTTGTGGTGCTGGTTGTGGTGCTGGTTGTGGTGCTGGTGTTTATGGTGCTGTTGTTTGTGGTGTTGGTTGTGGTGCTTGTTGTGGTGCTCGTTGTGGTGCTGGTTGTTGTTCTGTTTGTGGTGCTGGTGTTTGTGGTGCTGGTTGTGGTGCTGTTTATGGTGCTGGTTATGGTGCTGGTGTTTGTGGTGGTGGTTGTGGTGCTGGTTAAGGTGCTGGTTGTTGTGCTGTTTGTGGTGCTGGTGTTTGTGGTGGTGGTTGGGGTGGTGAATGTGGTGCTGTTTGTGGTGCTGGTGTTTGTGGTGCTGGTTGTGGTGTTGGTGTAGGTGCTGGTTGTGGTGCTGGTTTTTGTGCTGGGGGTGGTTGTGGTGGTGGTTGTGGTGGTGATGATTGTGGTGGTGGTTGTGGTGATGGTTGTGGTGTTGGTTGTGGTGCTGGTGTTTGTGGTGGTGGTTGTGGTGCTGGGGGTTATGGTGCTGGTTGTGGTGCTGTTTATGGTGCTGGTTGTGGTGCTGGTTGTGGTACTGGTGTTTGTGGTGGTGGTTGTGGTGCGGTTTGTGGTGCTGGTGTTTGTGATGCTGGTTGCGGTGGTGGTTGTGGTGCTGGTTGTGGTGCTGGTGTTTATGGTGCTGGTGTTTGTGGTGTTGGTTGTGGTGCTGTTTGTGGTGATGGTGTTTGTGGTGCTTGTTGTTGTGGTGGTTGTTTTTGTGGTGTTGGTTGTGGTGGTGATGGTTCTGGTGGTGGTGTTGTGGTGCTGGTTGTGGTGCTGGTTTTGGTGATGTTTGTGGTGCTGGTGTTTTGGTGGTGGTTGTGCTGCTGGTGTTTGTGGTGCTGATTGTTGTGCTGGTTGTGGTGCTGGTTGTGGTGCTGGTTGTGGTGCTGGTTGTGGTACTGGTGTTTGTGGTGGTGGTTGTGGTGCGGTTTGTGGTGCTGGTGTTTGTGGTGCTGTTTGTGGTGCTGTTTGTGGTGCTGTTTGTGGTTGTAGTTGGGGGTGTGGTTGTGGTGGTTGTGGTGGTTGTGGTAGTGGTTGTGGTGCTGGTTGTGGTGCTTTTTGTGATTCTGGATTTTGTGATGGTGGTTGTGGTGCTGGTGTTTGTGGTGGTGGTTGTGGTGGTGGTTGTGGTGCTGTTTGTGGTGCTGGTGTTTGTGGTGGTGGTTGTGGTGATGTTTGTGGTGCTCGTGTTTGTGGTGCTGGTGTTTGTGGTGCTGGTTTTGGTGCTGGTTTTGGTGCTGGTTGTGGTGCTGGTTGTGGTGATGGTGGTGGTGATGGTTGTGGTGGTGATGGTTGTGGTGTTGGTTGTGGTGGTGGTTGTGGTGTTGGTTGTGGTGCAGGTTGTGGTGGTGGTGGTTGTGGTGGTGATGGGTTTGGTGGTGGTTGTTGTGGTGGTTGTGGTGTTTGTGTTCGTGGTGCTGGTTGTGGTGCTGGTGTTTGTGGTGGTGGTTGTGGTGCTTTTTGTGGTGCTGGTGTTTGTGGTGCTGGTTGTGTTGCTGGTTGTGGTGCTGTTTATGGTGCTGGTTATGGTGCTGGTGTTTGTGGTGGTGGTTGTGGTGCTGGTTAAGGTGCTGGTTGTTGTGCTGTTTGTGATGCTGGTGTTTGTGGTGGTGGTTGGGGTGGTGGTTGTGGTGGTAGTTGTGGCAGTGGTTGTGGTGCTTTTTGAGGTGCTGGATTTTGTGGTGGTGGTTGTGGTGCTGGTGTTTGTGATTTTGAATGTGGTGCTGTTTGTGGTGCTGGTGTTTGTGGTGCTGGTTGTGGTGTTGGTTCAGGTGCTGGTTGTGGTGCTGGTTGTGGTGCTGGTTGTGGTGCTGGTGGTGGTTGTGGTGGTGGTTGTGGTGGTGATGATTGTGGTGGTGGTTCAGGTGATGGTTGTGGTGTTGGTTGTGGTGCTTGTTGTGGTGCTGGTGTTTGTGGTGGTGGTTGTGTTGCTGGTTGTGGTGGTGCTGGTGGTTGTGGTGCTGGTTGTTTTGCTGTTTTTGGTGGTGGTTGTGGTGCTGGAAGTGTTGTTGGTGGTGATGGTTGTAATGCTGATTGTGGTGCTGGTGGTTGTGGTGGTGGTTGTGGTGCTGGTTGTGGTGCTGGTTATGGTGTTGTTTGTGGTGCTGGTTGTGGTGCTGGTTGTGGTGCTGGTTGTGGTGCTGGTTGTGGTGCTGGTTGTGGTGCTGGTTGTGGTGCTGGTTGTGGTGTTGGTTGTGGTGCTGGTTTTGGTGCTGGTTGTGGTGCTGGTTGTGGTGCTGGTTTTGGTGCTGTTTGTGGTGCTGGTTGTGGTGCTGGTGGTGGTTGTGATGGTGGTTGTGGAGGTGATGGTTGTGGTGGTGGTTGTGGTGTTGGTTGTGGTGTTGGTTGTGGTGTTGGTTATGGTGCTGGTTGTGGTGGTGGTCGTTGTGGTGGTGATGGTTTTGGTGTTGGTTGTTGTGGTGGTTGTGTTTGTGGTGGTGGTTGTGGTGTTGGTTGTGGTGGTGGTTGTGGTGTTGGTTGTGGTGCTGGTTGTGGTGGTGGTCGTTGTGGTGGTGATGGTTGTGGTGTTGGTTGTTGTGGTGGTTGTGTTTGTGGTGGTGGTTGTGGTGGTGGTTGTAGTGGTGGTTGTGGTGGTGTTTGTGGTGGTGGTTGTGGTGCTGGTGGTTGTGGTGGTGATTGTGGTGCTGGTTGTGGTGGTGGTGGTGTTGTGGTGGTAGTGATGGTTGTGGTGCTGGTTGTGGTGCTGGTTGTGGTGCTAGTTGTGGTGGTGGTTGTGGTGCTAGTTGTGGTGCTGGTTGTGGTACTGGTGTTTGTTGTGGTGGTTGTGGTTGTGGTGCTGTTTGTTGTGCTGGTGTTTGTGGTGCTGGTTGTATTGCTGGTTTTTATGGTGCTGGTTGTGGTGCTGGTGTTTGTGGTGCTGGCTGTGATGCTGTTTGTGGTTCTGGTGTATGTGGTACTGCTTGTGGTGGTGGTTGTGGTGCTGGTTGTGGTGCTGGTGTTTGTGGTGGTGGTTGTGGTGCTTTTTGTGGTGCTGGTTGTGGTGCTGGTTGTGGTGCTGTTTATGGTGCTGGTTATGGTGCTTTTGTTTGTGGTGGTGGTTGTGGTGCTGGTTAAGGTGCTGGTTGTTGTGCTGTTTGTGGTGCTGGTGTTTGTGGTGGTGGTTGGGGTGGTGGTTGTGGTGGTGGTTGTGGTAGTGGTTGTGGTGCTGGTTGTGGTACTGGTGTTTGTGGTGGTGGTTGTGGTGCGGGTTGTGGTGCTGGTGTTTGTGGTGCTGGTTGTGGTGCTGTTTGTGGTGCTGGTGTTTGTGGTGCTGGTTGCGGTGGTGGTTGTGGTACTGGTGTTTGTGGTGCTGGTGTTTGTGGTGTTGGTGTTTGTGGTGCTGGTGTTTTTTGTGGTGGTTGTGGTTGTGGTGCTGTTTGTTGTGCTGGTGGTTGTGGTGGTGGTTGTGGTGCTGGTTGTGGTGCTGGTTGTGGTACTGGTGTTTGTGGTGGTGGTTGTGGTGCGGTTTGTGGTGCTGGTGTTTGTGGTGCTGGTTTTGGTGCTGGTTGTGGTGCTGGTGTTTATGGTGCTGGTTGTGGTGCTGGTGTTTGTGGTGCTGGTTGTAGTGCTGTTTGTGGTGCTGGTGTATGTGGTGCTGCTTGTGGTTGTGGTTGTGGTGCTGGTTGTGGTGCTGGTGTTTGTGGTGTAGGTTGTGGTGCTTTTTGTGGTGTTGGTTATGGTGCTGGTGTTTGTGGTGGTGGTTGTGATGCTGGTTAAGATGCTGGTTGTGGTGCTGGTGTTTGTGGTGGTGGTTGGGGTGGTGGTTGTGGTGGTAGTTGTGGTAGTGGTTGTGGTGCTGGTTGTGGTGCTTTTTGAGGTGCTGGATTTTGTGGTGGTGGTTGTGGTGCTGGTGTTTGTGGTGGTGAATGTGGTGCTGTTTGTGGTGCTGGTGTTTGTGGTGCTGGTTGTGGTGTTGGTTGAGTTGCTGGTTGTGGTGCTGGTTGTGGTGCTGGTGGTGGTTGTGGTGGTGGTTGTGGTGGTGATGATTGTGGTGGTGGTTGTGGTGATGCTTGTGGTGTTGGTTGTGGTGCTGGTTGTGGTGCTGGTGGTGGTTGTGGTGGTGGTTGTGGTTGTGATGATTGTGGTGGTGTTTGTGGTGTTGGTTGTGTTGCTGGTTGTGGTGGTGCTGGTGGTTGTGGTATTGGTTGTGTTGCTGGTTGTGGTGCTGTTTATGGTGCTGGTTATGGTGCTTTTGTTTGTGGTGGTGGTTGTGGTGCTGGTTAAGGTGCTGGTTAAGGTGCTGGTTGTTGTGCTGTTTGTGGTGCTGGTGTTTGTGGTGGTGGTTGGGGTGGTGGTTGTGGTAGTGGTTGTGGTGCTGGTTGTGGTGCTGGTTGTGGTACTGTTGTTTGTGGTGGTGGTTGTGGTGCGGGTTGTGGTGCTGGTGTTTGTGGTGCTGGTTGTGGTGCTGTTTGTGGTGCTGGTGTTTGTGGTGCTGGTTGCGGTGGTGGTTGTGGTGCTGGTGTTTGTGGTGTTGGTGTTTGTGGTGCTGGTGTTTTTTGTGGTGGTTGTGGTTGTGGTGCTGTTTGTTGTGCTGGTGGTTGTGGTGGTGGTTGTGGTGCTGGTTGTGGTGCTGGTTGTGGTACTGGTGTTTGTGGTGGTGGTTGTGGTGCGGTTTGTGGTGCTGGTGTTTGTGGTGCTTTTTGTGGTGCTGGTTGTGGTGCTGGTGTTTATGGTGCTGGTTGTGGTGCTGGTGTTTGTGTTGCTGGTTGTAGTGCTGTTTGTGGTGCTGGTGTATGTGGTGCTGCTTGTGGTTGTGGTTGTGGTGCTGGTGTTTGTGGTGGTGGTTGTGGTGCTTTTTGTGGTGTTGGTTATGGTGCTGGTGTTTGTGGTGGTGGTTGGGGTGGTGGTTGTGGTGGTAGTTGTGGTAGTGGTTGTGGTGCTGGTTGTGGTGCTTTTTGAGGTGCTGGATTTTGTGGTGGTGGTTGTGGTGCTGGTGTTTGTGGTGGTGAATGTGGTGCTGTTTGTGGTGATGGTGTTTGTGGTGCTGGTTGTGGTGTTGGTTGAGGTGCTGGTTGTGGTGCTGGTTGTGGTGCTGGTGGTGGTTGTGGTGGTGGTGATGATTGTGGTGGTGGTTGTGGTGATGCTTGTGGTGTTGGTTGTGGTGCTGGTTGTGGTGCTGGTGGTGGTTGTGGTGGTGGTGCTGGTGGTGGTTGTGGTGGTGGTTGTGGTGGTGATGATTGTGGTGGTGGTTGTGGTGATGCTTGTGGTGTTGGTTGTGGTGCTGGTGGTGGTTGTGGTGGTGGTGGTGATGATTATGGTGGTGGTTGTGGTGCTGGTGTTTGTGGTGTTGGTTGTATTGCTGGTTGTGGTGGTGTTGGTGGTTGTGGTGTTGGTTGTGTTGCTGGTTGTGGTGGTGCTGGTGGTTGTGGTGCTGGTTGTGGTGGTGGTGGTGATGTTTGTGGTGGTGGTACTGGTTGTGGTGCTGTTTGTGGTGTTGTTTATGGTGCTGGTGTTTCTGGTGGTGGTTGTGGTGCTGTTTGTGGTGATGGTGTTTGTGGTGCTGGTTGTGGTGGTGGTTGTTTTTGTGGTGGTGGTTGTGGTGGTGATGGTTCTGGTGGTGGTGGTTGTGGTGGTGGTTGTGGTGCTGGTTGTGGTGCTGGTTGTGGTGATGTTTGTGGTGCTGGTGTTTTTGGTGGTGGTTGTGCTGCTGGTGTTTGTGGTGCTGATTTTTGTGCTGGTTGTGGTGCTGGTTGTGGTGCTGGTTGTGGTGCTGGTTGTGGTGCTGGTTGTGGTGCTGGTGTTTGTGGTGGTGGTTGTGGTGGTGGTAACCCTAACCCTAACCCTAACCCTAACCCTAACCCTAACCCTAACCCTAACCCTAACCCTAACCCCTAACCCTAACCCTAACCCTAACCCTAACCCTAACCCTAACCCTAACCCTAACCCTAACCCTAACCCTAACCCTAACCCTAACCCTAACCCTAACCCTAACCCTAACCCTAACCCTAACCCTAACCCTAACCCTAACCCTAACCCTAACCCTAACCCTAACCCTAACCCTAACCCTAACCCTAACCCTAACCCTAACCCTAACCCTAACCCTAACCCTAACCCCTAACCCTAACCCTAACCCTAACCCTAACCCTAACCCCTAACCCCTAACCCTAACCCTAACCCTAACCCTAACCCTAACCCCTAACCCTAACCCTAACCCTAACCCTAACCCTAACCCCTAACCCTAACCCTAACCCTAACCCCTAACCCTAACCCTAACCCTAACCCTAACCCTAACCCCTAACCCTAACCCTAACCCTAACCCTAACCCCTAACCCTAACCCTAACCCTAACCCTAACCCTAACCCTAACCCTAACCCTAACCCTAACCCCTAACCCTAACCCTAACCCTAACCCTAACCCTAACCCTAACCCTAACCCTAACCCTAACCCTAACCCTAACCCTAACCCTGGTTGTGGTGGTGGTTTTGGTGGTGGTTGTGGTGCTGGTTGTGGTGGTGGTGGTGATGGTTGTAATGCTGATTGAGGTGCTGGTGGTTGTGGTGGTGGTTGTGGTGCTGGTTGTGGTGCTGGTTATGGTGTTGTTTGTGGTGCTGGTTGTGGTGCTGGTTGTGGTGCTGGTTGTGGTGCTGGTTGTGGTGCTGGTTGTGGTGTTGGTTGTGGTGCTGGTTTTGGTGCTGGTTGTGGTGCTGGTTGTGGTGCTGGTTGTGGTGCTGGTTTTGGTGCTGTTTGTGTGATGGTGGTTGTGGAGGTGATGGTTGTGGTGGTGGTTGTGGTGTTGGTTGTGGTGTTGGTTGTGGTGTTGGTTATGGTGCTGGTTGTGGTGGTGGTCGTTGTGGTGGTGATGGTTTTGGTGTTGGTTGTTGTGGTGGTTGTGTTTGTGGTGGTGGTTGTGGTGTTGGTTGTGGTGGTGGTTGTGGTGTTGGTTGTGGTGGTGGTTGTGGTAGTGGTCGTTGTGGTGGTGATGGTTGTGGTGTTGGTTGTTGTGGTGGTTGTGTTTGTGGTGGTGGTTGTGGTGGTGGTTGTAGTGGTGGTTGTGGTGGTGTTTGTGGTGGTGGTTGTGGTGCTGGTGGTTGTGGTGGTGATTGTGGTGCTGGTTGTGGTGGTGGTGGTGTTGTGGTGGTAGTGATGGTTGTGGTGCTGGTTGTGGTGCTGGTTGTGGTACTGGTGTTTGTGGTGGTGGTTTATTTTGCTGGTTTTGGTGGTGGTTGTGTGCTGGTTGTGGTGGTGGTGGTGATGTTTGTGGTGGTGGTACTGGTTGTGGTGCTGTTTGTGGTGTTGTTTGTGGTGCTGGTGTTTGTGGTGCTGGTGTTTGTAGTGGTGGTTGTGTTGCTGGTTGTGGTGGTGCTGGTGGTTGTGGTGGTTGTTTTTGTGGTGGTGGTTGTGGTGGTGATGGTTCTGGTGGTGGTGGTTGTGGTTCTGGTTGTGGTGCTGGTTGTGGTGATGTTTGTGGTGCTGGTGTTTTTGGTGGTGGTTGTGCTGCTGGTGTTTGTGGTGCTGATTGTTGTGCTGGTTGTGGTGCTGGTTGTGGTGCTGGTTGTGGTGCTGGTGTTTGTGGTGGTGGTTGTGGTGGTGGTTTTGGTGCTGTTTGTTGTGCTGGTTGTGGTGCTGTTTGTTGTCCTGGTGTTTGTGGTGGTGGTTGTTTTGCTTGTTTTGGTGGTGGTTGTGGTGCTGGTGTTTGTGGTGCTGGTGTTTGTGGTGCTGGTGTATGTGGTGCTGCTTGTGGTGGTGGTTGTGGTGCTGGTTTTGGTGCTTTTTGTAGTGCTGGTGTTTGTGGTGCTGGTTGTGGTGCTGATTGTGGTACTGGTGTTTGTGGTGGTGGTTGTGGTGCTGGTTAAGGTGCTGGTTGTTGTGCTGTTTGTGGTGTTGGTGTTTGTGGTGGTGGTTGGGGTGGTGGTTGTGGTGGTGGTTGTGGTGGTGGTTGTGGTAGTGTTTGTGGTGCTGGTTGTGGTGCTGGTTGTGGTACTGGTGTTTGTGGTGGTGGTTGTGGTGCTGGTGTTTGTGGTGCTGGTGTTTGTGGTGCTGGTGTTTGTGGTGCTGGTGTTTGTGGTGCTGGTTGTGGTGCTGGTGTTTGTTGTGGTGGTTGTGGTTGTGGTGCTGTTTGTTGTGCTGGTTGTGGTGCTGGTGTTTATGGTGCTGGTTGTGGTGCTGGTGTTTGTGGTGCTGGTTGTGGTGCTGTTTGTTGTGCTGGTTGTGGTGCTGGTGTTTATGGTGCTGGTTGTGGTTCTGGTGTATGTGGTGCTGCTTGTGGTGGTGGTTGTGGTGGTGGTTGTAATGCTGTTTGTAGTGCTGGTGGTTGTGGTGGTGGTTGTGGTGTTTGTTGTGGTGTTGGTTGTGGTGTTGGTTGTGGTGTTGGTTATGGTGCTGGTTGTGGTGGTGGTCGTTGTGGTGGTGATGGTTTTGGTGTTGGTTGTTGTGGTGGTTGTGTTTGTGGTGGTGGTTGTGGTGTTGGTTGTGGTGGTGGTTGTGGTGTTGGTTGTGGTGGTGGTTGTGGTAGTGGTCGTTGTGGTGGTGATGGTTGTGGTGTTGGTTGTTGTGGTGGTTGTGTTTGTGGTGGTGTTTGTGGTGGTGGTTGTAGTGGTGGTTGTGGTGGTGTTTGTGGTGGTGGTTGTGGTGCTGGTGGTTGTGGTGGTGATTGTGGTGCTGGTTGTGGTGGTGGTGGTGTTGTGGTGGTAGTGATGGTTGTGGTGCTGGTTGTGGTGCTGGTTGTGGTACTGGTGTTTGTGGTGGTGGTTTATTTTGCTGGTTTTGGTGGTGGTTGTGTGCTGGTTGTGGTGGTGGTGGTGATGTTTGTGGTGGTGGTACTGGTTGTGGTGCTGTTTGTGGTGTTGTTTGTGGTGCTGGTGTTTGTGGTGCTGGTGTTTGTAGTGGTGGTTGTGTTGCTGGTTGTGGTGGTGCTGGTGGTTGTGGTGGTTGTTTTTGTGGTGGTGGTTGTGGTGGTGATGGTTCTGGTGGTGGTGGTTGTGGTTCTGGTTGTGGTGCTGGTTGTGGTGATGTTTGTGGTGCTGGTGTTTTTGGTGGTGGTTGTGCTGCTGGTGTTTGTGGTGCTGATTGTTGTGCTGGTTGTGGTGCTGGTTGTGGTGCTGGTTGTGGTGCTGGTGTTTGTGGTGGTGGTTGTGGTGGTGGTTTTGGTGCTGTTTGTTGTGCTGGTTGTGGTGCTGTTTGTTGTCCTGGTGTTTGTGGTGGTGGTTGTTTTGCTTGTTTTGGTGGTGGTTGTGGTGCTGGTGTTTGTGGTGCTGGTGTTTGTGGTGCTGGTGTATGTGGTGCTGCTTGTGGTGGTGGTTGTGGTGCTGGTTTTGGTGCTTTTTGTAGTGCTGGTGTTTGTGGTGCTGGTTGTGGTGCTGGTTGTGGTACTGGTGTTTGTGGTGGTGGTTGTGGTGCTGGTTAAGGTGCTGGTTGTTGTGCTGTTTGTGGTGTTGGTGTTTGTGGTGGTGGTTGGGGTGGTGGTTGTGGTGGTGGTTGTGGTGGTGGTTGTGGTAGTGTTTGTGGTGCTGGTTGTGGTGCTGGTTGTGGTACTGGTGTTTGTGGTGGTGGTTGTGGTGCTGGTGTTTGTGGTGCTGGTGTTTGTGGTGCTGGTGTTTGTGGTGCTGGTGTTTGTGGTGCTGGTTGTGGTGCTGGTGTTTGTTGTGGTGGTTGTGGTTGTGGTGCTGTTTGTTGTGCTGGTTGTGGTGCTGGTGTTTATGGTGCTGGTTGTGGTGCTGGTGTTTGTGGTGCTGGTTGTGGTGCTGTTTGTTGTGCTGGTTGTGGTGCTGGTGTTTATGGTGCTGGTTGTGGTTCTGGTGTATGTGGTGCTGCGTGTGGTGGTGGTTGTGGTGGTGGTTGTAATGCTGTTTGTAGTGCTGGTGGTTGTGGTGGTGGTTGTGGTGTTTGTTGTGGTGTTGGTTGTGGTGTTGGTTGTGGTGTTGGTTATGGTGCTGGTTGTGGTGGTGGTCGTTGTGGTGGTGATGGTTTTGGTGTTGGTTGTTGTGGTGGTTGTGTTTGTGGTGGTGGTTGTGGTGTTGGTTGTGGTGGTGGTTGTGGTGTTGGTTGTGGTGGTGGTTGTGGTAGTGGTCGTTGTGGTGGTGATGGTTGTGGTGTTGGTTGTTGTGGTGGTTGTGTTTGTGGTGGTGGTTGTGGTGGTGGTTGTAGTGGTGGTTGTGGTGGTGTTTGTGGTGGTGGTTGTGGTGCTGGTGGTTGTGGTGGTGATTGTGGTGCTGGTTGTGGTGGTGGTGGTGTTGTGGTGGTAGTGATGGTTGTGGTGCTGGTTGTGGTGCTGGTTGTGGTACTGGTGTTTGTGGTGGTGGTTTATTTTGCTGGTTTTGGTGGTGGTTGTGTGCTGGTTGTGGTGGTGGTGGTGATGTTTGTGGTGGTGGTACTGGTTGTGGTGCTGTTTGTGGTGTTGTTTGTGGTGCTGGTGTTTGTGGTGCTGGTGTTTGTAGTGGTGGTTGTGTTGCTGGTTGTGGTGGTGCTGGTGGTTGTGGTGGTTGTTTTTGTGGTGGTGGTTGTGGTGGTGATGGTTCTGGTGGTGGTGGTTGTGGTTCTGGTTGTGGTGCTGGTTGTGGTGATGTTTGTGGTGCTGGTGTTTTTGGTGGTGGTTGTGCTGCTGGTGTTTGTGGTGCTGATTGTTGTGCTGGTTGTGGTGCTGGTTGTGGTGCTGGTTGTGGTGCTGGTGTTTGTGGTGGTGGTTGTGGTGGTGGTTTTGGTGCTGTTTGTTGTGCTGGTTGTGGTGCTGTTTGTTGTCCTGGTGTTTGTGGTGGTGGTTGTTTTGCTTGTTTTGGTGGTGGTTGTGGTGCTGGTGTTTGTGGTGCTGGTGTTTGTGGTGCTGGTGTATGTGGTGCTGCTTGTGGTGGTGGTTGTGGTGCTGGTTTTGGTGCTTTTTGTAGTGCTGGTGTTTGTGGTGCTGGTTGTGGTGCTGGTTGTACTGGTGTTTGTGGTGGTGGTTGTGGTGCTGGTTAAGGTGCTGGTTGTTGTGCTGTTTGTGGTGTTGGTGTTTGTGGTGGTGGTTGGGGTGGTGGTTGTGGTGGTGGTTGTGGTGGTGGTTGTGGTAGTGTTTGTGGTGCTGGTTGTGGTGCTGGTTGTGGTACTGGTGTTTGTGGTGGTGGTTGTGGTGCTGGTGTTTGTGGTGCTGGTGTTTGTGGTGCTGGTGTTTGTGGTGCTGGTGTTTGTGGTGCTGGTTGTGGTGCTGGTGTTTGTTGTGGTGGTTGTGGTTGTGGTGCTGTTTGTTGTGCTGGTTGTGGTGCTGGTGTTTATGGTGCTGGTTGTGGTGCTGGTGTTTGTGGTGCTGGTTGTGGTGCTGTTTGTGGTTCTGGTGTATGTGGTGCTGCTTGTGGTGGTGGTTGTGGTGGTGGTTGTAATGCTGTTTGTAGTGCTGGTGGTTGTGGTGGTGGTTGTGGTGTTTGTTGTGGTGGTGGTGGTGGTGGTTGTGGTGCTGGTTGTGGTGCTGGTTGTGGTGCTGGTTGTGGTGTTGGTTGTGGTGCTGGTTTTGGTGCAGGTTGTGGTGCTGGTTGTGGTGCTGGTTGTGGTGCTGGTTGTGGTGCTGGTTGTGGTGCTGGTGTTTATGGTGCTGGTGTTTGTGGTGTTGGTTGTGGTGCTTGTTGTGGTGCTCGTTGTGGTGCTGGTTGTTGTTCTGTTTGTGGTGCTGGTTGTGGTGCTTGTGTTTATGGTGCTGATTGTGGTGCTGGTGTTTGTGGTGGTGGTTGGGGTGCTGTTTGTGGTGCTGGTGTGTTTGGTGCTGGTTGCGGTGGTGGTTGTGGTGCTGGTGTTTGTGGTGCTGGTGTTTGTGATGCTGGTTGTGGTGCTGGTGTTTGTTGTGGTGGTTGTGGTGCTGTTTGTTGTGCTGGTGTTTGTGGTGCTGGTTGTAGTGCTGGTGTTTATGGTGCTGGTTGTGGTGCTGGTGTTTGTGGTGCTGGCTGTGGTGCTGTTTGTGGTTCTGGTGTATGTGGTACTGCTTGTGGTGGTGGTTGTGGTGCTGGTGTTTGTGGTGGTGGTTGTGGTGCTTTTTGTGGTGCTGGTTGTGGTGCTGGTTGTGGTGCTGTTTATGGTGCTGGTTATGGTGCTGGTGTTTGTGGTGATGGTTGTGGTGCTGGTTGTTGTGCTGTTTGTGGTGCTGGTGTTTGTGGTGGTGGTTGGGGTGGTGGTTGTGGTGGTGGTTGTGGTAGTGGTTGTGGTGCTGGTTGTAGTGCTGGTTGTGGTACTGGTGTTTGTGGTGGTGTTTGTGGTGCGGGTTGTGGTGCTGGTGTTTGTGGTGCTGTTTGTGGTGCTGGTGTTTGTGGTGCTGGTTGCGGTGGTGGTTGTGGTGCTGGTGTTTGTGGTGCTGGTTGTGGTGCTGTTTGTGGTGTTGTTTGTGGTGCTGGTGTTTTTGGTGGTGGTTGTGGTGCTGTTTGTGGTGATGGTGTTTGTGGTGCTGGTTGTGGTGGTAGTTGTTTTTGTGGTGGTGGTTTTGGTGGTGATGGTTCTGGTGGTGGTGGTTGTGGTGCTGGTTGTAGTGCTGGTTGTGGTGGTGGTTTTGGTGGTGGTTGTGGTGCTGGTTGTGGTGGTGGTGGTGATGGTTGTAATGCTGATTGTGGTGCTGGTGGTTGTGGTGGTGGTTGTGGTGCTGGTTGTGGTGCTGGTTGTGGTGCTGGTTATGGTGTTGTTTGTGGTGCTGGTTGTGGTGCTGGTTGTGGTGCTGGTTGTGGTGCTGGTTGTGGTGCTGGTTGTGGTGTTGGTTGTGGTGCTGGTTTTGGTGCTGGTTGTGGTGCTGGTTGTGGTGCTGGTTGTGGTGCTGGTTTTGGTGCTGTTTGTGGTGCTGGTTGGGGTGCTGGTGGTGGTTGTGATGGTGGTTGTGGAGGTGATGGTTGTGGTGGTGGTTGTGGTGTTGGTTGTGGTGTTGGTTGTGGTGGTGGTCGTTGTGGTGGTGATGGTTTTGGTGTTGGTTGTTGTGGTGGTTGTGTTTGTGGTGGTGGTTGTGGTGTTGGTTGTGGTGGTGGTTGTGGTGTTGGTTGTGGTGGTGGTTGTGGTGGTGGTCGTTGTGGTGGTGATGGTTGTGGTGTTGGTTGTTGTGGTGGTTGTGTTTGTGGTGGTGGTTGTGGTGGTGGTTGTAGTGGTGTTTGTGGTGGTGTTTGTGGTGGTGGTTGTGGTGCTGGTGGTTGTGGTGGTGATTGTGGTGCTGGTTGTGGTGGTGGTGGTGTTGTGGTGGTAGTGATGGTTTTGGCGGTGGTTGTGTGCTGGTTGTGGTGGTGGTGGTGATGTTTGTGGTGGTGGTACTGGTTGTGGTGCTGTTTGTGGTGTTGTTTGTGGTGCTGGTGTTTGTGGTGCTGGTGTTTGTAGTGGTGGTTGTGTTGCTGGTTGTGGTGGTGCTGGTGGTTGTGGTGGTTGTTTTTGTGGTGGTGGTTGTGGTGGTGATGGTTCTGGTGGTGGTGGTTGTGGTTCTGGTTGTGGTGCTGGTTGTGGTGATGTTTGTGGTGCTGGTGTTTTTGGTGGTGGTTGTGCTGCTGGTGTTTGTGGTGCTGATTGTTGTGCTGGTTGTGGTGCTGGTTGTGGTGCTGGTTGTGGTGCTGGTGTTTGTGGTGGTGGTTGTGGTGGTGGTTTTGGTGCTGTTTGTTGTGCTGGTTGTGGTGCTGTTTGTTGTGCTGGTTGTGGTGCTGTTTGTTGTCCTGGTGTTTGTGGTGGTGGTTGTTTTGCTTGTTTTGGTGGTGGTTGTGGTGCTGGTGTTTGTGGTGCTGGTGTTTGTGGTGCTGGTGTATGTGGTGCTGCTTGTGGTGGTGGTTGTGGTGCTGGTTTTGGTGCTTTTTGTAGTGCTGGTGTTTGTGGTGCTGGTTGTGGTGCTGGTTGTGGTACTGGTGTTTGTGGTGGTGGTTGTGGTGCTGGTTAAGGTGCTGGTTGTTGTGCTGTTTGTGGTGCTGGTGTTTGTGGTGGTGGTTGGGGTGGTGGTTGTGGTGGTGGTTGTGGTGGTGGTTGTGGTAGTGTTTGTGGTGCTGGTTGTGGTGCTGGTTGTGGTACTGGTGTTTGTGGTGGTGGTTGTGGTGCGGTTTGTGGTGCTGGTGTTTGTGGTGCTGGTTGTTGTGCTGGTGTTTGTGGTGGTGGTTGTGGTGCTGGGGGTTATGGTGCTGGTTGTGGTGCTGTTTATGGTGCTGGTTGTGGTGCTGGTTGTGGTACTGGTGTTTGTGGTGGTGGTTGTGTTGCGGTTTGTGGTGCTGGTGTTTGTGGTGCTTGTTGCGATGGTGGTTGTGGTGCTGGTTGTGGTACTGGTGTTTATGGTGCTGGTGTTTTTGGTGTTGGTTGTGGTGCTGGTGTTTGTAGTGGTGGTTGTGTTGCTGGTTGTGGTGGTGCTGGTGGTTGTGGTGGTTGTTTTTGTGGTGGTGGTTGTGGTGGTGATGGTTCTGGTGGTGGTGGTTGTGGTTCTGGTTGTGGTGCTGGTTGTGGTGATGTTTGTGGTGCTGGTGTTTTTGGTGGTGGTTGTGCTGCTGGTGTTTGTGGTGCTGATTGTTGTGCTGGTTGTGGTGCTGGTTGTGGTGCTGGTTGTGGTGCTGGTGTTTGTGGTGGTGGTTTTGGTGCTGTTTGTTGTGCTGGTTGTGGTGCTGTTTGTTGTCCTGGTGTTTGTGGTGGTGGTTGTTTTGCTTGTTTTGGTGGTGGTTGTGGTGCTGGTGTTTGTGGTGCTGGTGTTTGTGGTGCTGGTGTATGTGGTGCTGCTTGTGGTGGTGGTTGTGGTGCTGGTTGTGGTGCT
This sequence comes from Omphiscola glabra, assembly GCA_964017045.1. Classification (NCBI taxonomy): domain Eukaryota; kingdom Metazoa; phylum Mollusca; class Gastropoda; family Lymnaeidae; genus Omphiscola; species Omphiscola glabra. Next base: position 1,885,001 of record OZ024806.1, on the reverse strand, counting down.
TTTTGTAGTGCTGGTGTTTGTGGTGTTGGTTGTGGTGCTGGTTGTGGTACTGGTGTTTGTGGTGGTGGTTGTGGTGCTGGTTAAGGTGCTGGTTGTTGTGCTGTTTGTGGTGCTGGTGTTTGTGGTGGTGGTTGGGGTGGTGGTTGTGGTGGTGGTTGTGGTGATGGTTGTGGTAGTGTTTGTGGTGCTGGTTGTGGTGCTGGTTGTGGTACTGGTGTTTGTGGTGGTGGTTGTGGTGCTGGTGTTTGTGGTGCTGGTGTTTGTGGTGCTGGTGTTTGTGGTGCTGGTGTTTGTGGTGCTGGTTGTGGTGCTGGTGTTTGTTGTGGTGGTTGTGGTTGTGGTGCTGTTTGTTGTGCTGGTTGTGGTGCTGGTGTTTATGGTGCTGGTTGTGGTGCTGGTGTTTGTGGTGCTGGTTGTGGTGCTGTTTGTGGTTCTGGTGTATGTGGTGCTGCTTGTGGTGGTGGTTGTGGTGGTGGTTGTAATGCTGTTTGTAGTGCTGGTGGTTGTGGTGGTGGTTGTGGTGTTTGTTGTGGTGGTGGTGGTGGTGGTTGTGGTGCTGGTTGTGGTGCTGGTTGTGGTGCTGGTTGTGGTGTTGGTTGTGGTGCTGGTTTTGGTGCAGGTTGTGGTGCTGGTTGTGGTGCTGGTTGTGGTGCTGGTTGTGGTGCTGGTTGTGGTGCTGGTGTTTATGGTGCTGGTGTTTGTGGTGTTGGTTGTGGTGCTTGTTGTGGTGCTCGTTGTGGTGCTGGTTGTTGTTCTGTTTGTGGTGCTGGTTGTGGTGCTTGTGTTTATGGTGCTGATTGTGGTGCTGGTGTTTGTGGTGGTGGTTGGGGTGCTGTTTGTGGTGCTGGTGTGTTTGGTGCTGGTTGCGGTGGTGGTTGTGGTGCTGGTGTTTGTGGTGCTGGTGTTTGTGATGCTGGTTGTGGTGCTGGTGTTTGTTGTGGTGGTTGTGGTGCTGTTTGTTGTGCTGGTGTTTGTGGTGCTGGTTGTAGTGCTGGTGTTTATGGTGCTGGTTGTGGTGCTGGTGTTTGTGGTGCTGGCTGTGGTGCTGTTTGTGGTTCTGGTGTATGTGGTACTGCTTGTGGTGGTGGTTGTGGTGCTGGTGTTTGTGGTGGTGGTTGTGGTGCTTTTTGTGGTGCTGGTTGTGGTGCTGGTTGTGGTGCTGTTTATGGTGCTGGTTATGGTGCTGGTGTTTGTGGTGATGGTTGTGGTGCTGGTTGTTGTGCTGTTTGTGGTGCTGGTGTTTGTGGTGGTGGTTGGGGTGGTGGTTGTGGTGGTGGTTGTGGTAGTGGTTGTGGTGCTGGTTGTAGTGCTGGTTGTGGTACTGGTGTTTGTGGTGGTGTTTGTGGTGCGGGTTGTGGTGCTGGTGTTTGTGGTGCTGTTTGTGGTGCTGGTGTTTGTGGTGCTGGTTGCGGTGGTGGTTGTGGTGCTGGTGTTTGTGGTGCTGGTTGTGGTGCTGTTTGTGGTGTTGTTTGTGGTGCTGGTGTTTTTGGTGGTGGTTGTGGTGCTGTTTGTGGTGATGGTGTTTGTGGTGCTGGTTGTGGTGGTAGTTGTTTTTGTGGTGGTGGTTTTGGTGGTGATGGTTCTGGTGGTGGTGGTTGTGGTGCTGGTTGTAGTGCTGGTTGTGGTGGTGGTTTTGGTGGTGGTTGTGGTGCTGGTTGTGGTGGTGGTGGTGATGGTTGTAATGCTGATTGTGGTGCTGGTGGTTGTGGTGGTTGGTGTGGTGCTGGTTGTGGTGCTGGTTGTGGTGCTGGTTATGGTGTTGTTTGTGGTGCTGGTTGTGGTGCTGGTTGTGGTGCTGGTTGTGGTGCTGGTTGTGGTGCTGGTTGTGGTGTTGGTTGTGGTGCTGGTTTTGGTGCTGGTTGTGGTGCTGGTTGTGGTGCTGGTTGTGGTGCTGGTTTTGGTGCTGTTTGTGGTGCTGGTTGGGGTGCTGGTGGTGGTTGTGATGGTGGTTGTGGAGGTGATGGTTGTGGTGGTGGTTGTGGTGTTGGTTGTGGTGTTGGTTGTGGTGGTGGTCGTTGTGGTGGTGATGGTTTTGGTGTTGGTTGTTGTGGTGGTTGTGTTTGTGGTGGTGGTTGTGGTGTTGGTTGTGGTGGTGGTTGTGGTGTTGGTTGTGGTGGTGGTTGTGGTGGTGGTCGTTGTGGTGGTGATGGTTGTGGTGTTGGTTGTTGTGGTGGTTGTGTTTGTGGTGGTGGTTGTGGTGGTGGTTGTAGTGGTGTTTGTGGTGGTGTTTGTGGTGGTGGTTGTGGTGCTGGTGGTTGTGGTGGTGATTGTGGTGCTGGTTGTGGTGGTGGTGGTGTTGTGGTGGTAGTGATGGTTTTGGCGGTGGTTGTGTGCTGGTTGTGGTGGTGGTGGTGATGTTTGTGGTGGTGGTACTGGTTGTGGTGCTGTTTGTGGTGTTGTTTGTGGTGCTGGTGTTTGTGGTGCTGGTGTTTGTAGTGGTGGTTGTGTTGCTGGTTGTGGTGGTGCTGGTGGTTGTGGTGGTTGTTTTTGTGGTGGTGGTTGTGGTGGTGATGGTTCTGGTGGTGGTGGTTGTGGTTCTGGTTGTGGTGCTGGTTGTGGTGATGTTTGTGGTGCTGGTGTTTTTGGTGGTGGTTGTGCTGCTAGTGTTTGTGGTGCTGATTGTTGTGCTGGTTGTGGTGCTGGTTGTGGTGCTGGTTGTGGTGCTGGTGTTTGTGGTGGTGGTTGTGGTGGTGGTTTTGGTGCTGTTTGTTGTGCTGGTTGTGGTGCTGTTTGTTGTGCTGGTTGTGGTGCTGTTTGTTGTCCTGGTGTTTGTGGTGGTGGTTGTTTTGCTTGTTTTGGTGGTGGTTGTGGTGCTGGTGTTTGTGGTGCTGGTGTTTGTGGTGCTGGTGTATGTGGTGCTGCTTGTGGTGGTGGTTGTGGTGCTGGTTTTGGTGCTTTTTGTAGTGCTGGTGTTTGTGGTGCTGGTTGTGGTGCTGGTTGTGGTACTGGTGTTTGTGGTGGTGGTTGTGGTGCTGGTTAAGGTGCTGGTTGTTGTGCTGTTTGTGGTGCTGGTGTTTGTGGTGGTGGTTGGGGTGGTGGTTGTGGTGGTGGTTGTGGTGGTGGTTGTGGTAGTGTTTGTGGTGCTGGTTGTGGTGCTGGTTGTGGTACTGGTGTTTGTGGTGGTGGTTGTGGTGCGGTTTGTGGTGCTGGTGTTTGTGGTGCTGGTTGTTGTGCTGGTGTTTGTGGTGGTGGTTGTGGTGCTGGGGGTTATGGTGCTGGTTGTGGTGCTGTTTATGGTGCTGGTTGTGGTGCTGGTTGTGGTACTGGTGTTTGTGGTGGTGGTTGTGTTGCGGTTTGTGGTGCTGGTGTTTGTGGTGCTGGTTGCGATGGTGGTTGTGGTGCTGGTTGTGGTACTGGTGTTTATGGTGCTGGTGTTTTTGGTGTTGGTTGTGGTGCTGGTGTTTGTAGTGGTGGTTGTGTTGCTGGTTGTGGTGGTGCTGGTGGTTGTGGTGGTTGTTTTTGTGGTGGTGGTTGTGGTGGTGATGGTTCTGGTGGTGGTGGTTGTGGTTCTGGTTGTGGTGCTGGTTACGGTGATGTTTGTGGTGCTGGTGTTTTTGGTGGTGGTTGTGCTGCTGGTGTTTGTGGTGCTGATTGTTGTGCTGGTTGTGGTGCTGGTTGTGGTGCTGGTTGTGGTGCTGGTGTTTGTGGTGGTGGTTTTGGTGCTGTTTGTTGTGCTGGTTGTGGTGCTGTTTGTTGTCCTGGTGTTTGTGGTGGTGGTTGTTTTGCTTGTTTTGGTGGTGGTTGTGGTGCTGGTGTTTGTGGTGCTGGTGTTTGTGGTGCTGGTGTATGTGGTGCTGCTTGTGGTGGTGGTTGTGGTGCTGGTTGTGGTGCTTTTTGTAGTGCTGGTGTTTGTGGTGTTGGTTGTGGTGCTGGTTGTGGTACTGGTGTTTGTGGTGGTGGTTGTGGTGCTGGTTAAGGTGCTGGTTGTTGTGCTGTTTGTGGTGCTGGTGTTTGTGGTGGTGGTTGGGGTGGTGGTTGTGGTGGTGGTTGTGGTGATGGTTGTGGTAGTGTTTGTGGTGCTGGTTGTGGTGCTGGTTGTGGTACTGGTGTTTGTGGTGGTGGTTGTGGTGCGGTTTGTGGTGCTTGTGTTTGTGGTGGTGGTTGTGGTGCTGTTTGTGGTGCTGGTGTGTGTGGTGCTGGTTGCGGTGGTGATTGTGGTGCTGGTGTTTGTGGTGCTGGTGTTTGTGGTGCTGGTGTTTGTGGTGCTGGTGTTTGTGGTGCTGGTGTTTGTGATGCTGGTTGTGGTGCTGGTGTTTGTTGTGGTGGTTGTGGTTGTGGTGCTGTTTGTTGTGCTGGTTGTGGTGCTGGTGTTTATGGTGCTGGTTGTGGTGCTGGTGTTTGTGGTGCTGGTTGTGGTGCTGTTTGTGGTTCTGGTGTATGTGGTGCTGCTTGTGGTGGTGGTTGTGGTGGTGGTTGTAATGCTGTTTGTAGTGCTGGTGGTTGTGGTGGTGGTTGTGGTGTTTGTTGTGGTGGTGGTGGTGCTGGTTGTGGTGCTGGTTGTGGTGCTGGTTGTGGTGCTGGTTGTGGTGCTGGTTGTGGTGCTGGTTGTGGTGTTGGTTGTGGTGCTGGTTTTGGTGCAGGTTGTGGTGCTGGTTGTGGTGCTGGTTGTGGTGCTGGTTGTGGTGCTGGTGTTTATGGTGCTGGTGTTTGTGGTGTTGGTTGTGGTGCTTGTTGTGGTGCTCGTTGTGGTGCTGGTTGTTGTTCTGTTTGTGGTGCTGGTTGTGGTGCTTGTGTTTATGGTGCTGATTGTGGTGCTGGTGTTTGTGGTGGTGGTTGGGGTGCTGTTTGTGGTGCTGGTGTGTGTGGTGCTGGTTGCGGTGGTGGTTGTGGTGCTGGTGTTTGTGGTGCTGGTGTTTGTGATGCTGGTTGTGGTGCGGGTGTTTGTTGTGGTGGTTGCGGTGCTGTTTGTTGTACTGGTGTTTGTGGTGCTGGTTGTAGTGCTGGTGTTTATGGTGCTGGTTGTGGTGCTGGTGTTTGTGGTGCTGGCTGTGGTGCTGTTTGTGGTTCTGGTGTATGTGGTACTGCTTGTGGTGGTGGTTGTGGTGCTGGTGTTTGTGGTGGTGGTTGTGGTGCTTTTTGTGGTGCTGGTTGTGGTGCTGGTTGTGGTGCTGTTTATGGTGCTGGTTATGGTGCTGGTGTTTGTGGTGATGGTTGTGGTGCTGGTTGTTGTGCTGTTTGTGGTGCTGGTGTTTGTGGTGGTGGTTGGGGTGGTGGTTGTGGTGGTGGTTGTGGTAGTGGTTGTGGTGCTGGTTGTGGTGCTGGTTGTGGTACTGGTGTTTGTGGTGGTGTTTGTGGTGCGGGTTGTGGTGCTGGTGTTTGTGGTGCTGTTTGTGGTGCTGGTGTTTGTGATGCTGGTTGCGGTGGTGGTTGTGGTGCTGGTGTTTGTGGTGCTGGTTGTGGTGCTGTTTGTGGTGTTGTTTGTGGTGCTGGTGTTTTTGGTGGTGGTTGTGGTGCTGTTTGTGGTGATGGTGTTTGTGGTGCTGGTTGTGGTGGTAGTTGTTTTTGTGGTGGTGGTTTTGGTGGTGATGGTTCTGGTGGTGGTGGTTGTGGTGCTGGTTGTAGTGCTGGTTGTGGTGGTGGTTTTGGTGGTGGTTGTGGTGCTGGTTGTGGTGGTGGTGATGGTTGTAATGCTGATTGTGGTGCTGGTGGTTGTGGTGGTGGTTGTGGTGCTGGTTGTGGTGCTGGTTGTTGTGCTGGTTATGGTGTTGTTTGTGGTGCTGGTTGTGGTGCTGGTTGTGGTGCTGGTTGTGGTGCTGGTTGTGGTGCTGGTTGTGGTGCTGGTTGTGGTGTTGGTTGTGGTGCTGCTTTTGGTGCTGGTTGTGGTGCTGGTTGTGGTGCTGGTTGTGGTGCTTGTTTTGGTGCTGTTTGTGGTGCTGGTTGTGGTGCTGGTGGTGGTTGTGATGGTGGTTGTGGAGGTGATGGTTGTGGTGGTGGTTGTGGTGTTGGTTGTGGTGTTGGTTGTGGTGGTGGTCGTTGTGGTGGTGATGGTTTTGGTGTTGGTTGTTGTGGTGGTTGTGTTTGTGGTGGTGGTTGTGGTGTTGGTTGTGGTGGTGGTTGTGGTGTTGGTTGTGGTGGTGGTTGTGGTGGTGGTCGTTGTGGTGGTGATGGTTGTGGTGTTGGTTGTTGTGGTGGTTGTGTTTGTGGTGGTGGTTGTGGTGGTGGTTGTAGTGGTGTTTGTGGTGGTGTTTGTGGTGGTGGTTGTGGTGCTGGTGGTTGTGGTGCTGGTGGTTGTGGTGGTGATTGTGGTGCTGGTTGTGGTGGTGGTGGTGTTGTGGTGGTAGTGATGGTTTTGGTGGTGGTTGTGTGCTGGTTGTGGTGGTGGTGGTGATGTTTGTGGTGGTGGTACTGGTTGTGGTGCTGTTTGTGGTGTTGTTTGTGGTGCTGGTGTTTGTGGTGCTGGTGTTTGTAGTGGTGGTTGTGTTGCTGGTTGTGGTGGTGCTGGTGGTTGTGGTGGTTGTTTTTGTGGTGGTGGTTGTGGTGGTGATGGTTCTGGTGGTGGTGGTTGTGGTTCTGGTTGTGGTGCTGGTGTTTTTGGTGGTGGTTGTGCTGCTGGTGTTTGTGGTGCTGATTGTTGTGCTGGTTGTGGTGCTGGTTGTGGTGCTGGTTGTGGTGCTGGTGTTTGTGGTGGTGGTTGTGGTGGTGGTTTTGGTGCTGTTTGTTGTGCTGGTTGTGGTGCTGTTTGTTGTGCTGGTTGTGGTGCTGTTTGTTGTCCTGGTGTTTGTGGTGGTGGTTGTTTTGCTTGTTTTGGTGGTGGTTGTGGTGCTGGTGTTTGTGGTGCTGGTGTTTGTGGTGCTGGTGTATGTGGTGCTGCTTGTGGTGGTGGTTGTGGTGTTGGTTGTGGTGCTTTTTGTAGTGCTGGTGTTTGTGGTGCTGGTTGTGGTGCTGGTTGTGGTACTGGTGTTTGTGGTGGTGGTTGTGGTGCTGGTTAAGGTGCTGGTTGTTGTGCTGTTTGTGGTGCTGGTGTTTGTGGTGGTTGTTGGGGTGGTGGTTGTGGTGGTGGTTGTGGTGGTGGTTGTGGTGGTGGTTGTGGTAGTGTTTGTGGTGCTGGTTGTGGTGCTGGTTGTGGTACTGGTGTTTGTGGTGGTGGTTGTGGTGCGGTTTGTGGTGCTGATGTTTGTGGTGCTGGTTGTTGTGCTGGTGTTTGTGGTGGTGGTTGTGGTGCTGGGGGTTATGGTGCTGGTTGTGGTGCTGTTTATGGTGCTGGTTGTGGTGCTGGTTGTGGTACTGGTGTTTGTGGTGGTGGTTGTGGTGCGGTTTGTGGTGCTGGTGTTTGTGGTGCTGGTTGCGGTGGTGGTTGTGGTGCTGGTTGTGGTACTGGTGTTTATGGTGCTGGTGTTTTTGGTGTTGGTTGTGGTGCTTGTTGTTGTGCTCGTTGTGGTGCTGGTTGTTGTTCTGTTTGTGGTGCTGGTTGTGGTGCTGGTGTTTATGGTGCTGATTGTGGTGCTGGTGTTTTTGGTGGTGGTTGTGGTGCTGTTTGTGGTGCTGGTGTGTGTGGTGCTGGTTGCGGTGGTGATTGTGGTGATGGTGTTTGTGGTGCTGGTGTTTGTGGTGCTGGTGTTTGTTGTGGTGGTTGTGGTTGTGGTGCTGTTTGTTGTGCTGGTTGTGGTGCTGGTGTTTATGGTGCTGGTTGTGGTGCTGGTGTTTGTGGTGCTGGTTGTGGTGTGTTTGTGGTTCTGGTGTATGTGGTGCTGCTTGTGGTGGTGGTTGTGGTGCTGGTTGTGGTGCTGGTGGTTGTGGTGGTGGTTGTGGTGTTGGTTGTGGTGGTGGTGGTGGTGGTTGTGGTGCTGGTTGTGGTGCTGGTTGTGGTGCTGGTTGTGGTGCTGGTTGTGGTGCTGGTTGTGGTGTTGGTTGTGGTGCTGGTTTTGGTGCTGGTTGTGGTGCTGGTTGTGGTGCTGGTTGTGGTGCTGTTTATGGTGCTGGTTGTGGTGCTGGTTGTGGTACTGGTGTTTGTGGTGGTGGTTGTGTTGCGGTTTGTGGTGCTGGTGTTTGTGGTGCTGGTTGCGATGGTGGTTGTGGTGCTGGTTGTGGTACTGGTGTTTATGGTGCTGGTGTTTTTGGTGTTGGTTGTGGTGCTGGTGTTTGTAGTGGTGGTTGTGTTGCTGGTTGTGGTGGTGCTGGTGGTTGAGGTGGTTGTTTTTGTGGTGGTGGTTGTGGTGGTGATGGTTCTGGTGGTGGTGGTTGTGGTTCTGGTTGTGGTGCTGGTTGTGGTGATGTTTGTGGTGCTGGTGTTTTTGGTGGTGGTTGTGCTGCTGGTGTTTGTGGTGCTGATTGTTGTGCTGGTTGTGGTGCTGGTTGTGGTGCTGGTTGTGGTGCTGGTGTTTGTGGTGGTGGTTTTGGTGCTGTTTGTTGTGCTGGTTGTGGTGCTGTTTGTTGTCCTGGTGTTTGTGGTGGTGGTTGTTTTGCTTGTTTTGGTGGTGGTTGTGGTGCTGGTGTTTGTGGTGCTGGTGTTTGTGGTGCTGGTGTATGTGGTGCTGCTTGTGGTGGTGGTTGTGGTGCTGGTTGTGGTGCTTTTTGTAGTGCTGGTGTTTGTGGTGTTGGTTGTGGTGCTGGTTGTGGTACTGGTGTTTGTGGTGGTGGTTGTGGTGCTGGTTAAGGTGCTGGTTGTTGTGCTGTTTGTGGTGCTGGTGTTTGTGGTGGTGGTTGGGGTGGTGGTTGTGGTGGTGGTTGTGGTGATGGTTGTGGTAGTGTTTGTGGTGCTGGTTGTGGTGCTGGTTGTGGTACTGGTGTTTGTGGTGGTGGTTGTGGTGCGGTTTGTGGTGCTTGTGTTTGTGGTGGTGGTTGTGGTGCTGTTTGTGGTGCTGGTGTGTGTGGTGCTGGTTGCGGTGGTGATTGTGGTGCTGGTGTTTGTGGTGCTGGTGTTTGTGGTGCTGGTGTTTGTGGTGCTGGTGTTTGTGATGCTGGTTGTGGTGCTGGTGTTTGTTGTGGTGGTTGTGGTTGTGGTGCTGTTTGTTGTGCTGGTTGTGGTGCTGGTGTTTATGGTGCTGGTTGTGGTGCTGGTGTTTGTGGTGCTGGTTGTGGTGCTGTTTGTGGTTCTGGTGTATGTGGTGCTGCTTGTGGTGGTGGTTGTGGTGGTGGTTGTAATGCTGTTTGTAGTGCTGGTGGTTGTGGTGGTGGTTGTGGTGTTTGTTGTGGTGGTGGTGGTGGTGGTTGTGGTGCTGGTTGTGGTGCTGGTTGTGGTGCTGGTTGTGGTGCTGGTTGTGGTGCTGGTTGTGGTGTTGGTTGTGGTGCTGGTTTTGGTGCAGGTTGTGGTGCTGGTTGTGGTGCTGGTTGTGGTGCTGGTTGTGGTGCTGGTTGTGGTGCTGGTGTTTATGGTGCTGGTGTTTGTGGTGTTGGTTGTGGTGCTTGTTGTGGTGCTCGTTGTGGTGCTGGTTGTTGTTCTGTTTGTGGTGCTGGTTGTGGTGCTTGTGTTTATGGTGCTGATTGTGGTGCTGGTGTTTGTGGTGGTGGTTGGGGTGCTGTTTGTGGTGCTGGTGTGTGTGGTGCTGGTTGCGGTGGTGGTTGTGGTGCTGGTGTTTGTGGTGCTGGTGTTTGTGATGCTGGTTGTGGTGCGGGTGTTTGTTGTGGTGGTTGCGGTGCTGTTTGTTGTACTGGTGTTTGTGGTGCTGGTTGTAGTGCTGGTGTTTATGGTGCTGGTTGTGGTGCTGGTGTTTGTGGTGCTGGCTGTGGTGCTGTTTGTGGTTCTGGTGTATGTGGTACTGCTTGTGGTGGTGGTTGTGGTGCTGGTGTTTGTGGTGGTGGTTGTGGTGCTTTTTGTGGTGCTGGTTGTGGTGCTGGTTGTGGTGCTGTTTATGGTGCTGGTTATGGTGCTGGTGTTTGTGGTGATGGTTGTGGTGCTGGTTGTTGTGCTGTTTGTGGTGCTGGTGTTTGTGGTGGTGGTTGGGGTGGTGGTTGTGGTGGTGGTTGTGGTAGTGGTTGTGGTGCTGGTTGTGGTGCTGGTTGTGGTACTGGTGTTTGTGGTGGTGTTTGTGGTGCGGGTTGTGGTGCTGGTGTTTGTGGTGCTGTTTGTGGTGCTGGTGTTTGTGGTGCTGGTTGCGGTGGTGGTTGTGGTGCTGGTGTTTGTGGTGCTGGTTGTGGTGCTGTTTGTGGTGTTGTTTGTGGTGCTGGTGTTTTTGGTGGTGGTTGTGGTGCTGTTTGTGGTGATGGTGTTTGTGGTGCTGGTTGTGGTGGTAGTTGTTTTTGTGGTGGTGGTTTTGGTGGTGATGGTTCTGGTGGTGGTGGTTGTGGTGCTGGTTGTAGTGCTGGTTGTGGTGGTGGTTTTGGTGGTGGTTGTGGTGCTGGTTGTGGTGGTGGTGATGGTTGTAAAGCTGATTGTGGTGCTGGCGGTTGTGGTGGTGGTTGTGGTGCTGGTTGTGGTGCTGGTTGTTGTGCTGGTTATGGTGTTGTTTGTGGTGCTGCTTGTGGTGCTGGTTGTGGTGCTGGTTGTGGTGCTGGTTGTGGTGCTGGTTGTGGTGCTGGTTGTGGTGTTGGTTGTGGTGCTGCTTTTGGTGCTGGTTGTGGTGCTGGTTGTGGTGCTGGTTGTGGTGCTGGTTTTGGTGCTGTTTGTGGTGCTGGTTGTGGTGCTGGTGGTGGTTGTGATGGTGGTTGTGGAGGTGATGGTTGTGGTGGTGGTTGTGGTGTTGGTTGTGGTGTTGGTTGTGGTGGTGGTCGTTGTGGTGGTGATGGTTTTGGTGTTGGTTGTTGTGGTGGTTGTGTTTGTGGTGGTGGTTGTGGTGTTGGTTGTGGTGGTGGTTGTGGTGTTGGTTGTGGTGGTGGTTGTGGTGCTGGTCGTTGTGGTGGTGATGGTTGTGGTGTTGGTTGTTGTGGTGGTTGTGTTTGTGGTGGTGGTTGTGGTGGTGGTTGTAGTGGTGTTTGTGGTGGTGTTTGTGGTGGTGGTTGTGGTGCTGGTGGTTGTGGTGCTGGTGGTTGTGGTGGTGATTGTGGTGCTGGTTGTGGTGGTGGTGGTGTTGTGGTGGTAGTGATGGTTTTGGTGGTGGTTGTGTGCTGGTTGTGGTGGTGGTGGTGATGTTTGTGGTGGTGGTACTGGTTGTGGTGCTGTTTGTGGTGTTGTTTGTGGTGCTGGTGTTTGTGGTGCTGGTGTTTGTAGTGGTGGTTGTGTTGCTGGTTGTGGTGGTGCTGGTGGTTGTGGTGGTTGTTTTTGTGGTGGTGGTTGTGGTGGTGATGGTTCTGGTGGTGGTGGTTGTGGTTCTGGTTGTGGTGCTGGTGTTTTTGGTGGTGGTTGTGCTGCTGGTGTTTGTGGTGCTGATTGTTGTGCTGGTTGTGGTGCTGGTTGTGGTGCTGGTTGTGGTGCTGGTGTTTGTGGTGGTGGTTGTGGTGGTGGTTTTGGTGCTGTTTGTTGTGCTGGTTGTGGTGCTGTTTGTTGTGCTGGTTGTGGTGCTGTTTGTTGTCCTGGTGTTTGTGGTGGTGGTTGTTTTGCTTGTTTTGGTGGTGGTTGTGGTGCTGGTGTTTGTGGTGCTGGTGTTTGTGGTGCTGGTGTATGTGGTGCTGCTTGTGGTGGTGGTTGTGGTGTTGGTTGTGGTGCTTTTTGTAGTGCTGGTGTTTGTGGTGCTGGTTGTGGTGCTGGTTGTGGTACTGGTGTTTGTGGTGGTGGTTGTGGTGCTGGTTAAGGTGCTGGTTGTTGTGCTGTTTGTGGTGCTGGTGTTTGTGGTGGTTGTTGGGGTGGTGGTTGTGGTGGTGGTTGTGGTGGTGGTTGTGGTGGTGGTTGTGGTGGTGGTTGTGGTAGTGTTTGTGGTGCTGGTTGTGGTGCTGGTTGTGGTACTGGTGTTTGTGGTGGTGGTTGTGGTGCGGTTTGTGGTGCTGATGTTTGTGGTGCTGGTTGTTGTGCTGGTGTTTGTGGTGGTGGTTGTGGTGCTGGGGGTTATGGTGCTGGTTGTGGTGCTGTTTATGGTGCTGGTTGTGGTGCTGGTTGTGGTACTGGTGTTTGTGGTGGTGGTTGTGGTGCGGTTTGTGGTGCTGGTGTTTGTGGTGCTGGTTGCGGTGGTGGTTGTGGTGCTGGTTGTGGTACTGGTGTTTATGGTGCTGGTGTTTTTGGTGTTGGTTGTGGTGCTTGTTGTTGTGCTCGTTGTGGTGCTGGTTGTTGTTCTGTTTGTGGTGCTGGTTGTGGTGCTGGTGTTTATGGTGCTGATTGTGGTGCTGGTGTTTTTGGTGGTGGTTGTGGTGCTGTTTGTGGTGCTGGTGTGTGTGGTGCTGGTTGCGGTGGTGATTGTGGTGATGGTGTTTGTGGTGCTGGTGTTTGTGGTGCTGGTGTTTGTTGTGGTGGTTGTGGTTGTGGTGCTGTTTGTTGTGCTGGTTGTGGTGCTGGTGTTTATGGTGCTGGTTGTGGTGCTGGTGTTTGTGGTGCTGGTTGTGGTGTGTTTGTGGTTCTGGTGTATGTGGTGCTGCTTGTGGTGGTGGTTGTGGTGCTGGTTGTGGTGCTGGTGGTTGTGGTGGTGGTTGTGGTGTTGGTTGTGGTGGTGGTGGTGGTGGTTGTGGTGCTGGTTGTGGTGCTGGTTGTGGTGCTGGTTGTGGTGCTGGTTGTGGTGCTGGTTGTGGTGTTGGTTGTGGTGCTGGTTTTGGTGCTGGTTGTGGTGCTGGTTGTGGTGCTGGTTGTGGTGCTGTTTATGGTGCTGGTTGTGGTGCTGGTTGTGGTACTGGTGTTTGTGGTGGTGGTTGTGTTGCGGTTTGTGGTGCTGGTGTTTGTGGTGCTGGTTGCGATGGTGGTTGTGGTGCTGGTTGTGGTACTGGTGTTTATGGTGCTGGTGTTTTTGGTGTTGGTTGTGGTGCTGGTGTTTGTAGTGGTGGTTGTGTTGCTGGTTGTGGTGGTGCTGGTGGTTGAGGTGGTTGTTTTTGTGGTGGTGGTTGTGGTGGTGATGGTTCTGGTGGTGGTGGTTGTGGTTCTGGTTGTGGTGCTGGTTGTGGTGATGTTTGTGGTGCTGGTGTTTTTGGTGGTGGTTGTGCTGCTGGTGTTTGTGGTGCTGATTGTTGTGCTGGTTGTGGTGCTGGTTGTGGTGCTGGTTGTGGTGCTGGTGTTTGTGGTGGTGGTTTTGGTGCTGTTTGTTGTGCTGGTTGTGGTGCTGTTTGTTGTCCTGGTGTTTGTGGTGGTGGTTGTTTTGCTTGTTTTGGTGGTGGTTGTGGTGCTGGTGTTTGTGGTGCTGGTGTTTGTGGTGCTGGTGTATGTGGTGCTGCTTGTGGTGGTGGTTGTGGTGCTGGTTGTGGTGCTTTTTGTAGTGCTGGTGTTTGTGGTGTTGGTTGTGGTGCTGGTTGTGGTACTGGTGTTTGTGGTGGTGGTTGTGGTGCTGGTTAAGGTGCTGGTTGTTGTGCTGTTTGTGGTGCTGGTGTTTGTGGTGGTGGTTGGGGTGGTGGTTGTGGTGGTGGTTGTGGTGATGGTTGTGGTAGTGTTTGTGGTGCTGGTTGTGGTGCTGGTTGTGGTACTGGTGTTTGTGGTGGTGGTTGTGGTGCGGTTTGTGGTGCTTGTGTTTGTGGTGGTGGTTGTGGTGCTGTTTGTGGTGCTGGTGTGTGTGGTGCTGGTTGCGGTGGTGATTGTGGTGCTGGTGTTTGTGGTGCTGGTGTTTGTGGTGCTGGTGTTTGTGGTGCTGGTGTTTGTGATGCTGGTTGTGGTGCTGGTGTTTGTTGTGGTGGTTGTGGTTGTGGTGCTGTTTGTTGTGCTGGTTGTGGTGCTGGTGTTTATGGTGCTGGTTGTGGTGCTGGTGTTTGTGGTGCTGGTTGTGGTGCTGTTTGTGGTTCTGGTGTATGTGGTGCTGCTTGTGGTGGTGGTTGTGGTGGTGGTTGTAATGCTGTTTGTAGTGCTGGTGGTTGTGGTGGTGGTTGTGGTGTTTGTTGTGGTGGTGGTGGTGGTGGTTGTGGTGCTGGTTGTGGTGCTGGTTGTGGTGCTGGTTGTGGTGCTGGTTGTGGTGCTGGTTGTGGTGTTGGTTGTGGTGCTGGTTTTGGTGCAGGTTGTGGTGCTGGTTGTGGTGCTGGTTGTGGTGCTGGTTGTGGTGCTGGTTGTGGTGCTGGTGTTTATGGTGCTGGTGTTTGTGGTGTTGGTTGTGGTGCTTGTTGTGGTGCTCGTTGTGGTGCTGGTTGTTGTTCTGTTTGTGGTGCTGGTTGTGGTGCTTGTGTTTATGGTGCTGATTGTGGTGCTGGTGTTTGTGGTGGTGGTTGGGGTGCTGTTTGTGGTGCTGGTGTGTGTGGTGCTGGTTGCGGTGGTGGTTGTGGTGCTGGTGTTTGTGGTGCTGGTGTTTGTGATGCTGGTTGTGGTGCGGGTGTTTGTTGTGGTGGTTGTTTTTGTGGTGGTGGTTGTGGTGGTGATGGTTCTGGTGGTGGTGGTTGTGGTTCTGGTTGTGGTGCTGGTGTTTTTGGTGGTGGTTGTGCTGCTGGTGTTTGTGGTGCTGATTGTTGTGCTGGTTGTGGTGCTGGTTGTGGTGCTGGTTGTGGTGCTGGTGTTTGTGGTGGTGGTTGTGGTGGTGGTTTTGGTGCTGTTTGTTGTGCTGGTTGTGGTGCTGTTTGTTGTGCTGGTTGTGGTGCTGTTTGTTGTCCTGGTGTTTGTGGTGGTGGTTGTTTTGCTTGTTTTGGTGGTGGTTGTGGTGCTGGTGTTTGTGGTGCTGGTGTTTGTGGTGCTGGTGTATGTGGTGCTGCTTGTGGTGGTGGTTGTGGTGTTGGTTGTGGTGCTTTTTGTAGTGCTGGTGTTTGTGGTGCTGGTTGTGGTGCTGGTTGTGGTACTGGTGTTTGTGGTGGTGGTTGTGGTGCTGGTTAAGGTGCTGGTTGTTGTGCTGTTTGTGGTGCTGGTGTTTGTGGTGGTTGTTGGGGTGGTGGTTGTGGTGGTGGTTGTGGTGGTGGTTGTGGTGGTGGTTGTGGTAGTGTTTGTGGTGCTGGTTGTGGTGCTGGTTGTGGTACTGGTGTTTGTGGTGGTGGTTGTGGTGCGGTTTGTGGTGCTGATGTTTGTGGTGCTGGTTGTTGTGCTGGTGTTTGTGGTGGTGGTTGTGGTGCTGGGGGTTATGGTGCTGGTTGTGGTGCTGTTTATGGTGCTGGTTGTGGTGCTGGTTGTGGTACTGGTGTTTGTGGTGGTGGTTGTGGTGCGGTTTGTGGTGCTGGTGTTTGTGGTGCTGGTTGCGGTGGTGGTTGTGGTGCTGGTTGTGGTACTGGTGTTTATGGTGCTGGTGTTTTTGGTGTTGGTTGTGGTGCTTGTTGTTGTGCTCGTTGTGGTGCTGGTTGTGTTTTCTGTTTGTGGTGCTGGTTGTGGTGCTGGTGTTTATGGTGCTGATTGTGGTGCTGGTGTTTTTGGTGGTGGTTGTGGTGCTGTTTGTGGTGCTGGTGTGTGTGGTGCTGGTTGCGGTGGTGATTGTGGTGATGGTGTTTGTGGTGCTGGTGTTTGTGGTGCTGGTGTTTGTTGTGGTGGTTGTGGTTGTGGTGCTGTTTGTTGTGCTGGTTGTGGTGCTGGTGTTTATGGTGCTGGTTGTGGTGCTGGTGTTTGTGGTGCTGGTTGTGGTGTGTTTGTGGTTCTGGTGTATGTGGTGCTGCTTGTGGTGGTGGTTGTGGTGCTGGTTGTGGTGCTGGTGGTTGTGGTGGTGGTTGTGGTGTTGGTTGTGGTGGTGGTGGTGGTGGTTGTGGTGCTGGTTGTGGTGCTGGTTGTGGTGCTGGTTGTGGTGCTGGTTGTGGTGCTGGTTGTGGTGTTGGTTGTGGTGCTGGTTTTGGTGCTGGTTGTGGTGCTGGTTGTGGTGCTGGTGTTTATGGTGCTGGTGTTTGTGGTGTTGGTTGTGGTGCTTGTTGTGGTGCTCGTTGTGGTGCTGGTTGTTGTTCTGTTTGTGGTGCTGGTGTTTGTGGTGCTGGTTGTGGTGCTGTTTATGGTGCTGGTGTTTGTGGTGGTGTTTGTGGTGGTGGTTGTGGTGCTGGTTAAGGTGCTGGTTGTTGTGCTGTTTGTAGTGCTGGTGTTTGTGGTGGTGGTTGGGGTGGTGAATGTGGTGCTGTTTGTGGTGCTGGTGTTTGTGGTGCTGGTTGTGGTGTTGGTTGAGGTGCTGGTTGTGGTGCTGGTTTTTGTGCTGGTGGTGGTTGTGGTGGTGGTTGTGGTGGTGATGATTGTGGTGGTGGTTGTGGTGATGGTTGTGGTGTTGGTTGTGGTGCTGGTGTTTGTGGTGGTGGTTGTGTTGCTGGTGTTTGTGGTGGTGAATGTGGTGCTGTTTGTGGTGCTGGTGTTTGTGGTGCTTGTTATGGTGTTGGTTGAGGTGCTGGTTGTGGTGCTGGTTTTTGTGCTGGTGGTGGTTGTGGTGGTGGTTGTGGTGGTGATGATTGTGGTGGTGGTTGTGGTGATGGTTGTGGTGTTGGTTGTGGTGCTGGTGTTTGTGGTGGTGGTTGTGTTGCTGGTTGTGGTGGTGCTGGTGGTTGTGGTGCTGGTTTATTTTGCTGGTTTTGGTGGTGGTTGTGTGCTGGTTGTGGTGATGTTTGTGGTGGTGGTACTGGTTGTGGTGCTGTTTGTGGTGTTGTTTGTGGTGCTGGTGTTTGTGGTGGTGGTTGTGGTGCTGTTTGTGGTGATGGTGTTTGTGGTGCTGGTTGTGGTGGTGGTTGTTTTTGTGGTGGTGGTTGTGGTGGTGATGGTTCTGGTGGTGGTGGTTGTGGTGCTGGTTGTGGTGCTGGTTGTGGTGATGTTTGTGGTGCTGGTGTTTTTGGTGGTGGTTGTGCTGCTGGTGTTTGTGGTGCTGATTGTTGTGCTGGTTGTGGTGCTGGTTGTGGTGCTGGTGGTGGTTGTGGTGGTGATGATTGTGGTGGTGGTTGTGGTGATGGTTGTGGTGTTGGTTGTGGTGCTTGTTGTGGTGCTGGTGTTTGTGGTGGTGGTTGTGTTGCTGGTATTGGTGGTGCTGGTGGTTGTGGTGCTGGTTGTTATGCTGGTTTTGGTGGTGGTTGTGGTGCTGGTTGTGGTGGTGGTGGTGATGTTTGTGGTGGTGGTACTGGTTGTGGTGCTGTTTGTGGTGTTGTTTGTGGTGCTGGTGGTTGTGGTGGTGTTTGTGGTGCTGGTTGTGGTGCTGGTTGTGGTGCTGGTGTTTATGGTGCTGTTGTTTGTGGTGTTGGTTGTGGTGCTTGTTGTGGTGCTCGTTGTGGTGCTGGTTGTTGTTCTGTTTGTGGTGCTGGTGTTTGTGGTGCTGGTTGTGGTGCTGTTTATGGTGCTGGTTATGGTGCTGGTGTTTGTGGTGGTGGTTGTGGTGCTGGTTAAGGTGCTGGTTGTTGTGCTGTTTGTGGTGCTGGTGTTTGTGGTGGTGGTTGGGGTGGTGAATGTGGTGCTGTTTGTGGTGCTGGTGTTTGTGGTGCTGGTTGTGGTGTTGGTGTAGGTGCTGGTTGTGGTGCTGGTTTTTGTGCTGGGGGTGGTTGTGGTGGTGGTTGTGGTGGTGATGATTGTGGTGGTGGTTGTGGTGATGGTTGTGGTGTTGGTTGTGGTGCTGGTGTTTGTGGTGGTGGTTGTGGTGCTGGGGGTTATGGTGCTGGTTGTGGTGCTGTTTATGGTGCTGGTTGTGGTGCTGGTTGTGGTACTGGTGTTTGTGGTGGTGGTTGTGGTGCGGTTTGTGGTGCTGGTGTTTGTGATGCTGGTTGCGGTGGTGGTTGTGGTGCTGGTTGTGGTGCTGGTGTTTATGGTGCTGGTGTTTGTGGTGTTGGTTGTGGTGCTGTTTGTGGTGATGGTGTTTGTGGTGCTTGTTGTTGTGGTGGTTGTTTTTGTGGTGTTGGTTGTGGTGGTGATGGTTCTGGTGGTGGTGTTGTGGTGCTGGTTGTGGTGCTGGTTTTGGTGATGTTTGTGGTGCTGGTGTTTTGGTGGTGGTTGTGCTGCTGGTGTTTGTGGTGCTGATTGTTGTGCTGGTTGTGGTGCTGGTTGTGGTGCTGGTTGTGGTGCTGGTTGTGGTACTGGTGTTTGTGGTGGTGGTTGTGGTGCGGTTTGTGGTGCTGGTGTTTGTGGTGCTGTTTGTGGTGCTGTTTGTGGTGCTGTTTGTGGTTGTAGTTGGGGGTGTGGTTGTGGTGGTTGTGGTGGTTGTGGTAGTGGTTGTGGTGCTGGTTGTGGTGCTTTTTGTGATTCTGGATTTTGTGGTGGTGGTTGTGGTGCTGGTGTTTGTGGTGGTGGTTGTGGTGGTGGTTGTGGTGCTGTTTGTGGTGCTGGTGTTTGTGGTGGTGGTTGTGGTGATGTTTGTGGTGCTCGTGTTTGTGGTGCTGGTGTTTGTGGTGCTGGTTTTGGTGCTGGTTTTGGTGCTGGTTGTGGTGCTGGTTGTGGTGATGGTGGTGGTGATGGTTGTGGTGGTGATGGTTGTGGTGTTGGTTGTGGTGGTGGTTGTGGTGTTGGTTGTGGTGCAGGTTGTGGTGGTGGTGGTTGTGGTGGTGATGGGTTTGGTGGTGGTTGTTGTGGTGGTTGTGGTGTTTGTGTTCGTGGTGCTGGTTGTGGTGCTGGTGTTTGTGGTGGTGGTTGTGGTGCTTTTTGTGGTGCTGGTGTTTGTGGTGCTGGTTGTGTTGCTGGTTGTGGTGCTGTTTATGGTGCTGGTTATGGTGCTGGTGTTTGTGGTGGTGGTTGTGGTGCTGGTTAAGGTGCTGGTTGTTGTGCTGTTTGTGATGCTGGTGTTTGTGGTGGTGGTTGGGGTGGTGGTTGTGGTGGTAGTTGTGGCAGTGGTTGTGGTGCTTTTTGAGGTGCTGGATTTTGTGGTGGTGGTTGTGGTGCTGGTGTTTGTGATTTTGAATGTGGTGCTGTTTGTGGTGCTGGTGTTTGTGGTGCTGGTTGTGGTGTTGGTTCAGGTGCTGGTTGTGGTGCTGGTTGTGGTGCTGGTTGTGGTGCTGGTGGTGGTTGTGGTGGTGGTTGTGGTGGTGATGATTGTGGTGGTGGTTCAGGTGATGGTTGTGGTGTTGGTTGTGGTGCTTGTTGTGGTGCTGGTGTTTGTGGTGGTGGTTGTGTTGCTGGTTGTGGTGGTGCTGGTGGTTGTGGTGCTGGTTGTTTTGCTGTTTTTGGTGGTGGTTGTGGTGCTGGAAGTGTTGTTGGTGGTGATGGTTGTAATGCTGATTGTGGTGCTGGTGGTTGTGGTGGTGGTTGTGGTGCTGGTTGTGGTGCTGGTTATGGTGTTGTTTGTGGTGCTGGTTGTGGTGCTGGTTGTGGTGCTGGTTGTGGTGCTGGTTGTGGTGCTGGTTGTGGTGCTGGTTGTGGTGCTGGTTGTGGTGTTGGTTGTGGTGCTGGTTTTGGTGCTGGTTGTGGTGCTGGTTGTGGTGCTGGTTTTGGTGCTGTTTGTGGTGCTGGTTGTGGTGCTGGTGGTGGTTGTGATGGTGGTTGTGGAGGTGATGGTTGTGGTGGTGGTTGTGGTGTTGGTTGTGGTGTTGGTTGTGGTGTTGGTTATGGTGCTGGTTGTGGTGGTGGTCGTTGTGGTGGTGATGGTTTTGGTGTTGGTTGTTGTGGTGGTTGTGTTTGTGGTGGTGGTTGTGGTGTTGGTTGTGGTGGTGGTTGTGGTGTTGGTTGTGGTGCTGGTTGTGGTGGTGGTCGTTGTGGTGGTGATGGTTGTGGTGTTGGTTGTTGTGGTGGTTGTGTTTGTGGTGGTGGTTGTGGTGGTGGTTGTAGTGGTGGTTGTGGTGGTGTTTGTGGTGGTGGTTGTGGTGCTGGTGGTTGTGGTGGTGATTGTGGTGCTGGTTGTGGTGGTGGTGGTGTTGTGGTGGTAGTGATGGTTGTGGTGCTGGTTGTGGTGCTGGTTGTGGTGCTAGTTGTGGTGGTGGTTGTGGTGCTAGTTGTGGTGCTGGTTGTGGTACTGGTGTTTGTTGTGGTGGTTGTGGTTGTGGTGCTGTTTGTTGTGCTGGTGTTTGTGGTGCTGGTTGTATTGCTGGTTTTTATGGTGCTGGTTGTGGTGCTGGTGTTTGTGGTGCTGGCTGTGATGCTGTTTGTGGTTCTGGTGTATGTGGTACTGCTTGTGGTGGTGGTTGTGGTGCTGGTTGTGGTGCTGGTGTTTGTGGTGGTGGTTGTGGTGCTTTTTGTGGTGCTGGTTGTGGTGCTGGTTGTGGTGCTGTTTATGGTGCTGGTTATGGTGCTTTTGTTTGTGGTGGTGGTTGTGGTGCTGGTTAAGGTGCTGGTTGTTGTGCTGTTTGTGGTGCTGGTGTTTGTGGTGGTGGTTGGGGTGGTGGTTGTGGTGGTGGTTGTGGTAGTGGTTGTGGTGCTGGTTGTGGTACTGGTGTTTGTGGTGGTGGTTGTGGTGCGGGTTGTGGTGCTGGTGTTTGTGGTGCTGGTTGTGGTGCTGTTTGTGGTGCTGGTGTTTGTGGTGCTGGTTGCGGTGGTGGTTGTGGTACTGGTGTTTGTGGTGCTGGTGTTTGTGGTGTTGGTGTTTGTGGTGCTGGTGTTTTTTGTGGTGGTTGTGGTTGTGGTGCTGTTTGTTGTGCTGGTGGTTGTGGTGGTGGTTGTGGTGCTGGTTGTGGTGCTGGTTGTGGTACTGGTGTTTGTGGTGGTGGTTGTGGTGCGGTTTGTGGTGCTGGTGTTTGTGGTGCTGGTTTTGGTGCTGGTTGTGGTGCTGGTGTTTATGGTGCTGGTTGTGGTGCTGGTGTTTGTGGTGCTGGTTGTAGTGCTGTTTGTGGTGCTGGTGTATGTGGTGCTGCTTGTGGTTGTGGTTGTGGTGCTGGTTGTGGTGCTGGTGTTTGTGGTGTAGGTTGTGGTGCTTTTTGTGGTGTTGGTTATGGTGCTGGTGTTTGTGGTGGTGGTTGTGATGCTGGTTAAGATGCTGGTTGTGGTGCTGGTGTTTGTGGTGGTGGTTGGGGTGGTGGTTGTGGTGGTAGTTGTGGTAGTGGTTGTGGTGCTGGTTGTGGTGCTTTTTGAGGTGCTGGATTTTGTGGTGGTGGTTGTGGTGCTGGTGTTTGTGGTGGTGAATGTGGTGCTGTTTGTGGTGCTGGTGTTTGTGGTGCTGGTTGTGGTGTTGGTTGAGTTGCTGGTTGTGGTGCTGGTTGTGGTGCTGGTGGTGGTTGTGGTGGTGGTTGTGGTGGTGATGATTGTGGTGGTGGTTGTGGTGATGCTTGTGGTGTTGGTTGTGGTGCTGGTTGTGGTGCTGGTGGTGGTTGTGGTGGTGGTTGTGGTTGTGATGATTGTGGTGGTGTTTGTGGTGTTGGTTGTGTTGCTGGTTGTGGTGGTGCTGGTGGTTGTGGTATTGGTTGTGTTGCTGGTTGTGGTGCTGTTTATGGTGCTGGTTATGGTGCTTTTGTTTGTGGTGGTGGTTGTGGTGCTGGTTAAGGTGCTGGTTAAGGTGCTGGTTGTTGTGCTGTTTGTGGTGCTGGTGTTTGTGGTGGTGGTTGGGGTGGTGGTTGTGGTAGTGGTTGTGGTGCTGGTTGTGGTGCTGGTTGTGGTACTGTTGTTTGTGGTGGTGGTTGTGGTGCGGGTTGTGGTGCTGGTGTTTGTGGTGCTGGTTGTGGTGCTGTTTGTGGTGCTGGTGTTTGTGGTGCTGGTTGCGGTGGTGGTTGTGGTGCTGGTGTTTGTGGTGCTGGTGTTTGTGGTGTTGGTGTTTGTGGTGCTGGTGTTTTTTGTGGTGGTTGTGGTTGTGGTGCTGTTTGTTGTGCTGGTGGTTGTGGTGGTGGTTGTGGTGCTGGTTGTGGTGCTGGTTGTGGTACTGGTGTTTGTGGTGGTGGTTGTGGTGCGGTTTGTGGTGCTGGTGTTTGTGGTGCTTTTTGTGGTGCTGGTTGTGGTGCTGGTGTTTATGGTGCTGGTTGTGGTGCTGGTGTTTGTGTTGCTGGTTGTAGTGCTGTTTGTGGTGCTGGTGTATGTGGTGCTGCTTGTGGTTGTGGTTGTGGTGCTGGTGTTTGTGGTGGTGGTTGTGGTGCTTTTTGTGGTGTTGGTTATGGTGCTGGTGTTTGTGGTGGTGGTTGGGGTGGTGGTTGTGGTGGTAGTTGTGGTAGTGGTTGTGGTGCTGGTTGTGGTGCTTTTTGAGGTGCTGGATTTTGTGGTGGTGGTTGTGGTGCTGGTGTTTGTGGTGGTGAATGTGGTGCTGTTTGTGGTGATGGTGTTTGTGGTGCTGGTTGTGGTGTTGGTTGAGGTGCTGGTTGTGGTGCTGGTTGTGGTGCTGGTGGTGGTTGTGGTGGTGGTGATGATTGTGGTGGTGGTTGTGGTGATGCTTGTGGTGTTGGTTGTGGTGCTGGTTGTGGTGCTGGTGGTGGTTGTGGTGGTGGTGCTGGTGGTGGTTGTGGTGGTGGTTGTGGTGGTGATGATTGTGGTGGTGGTTGTGGTGATGCTTGTGGTGTTGGTTGTGGTGCTGGTGGTGGTTGTGGTGGTGGTGGTGATGATTATGGTGGTGGTTGTGGTGCTGGTGTTTGTGGTGTTGGTTGTATTGCTGGTTGTGGTGGTGTTGGTGGTTGTGGTGTTGGTTGTGTTGCTGGTTGTGGTGGTGCTGGTGGTTGTGGTGCTGGTTGTGGTGGTGGTGGTGATGTTTGTGGTGGTGGTACTGGTTGTGGTGCTGTTTGTGGTGTTGTTTATGGTGCTGGTGTTTCTGGTGGTGGTTGTGGTGCTGTTTGTGGTGATGGTGTTTGTGGTGCTGGTTGTGGTGGTGGTTGTTTTTGTGGTGGTGGTTGTGGTGGTGATGGTTCTGGTGGTGGTGGTTGTGGTGGTGGTTGTGGTGCTGGTTGTGGTGCTGGTTGTGGTGATGTTTGTGGTGCTGGTGTTTTTGGTGGTGGTTGTGCTGCTGGTGTTTGTGGTGCTGATTTTTGTGCTGGTTGTGGTGCTGGTTGTGGTGCTGGTTGTGGTGCTGGTTGTGGTGCTGGTTGTGGTGCTGGTTGTGGTGCTGGTGTTTGTGGTGGTGGTTGTGGTGGTGGTAACCCTAACCCTAACCCTAACCCTAACCCTAACCCTAACCCTAACCCTAACCCCTAACCCTAACCCTAACCCTAACCCTAACCCTAACCCTAACCCTAACCCTAACCCTAACCCTAACCCTAACCCTAACCCTAACCCCTAACCCTAACCCTAACCCTAACCCTAACCCTAACCCTAACCCCTAACCCTAACCCTAACCCTAACCCTAACCCTAACCCTAACCCTAACCCTAACCCCTAACCCTAACCCTAACCCTAACCCTAACCCCTAACCCTAACCCTAACCCTAACCCTAACCCTAACCCTAACCCCTAACCCTAACCCTAACCCTAACCCTAACCCTAACCCTAACCCTAACCCCTAACCCTAACCCTAACCCTAACCCTAACCCTAACCCTAACCCTAACCCTAACCCTAACCCTAACCCTAACCCTAACCCTAACCCTAACCCTAACCCTAACCCTAACCCTAACCCTAACCCTAACCCCTAACCCTAACCCTAACCCTAACCCTAACCCCTAACCCTAACCCTAACCCTAACCCTAACCCTAACCCTAACCCCTAACCCTAACCCTAACCCTAACCCTAACCCTAACCCTAACCCTAACCCTAACCCCTAACCCTAACCCTAACCCTAACCCTAACCCTAACCCTAACCCCTAACCCTAACCCTAACCCTAACCCTAACCCTAACCCTAACCCTAACCCTAACCCTAACCCTAACCCTAACCCTAACCCTAACCCTAACCCTAACCCTAACCCTAACCCTAACCCTAACCCTAACCCTAACCCCTAACCCTAACCCTAACCCTAACCCTAACCCTAACCCTAACCCTAACCCTAACCCTAACCCCTAACCCTAACCCTAACCCTAACCCTAACCCTAACCCTAACCCCTAACCCTAACCCTAACCCTAACCCTAACCCTAACCCTAACCCTAACCCCTAACCCTAACCCTAACCCTAACCCTAACCCCTAACCCTAACCCTAACCCTAACCCCTAACCCTAACCCTAACCCTAACCCTAACCCTAACCCTAACCCTAACCCTAACCCTAACCCTAACCCTAACCCTAACCCTAACCCTAACCCTGGTTGTGGTGGTGGTTTTGGTGGTGGTTGTGGTGCTGGTTGTGGTGGTGGTGGTGATGGTTGTAATGCTGATTGAGGTGCTGGTGGTTGTGGTGGTGGTTGTGGTGCTGGTTGTGGTGCTGGTTATGGTGTTGTTTGTGGTGCTGGTTGTGGTGCTGGTTGTGGTGCTGGTTGTGGTGCTGGTTGTGGTGCTGGTTGTGGTGCTGGTTGTGGTGTTGGTTGTGGTGCTGGTTTTGGTGCTGGTTGTGGTGCTGGTTGTGGTGCTGGTTGTGGTGCTGGTTTTGGTGCTGTTTGTGGTGCTGGTTGTGGTGCTGGTGGTGGTTGTGATGGTGGTTGTGGAGGTGATGGTTGTGGTGGTGGTTGTGGTGTTGGTTGTGGTGTTGGTTGTGGTGTTGGTTATGGTGCTGGTTGTGGTGGTGGTCGTTGTGGTGGTGATGGTTTTGGTGTTGGTTGTTGTGGTGGTTGTGTTTGTGGTGGTGGTTGTGGTGTTGGTTGTGGTGGTGGTTGTGGTGTTGGTTGTGGTGGTGGTTGTGGTAGTGGTCGTTGTGGTGGTGATGGTTGTGGTGTTGGTTGTTGTGGTGGTTGTGTTTGTTGTGGTGGTTGTGGTGGTGGTTGTAGTGGTGGTTGTGGTGCTGGTGGTGGTTGTGGTGGTGGTGCTGGTGGTGGTTGTGGTGGTGGTTGTGGTGGTGATGATTGTGGTGGTGGTTGTGGTGATGCTTGTGGTGTTGGTTGTGGTGCTGGTGGTGGTTGTGGTGGTGGTGGTGATGATTATGGTGGTGGTTGTGGTGCTGGTGTTTGTGGTGTTGGTTGTATTGCTGGTTGTGGTGGTGCTGGTGGTTGTGGTGTTGGTTGTGTTGCTGGTTGTGGTGGTGCTGGTGGTTGTGGTGCTGGTTGTGGTGGTGGTGGTGATGTTTGTGGTGGTGGTACTGGTTGTGGTGCTGTTTGTGGTGTTGTTTATGGTGCTGGTGTTTCTGGTGGTGGTTGTGGTGCTGTTTGTGGTGATGGTGTTTGTGGTGCTGGTTGTGGTGGTGGTTGTTTTTGTGGTGGTGGTTGTGGTGGTGATGGTTCTGGTGGTGGTGGTTGTGGTGGTGGTTGTGGTGCTGGTTGTGGTGCTGGTTGTGGTGATGTTTGTGGTGCTGGTGTTTTTGGTGGTGGTTGTGCTGCTGGTGTTTGTGGTGCTGATTTTTGTGCTGGTTGTGGTGCTGGTTGTGGTGCTGGTTGTGGTGCTGGTTGTGGTGCTGGTTGTGGTGCTGGTTGTGGTGCTGGTGTTTGTGGTGGTGGTTGTGGTGGTGGTAACCCTAACCCTAACCCTAACCCTAACCCTAACCCTAACCCTAACCCTAACCCTAACCCTAACCCCTAACCCTAACCCTAACCCTAACCCTAACCCTAACCCTAACCCTAACCCTAACCCTAACCCTAACCCTAACCCTAACCCTAACCCCTAACCCTAACCCTAACCCTAACCCTAACCCTAACCCTAACCCTAACCCTAACCCTAACCCCTAACCCTAACCCTAACCCTAACCCTAACCCTAACCCTAACCCTAACCCTAACCCCTAACCCTAACCCTAACCCTAACCCCTAACCCTAACCCTAACCCTAACCCTAACCCTAACCCTAACCCTAACCCTAACCCCTAACCCTAACCCTAACCCTAACCCTAACCCTAACCCTAACCCTAACCCTAACCCTAACCCCTAACCCTAACCCTAACCCTAACCCTAACCCTAACCCTAACCCTAACCCTAACCCCTAACCCTAACCCTAACCCTAACCCTAACCCTAACCCCTAACCCTAACCCTAACCCTAACCCCTAACCCTAACCCTAACCCTAACCCTAACCCTAACCCTAACCCTAACCCTAACCCTAACCCTGGTTGTGGTGGTGGTTTTGGTGGTGGTTGTGGTGCTGGTTGTGGTGGTGGTGGTGATGGTTGTAATGCTGATTGAGGTGCTGGTGGTTGTGGTGGTGGTTGTGGTGCTGGTTGTGGTGCTGGTTATGGTGTTGTTTGTGGTGCTGGTTGTGGTGCTGGTTGTGGTGCTGGTTGTGGTGCTGGTTGTGGTGCTGGTTGTGGTGCTGGTTGTGGTGTTGGTTGTGGTGCTGGTTTTGGTGCTGGTTGTGGTGCTGGTTGTGGTGCTGGTTGTGGTGCTGGTTTTGGTGCTGTTTGTGGTGCTGGTTGTGGTGCTGGTGGTGGTTGTGATGGTGGTTGTGGAGGTGATGGTTGTGGTGGTGGTTGTGGTGTTGGTTGTGGTGTTGGTTGTGGTGTTGGTTATGGTGCTGGTTGTGGTGGTGGTCGTTGTGGTGGTGATGGTTTTGGTGTTGGTTGTTGTGGTGGTTGTGTTTGTGGTGGTGGTTGTGGTGTTGGTTGTGGTGGTGGTTGTGGTGTTGGTTGTGGTGGTGGTTGTGGTAGTGGTCGTTGTGGTGGTGATGGTTGTGGTGTTGGTTGTTGTGGTGGTTGTGTTTGTGGTGGTGGTTGTGGTGGTGGTTGTAGTGGTGGTTGTGGTGGTGTTTGTGGTGGTGGTTGTGGTGCTGGTGGTTGTGGTGGTGATTGTGGTGCTGGTTGTGGTGGTGGTGGTGTTGTGGTGGTAGTGATGGTTGTGGTGCTGGTTGTGGTGCTAGTTGTGGTGGTGGTTGTGGTGCTAGTTGTGGTGCTGGTTGTGGTACTGGTGTTTGTGGTGGTGGTTTATTTTGCTGGTTTTGGTGGTGGTTGTGTGCTGGTTGTGGTGGTGGTGGTGATGTTTGTGGTGGTGGTACTGGTTGTGGTGCTGTTTGTGGTGTTGTTTGTGGTGCTGGTGTTTGTGGTGCTGGTGTTTGTAGTGGTGGTTGTGTTGCTGGTTGTGGTGGTGCTGGTGGTTGTGGTGGTTGTTTTTGTGGTGGTGGTTGTGGTGGTGATGGTTCTGGTGGTGGTGGTTGTGGTTCTGGTTGTGGTGCTGGTTGTGGTGATGTTTGTGGTGCTGGTGTTTTTGGTGGTGGTTGTGCTGCTGGTGTTTGTGGTGCTGATTGTTGTGCTGGTTGTGGTGCTGGTTGTGGTGCTGGTTGTGGTGCTGGTGTTTGTGGTGGTGGTTGTGGTGGTGGTTTTGGTGCTGTTTGTTGTGCTGGTTGTGGTGCTGTTTGTTGTCCTGGTGTTTGTGGTGGTGGTTGTTTTGCTTGTTTTGGTGGTGGTTGTGGTGCTGGTGTTTGTGGTGCTGGTGTTTGTGGTGCTGGTGTATGTGGTGCTGCTTGTGGTGGTGGTTGTGGTGCTGGTTTTGGTGCTTTTTGTAGTGCTGGTGTTTGTGGTGCTGGTTGTGGTGCTGGTTGTGGTACTGGTGTTTGTGGTGGTGGTTGTGGTGCTGGTTAAGGTGCTAATTGTTGTGCTGTTTGTGGTGTTGGTGTTTGTGGTGGTGGTTGGGGTGGTGGTTGTGGTGGTGGTTGTGGTGGTGGTTGTGGTAGTGTTTGTGGTGCTGGTTGTGGTGCTGGTTGTGGTACTGGTGTTTGTGGTGGTGGTTGTGGTGCTGGTGTTTGTGGTGCTGGTGTTTGTGGTGCTGGTGTTTGTGGTGCTGGTGTTTGTGGTGCTGGTGTTTGTGGTGCTGGTGTTTGTGGTGCTGGTTGTGGTGCTGGTGTTTGTTGTGGTGGTTGTGGTTGTGGTGCTGTTTGTTGTGCTGGTTGTGGTGCTGGTGTTTATGGTGCTGGTTGTGGTGCTGGTGTTTGTGGTGCTGGTTGTGGTGCTGTTTGTGGTTCTGGTGTATGTGGTGCTGCTTGTGGTGGTGGTTGTGGTGGTGGTTGTAATGCTGTTTGTAGTGCTGGTGGATGTGGTGGTGGTTGTGGTGTTTGTTGTGGTGGTGGTGGTGGTGGTTGTGGTGCTGGTTGTGGTGCTGGTTGTGGTGCTGGTTGTGGTGCTGGTTGTGGTGTTGGTTGTGGTGCTGGTTTTGGTGCAGGTTGTGGTGCTGGTTGTGGTGCTGGTTGTGGTGCTGGTTGTGGTGCTGGTTGTGGTGCTGGTTTTATGGTGCTGGTGTTTGTGGTGTTGGTTGTGGTGCTTGTTGTGGTGCTCGTTGTGGTGCTGGTTGTTGTTCTGTTTGTGGTGCTGGTTGTGGTGCTTGTGTTTATGGTGCTGATTGTGGTGCTGGTGTTTGTGGTGGTGGTTGGGGTGCTGTTTGTGGTGCTGGTGTGTTTGGTGCTGGTTGCGGTGGTGGTTGTGGTGCTGGTGTTTTGGTGCTGTTTGTTGTGCTGGTGTTTGTGGTGCTGGTTGTAGTGCTGGTGTTTATGGTGCTGGTTGTGGTGCTGGTGTTTGTGGTGCTGGCTGTGGTGCTGTTTGTGGTTCTGGTGTATGTGGTACTGCTTGTGGTGGTGGTTGTGGTGCTGGTGTTTGTGGTGGTGGTTGTGGTGCTTTTTGTGGTGCTGGTTGTGGTGCTGTTTATGGTGCTGGTTATGGTGCTGGTGTTTGTGGTGATGGTTGTGGTGCTGGTTGTTGTGCTGTTTGTGGTGCTGGTGTTTGTGGTGGTGGTTGGGGTGGTGGTTGTGGTGGTGGTTGTGGTAGTGGTTGTGGTGCTGGTTGTAGTGCTGGTTGTGGTACTGGTGTTTGTGGTGGTGTTTGTGGTGCGGGTTGTGGTGCTGGTGTTTGTGGTGCTGTTTGTGGTGCTGGTGTTTGTGGTGCTGGTTGCGGTGGTGGTTGTGGTGCTGGTGTTTGTGGTGCTGGTTGTGGTGCTGTTTGTGGTGTTGTTTGTGGTGCTGGTGTTTTTGGTGGTGGTTGTGGTGCTGTTTGTGGTGATGGTGTTTGTGGTGCTGGTTGTGGTGGTAGTTGTTTTTGTGGTGGTGGTTTTGGTGGTGATGGTTCTGGTGGTGGTGGTTGTGGTGCTGGTTGTAGTGCTGGTTGTGGTGGTGGTTTTGGTGGTGGTTGTGGTGCTGGTTGTGGTGGTGGTGGTGATGGTTGTAATGCTGATTGTGGTGCTGGTGGTTGTGGTGGTGGTTGTGGTGCTGGTTGTGGTGCTGGTTGTGGTGCTGGTTATGGTGTTGTTTGTGGTGCTGGTTGTGGTGCTGGTTGTGGTGCTGGTTGTGGTGCTGGTTGTGGTGCTGGTTGTGGTGTTGGTTGTGGTGCTGGTTTTGGTGCTGGTTGTGGTGCTGGTTGTGGTGCTGGTTGTGGTGCTGGTTTTGGTGCTGTTTGTGGTGCTGGTTGGGGTGCTGGTGGTGGTTGTGATGGTGGTTGTGGAGGTGATGGTTGTGGTGGTGGTTGTGGTGTTGGTTGTGGTGTTGGTTGTGGTGGTGGTCGTTGTGGTGGTGATGGTTTTGGTGTTGGTTGTTGTGGTGGTTGTGTTTGTGGTGGTGGTTGTGGTGTTGGTTGTGGTGGTGGTTGTGGTGTTGGTTGTGGTGGTGGTTGTGGTGGTGGTCGTTGTGGTGGTGATGGTTGTGGTGTTGGTTGTTGTGGTGGTTGTGTTTGTGGTGGTGGTTGTGGTGGTGGTTGTAGTGGTGTTTGTGGTGGTGTTTGTGGTGGTGGTTGTGGTGCTGGTGGTTGTGGTGGTGATTGTGGTGCTGGTTGTGGTGGTGGTGGTGTTGTGGTGGTAGTGATGGTTTTGGCGGTGGTTGTGTGCTGGTTGTGGTGGTGGTGGTGATGTTTGTGGTGGTGGTACTGGTTGTGGTGCTGTTTGTGGTGTTGTTTGTGGTGCTGGTGTTTGTGGTGCTGGTGTTTGTAGTGGTGGTTGTGTTGCTGGTTGTGGTGGTGCTGGTGGTTGTGGTGGTTGTTTTTGTGGTGGTGGTTGTGGTGGTGATGGTTCTGGTGGTGGTGGTTGTGGTTCTGGTTGTGGTGCTGGTTGTGGTACTGGTGTTTGTGGTGGTGGTTGTGGTGCGGTTTGTGGTGCTGGTGTTTGTGGTGCTGGTTGTTGTGCTGGTGTTTGTGGTGGTGGTTGTGGTGCTGGGGGTTATGGTGCTGGTTGTGGTGCTGTTTATGGTGCTGGTTGTGGTGCTGGTTGTGGTACTGGTGTTTGTGGTGGTGGTTGTGTTGCGGTTTGTGGTGCTGGTGTTTGTGGTGCTGGTTGCGATGGTGGTTGTGGTGCTGGTTGTGGTACTGGTGTTTATGGTGCTGGTGTTTTTGGTGTTGGTTGTGGTGCTGGTGTTTGTAGTGGTGGTTGTGTTGCTGGTTGTGGTGGTGCTGGTGGTTGTGGTGGTTGTTTTTGTGGTGGTGGTTGTGGTGGTGATGGTTCTGGTGGTGGTGGTTGTGGTTCTGGTTGTGGTGCTGGTTGTGGTGATGTTTGTGGTGCTGGTGTTTTTGGTGGTGGTTGTGCTGCTGGTGTTTGTGGTGCTGATTGTTGTGCTGGTTGTGGTGCTGGTTGTGGTGCTGGTTGTGGTGCTGGTGTTTGTGGTGGTGGTTTTGGTGCTGTTTGTTGTGCTGGTTGTGGTGCTGTTTGTTGTCCTGGTGTTTGTGGTGGTGGTTGTTTTGCTTGTTTTGGTGGTGGTTGTGGTGCTGGTGTTTGTGGTGCTGGTGTTTGTGGTGCTGGTGTATGTGGTGCTGCTTGTGGTGGTGGTTGTGGTGCTGGTTGTGGTGCTTTTTGTAGTGCTGGTGTTTGTGGTGTTGGTTGTGGTGCTGGTTGTGGTACTGGTGTTTGTGGTGGTGGTTGTGGTGCTGGTTAAGGTGCTGGTTGTTGTGCTGTTTGTGGTGCTGGTGTTTGTGGTGGTGGTTGGGGTGGTGGTTGTGGTGGTGGTTGTGGTGATGGTTGTGGTAGTGTTTGTGGGGTTGGGGTGGTGGTTGTGGTGGTGGTTGTGGTGATGGTTGTGGTAGTGTTTGTGGTGCTGGTTGTGGTGCTGGTTGTGGTACTGGTGTTTGTGGTGGTGGTTGTGGTGCGGTTTGTGGTGCTTGTGTTTGTGGTGCTGGTGTTTGTGGTGCTGGTGTTTGTGGTGCTGGTGTTTGTGATGCTGGTGTTTGTGGTGCTGGTGTTTGTGGTGCTGGTGTTTGTGATGCTGGTTGTGGTGCTGGTGTTTGTTGTGGTGGTTGTGGTTGTGGTGCTGTTTGTTGTGCTGGTTGTGGTGCTGGTGTTTATGGTGCTGGTTGTGGTGCTGGTGTTTGTGGTGCTGGTTGTGGTGCTGTTTGTGGTTCTGGTGTATGTGGTGCTGCTTGTGGTGGTGGTTGTGGTGGTGGTTGTAATGCTGTTTGTAGTGCTGGTGGTTGTGGTGGTGGTTGTGGTGTTTGTTGTGGTGGTGGTGGTGGTGGTTGTGGTGCTGGTTGTGGTGCTGGTTGTGGTGCTGGTTGTGGTGCTGGTTGTGGTGTTGGTTGTGGTGCTGGTTTTGGTGCAGGTTGTGGTGCTGGTTGTGGTGCTGGTTGTGGTGCTGGTTGTGGTGCTGGTTGTGGTGCTGGTGTTTATGGTGCTGGTGTTTGTGGTGTTGGTTGTGGTGCTTGTTGTGGTGCTCGTTGTGGTGCTGGTTGTTGTTCTGTTTGTGGTGCTGGTTGTGGTGCTTGTGTTTATGGTGCTGATTGTGGTGCTGGTGTTTGTGGTGGTGGTTGGGGTGCTGTTTGTGGTGCTGGTGTGTGTGGTGCTGGTTGCGGTGGTGGTTGTGGTGCTGGTGTTTGTGGTGCTGGTGTTTGTGATGCTGGTTGTGGTGCGGGTGTTTGTTGTGGTGGTTGCGGTGCTGTTTGTTGTACTGGTGTTTGTGGTGCTGGTTGTAGTGCTGGTGTTTATGGTGCTGGTTGTGGTGCTGGTGTTTGTGGTGCTGGCTGTGGTGCTGTTTGTGGTTCTGGTGTATGTGGTACTGCTTGTGGTGGTGGTTGTGGTGCTGGTGTTTGTGGTGGTGGTTGTGGTGCTTTTTGTGGTGCTGGTTGTGGTGCTGGTTGTGGTGCTGTTTATGGTGCTGGTTATGGTGCTGGTGTTTGTGGTGATGGTTGTGGTGCTGGTTGTTGTGCTGTTTGTGGTGCTGGTGTTTGTGGTGGTGGTTGGGGTGGTGGTTGTGGTGGTGGTTGTGGTAGTGGTTGTGGTGCTGGTTGTGGTGCTGGTTGTGGTACTGGTGTTTGTGGTGGTGTTTGTGGTGCGGGTTGTGGTGCTGGTGTTTGTGGTGCTGTTTGTGGTGCTGGTGTTTGTGGTGCTGGTTGCGGTGGTGGTTGTGGTGCTGTTTGTGGTGTTGTTTGTGGTGCTGGTGTTTTTGGTGGTGGTTGTGGTGCTGTTTGTGGTGATGGTGTTTGTGGTGCTGGTTGTGGTGGTAGTTGTTTTTGTGGTGGTGGTTTTGGTGGTGATGGTTCTGGTGGTGGTGGTTGTGGTGCTGGTTGTAGTGCTGGTTGTGGTGGTGGTTTTGGTGGTGGTTGTGGTGCTGGTTGTGGTGGTGGTGGTGATGGTTGTAATGCTGATTGTGGTGCTGGTGGTTGTGGTGGTGGTTGTGGTGCTGGTTGTGGTGCTGGTTGTTGTGCTGGTTATGGTGTTGTTTGTGGTGCTGGTTGTGGTGCTGGTTGTGGTGCTGGTTGTGGTGCTGGTTGTGGTGCTGTTTGTGGTGTTGTTTGTGGTGCTGGTGTTTTTGGTGGTGGTTGTGGTGCTGTTTGTGGTGATGGTGTTTGTGGTGCTGGTTGTGGTGGTAGTTGTTTTTGTGGTGGTGGTTTTGGTGGTGATGGTTCTGGTGGTGGTGGTTGTGGTGCTGGTTGTAGTGCTGGTTGTGGTGGTGGTTTTGGTGGTGGTTGTGGTGCTGGTTGTGGTGGTGGTGGTGATGGTTGTAATGCTGATTGTGGTGCTGGTGGTTGTGGTGGTGGTTGTGGTGCTGGTTGTGGTGCTGGTTGTTGTGCTGGTTATGGTGTTGTTTGTGGTGCTGGTTGTGGTGCTGGTTGTGGTGCTGGTTGTGGTGCTGGTTGTGGTGCTGGTTGTGGTGCTGGTTGTGGTGTTGGTTGTGGTGCTGGTTTTGGTGCTGGTTGTGGTGCTGGTTGTGGTGCTGGTTGTGGTGCTGGTGTTTATGGTGCTGGTGTTTGTGGTGTTGGTTGTGGTGCTTGTTGTGGTGCTCGTTGTGGTGCTGGTTGTTGTTCTGTTTGTGGTGCTGGTGTTTGTGGTGCTGGTTGTGGTGCTGTTTATGGTGCTGGTGTTTGTGGTGGTGTTTGTGGTGGTGGTTGTGGTGCTGGTTAAGGTGCTGGTTGTTGTGCTGTTTGTAGTGCTGGTGTTTGTGGTGGTGGTTGGGGTGGTGAATGTGGTGCTGTTTGTGGTGCTGGTGTTTGTGGTGCTGGTTGTGGTGTTGGTTGAGGTGCTGGTTGTGGTGCTGGTTTTTGTGCTGGTGGTGGTTGTGGTGGTGGTTGTGGTGGTGATGATTGTGGTGGTGGTTGTGGTGATGGTTGTGGTGTTGGTTGTGGTGCTGGTGTTTGTGGTGGTGGTTGTGTTGCTGGTGTTTGTGGTGGTGAATGTGGTGCTGTTTGTGGTGCTGGTGTTTGTGGTGCTTGTTATGGTGTTGGTTGAGGTGCTGGTTGTGGTGCTGGTTTTTGTGCTGGTGGTGGTTGTGGTGGTGGTTGTGGTGGTTATGATTGTGGTGGTGGTTGTGGTGATGGTTGTGGTGTTGGTTGTGGTGCTGGTGTTTGTGGTGGTGGTTGTGTTGCTGGTTGTGGTGGTGCTGGTGGTTGTGGTGCTGGTTTATTTTGCTGGTTTTGGTGGTGGTTGTGTGCTGGTTGTGGTGATGTTTGTGGTGGTGGTACTGGTTGTGGTGCTGTTTGTGGTGTTGTTTGTGGTGCTGGTGTTTGTGGTGGTGGTTGTGGTGCTGTTTGTGGTGATGGTGTTTGTGGTGCTGGTTGTGGTGGTGGTTGTTTTTGTGGTGGTGGTTGTGGTGGTGATGGTTCTGGTGGTGGTGGTTGTGGTGCTGGTTGTGGTGCTGGTTGTGGTGATGTTTGTGGTGCTGGTGTTTTTGGTGGTGGTTGTGCTGCTGGTGTTTGTGGTGCTGATTGTTGTGCTGGTTGTGGTGCTGGTTGTGGTGCTGGTGGTGGTTGTGGTGGTGATGATTGTGGTGGTGGTTGTGGTGATGGTTGTGGTGTTGGTTGTGGTGCTTGTTGTGGTGCTGGTGTTTGTGGTGGTGGTTGTGTTGCTGGTATTGGTGGTGCTGGTGGTTGTGGTGCTGGTTGTTATGCTGGTTTTGGTGGTGGTTGTGGTGCTGGTTGTGGTGGTGGTGGTGATGTTTGTGGTGGTGGTACTGGTTGTGGTGCTGTTTGTGGTGTTGTTTGTGGTGCTGGTGGTTGTGGTGGTGTTTGTGGTGCTGGTTGTGGTGCTGGTTGTGGTGCTGGTTGTGGTGCTGGTGTTTATGGTGCTGTTGTTTGTGGTGTTGGTTGTGGTGCTTGTTGTGGTGCTCGTTGTGGTGCTGGTTGTTGTTCTGTTTGTGGTGCTGGTGTTTGTGGTGCTGGTTGTGGTGCTGTTTATGGTGCTGGTTATGGTGCTGGTGTTTGTGGTGGTGGTTGTGGTGCTGGTTAAGGTGCTGGTTGTTGTGCTGTTTGTGGTGCTGGTGTTTGTGGTGGTGGTTGGGGTGGTGAATGTGGTGCTGTTTGTGGTGCTGGTGTTTGTGGTGCTGGTTGTGGTGTTGGTGTAGGTGCTGGTTGTGGTGCTGGTTTTTGTGCTGGGGGTGGTTGTGGTGGTGGTTGTGGTGGTGATGATTGTGGTGGTGGTTGTGGTGATGGTTGTGGTGTTGGTTGTGGTGCTGGTGTTTGTGGTGGTGGTTGTGGTGCTGGGGGTTATGGTGCTGGTTGTGGTGCTGTTTATGGTGCTGGTTGTGGTGCTGGTTGTGGTACTGGTGTTTGTGGTGGTGGTTGTGGTGCGGTTTGTGGTGCTGGTGTTTGTGATGCTGGTTGCGGTGGTGGTTGTGGTGCTGGTTGTGGTGCTGGTGTTTATGGTGCTGGTGTTTGTGGTGTTGGTTGTGGTGCTGTTTGTGGTGATGGTGTTTGTGGTGCTTGTTGTTGTGGTGGTTGTTTTTGTGGTGTTGGTTGTGGTGGTGATGGTTCTGGTGGTGGTGTTGTGGTGCTGGTTGTGGTGCTGGTTTTGGTGATGTTTGTGGTGCTGGTGTTTTGGTGGTGGTTGTGCTGCTGGTGTTTGTGGTGCTGATTGTTGTGCTGGTTGTGGTGCTGGTTGTGGTGCTGGTTGTGGTGCTGGTTGTGGTACTGGTGTTTGTGGTGGTGGTTGTGGTGCGGTTTGTGGTGCTGGTGTTTGTGGTGCTGTTTGTGGTGCTGTTTGTGGTGCTGTTTGTGGTTGTAGTTGGGGGTGTGGTTGTGGTGGTTGTGGTGGTTGTGGTAGTGGTTGTGGTGCTGGTTGTGGGGCTTTTTGTGATTCTGGATTTTGTGGTGGTGGTTGTGGTGCTGGTGTTTGTGGTGGTGGTTGTGGTGGTGGTTGTGGTGCTGTTTGTGGTGCTGGTGTTTGTGGTGGTGGTTGTGGTGATGTTTGTGGTGCTCGTGTTTGTGGTGCTGGTGTTTGTGGTGCTGGTTTTGGTGCTGGTTTTGGTGCTGGTTGTGGTGCTGGTTGTGGTGATGGTGGTGGTGATGGTTGTGGTGGTGATGGTTGTGGTGTTGGTTGTGGTGGTGGTTGTGGTGTTGGTTGTGGTGCAGGTTGTGGTGGTGGTGGTTGTGGTGGTGATGGGTTTGGTGGTGGTTGTTGTGGTGGTTGTGGTGTTTGTGTTCGTGGTGCTGGTTGTGGTGCTGGTGTTTGTGGTGGTGGTTGTGGTGCTTTTTGTGGTGCTGGTGTTTGTGGTGCTGGTTGTGTTGCTGGTTGTGGTGCTGTTTATGGTGCTGGTTATGGTGCTGGTGTTTGTGGTGGTGGTTGTGGTGCTGGTTAAGGTGCTGGTTGTTGTGCTGTTTGTGATGCTGGTGTTTGTGGTGGTGGTTGGGGTGGTGGTTGTGGTGGTAGTTGTGGCAGTGGTTGTGGTGCTTTTTGAGGTGCTGGATTTTGTGGTGGTGGTTGTGGTGCTGGTGTTTGTGATTTTGAATGTGGTGCTGTTTGTGGTGCTGGTGTTTGTGGTGCTGGTTGTGGTGTTGGTTCAGGTGCTGGTTGTGGTGCTGGTTGTGGTGCTGGTTGTGGTGCTGGTGGTGGTTGTGGTGGTGGTTGTGGTGGTGATGATTGTGGTGGTGGTTGTGGTGATGGTTGTGGTGTTGGTTGTGGTGCTTGTTGTGGTGCTGGTGTTTGTGGTGGTGGTTGTGTTGCTGGTTGTGGTGGTGCTGGTGGTTGTGGTGCTGGTTGTTTTGCTGTTTTTGGTGGTGGTTGTGGTGCTGGAAGTGTTGTTGGTGGTGATGGTTGTAATGCTGATTGTGGTGCTGGTGGTTGTGGTGGTGGTTGTGGTGCTGGTTGTGGTGCTGGTTATGGTGTTGTTTGTGGTGCTGGTTGTGGTGCTGGTTGTGGTGCTGGTTGTGGTGCTGGTTGTGGTGCTGGTTGTGGTGCTGGTTGTGGTGCTGGTTGTGGTGTTGGTTGTGGTGCTGGTTTTGGTGCTGGTTGTGGTGCTGGTTGTGGTGCTGGTTTTGGTGCTGTTTGTGGTGCTGGTTGTGGTGCTGGTGGTTGTTGTGATGGTGGTTGTGGAGGTGATGGTTGTGGTGGTGGTTGTGGTGTTGGTTGTGGTGTTGGTTATGGTGCTGGTTGTGGTGGTGGTCGTTGTGGTGGTGATGGTTTTGGTGTTGGTTGTTGTGGTGGTTGTGTTTGTGGTGGTGGTTGTGGTGTTGGTTGTGGTGGTGGTTGTGGTGTTGGTTGTGGTGCTGGTTGTGGTGGTGGTCGTTGTGGTGGTGATGGTTGTGGTGTTGGTTGTTGTGGTGGTTGTGTTTGTGGTGGTGGTTGTGGTGGTGGTTGTAGTGGTGGTTGTGGTGGTGTTTGTGGTGGTGGTTGTGGTGCTGGTGGTTGTGGTGGTGATTGTGGTGCTGGTTGTGGTGGTGGTGGTGTTGTGGTGGTAGTGATGGTTGTGGTGCTGGTTGTGGTGCTGGTTGTGGTGCTAGTTGTGGTGGTGGTTGTGGTGCTAGTTGTGGTGCTGGTTGTGGTACTGGTGTTTGTTGTGGTGGTTGTGGTTGTGGTGCTGTTTGTTGTGCTGGTGTTTGTGGTGCTGGTTGTATTGCTGGTTTTTATGGTGCTGGTTGTGGTGCTGGTGTTTGTGGTGCTGGCTGTGATGCTGTTTGTGGTTCTGGTGTATGTGGTACTGCTTGTGGTGGTGGTTGTGGTGCTGGTTGTGGTGCTGGTGTTTGTGGTGGTGGTTGTGGTGCTTTTTGTGGTGCTGGTTGTGGTGCTGGTTGTGGTGCTGTTTATGGTGCTGGTTATGGTGCTTTTGTTTGTGGTGGTGGTTGTGGTGCTGGTTAAGGTGCTGGTTGTTGTGCTGTTTGTGGTGCTGGTGTTTGTGGTGGTGGTTGGGGTGGTGGTTGTGGTGGTGGTTGTGGTAGTGGTTGTGGTGCTGGTTGTGGTACTGGTGTTTGTGGTGGTGGTTGTGGTGCGGGTTGTGGTGCTGGTGTTTGTGGTGCTGGTTGTGGTGCTGTTTGTGGTGCTGGTGTTTGTGGTGCTGGTTGCGGTGGTGGTTGTGGTGCTGGTGTTTGTGGTGCTGGTGTTTGTGGTGTTGGTGTTTGTGGTGCTGGTGTTTTTTGTGGTGGTTGTGGTTGTGGTGCTGTTTGTTGTGCTGGTGGTTGTGGTGGTGGTTGTGGTGCTGGTTGTGGTGCTGGTTGTGGTACTGGTGTTTGTGGTGGTGGTTGTGGTGTGGTTTGTGGTGCTGGTGTTTGTGGTGCTGGTTGTGGTGCTGGTTGTGGTGCTGGTGTTTATGGTGCTGGTTGTGGTGCTGGTGTTTGTGGTGCTGGTTGTAGTGCTGTTTGTGGTGCTGGTGTATGTGGTGCTGCTTGTGGTTGTGGTTGTGGTGCTGGTTGTGGTGCTGGTGTTTGTGGTGTAGGTTGTGGTGCTTTTTGTGGTGTTGGTTATGGTGCTGGTGTTTGTGGTGGTGGTTGTGATGCTGGTTAAGATGCTGGTTGTGGTGCTGGTGTTTGTGGTGGTGGTTGGGGTGGTGGTTGTGGTGGTAGTTGTGGTAGTGGTTGTGGTGCTGGTTGTGGTGCTTTTTGAGGTGCTGGATTTTGTGGTGGTGGTTGTGGTGCTGGTGTTTGTGGTGGTGAATGTGGTGCTGTTTGTGGTGCTGGTGTTTGTGGTGCTGGTTGTGGTGTTGGTTGAGTTGCTGGTTGTGGTGCTGGTTGTGGTGCTGGTGGTGGTTGTGGTGGTGGTTGTGGTTGTGATGATTGTGGTGGTGTTTGTGGTGTTGGTTGTGTTGCTGGTTGTGGTGGTGCTGGTGGTTGTGGTATTGGTTGTGTTGCTGGTTGTGGTGCTGTTTATGGTGCTGGTTATGGTGCTTTTGTTTGTGGTGGTGGTTGTGGTGCTGGTTAAGGTGCTGGTTAAGGTGCTGGTTGTTGTGCTGTTTGTGGTGCTGGTGTTTGTGGTGGTGGTTGGGGTGGTGGTTGTGGTAGTGGTTGTGGTGCTGGTTGTGGTGCTGGTTGTGGTACTGGTGTTTGTGGTGGTGGTTGTGGTGCGGGTTGTGGTGCTGGTGTTTGTGGTGCTGGTTGTGGTGCTGTTTGTGGTGCTGGTGTTTGTGGTGCTGGTTGCGGTGGTGGTTGTGGTGCTGGTGTTTGTGGTGCTGGTGTTTGTGGTGTTGGTGTTTGTGGTGCTGGTGTTTTTTGTGGTGGTTGTGGTTGTGGTGCTGTTTGTTGTGCTGGTGGTTGTGGTGGTGGTTGTGGTGCTGGTTGTGGTGCTGGTTGTGGTACTGGTTGTGGTACTGGTGTTTGTGGTGGTGGTTGTGGTGCGGTTTGTGGTGCTGGTGTTTGTGGTGCTGGTTGTGGTGCTGGTTGTGGTGCTGGTGTTTATGGTGCTGGTTGTGGTGCTGGTGTTTGTGTTGCTGGTTGTAGTGCTGTTTGTGGTGCTGGTGTATGTGGTGCTGCTTGTGGTTGTGGTTGTGGTGCTGGTGTTTGTGGTGGTGGTTGTGGTGCTTTTTGTGGTGTTGGTTATGGTGCTGGTGTTTGTGGTGGTGGTTGGGGTGGTGGTTGTGGTGGTATTTGTGGTAGTGGTTGTGGTGCTGGTTGTGGTGCTTTTTGAGGTGCTGGATTTTGTGGTGGTGGTTGTGGTGCTGGTGTTTGTGGTGGTGAATGTGGTGCTGTTTGTGGTGATGGTGTTTGTGGTGCTGGTTGTGGTGTTGGTTGAGGTGCTGGTTGTGGTGCTGGTTGTGGTGCTGGTGGTGGTTGTGGTGGTGGTGATGATTGTGGTGGTGGTTGTGGTGATGCTTGTGGTGTTGGTTGTGGTGCTGGTTGTGGTGCTGGTGGTGGTTGTGGTGGTGGTGCTGGTGGTGGTTGTGGTGGTGGTTGTGGTGGTGATGATTGTGGTGGTGGTTGTGGTGATGCTTGTGGTGTTGGTTGTGGTGCTGGTGGTGGTTGTGGTGGTGGTGGTGATGATTATGGTGGTGGTTGTGGTGCTGGTGTTTGTGGTGTTGGTTGTATTGCTGGTTGTGGTGGTGCTGGTGGTTGTGGTGTTGGTTGTGTTGCTGGTTGTGGTGGTGCTGGTGGTTGTGGTGCTGGTTGTGGTGGTGGTGGTGATGTTTGTGGTGGTGGTACTGGTTGTGGTGCTGTTTGTGGTGTTGTTTATGGTGCTGGTGTTTCTGGTGGTGGTTGTGGTGCTGTTTGTGGTGATGGTGTTTGTGGTGCTGGTTGTGGTGGTGGTTGTTTTTGTGGTGGTGGTTGTGGTGGTGATGGTTCTGGTGGTGGTGGTTGTGGTGGTGGTTGTGGTGCTGGTTGTGGTGCTGGTTGTGGTGATGTTTGTGGTGCTGGTGTTTTTGGTGGTGGTTGTGCTGCTGGTGTTTGTGGTGCTGATTTTTGTGCTGGTTGTGGTGCTGGTTGTGGTGCTGGTTGTGGTGCTGGTTGTGGTGCTGGTTGTGGTGCTGGTGTTTGTGGTGGTGGTTGTGGTGGTGGTAACCCTAACCCTAACCCTAACCCTAACCCTAACCCTAACCCTAACCCTAACCCCTAACCCTAACCCTAACCCTAACCCTAACCCTAACCCTAACCCTAACCCTAACCCTAACCCTAACCCTAACCCTAACCCTAACCCTAACCCTAACCCTAACCCTAACCCTAACCCCTAACCCTAACCCTAACCCTAACCCTAACCCTAACCCTAACCCTAACCCTAACCCTAACCCTAACCCTAACCCTAACCCTAACCCCTAACCCTAACCCTAACCCTAACCCTAACCCCTAATCCTAACCCTAACCCTAACCCTAACCCTAACCCTAACCCTAACCCTAACCCCTAACCCTAACCCTAACCCTAACCCTAACCCTAACCCTAACCCTAACCCCTAACCCTAACCCTAACCCTAACCCTAACCCCTAATCCTAACCCTAACCCTAACCCTAACCCTAACCCTAACCCTAACCCCTAACCCTAACCCTAACCCTAACCCTAACCCTAACCCTAACCCTAACCCTAACCCTAACCCCTAACCCTAACCCTAACCCTAACCCTAACCCTAACCCTAACCCTAACCCTAACCCTAACCCCTAACCCTAACCCTAACCCTAACCCTAACCCCTAACCCTAACCCTAACCCTAACCCTAACCCTAACCCTAACCCTAACCCTAACCCTAATCCTAACCCTAACCCTAACCCTAACCCTAACCCTAACCCTAACCCTAACCCCTAACCCTAACCCTAACCCCTAACCCTAACCCTAACCCTAACCCTAACCCTAACCCTAACCCTAACCATAACCCTAACCCTAACCCTAACCCTAACCCTAACCCCTAACCCTAACCCTAACCCTAACCCTAACCCTAACCCTAACCCTAACCCTAACCCTAACCCTAACCCTAACCCTAACCCTGGTTGTGGTGGTGGTTTTGGTGGTGGTTGTGGTGCTGGTTGTTGTGGTGGTGGTGATGGTTGTAATGCTGATTGTGGTGCTGGTGGTTGTGGTGGTGGTTGTGGTGCTGGTTGTGGTGCTGGTTATGGTGTTGTTTGTGGTGCTGGTTGTGGTGCTGGTTGTGGTGCTGGTTGTGGTGCTGGTTGTGGTGCTGGTTGTGGTGCTGGTTGTGGTGTTGGTTGTGGTGCTGGTTTTGGTGCTGGTTGTGGTGCTTGTTGTGGTGCTGGTTTTGGTGCTGTTTGTGGTGCTGGTTGTGGTGCTGGTGGTGGTTGTGATGGTGGTTGTGGAGGTGATGGTTGTGGTGGTGGTTGTGGTGTTGGTTGTGGTGTTGGTTGTGGTGTTGGTTGTGGTGTTGGTTATGGTGCTGGTTGTGGTGGTGGTCGTTGTGGTGGTGATGGTTTTGGTGTTGGTTGTTGTGGTGGTTGTGTTTGTGGTGGTGGTTGTGGTGTTGGTTGTGGTGGTGGTTGTGGTGTTGGTTGTGGTGGTGGTTGTGGTGGTGGTCGTTGTGGTGGTGATGGTTGTGGTGTTGGTTGTTGTGGTGGTTGTGTTTGTGGTGGTTGTTGTGGTGGTGGTTGTAGTGGTGGTTGTGGTGGTGTTTGTGGTGGTGGTTGTGGTGCTGGTGGTTGTGGTGGTGATTGTGGTGCTGGTTGTGGTGGTGGTGGTGTTGTGGTGGTAGTGATGGTTGTGGTGCTGGTTGTGGTGCTAGTTGTGGTGGTGGTTGTGGTGCTAGTTGTGGTGCTGGTTGTGGTACTGGTGTTTGTGGGGGTGGTTTATTTTGCTGGTTTTGGTGGTGGTTGTGTGCTGGTTGTGGTGGTGGTGGTGATGTTTGTGGTGGTGGTACTGGTTGTGGTGCTGTTTGTGGTGTTGTTTGTGGTGCTGGTGTTTGTGGTGCTGGTGTTTGTAGTGGTGGTTGTGTTGCTGGTTGTGGTGGTGCTGGTGGTTGTGGTGGTTGTTTTTGGTGTGGTGGTTGTGGTGGTGATGGTTCTGGTGGTGGTGGTTGTGGTTCTGGTTGTGGTGCTGGTTGTGGTGATGTTTGTGGTGCTGGTGTTTTTGGTGGTGGTTGTGCTGCTGGTGTTTGTGGTGCTGATTGTTGTGCTGGTTGTGGTGCTGGTTGTGGTGCTGGTTGTGGTGCTGGTGTTTGTGGTGGTGGTTGTGGTGGTGGTTTTGGTGCTGTTTGTTGTGCTGGTTGTGGTGCTGTTTGTTGTGCTGGTTGTGGTGCTGTTTGTTGTCCTGGTGTTTGTGGTGGTGGTTGTTTTGCTTGTTTTGGTGGTGGTTGTGGTGCTGGTGTTTGTGGTGCTGGTGTTTGTGGTGCTGGTGTATGTGGTGCTGCTTGTGGTGGTGGTTGTGGTGCTGGTTGTGGTGCTTTTTGTAGTGCTGGTGTTTGTGGTGCTGGTTGTGGTGCTGGTTGTGGTACTGGTGTTTGTGGTGGTGGTTGTGGTGCTGTTTGTTGTCCTGGTGTTTGTGGTGGTGGTTGTTTTGCTTGTTTTGGTGGTGGTTGTGGTGCTGGTGTTTGTGGTGCTGGTGTTTGTGGTGCTGGTGTATGTGGTGCTGCTTGTGGTGGTGGTTGTGGTGCTGGTTGTGGTGCTTTTTGTAGTGCTGGTGTTTGTGGTGCTGGTTGTGGTGCTGGTTGTGGTACTGGTGTTTGTGGTGGTGGTTGTGGTGCTGGTTAAGGTGCTGGTTGTTGTGCTGTTTGTGGTGCTGGTGTTTGTGGTGGTGGTTGGGGTGGTGGTTGTGGTGGTGG
The DNA here is from genome assembly GCA_964017045.1 of Omphiscola glabra. Taxonomy (NCBI): domain Eukaryota; kingdom Metazoa; phylum Mollusca; class Gastropoda; family Lymnaeidae; genus Omphiscola; species Omphiscola glabra. The sequence goes on along the minus strand of OZ024806.1, from coordinate 1,842,615 downwards.
TTGTGGTGGTGGTTGTGGTAGTGTTTGTGGTGCTGGTTGTGGTGCTGGTTGTGGTACTGGTGTTTGTGGTGGTGGTTGTGGTGCGGTTTGTGGTGCTTGTGTTTGTGGTGGTGGTTGTGGTGCTGTTTGTGGTGCTGGTGTGTGTGGTGCTGGTTGCGGTGGTGATTGTGGTGCTGGTGTTTGTGGTGCTGGTGTTTGTGGTGCTGGTGTTTGTGGTGCTGGTGTTTGTGGTGCTGGTGTTTGTGATGCTGGTGTTTGTTGTGGTGGTTGTGGTTGTGGTGCTGTTTGTTGTGCTGGTTGTGGTGCTGGTGTTTATGGTGCTGGTTGTGGTGCTGGTGTTTGTGGTGCTGGTTGTGGTGCTGTTTGTGGTTCTGGTGTATGTGGTGCTGCTTGTGGTGGTGGTTGTGGTGGTGGTTGTAATGCTGTTTGTAGTGCTGGTGGTTGTTGTGGTGGTTGTGGTGTTGGTTGTGGTGGTGGTGGTGGTGGTTGTGGTGCTGGTTGTGGTGCTGGTTGTGGTGCTGGTTGTGGTGCTGGTTGTGGTGCTGGTTGTGGTGTTGGTTGTGGTGCTGGTTTTGGTGCAGGTTGTGGTGCTGGTTGTGGTGCTGGTTGTGGTGCTGGTTGTGGTGCTGGTTGTGGTGCTGGTGTTTATGGTGCTGGTGTTTGTGGTGTTGGTTGTGGTGCTTGTTGTGGTGCTCGTTGTGGTGCTGGTTGTTGTTCTGTTTGTGGTGCTTGTGTTTATGGTGCTGATTGTGGTGCTGGTGTTTGTGGTGGTGGTTGGGGTGCTGTTTGTGGTGCTGGTGTGTGTGGTGCTGGTTGCGGTGGTGGTTGTGGTGCTGGTGTTTGTGATGCTGGTTGTGGTGCTGGTGTTTGTTGTGGTGGTTGTGGTGCTGTTTGTTGTGCTGGTGTTTGTGGTGCTGGTTGTAGTGCTGGTGTTTATGGTGCTGGTTGTGGTGCTGGTGTTTGTGGTGGTGGTTGTGGTGGTGGTTTTGGTGCTGTTTGTTGTGCTGGTTGTGGTGCTGTTTGTTGTCCTGGTGTTTGTGGTAGTGGTTGTTTTGCTTGTTTTGGTGGTGGTTGTGGTGCTGGTGTTTGTGGTGCTGGTGTTTGTGGTGCCGGTGTATGTGGTGCTGCTTGTGGTGGTGGTTGTGGTGCTGGTTGTGGTGCTTTTTGTAGTGCTGGTGTTTGTGGTGCTGGTTGTGGTGCTGGTTGTGGTACTGGTGTTTGTGGTGGTGGTTGTGGTGCTGGTTAAGGTGCTGGTTGTTGTGCTGTTTGTGGTGCTGGTGTTTGTGGTGGTGGTTGGGGTGGTGGTTGTGGTGGTGGTTGTGGTGGTGGTTGTGGTAGTGTTTGTGGTGCTGGTTGTGGTGCTGGTTGTGGTACTGGTGTTTGTGGTGGTGGTTGTGGTGCGGTTTGTGGTGCTTGTGTTTGTGGTGGTGGTTGTGGTGCTGTTTGTGGTGCTGGTGTGTGTGGTGCTGGTTGCGGTGGTGATTGTGGTGCTGGTGTTTGTGGTGCTGGTGTTTGTGGTGCTGGTGTTTGTGGTGCTGGTGTTTGTGATGCTGGTTGTGGTGCTGGTGTTTGTTGTGGTGGTTGTGGTTGTGGTGCTGTTTGTTGTGCTGGTTGTGGTGCTGGTGTTTATTGTGCTGGTTGTGGTGCTGGTGTTTGTGGTGCTGGTTGTGGTGCTGTTTGTGGTTCTGGTGTATGGGGTGCTGCTTGTGGTGGTGGTTGTGGTGGTGGTTGTAATGCTGTTTGTAGTGCTGGTGGTTGTGGTGGTGGTTGTGGTGTTGGTTGTGGTGGTGGTGGTGGTGGTTGTGGTGCTGGTTGTGGTGCTGGTTGTGGTGCTGGTTGTGGTGTTGGTTGTGGTGTTGGTTGTGGTGCTGGTTTTGGTGCAGGTTGTGGTGCTGGTTGTGGTGCTGGTTGTGGTGCTGGTTGTGGTGCTGGTTGTGGTGCTGGTGTTTATGGTGCTGGTGTTTGTGGTGTTGGTTGTGGTGCTTGTTGTGGTGCTCGTTGTGGTGCTGGTTGTTGTTCTGTTTGTGGTGCTGGTTGTGGTGCTTGTGTTTATGGTGCTGATTGTGGTGCTGGTGTTTGTGGTGGTGGTTGGGGTGCTGTTTGTGGTGCTGGTGTGTGTGGTGCTGGTTGCGGTGGTGGTTGTGGTGCTGGTGTTTGTGGTGCTGGTGTTTGTGATGCTGGTTGTGGTGCTGGTGTTTGTTGTGGTGGTTGTGGTGCTGTTTGTTGTGCTGGTGTTTGTGGTGCTGGTTGTAGTGCTGGTGTTTATGGTGCTGGTTGTGGTGCTGGTGTTTGTGGTGCTGGCTGTGGTGCTGTTTGTGGTTCTGGTGTATGTGGAACTGCTTGTGGTGGTGGTTGTGGTGCTGGTGTTTGTGGTGGTGGTTGTGATGCTTTTTGTGGTGCTGGTTGTGGTGCTGGTTGTGGTGCTGTTTATGGTGCTGGTTATGGTGCTGGTTATGGTGCTGGTGTTTGTGGTGATGGTTGTGGTGCTGGTTGTTGTGCTGTTTGTGGTGCTGGTGTTTGTGGTGGTGGTTGGGGTGGTGGTTGTGGTGGTGGTTGTGGTAGTGGTTGTGGTGCTGGTTGTGGTGCTGGTTGTGGTACTGGTGTTTGTGGTGGGGTTTGTGGTGCGGGTTGTGGTGCTGGTGTTTGTGGTGCTGTTTGTGGTGCTGGTGTTTGTGGTGCTGGTTGCGGTGGTGGTTGTGGTGCTGGTGTTTGTCGTTCTGGTTGTGGTGCTGTTTGTGTTGTTGTTTGTGGTGCTGGTGTTTTTGGTGGTGGTTGTGGTGCTGTTTGTGGTGATGGTGTTTGTGGTGCTGGTTGTGGTGGTAGTTGTTTTTGTGGTGGTGGTTTTGGTGGTGATGGTTCTGGTGGTGGTGGTTGTTGTGCTGGTTGTAGTGCTGGTTGTGGTGGTGGTTTTGGTGGTGGTTGTGGTGCTGGTTGTGGTGGTGGTGGTGATGGTTGTAATGCTGATTGTGGTGCTGGTGGTTGTGGTGGTGGTTGTGGTGCTGGTTGTGGTGCTGGTTGTGGTGCTGGTTATGGTGTTGTTTGTGGTGCTGGTTGTGGTGCTGGTTGTGGTGCTGGTTGTGGTGCTGGTTGTGGTGCTGGTTGTGGTGTTGGTTGTGGTGCTGGTTGTGGTGGTGGTTGTGGTGGTGGTTTTGGTGCTGTTTGTTGTGCTGGTTGTGGTGCTGTTTGTTGTCCTGGTGTTTGTGGTGGTGGTTGTTTTGCTTGTTTTGGTGCTGTTTGTTGTGCTGGTTGTGGTGCTGTTTGTTGTCCTGGTGTTTGTGGTGGTGGTTGTTTTGCTTGTTTTGGTGGTGGTTGTGGTGCTGGTGTTTGTGGTGCTGGTGTTTGTGGTGCTGGTGTATGTGGTGCTGCTTGTGGTGGTGGTTGTGGTGCTGGTTGTGGTGCTTTTTGTAGTGCTGGTGTTTGTGGTGCTGGTTGTGGTGCTGGTTGTGGTACTGGTGTTTGTGGTGGTGGTTGTGGTGCTGGTTAAGGTGCTGGTTGTTGTGCTGTTTGTGGTGCTGGTGGTTGGGGTGGTGGTTGTGGTGGTGGTTGTGGTAGTGTTTGTGGTGCTGGTTGTGGTGCTGGTTGTGGTACTGGTGTTTGTGGTGGTGGTTGTGGTGCGGTTTGTGGTGCTGGTGTTTGTGGTGCTGGTTGTTGTGCTGGTGTTTGTGGTGGTGGTTGTGGTGCTGGGGGTTATGGTGCTGGTTGTGGTGCTGTTTATGGTGCTGGTTGTGGTGCTGGTTGTGGTACTGGTGTTTGTGGTGGTGGTTGTGGTGCGGTTTGTGGTGCTGGTGTTTGTGGTGCTGGTTGCGGTGGTGGTTGTGGTGCTGGTTGTGGTACTGGTGTTTATGGTGCTGGTGTTTTTGGTGTTGGTTGTGGTGCTTGTTGTTGTGCTCGTTGTGGTGCTGGTTGTTGTTCTGTTTGTGGTGCTGGTTGTGGTGCTGGTGTTTATGGTGCTGATTGTGGTGCTGGTGTTTGTGGTGGTGGTTGTGGTGCTGTTTGTGGTGCTGGTGTGTGTGGTGCTGGTTGCGGTGGTGATTGTGGTGCTGGTGTTTGTGGTGCTGGTGTTTGTGGTGCTGGTGTTTGTTGTGGTGGTTGTGGTTGTGGTGCTGTTTGTTGTGCTGGTTGTGGTGCTGGTGTTTATGGTGCTGGTTGTGGTGCTGGTGTTTGTGGTGCTGGTTGTGGTGCTGTTTGTGGTTCTGGTGTATGAGGTGCTGCTTGTGGTGGTGGTTGTGGTGGTGGTTGTAATGCTGTTTGTAGTGCTGGTGGTTGTGGTGGTGGTTGTGGTGTTGGTTGTGGTGGTGGTGGTGGTGGTTGTGGTGCTGGTTGTGGTGCTGGTTGTGGTGCTGGTTGTGGTGCTGGTTGTGGTGTTGGTTGTGGTGCTGGTTTTGGTGCTTGTTGTGGTGCTGGTTGTGGTGCTGGTTGTGGTGCTGGTTGTGGTGCTGGTGTTTATGGTGCTGGTGTTTGTGGTGTTGGTTGTGGTGCTTGTTGTGGTGCTCGTTGTGGTGCTGGTTGTTATTCTGTTTGTGGTGCTGGTGTTTGTGGTGCTTGTTGTGGTGCTGTTTATGGTGCTGGTTATGGTGCTGGTGTTTGTGGTGGTGGTTGTGGTGCTGGTTAAGGTGCTGGTTGTTGTGCTGTTTGTGGTGCTGGTGTTTGTGGTGGTGGTTGGGGTGGTGAATGTGGTGCTGTTTGTGGTGCTGGTATTTGTGGTGCTGGTTGTGGTGTTGGTTGAGGTGCTGGTTGTGGTGCTGGTTTTTGTGCTGGTGGTGGTTGTGGTGGTGGTTGTGGTGGTGATGATTGTGGTGGTGGTTGTGGTGATGGTTGTGGTGTTGGTTGTGGTGCTGGTGTTTGTGGTGGTGGTTGTGTTGCTGGTGTTTGTGGTGGTGAATGTGGTGCTGTTTGTGGTGCTGGTGTTTGTGGTGCTTGTTATGGTGTTGGTTGAGGTGCTGGTTGTGGTGCTGGTTTTTGTGCTGGTGGTGGTTGTGGTGGTGGTTGTGGTGGTGATGATTGTGGTGGTGGTTGTGGTGATGGTTGTGGTGTTGGTTGTGGTGCTGGTGTTTGTGGTGGTGGTTGTGTTGCTGGTTGTGGTGGTGCTGGTGGTTGTGGTGCTGGTTTATTTTGCTGGTTTTGGTGGTGGTTGTGTGCTGGTTGTGGTGATGTTTGTGGTGGTGGTACTGGTTGTGGTGCTGTTTGTGGTGTTGTTTGTGGTGCTGGTGTTTGTGGTGGTGGTTGTGGTGCTGTTTGTGGTGATGGTGTTTGTGGTGCTGGTTGTGGTGGTGGTTGTTTTTGTGGTGGTGGTTGTGGTGGTGATGGTTCTGGTGGTGGTGGTTGTGGTGCTGGTTGTGGTGCTGGTTGTGGTGCTGGTTGTGGTGCTGGTGGTGGTTGTGGTGGTGATGATTGTGGTGGTGGTTGTGGTGATGGTTGTGGTGTTGGTTGTGGTGCTTGTTTTGGTGCTGGTGTTTGTGGTGGTGGTTGTGTTGCTGGTTTTGGTGGTGCTGGTGGTTGTGGTGCTGGTTGTTATGCTGGTTTTGGTGGTGGTTGTGGTGCTGGTTGTGGTGGTGGTGGTGATGTTTGTGGTGGTGGTACTGGTTGTGGTGATGTTTGTGGTGTTGTTTGTGGTGCTGGTGTTTGTGGTGGTGGTTGTGGTGCTGTTTGTGGTGATGGTGTTTGTGGTGCTGGTTGTGGTGGTGGTTGTTTTTGTGGTGGTGGTTGTGGTGGTGATGGTTCTGGTGGTGGTGGTTGTGGTGCTGGTTGTGGTGCTGGTTGTAATGCTGTTTGTAGTGCTGGTGGTTGTGGTGGTGATTGTGGTGTTGGTTGTGGTGGTGGTGGTGGTGGTTGTGGTGCTGGTTGTGGTGCTGGTTGTGGTGCTGGTTGTGGTGCTGGTTGTGGTGTTGTTTGTGGTGCTGGTTGTGGTGCTGTTTGTGGTGATGGTGTTTGTGGTGTTGGTTGTGGTGCTGGTTTTGGTGCTGTTTTTGGTGCTGGTTGTGGTGCTGGTTGTGGTGCTGGTTGTGGTGCTGGTTGTGGTGCTGGTGTTTATGGTGCTGGTGTTTGTGGTGTTGGTTGTGGTGCTTGTTGTGGTGCTCGTTGTGGTGCTGGTTGTTGTTCTGTTTGTGGTGCTGGTTGTGGTGCTGGTGTTTATGGTGCTGATTGTGCTGCTGGTGTTTGTGGTGGTGGTTGTGGTGCTGTTTGTGGTGCTGGTGTGTGTGGTACTGGTTGCGGTGGTGATTGTGGTGCTGGTGTTTGTGGTGCTGGTGTTTGTGGTGCTGGTGTTTGTGATGATGGTTGTGGTGCTGGTGTTTGTTGTGGTGGTTGTGGTTGTGGTGCTGTTTGTTGTGCTGGTTGTGGTGCTGGTGTTTATGGTGCTGGTTGTGGTGCTGGTGTTTGTGGTGCTGGTTGTGGTGCTGTTTGTGGTTCTGGTGTATGTGGTGCTGCTTGTGGTGGTGGTTGTGGTGCTGGTTGTAAAGCTGTTTGTAGTGCTGGTGTTTGTGGTGGTGGTTGTGGTGTTGGTTGTGGTGGTGGTGGTGGTGTTGTGGTGGTGGTTGTGGTGCTGTTTGTGGTGATGGTGTTTGTGGTGATGGTTGTGGTGGTGGTTGTTTTTGTGGTGGTGGTTGGTGTGGTGATGGTTCTGGTGGTGGTGGTTGTGGTGCTGGTTGTGGTGCTGGTTGTGGTGCTGGTTGTGGTGCTGGTTGTGGTGCTGTTTATGGTGCTGGTTATGGTGCTGGTTATGGTGCTGGTGTTTGTGGTGATGGTTGTGGTGCTGGTTGTTGTGCCGTTTGTGGTGCTGGTGTTTGTGATGGTGTTTGGGGTGGTGGTTGTGGTGGTGGTTGTGGTAGTGGTTGTGGTGCTGGTTGTGGTGCTGGTTGTGGTACTGGTGTTTGTGGTGGTGTTTGTGGTGCGGGTTGTGGTGCTGGTGTTTGTGGTGCTGTTTGTGGTGCTGGTGTTTGTGGTGCTGGTTGCGGTGGTGGTTGTGGTGCTGGTGTTTGTGGTTCTGGTTGTGGTGCTGTTTGTGGTGTTGTTTGTGGTGCTGGTGTTTTTGGTGGTGGTTGTGGTGCTGTTTGTGGTGATGGTGTTTGTGGTGCTGGTTGTGGTGGTAGTTGTTTTTGTGGTGGTGGTTTTGGTGGTGATGGTTCTGGTGGTGGTGGTTGTTGTGCTGGTTGTAGTGCTGGTTGTGGTGGTGGTTTTGGTGGTGGTTGTGGTGCTGGTTGTGGTGGTGGTGGTGATGGTTGTAATGCTGATTGTGGTGCTGGTGGTTGTGGTGGTGGTTGTGGTGCTGGTTGTGGTGCTGGTTGTGGTGCTGGTTATGGTGTTGTTTGTGGTGCTGGTTGTGGTGCTGGTTGTGGTGCTGGTTGTGGTGCTGGTTGTGGTGCTGGTTGTGGTGTTGGTTGTGGTGCTGGTTGTGGTGCTGGTTTTGGTGCTGTTTGTGGTGCTGGTTGTGGTGCTGGTGGTGGTTGTGATGGTGGTTGTGGAGGTGATGGTTGTGGTGGTGGTTGTGGTGTTGGTTGTGGTGTTGGTTGTGGTGTTGGTTATGGTGCTGGTTGTGGTGGTGGTCGTTGTGGTGGTGATGGTTTTGGTGTTGGTTGTTGTGGTGGTTGTGTTTGTGGTGGTGGTTGTGGTGTTGGTTGTGGTGGTGGTTGTGGTGTTGGTTGTGGTGGTGGTTGTGGTGGTGGTCGTTGTGGTGGTGATGGTTGTGGTGTTGGTTGTTGTGGTGGTTGTGTTTGTGGTGGTGGTTGTGGTGGTGGTTGTAGTGGTGATTGTGGTGGTTTTTGTGGTGGTGGTTGTGGTGCTGGTGGTTGTGGTGGTGATTGTGGTGCTGGTTGTGGTGGTGGTGGTGTTGTGGTGGTAGTGATGGTTGTGGTGCTGGTTGTGGTGCTGGTTGTGGTGCTAGTTGTGGTGGTGGTTGTGGTGCTAGTTGTGGTGCTGGTTGTGGTACTGGTGTTTGTGGTGGTGGTTTATTTTGCTGGTTTTGGTGGTGGTTGTGTGCTGGTTGTGGTGGTGGTGGTGATGTTTGTGGTGGTGGTACTGGTTGTGGTGCTGTTTGTGGTGTTGTTTGTGGTGATGGTGTTTGTGGTGCTGGTTGTGGTGCTGGTTGTGGTGTTGGTTGTGGTGCTGGTTGTGGTGCTGGTTTTGGTGCTGTTTGTGGTGCTGGTTGTGGTGCTGGTGGTGGTTGTGATGGTGGTTGTGGAGGTGATGGTTGTGGTGGTGGTTGTGGTGGTGGTTGTGGTGTTGGTTGTGGTGTTGGTTATGGTGCTGGTTGTGGTGGTGGTCGTTGTGGTGGTGATGGTTTTGGTGTTGGTTGTTGTGGTGGTTGTGTTTGTGGTGGTGGTTGTGGTGTTGGTTGTGGTGGTGGTTGTGGTGTTGGTTGTGGTGGTGGTTGTGGTGGTGGTCGTTGTGGTGGTGCTGATTGTGGTGCTGGTGTTTGTGGTGGTGGTTGGGGTGCTGTTTGTGGTGCTGGTGTGTGTGGTGCTGGTTGCGGTGGTGGTTGTGGTGCTGGTGTTTGTGATGCTGGTTGTGGTGCTGGTGTTTGTTGTGGTGGTTGTGGTGCTGTTTGTTGTGCTGGTGTTTGTGGTGCTGGTTGTAGTGCTGGTGTTTATGGTGCTGGTTGTGGTGCTGGTGTTTGTGGTGGTGGTTGTGGTGGTGGTTTTGGTGCTGTTTGTTGTGCTGGTTGTGGTGCTGTTTGTTGTCCTGGTGTTTGTGGTGGTGGTTGTTTTGCTTGTTTTGGTGGTGGTTGTGGTGCTGGTGTTTGTGGTGCTGGTGTTTGTGGTGCTGGTGTATGTGGTGCTGCTTGTGGTGGTGGTTGTGGTGCTGGTTGTTGTGCTTTTTGTAGTGCTGGTGTTTGTGGTGCTGGTTGTGGTGCTGGTTGTGGTACTGGTGTTTGTGGTGGTGGTTGTGGTGCTGGTTAAGGTGCTGGTTGTTGTGCTGTTTGTGGTGCTGGTGTTTGTGGTGGTGGTTGGGGTGGTGGTTGTGGTGGTGGTTGTGGTGGTGGTTGTGGTAGTGTTTGTGGTGCTGGTTGTGGTGCTGGTTGTGGTACTGGTGTTTGTGGTGGTGGTTGTGGTGCGGTTTGTGGTGCTTGTGTTTGTGGTGGTGGTTGTGGTGCTGTTTGTGGTGCTGGTGTGTGTGGTGCTGGTTGCGGTGGTGATTGTGGTGCTGGTGTTTGTGGTGCTGGTGTTTGTGGTGCTGGTGTTTGTGGTGCTGGTGTTTGTGGTGCTGGTGTTTGTGATGCTGGTTGTGGTGCTGGTGTTTGTTGTGGTGGTTGTGGTTGTGGTGCTGTTTGTTGTGCTGGTTGTGGTGCTGGTGTTTATTGTGCTGGTTGTGGTGCTGGTGTTTGTGGTGCTGGTTGTGGTGCTGTTTGTGGTTCTGGTGTATGGGGTGCTGCTTGTGGTGGTGGTTGTGGTGGTGGTTGTAATGCTGTTTGTAGTGCTGGTGGTTGTGGTGGTGGTTGTGGTGTTGGTTGTGGTGGTGGTGGTGGTGGTTGTGGTGCTGGTTGTGGTGCTGGTTGTGGTGCTGGTTGTGGTGTTGGTTGTGGTGTTGGTTGTGGTGCTGGTTTTGGTGCAGGTTGTGGTGCTGGTTGTGGTGCTGGTTGTGGTGCTGGTTGTGGTGCTGGTTGTGGTGCTGGTGTTTATGGTGCTGGTGTTTGTGGTGTTGGTTGTGGTGCTTGTTGTGGTGCTCGTTGTGGTGCTGGTTGTTGTTCTGTTTGTGGTGCTGGTTGTGGTGCTTGTGTTTATGGTGCTGATTGTGGTGCTGGTGTTTGTGGTGGTGGTTGGGGTGCTGTTTGTGGTGCTGGTGTGTGTGGTGCTGGTTGCGGTGGTGGTTGTGGTGCTGGTGTTTGTGGTGCTGGTGTTTGTGATGCTGGTTGTGGTGCTGGTGTTTGTTGTGGTGGTTGTGGTGCTGTTTGTTGTGCTGGTGTTTGTGGTGCTGGTTGTAGTGCTGGTGTTTATGGTGCTGGTTGTGGTGCTGGTGTTTGTGGTGCTGGCTGTGGTGCTGTTTGTGGTTCTGGTGTATGTGGAACTGCTTGTGGTGGTGGTTGTGGTGCTGGTGTTTGTGGTGGTGGTTGTGGTGCTTTTTGTGGTGCTGGTTGTGGTGCTGGTTGTGGTGCTGTTTATGGTGCTGGTTATGGTGCTGGTTATGGTGCTGGTGTTTGTGGTGATGGTTGTGGTGCTGGTTGTTGTGCTGTTTGTGGTGCTGGTGTTTGTGGTGGTGGTTGGGGTGGTGGTTGTGGTGGTGGTTGTGGTAGTGGTTGTGGTGCTGGTTGTGGTGCTGGTTGTGGTACTGGTGTTTGTGGTGGTGTTTGTGGTGCGGGTTGTGGTGCTGGTTTTTGTGGTGCTGTTTGTGGTGCTGGTGTTTGTGGTGCTGGTTGCGGTGGTGGTTGTGGTGCTGGTGTTTGTCGTTCTGGTTGTGGTGCTGTTTGTGTTGTTGTTTGTGGTGCTGGTGTTTTTGGTGGTGGTTGTGGTGCTGTTTGTGGTGATGGTGTTTGTGGTGCTGGTTGTGGTGGTAGTTGTTTTTGTGGTGGTGGTTTTGGTGGTGATGGTTCTGGTGGTGGTGGTTGTTGTGCTGGTTGTAGTGCTGGTTGTGGTGGTGGTTTTGGTGGTGGTTGTGGTGCTGGTTGTGGTGGTGGTGGTGATGGTTGTAATGCTGATTGTGGTGCTGGTGGTTGTGGTGGTGGTTGTTGTGCTGGTTGTGGTGCTGGTTGTGGTGCTGGTTATGGTGTTGTTTGTGGTGCTGGTTGTGGTGCTGGTTGTGGTGCTGGTTGTGGTGCTGGTTGTGGTGTTGGTTGTGGTGCTGGTTGTGGTGGTGGTTGTGGTGGTGGTTTTGGTGCTGTTTGTTGTGCTGGTTGTGGTGCTGTTTGTTGTCCTGGTGTTTGTGGTGGTGGTTGTTTTGCATGTTTTGGTGCTGTTTGTTGTGCTGGTTGTGGTGCTGTTTGTTGTCCTGGTGTTTGTGGTGGTGGTTGTTTTGCTTGTTTTGGTGGTGGTTGTGGTGCTGGTGTTTGTGGTGCTGGTGTTTGTGGTGCTGGTGTATGTGGTGCTGCTTGTGGTGGTGGTTGTGGTGCTGGTTGTGGTGCTTTTTGTAGTGCTGGTGTTTGTGGTGCTGGTTGTGGTGCTGGTTGTGGTACTGGTGTTTGTGGTGGTGGTTGTGGTGCTGGTTAAGGTGCTGGTTGTTGTGCTGTTTGTGGTGCTGGTGGTTGGGGTGGTGGTTGTGGTGGTGGTTGTGGTAGTGTTTGTGGTGCTGGTTGTGGTGCTGGTTGTGGTACTGGTGTTTGTGGTGGTGGTTGTGGTGCGGTTTGTGGTGCTGGTGTTTGTGGTGCTGGTTGTTGTGCTGGTGTTTGTGGTGGTGGTTGTGGTGCTGGGGGTTATGGTGCTGGTTGTGGTGCTGTTTATGGTGCTGGTTGTGGTGCTGGTTGTGGTACTGGTGTTTGTGGTGGTGGTTGTGGTGCGGTTTGTGGTGCTGGTGTTTGTGGTGCTGGTTGCGGTGGTGGTTGTGGTGCTGGTTGTGGTACTGGTGTTTATGGTGCTGGTGTTTTTGGTGTTGGTTGTGGTGCTTGTTGTTGTGCTCGTTGTGGTGCTGGTTGTTGTTCTGTTTGTGGTGCTGGTTGTGGTGCTGGTGTTTATGGTGCTGATTGTGGTGCTGGTGTTTGTGGTGGTGGTTGTGGTGCTGTTTGTGGTGCTGGTGTGTGTGGTGCTGGTTGCGGTGGTGATTGTGGTGCTGGTGTTTGTGGTGCTGGTGTTTGTGGTGCTGGTGTTTGTTGTGGTGGTTGTGGTTGTGGTGCTGTTTGTTGTGCTGGTTGTGGTGCTGGTGTTTATGGTGCTGGTTGTGGTGCTGGTGTTTGTGGTGCTGGTTGTGGTGCTGTTTGTGGTTCTGGTGTATGAGGTGCTGCTTGTGGTGGTGGTTGTGGTGGTGGTTGTAATGCTGTTTGTAGTGCTGGTGGTTGTGGTGGTGGTTGTGGTGTTGGTTGTGGTGGTGGTGGTGGTGGTTGTGGTGCTGGTTGTGGTGCTGGTTGTGGTGCTGGTTGTGGTGCTGGTTGTGGTGTTGGTTGTGGTGCTGGTTTTGGTGCTTGTTGTGGTGCTGGTTGTGGTGCTGGTTGTGGTGCTGGTTGTGGTGCTGGTGTTTATGGTGCTGGTGTTTGTGGTGTTGGTTGTGGTGCTTGTTGTGGTGCTCGTTGTGGTGCTGGTTGTTATTCTGTTTGTGGTGCTGGTGTTTGTGGTGCTGGTTGTGGTGCTGTTTATGGTGCTGGTTATGGTGCTGGTGTTTGTGGTGGTGGTTGTGGTGCTGGTTAAGGTGCTGGTTGTTGTGCTGTTTGTGGTGCTGGTGTTTGTGGTGGTGGTTGGGGTGGTGAATGTGGTGCTGTTTGTGGTGCTGGTGTTTGTGGTGCTGGTTGTGGTGTTGGTTGAGGTGCTGGTTGTGGTGCTGGTTTTTGTGCTGGTGGTGGTTGTGGTGGTGGTTGTGGTGGTGATGATTGTGGTGGTGGTTGTGGTGATGGTTGTGGTGTTGGTTGTGGTGCTGGTGTTTGTGGTGGTGGTTGTGTTGCTGGTGTTTGTGGTGGTGAATGTGGTGCTGTTTGTGGTGCTGGTGTTTGTGGTGCTTGTTATGGTGTTGGTTGAGGTGCTGGTTGTGGTGCTGGTTTTTGTGCTGGTGGTGGTTGTGGTGGTGGTTGTGGTGGTGATGATTGTGGTGGTGGTTGTGGTGATGGTTGTGGTGTTGGTTGTGGTGCTGGTGTTTGTGGTGGTGGTTGTGTTGCTGGTTGTGGTGGTGCTGGTGGTTGTGGTGCTGGTTTATTTTGCTGGTTTTGGTGGTGGTTGTGTGCTGGTTGTGGTGATGTTTGTGGTGGTGGTACTGGTTGTGGTGCTGTTTGTGGTGTTGTTTGTGGTGCTGGTGTTTGTGGTGGTGGTTGTGGTGCTGTTTGTGGTGATGGTGTTTGTGGTGCTGGTTGTGGTGGTGGTTGTTTTTGTGGTGGTGGTTGTGGTGGTGATGGTTCTGGTGGTGGTGGTTGTGGTGCTGGTTGTGGTGCTGGTTGTGGTGCTGGTGGTGGTTGTGGTGGTGATGATTGTGGTGGTGGTTGTGGTGATGGTTGTGGTGTTGGTTGTGGTGCTTGTTTTGGTGCTGGTGTTTGTGGTGGTGGTTGTGTTGCTGGTTTTGGTGGTGCTGGTGGTTGTGGTGCTGGTTGTTATGCTGGTTTTGGTGGTGGTTGTGGTGCTGGTTGTGGTGGTGGTGGTGATGTTTGTGGTGGTGGTACTGGTTGTGGTGATGTTTGTGGTGTTGTTTGTGGTGCTGGTGTTTGTGGTGGTGGTTGTGGTGCTGTTTGTGGTGATGGTGTTTGTGGTGCTGGTTGTGGTGGTGGTTGTTTTTGTGGTGGTGGTTGTGGTGGTGATGGTTCTGGTGGTGGTGGTTGTGGTGCTGGTTGTGGTGCTGGTTGTAATGCTGTTTGTAGTGCTGGTGGTTGTGGTGGTGATTGTGGTGTTGGTTGTGGTGGTGGTGGTGGTGGTTGTGGTGCTGGTTGTGGTGCTGGTTGTGGTGCTGGTTGTGGTGCTGGTTGTGGTGTTGTTTGTGGTGCTGGTTGTGGCGCTGGTTGTGGTGCTGGTTGTGGTGTTGGTTGTGGTGCTGGTTTTGGTGCTGTTTTTGGTGCTGGTTGTGGTGCTGGTTGTGGTGCTGGTTGTGGTGCTGGTTGTGGTGCTGGTGTTTATGGTGCTGGTGTTTGTGGTGTTGGTTGTGGTGCTTGTTGTGGTGCTCGTTGTGGTGCTGGTTGTTGTTCTGTTTGTGGTGCTGGTTGTGGTGCTGGTGTTTATGGTGCTGATTGTGCTGCTGGTGTTTGTGGTGGTGGTTGTGGTGCTGTTTGTGGTGCTGGTGTGTGTGGTACTGGTTGCGGTGGTGATTGTGGTGCTGGTGTTTGTGGTGCTGGTGTTTGTGGTGCTGGTGTTTGTGATGATGGTTGTGGTGCTGGTGTTTGTTGTGGTGGTTGTGGTTGTGGTGCTGTTTGTTGTGCTGGTTGTGGTGCTGGTGTTTATGGTGCTGGTTGTGGTGCTGGTGTTTGTGGTGCTGGTTGTGGTGCTGTTTGTGGTTCTGGTGTATGTGGTGCTGCTTGTGGTGGTGGTTGTGGTGCTGGTTGTAAAGCTGTTTGTAGTGCTGGTGTTTGTGGTGGTGGTTGTGGTGTTGGTTGTGGTGGTGGTGGTGGTGTTGTGGTGGTGGTTGTGGTGCTGTTTGTGGTGATGGTGTTTGTGGTGATGGTTGTGGTGGTGGTTGTTTTTGTGGTGGTGGTTGGTGTGGTGATGGTTCTGGTGGTGGTGGTTGTGGTGCTGGTTGTGGTGCTGGTTGTGGTGCTGGTTGTGGTGCTGGTTGTGGTGCTGGTGTTTATGGTGCTGGTGTTTGTGGTGTTGGTTGTGGTGCTTGTTAAGGTGCTCGTTGTGGTGCTGGTTGTTGTTCTGTTTGTGGTGCTGGTTGTGGTGCTTGTGTTTATGGTGCTGATTGTGGTGCTGGTGTTTGTGGTGCTGGTTGTGGTGCTGTTTATGGTGCTGGTTATGGTGCTGGTGTTTGTGGTGGTGGTTGTGGTGCTGGTTGTTGTGCTGGTTGTGGTGCTGGTGTTTATGGTGCTGGTTGTGGTGCTGGTGTTTGTGGTGCTGGTTGTGGTGCTGTTTGTGGTTCTGGTGTATGTGGTGCTGCTTGTGGTGGTGGTTGTGGTGGTGGTTGTAATGCTGTTTGTAGTGCTGGTGGTTGTGGTGGTGGTTGTGGTGTTGGTTGTGGTGGTGGTGGTGGTGGTTGTGGTGCTGGTTGTGGTGCTGGTTGTGGTGCTGGTTGTGGTGTTGGATGTGGTGCTGGTTTTGGTGCAGGTTGTGGTGCTGGTTGTGGTGCTGGTTGTGGTGCTGGTTGTGGTGCTGGTTGTGGTGCTGGTTGTGGTGCTGGTGTTTATGGTGCTGGTGTTTGTGGTGTTGGTTGTGGTGCTTGTTGTGGTGCTCGTTGTGGTGCTGGTTGTGGTGCTTGTGTTTATGGTGCTGATTGTGGTGCTGGTGTTTGTGGCGGTGGTTGGGGTGCTGTTTGTGGTGCTGGTGTGTGTGGTGCTGGTTGCGGTGGTGGTTGTGGTGCTGGTGTTTGTGGTGCTGGTGTTTGTGATGCTGGTTGTGGTGCTGGTGTTTGTTGTGGTGGTTGTGGTGCTGTTTGTTGTGCTGGTGTTTGTGGTGCAGGTTGTAGTGCTGGTGTTTATGGTGCTGGTTGTGGTGCTGGTGTTTGTGGTGCTGGCTGTGGTGCTGTTTGTGGTTCTGGTGTATGTGGTACTGCTTGTGGTGGTGGTTGTGGTGCTGGTGTTTGTGGTGGTGGTTGTGGTGCTTTTTGTGGTGCTGGTTGTGGTGCTGGTTGTGGTGCTGTTTATGGTGCTGGTTATGGTGCTGGTTATGGTGCTGGTGTTTGTGGTGATGGTTGTGGTGCTGGTTGTTGTGCCGTTTGTGGTGCTGGTGTTTGTGGTGGTGTTTGGGGTGGTGGTTGTGGTGGTGGTTGTGGTAGTGGTTGTGGTGCTGGTTGTGGTGCTGGTTGTGGTACTGGTGTTTGTGGTGGTGTTTGTGGTGCGGGTTGTGGTGCTGGTGTTTGTGGTGCTGTTTGTGGTGCTGGTGTTTGTGGTGCTGGTTGCGGTGGTGGTTGTGGTGCTGGTGTTTGTGGTTCTGGTTGTGGTGCTGTTTGTGGTGTTGTTTGTGGTGCTGGTGTTTTTGGTGGTGGTTGTGGTGCTGTTTGTGGTGATGGTGTTTGTGGTGCTGGTTGTGGTGGTAGTTGTTTTTGTGGTGGTGGTTTTGGTGGTGATGGTTCTGGTGGTGGTGGTTGTTGTGCTGGTTGTAGTGCTGGTTGTGGTGGTGGTTTTGGTGGTGGTTGTGGTGCTGGTTGTGGTGGTGGTGGTGATGGTTGTAATGCTGATTGTGGTGCTGGTGGTTGTGGTGGTGGTTGTGGTGCTGGTTGTGGTGCTGGTTGTGGTGCTGGTTATGGTGTTGTTTGTGGTGCTGGTTGTGGTGCTGGTTGTGGTGCTGGTTGTGGTGCTGGTTGTGGTGCTGGTTGTGGTGTTGGTTGTGGTGCTGGTTGTGGTGCTGGTTTTGGTGCTGTTTGTGGTGCTGGTTGTGGTGCTGGTGGTGGTTGTGATGGTGGTTGTGGAGGTGATGGTTGTGGTGGTGGTTGTGGTGTTGGTTGTGGTGTTGGTTATGGTGCTGGTTGTGGTGGTGGTCGTTGTGGTGGTGATGGTTTTGGTGTTGGTTGTTGTGGTGGTTGTGTTTGTGGTGGTGGTTGTGGTGTTGGTTGTGGTGGTGGTTGTGGTGTTGGTTGTGGTGGTGGTTGTGGTGGTGGTCGTTGTGGTGGTGATGGTTGTGGTGTTGGTTGTTGTGGTGGTTGTGTTTGTGGTGGTGGTTGTGGTGGTGGTTGTAGTGGTGGTTGTAGTGGTGGTTGTGGTGGTGTTTGTGGTGGTGGTTGTGGTGCTGGTGGTTGTGGTGGTGATTGTGGTGCTGGTTGTGGTGGTGGTGGTGTTGTGGTGGTAGTGATGGTTGTGGTGCTGGTTGTGGTGCTGGTTGTGGTGCTAGTTGTGGTGGTGGTTGTGGTGCTAGTTGTGGTGCTGGTTGTGGTACTGGTGTTTGTGGTGGTGGTTTATTTTGCTGGTTTTGGTGGTGGTTGTGTGCTGGTTGTGGTGGTGGTGGTGATGTTTGTGGTGGTGGTACTGGTTGTGGTGCTGTTTGTGGTGTTGTTTGTGGTGATGGTGTTTGTGGTGCTGGTTGTGGTGCTGGTTGTGGTGTTGGTTGTGGTGCTGGTTGTGGTGCTGGTTTTGGTGCTGTTTGTGGTGCTGGTTGTGGTGCTGGTGGTGGTTGTGATGGTGGTTGTGGAGGTGATGGTTGTGGTGGTGGTTGTGGTGGTGGTTGTGGTGTTGGTTGTGGTGTTGGTTATGGTGCTGGTTGTGGTGGTGGTCGTTGTGGTGGTGATGGTTTTGGTGTTGGTTGTTGTGGTGGTTGTGTTTGTGGTGGTGGTTGTGGTGTTGGTTGTGGTGGTGGTTGTGGTGTTGGTTGTGGTGGTGGTTGTGGTGGTGGTCGTTGTGGTGGTGATGGTTGTGGTGTTGGTTGTTGTGGTGGTTGTGTTTGTGGTGGTGGTTGTGGTGGTGGTTGTAGTGGTGGTTGTGGTGGTGTTTGTGGTGGTGGTTGTGGTGCTGGTGGTTGTGGTGGTGATTGTGGTGCTGGTTGTGGTGGTGGTGGTGTTGTGGTGGTAGTGATGGTTGTGGTGCTGGTTGTGGTGCTGGTTGTGGTGCTAGTTGTGGTGGTGGTTGTGGTGCTAGTTGTGGTGCTGGTTGTGGTACTGGTGTTTGTGGTGGTGGTTTATTTTGCTGGTTTTGGTGGTGGTTGTGTGCTGGTTGTGGTGGTGGTGGTGATGTTTGTGGTGGTGGTACTGGTTGTGGTGCTGTTTGTGGTGTTGTTTGTGGTGCTGGTGTTTGTGGTGCTGGTGTTTGTAGTGGTGGTTGTGTTGCTGGTTGTGGTGGTGCTGGTGGTTGTGGTGGTTGTTTTTGTGGTGGTGGTGGTTGTGGTTCTGGTTGTGGTGCTGGTTGTGGTGATGTTTGTGGTGCTGGTGTTTTTGGTGGTGGTTGTGCTGCTGGTGTTTGTGGTGCTGATTGTTGTGCTGGTTGTGGTGCTGGTTGTGGTTTATGTTTTTTTTTTGGTGGTTGTTGTGGTGGTTTTGGTGCTGTTTGTTGTGCTGGTTGTGGTGCTGTTTGTTGTGCTGGTTGTGGTGCTGTTTGTTGTCCTGGTGTTTGTGGTGGTGGTTGTTTTGCTTGTTTTGGTGGTGGTTGTGGTGCTGGTTGTGGTGCTGGTTGTGGTGCTGGTGGTGGTTGTGGTGGTGATGATTGTGGTGGTGGTTGTGGTGATGGTTGTGGTGTTGGTTTTGGTGCTTGTTGTGGTGCTGGTGTTTGTGGTGGTGGTTGTGTTGCTGGTTTTGGTGGTGCTGGTGGTTGTGGTGCTGGTTGTTATACTGGTTTTGGTGGTGGTTGTGGTGCTGGTTGTGGTGGTGGTGGTGATGTTTGTGGTGGTGGTACTGGTTGTGGTGATGTTTGTGGTGTTGTTTGTGGTGCTGGTGTTTGTGGTGGTGGTTGTGGTGCTGTTTGTGGTGATGGTGTTTGTGGTGCTGGTTGTGGTGGTGGTTGTTTTTGTGGTGGTGGTTGTGGTGGTGATGGTTCTGGTGGTGGTGGTTGTGGTGCTGGTTGTGGTGCTGGTTGTAATGCTGTTTGTAGTGCTGGTGGTTGTGGTGGTGATTGTGGTGTTGGTTGTGGTGGTGGTGGTGGTGGTTGTGGTGCTGGTTGTGGTGCTGGTTGTTGTGCTGGTTGTGGTGCTGGTTGTGGTGTTGTTTGTGGTGCTGGTTGTGGTGCTGGTTGTGGTGCTGGTTGTGGTGTTGGTTGTGGTGCTGGTTTTGGTGCTGGTTTTGGTGCTGGTTTTGGTGCTGGTTGTGGTGCTGGTTGTGGTGCTGGTGTTTATGGTGCTGGTGTTTGTGGTGTTGGTTGTGGTGCTTGTTGTGGTGCTCGTTGTGGTGCTGGTTGTTTTTCTGTTTGTGGTGCTGGTTGTGGTGCTGGTGTTTATGGTGCTGATTGTGGTGCTGGTGTTTGTGGTGGTGGTTGTGGTGCTGTTTGTGGTGCTGGTGTGTGTGGTACTGGTTGCGGTGGTGTTTGTGGTGCTGGTGTTTGTGGTGCTGGTGTTTGTGATGATGGTTGTGGTGCTGGTGTTTGTTGTGGTGGTTGTGGTTGTGGTGCTGTTTGTTGTGCTGGTTGTGGTGCTGGTGTTTATGGTGCTGGTTGTGGTGCTGGTGTTTGTGGTGCTGGTTGTGGTGCTGTTTGTGGTTCTGGTGTATGTGGTGCTGCTTGTGGTGGTGGTTGTGGTGCTGGTTGTAAAGCTGTTTGTAGTGCTGGTGTTTGTGGTGGTGGTTGTGGTGTTGGTTGTGGTGGTGGTGGTGGTGGTTGCGGTGCTGGTTGTGGTGCTGGTTGTGGTGCTGGTTGTGGTGCTGGTTGTGGTGCTGGTTGTGGTGTTGGTTGTGGTGTTGGTTGTGGTGCTGGTTTTGGTGCTGGTTGTGGTGCTGGTTGTGGTGCTGGTTGTGGTGCTGGTTGTGGTGCTGGTTGTGGTGCTGGTGTTTATGGTGCTGGTGTTTGTGGTGTTGGTTGTGGTGCTTGTTGTGGTGCTGGTTGTTGTTCTGTTTGTGGTGCTGGTTGTGGTGCTTGTGTTTATGGTGCTGATTGTGGTGCTGGTGTTTGTGGTGCTGGTTGTGGTGCTGTTTATGGTGCTGGTTATGGTGCTGGTGTTTGTGGTTGTGGTGCTGGTTGTTGTGCTGGTGTTTGTGGTGGTGGTTGTGGTGCTGGGGGTTATGGTGCTGGTTGTGGTGCTGGTTGTGGTACTGGTGTTTGTGGTGGTGGTTGTGGTGCGGTTTGTGGTGCTGGTGTTTGTGGTGCTGGTTGCGGTGGTGGTTGTGGTGCTGGTTGTGGTGCTGGTGTTTATGGTGCTGGTGTTTGTGGTGTTGGTTGTGGTGCTTGTTGTTGTGCTCGTTGTGGTGCTGGTTGTTGTTCTGTTTGTGGTGCTGGTTGTGGTGCTGGTGTTTATGGTGCTGATTGTGGTGCTGGTGTTTGTGGTGGTGGTTGTGGTGCTGTTTGTGGTGCTGGTGTGTGTGGTGCTGGTTGCGGTGGTCATTGTGGTGCTGGTGTTTGTGGTGCTGGTGTTTGTGGTGCTGGTGTTTGTGATGCTGGTTGTGGTGCTGGTGTTTGTTGTGGTGGTTGTGGTTGTGGTGCTGTTTGTTGTGCTGGTTGTGGTGCTGGTGTTTATGGTGCTGGTTGTGGTGCTGGTGTTTGTGGTGCTGGTTGTGGTGTTGTTTGTGGTTCTGGTGTATGTGGTGCTGCTTGTGGTTGTGGTTGTGGTGGTGGTTGTAATGCTGTTTGTAGTGCTGGTGGTTGTGGTGGTGGTTGTGGTGTTGGTTGTGGTGGTGGTGGTGGTGGTTGTGGTGCTGGTTGTGGTACTGGTGTTTGTGGTGGTGGTTGTGGTGCGGGTTGTGGTGCTGGTGTTTGTGGTGCTTGTTGTGGTGCTGTTTGTGGTGCTGGTGTTTGTGGTGCTGGTTGCGGTGGTGGTTGTGGTGCTGGTGTTTGTGGTGTTGGTTGTGGTGCTGGTTGTGGTGCTGGTTGTGGTGCTGGTTGTGGTGTTGGTTGTGGTGCTGGTTTTGGTGCTGGTTGTGGTGCTGGTTGTGGTGCTGGTTGTGGTGCTGGTTGTGGTGCTGGTGTTTATGGTGCTGGTGTTTGTGGTGTTGGTTGTGGTGCTTGTTGTGGTGCTCGTTGTGGTGCTGGTTGTTGTTCTGTTTGTGGTGATGGTTGTGGTGCTTGTGTTTATGGTGCTGATTGTGGTGCTGGTGTTTGTGTTGGTGGTTCGGGTGCTGTTTGTGGTGCTGGTGTGTGTGGTGCTGGTTGCGGTGGTGGTTGTGGTGCTGGTGTTTGTGGTGCTGGTGTTTGTGATGCTGGTTGTGGTGCTGTTGTTTGTTGTGGTGGTTGTGGTTGTGGTGCTGTTTGTTGTGCTGGTGTTTGTGGTGCTGGTTGTAGTGCTGGTGTTTATGGTGCTGGTTGTGGTGCTGGTGTTTGTGGTGCTGGCTGTGGTGCTATTTGTGGTTCTGGTGTATGTGGTACTGCTTGTGGTGGTGGTTGTGGTGCTGTTTGTGGTGCTGGTGTTTGTGGTGGTGGTTGTGGTGCTTTTTGTGGTGCTGGTTGTGCTGCTGTTTATGGTGCTGTTTATGGTGCTTTTGTTTGTGGTGGTGGTTGTGGTGCTGGTTAAGGTGCTTGTTGTTGTGCTGTTTGTGGTGCTGGTGTTTGTGGTGGTGGTTGGGGTGGTGGTTGTGGTGGTGGTTGTGGTAGTGGTTGTGGTGCTAGTTGTGGTGCTGGTTGTGGTACTGGTGTTTGTGTTGGTGGTTGTGGTGCGGGTTGTGGTTCTGGTGTTTGTGGTGCTGGTTGTGGTGCTGTTTGTGGTGCTGGTGTTTGTGGTGCTGGTTGCGGTGGTGGTTGTGGTGCTGGTGTTTGTGGTGCTGGTGGTTGTGGTGGTGATTGTGGTGTTGGTTGTGGTGGTGGTGGTGGTGGTTGTGGTGCTGGTTGTGGTGCTGGTTGTGGTGCTGGTTGTGGTGCGGGGTATGGTGTTGTTTGTGGTGCTGGTTGTGGTGCTGGTTGTGGTGCTGGTTGTGGTGCTGGTTGTGGTGTTGGTTGTGGTGCTGGTTTTGGTGCTGGTTGTGGTGCTGGTTGTGGTGCTGGTTGTGGTGCTGGTTGTGGTGCTGGTGTTTATGGTGCTGGTGTTTGTGGTGTTGGTTGTGGTGCTTGTTGTGGTGCTCGTTGTGGTGCTGGTTGTTGTTCTGTTTGTGGTGCTGGTTGTGGTGCTGGTGTTTATGGTGCTGATTGTGGTGCTGATTGTGGTGCTGGTGTTTGTGGTGCTGTTTGTGGTGCTGGTGTGTGTGGTACTGGTTGCGGTGGTGATTGTGGTGCTGGTGTTTGTGGTGCTGGTGTTTGTGGTGCTGGTGTTTGTGATGATGGTTGTGGTGCTGGTGTTTGTTGTGGTGGTTGTGGTTGTGGTGCTGTTTGTTGTGCTGGTTGTGGTGCTGGTGTTTATGGTGCTGGTTGTGGTGCTGGTGTTTGTGGTGCTGGTTGTGGTGCTGTTTGTGGTTCTGGTGTATGTGGTGCTGCTTGTGGTGGTGGTTGTGGTGCTGGTTGTAAAGCTGTTTGTAGTGCTGGTGTTGTGGTGGTGGTTGTGGTGTTGGTTGTGGTGGTGGTGGTGGTGGTTGTGGTGCTGGTTGTGGTGCTGGTTGTGGTGCTGGTTGTGGTGTTGGTTGTGGTGCTGGTTGTGGTGTTGGTTGTGGTGTTGGTTGTGGTGCTGGTTTTGGTGCTGGTTGTGGTGCTGGTTGTGGTGCTGGTTGTGGTGCTGGTTGTGGTGCTGGTTGTGGTGCTGGTGTTTATGGTGCTGGTGTTTGTGGTGTTGGTTGTGGTGCTTGTTGTGGTGCTCGTTGTGGTGCTGGTTGTTGTTCTGTTTGTGGTGCTGGTTGTGGTGCTTGTGTTTATGGTGCTGATTGTGGTGCTGGTGTTTGTGGTGCTGGTTGTGGTGCTGTTTATGGTGCTGGTTATGGTGCTGGTGTTTGTGGTGGTGGTTGTGGTGCTGGTTGTTGTGCTGGTGTTTGTGGTGGTGGTTGTGGTGCTGGGGGTTATGGTGCTGGTTGTGGTGCTGGTTGTGGTGCTGGTTGTGGTACTGGTGTTTGTGGTGGTGGTTGTGGTGCGGTTTGTGGTGCTGGTGTTTGTGGTGCTGGTTGCGGTGGTGGTTGTGGTGCTGGTTGTGGTGCTGGTGTTTATGGTGCTGGTGTTTGTGGTGTTGGTTGTGGTGCTTGTTGTTGTGCTCGTTGTGGTGCTGGTTGTTGTTCTGTTTGTGGTGCTGGTTGTGGTGCTGGTGTTTATGGTGCTGATTGTGGTGCTGGTGTTTGTGGTGGTGGTTGTGGTGCTGGTGTGTGTGGTGCTGGTTGCGGTGGTCATTGTGGTGCTGGTGTTTGTGGTGCTGGTGTTTGTGGTGCTGGTGTTTGTGATGCTGGTTGTGGTGCTGGTGTTTGTTGTGGTGGTTGTGGTTGTGGTGCTGTTTGTTGTGCTGGTTGTGGTGCTGGTGTTTATGGTGCTGGTTGTGGTGCTGGTGTTTGTGGTGCTGGTTGTGGTGCTGGTGTTTGTGGTGCTGGTGTATGTGGTGCTGCTTGTGGTTGTGGTTGTGGTGGTGGTTGTAATGCTGATTGTAGTGCTGGTGGTTGTGGTGGTGGTTGTGGTGTTGGTTGTGGTGGTGGTGGTGGTTGTGGTGCTGGTTGTGGTACTGGTGTTTGTGGTGGTGGTTGTGGTGCGGGTTGTGGTGCTGGTGTTTGTGGTGCTGGTTGTGGTGCTGTTTGTGGTGCTGGTGTTTGTGGTGCTGGTTGTGGTGCTGGTGTTTGTGGTGCTGGTTGTGGTGCTGGTTGTGGTGCTGGTTGTGGTGCTGGTTGTGGTGTTGGTTGTGGTGCTGGTTTTGGTGCTGGTTGTGGTGCTGGTTGTGGTGCTGGTTGTGGTGCTGGTGTTTATGGTGCTGGTGTTTGTGGTGTTGGTTGTGGTGCTTGTTGTGGTGCTCGTTGTGGTGCTGGTTGTTGTTCTGTTTGTGGTGCTGGTTGTGGTGCTTGTGTTTATGGTGCTGATTGTGGTGCTGGTGTTTGTGTTGGTGGTTGGGGTGCTGTTTGTGGTGCTGGTGTGTGTGGTGCTGGTTGCGGTGGTGGTTGTGGTGCTGGTGTTTGTGGTGCTGGTGTTTGTGATGCTGGTTGTGGTGCTGTTGTTTGTTGTGGTGGTTGTGGTTGTGGTGCTGTTTGTTGTGCTGGTGTTTGTGGTGCTGTTTGTAGTGCTGGTGTTTATGGTGCTGGTTGTGGTGCTGGTGTTTGTGGTGCTGGCTGTGGTGCTATTTGTGGTTCTGGTGTATGTGGTACTGCTTGTGGTGGTGGTTGTGGTGCTGTTTGTGGTGCTGGTGTTTGTGGTGGTGGTTGTGGTGCTTTTTGTGGTGCTGGTTGTGGTGCTGTTTATGGTGCTGGTTATGGTGCTTTTGTTTGTGGTGGTGGTTGTGGTGCTGGTTAAGGTGCTTGTTGTTGTGCTGTTTGTGGTGCTGGTGTTTGTGGTGGTGGTTGGGGTAGTGGTTGTGGTGGTGTTTGTGGTAGTGGTTGTGGTGCTGGTTGTGGTGCTGGTTGTGGTACTGGTGTTTGTGTTGGTGGTTGTGGTGCGGGTTGTGGTTCTGGTGTTTGTGGTGCTGGTTGTGGTGCTGTTTGTGGTGCTGGTGTTTGTGGTGCTGGTTGCGGTGGTGGTTGTGGTGCTGGTGTTTGTGGTGCTGGTGTTTGTGGTGTTGGTGTTTGTGGTGCTGGTGTTTTTTTGTGGTGATTGTGGTTGTGGTGCTGTTTGTTGTGCTGGTGGTTGTGGTGCTGGTTGTGGTGCTGGTTGTGGTGCTGGTTGTGGTACTGGTGTTTGTGGTGGTGGTTGTGGTGCGGTTTGTGGTGCTGGTGTTGTGGTGCTGGTTGTGGTGCTGGTGTTTATGGTGCTGGTTGTGGTGCTGGTGTTTGTGGTGCTGGTTGTAGTGCTGTTTGTGGTGCTGGTGTATGTGGTGCTGCTTGTGGTTGTGGTTGTGGTGCTGGTTGTGGTGCTGGTGTTTGTGGTGGTGGTTGTGGTGCTTTTTGTGGTGTTGGTTATGAGGCTGGTGTTTGTGGTGGTGGTTGTGATGCTGGTTAAGATGCTGGTTGTGGTGCTGGTGTGTGTGGTGGTGGTTGGGGTGGTGGTTGTGGTGGTAGTTGTGGTAGTGGTTGTGGTGCTGGTTGTGGTGCTTTTTGAGGTGCTGGATTTTGTGGTGGTGGTTGTGGTGCTGGTGTTTGTGGTGGTGAATGTGGTGCTGTTTGTGGTGCTGGTTGTGGTGTTGGTTGAGGTGCTGGTTGTGGTGCTGGTTGTGGTGCTGGTGGTGGTTGTGGTGGTGGTTGTGGTGGTGATGATTGTGGTGGTGGTTGTGGTGCTGGTGTTTGTGGTGTTGGTTGTGTTGCTGGTTGTGGTGGTGCTGGTGGTTGTGGTGTTGGTTGTGTTGCTGGTTGTGGTGGTGCTGGTGGTTGTGGTGTTGGTTGTGTTGCTGGTTGTGGTGGTGCTGGTGGTTGTGGTGTTGGTTGTGTTGCTGGTTGTGGTGGTGCTGGTGGTTGTGGTGTTGGTTGTTGTGTTGGTTGTGGTGCTGGTTGTGGTGCTGGTGGTGGTTGTGTGGTGGTTGTGGTGGTGATGATTGTGGTGGTGGTTGTGGTGCTGGTGTTTGTGGTGTTGGTTGTGTTGCTGGTTGTAGTGGTGCTGGTGGTTGTGGTGTTGGTTGTGTTGCTGGTTGTGGTGGTGCTGGTGGTTGTGGTGCTGGTTGTGGTGGTGGTGGTGATGTTTGTGGTGGTGGTACTGGTTGTGGTGCTGTTTGTGGTGTTGTTTATGGTGCTGGTGTTTCTGGTGGTGGTTGTGGTGCTGTTTGTGGTGATGGTGTTTGTGGTGCTGGTTGTGGTGGTGGTTGTTTTTGTGGTGGTGGTTGTGGTGGTGATGGTTCTGGTGGTGGTGGTTGTGGTGCTGGTTGTGGTGCTGGTTGTGGTGCTGGTTGTGGTGATGTTTGTGGTGCTGGTGTTTTTGGTGGTGGTTGTGCTGCTGGTGTTTGTGGTGCTGATTGTTGTGCTGGTTGTGGTGCTGGTTGTGGTGCTGGTTGTGGTGCTGATTGTGGTGCTGGTGTTTGTGGTGGTGGTTGTGGTGGTGGTTGTGGTGCTGTTTGTGGTGCTGGTGTTTGTGGTGATGGTTTTGGTGCTGTTTGTTGTGCTGGTTGTGGTGCTGTTTGTGGTGTTGTTTGTGGTGCTGGTGTTTGTGGTGGTGGTTATGGTGCTGTTTGTGGTGATGGTGTTTGTGGTGCTGGTTGTGGTGGTGGTTGTTTTTGTATTGGTGGTTTTGGTGGTGATGGTTCTGGTGGTGGTGGTTGTGGTGCTGGTTGTGGTGCTGGTTGTGGTGCTGGTTGTGGTGCTGGTTGTGTTGCTGGTTGTGGTGGTGCTGGTGGTTGTGGTGCTGGTTGTTTTGCTGGTTTTGGTGGTGGTTGTGGTGCTGGTTGTGGTGGTGGTGGTGATGTTTGTGGTGGTGGTACTGGTTGTGGTGCTGTTTGTGGTGTTGTTTGTGGTGCTGGTGGTTGTGGTGGTGTTTGTGGTGCTGGTTGTGGTGCTGGTTGTGGTGCTGGTTGTGGTGCTGGTTGTGGTGCTGGTTGTGGTGCTGGTGTTTATGGTGCTGGTGTTTGTGGTGTTGGTTGTGGTGTTGGTTGTGGTGCTTGTTGTGGTGCTCGTTGTGGTGCTGGTTGTTGTTCTGTTTGTGGTGCTGGTTGTGGTGCTGGTGTTTATGGTGCTGATTGTGGTGCTGGTGTTTGTGGTGGTGGTTGTGGTGCTGTTTGTGGTGCTGGTGTGTGTGGTGCTGGTTGCGGTGGTGATTGTGGTGCTGGTGTTTGTGGTGCTGGTGTTTGTGGTGCTGGTGTTTGTGGTGCTGGTGTTTGTGATGCTGGTTGTGGTGCTGGTGTTTGTTGTGGTGGTTGTGGTTGTGGTGCTGTTTGTTGTGCTGGTTGTGGTGCTGGTGTTTATGGTGCTGGTTGTGGTGCTGGTGTTTGTGGTGCTGGTTGTGGTGCTGTTTGTGGTTCTAGTGTATGTGGTGCTGCTTGTGGTGGTGGTTGTGGTGGTGGTTGTAATTCTGTTTGTAGTGCTGGTGGTTGTGGTGGTGGTTGTGGTGTTGGTTGTGGTGGTGGTGGTGGTGGTTGTGGTGCTGGTTGTGGTGCTGGTTGTGGTGCTGGTTGTGGTGCTGGTTGTGGTGCTGGTTGTGGTGTTGGTTGTGGTGCTGGTTTTGGTGCAGGTTGTGGTGCTGGTTGTGGTGCTGGTTGTGGTGCTGGTTGTGGTGCTGGTTGTGGTGCTGGTTGTGGTGCTGGTGTTTATGGTGCTGGTGTTTGTGGTGTTGGTTGTGGTGCTTGTTGTGGTGCTCGTTGTGGTGCTGGTTGTTGTTCTGTTTGTGGTGCTGGTTGTGGTGCTTGTGTTTATGGTGCTGATTGTGGTGCTGGTGTTTGTGGTGGTGGTTGGGGTGCTGTTTGTGGTGCTGGTGTGTGTGGTGCTGGTTGCGGTGGTGGTTGTGGTGCTGGTTTTTGTGGTGCTGGTGTTTGTGATGCTTGTTGTGGTGCTGGTGTTTGTTGTGGTGGTTGTGGTTGTGGTGCTGTTTGTTGTGCTGGTGTTTGTGGTGCTGGTTGTAGTGCTGGTGTTTATGGTGCTGGTTGTGGTGCTGGTGTTTATGGTGCTGGTTGTGGTGCTGGTGTTGTGGTGCTGGCTGTGGTGCTGTTTGTGGTTCTGGTGTATGTGGTACTGCTTGTGGTGGTGGTTGTGGTGCTGGTGTTTGTGGTGGTGGTTGTGGTGCTTTTTGTGGTGCTGGTTGTGGTGCTGGTTGTGGTGCTGTTTATGGTGCTGGTTATGGTGCTGGTGTTTGTGGTGATGGTTGTGGTGCTGGTTAAGGTGCTGGTTGTTGTGCTGTTTGTGGTGCTGGTGTTTGTGGTGGTGGTTGGGGTGGTGGTTGTGGTTGTGGTAGTGGTTGTGGTGCTGGTTGTGGTGCTGGTTGTGGTACTGGTGTTTGTGGGGGTGTTTGTGGTGCGGGTTGTGGTGCTGGTGTTTGTGGTGCTGTTTGTGGTGCTGGTGTTTGTGGTGCTGGTTGCGGTGGTGGTTGTGGTGCTGGTGTTTGTGGTGCTGGTGTTTGTGGTGTTGGTGTTTGTGGTGCTGGTGTTTTTTGTGGTGGTTGTGGTTGTGGTGCTGTTTGTTGTGCTTGTGGTTGTGGTGGTGGTTGTGGTGCTGGTTGTGGTGCTGGTTGTGGTGCTGGTTGTGGTGCTGGTTGTGGTGCTGGTTGTGGTACTGGTGTTTGTGGTGGTGGTTGTGGTGCGGTTTGTGGTGCTGGTGTTTGTGGTGCTGGTTGTGGTGCTGGTTGTGGTGCTGGTGTTTATGGTGCTGGTTGTGGTGCTGGTGTTTGTGGTGCTGGTTGTAGTGCTGTTTGTGGTGCTGGTGTATGTGGTGCTGCTTGTGGTGGTGGTTGTGGTGCTGGTTGTGGTGCTGGTGTTTGTGGTGGTGGTTGTGGTGCTTTTTGTGGTGTTGGTTATGGTGCTGGTGTTTGTGGTGGTGGTTTTGATGCTGGTTAAGATGCTGGTTGTGGTGCTGGTGTTTGTGGTGGTGGTTGGGGTGGTGGTTGTGGTGGTAGTTGTGGTAGTGGTTGTGGTGCTGGTTGTGGTGCTTTTTGAGGTGCTGGATTTTGTGGTGGTGGTTGTGGTGCTGGTGTTTGTGGTGGTGAATGTGGTGCTGTTTGTGGTGCTGGTGTTTGTGGTGCTGGTTGTGGTGTTGGTTGAGGTGCTGGTTGTGGTGCTGGTTGTGGTGCTGGTGGTGGTGCTGGTGGTGGTTGTGGTGGTGGTTGTGGTGGTGATGATTGTGGTGGTGGTTGTGGTGATGCTTGTGGTGTTGGTTGTGGTGCTGGTTGTGGTGCTGGTGGCGGTTGTGGTGGTGGTTGTGGTGGTGATGATTGTGGTGGTGGTTGTGGTGCTGGTGTTTGTGGTGTTGGTTGTGTTGCTGGTTGTGGTGGTGCTGGTGGTTGTGGTGCTGGTTGTTTTGCTGGTTTTGGTGGTGGTTGTGGTGCTGGTTGTGGTGGTGGTGGTGATGTTTGTGGTGGTGGTACTGGTTGTGGTGCTGTTTGTGGTGTTGTTTATGGTGCTGGTGTTTCTGGTGGTGGTTGTGGTGCTGTTTGTGGTGATGGTGTTTGTGGTGCTGGTTGTGGTGGTGGTTGTTTTTGTGGTGGTGGTTGTGGTGGTGGTGGTTGTGGTGCTGGTTGTGGTGATGTTTGTGGTGCTGGTGTTTTTGGTGGTGGTTGTTCTGCTGGTGTTTGTGGTGCTGATTGTTGTGCTGGTTGTGGTGCTGGTTGTGGTGCTGGTTGTGGTGCTGGTTGTGGTGCTGGTGTTTGTGGTGGTGGTTGTGGTTGTGGTTGTGGTGCTGTTTGTGGTGCTGGTGTTTGTGGTGATGGTTTTGGTGCTGTTTGTTGTGCTGGTTGTGGTGCTGTTTGTGGTGTTGTTTGTGGTGCTGGTGTTTGTGGTGGTGGTTATGGTGCTGTTTGTGGTGATGGTGTTTGTTGTGCTGGTTGTGGTGGTGGTTGTTTTTGTATCGGTGGTTGTGGTGGTGATGGTTCTGGTGGTGGTGGTTGTGGTGCTGGTTGTGGTGCTGGTTGTGGTGCTGGTTGTAATGATGTTTGTGTTGCTGGTTGTTGTGGTGGTGGTTGTGGTGTTGGTGGTGGTGGTTGTGGTGCTGGTTGTGGTGCTGGTTGTGGTGCTGGTGTTTGTTGTGGTGGTTGTGGTTGTGGTGCTGTTTGTTGTGCTGGTTGTGGTGCTGGTGTTTATGGTGCTGGTTGTGGTGCTGGTGTTTGTGGTGCTGGTGTTTGTGGTGCTGGTTGTGGTGCTGTTTGTGGTTCTGGTGTATGTGGTGCTGCTTGTGGTGGTGGTTGTGGTGGTGGTTGTAATGCTGTTTGTAGTGCTGGTGGTTGTGGTGGTGGTTGTGGTGTTGGTTGTGGTGCTGGTTGTGGTGCTGGTTGTGGTGCTGGTTGTGGTGTTGGTTGTGGTGCTGGTTTTGGTGCTGGTTGTGGTGCTGGTTGTGGTGCTGGTTGTGGTGCTGGTTGTGGTGCTGGTGTTTATGGTGCTGGTGTTTGTGGTGTTGGTTGTGGTGCTTGTTGTGGTGCTCGTTGTGGTGCTGGTTGTTGTTCTGTTTGTGGTGCTGGTGTTTGTGGTGCTGGTTGTGGTGCTGTTTATGGTGCTGGTTATGGTGCTGGTGTTTGTGGTGGTGGTTGTGGTGCTGGTTAAGGTGCTGGTTGTTGTGCTGTTTGTGGTGCTGGTGTTTGTGGTGGTGGTTGGGGTGGTGAATGTGGTGCTGTTTGTGGTGCTGGTGTTTTTGGTGCTGGTTGTGGTGTTGGTTGAGGTGCTGGTTGTGGTGCTGGTTTTTGTGCTGGTGGTGGTTGTGGTGGTGGTTGTGGTGGTGATGATTGTGGTGGTGGTTGTGGTGCGGGTTGTGGTGCTGGTGTTTGTGGTGCTTGTTGTGGTGCTGTTTGTGGTGCTGGTGTTTGTGGTGCTGGTTGCGGTGGTGGTTGTGGTGCTGGTGTTTGTGGTGCTGGTTGTGGTGCTGGTTGTGGTGCTGGTTGTGGTGCTGGTTGTGGTGTTGGTTGTGGTGCTGGTTTTGGTGCTGGTTGTGGTGCTGGTTGTGGTGCTGGTTGTGGTGCTGGTTGTGGTGCTGGTGTTTATGGTGCTGGTGTTTGTGGTGTTGGTTGTGGTGCTTGTTGTGGTGCTCGTTGTGGTGCTGGTTGTTGTTCTGTTTGTGGTGCTGGTTGTGGTGCTTGTGTTTATGGTGCTGATTGTGGTGCTGGTGTTTGTGTTGGTGGTTGGGGTGCTGTTTGTGGTGCTGGTGTGTGTGGTGCTGGTTGCGGTGGTGGTTGTGGTGCTGGTGTTTGTGGTGCTGGTGTTTGTGATGCTGGTTGTGGTGCTGTTGTTTGTTGTGGTGGTTGTGGTTGTGGTGCTGTTTGTTGTGCTGGTGTTTGTGGTGCTGGTTGTAGTGCTGGTGTTTATGGTGCTGGTTGTGGTGCTGGTGTTTGTGGTGCTGGCTGTGGTGCTATTTGTGGTTCTGGTGTATGTGGTACTGCTTGTGGTGGTCGTTGTGGTGCTGTTTGTGGTGCTGGTGTTTGTGGTGGTGGTTGTGGTGCTTTTTGTGGTGCTGGTTGTGCTGCTGTTTATGGTGCTGGTTATGGTGCTTTTGTTTGTGGTGGTGGTTGTTGTGCTGGTTAAGGTGCTTGTTGTTGTGCTGTTTGTGGTGCTGGTGTTTGTGGTGGTGGTTGGGGTGGTGGTTGTGGTGGTGGTTGTGGTAGTGGTTGTGGTGCTGGTTGTGGTGCTGGTTGTGGTACTGGTGTTTGTGTTGGTGGTTGTGGTGCGGGTTGTGGTTCTGGTGTTTGTGGTGCTGGTTGTGGTGCTGTTTGTGGTGCTGGTGTTTGTGGTGCTGGTTGCGGTGGTGGTTGTGGTGCTGGTGTTTGTGGTGCTGGTGTTTGTGGTGTTGGTGTTTGTGGTGCTGGTGTTTTTTGTGGTGGTTGTGGTGGTGAATGTGGTGCTGTTTGTGGTGCTGGTGTTTGTGGTGCTTGTTATGGTGTTGTTTGAGGTGCTGCTTGTGGTGCTGGTTTTTGTGCTGGTGGTGGTTGTGGTGGTGGTTGTGGTGGTGATGATTGTGGTGGTGGTTGTGGTGATGGTTGTGGTGTTGGTTGTGGTGCTGGTGTTTGTGGTGGTGGTTGTGTTGCTGGTTGTGGTGGTGCTGGTGGTTGTGGTGCTGGTTTATTTTGCTGGTTTTGGTGGTGGTTGTGTGCTGGTTGTGGTGATGTTTGTGGTGGTGGTACTGGTTGTGGTGCTGTTTGTGGTGTTGTTTGTGGTGCTGGTGTTTGTGGTGGTGGTTGTGGTGCTGTTTGTGGTGATGGTGTTTGTGGTGCTGGTTGTGGTGGTGGTTGTTTTTGTGGTGGTGGTTGGTGTGGTGATGGTTCTGGTGGTGGTGGTTGTGGTGCTGGTTGTGGTGCTGGTTGTGGTGCTGGTTGTGGTGCTGGTGGTTGTGGTGGTGATGATTGTGGTGGTGGTTGTGGTGATGGTTGTGGTGTTGGTTGTGGTGCTTGTTGTGGTGCTGGTGTTTGTGGTGGTGGTTGTGTTGCTGGTTTTGGTGGTGCTGGTGGTTGTGGTGCTGGTTGTTATGCTGGTTTTGGTGGTGGTTGTGGTGCTGGTTGTGGTGGTGGTGGTGTTGTTTGTGGTGCTGGTGTTTGTGGTGGTGGTTGTGGTGCTGTTTGTGGTGATGGTGTTTGTGGTACTGGTTGTGGTGGTGGTTGTTTTTGTGGTGGTGGTTGTGGTGGTGATGGTTCTGGCGGTGGTGGTTGTGGTGCTGGTTGTGGTGCTGGTTGTAATGCTGTTTGTAGTGCTGGTGGTTGTGGTGGGGATTGTGGTGTTGGTTGTGGTGGTTGTGGTGCTGGTTGTGGTGCTGGTTGTGGTGCTGGTTGTGGTGCTGGTTGTGGTGCTGGTTGTGGTGTTGTTTGTAGTGCTGGTTGTGGTGCTGGTTGTGGTGCTGGTTGTGGTGCTGGTTGTGGTGTTGGTTGTGGTGCTGGTTTTGGTGCTGGTTTTGGTGCTGGTTGTGGTGCTGGTTGTGGTGCTGGTTGTGGTGCTGGTTGTGGTGCTGGTGTTTATGGTGCTGGTGTTTGTGGTGTTGGTTGTGGTGCTTGTTGTGGTGCTCGTTGTGGTGCTGGTTGTTGTTCTGTTTGTGGTGCTGGTTGTGGTGCTGGTGTTTATGGTGCTGATTGTGGTGCTGATTGTGGTGCTGGTGTTTGTGGTGCTGTTTGTGGTGCTGGTGTGTGTGGTACTGGTTGCTGTGGTGATTGTGGTGCTGGTGTTTGTGGTGCTGGTGTTTGTGGTGCTGGTGTTTGTGATGATGGTTGTGGTGCTGGTGTTTGTTGTGGTGGTTGTGGTTGTGGTGCTGTTTGTTGTGCTGGTTGTGGTGCTGGTGTTTATGGTGCTGGTTGTGGTGCTGGTGTTTGTGGTGCTGGTTGTGGTGCTGTTTGTGATTCTGGTGTATGTGGTGCTGCTTGTGGTGGTGGTTGTGGTGCTGGTTGTAAAGCTGTTTGTAGTGCTGGTGTTTGTGGTGGTGGTTGTGGTGTTGGTTGTGGTGGTGGTGGTGGTGGTTGTGGTGCTGGTTGTGGTGCTGGTTGTGGTGCTGGTTGTGGTGCTGGTTGTGGTGCTGGTTGTGGTGTTGGTTGTGGTGTTGGTTGTGGTGCTGGTTTTGGTGCTGGTTGTGGTGCTGGTTGTGGTGCTGGTTGTGGTGCTGGTTGTGGTGCTGGTTGTGGTGCTGGTGTTTATGGTGCTGGTGTTTGTGGTGTTGGTTGTGGTGCTTGTTGTGGTGCTCGTTGTGGTGCTGGTTGTTGTTCTGTTTGTGGTGCTGGTTGTGATGCTTGTGTTTATGGTGCTGATTGTGGTGCTGGTGTTTGTGGTGCTGGTTGTGGTGCTGTTTATGGTGCTGGTTATTGTGCTGGTGTTTGTGGTGGTGGTTGTGGTGCTGGTTGTTGTGCTGGTGTTTGTGGTGGTGGTTGTGGTGCTGGGGGTTATGGTGCTGGTTGTGGTGCTGGTTGTGGTGCTGGTTGTGGTACTGGTGTTTGTGGTGGTGGTTGTGGTGCGGTTTGTGGTGCTGGTGTTTGTGGTGCTGGTTGCGGTGGTGGTTGTGGTGCTGGTTGTGGTGCTGGTGTTTATGGTGCTGGTGTTTGTGGTGTTGGTTGTGGTGCTTGTTGTTGTGCTCGTTGTGGTGCTGGTTGTTGTTCTGTTTGTGGTGCTGGTTGTGGTGCTGGTGTTTATGGTGCTGATTGTGGTGCTGGTGTTTGTGGTGGTGGTTGTGGTGCTGTTTGTGGTGCTGGTGTGTGTGGTGCTGGTTGCGGTGGTCATTGTGGTGCTGGTGTTTGTGGTGCTGGTGTTTGTGGTGCTGGTGTTTGTGATGCTGGTTGTGGTGCTGGTGTTTGTTGTGGTGGTTGTGGTTGTGGTGCTGTTTGTTGTGCTGGTTGTGGTGCTGGTGTTTATGGTGCTGGTTGTGGTGCTGGTGTTTGTGGTGCTGATTGTGGTGTTGTTTGTGGTTCTGGTGTATGTGGTGCTGCTTGTGGTTGTGGTTGTGGTGGTGGTTGTAATGCTGATTGTAGTGCTGGTGGTTGTGGTGGTGGTTGTGGTGTTGGTTGTGGTGGTGGTGGTGGTGGTTGTGGTGCTGGTTGTGGTACTGGTGTTTGTGGTGGTGGTTGTGGTGCGGGTTGTGGTGCTGGTGTTTGTGGTGCTGGTTGTGGTGCTGTTTGTGGTGCTGGTGTTTGTGGTGCTGGTTGCGGTGTTGGTTGTGGTGCTGGTGTTTGTGGTGCTGGTTGTGGTGCTGGTTGTGGTGCTGGTTGTGGTGCTGGTTGTGGTGTTGGTTGTGGTGCTGGTTTTGGTGCTGGTTGTGGTGCTGGTTGTGGTGCTGGTTGTGGTGATGGTGTTTATGGTGCTGGTGTTTGTGGTGTTGGTTGTGGTGCTTGTTGTGGTGCTCGTTGTGGTGCTGGTTGTTGTTCTGTTTGTGGTGCTGGTTGTGGTGCTTGTGTTTATGGTGCTGATTGTGGTGCTGGTGTTTGTGTTGGTGGTTGGGTTGCTGTTTGTGGTGCTGGTGTGTGTGGTGCTGGTTGCGGTGGGGGTTGTGGTGCTGGTGTTTGTGGTGCTGGTGTTTGTGATGCTGGTTGTGGTGCTGTTGTTTGTTGTGGTGGTTGTGGTTGTGGTGCTGTTTGTTGTGCTGGTGTTTGTGGTGCTGGTTGTAGTGCTGGTGTTTATGGTGCTGGTTGTGGTGCTGGTGTTTGTGGTGCTGGCTGTGGTGCTATTTGTGGTTCTGGTGTATGTGGTACTGCTTGTGGTGGTGGTTGTGGTGCTGTTTGTGGTGCTGGTGTTTGTGGTGGTGGTTGTGGTGCTTTTTGTGGTGCTGGTTGTGGTGCTGTTTATGGTGCTGGTTATGGTGCTTTTGTTTGTGGTGGTGGTTGTGGTGCTGGTTAAGGTGCTTGTTGTTGTGCTGTTTGTGGTGCTGGTGTTTGTGGTGGTGGTTGGGGTGGTGGTTGTGGTGGTGGTTGTGGTAGTGGTTGTGGTGCTGGTTGTGGTGCTGGTTGTGGTACTGGTGTTTGTGTTGGTGGTTGTGGTGCGGGTTGTGGTTCTGGTGTTTGTGGTGCTAGTTGTGGTGCTGTTTGTGGTGCTGGTGTTTGTGGTGCTGGTTGCGGTGGTGGTTGTGGTGCTGGTGTTTGTGGTGCTGGTTGGGGTGGTGGTTGTGGTGGTGGTTGTGGTAGTGGTTGTGGTGCTGGTTGTGGTTCTGGTGTTTGTGGTGCTAGTTGTGGTGCTGTTTGTGGTGCTGGTGTTTGTGGTGCTGGTTGCGGTGGTGGTTGTGGTGCTGGTGTTTGTGGTGCTGGTTGGGGTGGTGGTTGTGGTGGTGGTTGTGGTAGTGGTTGTGGTGCTGGTTGTGGTGCTGGTTGTGGTACTGGTGTTTGTGTTGGTTGTTGTGGTGCGGGTTGTGGTTCTGGTGTTTGTGGTGCTGGTTGTGGTGCTGTTTGTGGTGCTGGTGTTTGTGGTGCTGGTTGCGGTGGTTGTTGTGGTGCTGGTGTTTGTGGTGCTGGTGTTTGTGGTGTTGGTGTTTGTGGTGATGGTGTTTTTTGTGGTGGTTGTGGTGGTGAATGTGGTGCTGTTTGTGGTGCTGGTGTTTGTGGTGCTTGTTATGGTGTTGTTTGAGGTGCTGGTTGTGGTGCTGGTTTTTGTGCTGGTGGTGGTTGTGGTGGTGGTTGTGGTGGTGATGATTGTGGTGGTGGTTGTGGTGATGGTTGTGGTGTTGGTTGTGGTGCTGGTGTTTGTGGTGGTGGTTGTGTTGCTGGTTGTGGTGGTGCTGGTGGTTGTGGTGCTGGTTTATTTTGCTGGTTTTGGTGGTGGTTGTGTGCTGGTTGTGGTGATGTTTGTGGTGGTGGTACTGGTTGTGGTGCTGTTTGTGGTGTTGTTTGTGGTGCTGGTGTTTGTGGTGGTGGTTGTGGTGCTGTTTGTGGTGATGGTGTTTGTGGTGCTGGTTGTGGTGGTGGTTGTTTTTGTGGTGGTGGTTGGTGTGGTGATGGTTCTGGTGGTGGTGGTTGTGGTGCTGGTTGTGGTGCTGGTTGTGGTGCTGGTGGTGGTTGTGGTGGTGATGATTGTGGTGGTGGTTGTGGTGATGGTTGTGGTGTTGGTTGTGGTGCTTGTTGTGGTGCTGGTGTTTGTGGTGGTGGTTGTGTTGCTGGTTTTGGTGGTGCTGGTTGTTGTGGTGCTGGTTGTTATGCTGGTTTTGGTGGTGGTTGTGGTGCTGGTTGTGGTGGTGGTGGTGTTGTTTGTGGTGCTGGTGTTTGTGGTGGTGGTTGTGGTGCTGTTTGTGGTGATGGTGTTTGTGGTGCTGGTTGTGGTGGTGGTTGTTTTTGTGGTGGTGGTTGTGGTGGTGATGGTTCTGGTGGTGGTGGTTGTGGTGCTGGTTGTGGTGCTGGTTGTAATGCTGTTTGTAGTGCTGGTGGTTGTGGTGGTGGTGGTGGTTGTGGTGGTGGTTGTGGTGCTGGTTGTGGTGCTGGTTGTGGTGCTGGTTGTGGTGCTGGTTGTGGTGCTGGTTGTGGTGCTGGTTGTGGTGTTGTTTGTGGTGCTGGTTGTGGTGCTGGTTGTGGTGCTGGTTGTGGTGCTGGTTGTGGTGTTGGTTGTGGTGCTGGTTTTGGTGCTGGTTTTGGTGCTGGTTGTGGTGCTGGTTGTGGTGCTGGTTGTGGTGCTGGTGTTTATGGTGCTGGTGTTTGTGGTGTTGGTTGTGGTGCTTGTTGTGGTGCTCGTTGTGGTGCTGGTTGTTGTTCTGTTTGTTGTGCTGGTTGTGGTGCTGGTGTTTATGGTGCTGATTGTGGTGCTGATTGTGGTGCTGGTGTTTGTGGTGCTGTTTGTGGTGCTGGTGTGTGTGGTACTGGTTGCGGTGGTGATTGTGGTGCTGGTGTTTGTGGTGCTGGTGTTTGTGGTGCTGGTGTTTGTGATGATGGTTGTGGTGCTGGTGTTTGTTGTGGTGGTTGTGGTTGTGGTGCTGTTTGTTGTGCTGGTTGTGGTGCTGGTGTTTATGGTGCTGGTTGTGGTGCTGGTGTTTGTGGTGCTGGTTGTGGTGCTGTTTGTGGTTCTGGTGTATGTGGTGCTGCTTGTGGTGGTGGTTGTGGTGCTGGTTGTAAAGCTGTTTGTAGTGCTGGTGTTTGTGGTGGTGGTTGTGGTGTTGGTTGTGGTGGTGGTGGTGGTGGTTGTGGTGCTGGTTGTGGTGCTGGTTGTGGTGCTGGTTGTGGTGCTGGTTGTGGTGCTGGTTGTGGTGTTGGTTGTGGTGTTGGTTGTGGTGCTGGTTTTGGTGCTGGTTGTGGTGCTGGTTGTGGTGCTGGTTGTGGTGCTGGTTGTGGTGCTGGTTGTGGTGCTGGTGTTTATGGTGCTGGTGTTTGTGGTGTTGGTTGTGGTGCTTGTTGTGGTGCTCGTTGTGGTGCTGGTTGTTGTTCTGTTTGTGGTGCTGGTTGTGGTGCTTGTGTTTATGGTGCTGATTGTGGTGCTGGTGTTTGTGGTGCTGGTTGTGGTGCTGTTTATGGTGCTGGTTATGGTGCTGGTGTTTGTGGTGGTGGTTGTGGTGCTGGTTGTTGTGCTGGTGTTTGTGGTGGTGGTTGTGGTGCTGGGGGTTATGGTGCTGGTTGTGGTGCTGGTTGTGGTGCTGGTTGTGGTACTGGTGTTTGTGGTGGTGGTTGTGGTGCGGTTTGTGGTGCTGGTGTTTGTGGTGCTGGTTGCGGTGGTGGTTGTGGTGCTGGTTGTGGTGCTGGTGTTTATGGTGCTGGTGTTTGTGGTGTTGGTTGTGGTGCTTGTTGTTGTGCTCGTTGTGGTGCTGGTTGTTGTTCTGTTTGTGGTGCTGGTTGTGGTGCTGGTGTTTATGGTGCTGATTGTGGTGCTGGTGTTTGTGGTGGTGGTTGTGGTGCTGTTTGTGGTGCTGGTGTGTGTGGTGCTGGTTGCGGTGGTCATTGTGGTGCTGGTGTTTGTGGTGCTGGTGTTTGTGGTGCTGGTGTTTGTGATGCTGGTTGTGGTGCTGGTGTTTGTTGTGGTGGTTGTGGTTGTGGTGCTGTTTGTTGTGCTGGTTGTGGTGCTGGTGTTTATGGTGCTGGTTGTGGTGCTGGTGTTTGTGGTGCTGGTTGTGGTGCTGGTGTTTGTGGTGCTGGTGTATGTGGTGCTGCTTGTGGTTGTGGTTGTGGTGGTGGTTGTAATGCTGATTGTAGTGCTGGTGGTTGTGGTGGTGGTTGTGGTGTTGGTTGTGGTGGTGGTGGTGGTGGTTGTGGTGCTGGTTGTGGTACTGGTGTTTGTGGTGGTGGTTGTGGTGCGGGTTGTGGTGCTGGTGTTTGTGGTGCTGGTTGTGGTGCTGTTTGTGGTGCTGGTGTTTGTGGTGCTGGTTGCGGTGGTGGTTGTGGTGCTGGTGTTTGTGGTGCTGGTTGTGGTGCTGGTTGTGGTGCTGGTTGTGGTGCTGGTTGTGGTGTTGGTTGTGGTGCTGGTTTTGGTGCTGGTTGTGGTGCTGGTTGTGGTGCTGGTTGTGGTGCTGGTTGTGGTGCTGGTGTTTATGGTGCTGGTGTTTGTGGTGTTGGTTGTGGTGCTTGTTGTGGTGCTCGTTGTGGTGCTGGTTGTTGTTCTGTTTGTGGTGCTGGTTGTGGTGCTTGTGTTTATGGTGCTGATTGTGGTGCTGGTGTTTGTGTTGGTGGTTGGGGTGCTGTTTGTGGTGCTGGTGTGTGTGGTGCTGGTTGCGGTGGTGGTTGTGGTGCTGGTGTTTGTGGTGCTGGTGTTTGTGATGCTGGTTGTGGTGCTGTTGTTTGTTGTGGTGGTTGTGGTTGTGGTGCTGTTTGTTGTGCTGGTGTTTGTGGTGCTGGTTGTAGTGCTGGTGTTTATGGTGCTGGTTGTGGTGCTGGTGTTTGTGGTGCTGGCTGTGGTGCTATTTGTGGTTCTGGTGTATGTGGTACTGCTTGTGGTGGTGGTTGTGGTGCTGTTTGTGGTGCTGGTGTTTGTGGTGGTGGTTGTGGTGCTTTTTGTGGTGCTGGTTGTGGTGCTGTTTATGGTGCTGGTTATGGTGCTTTTGTTTGTGGTGGTGGTTGTGGTGCTGGTTAAGGTGCTTGTTGTTGTGCTGTTTGTGGTGCTGGTGTTTGTGGTGGTGGTTGGGGTGGTGGTTGTGGTGGTGGTTGTGGTAGTGGTTGTGGTGCTGGTTGTGGTGCTGGTTGTGGTACTGGTGTTTGTGTTGGTGGTTGTGGTGCGGGTTGTGGTTCTTGTGTTTGTGGTGCTGGTTGTGGTGCTGTTTGTGGTGCTGGTGTTTGTGGTGCTGGTTGCGGTGGTGGTTGTGGTGCTGGTGTTTGTGGTGCTGGTGTTTGTGGTGTTGGTGTTTGTGGTGCTGGTGTTTTTTTGTGGTGATTGTGGTTGTGGTGCTGTTTGTTGTGCTGGTGGTTGTGGTGGTGGTTGTGGTGCTGGTTGTGGTGCTGGTTGTGGTGCTGGTTGTGGTACTGGTGTTTGTGGTGGTGGTTGTGGTGCGGTTTGTGGTGCTGGTGTTTGTGGTGCTGGTTGTGGTGCTGGTGTGTGTGGTGCTGGTTGCGGTGGGGGTTGTGGTGCTGGTGTTTGTGGTGCTGGTGTTTGTGATGCTGGTTGTGGTGCTGTTGTTTGTTGTGGTGGTTGTGGTTGTGGTGCTGTTTGTTGTGCTGGTGTTTGTGGTGCTGGTTGTAGTGCTGGTGTTTATGGTGCTGGTTGTGGTGCTGGTGTTTGTGGTGCTGGCTGTGGTGCTATTTGTGGTTCTGGTGTATGTGGTACTGCTTGTGGTGGTGGTTGTGGTGCTGTTTGTGGTGCTGGTGTTTGTGGTGGTGGTTGTGGTGCTTTTTGTGGTGCTGGTTGTGGTGCTGTTTATGGTGCTGGTTATGGTGCTTTTGTTTGTGGTGGTGGTTGTGGTGCTGGTTAAGGTGCTTGTTGTTGTGCTGTTTGTGGTGCTGGTGTTTGTGGTGGTGGTTGGGGTGGTGGTTGTGGTGGTGGTTGTGGTAGTGGTTGTGGTGCTGGTTGTGGTGCTGGTTGTGGTACTGGTGTTTGTGTTGGTGGTTGTGGTGCGGGTTGTGGTTCTGGTGTTTGTGGTGCTAGTTGTGGTGCTGTTTGTGGTGCTGGTGTTTGTGGTGCTGGTTGCGGTGGTGGTTGTGGTGCTGGTGTTTGTGGTGCTGGTTGGGGTGGTGGTTGTGGTGGTGGTTGTGGTAGTGGTTGTGGTGCTGGTTGTGGTTCTGGTGTTTGTGGTGCTAGTTGTGGTGCTGTTTGTGGTGCTGGTGTTTGTGGTGCTGGTTGCGGTGGTGGTTGTGGTGCTGGTGTTTGTGGTGCTGGTTGGGGTGGTGGTTGTGGTGGTGGTTGTGGTAGTGGTTGTGGTGCTGGTTGTGGTGCTGGTTGTGGTACTGGTGTTTGTGTTGGTTGTTGTGGTGCGGGTTGTGGTTCTGGTGTTTGTGGTGCTGGTTGTGGTGCTGTTTGTGGTGCTGGTGTTTGTGGTGCTGGTTGCGGTGGTTGTTGTGGTGCTGGTGTTTGTGGTGCTGGTGTTTGTGGTGTTGGTGTTTGTGGTGATGGTGTTTTTTGTGGTGGTTGTGGTGGTGAATGTGGTGCTGTTTGTGGTGCTGGTGTTTGTGGTGCTTGTTATGGTGTTGTTTGAGGTGCTGGTTGTGGTGCTGGTTTTTGTGCTGGTGGTGGTTGTGGTGGTGGTTGTGGTGGTGATGATTGTGGTGGTGGTTGTGGTGATGGTTGTGGTGTTGGTTGTGGTGCTGGTGTTTGTGGTGGTGGTTGTGTTGCTGGTTGTGGTGGTGCTGGTGGTTGTGGTGCTGGTTTATTTTGCTGGTTTTGGTGGTGGTTGTGTGCTGGTTGTGGTGATGTTTGTGGTGGTGGTACTGGTTGTGGTGCTGTTTGTGGTGTTGTTTGTGGTGCTGGTGTTTGTGGTGGTGGTTGTGGTGCTGTTTGTGGTGATGGTGTTTGTGGTGCTGGTTGTGGTGGTGGTTGTTTTTGTGGTGGTGGTTGGTGTGGTGATGGTTCTGGTGGTGGTGGTTGTGGTGCTGGTTGTGGTGCTGGTTGTGGTGCTGGTTGTGGTGCTGGTGGTGGTTGTGGTGGTGATGATTGTGGTGGTGGTTGTGGTGATGGTTGTGGTGTTGGTTGTGGTGCTTGTTGTGGTGCTGGTGTTTGTGGTGGTGGTTGTGTTGCTGGTTTTGGTGGTGCTGGTTGTTGTGGTGCTGGTTGTTATGCTGGTTTTGGTGGTGGTTGTGGTGCTGGTTGTGGTGGTGGTGGTGTTGTTTGTGGTGCTGGTGTTTGTGGTGGTGGTTGTGGTGCTGTTTGTGGTGATGGTGTTTGTGGTGCTGGTTGTGGTGGTGGTTGTTTTTGTGGTGGTGGTTGTGGTGGTGATGGTTCTGGTGGTGGTGGTTGTGGTGCTGGTTGTGGTGCTGGTTGTAATGCTGTTTGTAGTGCTGGTGGTTGTGGTGGTGGTGGTGGTGGTTGTGGTGGTGGTTGTGGTGCTGGTTGTGGTGCTGGTTGTGGTGTTTGTTGTGGTGCTGGTTGTGGTGCTGGTTGTGGTGTTGTTTGTGGTGCTGGTTGTGGTGCTGGTTGTGGTGCTGGTTGTGGTGCTGGTTGTGGTGTTGGTTGTGGTGCTGGTTTTGGTGCTGGTTTTGGTGCTGGTTGTGGTGCTGGTTGTGGTGCTGGTTGTGGTGCTGGTGTTTATGGTGCTGGTGTTTGTGGTGTTGGTTGTGGTGCTTGTTGTGGTGCTCGTTGTGGTGCTGGTTGTTGTTCTGTTTGTTGTGCTGGTTGTGGTGCTGGTGTTTATGGTGCTGATTGTGGTGCTGATTGTGGTGCTGGTGTTTGTGGTGCTGTTTGTGGTGCTGGTGTGTGTGGTACTGGTTGCGGTGGTGATTGTGGTGCTGGTGTTTGTGGTGCTGGTGTTTGTGGTGCTGGTGTTTGTGATGATGGTTGTGGTGCTGGTGTTTGTTGTGGTGGTTGTGGTTGTGGTGCTGTTTGTTGTGCTGGTTGTGGTGCTGGTGTTTATGGTGCTGGTTGTGGTGCTGGTGTTTGTGGTGCTGGTTGTGGTGCTGTTTGTGGTTCTGGTGTATGTGGTGCTGCTTGTGGTGGTGGTTGTGGTGCTGGTTGTAAAGCTGTTTGTAGTGCTGGTGTTTGTGGTGGTGGTTGTGGTGTTGGTTGTGGTGGTGGTGGTGGTGGTTGTGGTGCTGGTTGTGGTGCTGGTTGTGGTGCTGGTTGTGGTGCTGGTTGTGGTGCTGGTTGTGGTGTTGGTTGTGGTGTTGGTTGTGGTGCTGGTTTTGGTGCTGGTTGTGGTGCTGGTTGTGGTGCTGGTTGTGGTGCTGGTTGTGGTGCTGGTTGTGGTGCTGGTGTTTATGGTGCTGGTGTTTGTGGTGTTGGTTGTGGTGCTTGTTGTGGTGCTCGTTGTGGTGCTGGTTGTTGTTCTGTTTGTGGTGCTGGTTGTGGTGCTTGTGTTTATGGTGCTGATTGTGGTGCTGGTGTTTGTGGTGCTGGTTGTGGTGCTGTTTATGGTGCTGGTTATGGTGCTGGTGTTTGTGGTGGTGGTTGTGGTGCTGGTTGTTGTGCTGGTGTTTGTGGTGGTGGTTGTGGTGCTGGGGGTTATGGTGCTGGTTGTGGTGCTGGTTGTGGTGCTGGTTGTGGTACTGGTGTTTGTGGTGGTGGTTGTGGTGCGGTTTGTGGTGCTGGTGTTTGTGGTGCTGGCTGCGGTGGTGGTTGTGGTGCTGGTTGTGGTGCTGGTGTTTATGGTGCTGGTGTTTGTGGTGTTGGTTGTGGTGCTTGTTGTTGTGCTCGTTGTGGTGCTGGTTGTTGTTCTGTTTGTGGTGCTGGTTGTGGTGCTGGTGTTTATGGTGCTGATTGTGGTGCTGGTGTTTGTGGTGGTGGTTGTGGTGCTGTTTGTGGTGCTGGTGTGTGTGGTGCTGGTTGCGGTGGTCATTGTGGTGCTGGTGTTTGTGGTGCTGGTGTTTGTGGTGCTGGTGTTTGTGATGCTGGTTGTGGTGCTGGTGTTTGTTGTGGTGGTTGTGGTTGTGGTGCTGTTTGTTGTGCTGGTTGTGGTGCTGGTGTTTATGGTGCTGGTTGTGGTGCTGGTGTTTGTGGTGCTGGTTGTGGTGCTGGTGTTTGTGGTGCTGGTGTATGTGGTGCTGCTTGTGGTTGTGGTTGTGGTGGTGGTTGTAATGCTGATTGTAGTGCTGGTGGTTGTGGTGGTGGTTGTGGTGTTGGTTGTGGTGGTGGTGGTGGTGGTTGTGGTGCTGGTTGTGGTACTGGTGTTTGTGGTGGTGGTTGTGGTGCGGGTTGTGGTGCTGGTGTTTGTGGTGCTGGTTGTGGTGCTGTTTGTGGTGCTGGTGTTTGTGGTGCTGGTTGCGGTGGTGGTTGTGGTGCTGGTGTTTGTGGTGCTGGTTGTGGTGATGGTTGTGGTGCTGGTTGTGGTGCTGGTTGTGGTGTTGGTTGTGGTGCTGGTTTTGGTGCTGGTTGTGGTGCTGGTTGTGGTGCTGGTTGTGGTGCTGGTTGTGGTGCTGGTGTTTATGGTGCTGGTGTTTGTGGTGTTGGTTGTGGTGCTTGTTGTGGTGCTCGTTGTGGTGCTGGTTGTTGTTCTGTTTGTGGTGCTGGTTGTGGTGCTTGTGTTTATGGTGCTGATTGTGGTGCTGGTGTTTGTGTTGGTGGTTGGGGTGCTGTTTGTGGTGCTGGTGTGTGTGGTGCTGGTTGCGGTGGTGGTTGTGGTGCTGGTGTTTGTGGTGCTGGTATTTGTGATGCTGGTTGTGGTGCTGTTGTTTGTTGTGGTGGTTGTGGTTGTGGTGCTGTTTGTTGTGCTGGTGTTTGTGGTGCTGGTTGTAGTGCTGGTGTTTATGGTGCTGGTTGTGGTGCTGGTGTTTGTGGTGCTGGCTGTGGTGCTATTTGTGGTTCTGGTGTATGTGGTACTGCTTGTGGTGGTGGTTGTGGTGCTGTTTGTGGTGCTGGTGTTTGTGGTGGTGGTTGTGGTGCTTTTTGTGGTGCTGGTTGTGGTGCTGTTTATGGTGCTGGTTATGGTGCTTTTGTTTGTGGTGGTGGTTGTGGTGCTGGTTAAGGTGCTTGTTGTTGTGCTGTTTGTGGTGCTGGTGTTTGTGGTGGTGGTTGGGGTGGTGGTTGTGGTGGTGGTTGTGGTAGTGGTTGTGGTGCTGGTTGTGGTGCTGGTTGTGGTACTGGTGTTTGTGTTGGTGGTTGTGGTGCGGGTTGTGGTTCTTGTGTTTGTGGTGCTGGTTGTGGTGCTGTTTGTGGTGCTGGTGTTTGTGGTGCTGGTTGCGGTGGTGGTTGTGGTGCTGGTGTTTGTGGTGCTGGTGTTTGTGGTGTTGGTGTTTGTGGTGCTGGTGTTTTTTTGTGGTGATTGTGGTTGTGGTGCTGTTTGTTGTGCTGGTGGTTGTGGTGGTGGTTGTGGTGCTGGTTGTGGTGCTGGTTGTGGTGCTGGTTGTGGTGCTGGTTGTGGTACTGGTGTTTGTGGTGGTGGTTGTGGTGCGGTTTGTGGTGCTGGTGT
This sequence comes from Omphiscola glabra, assembly GCA_964017045.1. Lineage (NCBI taxonomy): Eukaryota > Metazoa > Mollusca > Gastropoda > Lymnaeidae > Omphiscola > Omphiscola glabra. Next base: position 1,798,923 of record OZ024806.1, on the reverse strand, counting down.
TTGTGGTGCTGGTTGTGGTGCTGGTGTTTATGGTGCTGGTTGTGGTGCTGGTGTTTGTGGTGCTGGTTGTAGTGCTGTTTGTGGTGCTGGTGTATGTGGTGCTGCTTGTGGTTGTGGTTGTGGTGCTGGTTGTGGTGCTGGTGTTTGTGGTGGTGGTTGTGGTGCTTTTTGTGGTGTTGGTTATGAGGCTGGTGTTTGTGGTGGTGGTTGTGATGCTGGTTAAGATGCTGGTTGTGGTGCTGGTGTGTGTGGTGGTGGTTGGGGTGGTGGTTGTGGTGGTAGTTGTGGTAGTGGTTGTGGTGCTGGTTGTGGTGCTTTTTGAGGTGCTGGATTTTGTGGTGGTGGTTGTGGTGCTGGTGTTTGTGGTGGTGAATGTGGTGCTGTTTGTGGTGCTGGTTGTGGTGTTGGTTGAGGTGCTGGTTGTGGTGCTGGTTGTGGTGCTGGTGGTGGTTGTGGTGGTGGTTGTGGTGGTGATGATTGTGGTGGTGGTTGTGGTGCTGGTGTTTGTGGTGTTGGTTGTGTTGCTGGTTGTGGTGGTGCTGGTGGTTGTGGTGTTGGTTGTGTTGCTGGTTGTGGTGGTGCTGGTGGTTGTGGTGTTGGTTGTGTTGCTGGTTGTGGTGGTGCTGGTGGTTGTGGTGTTGGTTGTGTTGCTGGTTGTGGTGGTGCTGGTGGTTGTGGTGTTGGTTGTGGTGTTGGTTGTGGTGCTGGTTGTGGTGCTGGTGGTGGTTGTGTGGTGGTTGTGGTGGTGATGATTGTGGTGGTGGTTGTGGTGCTGGTGTTTGTGGTGTTGGTTGTGTTGCTGGTTGTGGTGGTGCTGGTGGTTGTGGTGTTGGTTGTGTTGCTGGTTGTGGTGGTGCTGGTGGTTGTGGTGCTGGTTGTGGTGGTGGTGGTGATGTTTATGGTGGTGGTACTGGTTGTGGTGCTGTTTGTGGTGTTGTTTATGGTGCTGGTGTTTCTGGTGGTGGTTGTGGTGCTGTTTGTGGTGATGGTGTTTGTGGTGCTGGTTGTGGTGGTGGTTGTTTTTGTGGTGGTGGTTGTGGTGGTGATGGTTCTGGTGGTGGTGGTTGTGGTGCTGGTTGTGGTGCTGGTTGTGGTGCTGGTTGTGGTGATGTTTGTGGTGCTGGTGTTTTTGGTGGTGGTTGTGCTGCTGGTGTTTGTGGTGCTGATTGTTGTGCTGGTTGTGGTGCTGGTTGTGGTGCTGGTTGTGGTGCTGATTGTGGTGCTGGTGTTTGTGGTGGTGGTTGTGGTGGTGGTTGTGGTGCTGTTTGTGGTGCTGGTGTTTGTGGTGATGGTTTTGGTGCTGTTTGTTGTGCTGGTTGTGGTGCTGTTTGTGGTGTTGTTTGTGGTGCTGGTGTTTGTGGTGGTGGTTATGGTGCTGTTTGTGGTGATGGTGTTTGTGGTGCTGGTTGTGGTGGTGGTTGTTTTTGTATTGGTGGTTTTGGTGGTGATGGTTCTGGTGGTGGTGGTTGTGGTGCTGGTTGTGGTGCTGGTTGTGGTGCTGGTTGTGGTGCTGGTTGTGTTGCTGGTTGTGGTGGTGCTGGTGGTTGTGGTGCTGGTTGTTTTGCTGGTTTTGGTGGTGGTTGTGGTGCTGGTTGTGGTGGTGGTGGTGATGTTAATGGTGGTGGTACTGGTTGTGGTGCTGTTTGTGGTGTTGTTTGTGGTGCTGGTGGTTGTGGTGGTGTTTGTGGTGCTGGTTGTGGTGCTGGTTGTGGTGCTGGTTGTGGTGCTGGTTGTGGTGCTGGTTGTGGTGCTGGTGTTTATGGTGCTGGTGTTTGTGGTGTTGGTTGTGGTGTTGGTTGTGGTGCTTGTTGTGGTGCTCGTTGTGGTGCTGGTTGTTGTTCTGTTTGTGGTGCTGGTTGTGGTGCTGGTGTTTATGGTGCTGATTGTGGTGCTGGTGTTTGTGGTGGTGGTTGTGGTGCTGTTTGTGGTGCTGGTGTGTGTGGTGCTGGTTGCGGTGGTGATTGTGGTGCTGGTGTTTGTGGTGCTGGTGTTTGTGGTGCTGGTGTTTGTGATGCTGGTTGTGGTGCTGGTGTTTGTTGTGGTGGTTGTGGTTGTGGTGCTGTTTGTTGTGCTGGTTGTGGTGCTGGTGTTTATGGTGCTGGTTGTGGTGCTGGTGTTTGTGGTGCTGGTTGTGGTGCTGTTTGTGGTTCTAGTGTATGTGGTGCTGCTTGTGGTGGTGGTTGTGGTGGTGGTTGTAATTCTGTTTGTAGTGCTGGTGGTTGTGGTGGTGGTTGTGGTGTTGGTTGTGGTGGTGGTGGTGGTGGTTGTGGTGCTGGTTGTGGTGCTGGTTGTGGTGCTGGTTGTGGTGCTGGTTGTGGTGCTGGTTGTGGTGTTGGTTGTGGTGCTGGTTTTGGTGCAGGTTGTGGTGCTGGTTGTGGTGCTGGTTGTGGTGCTGGTTGTGGTGCTGGTTGTGGTGCTGGTGTTTATGGTGCTGGTGTTTGTGGTGTTGGTTGTGGTGCTTGTTGTGGTGCTCGTTGTGGTGCTGGTTGTTGTTCTGTTTGTGGTGCTGGTTGTGGTGCTTGTGTTTATGGTGCTGATTGTGGTGCTGGTGTTTGTGGTGGTGGTTGGGGTGCTGTTTGTGGTGCTGGTGTGTGTGGTGCTGGTTGCGGTGGTGGTTGTGGTGCTGGTTTTTGTGGTGCTGGTGTTTGTGATGCTTGTTGTGGTGCTGGTGTTTGTTGTGGTGGTTGTGGTTGTGGTGCTGTTTGTTGTGCTGGTGTTTGTGGTGCTGGTTGTAGTGCTGGTGTTTATGGTGCTGGTTGTGGTGCTGGTGTTTATGGTGCTGGTTGTGGTGCTGGTGTTTGTGGTGCTGGCTGTGGTGCTGTTTGTGGTTCTGGTGTATGTGGTACTGCTTGTGGTGGTGGTTGTGGTGCTGGTGTTTGTGGTGGTGGTTGTGGTGCTTTTTGTGGTGCTGGTTGTGGTGCTGGTTGTGGTGCTGTTTATGGTGCTGGTTATGGTGCTGGTGTTTGTGGGGATGGTTGTGGTGCTGGTTAAGGTGCTGGTTGTTGTGCTGTTTGTGGTGCTGGTGTTTGTGGTGGTGGTTGGGGTGGTGGTTGTGGTTGTGGTAGTGGTTGTGGTGCTGGTTGTGGTGCTGGTTTTGGTACTGGTGTTTGTGGGGGTGTTTGTGGTGCGGGTTGTGGTGCTGGTGTTTGTGGTGCTGTTTGTGGTTCTGGTGTTTGTGGTGCTGGTTGCGGTGGTGGTTGTGGTGCTGGTGTTTGTGGTGCTGGTGTTTGTGGTGTTGGTGTTTGTGGTGCTGGTGTTTTTTGTGGTGGTTGTGGTTGTGGTGCTGTTTGTTGTGCTGGTGGTTGTGGTGGTGGTTGTGGTGCTGGTTGTGGTGCTGGTTGTGGTGCTGGTTGTGGTGCTGGTTGTGGTGCTGGTTGTGGTACTGGTGTTTGTGGTGGTGGTTGTGGTGCGGTTTGTGGTGCTGGTGTTTGTGGTGCTGGTTGTGGTGCTGGTTGTGGTGCTGGTGTTTATGGTGCTGGTTGTGGTGCTGGTGTTTGTGGTGCTGGTTGTAGTGCTGTTTGTGGTGCTGGTGTATGTGGTGCTGCTTGTGGTGGTGGTTGTGGTGCTGGTTGTGGTGCTGGTGTTTGTGGTGGTGGTTGTGGTGCTTTTTGTGGTGTTGGTTATGGTGCTGGTGTTTGTGGTGGTGGTTTTGATGCTGGTTAAGATGCTGGTTGTGGTGCTGGTGTTTGTGGTGGTGGTTGGGGTGGTGGTTGTGGTGGTAGTTGTGGTAGTGGTTGTGGTGCTGGTTGTGGTGCTTTTTGAGGTGCTGGATTTTGTGGTGGTGGTTGTGGTGCTGGTGTTTGTGGTGGTGAATGTGGTGCTGTTTGTGGTGCTGGTGTTTGTGGTGCTGGTTGTGGTGTTGGTTGAGGTGCTGGTTGTGGTGCTGGTTGTGGTGCTGGTGGTGGTGCTGGTGGTGGTTGTGGTGGTGGTTGTGGTGGTGATGATTGTGGTGGTGGTTGTGGTGATGCTTGTGGTGTTGGTTGTGGTGCTGGTTGTGGTGCTGGTGGTGGTTGTGGTGGTGGTTGTGGTGGTGATGATTGTGGTGGTGGTTGTGGTGCTGGTGTTTGTGGTGTTGGTTGTGTTGCTGGTTGTGGTGGTGCTGGTGGTTGTGGTGCTGGTTGTTTTGCTGGTTTTGGTGGTGGTTGTGGTGCTGGTTGTGGTGGTGGTGGTGATGTTTGTGGTGGTGGTACTGGTTGTGGTGCTGTTTGTGGTGTTGTTTATGGTGCTGGTGTTTCTGGTGGTGGTTGTGGTGCTGTTTGTGGTGATGGTGTTTGTGGTGCTGGTTGTGGTGGTGGTTGTTTTTGTGGTGGTGGTTGTGGTGGTGGTGGTTGTGGTGCTGGTTGTGGTGATGTTTGTGGTGCTGGTGTTTTTGGTGGTGGTTGTTCTGCTGGTGTTTGTGGTGCTGATTGTTGTGCTGGTTGTGGTGCTGGTTGTGGTGCTGGTTGTGGTGCTGGTTGTGGTGCTGGTGTTTGTGGTGGTGGTTGTGGTTGTGGTGCTGTTTGTGGTGCTGGTGTTTGTGGTGATGGTTTTGGTGCTGTTTGTTGTGCTGGTTGTGGTGCTGTTTGTGGTGTTGTTTGTGGTGCTGGTGTTTGTGGTGGTGGTTATGGTGCTGTTTGTGGTGATGGTGTTTGTTGTGCTGGTTGTGGTGGTGGTTGTTTTTGTATCGGTGGTTGTGGTGGTGATGGTTCTGGTGGTGGTGGTTGTGGTGCTGGTTGTGGTGCTGGTTGTGGTGCTGGTTGTAATGATGTTTGTGTTGCTGGTTGTTGTGGTGGTGGTTGTGGTGTTGGTGGTGGTGGTGGTTGTGGTGCTGGTTGTGGTGCTGGTTGTGGTGCTGGTGTTTGTTGTGGTGGTTGTGGTTGTGGTGCTGTTTGTTGTGCTGGTTGTGGTGCTGGTGTTTATGGTGCTGGTTGTGGTGCTGGTGTTTGTGGTGCTGGTTGTGGTGCTGTTTGTGGTTCTGGTGTATGTGGTGCTGCTTGTGGTGGTGGTTGTGGTGGTGGTTGTAATGCTGTTTGTAGTGCTGGTGGTTGTGGTGGTGGTTGTGGTGTTGGTTGTGGTGCTGGTTGTGGTGCTGGTTGTGGTGCTGGTTGTGGTGCTGGTTGTGGTGTTGGTTGTGGTGCTGGTTTTGGTGCTGGTTGTGGTGCTGGTTGTGGTGCTGGTTGTGGTGCTGGTTGTGGTGCTGGTTGTGGTGCTGGTGTTTATGGTGCTGGTGTTTGTGGTGTTGGTTGTGGTGCTTGTTGTGGTGCTCGTTGTGGTGCTGGTTGTTGTTCTGTTTGTGGTGCTGGTGTTTGTGGTGCTGGTTGTGGTGCTGTTTATGGTGCTGGTTATGGTGCTCGTGTTTGTGGTGGTGGTTGTGGTGCTGGTTAAGGTGCTGGTTGTTGTGCTGTTTGTGGTGCTGGTGTTTGTGGTGGTTGTTGGGGTGGTGAATGTGGTGCTGTTTGTGGTGCTGGTGTTTTTGGTGCTGGTTGTGGTGTTGGTTGAGGTGCTGGTTGTGGTGCTGGTTTTTGTGCTGGTGGTGGTTGTGGTGGTGGTTGTGGTGGTGATGATTGTGGTGGTGGTTGTGGTGATGGTTGTGGTGTTGGTTGTGGTGCTGGTGTTTGTGGTGGTGGTTGTGTTGCTGGTGTTTGTGGTGATGAATGTGGTGCTGTTTGTGGTGCTGGTGTTTGTGGTGCTTGTTATGGTGTTGGTTGAGGTGCTGGTTGTGGTGCTGGTTTTTGTGCTGGTGGTGGTTGTGCTGGTGTTTTTGGTGGTGGTTGTGCTGCTGGTGTTTGTGGTGCTGATTGTTGTGCTGGTTGTGGTGCTGGTTGTGGTGCTGGTTGTGGTGCTGATTGTGGTGCTGGTGTTTGTGGTGGTGGTTGTGGTGGTGGTTGTGGTGCTGTTTGTGGTGCTGGTGTTTGTGGTGATGGTTTTGGTGCTGTTTGTTGTGCTGGTTGTGGTGCTGTTTGTGGTGTTGTTTGTGGTGCTGTTGTTTGTGGTGGTGGTTATGGTGCTGTTTGTGGTGATGGTGTTTGTGGTGCTGGTTGTGGTGGTGGTTGTTTTTGTATTGGTGGTTTTGGTGGTGATGGTTCTGGTGGTGGTGGTTGTGGTGCTGGTTGTGGTGCTGGTTGTGGTGCTGGTTGTGGTGCTGGTTGTGGTGCTGGTTGTGTTGCTGGTTGTGGTGGTGCTGGTGGTTGTGGTGCTGGTTGTTTTGCTGGTTTTGGTGGTGGTTGTGGTGCTGGTTGTGGTGGTGGTGGTGATGTTTGTGGTGGTGGTACTGGTTGTGGTGCTGTTTGTGGTGTTGTTTGTGGTGCTGGTGGTTGTGGTGGTGTTTGTGGTGCTGGTTGTGGTGCTGGTTGTGGTGCTGGTTGTGGTGCTGGTTGTGGTGCTGGTTGTGGTGCTGGTGTTTATGGTGCTGGTGTTTGTGGTGTTGGTTGTGGTGTTGGTTGTGGTGCTTGTTGTGGTGCTCGTTGTGGTGCTGGTTGTTGTTCTGTTTGTGGTGCTGGTTGTGGTGCTGGTGTTTATGGTGCTGATTGTGGTGCTGGTGTTTGTGGTGCTGTTTGTGGTGCTGGTGTGTGTGGTGCTGGTTGCGGTGGTGATTGTGGTGCTGGTGTTTGTGGTGCTGGTGTTTGTGGTGCTGGTGTTTGTGGTGCTGGTGTTTGTGATGCTGGTTGTGGTGCTTGTGTTTGTTGTGGTGGTTGTGGTTGTGGTGCTGTTTGTTGTGCTGGTTGTGGTGCTGGTGTTTATGGTGCTGGTTGTGGTGCTGGTGTTTGTGGTGCTGGTTGTGGTGCTGTTTGTGGTTCTGGTGTATGTGGTGCTGCTTGTGGTGGTGGTTGTGGTGGTGGTTGTAATGCTGTTTGTAGTGCTGGTGGTTGTGGTGGTGGTTGTGGTGTTGGTTGTGGTGGTGGTGGGGGTGGTTGTGGTGCTGGTTGTGGTGCTGGTTGTGGTGCTGGTTGTGGTGCTGGTTGTGGTGCTGGTTGTGGTGTTGGTTGTGGTGCTGGTTTTGGTGCAGGTTGTGGTGCTGGTTGTGGTGCTGGTTGTGGTGCTGGTTGTGGTGCTGGTTGTGGTGCTGGTGTTTATGGTGCTGGTGTTTGTGGTGTTGGTTGTGGTGCTTGTTGTGGTGCTCGTTATGGTGCTGGTTGTTGTTCTGTTTGTGGTGCTGGTTGTGGTGCTTGTGTTTATGGTGCTGATTGTGGTGCTTGTGTTTGTGGTGGTGGTTGGGGTGCTGTTTGTGGTGCTGGTGTGTGTGGTGCTGGTTGCGGTGGTGGTTGTGGTGCTGGTTTTTGTGGTGCTGGTGTTTGTGATGCTTGTTGTGGTGCTGGTGTTTGTTGTGGTGGTTGTGGTTGTGGTGCTGTTTGTTGTGCTGGTGTTTGTGGTGCTGGTTGTAGTGCTGGTGTTTATGGTGCTGGTTGTGGTGCTGGTGTTTGTGGTGCTGGCTGTGGTGCTGTTTGTGGTTCTGGTGTATGTGGTACTGCTTGTGGTTGTGGTTGTGGTGCTGGTGTTTGTGGTGGTGGTTGTGGTGCTTTTTGTGGTGCTGGTTGTGGTGCTGGTTGTGGTGCTGTTTATGGTGCTGGTTATGGTGCTGGTGTTTGTGGTGATGGTTGTGGTGCTGGTTAAGGTGCTGGTTGTTGTGCTGTTTGTGGTGCTGGTGTTTGTGGTGGTGGTTGGGGTGGTGGTTGTGGTTGTGGTAGTGGTTGTGGTGCTGGTTGTGGTGCTGGTTGTGGTACTGGTGTTTGTGGGGGTGTTTGTGGTGCGGGTTGTGGTGCTGGTGTTTGTGGTGCTGTTTGTGGTGCTGGTGTTTGTGGTGCTGGTTGCGGTGGTGGTTGTGGTGCTGGTGTTTGTGGTGCTGGTGTTTGTGGTGTTGGTGTTTGTGGTGCTGGTGTTTTTTGTGGTGGTTGTGGTTGTGGTGATGTTTGTTGTGCTGGTGGTTGTGGTGGTGGTTGTGGTGCTGGTTGTGGTGCTGGTTGTGGTGCTGGTTGTGGTGCTGGTTGTGGTGCTGGTTGTGGTGCTGGTTGTGGTACTGGTGTTTGTGGTGGTGGTTGTGGTGCGGTTTGTGGTGCTGGTGTTTGTGGTGCTGGTTGTGGTGCTGGTTGTGGTGCTGGTGTTTATGGTGCTGGTTGTGGTGCTGGTGTTTGTGGTGCTGGTTGTAGTGCTGTTTGTGGTGCTGGTTATGGTGCTGGTGTTTGTGGTGGTGGTTGTGATGCTGGTTAAGATGCTGGTTGTGGTGCTGGTGTTTGTGGTGGTGGTTGGGGTGGTGGTTGTGGTGGTAGTTGTGGTAGTGGTTGTGGTGCTGGTTGTGGTGCTTTTTGAGGTGCTGGATTTTGTGGTGGTGGTTGTGGTGCTGGTGTTTGTGGTGGTGAATGTGGTGCTGTTTGTGGTGCTGGTGTTTGTGGTGCTGGTTGTGGTGTTGGTTGAGGTGCTGGTTGTGGTGCTGGTTGTGGTGCTGGTGGTGGTGCTGGTGGTGGTTGTGGTGGTGGTTGTGGTGGTGATGATTGTGGTGGTGGTTGTGGTGATGCTTGTGGTGTTGGTTGTGGTGCTGGTTGTGGTGCTGGTGGTGGTTGTGGTGGTGGTTGTGGTGGTGATGATTGTGGTGGTGGTTGTGGTGCTGGTGTTTGTGGTGTTGGTTGTGTTGCTGGTTGTGGTGGTGCTGGTGGTTGTGGTGCTGGTTGTTTTGCTGGTTTTGGTGGTCGTTGTGGTGCTGGTTGTGGTGGTGGTGGTGATGTTTGTGGTGGTGGTACTGGTTGTGGTGCTGTTTGTGGTGTTGTTTATGGTGCTGGTGTTTCTGGTGGTGGTTGTGGTGCTGTTTGTGGTGATGGTGTTTGTGGTGCTGGTTGTGGTGGTGGTTGTTTTTGTGGTGGTGGTTGTGGTGGTGGTGGTTGTGGTGCTGGTTGTGGTGATGTTTGTGGTGCTGGTGTTTTTGGTGGTGGTTGTTCTGCTGGTGTTTGTGGTGCTGATTGTTGTGCTGGTTGTGGTGCTGGTTGTGGTGCTGGTTGTGGTGCTGGTTGTGGTGCTGGTGTTTGTGGTGGTGGTTGTGGTTGTGGTGCTGTTTGTGGTGCTGGTGTTTGTGGTGATGGTTTTGGTGCTGTTTGTTGTGCTGGTTGTGGTGCTGTTTGTGGTGTTGTTTGTGGTGCTGGTTGTTTGTGGTGGTGGTTATGGTGCTGTTTGTGGTGATGGTGTTTGTGGTGCTGGTTGTGGTGGTGGTTGTTTTTGTATCGGTGGTTGTGGTGGTGATGGTTCTGGTGGTGGTGGTTGTGGTGCTGGTTGTGGTGCTGGTTGTGGTGCTGGTTGTAATGATGTTTGTGTTGCTGGTTGTTGTGGTGGTGGTTGTGGTGTTGGTGGTGGTGGTGGTTGTGGTGCTGGTTGTGGTGCTGGTTGTGGTGCTGGTGTTTGTTGTGGTGGTTGTGGTTGTGGTGCTGTTTGTTGTGCTGGTTGTGGTGCTGGTGTTTATGGTGCTGGTTGTGGTTCTGGTGTATGTGGTGCTGCTTGTGGTGGTGGTTGTGGTGGTGGTTGTAATGCTGTTTGTAGTGCTGGTGGTTGTGGTGGTGGTTGTGGTGTTGGTTGTGGTGCTGGTTGTGGTGCTGGTTGTGGTGCTGGTTGTGGTGCTGGTTGTGGTGCTGGTTGTGGTGTTGGTTGTGGTGCTTGTTTTGGTGCTGGTTGTGGTGCTGGTTGTGGTGCTGGTTGTGGTGCTGGTTGTGGTGCTGGTTGTGGTGCTGGTGTTATGGTGCTGGTGTTTGTGGTGTTGGTTGTGGTGCTTGTTGTGGTGCTCGTTGTGGTGCTGGTTGTTGTTCTGTTTGTGGTGCTGGTGTTTGTGGTGCTGGTTGTGGTGCTGTTTATGGTGCTGGTTATGGTGCTGGTGTTTGTGGTGGTGGTTGTGGTGCTGGTTAAGGTGCTGTTTGTTGTGCTGTTTGTGGTGCTGGTGTTTGTGGTGGTGGTTGGGGTGGTGAATGTGGTGATGTTTGTGGTGCTGGTGTTTTTGGTGCTGGTTGTGGTGTTGGTTGAGGTGCTGGTTGTGGTGCTGGTTTTTGTGCTGGTGGTGGTTGTGGTGGTGGTTGTGGTGGTGATGATTGTGGTGGTGGTTGTGGTGATGGTTGTGGTGTTGGTTGTGGTGCTGGTGTTTGTGGTGGTGGTTGTGTTGCTGGTGTTTGTGGTGATGAATGTGGTGCTGTTTGTGGTGCTGGTGTTTGTGGTGCTTGTTATGGTGTTGGTTGAGGTGCTGGTTGTGGTGCTGGTTTTTGTGCTGGTGGTGGTTGTGGTGGTGGTTGTGGTGGTGATGATTGTGGTGGTGGTTGTGGTGATGGTTGTGGTGTTGGTTGTGGTGCTGGTGTTTGTGGTGGTGGTTGTGTTGCTGGTTGTGGTGGTGCTGGTGGTTGTGGTGCTGGTTTATTTTGCTGGTTTTGGTGGTGGTTGTGTGCTGGTTGTGGTGATGTTTGTGGTGGTGGTACTGGTTGTGGTGCTGTTTGTGGTTTTGTTTGTGGTGCTGGTGTTTGTGGTGGTTGTTGTGGTGCTGTTTGTGGTGATGGTGTTTGTGGTGCTGGTTGTGGTGGTGGTTGTTTTTGTGGTGGTGGTTGTGGTGGTGATGGTTCTGGTGGTGGTGGTTGTGGTGCTGGTTGTGGTGCTGGTTGTGGTGATGTTTGTGGTGCTGGTGTTTTTGGTGGTGGTTGTGCTGCTGGTGTTTGTGGTGCTGATTGTTGTGCTGGTTGTGGTGCTGGTTGTGGTGCTGGTGGTGGTTGTGGTGGTGATGATTGTGGTGGTGGTTGTGGTGATGTTTGTGGTGTTGGTTGTGGTGCTTGTTGTGGTGCTGATGTTTGTGGTGGTGGTTGTGTTGCTGGTTTTGGTGGTGCTGGTGGTTGTGGTGCTGGTTGTTATGCTGGTTTTGGTGGTGGTTGTGGTGCTGGTTGTGGTGGTGGTGGTGATGTTTGTGGTGGTGGTACTGGTTGTGGTGATGTTTGTGGTGTTGTTTGTGGTGCTGGTGTTTGTGGTGGTGGTTGTGGTGCTGTTTGTGGTGATGGTGTTTGTGGTGCTGGTTGTGGTGGTGGTTGTTTTTGTGGTGGTGGTTGTGGTGGTGATGGTTCTGGTGGTGGTGGTTGTGGTGCTGGTTGTAATGCTGTTTGTAGTGCTGGTGGTTGTGGTGGTGATTGTGGTGTTGGTTGTGGTGGTGGTGGTGGTGGTTGTGGTGCTGGTTGTGGTGCTGGTTGTGGTGCTGGTTGTGGTGCTGGTTGTGGTGTTGTTTGTGGTGCTGGTTGTGGTGCTGGTTGTGGTGCTGGTTGTGGTGTTGGTTGTGGTGCTGGTTTTGGTGCTGGTTTTGGTGCTGGTTGTGGTGCTGGTTGTGGTGCTGGTTGTGGTGCTGGTTGTGGTGCTGGTTGTGGTGCTGGTTGTGGTGCTGGTGTTTATGGTGCTGGTGTTTGTGGTGTTGGTTGTGGTGCTTGTTGTGGTGCTCGTTGTGGTGCTGATTGTTGTTCTGTTTGTGGTGCTGGTTGTGGTGCTGGTGTTTATGGTGCTGATTGTGGTGCTGGTGTTTGTGGTGGTGGTTGTGGTGCTGTTTGTGGTGCTGGTGTGTATGGTACTGGTTGCGGTGGTGATTGTGGTGCTGGTGTTTGTGGTGCTGGTGTTTGTGGTGCTGGTGTTTGTGATGATGGTTGTGGTGCTGGTGTTTGTTGTGGTGGTTGTGGTTGTGGTGCTGTTTGTTGTGCTGGTTGTGGTGCTGGTGTTTATGGTGCTGGTTGTGGTGCTGGTGTTTGTGGTGCTGGTTGTGGTGCTGTTTGTGGTTCTGGTGTATGTGGTGCTGCTTGTGGTGGTGGTTGTGGTGCTGGTTGTAAAGCTGTTTGTAGTGCTGGTGTTTGTGGTGGTGGTTGTGGTGTTGGTTGTGGTGGTGGTGGTGGTGGTGGTTGTGGTGCTGGTTGTGGTGCTGGTTGTGGTGCTGGTTGTGGTGCTGGTTGTGGTGCTGGTTGTGGTGTTGGTTGTGGTGCTGGTTTTGGTGCTGGTTGTGATGCTGGTTGTGGTGCTGGTTGTGGTGCTGGTGTTTATGGTGCTGGTGTTTGTGGTGTTGGTTGTGGTGCTTGTTGTGGTGCTCGTTGTGGTGCTGGTTGTTGTTCTGTTTGTGGTGCTGGTTGTGGTGCTTGTGTTTATGGTGCTGATTGTGGTGCTGGTGTTTGTGTTGGTGGTTGGGGTGCTGTTTGTGGTGCTGGTGTGTGTGGTGCTGGTTGCGGTGGTGGTTGTGGTGCTGGTGTTTGTGGTGCTGGTGTTTGTGATGCTGGTTGTGGTGCTGTTGTTTGTTGTGGTGGTTGTGGTTGTGGTGCTGTTTGTTGTGCTGGTGTTTGTGGTGCTGGTTGTAGTGCTGGTGTTTATGGTGCTGGTTGTGGTGCTGGTGTTTGTGGTGCTGGCTGTGGTGCTGTTTGTGGTTCTGGTGTATGTGGTACTGCTTGTGGTGGTGGTTGTGGTGCTGTTTGTGGTGCTGGTGTTTGTGGTGGTGGTTGTGGTGCTTTTTGTGGTGCTGGTTGTGGTGCTGGTTGTGGTGCTGGTTGTGGTGCTGTTTATGGTGCTGGTTATGGTGCTTTTGTTTGTGGTGGTGGTTGTGGTGCTGGTTAAGGTGCTGGTTGTTGTGCTGTTTGTGGTGCTGGTGTTTGTGGTGGTGGTTGGGGTGGTGGTTGTGGTGGTGGTTGTGGTAGTGGTTGTGGTGCTGGTTGTGGTGCTGGTTGTGGTACTGGTGTTTGTGGTGGTGGTTGTGGTGCGGGTTGTGGTGCTGGTGTTTGTGGTGCTGGTTGCGGTGGTGGTTGTGGTGCTGGTGTTTGTGGTGCTGGTGTTTGTGGTGCTGGTGTTTTTTGTGGTGGTTGTGGTTGTGGTGCTGTTTGTTGTGCTGGTGGTTGTGGTGGTGGTTGTGGTGCTGGTTGTGGTGCTGGTTGTGGTACTGGTGTTTGTGGTGGTGGTTGTGGTGCGGTTTGTGGTGCTGGTGTTTGTGGTGCTGGTTGTGGTGCTGGTTGTGGTGCTGGTGTTTATGGTGCTGGTTGTGGTGCTGGTGTTTGTGGTGCTGGTTGTAGTGCTGTTTGTGGTGCTGGTGTATGTGGTGCTGCTTGTGGTTGTGGTTGTGGTGCTGGTTGTGGTGCTGGTGTTTGTGGTGGTGGTTGTGGTGCTTTTTGTGGTGTTGGTTATGAGGCTGGTGTTTGTGGTGGTGGTTGTGATGCTGGTTAAGATGCTGGTTGTGGTGCTGGTGTTTGTGGTGGTGGTTGGGGTGGTGGTTGTGGTGGTAGTTGTGGTAGTGGTTGTGGTGCTGGTTGTGGTGCTTTTTGAGGTGCTGGATTTTGTGGTGGTGGTTGTGGTGCTGGTGTTTGTGGTGGTGAATGTGGTGCTGTTTGTGGTGCTGGTGTTTGTGGTGCTGGTTGTGGTGTTGGTTGAGGTGCTGGTTGTAATGCTGGTTGTGGTGCTGGTGGTGGTTGTGGTGGTGGTTGTGGTGGTGATGATTGTGGTGGTGGTTGTGGTGATGCTTGTGGTGTTGGTTGTGGTGCTGGTTGTGGTGCTGGTGGTGGTTGTGGTGGTGGTTGTGGTGGTGATGATTGTGGTTGTGGTGCTGTTGTTTGTGGTGTTGGTTGTGTTGCTGGTTGTGGTGGTGCTGGTGGTTGTGGTGTTGGTTGTGTTGCTGGTTGTGGTGGTGCTGGTGGTTGTGGTGCTGGTTGTGGTGGTGGTGGTGATGTTTGTGGTGGTGGTACTGGTTGTGGTGCTGTTTGTGGTGTTGTTTATGGTGCTGGTGTTTCTGGTGGTGGTTGTGGTGCTGTTTGTGGTGATGGTGTTTGTGGTGCTGGTTGTCGTGGTGGTTGTTTTTGTGGTGGTGGTTGTGGTGGTGATGGTTCTGGTGGTGGTGGTTGTGGTGCTGGTTGTGGTGCTGGTTGTGGTGCTGGTTGTGGTGATGTTTGTGGTGCTGGTGTTTTTGGTGGTGGTTGTGCTGCTGGTGTTTGTGGTGCTGATTGTTGTGCTGGTTGTGGTGCTGGTTGTGGTGCTGGTTGTGGTGCTGGTTGTGGTGCTGGTTGTGGTGCTGGTGTTTGTGGTGGTGGTTGTGGTGGTGGTTGTGGTGCTGTTTGTGGTGCTGGTGTTTGTGGTGATGGTTTTGGTGCTGTTTGTTGTGCTGGTTGTGGTGCTGTTTGTGGTGTTGTTTGTGGTGCTGGTGTTTGTGGTGGTGGTTATGGTGCTGTTTGTGGTGATGGTGTTTGTGGTGCTGGTTGTGGTGGTGGTTGTTTTTGTATTGGTGGTTTTGGTGGTGATGGTTCTGGTGGTGGTGGTTGTGGTGCTGGTTGTGGTGCTGGTTGTGGTGCTGGTTGTGGTGCTGGTTGTGGTGCTGGTTGTGTTGCTGGTTGTGGTGGTTCTGGTGGTTGTGGTGCTGGTCTTTTGCTGGTTTTGGTGGTGGTTGTGGTGCTGGTTGTGGTGGTGATGGTGATGTTTGTGGTGGTGGTACTGGTTGTGGTGCTGTTTGTGGTGTTGTTTGTGGTGCTGGTGGTTGTGGTGGTGTTTGTGGTGCTGGTTGTGGTGCTGGTTGTGGTGCTGGTTGTGGTGCTGGTTGTGGTGCTGGTTGTGGTGCTGGTTGTGGTGCTGGTTGTGGTGCTGGTTGTGGTGCTGGTTGTGGTGCTGGTTGTGGTGCTGGTTGTGGTGCTGGTGTTTATGGTGCTGGTGTTTGTGGTGTTGGTTGTGGTGTTGGTTGTGGTGCTTGTTGTGGTGCTCGTTGTGGTGCTGGTTGTTGTTCTGTTTGTGGTGCTGGTTGTGGTGCTGGTGTTTATGGTGCTGATTGTGGTGCTGGTGTTTGTGGTGGTGGTTGTGGTGCTGTTTGTGGTGCTGGTGTGTGTGGTGCTGGTTGCGGTGGTGATTGTGGTGCTGGTGTTTGTGGTGCTGGTGTTTGTGGTGCTGGTGTTTGTGGTGCTGGTGTTTGTGATGCTGGTTGTGGTGCTGGTGTTTGTGGTGCTGGTTGTGGTGCTGTTTGTGGTTCTGGTGTATGTGGTGCTGCTTGTGGTGGTGGTTGTGGTGGTGGTTGTAATGCTGTTTGTAGTGCTGGTGGTTGTGGTGGTGGTTGTGGTGTTGGTTGTGGTGGTGGTGGTGGTTGTGGTGCTGGTTGTGGTGCTGGTTGTGGTGCTGTTTGTGGTTCTGGTGTATGTGGTGCTGCTTGTGGTGGTGGTTGTGGTGGTGGTTGTAATGCTGTTTGTAGTGCTGGTGGTTGTGGTGGTGGTTGTGGTGTTGGTTGTGGTGGTGGTGGTGGTTGTGGTGCTGGTTGTGGTGCTGGTTGTGGTGCTGGTTGTGGTGCTGGTTGTGGTGCTGGTTGTGGTGCTGGTTGTGGTGCTGGTTGTGGTGTTGGTTGTGGTGCTGGTTTTGGTGCAGGTTGTGGTGCTGGTTGTGGTGCTGGTTGTGGTGCTGGTTGTGGTGCTGGTGTTTATGGTGCTGGTGTTTGTGGTGTTGGTTGTGGTGCTTGTTGTGGTGCTCGTTGTGGTGCTGGTTGTTGTTCTGTTTGTGGTGCTGGTTGTGGTGCTTGTGTTTATGGTGCTGATTGTGGTGCTGGTGTTTGTGGTGGTGGTTGGGGTGCTGTTTGTGGTGCTGGTGTGTGTGGTGCTGGTTGCGGTGGTGGTTGTGGTGCTGGTTTTTGTGGTGCTGGTGTTTGTGATGCTTGTTGTGGTGCTGGTGTTTGTTGTGGTGGTTGTGGTTGTGGTGCTGTTTGTTGTGCTGGTGTTTGTGGTGCTGGTTGTAGTGCTGGTGTTTATGGTGCTGGTTGTGGTGCTGGTGTTTGTGGTGCTGGCTGTGGTGCTGTTTGTGGTTCTGGTGTATGTGGTACTGCTTGTGGTGGTGGTTGTGGTGCTGGTGTTTGTGGTGGTGGTTGTGGTGCTTTTTGTGGTGCTGGTTGTGGTGCTGGTTGTGGTGCTGTTTATGGTGCTGGTTATGGTGCTGGTGTTTGTGGTGATGGTTGTGGTGCTGGTTAAGGTGCTGGTTGTTGTGCTGTTTGTGGTGCTGGTGTTTGTGGTGGTGGTTGGGGTGGTGGTTGTGGTGGTGGTTGTGGTAGTGGTTGTGGTGCTGGTTGTGGTACTGGTGTTTGTGGGGGTGTTTGTGGTGCGGGTTGTGGTGCTGGTGTTTGTGGTGCTGTTTGTGGTGCTGGTGTTTGTGATGCTGGTTGCGGTGGTGGTTGTGGTGCTGGTGTTTGTGGTGCTGGTGTTTGTGGTGTTGGTGTTTGTGGTGCTGGTGTTTTTTGTGTTGGTTGTGGTTGTGGTGCTGTTTGTTGTGCTGGTGGTTGTGGTGGTGGTTGTGGTGCTGGTTGTGGTGCTGGTTGTGGTGCTGGTTGTGGTGCTGGTTGTGGTGCTGGTTGTGGTACTGGTGTTTGTGGTGGTGGTTGTGGTGCGGTTTGTGGTGCTGGTGTTTGTGGTGCTGGTTGTGGTGCTGGTTGTGGTGCTGGTGTTTATGGTGCTGGTTGTGGTGCTGGTGTTTGTGGTGCTGGTTGTCAAATGAGGCATCAAATGAGTCATCAAATGAGTCATCAAATGAGTCATCAAATGAGGCATCAAATGAGGCATCAAATGAGGTACCAAATGAGGTATCAAATGAGGCATCAAATGAGGTACCAAATGAGGTACCAAATGAGGTACCAAATGAGGTACTAACGGAGGTACCAAATGAGGTACCAAATGAGGTATCAAATGAGGTTACAAATGAGGTATCAAATGAGGTATCAAATGAGGTTTCAAATGAGGTATCAAATGAGGTATCAAATGAGGCATCAAATGAGGTACAAATGAGGTACTAAATAAGATACCAAATGAGGCATCAAATGAGGCATCAAATGAGGCATCAAATGAGGCATCAAATGAGGCATCAAATGAGGTATCAAATAAGGCTTCAAATGAGGCATCAAATGTGGTACCAAATAAGGTACCAAATGAGGTAACAAATGAGGTACCAAATGAGGTACTAAATAATGTACCAAATGAGGTACCAAATGAGGTATCAAATGAGGTATCCAATGAGGTATCAAATGAGGTATCAAATGAGGTTACAAATAAGGTATCAAATGAAGCATCAAATGAGGCATTAATGAGGTATCAAATGATGTATCAAACGAGGTATCAAATGAAGATCAAATGAGGCATCAAATGAGTCATCAAATGAGGCATCAAATGAGGCATCAAATGAGGCATCAAATGAGGCATCAAATGAGGCATCAAATGAGGCATCAAATGAGGCATCAAATGAGGTACCAAATGAGGTATTAAATGAGGCATCAAATGAGGCATCAAATGAGGTACAAAATGAGGTATCAAATGAGGTACCAAATGAGGCATCAAATGAGGTACCAAATGAGGTATCAAATTAGGCATCAAATGAGGTACCAAATAAGGTATCAAAGGAGGTATCAAATTAGGCATCAAATGAGGCATTAAATGAGGCATCAAATGAGGTATCAAATAAGGTACCAAATGAGGTACCAAATGAGGTACCAGATGAGGTACTAAATGAGGTATCCAATGAGGTACCAAATGAGGTATCAAATGAGGTATGAAATGAGGTATCAAATGAGGCATCAAATGAGGTATCAAATGAGGTATCAAATGAGGTATCAAATAAGATATCAAATGAGGTTACAAATAAGGTATCAAATGAAGCATCAAATGAGGCATTAAATGAGGTATCAAATGATGTATCAAACGAGGTATCAAATGAAGATCAAATGAGGCATCAAATGAGGCATCAAATGAGGCATCAAATGAGGCATCAAATGAGGCATCAAATGAGGCATCAAATGAGGTACCAAATGAGGTATTAAATGAGGCATCAAATGAGGCATCAAATGAGGTACAAAATGAGGTACCAAATGAGGCATCAAATGAGGTACCAAATGAGGTATCAAATTAGGCATCAAATGAGGTACCAAATAAGGTATCAAAGGAGGTATCAAATTAGGCATCAAATGAGGCATCAAATGAGGCATCAAATGAGGTATCAAATAAGGTACCAAATGAGGTACCAAATGAGGCATCAAATGAGGCATCAAATGAGGCATCAAATGAGGCATCAAATGAGGCATCAAATGAGGCACGAAATGAGGCACGAAATGAGGCACCAAATGAGGTACCAAATGAGGTATCAAATGAGGTTACAAATGAGGTATCAAATGAGGTATCAAATTAGGCATCAAATGAGGTATCAAATGAGGTATCAAATGAGGCACCAAAGGATGTATCAAATGAGATATCAAATAAGGCATCAAATGAGGCATCAAATGAGGCATCAAATGAGGCATCAAATGAGGCATCAAATGAGGCATCAAAGGAGGCATCAAATGAGGCATTAAATGAGGCATCAAATGAGGCATCAAATGAGGAATCAAATGAGGCATCAAATAAGGTACCAAATGAGGTACCAAATAAGTTACCAAATGAGGCATCAAATGAGGCATCAAATGAGGCATCAAGTGAGGAATCAAATGAGGTACCAAATGAGGTACCAAATGAGGTACCAAATGAGGTACCAAATGAGGTACTAAATGAGATACCAAATGAGGTACCAAATGAGGTATCAAATGAGGTATCCAATGAGGTATCAAATGAGGTATCAAATGAGGTATCAAATGAGATATCAAATGAGGTTACAAATGAGGTATCAAATGAGGCATCAAATGAGGCATCAAATGAGGTATCAAATGATGTATCAAATGAGGTATCAAATGAAGTTCAAATGAGGCATCAAATGAGGCATCAAATGAGGCATCAAATGAGGAATCAAATGTGGCATCAAATGAGGTATCAAATGAGGTACCAAATTATGTATGAAATGAGGTTACAAATGAGGCATCAAATGAGGCATCAAATGAGGCATCAATTGAGGCATCAAATGAGGCATCAAATGAAACATCAAATGAGGCATCAAATGAGGCATCAAATGAGGCATCAAATGAGGCATCAAATGAGGCATCAAATGAGGCATCAAATGAGGCATCAAATGAGGCATCAAATGAGGCATCAAATGAGGCATCAAATGAGGCATCAAATGAGGCATCAAATGAGGCATCAAATGAGGCATCAAATGAGGCATCAAATAAGGTACCAAATGAGGTACCAAATGAGGCATCAAATGAGGCATCAAATGAGGCATCAAATGAGGCATCAAATGAGGCATCAAATGAGGCATCAAATGAGGCATCAAATGAGGCATCAAATGAGGCATCAAATGAGGCACCAAATGAGGTATCAAATTAGGCATCAAATGAGGCACCAAATGAGGTACCAAATGAGGTACCAAATGAGGTACCAAATGAGGTACTAAATGATGTACCAAATGAGGTACCAAATGAGGTATCAAATGAGGTATCCAATGAGGTATCAAATGAGGCATCAAATGAGGCATCAAATGAGGCATCAAATGAGGTATCAAATAAGGTACCAAATGAGGTACCAAATGAGGCATCAAATGAGGCATAAAATGAGGCATCAAATGAGGCATCAAATGAGGCATCAAATGAGGCATCAAATGAGGTATCAAATGATGTAACAAATGAGGTATCAAATGAAGCTCTAATGAGGCATCAAATGAGGCATCAAATGAGGCATCAAATGAGGCATCAAATGAGGCATCAATTGAGTCATTAAATGAGTCATCAAATGAGGCATCAAATGAGGCATCAAATGAGGTACCAAATGAGGTATCAAATGAGGCATCAAATGAGGTACCAAATGAGGTACCAAATGAGGTACCAAATGAGGTACTAAAGGAGGTACCAAATGAGGTACCAAATGAGGTATCAAATGAGGTTACAAATGAGGTATCAAATGAGGTATCAAATGAGGTTTCAAATGAGGTATCAAATGAGGTATCAAATGAGGCATCAAATGAGGTACCAAATGAGGTACTAAATAAGATACCAAATGAGGCATCAAATGAGGCATCAAATGAGGCATCAAATGAGGCATCAAATGAGGCATCAAATGAGGTATCAAATAAGGCTTCAAATGAGGCATCAAATGTGGTACCAAATAAGGTACCAAATGAGGTACCAAATGAGGTATCAAATGAGGTATCCAATGAGGTATCAAATGAGGTATCAAATGAGGTTACAAATAAGGTATCAAATGAAGCATCAAATGAGGCATTAAATGAGGTATCAAATGATGTATCAAACGAGGTATCAAATGAAGATCAAATGAGGCATCAAATGAGTCATCAAATGAGGCATCAAATGAGGCATCAAATGAGGCATCAAATGAGGCATCAAATGAGGCATCAAATGAGGCATCAAGTGAGGTACCAAATGAGGTATTAAATGAGGCATCAAATGAGGCATCAAATGAGGTACAAAATGAGGTATCAAATGAGGTACCAAATGAGGCATCAAATGAGGTACCAAATGAGGTATCAAATTAGGCATCAAATGAGGTACCAAATAAGGTATCAAAAGAGGTATCAAATTAGGCATCAAATGAGGCATTAAATGAGGCATCAAATGAGGTATCAAATAAGGTACCAAATGAGGTACCAAATGAGGCATCAAATGAGGCATCAAATGAGGCATCAAATGAGGCATCAAATGAGGCATCAAATGAGGCATCAAATGAGGCATCAAATGAGGCATCAAATGAGGCACCAAATGAGGTATCAAATGAGGCATCAAATGAGGCACCAAATGAGGTACCAAATGAGGTCTCAAATGAGGTACCAAATGAGGTACTAAATGATGTACCAAATGAGGTACCAAATGAGGTATCAAATGAGGTATCCAATGAGGTGTCAAATGAGGTATCAAATGAGGTATCAAATGAGGTTACAAATAAGGTATCAAATGAAGCATCAAATGAGGCATCACATGAGGTATCAAATGATGTAACAAATGAGGTATCAAATGAAGCTCTAATGAGGCATCAAATGAGGCATCAAATGAGGCATCAAATGAGGCATCAAATGAGGCATCAAATGAGGCATCAAATGAGGCATCAAATGAGGCATCAAATGAGGCATCAAATGAGGTACCAAATGAGGTATCAAATGAGGCATCAAATGAGGTACCAAATGAGGTACCAAATGAGGTACCAAATGAGGTACTAAAGGAGGTACCAAATGAGGTATCAAATGAGGTTACAAATGAGGTATCAAATAAGGTTACAAATGAGGTATCAAATGAGGTTTCAAATGAGGTATCAAATGAGGTATCAAATGAGGCATCAAATGAGGTACCAAATGAGGTACTAAATAAGGTACCAAATGAGGCATCAAATGAGGCATCAAATGAGGCATCAAATGAGGCATCAAATGAGGTATCAAATAAGGCTTCAAATGAGGCATCAAATGTGGTACCAAATAAGGTACCAAATGAGGTACCAAATGAGGTACCAAATGAGGTACTAAATAATGTACCAAATGAGGTACCAAATGAGGTATCAAATGAGGTATCCAATGAGGTATCAAATGAGGCATTAAATGAGGTATCAAATGATGTATCAAACGAGGTATCAAATGAAGATCAAATGAGGCATCAAATGAGTCATCAAATGAGGCATCAAATGAGGCATCAAATGAGGCATCAAATGAGGCATCAAATGAGGCATCAAATGAGGTACCAAATGAGGTATTAAATGAGGCATCAAATGAGGCATCAAATGAGGTACAAAATGAGGTATCAAATGAGGTACCAAATGAGGCATCAAATGAGGTACCAAATGAGGTATCAAATTAGGCATCAAATGAGGTACCAAATAAGGTATCAAAGGAGGTATCAAATTAGGCATCAAATGAGGCATTAAATGAGGCATCAAATGAGGTATCAAATAAGGTACCAAATGAGGTACCAAATGAGGTACCAGATGAGGTACTAAATGAGGTATCCAATGAGGTACCAAATGAGGTATCAAATGAGGTATGAAATGAGGTATCAAATGAGGCATCAAATGAGGTATCAAATGAGGTATCAAATGAGGTATCAAATGAGATATCAAATGAGGTTACAAATAAGGTATCAAATGAAGCATCAAATGAGGCATTAAATGAGGTATCAAATAATGTATCAAACGAGGTATCAAATGAAGATCAAATGAGGCATGAAATGAGGCATCAAATGAGGCATCAAATGAGGCATCAAATGAGGCATCAAATGAGGCATCAAATGAGGTACCAAATGAGGTATTAAATGAGGCATCAAATGAGGCATCAAATGAGGTACAAAATGAGGTATCAAATGAGGTACCAAATGAGGCATCAAATGAGGTACCAAATGAGGTATCAAATTAGGCATCAAATGAGGTACCAAATAAGGTATCAAAGGAGGTATCAAATTAGGCATCAAATGAGGCATCAAATGAGGCATCAAATGAGGTATCAAATAAGGTACCAAATGAAGTACCAAATGAGGCATCAAATGAGGCATCAAATGAGGCATCAAATGAGGCATCAAATGAGGCACGAAATGAGGCACGAAATGAGGCACCAAATGAGGTACCAAATGAGGTATCAAATGAGGTTACAAATGAGGTATCAAATGAGGTATCAAATTAGGCATCAAATGAGGTATCAAATGAGGTATCAAATGAGGCACCAAAGGATGTATCAAATGAGATATCAAATAAGGCATCAAATGAGGCATCAAATGAGGCATCAAATGAGGCATCAAATGAGGCATCAAATGAGGCATCAAATGAGGCATCAAAGGAGGCATCAAATGAGGCATTAAATGAGGCATCAAATGAGGCATCAAATGAGGAATCAAATGAGGCATCAAATAAGGTACCAAATGAGGTACCAAATAAGTTACCAAATGAGGCATCAAATGAGGCATCAAATGAGGCATCAAGTGAGGAATCAAATGAGGTACCAAATGAGGTACCAAATGAGGTATCAAATGAGGTATCCAATGAGGTATCAAATGAGGTATCAAATGAGGTATCAAATGAGATATCAAATGAGGTTACAAATGAGGTATCAAATGAGGCATCAAATGATGCATCAAATGAGGTATCAAATGATGTATCAAATAAGGTATCAAATGAAGTTCAAATGAGGCATCAAATGAGGCATCAAATGAGGCATCAAATGAGGAATCAAATGTGGCATCAAATGAGGTATCAAATGAGGTACCAAATTATGTATCAAATGAGGTTACAAATGAGGCATCAAATGAGGCATCAAATGAGGCATCAATTGAGGCATCAAATGAGGCATCAAATGAAACATCAAATGAGGCATCAAATGAGGCATCAAATGAGGCATCAAATGAGGCATCAAATGAGGCATCAAATGAGGCATCAAATGAGGCATCAAATGAGGCATCAAATGAGGCATCAAATGAGGCATCAAATGAGGCATCAAAAAAGGTACCAAATGAGGTACCAAATGAGGCATCAAATGAGGCATCAAATGAGGCATCAAATGAGGCATCAAATGAGGCATCAAATGAGGCATCAAATGAGGCATCAAATGAGGCATCAAATGAGGCACCAAATGAGGTATCAAATGAGGCATCAAATGAGGCACCAAATGAGGTACCAAATGAGGTACCAAATGAGGTACCAAATGAGGTACCAAATGAGGTACCAAATGAGGTACCAAATGAGGTATCAAATGAGGTATCCAATGAGGTATCAAATGAGGTATCAAATGAGGTATCAAATGAGGTTACAAATAAGGTATCAAATGAAGCATCAAATGAGGCATCAAATGAGGTATCAAATGATGTAACAAATGAGGTATCAAATGAAGCTCTAATGAGGCATCAAATGAGGCATCAAATGAGGCATCAAATGAGGCATCAAATGAGGCATCAAATGAGGCATCAAATGAGGCATCAAATGAGGCATCAAATGAGGTACCAAATGAGGTATCAAATGAGGCATCAAATGAGGTACCAAATGAGGTACCAAATGAGGTACCAAATGAGGTACTAAAGGAGGTACCAAATGAGGTATCAAATGAGGTTACAAATGAGGTATCAAATAAGGTTACAAATGAGGTATCAAATGAGGTTTCAAATGAGGTATCAAATGAGGTATCAAATGAGGCATCAAATGAGGTACCAAATGAGGTACTAAATAAGGTACCAAATGAGGCATCAAATGAGGCATCAAATGAGGCATCAAATGAGGCATCAAATGAGGTATCAAATAAGGCTTCAAATGAGGCATCAAATGTGGTACCAAATAAGGTACCAAATGAGGTACCAAATGAGGTACCAAATGAGGTACTAAATAATGTACCAAATGAGGTACCAAATGAGGTATCAAATGAGGTATCCAATGAGGTATCAAATGAGGTATCAAATGAGGTTACAAATAAGGTATCAAATGAAGCATCAAATGAGGCATTAAATGAGGTATCAAATGATGTATCAAACGAGGTATCAAATGAAGATCAAATGAGGCATCAAATGAGTCATCAAATGAGGCATCAAATGAGGCATCAAATGAGGCATCAAATGAGGCATCAAATGAGGCATCAAATGAGGTACCAAATGAGGTATTAAATGAGGCATCAAATGAGGCATCAAATGAGGTACAAAATGAGGTATCAAATGAGGTACCAAATGAGGCATCAAATGAGGTACCAAATGAGGTATCAAATTAGGCATCAAATGAGGTACCAAATAAGGTATCAAAGTAGGTATCAAATTAGGCATCAAATGAGGCATCAAATGAGGCATCAAATGAGGCACGAAATGATGCACGAAATGAGGCACCAAATGAGGTACCAAATGAGGTATCAAATGAGGTTACAAATGAGGTATCAAATGAGGTTACAAATAAGGTATCAAATGAAGCATCAAATGAGGCATCAAATGAGGTATCAAATGATGTAACAAATGAGGTATCAAATGAAGCTCTAATGAGGCATCAAATGAGGCATCAAATGAGGCATCAAATGAGGCATCAAATGAGGCATCAAATGAGGCATCAAATGAGTCATCAAATGAGGCATCAAATGAGGCATCAAATGAGGTACCAAATGAGGTATCAAATGAGGCATCAAATGAGGTACCAAATGAGGTACCAAATGAGGTACCAAATGAGGTACTAAAGGAGGTACCAAATGAGGTATCAAATGAGGTTACAAATGAGGTATCAAATAAGGTTACAAATGAGGTATCAAATGAGGTTTCAAATGAGGTATCAAATGAGGTATCAAATGAGGCATCAAATGAGGTACCAAATGAGGTACTAAATAAGGTACCAAATGAGGCATCAAATGAGGCATCAAATGAGGCATCAAATGAGGCATCAAATGAGGCATCAAATGAGGCATCAAATGAGGCATCAAATGAGGTATCAAATAAGGCTTCAAATGAGGCATCAAATGTGGTACCAAATAAGGTACCAAATGAGGTACCAAATGAGGTATCAAATGAGGTACTAAATAATGTACCAAATGAGGTACCAAATGAGGTATCAAATGAGGTATCCAATGAGGTATCAAATGAGGTATCAAATGAGGTTACAAATAAGGTATCAAATGAAGCATCAAATGAGGCATTAAATGAGGTATCAAATGATGTATCAAACGAGGTATCAAATGAAGATCAAATGAGGCATCAAATGAGTCATCAAATGAAACATCAAATGAGGCATCAAATGAGGCATCAAATGAGGCATCAAATGAGGCATCAAATGAGGTACCAAATGAGGTATTAAATGAGGCATCAAATGAGGCATCAAATGAGGTACAAAATGAGGTATCAAATGAGGTACCAAATGAGGCATCAAATGCGGTACCAAATGAGGTATCAAATTAGGCATCAAATGAGGTACCAAATAAGGTATCAAAGGAGGTATCAAATTAGGCATCAAATGAGGCATCAAATGAGGCATCAAATGAGGTATCAAATAAGGTACCAAATGAGGTACCAAATGAGGCATCAAATGAGGCATCAAATGAGGCATCAAATGAGGCACGAAATGATGCACGAAATGAGGCACCAAATGAGGTATCAAATGAGGTTACAAATGAGGTATCAAATGAGGTATCAAATTAGGCATCAAATGAGGTATCAAATGAGGTATCAAATGAGGTACCAAAGGATGTATCAAATGAGATATCAAATAAGGCATCAAATGAGGCATCAAATGAGGCATCAAATGAGGCATCAAATGAGGCATCAAAGGAGGCATCAAATGAGGCATTAAATGAGGCATCAAATGAGGCATCAAATGAGGCATCAAATGAGGCATCAAATAAGGTACCAAATGAGGTACCAAATAAGTTACCAAATGAGGCACCAAATGAGGCATCAAATGAGGCATCAAATGAGGAATCAAATGAGGTACCAAATGAGGTACCAAATGAGGTACCAAATGAGGTACCAAATGAGGTACCAAATGAGGTACTAAATGAGGTACCAAATGAGGTACCAAATGAGGTATCAAATGAGGTATCTAATGAGGTATCAAATGAGGTATCAAATGAGGTATCAAATGAGATATCAAATGAGGTTACAAATGAGGTATCAAATGAGGCATCAAATGAGGCATCAAAAGAGGTATCAAATGATGTATCAAATGAGGTATCAAATGAAGTTCAAATGAGGCATCAAATGAGGCATCAAATGAGGAATCAAATGAGGCATCAAATGAGGTATCAAATGAGGTACCAAATTATGTATCAAATGAGGTTACAAATGAGGCATCAAATGAGGCATCAAATGAGGCATCAATTGAGGCATCAAATGAGGCATCAAATGAAACATAAAATGAGGCATCAAATGAGGCATCAAATGAGGCATCAAATGAGGCATCAAATGAGGCATCAAATGAGGCATCAAATGAGGCATCAAATGAGGCATCAAATGAGGCATCAAATAAGGCATCAAATGAGGCATCAAATGAGGCATCAAATGAGGCATCAAATGAGGCATCAAATGAGGCATCAAATGAGGCATCAAATGAGGCATAAAATGAGGCATCAAATGAGGCATCAAATGAGGCACCAAATGAGGTACCAAATGAGGTACCAAATGAGGTACCAAATGAGGTACTAAATGATGTACCAAATGAGGTACCAAATGAGGTATCAAATGAGGTATCCAATGAGGTATCAAATGAGGTATCAAATGAGGTATCAAATGAGGTTACAAATAAGGTATCAAATGAAGCATCAAATGAGGCATCAAATGAGGTATCAAATGATGTAACAAATGAGGTATCAAATGAAGCTCAAATGAGGCATCAAATGAGGCATCAAATGAGGCACCAAATGAGGCATCAAATGAGGCATCAAATGAGGCATCAAATGAGGCATCAAATGAGGCATCAAATGAGGCATCAAATGAGGCATCAAATGAGGCATCAAATGAGGTACCAAATGAGGTATCAAATGAGGCATCAAATGAGGCATCAAATGAGGTACCAAATGAGGTACCAAATGAGGTACCAAATGAGGTACCAAATGAGGTACCAAATGAGGTACTAAAGGAGGTACCAAATGAGGTACCAAATGAGGTATCAAATGAGGTTACAAATGAGGTATCAAATGAGGTTACAAATAAGGTATCAAATGAGGTATCAAATGAGGTATCAAATGAGATATCAAATGAGGTATCAAATGAGGTACCAAATGAGGTAATAAATAAGGTACCAAATGAGGCATCAAATGAGGCATCAAATGAGGCATCAAATGAGGCATCAAATGTGGTACCAAATAAGGTACCAAATGAGGTACCAAATGAGGTACCAAATGAGGTACTAAATGATGTACCAAATGAGGTACCAAATGAGGTATCAAATGAGGTATCAAATGAGGTTACAAATAAGGTATCAAATGAAGCATCAAATGAGGCATTAAATGAGGTATCAAATGATGTATCAAATGAAGCTCAAATGAGGCATGAAATGAGGCATCAACCAACACCAATACAACCAGCACCACAACCAGCAACACAATCAAGAACACCACAACCACCACCACCACAAACATAAACACCACATTCACAACAACAACCACCACAACCACCACCACAACCACCAGCACCACAACCAGCACCACAATCAACAACACGTCAACCACCATCACCACAACCACCACCACAACCACCACAACCACCAGCACCAAAACCAAAACACAACCAACCACATAACCAGCACCATAACCAGCACCATTACCACAACCAGCACCACAACCAGCACCACAACCAGCACCACAACCAGCCCCACAATCAACACCACAATCAAAACCAACACAAGCACAACCACCACCACCACAACCAACACAACCACAACCACCACAACCTCAACCACCACCACAACCAGCACAACAACCATCACCGCAACCAGCACCACAGCAACCAAAACCACAACCAGCCTCATAACCACCACCACAACCACCACCACAACCACCAGCACCACAACCAGCACCACAACCATCACCACAACAACAAGCACCATAACCAGCACCACAACCACTACTACAACCACCACCACAAAAACCAGCACCACAAACAGCACAAAAAGCAGCACCATATCCAACACCACAACCAGAACCACAACCAGCGCCACAACCAGCACCACAACGAGCACCACAATCAGCACCACAACAGCAACACAACCAGCACCACAACCAGCACCACAACCACCACCAAAAACACCAGCACCACCACCAGCACCACAACCAGCACAACAACCATCACCTCAACCAGCACCACAACCAGCACCACAACCAGCACCACAACTACCAGCACCACAACCACCACCACAACCTTAACCACAAACACCTGCACCACAAACAGCACCAAAACCAGCAACACAACCAGCACCACAACCAGAACAACAACCAGCGCCACAACCAGCACCACAATCAGCACCACAACAAGCACCACAACTAGAATCACAACCACCACAACCACAACCACCACCACAACCACCACCACAACCACTACAACCACCACCACAACCACCACCATCACAAACACCAGCACCACAACCAGCACCACAACCACCACCACAACCACCACCACAACCACCACCACAACCTTCACCACAACCACCAGCACCACAAACAGCACCACAATTACCACCACAACAACCAACACCACAACAAGCACCACAACAACCACCACCACCACCACAACAACCACTACAAACAGCACCACAACCTACACCACAACCAGCACCACAACCAGCACCACAACCAGCACCACAACCAGCACCACAACCACCACAACCACCACCACAACCACTACAACCACCACCACAACCACCACCATCACAAACACCAGCACCACAACCAGCACCACAACCACCACCACAACCACCACCACAACCACCACCACAACCTTCACCACAACCACCAGCACCACAAACAGCACCACAATTACCACCACAACAACCAACACCACAACAAGCACCACAACAACCACCACCACCACCACAACAACCACTACAAACAGCACCACAACCTACACCACAACCAGCACCACAACCAGCACCACAACCAGCACCACAACCAGCACCACAACCAGCACCACAACCAACACCACAACCACAACCAGCACCACAACCCCCACCACAACCAACACCACAACCAGCACCACAACCACCAGCACCACAACCACCAGCACCACAACCACCACCACCACAACCGACATCACAAACACCAGCACAACCAGCACCACAAACACCAGCACCACAAACACCAGCACCACAACCACCACCACAACCACCACCACAACCACCAGCACCACAAACAGCACCACAACCACCATCACAAACATCAGCACAACCAGCACCACAAACACCAGCACCACAAACACCTGCACCACAACCACCACCACAACCACAAGCACCACAAACAGCACCATAACCACCATTACAACCACCAGCACCACAAACAGCACCACAACCAGCACCACAACCAACACCACAACCAGCACCACAAGTACCAGCACCACAGCCACCACCACAACCACAAACACCATCACCACAACCAGCACCACAACCAGCACCACAACCAACACCACAACCAGCACCACAACCACCAGCAACCACCACCACCACAACCAGCACCACAACCACCACAGACACCAGCACCACAAACAGCACCACAAGCAGCACCACAACCACTACCAACACCACCACAACCACCAGCACCACAACCAGCACCACAACCAGCACCACAACCAACACCACAACCACAACCAGCACCACAACCCCCACCACAACCAACACCACAACCAGCACCACAACCCCCAGCACCACAACCACCAGCACCACAACCACCACCACCACAACCGACATCACAAACACCAGCCTCATAACCACCACCACAACCACCACCACAACCACCAGCACCACAACCAGCACCACAACCAGCACCACAACAACAAGCACCATAACCAGCACCACAACCACTACCACAACCACTACCACAACCAACACCACAAAAACCAGCACCACAAACAGCACAAAATGCAGCACCATATCCAGCACCACAACCAGAACCACAACCAGCGCCACAACCAGCACCACAACGAGCACCACAACCAGCACCACAACAGCACCACAACCAGCACCACAACCAGCACCACAACCAGCACCACAACCACCACCAAAAACACCAACACCACCACCAGCATCACAACCAGCACAACAACCATCACCTCAACCAGCACCACAACCAGCACCACAACTACCAGCACCACAACCACCACCACAACCTTAACAACAAACAACTGCACCACAAACAGCACCAAAACCAGCAACACAACCAGCACCACAACCAGAACAACAACCAGCGCCACAACCAGCACCACAATCGGCACCACAACCAGCACCACAACCAGAATCCCAACCACCACCACCACAACCACCACCACCACCACAACCAACTCCACAACCAGCACCACAACCAGCACCACAACCAGAATCACAACCACCACCACCACAACCAGCACCACAACCACCACCACCACAACCAGCACCACAACCAGCACCACCACAACCAGCACCACAACCACCAGCAACACAACCACCACCACCACAACCATAACCATAACAAACCAGCACCACAACCACCACCACCACAACCACAACAACCAGCACCACAACCAGCACTACAACCACCCCCACCACAACAACCACCACCACAACCAGCACCACAACCAGCACCACAACCAACACCACAACCAGCACCACAACCACCAGCAACACAACCACCACAACAACCACCACCACAACCACTACAACCACCACCACAACCACCACCACCACAAACACCAGCACCACAACCAGCACCACAACCAGCACCACAATTACCACCACCACAACCAGCACCACAACCAGCACCACAACAACCACCACCACCACAACAACCACCACCACCACAACAACCACCACAAACAGCACCACAACATACACCACAACCAACACCACAACCAGCACCACAACCAGCACCACAACCAGCACCACAACCAACACCACAACCACAACCAGCACCACAACCCCCACCACAACCAACACCACAACCAGCACCACAACCACCAGCACCACAACCACCAGCACCACAACCACCAGCACCACAACCACCACCACCACAACCACCACCACAACCACCATCACAAACACCAGCACAACCAGCACCACAAACACCAGCACCAAAAACACCAGCACCACAACCACCACCACAACCACAAGCACCACAAACAGCACAACAACCACCACCACAACCACCACCACAACCACCAGCATCACAAACAGCACCACAACCAACATCACAAACACCAGCACAACCAGCACCACAAACACCAGCACCACAAACACCAGCACCACAACCACCATCACAACCACAAGCACCACAAACAGCACCACAACCACCATAACAACCACCAGCACCACAAACAGCACCACAACCAGCACCACAACCAACACCACAACCAGCACCACAAGTACCAGCACCACAGCCACCACCACAACCACAAACACCATCACCACAAACAGCACCACAACCACCACCACAATTACCACAACAACCACCAAAAACACCAGCACCACCACCAGCACCACAACCAGCACCACAACCAGCACCACAACCAACACCACAACCATCACCACAACCACCAGCACCACAAACAGCACCACAACCACAACCACCACCACCATAACCACCACCACAACCACTATGACCACAACCAGCACCACAACCACAAGCACCATAACCAGCACCATAACCAGCACCACAACCAGCACCACAACCAGCACCACAACCAGCACCACAACCAGCACCACAACCAGCATCACAACCAGCACCACAACCAGCACCACAACCAACACCACAACCACCAGCACCACAACCACTACTACAAACACCAGCACCACAAACAGCACCACAAAAAGCACCACAACCACGACCACCAAAAACACCAGCACCACAACCTGCACCACAACCACAAGCACAAAAACCAGTACCACAACCACCACCACAACCAGCACCACAAACAGCACCACAACCACCACCATAACTACCAGAACCACAACCAGCACCACAACCAACACCACAACCAGCACCACAAGTACCAGCACCACAACCACCACCACAACCACAAACACCATCACCACAAACAGCACCACAACCACCACCACAATTATCACAACAACCACCACAACAAACCACCAGCACCACAAACAGCACCACAACCAGCACCACAACCACCCTCCAACCTTAACCACAAACACCAGCACTACAACGAGCACCACAACAGCACCACAACAGCACCACAACCAGCACCACAACCAGCACCACAACCAGCACCACAACCACCACCAAAAACACCAGAACCACCACCAGCACCACAACCAGCACAACAACCAGCACCACAACCAGCACCACAACCAGCACCACAACCACCACCACTAACACCAGCACCACAAACAGCACCACAACCACCACCACAACCAGCACAACAAACACCAGCACCACAAACAGAACCACAACCACCACCACAACCAAAAACACCATCACCACAAACAGCACCACAACCACCACCACAATTACCACAACAACCACCACAACCACCACAACAAATTACCAGCACCACAAACAGCACCACAACCAGCACCACAACTACCACCACCACAACCTTAACCACAAACACCTGCACCACAAACAGCACCAAAACCAGCACCACAACCAGCACCACAACCAGCACCACAACCAGCACCACAACCAGCACCACAACCAGAACCCCAACATGCTCCACAACCAGCACCACAACCAGCACCACAACCAGCCAGCACCACCACCACCACCACAACCACCATCACAAACACCAGCACAACAGGCACCACAAACATCAGCACCACAAACACCACCACAAGCACCACAATTAGCACCAAAAACACCAGCACCACCACCAGCACAACAACCAGCACAACCACCAGCACCACAACAAACACCACAACAGCACCACAACTAGCACCACAACCAGCACAACAACCAGCACCACAACCAGCACCACAACAACAAGCACCACAACCACCACCACCACCACAACCACCACCACAACCACAGCACCAAAACCAGAACCACAACCACCACCTCCACAACCAACACCACCACCACCACAACCAAGATCACCACAACCACCACCACCACCACAACCAGCACCACAACCAGCACCACAAACAACACCTACACAACCAACACCACAACAACCACCACCACCACCATCACCACCACAACCACCACCATCTCAACCACCACCACAACCACCACCATCTCAACCACCACCACAACCACCACCACTACCATCATAACCACAACCACCACCAACTCAACCACTACCACAACCACCACCATGTCAACCACCACCACAACCAGCACCATAACCAGCACAACAATCAACAACACCACAACCAACACCACCACAACCACCACCACAAACACCACAACCACCACCACCTCAACACCTCACTTGAAAAAATGGACACCTCGTGGGAAATAATGGACACCTCGTGGGAAAGAATGAACACCTCGTGGGAAAGAATGGACACCCAATGGGAAAGAATGGACACCTCGTGGGAAAAAATGGACACCTCGTGAGAAAGAATAAAGACCTCGTGGGAAAAAATGGACACCTCGTGGGAAAGAATGGACACCTCGTTAGAAAGAATAAAAACCTCGAGGGAAAGAATGAAAACCTCGTGGGAAGGAATTAACAACTCGTGGGAAACAATTGACACCTCGTGGGAAAGAATGGACACCTTGTTTCAAAAAATGGACACCTCGTGGGAAAGAATGGACACCTCGTGGGAAAGAATGGACACCTCACGGGAAAGAATGGACACCTCGTGGGAAAGAATGGACACCTCGTTGGAAAAAATTAAATCCTTGTGGGAAAGAATGAACACCTCATGGGAAAGAATGGACACCTCACGATGAAAGAATGGACACCTAGTGGGAAAGAATGGACAACTAATTGGAAAGATGTGACACCTGGTGGGAAAGAATGGACACCTCATGGAAAAAATGGACACCTCGTGTGAAAGAATTGACACCTGGTGGGAAAGAATGGACACCTCACGTGAAAGAATGGACACCTCGTGGAAAAGAATGGACACCTCGTTGAAAAGAATTGACACCTGGTGGGAAAGAATGGACACCTCATGGAAAAAAATGGACACCTCGTGGAAAAGAATGGACACCTCGTGGGAAAGAATGGACACCCAATGGGAAAGAATGGACACCTTGTGGGAAAGAATGGACACCTCGTGGGAAAGAATGGACACGTAAACGGAAAGAATGGACAACTCGTGGTAAAAAAAGGACACTCGCGGGAAAGAATTGACACCACGTGGGAAAGAATGGACACCTCGTGGGAAAGAATGGACACCTCTTGGGAAAGAATGGACATCTCGTGGGAAAGAATGGACACCTCGTGGGAAAGAATGGACTTCTTACTGGAAAGCATGGACATGTCGTGGTAAAGAATGGTTACCTTGTTGGAAACAATGGACACCTCCTTGGAAAGAATGGACACCTCGTTGGAAAAATTGGACACCTCGTGTTAAAGAATGGACACCTCGTGGTAAAGAATGGACACCTTGTGGAAAAAATGGACACCTCATTTGAAACAATTGACATCTGGTGGGAAAGAATGGACACCTCATGGGAATGAATGGACACCTCGTGAGAAAGAATGGACACCTCGTGGGCAAGAATAAACACCTCGTGGGAAAGAATGGACACCCAATTGGAAAGAATGGATACCTTGTGGGAAAGAACTGACACCTCGTGGGAAAGAATGGACACGTCACCGGAAAGAATGGACAACTCGTGGGGAAAAAAGAACACTCGAGGGAAAGAATTGACACCTCGTGAGAAAGAATGGACACCTCGTGGGAAAGAATGGACACCTCGTGGGAAATAATGGACACCTCTTGGGAAAGAATGGACACCTCGTGGGAAAGAATGGACACCTCGTGAGAAATAATAAACACCTCGTGAGAAAGAATAAACACCTCGTGGGAAAGAATGGACACCTCGTGGGAAAGAATTAACAACTCGTGGGAAACAATGTACACCTCGTGGAAAAGAAAAGACACCTCATGGGAAAGAATGAAATCCTCATGGGAAAGAATAAACACCTCGTGGGATAGAATGGATAGCTCGTGGGATAGAATGGACACCTCGTAAGAAAGAATGGACACCTTGTGGAAAAAAATGGACACATCGATAAAAAGAATTGAAACCTAACGGGAAAGAATGGACACCTTGTGGGAAAGAATGGACACCTTGTGGGAAAAAATGGACATCTCGTGGGAAAGAATGAACACCTCGTGCGAAAGAATGGACACCTCGTTTGAAACAATGGACACCTCGTGGGAAAGAATGGACACCTCGTGGGAAAGAATGAAAACCTCACTTGAAAGAATTGACAACTCGTAAGAAAGAATTGACAAGTCACAGGAAAAAAATGGACACCTCGTGGGAAAGAATGGACACCTCGTGGGAAAGAATTAACACCTCGTTTGAAACAATGGACACCTCGAGGGAAAGAATGGACACCTCGTGGGAAAGAATGAAAACCTCATGGGAAAGAATAAACACCTCGTGTGTAAGAATGGGCACATCGTGAAAAAGAATGGACACCTCGTGGGAAAATATTGACAACTCAAGAGAAAGAATGTACACATTGATGAAAAGAATTGACACCTCACGGGAAAGAATGGACACCTCAAGGGAAATAATGGACACCTCGTGGAAAAAATGGACAGCTCGATGAAAAAATTGACACCTCACAGGAAAGAATTAACACCTTGGGGGAAAGAATGGACACCTTGTGGAAAAGAATGGACACCTCGTGGGAAAGAATGGACACCTTATGTGAAAAAATGGAAACCTCGTGGGAAAAAATGAACACCTCGTGGGAAAGAATGGAAACCTCGTGGGAAAGAATGGACATGTCGTGGGAAAGAATACCCAATGGAAAAGAATGGACACCTAGTGGGAAATAATGGACACCTTGTGGGAAAGAATGTACACCTCGTGGGTCAGAATGGACACCTCGTGAGAAAGAATAGAGACCTCGTTGGAAAGAATGGACACATCGTGGGAAAGAACGTAAACCTCGTGGGAAAGAATAAAAACCTCGTGGGAAAGAAAGGAAACCTCGTGGGAAAGAATTAACAACTCGTGGGAAACAATGGACACCTCCTTGGAAAGAATGGACACCTTGTGTAAAGAATGGACACCTCATTGGAAACAATTGGCATCTGGTGGGAAAGAATGGACACCTCATGGGAAAGAATGGACACCTCGTGAGAAAGAATGGACACCTCGTGGGCAAGAATGGACACCTCGTGGGAAAGAATGGACACCCAATTGGAAAGAATGGATACCTTGTGGGAAAGAACTGACACCTCGTGGGAAAGAATGGACACGTCACCGGAAATAACAGACAACTCGTGGGGAAAAAAGAACACTCGAGGGAAAGAATTGACACCACGTGGGAAAGAATGGACACCTCGTGGGAAAGAATGGACACCTCTTGGGAAAGAATGGACACCTCGTGGGAAAGAATGGACACCTCGTGGGAAAGAATGGACACCTCACGGGAAAGCATGGACATGTCGTGGGAAAGAATGGTTACCTTGTTGGAAACAATGGACACCTCCTTGGAAAGAATGGACACCTCGTTGGAAAAATTGGACACCTCGTGTTAAAGAATGGACACCTCGTGGTAAAGAATGGACACCTTGTGGAAAGAATGGACAAATCATTGGAAACAATTGACATCTGGTGGGAAAGAATGGAAACCTCGTGAGAAAGAATGGACACCTCGTGGGCAAGAATGGACACCTCGTGGGAAAGAATGGACACCCAATTGGAAAGAATGGATACCTTGTGGGAAAGAACTGACACCTCGTGGGAAAGAATGGACACGTCACCGGAAAGAATGGACAACTCGTTGGGAAAAAAGAACACTCGAGGGAAAGAATTGACACCTCGTGAGAAAGAATGGACACCTCGTGGGAAAGAATGGACACCTCGTGGGAAATAATGGACACCTCTTGGGAAAGAATGGACACCTCGTGGGAAAGAATGGACACCTCGTGAGAAATAATAAACACCTCGTGAGAAAGAATAAACACCTCGTGGGAAAGAATGGACACCTCGTGGGAAAGAATTAACAACTCGTGGGAAACAATGTACACCTCGTGGGAAAGAAAAGACACCTCGTGGGAAAGAATGAAATCCTCATGGGAAAGAATAAACACCTCGTGGGATAGAATGGACAGCTCGTGGGATAGAATGGACACCTCATGTGAACAAAATGAAACCTCAAGGGAAAGAATGGACACCTCGTGAGAAAGAATGGACACCTTGTGGAAAAAAATGGACACCTCGATAAAAAGAATTGAAACCTAACGGGAAAGAATGGACACCTTGTGGGAAAGAATGGACACCTTGTGGGAAAAAATGGACATCTCGTGGGAAAGAATAAACACCTCGTGCGAAAGAATGGACACCTCGTTTGAAACAATGGACACCTCGTGGGAAAGAATGGACACCTCGTGGGAAAGAATGAAATCCTCATGGGAAAGAATAAACACCTCGTGGGATAGAATGGACAGCTCGTGGGATAGAATGGACACCTCATGTGAACAAAATGAAACCTCAAGGGAAAGAATGGACACCTCGTGAGAAAGAATGGACACCTTGTGGAAAAAAATGGACACCTCGATAAAAAGAATTGAAACCTAACGGGAAAGAATGGACACCTTGTGGGAAAGAATGGACACCTTGTGGGAAAAAATGGACATCTCGTGGGAAAGAATAAACACCTCGTGCGAAAAAATGGACACCTCGTTTGAAACAATGGACACCTCGTGGGAAAGAATGGACACCTCGTGGGAAAGAATGAAAACCTCATGGGAAAGAATTAACAACTCGTAAGAAAGAATTGACAAGTCACAGGAAAAAAATGGACACCTCGTGGGAAAGAATGGACACCTCGTGGGAAAGAATTAACACCTCGTTTGAAACAATGGACACCTCGTGGGAAAGAATGGACACCTCGTGGGAAAGAATGAAAACCTCATGGGAAAGAATAAACACCTCGTGTGAAAGAATGGGCACATCGTGAAAAAGAATGAACACCTCGTGGGAAAATATTGACAACTCAAGAGAAAGAATGTACACATTGATGAAAAGAATTGACACCTCACGGGAAAGAATGGACACCTCAAGTGAAATAATGGACACCTCGTGGAAAAAATGGACAGCTCGATGAAAAAATTGACACCTCACAGGAAAGAATTAACACCTTGGGGGAAAGAATGGACACCTTGTGGAAAAGAATGGACACCTCGTGGGAAAGAATGGACACCTTATGTGAAAAAATGGAAACCTCGTCGGAAAAAATGAACACCTCGTGGGAAAGAATGGAAACCTCGTGGGAAAGAATGGACACCTCGTGGGAAAGAATACCCAATGGAAAAGAATGGACACCTAGTGGGAAATAATGAACACCTTGTGGGAAAGAATGTACACCTCGTGGGTCAGAATGGACACCTCGTGAGAAAGAATAGAGACCTCGTTGGAAAGAATGGACACATCGTGGGAAAGAACGTAAACCTCGTGGGAAAGAATAAAAACCTCGTGGGAAAGAAAGGAAACCTCGTGGGAAAGAATTAACAACTCGTGGGAAACAATGGACACCTCCTTGGAAAGAATGGACACCTCGTTGGAAAAATTGGACACCTCGTGTTAAAGAATGGACACCTCGTGGTAAAGAATGGACACCTTGTGGAAAGAATGGACACCTCATTGGAAACAATTGGCATCTGGTGGGAAAGAATGGACACCTCATGGGAAAGAATGGACACCTCGTGAGAAAGAATGGACACCTCGTGGGCAAGAATGGACACCTCGTGGGAAAGAATGGACACCCAATTGGAAAGAATGGATACCTTGTGGGAAAGAACTGACACCTCGTGGGAAAGAATGGACACGTCACCGGAAATAACGGACAACTCGTGGGGAAAAAAGAACACTCGAGGGAAAGAATTGACACCTCGTGAGAAAGAATGGACACATTCGTGGGAAAGAATGGACACATTCGTGGGAAAGAATGGACACCTCGTGGGAAATAATGGACACGTCAACGGACAGAATAGACAACTCGTGAGGAAAAAAGGACTCTCGCGGGAAAGAATTGACACCTCGTGGGAAAGAATGGACACCTCGTGGGAAAGAATGGAACCTCGTGGAAAAGATTTGACAACTCACGGGAAAGAATGAACATCTGGTGGGAAAGAATGGACACCTCGTGGGAAAAAATTGACACTTCGTGGAAAAGAATGGAAACCTCGTTGGAAAGAATGGACACCTCGTGGGAAAGAATGGACACCCAATGGGAAAGAATGGACACCTCGTGGGAAAGAATGGACACCTCGTGGGAAAGATTGGACACCTCGTGGGAAAGAATGGACACCTCGTGTGAAAGAATAAAGATCTCGTGGGAAAGAATGGACACCTCGTTGGAAAGAACTGACACCTTGTGGGAAAGAATGAACACCTATTGGGAAAGAATGGACACCTTGTTAGAAAGAATAAAAAATTTCGTGGGAAAGAATGGAAACCTCGTGGGAAAGAATTAACAACTCGTGGGAAACAATGGACACCTCGTGGGAAAGAATGGACACCTCTTTGGAAAAAATGGACACCTCGTGGGAAAGAAAGGACACCTCGTGGTAAAGAAAGGACACCTCACGGGAAAGAATGGACACCTCGTTGGAAAGAATTGACACATGGTGGGAAAGAATGGACACCTCGTTAGAAAGAATAAAAACCTCGTGGGAAAGAATGGAAACCTCTTTGGAAAGAATTAACACCTCGTGGGGAAACAATGGACACCTCGTGGGAAAGAATAGACACCTCTTTGGAAAAAATGGACAACTCGTGAGAAAGAATAAACACCTCGTGAGAAAGAATAAACACCTCGTGAGAAAGAATAAACACATCGTGGGAAAGAATGGACACTTCGTCGGAAAGAATGAACACCTCGTGGGAAAGAATGGAAACCTCATGGGAAAGAATAAAAACCTCATGGAAAAGAATGGACACCTCGTTAGAAAAAGAATTAACAACTCGTCGGAAACAATGGACACCTTGTGGGAAAGAAAAGACACCTCGTGGGAAAGAATGATAACCTCAATGGAAAGAATAAACACCTCGTGGGAAATAATGGACAGCTCGTGGCATAGAATGGACTCCTCGTGTGAAAAAAAATGAAACCTCAAGGGAAAGAATGGACACCTCGTGAGAAAGAATGGACACCTTTTGGGAAAAAATGGACAGCTCGATGAAAAAATTGACACCTCACAGGAAAGAATTAACACCTTGGGGGAAAGAATGGACACCTCGTGGGAAAGAATGGACACCTTATGTGAAAAAATGGAAACCTCGTGGGAAAAAATGGACACCTCGTGGGAAAGAATGGAAACCTCGTGGGAAAGATTGGACACCTCGTGGGAAAGAATACCCAATGGGAAGGAATGGACACCTAGTGCGAAATAATGGACACCTTGTGGGAAAGAAATTACACCTCGTAGGAAAGAATGGACACCTCGTGGGAAAGAATTGACAACTCACGGAAAAGAATGGACATCTTGTGGGTCAGAATAGACACCTCGTAAGAAAGAATAGAGACCTCGTTGGAAAGAATGGACACATCGTGGGAAAGAACGTAAAGCTCGTGGGAAAGAATAAACACCTTGTGGGAAAGAATGGACACCTCGTTAGAAATAATAAAAACCTCGTGGGAAAGAATGGAAACCTCGTGGGAAAGAATTAACAACTCGTGGGAAACAATGGACACCTCCTTGGAAAGAATGGACACCTCGTTGGAAAAATTGAACACCTCGTGTTAAAGAATGGACACCTCGTGGAAAGAATGGACACCTCGTTGGAAACAATTGACACCTGGTGGGAAAGAATGGACACCTCATGGGAAAGAATGGACACCTCGTGGGAAAGAATGGACACCTCGTGGGCAAGAATGGACACCTCGTGGGAAAGAATGGACACCCAATTGGAAAGAATGGATACCTTGTGGGAAAGAATGGACACATCACGGGAAAGAATGGACACCTTGTGGAAAGAATGGACACCTCGTGGGAAAGAATTGACACCTGGTGGGAAAGAATGGACACCTCATGGAAAGAATGGATACCTTGTGGGAAAGAACTGACACCTCGTGGGAAATAATTGGACACGTCACCGGAAAGAATGGACAACTTGTGGGGAAAAAAAGAACACTCGCGGGAAAGAATTGACACCTCGTGAGAAAGAATTGACACCTCGTGAGAAAGAATGGACACCTCGTGGGAAAGAATAAAACCTCGTGGGAAAGAATTGACAACTCAAGGGAAAGAATGAACATCTGGTGTAAAAGAATGGACACCTCGTGAGAAAGAATAAACACCTCGTGGGAAAGAATGGACACCTCGTGGGCAAGAATGGACACCTCGTGGGAGTGAATGGACACCTCGTGGGAAAGAATGGACACCTCGTGGGAAAGAATGGACACCTCGTGAGAATGAATGGACACCTCGGGGGAAAGAATGGACACCTCGTGAGAAAGAATAAACACCTCGTGAGAAAGAATAAACACCTCTTGGGATAGAATGGACACTTCGTGGAAAAAGAATGAACACCTCGTGGGAAAGAATGGAAACCTCATGGGAAAGAATAAAATCCTCGTGGAAAAGAATGGACACCTCGTTAGAAAAAGAATTAACAACTCGTGGGAAACAATGGACACCTTGTGGGAAAGAAAAGACACATCGTGGGAAAGAATGAAAACCTCAAGTGAAAGAATAAACACCTCGTGGGAAAGAATGGACAGCTCGTGGGATAGAATGGACACCTCGTGTGAAAAAATGAAACCTCAAGGAAAAGAATGGACACCTCGTGAGAAAGAATGGACACCTTGTGGAAAAAAATGGACAGCTCGATGAAAAAATTGACACCTCACATGAAAGAATGGGCACCTTGTGGGAAAGAATGGACACTTTGTGGGAAAGAATGGACACCTCGTGGGAAAGAATGAACACCTCGAGGGAAAGAATGGACACCTCGTGCGAATGAATGGACACCTCACAGGAAAGAATGGACAATTCGTGGGAAAGAATTGACAAGTCACGGGAAAAAATGGACACCTCGTGGTAAAGAATGGACACCTCGTGAGAAAGCATAAACACCTCGTGGGAAAGAATAGACACCTCGTGGGAGAAAATTAACACCTCGTGGGAAAGAATGTAAACCTTGTGGGAAAGTTGGACACCTCGTGAGAAAGAATGGACACCCAATTGGAAAGAATGGACACCTCGTGTGAAAGAAAGGACACCTCGTTGGAAAGAATGAACACATCACGGGAAAGAATGGACAACTCGTGGGAAAGAATTGACCAGTCACAGGAAAAAAATGGACACCTCGTGGGAAAGAATCAACACCTCGTGAGAAAAAATAAACACCTTGTGGGAAAGAATGGACACCTCGTGGGTGTGGCGGGAAGGTCGTCTAGGGGTTAGGTCCCTTCCAATAGCCACAGAAACACACACAAACGAATCAGAGCCTAAGCTCCGTTTTCTTTCTCTCTGATAATTATTGATAATAACTTTAAGATAGTGTTTGAAATAAATGTTATTTAATTTCCTATTGGATGTGCCAAGACACAACGACAATACCGCTCATTGTTGAAAACAGCCCAGAGAAACAAAACACTCAATCTTTCCTTATAAAAGAAACCGTTTTAGCCTGACGTCCATAACAACAATTCTCCACCATATATATCGCACCAACCCGATTGCGTCATGGCGCATTCATTACTTGTTAGGCTTGGTGCGATATTTGGGGAATTCCCAAAAGCAAACATTATTTCTTACTATTAAAGTTATAAACACGGACACATAACATCAACACACGATATGTCCGTGATACGTCCCCCCTCACGAGTGACTTTAGGTGAAACCCAATGTTGCGAGTTTAAAATTAAAACAACGGTCATCTCGTGTGTATGTTATGTTTGGTAAATTTGACACTACAGTGAGAACTTTAAAAGATATTGATAATAATGGAAAAAAATCATTAAATGTTTCAATTATAACACCATACCATCTTTCATAAATGCAAGTCAATACTTATGAATTTGCATGGCAATACATCATCAAGTAATGACATCTCCATTTAAACATTTAAAGTGAGAGGTAAATAATACTTACTACCTCTATCAACAAAATAT
Source organism: Omphiscola glabra (assembly GCA_964017045.1). NCBI lineage: Eukaryota > Metazoa > Mollusca > Gastropoda > Lymnaeidae > Omphiscola > Omphiscola glabra. The sequence continues at coordinate 1,755,239 of OZ024806.1, read as the reverse complement.
TAATATAACATCAGATGTAGCATTTAAGTCGAAATATTGTCACCAAAATTTGAATATTTACAGAACTGATTTTGAAAAATCTCTAAAAATGCTTTGGAATGTTTCTCTCTCTCTACTTATATCTGACATGTACGGACAAGTAGTTATGTAGTCTTCACACAAGTCTTGTCTTAATAAAACATTGTTAACATCGTAGGTCCAAAGATAATTTTTAAAAAAAAATATATCATTAGAAATGTTATTTCAAAAAAAAACTATTATTGTGATGTTGATATCACAATATTTGCCCTTTGAATCGTTTTACATGTCCAACTGGACACCCTTGGGGCGTAGCATTTTCATTTATTTTTTTTTTTTTTTTTTTTTTTTTTTTTTTTGTGTATTATTAATATTTTCCACATCGTTTTATTTTTGTTCTGGGTGAACACAAGTAAATATCATTACACCATTTTTTTTTTCAAAAATTATAAAGTAATAGACAAGCATTAGGTCAATGCATAGCTGCTCCCGTCACATTGTCACATACCTCAACAAGGTTAAACCAGTCGGCTTAGAATGTCAGCCAATACATTTTCAGTGCCCGGAATTGGTCTAATTGTGAAATTGAATTCCTGCAATGTTAATCCCCACCTCGCTACCCGATTGTTGATGGACGTCGATGTTTTTAAAACTGTCAACGGTTTGTGGTCAGTCTCAATTGTAAAGTGGCAACCATAAAGGTATCTCGAAAACTTTGTGATTGTCCAGACGACCCCCAAACATTCCTTTTCTATAACTGAATATCGGGTCTCGCGAGGTAGCAGTTTCCTACTCGCATAAGCTATAGGTTGAAGTAGGCCCTGTCGTTCCTGTAGTAAGCACCCTCCTATAGCAGTATCGCTTGCATCCGTTCGGATCACGAACTCGCTATTTAGGTCTGGAAGAATGAGCAATGGCTGTGTAGACAGCACGTTGAAGTTTCTCCAGGGCCTCCACGCACTGACTTGTCCACTGAACTTTCTCCGGTTTTCCCTTTTTTGTCAGGTCGGAAAAAATCCCTGAAATACCAGCGAAATCAGGTACAAACTTTCTATAATACCCTATAAGGCCAAGCAAGCTTCTTACTTGTCTTTTGGTATGTGGCGGTTTGATATTTATAATTTTACTGATAACACCCTGTGTTGGTTTCTGTGTGCCCTTTCCAACTATGTGGCCCAGAAACTCGATTTCTGTGAAGCCAATTTCCATTTTTGTTGGTCGAGCCGTCAAACCCGCGTTTTCCAATCTATTCAGTACTTGTTCTAGCGCTTTGTTATGTTCTGTCATAGAGCTGCCGAAGACGCAAATGTCATCAAAGAAACTGACAGCGTTTTTCTGACCATCAAGAACCCGGCGCATGCAGCGTGCAAACGTGGCCGGTGCATTACGTAGTCCGAAAGGCATGTATTTAAATTGGTATAAACCTAAGTCGGTTTGAAATGCTGTGTATTTTCTAGAGTTCCTTTCAACCGGAATTTGCCAGTAACCTTTTACTAAGTCAATCCTAGAGAAATATTTGGCTTTTCTCAGCTGAATGAACAAGTCTTCCTGATTAGGAATCGGTTCTGCATCAGACACGGTTATTGCATTTAATTTTCTATAGTCGATGCAGAAGCGAGTGGATCCATCTTTTTTTCTAACCAACACAATAGGTGAGGAATATGGAGAGGATGACTTTTCTATAATGCCTTCTTTTTCCATTTGACGAACTTCCTTAATAATTGTCTCTTTGGATGAAAAAGGTAAAGGGTATGGTCTAAGACATATGGGCTTGTTAGTGATTACCTCGATGGAATGAGTCACTTGCGATGTTTTCCCCGGTCTATTGGTAATGGTGTCAGTGTATTTATGTAAAATATCCTCCACTCGTTGCCTTTCATACTGAGTGAGATCTGGATTGATCTTTACATCTTTAATAGTTTCATTTAACTCTATGGTCTGTGTAGTCACTGTATTTATACTACTGGGTGCGTCCTCCTCCTCATTATCTTCCTTTACTACGGCGTATGCTGCTACTGATTCCTTATGTTCCATTTTCATATGAATGTCCCTGATGACATTTTGATTATTTTGTTTCTGGCTTGTTTCTTTCTCCTGTTCCTGGTCTCTTTTAAAATATTCGACTAACATATTTATATGGTAAGTCTTTCTCTTTCCTTTCTCTAAGATGACATAGTTGAGTTCCCCTATTTTGTCAACTACTCTATAGGGTCCGTGCCAACGTGCTCTCTGTAGTTTACTCCCCGTGGAAGGTTTCATGACTACGACTAGACTCCCTATATTAATCGTTTTATGACGGGCTTTCCGGTCGTACACTAGCTTCTGTTTAACCCTAGCTTCTTTTAGGTTCCTACTTGCTATTGTGCCGCTCACACGTAGTCTCTCTCGTAACTGTTCAATATACTCGTGAGTTTTTTTTCCCTGTGCCGGTTCAGCCTTTCCTGAAAAAATGTTCCTAAGGATATTTATGGGTCCTCTAATCTTTCGACCGAACATCAAATGAAAAGGAGAAAACCCGGTTGATTCATTTTTAATATCCCTATAGGCGAATAATATTCCTGGGACGTGTGATTCCCAGTCTTTCGGATGATCCAGTGACACTTTCGTGAGTAGTGTCTTGAGGGTGCCGTTGAATCGCTCAACCATACCATTACTTTGAGGGTGTAAGGGGGTACTGAAACGTTGTGTTATGCCCATAAGTTTAGTCACTTGGTTCATCGGATCGCATTTAAATTGGGTACCGTTGTCTGATAGAATTTCATCTGGTAACCCCATTCTAGTAAATATTAACAATAATGCCTCCTGTATGTCTTCGGCAGTTATTCTTTTCAGAGGTATTGCTTCTGGCCACCTAGTTGCGGTGTCTACAAGAGTAAGAATGTATCGATATCCCTTCGTGGATGTTGGTATTATGGGACCAACTAGGTCAATGGCTACTTTTCCCCATGTCTTGTCGATTAACTCCATTTTGCCCAGTGGGGCAATGCCTCCAGCACTTTGGTTTTTCACTTTTTGACACACATCACAGGTCTTACAATAATATCTGACATCCTTTGCTATGCCAGGCCACCAGAATTCTTCCAAAACTCTTGCCTTTGTGCGAGCTATACCCATGTGTGCTGAGAAGCTATTATCATGGGCTATTTCTAGAACCATTTTTCTTAAAGATTTTGGAACAGCTAATTGTTCCCAAACATTGTTCTGTCCGTTGTTACTTTCACAAAACTCTCTAACTAATAGTCCATCTCTGTACCCGAATGGGGATGGTCTACCCGCCTTAATTTGTCTTGTAGCGTACTCGTGCGTACGTCTCAGTGTGATATCATCTTGCTGTAATGTTCGAAACGTATCATCAGTTACATCTAGTTCTGTTATGTGTCTTTTTGCCGGGTCAATCTCCTCTGATCTTTTACTCTGCGCCCTGGTAACCACCGTGGCTGTGACTATGGTATCCCTTCCCATTGTTGCCCCCTTTATATTTCCGATAATCAAATCAACTGGTGGGTCCTTTAATAGGGCCGCCTTTGTCCATCCTGTAAAGTATGGTGAGTTTATGTATATATCTATAAACCATCTTCTGCCCATCAAACAAAATACATGTCACTGTTTCGTTAAGTCTGTGTCCATCGAATTCACACAAAATAGATTCCCTTACTCCCACAATTTCACATCCTGTGTCCCGTATGACTTTTACCTTAATACCATTTACTTTCCCCTCAGTAATAATTATTCCCGATTTCTTTCTATCAAAGCAACTAAAAGTAAATTTCCCTTTCCTACCCCATTTTATTTCTGTTTCCTCTCTTCTCTGTCATCTTTTATCCCCTCTTTTCATATAACTGTGTCTATCTCTTTGATCCTCTCTGTTCACATCACTGTGTCCTTCTCTTTGATCTCCTCTTTTCACATCACTTGACCATTCTCTTTGATCCCCTCTTTTCACATAACTGGACCCTTCTCTTTGATCCCCTCTGTTCACATAGTTGGGCCCTTCTCTAAAATTTCTGTCACGATGGTATCGATGTAGGCTCCTGCAATCCTCGGTGTTATGTCCCGCTACGCGGTAAAAATGGCAGTAGCGTTTCTCCCACTCTGTGCTTCGATAAAATTGTTGATTTAGATTTGTTTTCTGTCCTTCAGATTTAAAAGCTAAGCATGACACACCTGATGGTCCATGCGTGTCAGGCACTTGTTGGTCCGTGCGTGTCATGACTTTAGTTGGATGTGCTGCCATGTAATTGTCCCCCGTCGCAATGACGGCATCAAGAGTCATGTTATTTGTTTCCAATATGTGTTCGACTATATCTTCATTCACCGTTTGGAGTATTTTGTCCACTACTGTTAGTGCGAACAAATTTTGATAAGTCTTCTCCGATTTTGATAACTCAACCCATCTGGCTAAGTAATGGCTGATCCTGTTTGCATAAGTCATCAGGCCCTCGTCTTTGTCTGGTTGCATCCTGGCCAGTTTATCTCTATGCCCCTGAGCTGTAAGCCTGAACTGTTTAGACAGTGCATTTTTTACTTCATCGTACGTGGCCTCAGTTCCTGTCACGCGCCCTGCGAAACAGACTGGGAGTAGTTCTGGTGGCATTAATTTTCTTAATTCATTATTCCAACTTTCGACTGGCCATTTGTTCTGTTTTGCTTCATCCTCAAACCGTATGAGGAAAAAATCCAAATGGTCAGCTCGCCCGTCGAACATTGGTATTTTGTTTTTAGAACGACCTGTGTCGGTCGATTGTACTATGGCCCTGTCATCTCCTTTACCCCTGTCCAACTCAGCCATTTTCATCTCATGTTCTTGTAGTTTCATTCTTTCTTCTCGCTGATATGCGCGAATGGCTCTTTCCTCGTCGCGATTGGCTCTTTTCTCGTCGCGATTGGCTCTTTCCTCGTCGCGAATGGATCTTTCCCTATTTATGACCCATTGCTTTGCTTCATCCCCTTCCAATCCCAGATCTATCGCCATTTGCTTAATTTCTGAAATGTTTGGTAACGACATTTTGTTGCAAAGTCTTAATACAATAAATCTATCTTTTAAAATTTACAACATAAAAATGTAGCACAGTTGCAAAACAAATGGGTATGCAGTGAATTAAGTAAATTTCTAATTTAAGGTTACTTTACAAAGTATAGATGCTTAATAAAAAAAAAATTTACATAATAAACCAACAGAAATAGCAATGGTAATAGATAAATAATTTACTTAAATAATTAATTTTTATTAATTGATTTGAGATGCTTCTCTTGATGGTTAGCTCTGTGCGTTCGGGTGTCCTGCAAATTTCAATCCATGTATTCGTTTGAATAGTTTTAGAAAGATAGTTATCCGGTCTGGTATGGCTGGTGCCTCCAATGGTCCAATGTGGTATGGATCACTTTACGGGCTTCCACTGTAGCGAATAGTCATGACTAGTGTGGTTCATTTGACAGGCCTCTGGGGTGGCGAATGGTTCGGGCTGGTATGTCCCTTTCGAAGGGCTGGTATGTCCCTTTCGAAGGGCTGGTATGTCCCTTTCGATGGGCTGGTATGGTTTTTTTGACGTAACTCGATGTGGTGGATAATTAGAACAGTTTTAGTACTTTTGACGGGCCTAGCGTTTGTGACTGGAGTGCGTATTGACTTGTTTGATGAGTTGGGCTTATATGGCTGGTTTACCCGGCCAACTGTGGTGACTGGTCGGCTGGTGCGTCTGGTTGGACGGTCTGGAAAGGCTGATTTGCCGGCCTGGTATGACCGATTTGCCGGGAGTGCTTCTGGATTGTTATTGCTGCTTGTCTTGACGAGCTGGTGAGGCTGCGAACAGGCCTGGTATGGCTGGTTTGACGGGCTTGCACAGTGTGACTGGTACTGGTATAGCTTCAACTGTGGTAGAAAAGTATGACTGGTATGGCTCAATGGGCCTAATTGTAGTGAATGATTATAGCTGTTTGCCGGGTTTGACTGGAGTGCATCTGGTTTGACGATGCTGAATCAATATGGCTGCCTCGGCGAGTCCCAACTGTGGCAAATGATGAGTTGGTATAGACGTTATGGTTCTCTGTGAGGACGGGTATGGCTTCTTTAATTGTAGTAAACGGTTGTGCCTTGCGTGGTTGATTTGCTTGTTTAACTGGACTGCATAGTGTATAGCTGGTTTCACCGGAATCTCACACTGGCGAATGATAAGGCCTAGTATAGTTAGTATATGTGGCTTGTTTCACGAGCACCCACTGTGGCGAGATGTTGGCTGGTCAGGTACGTTTATGGCTCTCTGTATGGACGAGCCCCCACTGTGGCGGGAAGGTCGTCTAGGGGTTAGGTCCCTTCCAATAGCCACAGAAACACACACAAACGAATCAGAGCCTAAGCTCCGTTTTCTTTCTCTCTGATAATTATTGATAATAACTTTAAGATAGTGTTTGAAATAAATGTTATTTAATTTCCTATTGGATAAGCCAAGACACAACGACAATACCGCTCATTGTTGAAAACAGCCCAGAGAAACAAAACACTCAATCTTTCCTTATAAAAGAAACCGTTTTAGCCTGACGTCCATAACAACAATTCTCCACCATATATATCGCACCAACCCGATTGCATCATCGCGCATTCATTACTTGTTAGGCTTGGTGCGATATTTGGGGAATTCCCAAAAGCAAACATTATTTCTTACTATTAAAGTTATAAACACGGACACATAACATCAACACACGATATGTCCGTGACAGTGGGAAAGAATGAAAACCTCATGGGAAAGAATAAACACCTCGTGTGAAAGAATGGGAAACTCGTGAAAAAGAATGGACACCTCGTGGGAAAAAAATCACAACTCAAGGGATATAATGTACACCTCGTTGGAAAGAATGGACACCTCGTGGGAAATAATGGACACCTCGTGGGAAAGATTGAACACCTCGTGGGAAATAATGGACACCTTGTGAGAAAAAATGGAAACCTCGTGGGAAAGAATGGAAACCTCTTGGGAAAGAATGGATACCTCATGGGAAAGAATGAACACCCAATGGGAAAGAATGGACACCTTGTGGGAAAGAATGGACACATTGTGGGAAATAATGTACACGTCGTGTGAAAGAATGGACACCTCGTGGGAAAGAATGGACACCCAATGGGAAAGAATGGACACCTCGTGGGAAAGAATAAACACCTCATGGGAAAGAAAGTACACTTCGTGGGAAAGAATGAACACCTCGTGGGAAAGAAGTGAAAACTCACGGAAAAGAATGGACATCTCCTGGGAAAGAATGGACAACTCGTGAGAAAGAATAAAGTCCTTGTGGGAAAGAATGGACACCTCGTGGGAAAGAACGGACACCTCGTGGGAAAGAATGAACACCTCGTGGGAAAGAATGGACATCTCGTGGGAAAGAATGGACAACTCACGGGAAAGAATGGACACCATCGTTGGAAAGAATTGACACTTGGTGGGAAAGAATGGACACCATATGTGAAAAAATGGAAACCTCGTGGGAAAAAATGGACACCTCGTGGGAAAGAATGGAAACCTCGTGGGAAAGAATGGACACCTCGTGGGAAAGAATACCCAATGGAAAAGAATGGACACCTCGTGGGAAATAATGGACACCTTGTGGGAAAGAATGTACACCTCGTGGGAAAGAATGGACACCTCGTGGGAAAGAATTGACAACTCACGGAAAAGAATGGACATCTTGTGGGTCAGAATGGACACCTCGTGAGATAGAATAGAGACCTCGTTGGAAAGAATGGACACCTCGTGGGAAAGAACGTAAACCTTGTGGGAAAGAATAAACACCTTGTGGGAAAGAATGGACACTTCGTTAGAAAGAATAAAAACCTCGTGGGAAAGAATGGAAACCTCGTGGGAAAGAATTAACAACTCGTGGGAAACAATGGACACCTCCTTGGAAAGAATGGACACCTCGTTAGAAAAATTGGACACCTCGTGGTAAAGAATGGACACCTCGTGGGAAAGAATGGACACATCACGGGAAAGAATGGACACCTTGTGGAAAGAATGGACACCTCGTTGGAAAGAATTGACACCTGGTGGGAAAGAATGGACACCTCATGGGAAAGAATGGACACCTCGTGGGAAAGAATGGACACCTCGTGGGCAGGAATGGACACCTCGTGGGAAAGAATGGACACCCAATTGGAAAGAATGGATACCTTGTGGGAAAGAACTGACAACTCGTGGGAAAGAATGGACACGTCACCTGAAAGAATGGACAAATCGTGGAGAAAAAAGAACACTCGAGGGAAAGAATTGACACCTCGTGAGAAAGAATGGACACCTCGTGGGAAATAATGGACAAGTCAGCGGACAGAATGGACAACTCGTGGGGAAAAAAGGACCCTTGCGGGAAAGAATTGACACCTCGTGGCAAAGAATGGACACCTCGTGGGAAAGAATGGAACCTCGTGGGAAAGAATTGACAACTAACGGGAAAGAATGAACATCTGCTGGGAAAGAATGGACACCTCGTGAGAAAGAATAAACACCTCGTGGGAAAGAATGGACACCTCGTGGGCAAGAATGGACACCTCGTGGGAGAGAATGGACACCTCGTGGGAAAGAATGGACACCTCGTGGGAAAGAATGGACACCTCGTGGGAAAGAATGAACACCTCGTGGGAAAGAATGGACACCTCGTGAAAAAGAATAAACACCTCGTGGGAAAGAATCAACACCTCGTGAGAAAGAATAAACACCTTGTGGCAAAGAATGGACACCTCGTGGGAAAGAATGAAAACCTCATAGGAAAGAATAAACACCTCGTGTGAAAGAATGGGAAACTCGTGAAAAAGAATGGACACTTCGTGGGAAAAAAATCACAACTCAAGGGATATAATGTACACCTCGTGGGAAATAATGGACACCTCGTGGGAAAGATTGAACACCTCGTGGGAAAGAATGGACACCTTGTGATAAAAAATGGAAACCTCGTGGGAAAGAATGGAAACCTCTTGCGAAAGAATGGATACCTCATGGGAAAGAATGAACACCCAATGGGAAAGAATGGACACCTTGTGGGAAAGAATGGACACATTGTGGGAAATAATGTACACGTTGTGTGAAAGAATGGACACCTCGTGGGAAAGAATGGACACCCAATGGGAAAGAATGGACACCTCGTGGGAAAGAATTAACACCTCGTTGGAAAGAATGTAAACTTCGTGGGAAAGAATGGACACCTCGTGGGAAAGAATGGAACCTCGTGGGAAAGAATTGACAACTAACGGGAAAGAATGAACATCTGCTGGGAAAGAATGGACACCTCGTGAGAAAGAATAAACACCTCGTGGGAAAGAATGGACACATCGTGGGCAAGAATGGACACCTCGTGGGAGAGAATGGACACCTCGTGGGAAAGAATGGACACCTCGTGGGAAAAAATGGACACCTCGTGGGAAAGAATGAACACCTCGTGGGAAAGAATGGACATCTCGTGAAAAAGAATAAACACCTCGTGGGAAAGAATCAACACCTCGTGAGAAAGAATAAACACCTTGTGGGAAAGAATGGACACCTCGTGGGAAAGAATGAAAACCTCATAGGAAAGAATAAACACCTCGTGTGAAAGAATGGGAAACTCGTGAAAAAGAATGGACACTTCGTGGGAAAAAAATCACAACTCAAGGGATATAATGTACACCTCGTTGGAAAGAATGAACACCTCGTGGGAAATAATGGACACCTCGTGGGAAAGATTGAACACCTCGTGGGAAAGAATGGACACCTTGTGCGAAAAAATGGAAACCTCGTTAGAAAGAATGGAAACCTCTTGCGAAAGAATGGATACCTCATGGGAAAGAATGAACACCCAATGGGAAAGAATGGACACCTTGTGGGAAAGAATGGACACATTGTGGGAAATAATGTACACGTTGTGTGAAAGAATGGACACCTCGTGGGAAAGAATGGACACCCAATGGGAAAGAATGGACACCTCGTTGGAAAGAATTAACACCTCGTGGGAAAGAATGTACACTTCGTGGGAAAGAATGGACACCTCATGGGAAAGAAGTGACAACTCACGGAAAAGAATGGACATCTCCTGGGAAAGAATGGACAACTCGTGAGAAAGAATAAAGTCCTTGTGGGAAAGAATGGACACCTCGTGGGAAAGAACGGACACCTCGTGGGAAAGAATGAACACCTCATGGGAAAGAATGGACACCCAATGGGAAAGAATGGACACCTCGTGGGAAAGAATGGACACCTCGTGGGAAAGAATGGACACCTTGTGAGAAAAAATGGAAACCTCGTGGGAAAGAATGGAAACCTCTTGGGAAATAATGGATACCTCATGGGAAAGAATGAACACCCAATGGGAAAGAATGGACACCTTGTGGGAAAGAATGGACACATTGTGGGAAATAATGTACACGTTGTGTGAAAGAATGGACACCTCGTGGGAAAGAATGGACACCCAATGGGAAAGAATGGACACCTCGTGGGAAAGAATAAACACCTCGTGGTAAAGAATGTACAATTCGTGGGAAAGAATGGACACCTCGTGGGAAAGAAGTGACAACTCACGGATAAGAATGGACATCTCCTGGGAAAGAATGGACAACTCGTGAGAAAGAATAAAGTCCTTGTGGGAAAGAATGGACACCTCGTGGGAAAGAACGGACACCTCGTGGGAAAGAATGAACACCTCATGGGAAAGAATGGACACCCAATGGGAAAGAATGGACACCTCGTGGGAAAGAATGGACACCTCGTGGGAAAGAATGGACACCTCGTGGTAAAGAATGGACAACTCACGGGAAAGAATGGACAACATCGTTGGAAAGAATTGACACTTGGTGGGAAAGAATGGACACCTTATGTGAAAAAATGGAAACCTCGTGGTAAAAAATGGACACCTCGAGGGAAAGAATGGAAACCTCTTGGGAAAGAATGGACACCTCGTGGGAAAGAATACCCAATGGGAAAGAATGGACACCTCGTGGAAAATAATGGACACCTTGTGGGAAAGAATGAAAACCTCATAGGAAAGAATAAACACCTCGTGTGAAAGAATGGGAAACTCGTGAAAAAGAATGGACACTTCGTGGGAAAAAAATCACAACTCAAGGGATATAATGTACACCTCGTTGGAAAGAATGAACACCTCGTGGGAAATAATGGACACCTCGTGGGAAAGATTGAACACCTCGTGGGAAAGAATGGACACCTTGTGCGAAAAAATGGAAACCTCGTGGGAAAGAATGGAAACCTCTTGCGAAAGAATGGATACCTCATGGGAAAGAATGAACACCCAATGGGAAAGAATGGACACCTTGTGGGAAAGAATGGACACATTGTGGGAAATAATGTACACGTTGTGTGAAAGAATGGACACCTCGTGGGAAAGAATGGACACCCAATGGGAAAGAATGGACACCTCGTGGGAAAGAATTAACACCTCGTGTGAAAGAATGTACACTTCGTGGGAAAGAATGGACACCTCATGGGAAAGAAGTGACAACTCACGGAAAAGAATGGACATCTCCTGGGAAAGAATGGACAACTCGTGAGAAAGAATAAAGTCCTTGTGGGAAAGAATGGACACCTCGTGGGAAAGAACGGACACCTCGTGGGAAAGAATGAACACCTCATGGGAAAGAATGGACACCCAATGGGAAAGAATGGACACCTCGTGGGAAAGAATGGACACCTCGTGGGAAAGAATGGACACCTTGTGAGAAAAAATGGAAACCTCGTGGGAAAGAATGGAAACCTCTTGGGAAATAATGGATACCTCATGGGAAAGAATGAACACCCAATGGGAAAGAATGGACACCTTGTGGGAAAGAATGGACACATTGTGGGAAATAATGTACACGTTGTGTGAAAGAATGGACACCTCGTGGGAAAGAATGGACACCCAATGGGAAAGAATGGACACCTCGTGGGAAAGAATAAACACCTCGTGGTAAAGAATGTACAATTCGTGGGAAAGAATGGACACCTCGTGGGAAAGAAGTGACAACTCACGGATAAGAATGGACATCTCCTGGGAAAGAATGGACAACTCGTGAGAAAGAATAAAGTCCTTGTTGGAAAGAATGGACACCTCGTGGGAAAGAACGGACACCTCGTGGGAAAGAATGAACACCTCGTGGGAAAGAATGGACACCCAATGGGAAAGAATGGACACCTCGTGGGAAAGAATGGACACCTCGTGGGAAAGAATGGACACTTCGTGGTAAAGAATGGACAACTCACGGGAAAGAATGGACAACATCGTTGGAAAGAATTGACACTTGGTGGGAAAGAATGGACACCTTATGTGAAAAAATGGAAACCTCGTGGGAAAAAATGGACACCTCGAGGGAAAGAATGGAAACCTCTTGGGAAAGAATGGACACCTCGTGGGAAAGAATACCCAATGGGAAAGAATGGACACCTCGTGGAAAATAATGGACACCTTGTGGGAAAGAATGTACACTTCGTGGGAAAGAATGGACACCTCGTGGGAAAGAATTGACAACTCACGGAAAAGAATGGACATTTTGTGGGCCAGAATGGACACCTCGTGAGAAAGAATAGAGACCTCGTTGGAAAGAATGGACACCTCGTGGGAAAGAATGGACACCCAATGGGAAAGAATGTACAATTCGTGGGAAAGAATGGACACCTCGTGGGAAAGAAGTGACAACTCACGCATAAGAATGGACATCTCCTGGGAAAGAATGGACAACTCGTGAGAAAGAATAAAGTCCTTGTGGGAAAGAATGGACACCTCGTGGGAAAGAACGGACACCTCGTGGGATAGAATGAACACCTCGTGGAAAAGAATGGACACCCAATGGGAAAGAATGGACACCTCGTGGGAAAGAATGGACACCTCGTGGGAAAGAATGGACACCTCGTGGTAAAGAATGGACAACTCACGGGAAAGAATGGACACCATCGTTGGAAAGAATTGACACTTGGTGGGAAAGAATGGACACCTTATGTGAAAAAATGGAAACCTCGTGGGAAAAAATGGACACCTCGAGGGAAAGAATGGAAACCTCTTGGGAAAGAATGGACACCTCGTGGGAAAGAATACCCAATGGGAAAGAATAGACACCTCGTGGAAAATAATGGACACCTTGTGGGAAAGAATGAAAACCTCATAGGAAAGAATAAACACCTCGTGTGAAAGAATGGGAAACTCGTGAAAAAGAATGGACACTTCGTGGGAAAAAAATCACAACTCAAGGGATATAATGTACACCTCGTTGGAAAGAATGAACACCTCTTGGGAAATAATGGACACCTCGTGGGAAAGATTGAACACCTCGTGGAAAAGAATGGACACCTTGTGCGAAAAAATGGAAACCTCGTGGGAAAGAATGGAAACCTCTTGCGAAAGAATGGATACCTCATGGGAAAGAATGAACACCCAATGGGAAAGAATGGACACCTTGTGGGAAAGAATGGACACATTGTGGGAAATAATGTACACGTTGTGTGAAAGAATGGACACCTCGTGGGAAAGAATGGACACCCAATGGGAAAGAATGGACACCTCGTGGGAAAGAATTAACACCTCGTGTGAAAGAATGTACACTTCGTGGGAAAGAATGGACACCTCATGGGAAAGAAGTGACAACTCACGGACAAGAATGGACATCTCCTGGGAAAGAATGGACAACTCGTGAGAAAGAATAAAGTCCTTGTGGGAAAGAATGGACACCTCGTGGGAAAGAACGGACACCTCGTGGGAAAGAATGAACACCTCATGGGAAAGAATGGACACCCAATGGGAAAGAATGGACACCTCGTGGGAAAGAATGGACACCTCGTGGGAAAGAATGGACACCTTGTGAGAAAAAATGGAAACCTCGTGGGAAAGAATGGAAACCTCTTGGGAAATAATGGATACCTCATGGGAAAGAATGAACACCCTATGGGAAAGAATGGACACCTTGTGGGAAAGAATGGACACATTGTGGGAAATAATGTACACGTTGTTTGAAAGAATGGACACCTCGTGGGAAAGAATGGACACCCAATGGGAAAGAATGGACACCTCGTGGGAAAGAATAAACACCTCGTGGTAAAGAATGTACAATTCGTGGGAAAGAATGGACACCTCGTGGGAAAGAAGTGACAACTCACGGATAAGAATGGACATCTCCTGGGAAAGAATGGACAACTCGTGAGAAAGAATAAAGTCCTTGTGGGAAAGAATGGACACCTCGTGGGAAAGAACGGACACCTCGTGGGAAAGAATGAACACCTCGTGGGAAAGAATGGACACCCAATGTGAAAGAATGGACACCTCGTGGGAAAGAATGGACACCTCGTGGGAAAGAATGGACACCTCGTGGTAAAGAATGGACAACTCACGGGAAAGAATGGACACCATCGTTGGAAAGAATTGACACTTGGTGGGAAAGAATGGACACCTTATGTGAAAAAATGGAAACCTCGTGGGAAAAAATGGACACCTCGAGGGAAAGAATGGAAACCTCTTGGGAAAGAATGGACACCTCGTGGGAAAGAATACCCAATGGGAAAAAATGGACACCTCGTGGAAAATAATGGACACCTTGTGGGAAAGAATGTACACTTCGTGGGAAAGAATGGACACCTCGTGGGAAAGAATTGACAACTCACGGAAAAGAATGGACATTTTGTGGGCCAGAATGGACACCTCGTGAGAAAGAATAGAGACCTCGTTGGAAAGAATGGACACCTCGTGGGAAAGAACATAAACCTCGTGGGAAAGAATAAACACCTTGTGGGAAAGAATGGAAACGTCGTTAGAAAGAATAAAAACCTCGTGGGAAAGAATGGAAACCTCGTGGGAAAGAATTAACAACTCGTGGGAAACAATGGACATCACCTTGGAAATAATGGACACCTCGTTGGAAAAATTGGACACCTCGTGGTAAAGAATGGACACCTCGTGGGAAAGAATGGACACATCACGAGAAAAAATGGACACATCACGGGAAAGAATGGACACCTTGTGGAAAGAATGGACACCTCGTGGGCAAGAATGGACACCTCATGAGAAAGAATGGACACCTCGTGGGAAAGAATGGACACCTCGTGGGCAAGAATGGACACCTCGTGGGAAAGAATGGACACCCAATTAGAAAGAATGGATACCTTGTGGGAAAGAACTGACACCTCGTGGGAAAGAATGGACACGTCACCGGAAAGAATGGACAACTCGTGGGGAAAAAAGGACTCTCGCGGGAAAGAATTGACACCTCGTGGCAAAGAATGGACACCTCGTGGGAAAGAATGAACACCTCGTGGGAAAGAATGGACACCTCGTGAAAAAGAATAAACACCTCGTAGGAAAGAATCAACACCTCGTGAGAAAGAATAAACACCTTGTGGGAAAGAATGGACACCTCGTGAAAAAGAATGAAAACCTCATAGGAAAGAATAAACACCTCGTGTGAAAGAATGGGAAACTCGTGAAAAAGAATGGACACTTCGTGGGAAAAAAATCACAACTCAAGGGATATAATGTACACCTCGTTGGAAAGAATGGACACCTCGTGGGAAATAATGGACACCTCGTGGGAAAGATTGAACACCTCGTGGGAAAGAATGGACACCTCGTGAGAAAAAATGGACACCTAGTGGGAAAGAATGGAAACCTCTTGGGAAAGAATGGATACCTCATGGGAAAGAATGAACACCCAATGGGAAAGAATGGACACCTTGTGGGAAAGAATGGACACATTGTGGGAAATAATGTACACCTCGTGTGAAAGAATGGACACCTCGTAAGAAAGAATGGACACCCAATGGGAAAGAATGGACACCTCGTGGGAAAGAATGGACACCTAGTGGGAAAGAATGTACACTTCGTGGGAAAGAATGGACACCTCGTGGGAAAGAAGTGACAACTCACGGAAAAGAATGGACATCTCCTGGGAAAGAATGGACAACTCGTGAGAAAGAATAAAGTCCTTGTGGGAAAGAATGGACACCTCGTGGGAAATAATGAACACCTCGTGGGAAAGAATGGACACCTCATGGGAAGAATGGACACCTCGTGGGAAAGAATGAACACCTCGTGGGAAAGACTGGACAACTCACGGGAAAGAATGGACACCATCGTTGGAAAGAATTGACACTTGGTGGGAAAGAATGGACACCTTATGTGAAAAAATGGAAACCTCGTGGGAAAAAATGGACACCTCATGGGAAAGAATTGAAACCTCGTGGGAAAGAATGGACACCTCGTTAGAAATAATGGACACCTTGTGGGAAAGAATGTACACCTCGTGGGAAAGAATGGACACCTCGTGCGAAAGAATTGACAACTCACGGAAAAGAATGGACATCTTGTGGGCCAGAATGGACACCTCATGAGAAAGAATAGAGACCTCGTTGGAAAGAATGGACACCTCGTAGGAAAGAATGTAAACCTCGTGGGAAAGAATAAACACCTTGTGGGAAAGAATGGACACCTCGTTAGAAAGAATAAAAACCTCGTGGGAAAGAATGGAAACCTCGTGGGAAAGAATTAACAACTCGTGGGAAACAATGGACACCACCTTTGAAATAATGGACACCACGTTGGAAAAATTGGACACCTCGTGGTAAAGAATGGACACCTCGTGGGAAAGAATGGACACATCACGAGAAAAAATGGACACATCACGGGAAAGAATTGACACCTGGTGGGAAAGAATGGACACCTCGTGGGCAAGAATGGACACCTCGTGGGAAAGAATGGACACCCAATTGGAAAGAATGGATACCTTGTGGGAAAGAACTGACACCTCGTGGGAACGAATGGACACGTCACCGGAAAGAATGGACAACTCGTGGGGAAAAAAGAACACTCGAGGGAAAGAATTGACACCTCGTGAGAAAGAATGGAAACCTCGTGGGAAAGAATGGACACCTCGTGGGAAAGAATGGACACCTCGTGGGAAATAATGGACACGTCAGCGGACAGAATGGACAACTCGTGGGGAAAAAAGGACTCTCGCGAGAAAGAATTGACACCTCGTGGGAAAGAATGGACACCTCGTGGGAAAGAATGAAACCTCGTGGGAAAGAATTGACAACTCACGGGGAAGAATGAACATCTGGTGGGAAAGAAAGGACACCTCGTGAGAAAGAATAAACACCTCGTGGATAAAGAATGGACACGTCGTGGGCAAGAATGGACACCTCGTGGGAGAGAATGGACACCTCATGGGAAAGAATGGACACCTCGTGGGAAAGAAAAGATACCTCGTGGGAAAGAATGAAAACCCCAAGGGAAAGAATAAACACCTCGTGGGAAAGAATGGACAGCTCGTGGGATAGAATGGACACCTCGTGTGAAAAAAAATGAAACCTCAAGGGAAAGAATGGACACCTCGTAAGAAAGAATGGACACCTTGTGGAAAAAAATGGACAGCTCGATGATAAAATTGACACCTCACAGGAAAGAATGAACACCTCGTGGGAAAGAATGGACACCTCATGGGAAGAATGGACACCTCGTGGGAAAGAATGGACACCTTGTGAAAAAGAATGGACAACTCACGGGAAAGAATGGACACCATCGTTGGAAAGAATTGACACTTGGTGGGAAAGAATGGACACCTTATGTGAAAAAATGGAAACGTCGTGGGAAAAAATGGACACCTGGTGGGAAAGAATGGAAACCTCGTGGGAAAGAATGGACACCTCGTTGGAAAGAATACCCAATGGGAAAGAATGGACACCTCGTGGGAAATAATGGACACCTTGTGGGAAAGAATGCACACCTCGTGGGAAAGAATGGACACCTCGTGGGAAAGAATTGACAACTCACGGAAAAGAATTGACATCTTGTGGGTCAGAATAGAAACCTCGTGAGAAAGAATAGAGACCTTGTTGGAAAGAATGGACACCTCGTGGGAAAGAACGTAAACCTCGTGGAAAAGAATAAACACCTTGTGGGAAAGAATGGATACCTCGTTAGAAAGAATAAAATCCTCGTGGGAAAGAATGGAAACCTCGTGGGAAAGAATGGACATCTCGTGGTAAAGAATGTACACCCAATGGGAAAGAATGGACACCTCGGGGAAAAGAATGGACACCTCGTGGAAAAGAATGTAAACCTCGTGGGAAAGAATGGACACCTCGTGGGAAAGAACGGACACCTCGTGGGAAAGAATACCCAATGGGAAAGAATGGACACCTAGTGGGAAATAATGGACACCTCGTGGGAAAGAATGAACACCTCGTGGGAAAGAATGGACACCTCGTGCGAATGAATGGACACCTCACGGGAAAGGATGGACACCTCGTGAGAAATGATGGACACCTTGGGGTAAAAAATGGTCACCCCTTGGGAAAGAATGGAAACCTCGTGGGAAAGAATGGACACCTCGTGGAAATGAAAAGACAACTCTCGGGGAAGAATGGACACCTAGTGGGAAATAATGGACACCTAGTGTGAAAGAATGAACAACTCGAGAGAAAGAATGGACACCTTGTGGGAAAGAATGGACACCCAATGGGAAAGAATATGACACCTTGTGGGAAAGAATGGACAGCTCGTTGGAAAGAATGAAAACGTCACCGGAAAGAATGGACAACTCGTGGGGAAAAAAAGGACACTCGCGTGAAAGAATTGACACATAGTGGGAAATAATAGACACCTCGTGGGAAAGATTTGACAACTCACGGGAAAGAATGAACATCTGGTGGGAAAGAATGGACACCTCGTGAGAAAGAATAAACACCTCGTGGGAAAGAATGGACACCTCGTTAGAAAGAATAAAAACATCGTGGGAAAGAATGGACACCTCGTGCGAATGAATGGACACCTCACGGGAAACAATGGACAACTCGTGGGAAAGAATTGACAAGTCACGGGAAAAAAATGGACACCTCGTGGGAAAGAATAAACACCTTGTGGGAAAGAATGGACACCTCGTGGGAAAGAATGGACACCTCGTGGGAAAGAATGAAAACCTCATGGGAAAGAATGGACACCTCTAGGCAAAGAATGAACACCTTGTGGGAAAGAATGGACACCTCGTGGGAAAGAATGGACACCTCGTGGGAAAAAAGACAGCTCGTTGGAAAAAATAGACACCTCGTGGAAAAAAATAGTCACCTCTTGGGAAAGAATGATCACGTCAAGGGAAAAAGGGACACTTTGTGGGAAAGAATGGACACATCTTTGGAGACAAATGGACACCTCGTTGCAAAGAATGGACAACTGGAAGGAAAGAATGGACATCTCGTGGGAGAGAATGGACACCTCATGGGAAAGAAGGGACACCTAACAATAAAGAATGGACCTCGTAGGAAAGAATGGACACCTCATGGAAAAGAATTGACAGGAAAAAATGGATATCTAGTGAATGAATGGACACCTCGTGGGAAAGAATAAACAAATCGTGGAAAGACTGGACACCTCGTGGGAAAGAATGAACACCTCGTGGGAAAGAATGGACACCTCGTGGGAAAGAATGATCACCTCGTGGGAAAGAATGGACACCTCATGGGAAAAAAAGACACCGCGTGGAAAAAATGGACACCTCGTGGGAAAGAATAGACACCTCGTGGGAAAGAATAATCACGTCAAGGGAAAAAATGGGCACTTTGTGGGAAAGAATGGACACATCGTTAAAACAAATGGACACCTCGTGGGAAAGAATGGACAACTCGAAGGAAAGAATGAACACCTCGTGGGAGAGAATGGACACCTTGTTGGAAAGAAGGGACACCTAACAGTAAAGAATGGACACCTCGTGGGAAAGAATGGACACCTCTTTGGAAAGAATAGACACCTCGAGGGAAAGAATAAACACATCATGGGAAAGAATGGACACCTCGTGGGAAAGAATGGACACCTCGTAGGAAAAAAGACACATCGTGGGAAAAAATGGACACCTCGTGGGAAAGAAAAGACACCTCGTGGGAAAGAATGATCACGTCAAGGAAAAAATGGACACTTTGTGGGAAAGAATGGACACATCTTTGGAACAAATGGACAACTCTTGGGAAAGAATGGACAACTCGAAGGAAAGAATGGACACATAGTGTGAAAGAAAGGACACCTCGTGTGAAAGAAAGGACACCTCGTTGGAAAGAATGGACACATCACGGGAAAGAATGGACAACTCGAGGGAAAGAATTGACAAGTCACAGGAAAAAAATGGACACCTCGTGGGAAAGAATGGACACCTCGTAAGAAAGAATAAACACCTTGTGCGAAAGAATGGACTCTTGGTGGGAAAGAATGGACACCTCGTGAGAAAGAATGAAAACCTCATGGGAAAGAATAAACACCTCGTGTGAAAGAATGGGAAACTCGTGAAAAAGAATGGACACCTCGTGGGAAAAAAAATTACAACTTAAGGGATAGAATGTACACCTCGTTGGAAAGAATGGACACCTCGTGGGAAATAATGGACACCTCGTGGGTAAGATTGAACACCTCGTGGGAAAGAATGGACACCTCGTGGGAAAAAATGGACACCTCGTGGGAAAGAATGGAAACCTCTGGTGAAAGAATGGATACCTCATGGGAAAGAATGGAAACCTCGTGGGAAAGAATGGACAAATTGTGGGAAAAAATGTACACCTCGTGTGAAAGAATGGACATGTTGTGGGAAAGAATGGACACCTCGTGGGAAACAATGAACACGTCAAGGGAAAGAATGGACATCTCGTGAGAAAGAATGGACACCTTGTGTAAAAAAGGACACCTCGATGAAAATAATGGACGTCTCATTGGAAAGAAAGTACACCTCACGGGAAAAAATGGACACCTTGTGGGAAAGAATGGACACCTAGTGGGAAAGAATGGAAACCTCGTGGGAAAGAATGGACAAATTGTGGGAAAAAATGTACACCTCGTGTGAAAGAATGGACATGTTGTGGGAAAGAATGGACACCTCGTGGGAAACAATGAACACGTCAAGGGAAAGAATGGACATCTCGTGAGACAGAATGGACACCTTGTGGAAAAAAGGACACCTCGATGAAAATAATGGACGTCTCATTGGAAAGAAAGTACACCTCACGGGAAAAAATGGACACCTTGTGGGAAAGAATGGACACCTAGTGGGAAAGAATGGACACCTCGTGGGAAAGAATGAACACCTCGTGGGAAAGAATGGACACCTCGTGCGAATGAATGGACACCTCACGAGAAAGGATGGACACCTCGTGAGAAATGATGGACACCTTGGGGGAAAAAATGGTCACCCCTTGGGAAAGAATGGACACCTCGTGGAAAAGAATGGACACCTCGTGGAAAAGAAAAGACAACTCTCGGGAAAGAATGGACACCTAGTGGGAAATAATGGACACCTAGTGTGAAAGAATGAACAACTCAAGAGAAAGAATGGACACCTTGTGGGAAAGAATGGACACCCAATGGGAAAGAATATGACACCTCGTGGTAAAGAATGGATATCTTTGGAAAGAATGAAAACGTCACCGGAAAGAATGGACAACTCGTGGGGAAAAAAAGGACACTCGCGTGAAAGAATTGACAAATAGTGGGAAATAATAGACACCTCGTGGGAAAGAATTTAATATCTCTAGGGAAGGAATTGACACCTCGTGGGAGAGATTTGACAACTCACGAGAAAGAATGAACATCTTGTGGGAAAGAATGGACACCTCGTGAGAAAGAATAAACACCTCGTGGAAAAGAATGGCACCTCGTGGGGAGAACGGACACCTCGTGGGAAAGAATGAACACCTCGTGGGAAAGAAAGGACACCTCGTTAGAAAGAATAAAAACATCGTGGGAAAGAATGGACACTCGTGCGAATGAATGGACACCTCACGGGAAACAATGGACACCTCGTGGGAAAGAATAAACACCTTGTGGGAAAGAATGGACACCTCGTCGGAAAGAATGGACACCTCGTGGGAAAGAATGAAAACCTCATGGGAAAGAATAAACACCTCATGTGAAAGAATGGGCACCTCGTGAAAAGAATGGACACCTCGTGGGAAAAAATTCACAACTGAAGGGAAAGAATGTACACTTCGATGAAAAGAGTTGACACCTCACGGGAAAGAATGGACACCTCGTGGGAAATAATAAACACCTCGTGGGAAAGAATGAACACCTCGTGGGAAAGAATGGACACCTCGTGGGAAAAAAATGGACACCTCGTGGGAAAGAATGGAAACCTGGTGGGAAAGAATGGGCACCTCGTGGGAAAGAATAGCCAATGGGAAAAAATTGACACCTCAAGGGAAATAATGGACACCTCGTGAGAAAGAATAAACACCTTGTGGGGAAAAAATGGACACCTCGAGGAAAAGAATTGACACCTCTTGGGAAAGAATTGACACCTCGTGGGAAGAATGGACACATCGTGGGAAAGAATGAACACCTCGTGGGAAAGAATGGACATCTCGTGGGAAAATGGACACCTCGTTGGATAAAAAGACACCTCGTGGGAAAAAATGGACACTTCGTGGGAAAGAATAGACACCTCGTGGGAAAGAATGATCACGTCAATGAAAAAATGGACACTTTATGGGAAATAATGGACACATCGTTGGAACAAATGGACATGTCGCAGGAAAGAATGGACAACTCGAATGAAAGAATTGACAACTCGTGGGAGAAAATGGACACCTCGTGGGAAAGAACGGACACCTAACGGTAAAGAATAGACACCTCGTGAGAAATTAAGGAAACCTTGAGGCAAGGAATGGACACCCCTTGGTAAAGAAAGGACACCTCGTGGGAAAGAATGGACACCTTTTGGAAAAGAATTGACAACTCACAGGAAAAAATGGACACCTCGTGAAAAGAATTGACACCTCGTGGGAAAGAATAAACACCTCGTGGTAAAGAATGGACATCTCGTGGGAAAGAATGAACACCTGGTGTGAAAGAATGGACACCTCGTGGGAAAGAATGAACACCTCGTGGGAAAGAAAGGACACCTCGTGGGAAAAAATGGACACCTCGTGGTAAAAAAAGAAACCTCGTGGGAAAAATGGACACCTCTTTGGAAAGAATGGACACCTCGTGGGAAAGAATAAACACTTCGTGGTTAAGAATGAACACCTCGTGGGAAAAGAATGAACACCTCGTGGGAAAGAATGGACACCTCGTTTTTAAAAAATGGACCCCTCGTGGGAAAGAATGAACACCTGGTGGTAAAGAATGGACACCTCGTGGGAAAGAATGAACACCTGGTGGGAAAGAATGGACACATCGTGCGAATGAATGGACACCTCACGTGAAAGAATGTACACCTCTTGGGAAAGAATGAACACCTCGTGGAAAAGAATAAACACCTCGTGGGATAGAATGAACACCTCGTGGGAAAGAATGGATACCTCTTGGGAAAGAATGGACACATCGTGGGAAAAAAAGTACACCTCGTGGGAAAAAATGGACACCTCGTGGGAAAAAATAGACACCTCGTGGGAAAGAATGATCACGTCAAGGGTAAAATGGACACTTTGTGGGAAATAATGAACACATCGTTGGAACAAATGGACACCTCGTGGGAAAGAATGGACAACTCGAAGGAAAGAATAAACACCTCGTGGGAGAGAATGGACACCTCGTGGGAAAGAAGGGACACCTAACGGTAAAGAATAGACACCTCGTGAGAAAGAATGGACACCTCACGGGAAAGAATGGACACCTCGTCAGAAATTATGGACACCTTCAGGAAGGGAATTGACACCCCTTGGGAAAGAATGGACACCTCGTGGGAAAGAATGGACTCCTCGTGGGAAAGAATTGACAACTCACAGGAAAAAATGGACACCTCGTGGGAAAGAATGGACACCTCGTGGGAATGAATGGACACCTCGTGGGAAAGAATGGACACCTCGTGTGAAAGAATGGAAACCTCGTGGGAAAGAATGGACACCTCGTGGGAAAGAATGAACACCTCGTGGGAAAGAATGGACACCTCATGCGAATGAATGGACACCTCACGGGAAAGAATGGACACCTCTTGAGAAAGAATGAACACCTCGTGGGAAAAAAATCACACCTCAATGGAAATAATGGACACCTCGTGAGAAAGAATAAACATCTTGCGGGAAAAAATTGACACCTCACAGGAAAGAATGGACACCTCTTGGGAAAGAATTGACAACTCACGGGAAAAAATGGACACTTCGTGGGAAAGAATGGACACCTCGTGGAAAAGAATTGACAACTCACGTGAAAAAATGGACACTTCGGGGAAAAAAATGGACACCTCGTGGGAAAGAATAAACACCTCGTGGGAAATAATGGTCACCTCGTGGGAAAGAATGAACACTTCGTGGGAAAGAATGGACACCTCGTGGGAAAGAATGAACACTTCGTGGGAAAGAATGGACACCCCATGCGAATGAATGGACACCTCACGGGAAAGAATGGACACCTCGTGAGAAATGATGGACACATTGGGAAAAGAAATGGACACCTCGTGGGAAAGAATGGACACCTCGTGGGAAAAAAATGACACCTCAATGGAAATAATGGACACCTCGTGAGAAAGAATAAACATCTTGCGGAAAAAAAATTGACACCTCGATGAAAAGAATTGACACCTTACAGCAAAGAATGGACACCTCTTGGGAAAGAATTGACAACTCACGGGAAAAAATGGACACTTCGTGGGAAAGAATGGACACTTTGTGGAAAAGAATTGACAACTCACGTGAAAAAATGGACACTTCGTGGAAAAAAATGGACACCTCGTGGGAAAGAATAAACACCTCGTGGGAAATAATGGTCACCTATTGTGAAAGAATGGACACCTCGTGGGAAAGAATTAACACCTCGTGGGAAAGAATGGACACCTCGTGTGAAAAAAATGACACCTCAATGGAAATAATGGACACCTCGTGAGAAAGATTAAACATCTTGCGGGAAAAAAATTGACACCTCGATGAAAAGAATTGAAACCTCACATGAAAGAATGGACACCACTTGGGAAAGAATTGACAACTCACGGGGAAAAAATGGACACTTCGTGGGAAAGAATGGACACCTCGTGGAAAAGAATTGACAAATCACGTGAAAAAATGGACACTTCGTGGAAAAAAATGGACACCTCGTGGGAAAGAATAAACACCTCGTGGGAAATAATGGTCACCTAGTGGGAAAGAATGAATACCTCGTGGTAAAGAATGGACACCTAGTGGGAAAGAATGGACACCTCGTAGGAAAGAATGATAACGTCAAGGGAAAAAATGGACACTTTGTGGGAAATAATGGACAAATCTTTCGAAAAATGGACACCTCGTGGGAAAGAATGGACAATTCGAAGGAAAGAATGGACACCTAGTGGGAAAGAAGGGACACCTAACGGTAAAGAATAGACACCTCGTGGGAAAGTATGGACACCTTGTTCGAAAGAATGGACACCTCACGGGAAAGAATGGACACCTCGTGAGAAATTATGGACTCCTTGAGCAAAGGAATGGACACCCCTTGGGAAAGAATGGACACATCATGGGAAAGAATGGACACCTCGTGGAAAAGAATTGACAACTCACGGGAAAAAATAGACACTTCGTGGAAAAGAATAAACACCTCGTGGGAAATAATGGGCACATAGTGGGAAAGAATGAACACCTCGTGGGAAAGAATGGACACCTCGTGGGAAAGAATGGACACCTAGTTCGAAAGAATGGACACCTCGTGGGAAAAATGGACACCTCGTGCTAAAGAATTGACAACTCACAAGACAAAATGGACACCTCGTGGGAAAGAATGAACACCTTGTGGGAAAGAATGGTCACCTCGTGGGAAAGAATGGACACCTCTTGGGAAAGAATAAACACCTCGTTGGAAAGAATGGACAACTCGTGGGAAAGAATATACACCTCTTTGGAAAAAATTGACACCTCAATGGAAATAATGGACACCTCGTGGGAAAAGAATGAACACCTCGTGGGAAAGAATGGACACCTCGTTTTTAAAAAATGGACCCCTCGTGGGAAAGAATGAACACCTGGTGGTAAAGAATGGACACCTCGTGGGAAAGAATGAACACCTGGTGGGAAAGAATGGACACATCGTGCGAATGAATGGACACCTCACGTGAAAGAATGTACACCTCTTGGGAAAGAATGAACACCTCGTGGAAAAGAATAAACACCTCGTGGGATAGAATGAACACCTCGTGGGAAAGAATGGATACCTCTTGGGAAAGAATGGACACATCGTGGGAAAAAAGTACACCTCGTGGGAAAAAATGGACACCTCGTGGAAAAAAATAGACACCTCGTGGGAAAGAATGATCACGTCAAGGGTAAAATGGACACTTTGTGGGAAATAATGAACACATCGTTGGAACAAATGGACACCTCGTGGGAAAGAATGGACAACTCGAAGGAAAGAATAAACACCTCGTGGGAGAGAAGGGACACCTAACGGTAAAGAATAGACACCTCGTGCGAAAGAATGGACACCTCACGGGAAAGAATGGACACCTCGTCAGAAATTATGGACACCTTCAGGAAGGGAATTGACACCCCTTGGGAAAGAATGGACACCTCGTGGGAAAGAATGGACTCCTCGTGGGAAAGAATTGACAACTCACAGGAAAAAATGGACACCTCGTGGGAAAGAATGGACACCTCGTGGGAAAGAATAAACACTTCTTGGGAAAGAATGGACACCTCGTGGGAAAGAATGGACACCTCGTGTGAAAGAATGGACACCTCGTGGGAAAGAATGGACACCTCGTGGGAAAGAATGAACACCTCGTGGGAAAGAATGGACACCTCATGCGAATGAATGGACACCTCACGGGAAAGAATGAACACCTCGTGGGAAAAAAATCACACCTTAATGGAAATAATGGACACCTCGTGAGAAAGAATAAACATCTTGCGGGAAAAAATGGACACTTCGTGGGAAAGAATGGACACCTCGTGGAAAAGAATTGACAACTCACGTGAAAAAATGGACACTTCGGGGAAAAAAATGGACACCTCGTGGGAAAGAATAAACACCTCGTGGGAAATAATGGTCACCTCGTGGGAAAGAATGAACACTTTGTGGGAAAGAATGGACACCTCGTGGGAAAGAATGAACACTTCGTGGGAAAGAATGGACACCCCATGCGAATGAATGGACACCTCACGGGAAAGAATGGACACCTCGTGAGAAATGATGGACACATTGGGAAAAGAAATGGACACCTCGTGGGAAAGAATGGACACCTCGTGGGAAAAAAATGACACCTCAATGGAAATAATGGACACCTCGTGAGAAAGAATAAACATCTTGCGGGAAAAAAATTGACACCTCGATGAAAAGAATTGACACCTTACAGCAAAGAATGGACACCTCTTGGGAAAGAATTGACAACTCACGGGAAAAAATGGACACTTCGTGGGAAAGAATGGACACTTTGTGGAAAAGAATTGACAACTCACGTGAAAAAATGGACACCTCGTGGGAAAGAATGGACACCTCGTGGGAAAGAATAAACACTTCGTGGGAAAGAATGGACACCTCGTGGGAAAGAATGGACACCTCGTGTGAAAGAATGGAAACCTCGTGGGAAAGAATGGACACCTCGTGGGAAAGAATGAACACCTCGTGGGAAAGAATGGACACCTCATGCGAATGAATGGACACCTCACGGGAAAGAATGGACACCTCTTGAGAAAGAATGAACACCTCGTGGGAAAAAAATCACACCTCAATGGAAATAATGGACACCTCGTGAGAAAGAATAAACATCTTGCGGGAAAAAATTGACACCTCACAGGAAAGAATGGACACCTCTTGGGAAAGAATTGACAACTCACGGGAAAAAATGGACACTTCGTGGGAAAGAATGGACACCTCGTGGAAAAGAATTGACAACTCACGTGAAAAAATGGACACTTCGGGGAAA
Organism: Omphiscola glabra; assembly: GCA_964017045.1. Taxonomy (NCBI): domain Eukaryota; kingdom Metazoa; phylum Mollusca; class Gastropoda; family Lymnaeidae; genus Omphiscola; species Omphiscola glabra. The sequence goes on along the minus strand of OZ024806.1, from coordinate 1,727,437 downwards.
AAAATGGACACCTCGTGGGAAAGAATAAACACCTAATGGGAAATAACGGTCACCTCGTGGGAAAGAATGAACACTTCGTGGGAAAGAATGGACACCTCGTGGGAAAGAATGAACACTTCGTGGGAAAGAATGGACACCCCATGCGAATGAATGGACACCTCACGGGAAAGAATGGACACCTCGTGAGAAATGATGGACACATTGGGAAAAGAAATGGACACCTCGTGGGAAAGAATGGACACCTCGTGGGAAAAAAATGACACCTCAATGGAAATAATGGACACCTCGTGAGAAAGAATAAACATCTTGCGGGAAAAAAATTGACACCTCGATGAAAAGAATTGACACCTTACAGCAAAGAATGGACACCTCTTGGGAAAGAATTGACAACTCACGGGAAAAAATGGACACTTCGTGGGAAAGAATGGACACTTTGTGGAAAAGAATTGACAACTCACGTGAAAAAATGGACACTTCGTGGAAAAAAATGGACACCTCGTGGGAAAGAATAAACACCTCGTGGGAAATAATGGTCACCTATTGTGAACGAATGGACACCTCGTGGGAAAGAATTAACACCTCGTGGGAAAGAATGGACACCTCGTGTGAAAAAAATGACACCTCAATGGAAATAATGGACACCTCGTGAGAAAGATTAAACATCTTGCGGGAAAAAAATTGACACCTCGATGAAAAGAATTGAAACCTCACATGAAAGAATGGACACCACTTGGGAAAGAATTGACAACTCACGGGGAAAAAATGGACACTTCGTGGGAAAGAATGGACACCTCGTGGAAAAGAATTGACAAATCACGTGAAAAAATGGACACTTCGTGGAAAAAAATGGACACCTCGTGGGAAAGAATAAACACCTCGTGGGAAATAATGGTCACCTAGTGGGAAAGAATGAATACCTCGTGGTAAAGAATGGACACCTAGTGGGAAAGAATGGACACCTCGTAGGAAAGAATGATAACGTCAAGGGAAAAAATGGACACTTTGTGGGAAATAATGGACAAATCTTTCGAAAAATGGACACCTCGTGGGAAAGAATGGACAATTCGTAGGAAAGAATGGACACCTAGTGGGAAAGAAGGGACACCTAACGGTAAAGAATAGACACCTCGTGGGAAAGTATGGACACCTTGTTCGAAAGAATGGACACCTCACGGGAAAGAATGGACACCTCGTGAGAAATTATGGACTCCTTGAGCAAAGGAATGGACACCCCTTGGGAAAGAATGGACACATCATGGGAAAGAATGGACACCTCGTGGAAAAGAATTGACAACTCACGGGAAAAAATAGACACTTCGTGGAAAAGAATAAACACCTCGTGGGAAATAATGGGCACATAGTGGGAAAGAATGAACACCTCGTGGGAAAGAATGGACACCTCGTGGGAAAGAATGGACACCTAGTTCGAAAGAATGGACACCTCGTGGGAAAAATGGACACCTCGTGCTAAAGAATTGACAACTCACAAGACAAAATGGACACCTCGTGGGAAAGAATGAACACCTTGTGGGAAAGAATGGTCACCTCGTGGGAAAGAATGGACACCTCTTGGGAAAGAATAAACACCTCGTTGGAAAGAATGGACAACTCGTGGGAAAGAATATACACCTCTTTGGAAAAAATTGACACCTCAATGGAAATAATGGACACCTCGTGGGAAAAGAATGAACACCTCGTGGGAAAGAATGGACACCTCGTTTTTAAAAAATGGACCCCTCGTGGGAAAGAATGAACACCTGGTGGTAAAGAATGGACACCTCGTGGGAAAGAATGAACACCTGGTGGGAAAGAATGGACACATCGTGCGAATGAATGGACACCTCACGTGAAAGAATGTACACCTCTTGGGAAAGAATGAACACCTCGTGGAAAAGAATAAACACCTCGTGGGATAGAATGAACACCTCGTGGGAAAGAATGGATACCTCTTGGGAAAGAATGGACACATCGTGGGAAAAAAGTACACCTCGTGGGAAAAAATGGACACCTCGTGGAAAAAAATAGACACCTCGTGGGAAAGAATGATCACGTCAAGGGTAAAATGGACACTTTGTGGGAAATAATGAACACATCGTTGGAACAAATGGACACCTCGTGGGAAAGAATGGACAACTCGAAGGAAAGAATAAACACCTCGTGGGAGAGAAGGGACACCTAACGGTAAAGAATAGACACCTCGTGCGAAAGAATGGACACCTCACGGGAAAGAATGGACACCTCGTCAGAAATTATGGACACCTTCAGGAAGGGAATTGACACCCCTTGGGAAAGAATGGACACCTCGTGGGAAAGAATGGACTCCTCGTGGGAAAGAATTGACAACTCACAGGAAAAAATGGACACCTCGTGGGAAAGAATGGACACCTCGTGGGAAAGAATAAACACTTCTTGGGAAAGAATGGACACCTCGTGGGAAAGAATGGACACCTCGTGTGAAAGAATGGACACCTCGTGGGAAAGAATGGACACCTCGTGGGAAAGAATGAACACCTCGAGGGAAAGAATGGACACCTCATGCGAATGAATGGACACCTCACGGGAAAGAATGAACACCTCGTGGGAAAAAAAGCACACCTTAATGGAAATAATGGACACCTCGTGAGAAAGAATAAACATCTTGCGGGAAAAAATGGACACTTCGTGGGAAAGAATGGACACCTCGTGGAAAAGAATTGACAACTCACGTGAAAAAATGGACACTTCGGGGAAAAAAATGGACACCTCGTGGGAAAGAATAAACACCTCGTGGGAAATAATGGTCACCTCGTGGGAAAGAATGAACACTTTGTGGGAAAGAATGGACACTTCGTGGGAAAGAATGAACACTTCGTGGGAAAGAATGGACACCCCATGCGAATGAATGGACACCTCACGGGAAAGAATGGACACCTCGTGAGAAATGATGGACACATTGGGAAAAGAAATGGACACCTCGTGGGAAAGAATGGACACCTCGTGGGAAAAAAATGACACCTCAATGGAAATAATGGACACCTCGTGAGAAAGAATAAACATCTTGCGGGAAAAAAATTGACACCTCGATGAAAAGAATTGACACCTTACAGCAAAGAATGGACACCTCTTGGGAAAGAATTGACAACTCACGGGAAAAAATGGACACTTCGTGGGAAAGAATGGACACTTTGTGGAAAAGAATTGACAACTCACGTGAAAAAATGGACACTTCGTGGAAAAAAATGGACACCTCGTGGGAAAGAATAAACACCTCGTGGGAAATAATGGTCACCTATTGTGAAAGAATGGACACCTCGTGGGAAAGAATTAACACCTCGTGGGAAAGAATGGACACCTCGTGTGAAAAAAATGACACCTCAATGGAAATAATGGACACCTCGTGAGAAAGATTAAACATCTTGCGGGAAAAAAATTGACACCTCGATGAAAAGAATTGACACCTCACATGAAAGAATGGACACCACTTGGGAAAGAATTGACAACTCACGGGGAAAAAATGGACACTTCGTGGGAAAGAATGGACACCTTGTGGAAAAGAATTGACAAATCACGTGAAAAAATGGACACTTCGTGGAAAAGAATAAACACCTCGTGGGAAATAATGGTCACCTAGTGGGAAAGAATGAATACCTCGTGGTAAAGAATGGACACCTAGTGGGAAAGAATGGACACCTCGTAGGAAAGAATGATAACGTCAAGGGAAAAAATGGACACTTTCTGGGAAATAATGGACAAATCTTTCGAAAAATGGACACCTCGTGGGAAAGAATGGACAATTCGTAGGAAAGAATGGACACCTAGTGGGAAAGAAGGGACACCTAACGGTAAAGAATAGACACCCATCGTGTGAAAGTATGGACACCTTGTTCGAAAGAATGGACACCTCACGGGAAAGAATGGACACCTCGTGAGAAATTATGGACTCCTTGAGCAAAGGAATGGACACCCCTTGGGAAAGAATGGACACATCATGGGAAAGAATGGACACCTCGTGGAAAAGAATTGACAACTCACGGGAAAAAATAGACACTTCGTGGAAAAGAATAAACACATCGTGGGAAATAATGGACACATAGTGGGAAAGAATGAACACCTCGTGGGAAAGAATGGACACCTCGTGGGAAAGAATGGACACCTAGTTCGAAAGAATGGACACCTCGTGGGAAAAATGGACACCTCGTGCGAAAGAATTGACAACTCACAAGAAAAAATGGACACCTCGTGGGAAAGAATGAACACCTTGTGGGAAAGAATGGTCACCTCGTGGGAAAGAATGGACACCTCTTGGGAAAGAATAAACACCTCGTTGGAAAGAATGGACAACTCGTGGGAAAGAATATACACCTCTTTGGAAAAAATTGACACCTCAATGGAAATAATGGACACCTCGTGGGAAAAAATGGACACCTCTTGAGAAAGAATAAACACCTTGTGGGAAAGAATGGACACGTCGTGAGAAAGAATTAAAACCTCGTGGGAAAGAATGGTTACCTCGTGGGAAAGAATGAACACTTCGTGGGAAAGAATGGACACCTCGTGGGAAAGAATGGACACCTCGTGGGAAAAAATTGACACCTCAAGGGAGATAATGGACACCTCGTGAGAAAGAATAAACACCTTGTGGGAAAAAAATGGACACCTTGGTAAAAAGAATTGACACCTCACGGGAAAGAATGGACACCTCGTAAGAAAGAATGGACACCTCGTGGGAAAGAATGGACACCTCGTGGGAAAGAATGGACACCTCGTGCGAAAGAATGGACACCTCGTGAGAAATTATGGACACATTGATGAAAGGAATGGACACCCTTTGGGAAAGAATGGACACCTCGTGGGAAAAAATGGACACCTCTTGAGAAAGAATAAACATCTTGGGGGAAAGAATGGACACGTCGTGAGAAAGAATTAAAACCTCGTGGGAAAGAATGGTTACCTCGTGGGAAAGAATGAACACTTCGTGGGAAAGAATGGACACCTCGTGGGAAAGAATGGACACCTCACAGGAAAAATGGACACCTCTTTGGAAAGAATGGACACCTCGTGGGAAAGAATAAACACTTCGTGGTTAAGAATGAACACCTCGTGGGAAAAGAATGAACACCTCGTGGGAAAGAATGGACACCTCGTTTTTTAAAAAATGGACCCCTCGTGGGAAAGAATGAACACCTGGTGGTAAAGAATGGACACCTCGTGGGAAAGAATGAACACCTGGTGGGAAAGAATGGACACATCGTGCGAATGAATGGACACCTCACGTGAAAGAATGTACACCTCTTGGGAAAGAATGAACACCTCGTGGAAAAGAATAAACACCTCGTGGGATAGAATGAACACCTAGTGGGAAAGAATGGATACCTCGTGGGAAAGAATGGACACATCGTGGGAAAAAAGTACACCTCGTTGGAAAAAATGGACACCTCGTGGGAAAAAAATAGACACCTCGTGGGAAAGAATGATCACGTCAAGGGTAAAATGGACACTTTGTGGGAAATAATGAACACATCGTTGGAACAAATGGACACCTCGTGGGAAAGAATGGACAACTCGAAGGAAAGAATGAACACCTCGTGGGAGAGAATGGACACCTCGTGGGAAAGAAGGGACACCTAACGGTAAAGAATAGACACCTCGTGCGAAAGAATGGACACCTCACGGGAAAGAATGGACAACTCACAGGAAAAAATGGACACCTCGTCAGAAATTATGGACACCTTCAGGAAGGGAATTGACACCCCTTGGGAAAGAATGGACACCTCGTGGGAAAGAATGGACTCCTCGTGGGAAAGAATTGACAACTCACAGGAAAAAATGGACACCTCGTGTGAAAGAATGGACACCTCGTGGGAAAGAATGGACACCTCGTGGGAAAGAATGAACACCTCGTGGGAAAGAATGGACACCTCATGCGAATGAATGGACACCTCACGGGAAAGAATGGACACCTCGTGAGAAAGAATGAACACCTCATGGGAAAAAAATGACACCTCAATGGAAATAATGGACACCTCGTGAGAAAGAATAAACATCTTGCGGGAAAAAATTGACACCTCACAGGAAAGAATGGACACCTCTTGGGAAAGAATTGACAACTCACGGGAAAAAATGGACACTTCGTGGGAAAGAATGGACACCTCGTGGAAAAGAATTGACAACTCACGTGAAAAAATGGACACTTCGGGGAAAAAAATGGACACCTCGTGGGAAAGAATAAACACCTCGTGGGAAATAATGGTCACCTCGTGGGAAAGATTGAACACTTCGTGGGAAAGAATGGACACCTCGTGGGAAAGAATGAACACTTCGTGGGAAAGAATGGACACCCCATGCGAATGAAAGGACACCTCACGGGAAAGAATGGACACCTCGTGAGAAATGATGGACACATTGGGAAAAGAAATGGACACCTCGTGGGAAAGAATGGACACCTCGTGGGAAAAAAATGACACCTCAATGGAAATAATGGACACCTCGTGAGAAAGAATAAACATCTTGCGGGAAAAAAATTGACACCTCGATGAAAAGAATTGACACCTTACAGGAAAGAATGGACACCTCTTGGGAAAGAATTGACAACTCACGGGAAAAAATGGACACTTCGTGGGAAAGAATGGACACTTTGTGGAAAAGAATTGACAACTCACGTGAAAAAATGGACACTTCGTGGAAAAAAATGGACACCTCGTGGGAAAGAATAAACACCTCGTGGGAAATAATGGTCACCTCTTGTGAAAGAATGGACACCTCGTGGGAAAGAATTAACACCTCGTGGGAAAGAATGGACACCTCGTGTGAAAAAAATGACACCTCAATGGAAATAATGGACACCTCGTGAGAAAGATTAAACATCTTGCGGGAAAAAAATTTACACCTCGATGAAAAGAATTGACACCTCACATGAAAGAATGGACACCACTTGGGAAAGAATTGACAACTCACGGGAAAAAATGGACACTTCGTGGGAAAGAATGGACACCTCGTGGAAAAGAATTGACAAATCAAGTGAAAAAATGGACACTTCGTGGAAAAAAATGGACACCTCGTGGGAAAGAATAAACACCTCGTGGGAAATAATGGTCACCTAGTGGGAAAGAATGAATACCTCGTGGGAAAGAATGGACACCTAGTGGGAAAGAATGGTCACCTCGTAGGAAAGAATGATAACGTCAAGGGAAAAAATGGACACTTTGTGGGAAATAATGAACACATCGTTGGAACAAATGGACACCTCGTGGGAAAGAATGGACAACTCGAAGGAAAGAATGAACACCTCGTGGGAGAGAATGGACACCTCGTGGGAAAGAAGGGACACCTAACGGTAAAGAATAGACACCTCGTGCGAAAGAATGGACACCTCACGGGAAAGAATGGACAACTCACAGGAAAAAATGGACACCTCGTCAGAAATTATGGACACCTTCAGGAAGGGAATTGACACCCCTTGGGAAAGAATGGACACCTCGTGGGAAAGAATGGACTCCTCGTGGGAAAGAATTGACAACTCACAGGAAAAAATGGACACCTCGTGTGAAAGAATGGACACCTCGTGGGAAAGAATGGACACCTCGTGGGAAAGAATGAACACCTCGTGGGAAAGAATGGACACCTCATGCGAATGAATGGACACCTCACGGGAAAGAATGGACACCTCGTGAGAAAGAATGAACACCTCATGGGAAAAAAATGACACCTCAATGGAAATAATGGACACCTCGTGAGAAAGAATAAACATCTTGCGGGAAAAAATTGACACCTCACAGGAAAGAATGGACACCTCTTGGGAAAGAATTGACAACTCACGGGAAAAAATGGACACTTCGTGGGAAAGAATGGACACCTCGTGGAAAAGAATTGACAACTCACGTGAAAAAATGGACACTTCGGGGAAAAAAATGGACACCTCGTGGGAAAGAATAAACACCTCGTGGGAAATAATGGTCACCTCGTGGGAAAGATTGAACACTTCGTGGGAAAGAATGGACACCTCGTGGGAAAGAATGAACACTTCGTGGGAAAGAATGGACACCCCATGCGAATGAAAGGACACCTCACGGGAAAGAATGGACACCTCGTGAGAAATGATGGACACATTGGGAAAAGAAATGGACACCTCGTGGGAAAGAATGGACACCTCGTGGGAAAAAAATGACACCTCAATGGAAATAATGGACACCTCGTGAGAAAGAATAAACATCTTGCGGGAAAAAAATTGACACCTCGATGAAAAGAATTGACACCTTACAGGAAAGAATGGACACCTCTTGGGAAAGAATTGACAACTCACGGGAAAAAATGGACACTTCGTGGGAAAGAATGGACACTTTGTGGAAAAGAATTGACAACTCACGTGAAAAAATGGACACTTCGTGGAAAAAAATGGACACCTCGTGGGAAAGAATAAACACCTCGTGGGAAATAATGGTCACCTCTTGTGAAAGAATGGACACCTCGTGGGAAAGAATTAACACCTCGTGGGAAAGAATGGACACCTCGTGTGAAAAAAATGACACCTCAATGGAAATAATGGACACCTCGTGAGAAAGATTAAACATCTTGCGGGAAAAAAATTTACACCTCGATGAAAAGAATTGACACCTCACATGAAAGAATGGACACCACTTGGGAAAGAATTGACAACTCACGGGAAAAAATGGACACTTCGTGGGAAAGAATGGACACCTCGTGGAAAAGAATTGACAAATCAAGTGAAAAAATGGACACTTCGTGGAAAAAAATGGACACCTCGTGGGAAAGAATAAACACCTCGTGGGAAATAATGGTCACCTAGTGGGAAAGAATGAATACCTCGTGGGAAAGAATGGACACCTAGTGGGAAAGAATGGTCACCTCGTAGGAAAGAATGATAACGTCAAGGGAAAAAATGGACACTTTGTGGGAAATAATGGACAAATCTTTCGAAAAATGGACACCTCGTGGGAAAGAATGGACAATTCGTAGGAAAGAATGGACACCTAGTGGGAAAGAAGGGACACCTAACGGTAAAGAATAGACACCTCGTGGGAAAGTATGGACACCTTGTTCGAAAGAATGGACACCTCACGGGAAAGAATGGACACCTCGTGAGAAATTATGGACTCCTTGAGCAAAGGAATGGACACCCCTTGGGAAAGAATGGACACATCATGGGAAAGAATGGACACCTCGTGGAAAAGAAATGACAACTCACGGGAAAAAATAGACACTTCGTGGAAAAGAATAAACACCTCGTGGGAAATAATGGACACATAGTGGGAAAGAATGAACACCTCGTGGGAAAGAATGGACACCTCGTGGGAAAGAAAGGACACCTAGGTCAAAAGAATGGACACCTCGTGGGAAAAATGGACACCTCGTGCGAAAGAATTGACAACTCACAAGAAAAAATGGACACCTCGTGGGAAAGAATGAACACCTTGTGGGAAAGAATGGTCACCTCGTGGGAAAGAATGGACACCTCTTGGGAAAGAATAAACACCTCGTTGGAAAGAATGGACACCTCGTGGGAAAGAATATACACCTCTTTGGAAAAAATTGACACCTCAAGGGAAATAATGGACACCTCTTGCGAAAAAATGGACACCTCTTGAGAAAGAATAAACACCTTGTGGGAAAGAATATACACGTCGTGAGAAAGAATTAAAACCTCGTGGGAAAGAATGGTTACCTCGTGGGAAAGAATGAACACTTCGTGGGAAAGAATGGACACCTCGTGGGAAAGAATGGAAACCTCGTGGGAAAAAATTGACACCTCAAGGGAGATAATGGACACCTCGTGAGAAAGAATAAACACCTTGTGGGAAAAAAATGGACACCTTGGTAAAATGAATTGACACCTCACGGGAAAGAATGGACACCTCGTAAGAAAGAATGGACACCTCGTGGGAAAGAATGGACACCTCGTGGGAAAGAATGGACACCTCGTGCGAAAGAATGGACACCTCGTGGGATAGAATGAACACCTTGTGGGAAAGAATGGATACGTCGTGGGAAAGAATGGACACATCGTGGGAAAAAAGTACATCTCGTGGGAAAAAATGGACTCCTCGTGGGAAAGAATAGACACCTCGTGGGAAAGAATGATCACGTCAAGGGTAAAATGGACACTTTGTGCGAAATAATGAACACATCGTTGGAACAAATGGACACCTCGTGGGAAAGAATGGACAACTCGAAGGAAAGAGTGAACACCTCGTGGGAGAGAATGGACACCTCGTGGGAAATAATGGACACCTAGTGTGAAAGAATGAACAACTCAAGAGAAAGAATGGACACCTTGTGGGAAAGAATGGACACCCAATGGGAAAGAATATGACACCTCGTGGGAACGAATGGATACCTCGTTGGAAAGAATGAAAACGTCACCGGAAAGAATGGACAACTCGTGGGGAAAAAAGGACACTCGCGTGAAAGAATTGACACATAGTGGGAAATAATAGACACCTCGTGGGAAAGAATTTAATATCTCTAGGGAAGGAATTGACACCTCGTGGGAAAGATTTGACAACTCACGAGAAAGAATGAACATCTGGTGGGAAAGAATGGACACCTCGTGAGAAAGAATAAACACCTCGTGGAAAAGAATGGCACCTCGTGGGGAGAACGGACACCTCGTGGGAAAGAATGAACACCTCTTGGGAAAGAAAGGACACCTCGTTAGAAAGAATAAAAACATTGTGGGAAAGAATGGACACCTCGTCGGAAAGAATGGACACCTCGTGGGAAAGAATGAAAACCTCATGGGAAAGAATAAACACCTCGTGTGAAAGAATGGGCACCTCGTGAAAAGAATGGACACCTCGTGGGAAAAAATTCACAACTGAAGGGAAAGAATGTACACCTCGATGAAAAGAGTTGACACCTCACGGGAAAGAATGGACACCTCGTGGGAAATAATAAACACCTCGTGGGAAAGAATGAACACCTCGTGGTAAAGAATGGAAACCTGGTGGGAAAGAATGGACACCTCGTGGGAAAGAATAGCCAATGGGAAAAAATTGACACCTCAAGGGAAATAATGGACACCTCGTGAGAAAGAATAAACACCTTGTGGGGAAAAAATTGACACCTCGATGAAAAGAATTGACACCTCTTGGGAAAGAATGGGCACCTCGTGTGAAAGAATAAACACCTCGTGGGAAAGAATGGACACCTCGTGGGAAAGAATGAACACCTCGTGGGAAAGAATTGACAACTCACAAGAAAAAATGGACACCTCGTGGGAAAGAATGAACACCTTGTGGGAAAGAATGGTCACCTCGTGGGAAAGAATGGACACCTCTTGAGAAAGAATAAACACCTCGTTGGAAAGAATGGACACCTCGTGGGAAAGAATGAACACCTCGTGGGAAAGAATAAACACTTCGTGGGGAAAAATGGACACCTCGTTGAAAAGAATTGACAACTGGTGGGAAAGAATGGACACCTCATGGGAAAAAATGGACACCTCGTGGGAAATAATATTCACCTTGTGGGAAAGAATGGACACCTCGTGAGAAAGAATGGACATCTCGTGGGAAAGAATGGACACGTCACGGGAAAGATGTACAACTCGTGGGGAAAAATGGACATTCACGGGAAAGAATGGACACCTCGTGGTAAAAAATTGACAACTCAAGGGAATTAATGGACACCTTTTGAGAAAGAATAAACACCTTGTAGGTAAAAAATTGACAGCTCGATGAAAAGAATTGACACCTCACGGGAAAGAATGGACAACTCGTGGGAAAGAATGGACACCTCGTGGGAAAGTATGGACACCTTGTTCGAAAGAATGGACAGCTCACGGGAAAGAATGGACACCTCGTGAGAAATTATGGAATCCTTGAGCAAAGGAATGGACAACCCTTGGGAAAGAATGGACACATCATGGGAAAGAATGGACACCTCGTGGAAAAGAATTGACAACTCACGGGAAAAAATAGACACTTCGTGGAAAAGAATAAACACCTCGTGGGAAATAATGGACACATAGTGGGAAAGAATGAACACCTCGTGGGAAAGAATGGACACCTCGTGGGAAAGAATGGACACCTAGTTCGAAAGAATGGACACCTCGTGGGAAAAATGGACACCTCGTGCGAAAGAATTGACAAGTCACAAGAAAAAATGGACACCTCGTGGGAAAGAATGAACACCTTGTGGGAAAGAATGGTCACCTCGTGGGAAAGAATGGACACCTCTTGGGAAAGAATAAACACCTCGTTGGAAAGAATGGACACCTCGTGGGAAAGAATATACACCTCTTTGGAAAAAATTGACACCTCAATGGAAATAATGGACACCTCGTGGGAAAAAATGGACACCTCTTGAGAAAGAATAAACACCTTGTGGGAAAGAATGGACACGTCGTGAGAAAGAATTAAAACCTCGTGGGAAAGAATGGTTACCTCGTGGGAAAGAATGAACACTTCGTGGGAAAGAATGGACACCTCGTGGGAAAAAATTGACACCTCAAGGGAGATAATGGACACCTCGTGAGAAAGAATAAACACCTTGTGGGAAAAAATGGACACCTTGGTAAAAAGAATTGACACCTCACGGGAAAGAATGGACACCTCGTAAGAAAGAATGGACACCTCGTGGGAAAGAATGGACACCTCGTGGGAAAGAATGGACACCTCGTGCGAAAGAATGGACACCTCACTGGAAAGAATGGACACCTCGTGAGAAATTATGGACACATTGATGAAAGGAATGGACACCCTTTGGGAAAGAATGGACACCTCGTGGGAAAAAATGGACACCTCTTGAGAAAGAATAAACACCTTGTGGGAAAGAATGGACACGTCGTGAGAAAGAATTAAAACCTCGTGGGAAAGAATGGTTACCTCGTGGGAAAGAATGAACACTTCGTGGGAAAGAATGGACACCTCGTGGGAAAGAATGGACACCTCACAGGAAAAATGGACACCTCTTTGGAAAGAATGGACACCTCGTGGGAAAGAATAAACACTTCGTGGTTAAGAATGAACACCTCGTGGGAAAAGAATGAACACCTCTTGGGAAAGAATGGACACCTCGTTTTTAAAAAATGGACCCCTCGTGGGAAAGAATGAACACCTGGTGGTAAAGAATGGACACCTCGTCGGAAAGAATGAACACCTGGTGGGAAAGAATGGACACATCGTGCGAATGAATGGACACCTCACGTGAAAGAATGTACACCTCTTGGGAAAGAATGAACACCTCGTGGAAAAGAATAAACACCTCGTGGGATAGAATGAACACCTAGTGGGAAAGAATGGATACCTCGTGGGAAAGAATGGACACATCGTGGGAAAAAAGTACACCTCGTGGGAAAAAATGGACACCTCGTGGGAAAAAATAGACACCTCGTGGGAAAGAATGATCACGTCAAGGGTAAAATGGACACTTTGTGGGAAATAATGAACACATCGTTGGAACAAATGGACACCTCGTGGGAAAGAATGGACAACTCGAAGGAAAGAATGAACACCTCGTGGGAGAGAATGGACACCTCGTGGGAAAGAAGGGACACCTAACGGTAAAGAAAAGACACCTCGTGCGAAAGAATGGACACCTCACGGGAAAGAATGGACAACTCACAGGAAAAAATGGACACCTCGTCAGAAATTATGGACACCTTCAGGAAGGGAATTGACACCCCTTGGGAAAGAATGGACACCTCGTGGGAAAGAATGGACTCCTCGTGGGAAAGAATTGACAACTCACAGGAAAAAATGGACACCTCGTGGGAAAGAATGGACACCTCGTGGGAAAGAATAAACACTTCGTGGGAAAGAATGGACACCTCGTGGGAAAGAATGGACACCTCGTGTGAAAGAATGGACACCTCGTGGGAAAGAATGGACACCTCGTGGGAAAGAATGAACACCTCGTGGGAAAGAATGGACACCTCATGCGAATGAATGGACACCTCACGGGAAAGAATGGACACCTCGTGAGAAAGAATGAACACCTCATGGGAAAAAAATGACACCTCAATGGAAATAATGGACACCTCGTGAGAAAGAATAAACATCTTGCGGGAAAAAATTGACACCTCACAGGAAAGAATGGACACCTCTTGGGAAAGAATTGACAACTCACGGGAAAAAATGGACACTTCGTGGGAAAGAATGGACACCTCGTGGAAAAGAATTGACAACTCACGTGAAAAAATGGACACTTCGGGGAAAAAAATGGACACCTCGTGGGAAAGAATAAACACCTCGTGGGAAATAATGGTCACCTCGTGGGAAAGAATGAACACTTCGTGGGAAAGAATGGACACCTCGTGGGAAAGAATGAACACTTCGTGGGAAAGAATGGACACCCCATGCGAATGAAAGGACACCTCACGGGAAAGAATGGACACCTCGTGAGAAATGATGGACACATTGGGAAAAGAAATGGACACCTCGTGGGAAAGAATGGACACCTAGTGGGAAAAAAATGACACCTCAATGGAAATAATGGACACCTCGTGAGAAAGAATAAACATCTTGCGGGAAAAAAATTGACACCTCGATGAAAAGAATTGACACCTTACAGGAAAGAATGGACACCTCTTGGGAAAGAATTGACAACTCACGGGAAAAAATGGACACTTCGTGGGAAAGAATGGACACTTTGTGGAAAAGAATTGACAACTCACGTGAAAAAATGGACACTTCGTGGAAAAAAATGGACACCTCGTGGGAAAGAATAAACACCTCGTGGGAAATAATGGTCACCTCTTGTGAAAGAATGGACACCTCGTGGGAAAGAATTAACACCTCTTGTGAAAGAATGGACACCTCGTGGGAAAGAATTAACACCTCACGTGAAAGAATAAACACCTCGTGGGAAATAATGGTCACCTCTTGTGAAAGAATGGACACCTCGTGGGAAAGAATTAACACCTCGTGGGAAAGAATGGACACCTCGTGTGAAAAAAATGACACCTCAATGGAAATAATGGACACCTCGTGAGAAAGATTAAACATCTTGCGGGAAAAAAATTGACACCTCGATGAAAAGAATTGACACCTCAAATGAAAGAATGGACACCACTTGGGAAAGAATTGACAACTCACGGGGAAAAAATGGACACTTCGTGGGAAAGAATGGACACCTCGTGGAAAAGAATTGACAAATCACGTGAAAAAATGGACACTTCGTGGAAAAAATGGACACCTCGTGGGAAAGAATAAACACCTCGTGGGAAATAATGGTCACCTAGTGGGAAAGAATGAATACCTCGTGGCAAAGAATGGACACCTAGTGGGAAAGAATGGACACCTCGTAGGAAAGAATGATAACGTCAAGGGAAAAAATGGACACTTTGTGGGAAATAATGGACAAATCTTTCGAAAAATGGACACCTCGTGGGAAAGAATGGACAATTCGTAGGAAAGAATGAACACCTAGTGGGAAAGAAGGAACACCTAACGGTAAAGAATAGACACCTCGTGGGAAAGTATGGACACCTTGTTCGAAAGAATGGACACCTCACGGGAAAGAATGGACACCTCGTGAGAAATTATGGACTCCTTGAGCAAAGGAATGGACACCCCTTGGGAAAGAATGGACACATCATGGGAAAGAATGGACACCTCGTGGAAAAGAATTGACAACTCACGGGAAAAAATAGACACTTCGTGGAAAAGAATGAACACCTCGTGGGAAATAATGGACACATAGTGGGAAAGAATGAACACCTCGTGGGTAAGAATGGACACCTCGTGGGAAAGAATGAACACCTTGTGGGAAAGAATGGTCACCTCGTGGGAAAGAATGGACACCTCTTGGGAAAGAATAAACACCTCGTTGGAAAGAATGGACACCTCGTGGGAAAGAATATACACCTCTTTGGAAAAAATTGACACCTCAAGGGAAATAATGGACACCTCGTGGGAAAAAATGGACACCTCTTGAGAAAGAATAAACACCTTGTGGGAAAGAATGGACACGTCGTGAGAAAGAATTAAAACCTCGTGGGAAAGAATGGTTACCTCGTGGGAAAGAATGAACACTTCGTGGGAAAGAATGGACACCTCGTGGGAAAGAATGGGCACGTCGTGGGAAAAAATTGACACCTCAAAGGAGATAATGGACACCTCGTGAGAAGGAATAAACACCTTGTGGGAAAAAAATGGACACCTTGGTAAAAAGAATTGACACCTCACGGGAAAGAATGGACACCTCGTAAGAAAGAATGGACACCTCGTGGGAAAGAATGGACACCTCGTGGGAAAGAATGGACACCTCGTGCGAAAGAATGGACACCTCACTGGAAAGAATGGACACCTCGTGAGAAATTATGGACACATTGATGAAAGGAATGGACACCCTTTGGGAAAGAATGGACACCTCGTGGGAAAGAATAAACACCTCGTGGGATAGAATGAACACCTTGTGGGAAAGAATGGATACGTCGTGGGAAAGAATGGACACATCGTGGGAAAAAAGTACATCTCGTGGGAAAAAATGGACTCCTCGTGGGAAAGAATAGACACCTCGTGGGAAAGAATGATCACGTCAAGGGTAAAATGGACACTTTGTGGGAAATAATGAACACATCGTTGGAACAAATGGACACCTCGTGGGAAAGAATGGACAACTCGAAGGAAAGAGTGAACACCTCGTGGGAAAGAATAGCCAATGGGAAAAAATTGACACCTCAAGGGAAATAATGGACACCTCGTGAGAAAGAATAAACACCTTGTGGGGAAAAAATTGACACCTCGATGAAAAGAATTGACACCTCTTGGGAAAGAATTGACACCTCGTGGGAAAGAATGGACACCTCGTGTGAAAGAATAAACACCTCGTGGGAAAGAATGGACACCTCGTGGGAAAGAATGAACACCTCGTGGGAAAGAATGGACACATCGTGGGAAAGAATGGACACCACTTGGGAAAAAAGACACCTAGTGGGAAAAAATAGACACCTCGTGGAAAAGAATAGTCACCTCTTGGGAAAAAATGGACACATCGTGGGAAAGAAGGGACACCTCGTAAGAAAGAATGGACACCTCGTGGGAAAAAATGGACACCTCGTGCGAAAGAATTGACAACTCACAAGAAAAAATGGACACCTCGTGGGAAAGAATGAACACCTTGTGTGAAAGAATGGTCACCTCGTGGGAAAGAATGGACACCTCTTGAGAAAGAATAAACACCTCGTTGGAAAGAATGGACACCTCGTGGGAAAGAATGAACACCTCGTGGGAAAGAATAAACACTTCGTGGGAAAAATGGACACCTCGTTGAAAAGAATTGACAACTGGTGGGAAAGAATGGACACCTCATGGGAAAAAATGGACACCTCGTGGGAAAGAATATTCACCTTGTGGGAAAGAATGGACACCTCGTGAGAAAGAATGGACATCTCGTGGGAAAGAATGGACACGTCACGGGAAAAGATGTACAACTCGTGGGGAAAAAAGGACATTCACGGGAAAGAATTGACACCTCGTGGGAAAGAATGGACACCTCATGGGAAAGAATTGACAACTCACGGAAAAGAATAAACACCTCGTGGGAAAGAATTGACACCTCGTGGGAAAGAATGGACACCTCGTGGTAAAAAATTGACAACTCAAGGGAATTAATGGACACCTTTTGAGAAAGAATAAACACCTTGTGGGAAAAAAATTGACAGCTCGATGAAAAGAATTGACACCTCAAGGGAAAGAATGGACAACTCGTGGGAAAGAATGGACACCTCGTGGGAAAGAATGGACACCTCGTGCGAAAGAATGGACAGCTCACGGGAAATAATGGACATCCCTTGGGAAAGAATGGACACCTCATGGGAAAGAATAAACACCTCGTGGGAAAGAATGTACACCTCGTGGGATAGAATGAACACCTCGTGGGAAAGAATGGACGCCTCGTTGGAAAGAATAGACACCTCGTGGGAAAGAATGGACACCTCGTGGGAAAAAATGGACACCTCGTTGGAAAGAATAGACACCTCGTGGGAAAGAATGATCACGCCACTGGAAAAAATGGACACTTTGTGGGAAAGAATGGACACATTGATGGAACAAATGGACACCTCGTGTGAAGAAATGGTCAACTCGAAGGAAAGAATGGAACCTCGTGGGAGAGAATGGACACCTCGTGGGAAAAAAAGGACACCTAACGGTAAAGAATGGACACCTCGTATGAAAGAATAAACACCTCGTGGGGAAAAATGGACACGTCGTGGGAAAGAATAGACACCTCGTGGGAAAGAATGATCACGTCAAAGGAAAAAATGGACACTTTGTGGGAAAGAATAGACACATCGTTGGAACAAATGGACACCTCGTGGGAGAGAATGGACACCTTGTGGGAAAGAATGGACTCCTAACGGTAAAGACCAAACACCTCGTGGGAAATAATGGACTACTCGTGGGAAAGAATGGACACCTCGTGGAAAAAAATGTACACCTCGTATGAAAGAATGGACACCTCGTGATGAAAAAAAGACACCTCGTGGGAAAGAATGATCACGTCAAAGGAAAAAATGGACACTTTGTGGGAAAGAATAGACACATCGTTGGAACAAATGGACACATTGTGGGAAAGAATGGACAACTCGAAGGAAAGAATGGACACCTCATGGGAGAGAATGGACACCTTGTGGGAAAGAAGGGACTCCTAACGGTAAAGATCAAACACCTCGTGGGAAAGAATGGACACCTCGTAAGAAAGAATGGACACCTCGTGGAAAAGAATGGACACCTCGTGGGAAAGAATGGACATCTCTTGGGAAAGAATTGACACCTCTTGAGAAATGTTGGACACCTTGGGAAAAGGAATGGACACCACATAGGAAAGAATGGACAACTCGTGGGAAAGAAAGAACACCTCGTGGGAAAGAATGGACACCTCGTTGGAATGAATCGACATATTGTGGGAAAGAATGGACACATCACGGGAAAGAATGGACACCTCGTATGAAAGAATGAACACCACGTGGGAAAGAATGGACACCTCGTGTGAAAGAATGGACACCACGTGGGGAAAAAAATGACACCTCAAGGGAGATATAATGGACACCTAGTGAAAAAGAATAAACACCTTGTGGGAAACAAATGGACACCTCGAGGAAAAGAATCGACACCTCGCGGAAAAAAATGGACACCTCGTGGGAAGAATGGACACATCGTGGGAAAGAATGAACACCTCGTGGGAAAGAATGGACATCTCGTGGGAAAATGGACACCTCGTTGGATAAAAAGACACCTCGTGGGAAAAAATGGACACTTCGTGGGAAAGAATAGACACCTCGTGGGAAAGAATGATCACGTCAATGAAAAAATGGACACTTTATGGGAAATAATGGACACATCGTTGGAACAAATGGACATGTCGCAGGAAAGAATGGACAACTCGAATGAAAGAATTGTCAACTCGTGGGAGAAAATGGACACCTCGTGGGAAAGAACAGACACCTAACGGTAAAGAATAGACACCTCGTGAGAAATTAAGGAAACCTTGAGGAAAGGAATGGACACCCCTTGGTAAAGAAAGGACACGTCGTGGGAAAGAATGGACACCTTGTGGAAAAGAATTGACAACTCACAGGAAAAAATGGACACCTCGTGGAAAGAATTGACACCTCGTGGGAAAGAATAAACACCTCGTGGTAAAGAATGGACATCTCGTGGGAAAGCATGAACAGCTGGTGTGAAAGAATGGACACCTCGTGGGAAAGAATGAACACCTCGTGGGAAAGAAAGGACACCTCTTGGGAAAAAATGGACACATCGTGGGAAAGAAGGGACACCTCGTAAGAAAGAATGGACACCTCGTGGGAAAAAATGGACACCTCGTGCGAAAGAATTGACAACTCACAAGAAAAAATGGACACCTCGTGGGAAAGAATGAACACCTTGTGTGAAAGAATGGTCACCTCGTGGGAAAGAATGGACACCTCTTGAGAAAGAATAAACACCTCGTTGGAAAGAATGGACACCTCGTGGGAAAGAATGAACACCTCGTGGGAAAGAATAAACACTTCATGGGAAAAATGGACACCTCGTTGAAAAGAATTGACAACTGGTGGGAAAGAATGGACACCTCATGGGAAAAAATGGACACCTCGTGGGAAAGAATATTCACCTTGTGGGAAAGAATGGACACCTCGTGAGAAAGAATGGACATCTCGTGGGAAAGAATGGACACGTCACGGGAAAAGATGTACAACTCGTGGGGAAAAAAGGACATTCACGGGAAAGAATTGACACCTCGTGGGAAAGAATGGACACCTCATGGGAAAGAATTGACAACTCACGGAAAAGAATAAACACCTCGTGGGAAAGAATTGACACCTCGTGGGAAAGAATGGACACCTCGTGGTAAAAAATTGACAACTCAAGGGAATTAATGGACACCTTTTGAGAAAGAATAAACACCTTGTGGGAAAAAAATGGACACCTTGGTAAAAAGAATTGACACCTCACGGGAAAGAATGGACACCTCGTAAGAAAGAATGGACACCTCGTGGGAAAGAATGGACACCTCGTGGGAAAGAATGGACACCTCGTGCGAAAGAATGGACACCTCACTGGAAAGAATGGACACCTCGTGAGAAATTATGGACACATTGATGAAAGGAATGGACACCCTTTGGGAAAGAATGGACACCTCGTGGGAAAGAATAAACACCGCGTGGGATAGAATGAACACCTTGTGGGAAAGAATGGATACGTCGTGGGAAAGAATGGACACATCGTGGGAAAAAAGTACATCTCGTGGGAAAAAATGGACTCCTCGTGGGAAAGAATAGACACCTCGTGGGAAAGAATGATCACGTCAAGTGTAAAATGGACACTTTGTGGGAAATAATGAACACATCGTTGGAACAAATGGACACCTCGTGGGAAAGAATGGACAACTCGAAGGAAAGAGTGAACACCTCGTGGGAAAGAATAGCCAATGGGAAAAAATTGACACCTCAAGGGAAATAATGGACACCTCGTGAGAAAGAATAAACACCTTGTGGGGAAAAAATTGACACCTCGATGAAAAGAATTGACACCTCTTGGGAAAGAATTGACACCTCGTGGGAAAGAATGGACACCTCGTGTGAAAGAATAAACACCTCGTGGGAAAGAATGGACACCTCGTGGGAAAGAATGAACACCTCGTGGGAAAGAATGGACACATCGTGGGAAAGAATGGACACCACTTGGGAAAAAAGACACCTAGTGGGAAAAAATAGACACCTCGTGGAAAAGAATAGTCACCTCTTGGGAAAAAATGGACACATCGTGGGAAAGAAGGGACACCTCGTAAGAAAGAATGGACACCTCGTGGGAAAAAATGGACACCTCGTGCGAAAGAATTGACAACTCACAAGAAAAAATGGACACCTCGTGGGAAAGAATGAACACCTTGTGTGAAAGAATGGTCACCTCGTGGGAAAGAATGGACACCTCTTGAGAAAGAATAAACACCTCGTTGGAAAGAATGGACACCTCGTGGGAAAGAATGAACACCTCGTGGGAAAGAATAAACACTTCGTGGGAAAAATGGACACCTCGTTGAAAAGAATTGACAACTGGTGGGAAAGAATGGACACCTCATGGGAAAAAATGGACACCTCGTGGGAAAGAATATTCACCTTGTGGGAAAGAATGGACACCTCGTGAGAAAGAATGGACATCTCGTGGGAAAGAATGGACACGTCACGGGAAAAGATGTACAACTCGTGGGGAAAAAAGGACATTCACGGGAAAGAATTGACACCTCGTGGGAAAGAATGGACACCTCATGGGAAAGAATTGACAACTCACGGAAAAGAATAAACACCTCGTGGGAAAGAATTGACACCTCGTGGGAAAGAATGGACACCTCGTGGTAAAAAATTGACAACTCAAGGGAATTAATGGACACCTTTTGAGAAAGAATAAACACCTTGTGGGAAAAAAATTGACAGCTCGATGAAAAGAATTGACACCTCAAGGGAAAGAATGGACAACTCGTGGGAAAGAATGGACACCTCGTGGGAAAGAATGGACACCTCGTGCGAAAGAATGGACAGCTCACGGGAAATAATGGACATCCCTTGGGAAAGAATGGACACCTCATGGGAAAGAATAAACACCTCGTGGGAAAGAATGTACACCTCGTGGGATAGAATGAACACCTCGTGGGAAAGAATGGACGCCTCGTTGGAAAGAATAGACACCTCGTGGGAAAGAATGGACACCTCGTGGGAAAAAATGGACACCTCGTTGGAAAGAATAGACACCTCGTGGGAAAGAATGATCACGCCACTGGAAAAAATGGACACTTTGTGGGAAAGAATGGACACATTGATGGAACAAATGGACACCTCGTGTGAAGAAATGGTCAACTCGAAGGAAAGAATGGAACCTCGTGGGAGAGAATGGACACCTCGTGGGAAAAAAAGGACACCTAACGGTAAAGAATGGACACCTCGTATGAAAGAATAAACACCTCGTGGGGAAAAATGGACACGTCGTGGGAAAGAATAGACACCTCGTGGGAAAGAATGATCACGTCAAAGGAAAAAATGGACACTTTGTGGGAAAGAATAGACACATCGTTGGAACAAATGGACACCTCGTGGGAGAGAATGGACACCTTGTGGGAAAGAATGGACTCCTAACGGTAAAGACCAAACACCTCGTGGGAAATAATGGACTACTCGTGGGAAAGAATGGACACCTCGTGGAAAAAAATGTACACCTCGTATGAAAGAATGGACACCTCGTGATGAAAAAAAGACACCTCGTGGGAAAGAATGATCACGTCAAAGGAAAAAATGGACACTTTGTGGGAAAGAATAGACACATCGTTGGAACAAATGGACACATTGTGGGAAAGAATGGACAACTCGAAGGAAAGAATGGACACCTCATGGGAGAGAATGGACACCTTGTGGGAAAGAAGGGACTCCTAACGGTAAAGATCAAACACCTCGTGGGAAAGAATGGACACCTCGTAAGAAAGAATGGACACCTCGTGGAAAAGAATGGACACCTCGTGGGAAAGAATGGACATCTCTTGGGAAAGAATTGACACCTCTTGAGAAATGTTGGACACCTTGGGAAAAGGAATGGACACCACATAGGAAAGAATGGACAACTCGTGGGAAAGAAAGAACACCTCGTGGGAAAGAATGGACACCTCGTTGGAATGAATCGACATATTGTGGGAAAGAATGGACACATCACGGGAAAGAATGGACACCTCGTATGAAAGAATGAACACCACGTGGGAAAGAATGGACACCTCGTGTGAAAGAATGGACACCACGTGGGGAAAAAAATGACACCTCAAGGGAGATATAATGGACACCTAGTGAAAAAGAATAAACACCTTGTGGGAAACAAATGGACACCTCGAGGAAAAGAATCGACACCTCGCGGAAAAAAATGGACACCTCGTGGGAAGAATGGACACATCGTGGGAAAGAATGAACACCTCGTGGGAAAGAATGGACATCTCGTGGGAAAATGGACACCTCGTTGGATAAAAAGACACCTCGTGGGAAAAAATGGACACTTCGTGGGAAAGAATAGACACCTCGTGGGAAAGAATGATCACGTCAATGAAAAAATGGACACTTTATGGGAAATAATGGACACATCGTTGGAACAAATGGACATGTCGCAGGAAAGAATGGACAACTCGAATGAAAGAATTGTCAACTCGTGGGAGAAAATGGACACCTCGTGGGAAAGAACAGACACCTAACGGTAAAGAATAGACACCTCGTGAGAAATTAAGGAAACCTTGAGGAAAGGAATGGACACCCCTTGGTAAAGAAAGGACACGTCGTGGGAAAGAATGGACACCTTGTGGAAAAGAATTGACAACTCACAGGAAAAAATGGACACCTCGTGGAAAGAATTGACACCTCGTGGGAAAGAATAAACACCTCGTGGTAAAGAATGGACATCTCGTGGGAAAGCATGAACAGCTGGTGTGAAAGAATGGACACCTCGTGGGAAAGAATGAACACCTCGTGGGAAAGAAAGGACACCTCGTGGGAAAAAATGGACACCTCGTGGTAAAAAAAGAAACCTTGTGGGAAAAATGGACACCTCGTGGGAAAGAATAGACACCTCGTGGGAAAGAACAATCACGTCAAGGGAAAAAATGAACAATTTGTGGGAAAGAATGGACAACTCGAAGGAAAGAATGGACACCTTAAAGGAAAAATGGAACCTCGTGTAAAAGAATAAACACTTCGTGGTTAAGAATGAACACCTCGTGGGAAAAGAATGAACACCTCGTGGGAAAGAATGGACACCTCGTTTTTAAAAAATGGACCCCTCGTGGGAAAGAATGGACACCTCGTGGGAAAGAATGAACACCTCTTGGGAAAGTATGGACATCTCGTGCGAAAGAATGGACACCTCCCGGGAAAGAATGGACATCTCGTGAGAAATTATGGACACCTTGAGGAAAGGAATGGACACCCCTTGGGAAAGAATGGACACATCATGGGATAGAATGGAAACCTCGTGGAAAAGAATTGAGAACTCACGGGGAAAATTGGACACTTCGTGGAAAAGAATGAAAACCTCTTGGGAAAGAATGGACACCTCGTGGGAAAGAATAAACACATCGTGGTAAAGAATGGACACCTTGTGGGAAAGAATGAACACCTGGTGGTAAAGAATGGACACCTCGTGGGAAAGAATGAACACCTGTTGGGAAAGAATGGACACATCGTGCGAATGAATGGACACCTCACGTGAAAGAATGTACACCTCGTGGGAAAGAATGGACACCTTGTGGAAAAGAATTGACAACTCACAGGAAAAAATGGACACGTGGAAAGAATTGACACCTCGTGGGAAAGAATAAACACCTCGTGGTAAAGTATGGACATCTCGTGGGAAAGAATGAACACCTGGTGTGAAAGAATGGACACCTCGTGGGAAAGAATGAACACCTCGTGGGAAAGAAAGGACACCTCGTGGGAAAAAATGGACACCTCGTGGTAAAAAAAGAAACCTCGTGGGAAAAATGGACACCTCGTGGGAAAGAATAGACACCTCGTGGGAAAGAATAATCACGTCAAGGGAAAAAATGAACAATTTGTGGGAAAGAATGGACAACTCGAAGGAAAGAATGGACACTTCACAGGAAAAATGGACACCTCTTTGGAAAGAATGGACACCTCGTGGGAAAGAATAAACACTTCGTGGTTAAGAATGAACACCTCGTGGGAAAAGAATGAACACCTCTTGGGAAAGAATGGACACCTCGTTTTTAAAAAATGGACCCCTCGTGGGAAAGAATGGACACCTCGTGGGAAAGAATGAACACCTCTTGGGAAAGTATGGACATCTCGTGCGAAAGAATGGACACCTACCGGAAAAGAATGGACATCTCGTGAGAAATTATGGACACCCTTAGGAAAGGAATGGACACCCCTTGGGAAAGAATGGACACATCATGGGATAGAATTGAAACCTCGTGGAAAAGAATTGAGAACTCATGGGGAAAATTGGACACTTCGTGGAAAAGAATGAAAACCTCGTGGGAAAGAATGGACACCTCGTGGGAAAGAATAAACACATCGTGGTAAAGAATGGACACCTTGTGGGAAAGAATGAACACCTGGTGGTAAAGAATGGACACCTCGTGGGAAATAATGAACACCTGTTGGGAAAGAATGGACACATCGTGCGAATGAATGGACACCTCACGTGAAAGAATGTACACCTCGTGGGAAAGAATGGACACCTTGTGGAAAAGAATTGACAACTCACAGGAAAAAATGGACACCTCGTGGAAAGAATTGACACCTCGTGGGAAAGAATAAACACCTCGTGGTAAAGAATGGACATCTCGTGGGAAAGAATGAACACCTGGTGTGAAAGAATGGACACCTCGTGGGAAAGAATGAACACCTCGTGGGAAAGAATAGACACCTCGTGGGAAAAAATTAACACCTCGTGGGAAAGAATGTAAACCTTGTGGGAAAGAATGGACACCTCGTGAGAAAGAATGGACACCCAATTGGAAAGAATGGACACCTCGTGTGAAAGAAAGGACACCTCGTTGGAAAGAATGGACACATCACGGGAAAGAATGGACAACTCGTGGGAAAGAATTGACCAGTCACAGGAAAAAAATGGACACCTCGTGGGAAAGAATCAACACCTCGTGAGAAAGAATAAACACCTTGTGGGAAAGAATGGACACCTCGTGGGTGTGGCGGGAAGGTCGTCTAAGGGTTAGGTCCCTTCCAATAGCCACAGAAACACACACAAACGAATCAGAGCCTAAGCTCCGTTTTCTTTCTCTCTGATAATTATTGATAATAACTTTAAGATAGTGTTTGAAATAAATGTTATTTAATTTCCTATTGGATGTGCCAAGACACAACGACAATACCGCTCATTGTTGAAAACAGCCCAGAGAAACAAAACACTCAATCTTTCCTTATAAAAGAAACCGTTTTAGCCTGACGTCCATAACAACAATTTTCCACCATATATATCGCACCAACCCGATTGCGTCATGGCGCATTCATTACTTGTTAGGCTTGGTGCGATATTTGGGGAATTCCCAAAAGCAAACATTATTTCTTACTATTAAAGTTATAAACACGGACACATAACATCAACACACGATATGTCCGTGACACGTCCCCCCTCACGAGTGACTTTAGGTGAAACCCAATGTTGCGAGTTTAAAATTAAAACAACGGTCATCTCGTGTGTATGTTATGTTTGGTAAATTTGACACTACAGTGAGAACTTTAAAAGATATTGATAATAATGGAAAAAAATCATTAAATGTTTCAATTATAACACCATACCATCTTTCATAAATGCAAGTCAATACTTCTGAATTTGCATGGCAATACATCATCAAGTAATGACATCTCCATTTAAACATTTAAAGTGAGAGGTAAATAATACTTACTACCTCTATCAACAAAATATTAATATAACATCAGATGTAGCATTTAAGTCGAAATATTGTCACCAAAATTTGAATATTTACAGAACTGATTTTGAAAAATCTCTAAAAATGCTTTGGAATGTTTCTCTCTCTCTACTTATATCTGACATGCACGGACAAGTAGTTATGTAGTCTTCACACAAGTCTTGTCTTAATAAAACATTGTTAACATCGTAGGTCCAAAGATAATTTTTAAAAAAAAATATATCATTAGAAATGTTATTTCAAAAAAAAACTATTATTGTGATGTTGATATCCCAATATTTGCCCTTTGAATCGTTTTACATGTCCAACTGGACACCCTTGGGGCGTAGCATTTTCATTAATTTTTTTTTATTTTTTTATTTTTTTTTTTTTGTGTATTATTAATATTTTCCACAACGTTTTATTTTTGTTCTGGGTGAACACAAGTAAATATCATTACACCATTTTTTTTTTCAAAAATTATAAAGTAATAGACAAGCATTAGGTCAATGCATAGCTGCTCCTGTCACATTGTCAAATACCTCAACAAGGTTAAACCAGTCGGCTTAGAATGTCAGCCAATACATTTTCAGTGCCCGGAATTGGTCTAATTGTGAAATTGAATTCCTGCAATGTTAATCCCCACCTCGCTACCCGATTGTTGATGGACGTCGATGTTTTTAAAACTGTCAACGGTTTGTGGTCAGTCTCAATTGTAAAGTGGCAACCATAAAGGTATCTCGAAAACTTTGTGATTGTCCAGACGACCCCCAAACATTCCTTTTCTATAACTGAATATCGGGTCTCGCGAGGTAGCAGTTTCCTACTCGCATAAGCTATAGGTTGAAGTAGGCCCTGTCGTTCCTGTAGTAAGCACCCTCCTATAGCAGTATCGCTTGCATCCGTTCGGATCACGAACTCGCTATTTAGGTCTGGAAGAATGAGCAATGGCTGTGTAGACAGCACGTTGAAGTTTCTCCAGGGCCTCCACGCACTGACTTGTCCACTGAACTTTCTCCGGTTTTCCCTTTTTTGTCAGGTCGGAAAAAATCCCTGAAATACCAGCGAAATCAGGTACAAACTTTCTATAATACCCTATAAGGCCAAGCAAGCTTCTTACTTGTCTTTTGGTATGTGGCGGTTTGATATTTATAATTTTACTGATAACACCCTGTGTTGGTTTCTGTGTTCCCTTTCCAACTATGTGGCCCAGAAACTCGATTTCTGTGAAGCCAATTTCCATTTTTGTTGGTCGAGCCGTCAAACCCGCGTTTTCCAATCTATTCAGTACTTGTTCTAGCGCTTTGTTATGTTCTGTCATAGAGCTGCCGAAGACGCAAATGTCATCAAAGAAACTGACAGCGTTTTTCTGACCATCAAGAACCCGGCGCATGCAGCGTGCAAACGTGGCCGGTGCATTACGTAGTCCGAAAGGCATGTATTTAAATTGGTATAAACCTAAGTCGGTTTGAAATGCTGTGTATTTTCTAGAGTCCCTTCCAACCGGAATTTGCCAGTAACCTTTTACTAAGTCAATCCTAGAGAAATATTTGGCTTTTCTCAGCTGAATGAACAAGTCTTCCTGATTAGGAATCGGTTCTGCATCAGACACGGTTATTGCATTTAATTTTCTATAGTCGATGCAGAAGCGAGTGGATCCATCTTTTTTTCTAACCAACACAATAGGTGAGGAATATGGAGAGGATGACTTTTCTATAATGCCTTCTTTTTCCATTTGACGAACTTCCTTAATAATTGTCTCTTTGGATGAAAAAGGTAAAGGGTATGGTCTAAGACATATGGGCTTGTTAGTGATTACCTCGATGGAATGAGTCACTTGCGATGTTTTCCCCGGTCTATTGGTAATGGTGTCAGTGTATTTATGTAAAATATCCTCCACTCGTTGCCTTTCATACTGAGTGAGATCTGGATTGATCTTTACATCTTTAATAGTTTCATTTAACTCTATGGTCTGTGTAGTCACTGTATTTATACTACTGGGTGCGTCCTCCTCCTCATTATCTTCCTTTACTACGGCGTATGCTGCTACTGATTCCTTATGTTCCATTTTCATATGAATGTCCCTGATGACATTTTGATTATTTTGTTTCTGGCTTGTTTCTTTCTCCTGTTCCTGGTCTCTTTTAAAATATTCGACTAACATATTTATATGGTAAGTCTTTCTCTTTCCTTTCTCTAAGATGACATAGTTGAGTTCCCCTATTTTGTCAACTACTCTATAGGGTCCGTGCCAACGTGCTCTCTGTAGTTTACTCCCCGTGGAAGGTTTCATGACTACGACTAGACTCCCTATATTAATCGTTTTATGACGGGCTTTCCGGTCGTACACTAGCTTCTGTTTAACCCTAGCTTCTTTTAGGTTCCTACTTGCTATTGTGCCGCTCACACGTAGTCTCTCTCGTAACTGTTCAATATACTCGTGAGTTTTTTTTCCCTGTGCCGGTTCAGTCTTTCCTGAAAAAATGTTCCTAAGGATATTTATGGGTCCTCTAATCTTTCGACCGAACATCAAATGAAAAGGAGAAAACCCGGTTGATTCATTTTTAATATCCCTATAGGCGAATAATATTCCTGGGACGTGTGATTCCCAGTCTTTCGGATGATCCAGTGACACTTTCGTGAGTAGTGTCTTGAGGGTGCCGTTGAATCGCTCAACCATACCATTACTTTGAGGGTGTAAGGGGGTACTGAAACGTTGTGTTATGCCCATAAGTTTAGTCACTTGGTTCATCGGATCGCATTTAAATTGGGTACCGTTGTCTGATAGAATTTCATCTGGTAACCCCATTCTAGTAAATATTAACAATAATGCCTCCTGTATGTCTTCGGCAGTTATTCTTTTCAGAGGTATTGCTTCTGGCCACCTAGTTGCGGTGTCTACAAGAGTAAGAATGTATCGATATCCCTTCGTGGATGTTGGTATTATGGGACCAACTAGGTCAATGGCTACTTTTCCCCATGTCTTGTCGATTAACTCCATTTTGCCCAGTGGGGCAATGCCTCCAGCACTTTGGTTTTTCACTTTTTGACACACATCACAGGTCTTACAATAATATCTGACATCCTTTGCTATGCCAGGCCACCAGAATTCTTCCAAAACTCTTGCCTTTGTGCGAGCTATACCCATGTGTGCTGAGAAGCTATTATCATGGGCTATTTCTAGAACCATTTTTCTTAAAGATTTTGGAACAGCTAATTGTTCCCAAACATTGTTCTGTCCGTTGTTACTTTCACAAAACTCTCTAACTAATAGTCCATCTCTGTACCCGAATGGGGATGGTCTACCCGCCTTAATTTGTCTTGTAGCGTACTCGTGCGTACGTCTCAGTGTGATATCATCTTGCTGTAATGTTCGAAACGTATCATCAGTTACATCTAGTTCTGTTATGTGTCTTTTTGCCGGGTCAATCTCCTCTGATCTTTTACTCTGCGCCCTGGTAACCACCGTGGCTGTGACTATGGTATCCCTTCCCATTGTTGCCCCCTTTATATTTCCGATAATCAAATCAACTGGTGGGTCCTTTAATAGGGCCGCCTTTGTCCATCCTGTAAAGTATGGTGAGTTTATGTATATATCTATAAACCATCTTCTGCCCATCAAACAAAATACATGTCACTGTTTCGTTAAGTCTGTGTCCATCGAATTCACACAAAATAGATTCCCTTACTCCCACAATTTCACATCCTGTGTCCCGTATGACTTTTACCTTAATACCATTTACTTTCCCCTCAGTAATAATTATTCCCGATTTCTTTCTATCAAAGCAACTAAAAGTAAATTTCCCTTTCCTACCCCATTTTATTTCTGTTTCCTCTCTTCTCTGTCATCTTTTATCCCCTCTTTTCATATAACTGTGTCTATCTCTTTGATCCTCTCTGTTCACATCACTGTGTCCTTCTCTTTGATCTCCTCTTTTCACATCACTTGACCATTCTCTTTGATCCCCTCTTTTCACATAACTGGACCCTTCTCTTTGATCCCCTCTGTTCACATAGTTGGGCCCTTCTCTAAAATTTCTGTCACGATGGTATCGATGTAGGCTCCTGCAATCCTCGGTGTTATGTCCCGCTACGCGGTAAAAATGGCAGTAGCGTTTCTCCCACTCTGTGCTTCGATAAAATTGTTGATTTAGATTTGTTTTCTGTCCTTCAGATTTAAAAGCTAAGCATGACACACCTGATGGTCCATGCGTGTCAGGCACTTGTTGGTCCGTGCGTGTCATGACTTTAGTTGGATGTGCTGCCATGTAATTGTCCCCCGTCGCAATGACGGCATCAAGAGTCATGTTATTTGTTTCCAATATGTGTTCGACTATATCTTCATTCACCGTTTGGAGTATTTTGTCCACTACTGTTAGTGCGAACAAATTTTGATAAGTCTTCTCCGATTTTGATAACTCAACCCATCTGGCTAAGTAATGGCTGATCCTGTTTGCATAAGTCATCAGGCCCTCGTCTTTGTCTGGTTGCATCCTGGCCAGTTTATCTCTATACCCCTGAGCTGTAAGCCTGAACTGTTTAGACAGTGCATTTTTTACTTCATCGTACGTGGCCTCAGTTCCTGTCACGCGCCCTGCGAAACAGACTGGGAGTAGTTCTGGTGGCATTAATTTTCTTAATTCATTATTCCAACTTTCGACTGGCCATTTGTTCTGTTTTGCTTCATCCTCAAACCGTATGAGGAAAAAATCCAAATGGTCAGCTCGCCCGTCGAACATTGGTATTTTGTTTTTAGAACGACCTGTGTCGGTCGATTGTACTATGGCCCTGTCATCTCCTTTACCCCTGTCCAACTCAGCCATTTTCATCTCATGTTCTTGTAGTTTCATTCTTTCTTCTCGCTGATATGCGCGAATGGCTCTTTCCTCGTCGCGATTGGCTCTTTCCTCGTCGCGATTGGCTCTTTCCTCGTCGCGAATGGATCTTTCCCTATTTATGACCCATTGCTTTGCTTCATCCCCTTCCAATCCCAGATCTATCGCCATTTGCTTAATTTCTGAAATGTTTGGTAACGACATTTTGTTGCAAAGTCTTAATACAATAAATCTATCTTTTAAAATTTACAACATAAAAATGTAGCACAGTTGCAAAACAAATGGGTATGCAGTGAATTAAGTAAATTTCTAATTTAAGGTTACTTTACAAAGTATAGATGCTTAATAAAAAAAAAATTTACATAATAAACCAACAGAAATAGCAATGGTAATAGATAAATAATTTACTTAAATAATTAATTTTTATTAATTGACTAGCCGATATACCCGGCGTGGCCCGGGATTGCATTAGGACCCCGATCCCGGTAACCTACAGATCCTGTTAGTATACTGTTCTCTGTGGGATCCCGTTTCATCTAGGGACCCTCCTTTCCAATGTTATCCCATTTCCTGATTTTGTCGTGACATAGAATTTGCTTTTTAAAGATATGGAACTTCTGGAAAATTCTAGATTGGATATTATTAGTTTTATATCCACTAATATCTCAATACGGACAGTGCAGTGTATTGCTACCACGTTAGGCCTATATCCATCAATTCACAAAAAAAACTAAAGTTTTATCTAAGCCTATTGACCTATAGAACTTTCTGGAACATTCTAGATTAAATGTATTATTATCCTCCCCGAACTGTATAAAAACTGTCTTTTCTAAGTTTTTATTCTTCGAATACGAAAAATTATACGACTAAATGAATTTCTATAACTATAGTACATTTAAGTTAAAAGAGGGGCCCCGGGGGCCCATTCCATAATTGTACCGAATTAGTTTAGCCTGAGATGGGGCCCTCTAAAAATCATTCGGGTAAGTTATGAAGTTAAAATTTTAAATTTGTCCCATTAAAATCTATTGAATGATGCCATAAATATAGCGTTTTAAAGTTATCGAACTTTCTGGAAAATTCTAGATTGGATATTAATAGTTTTAAATCCCCGGTGTTTCAGTACGGACAGTGAAGTGCATTGCTACCACCCTAGGCCTATAACCATCAATTCACATAGAACCTAAAGTGTTTTCAGTGCCTATTAATATTTATATAGCTTATATAAGGAAAAATTAAATGGGGCCCCCGGCCCCCCAGGAATGGATATTATGAGTTCGGTACCCTTTTGTATTTGAGTATGGATAATCAAGTGTACGTGTACTAAGTTTGGTCAAGATCCATCCATTCATGTAGGAGTATTAAGCCCATCTATATTTATATAGCTCATATAAGGGAAAACGAAATGGGGCCCCCGGCCCCAGAAGAATGAATATTGTGAGTTCAGTACCCTTAGGTATTTGAATATGGATAATCAAGTGTACGTGTACTAAGTTTGATCGATATCCATCCATTCACGTAGGAGCATTTGTTTGTAATTTTTTTATATAGCTCATATAAGAAAAAAACGAACTCGGGGCCCCCGGCCCCAAACCGAAAGTTATTAAAAGTTCTCAACCCCTTAAGAGTTCCTTCTGGATAATGATGGATATATGTGCCAAGTTTGGTCAAGATCCATCAATCCGTGTAAAAGCCTTTGTGGAACAGACAAACAAACAAATTTTCACTTTTATATATATATATGATTTGAGATGCTTCTCTTGATGGTTAGCTCTGTGCGTTCGGGTGTCCTGCAAATTTCAATCCATGTATTCGTTTGAATAGTTTTAGAAAGATAGTTATCCGGTCTGGTATGGCTGGTGCCTCCAATGGTCCAATGTGGTATGGATCACTTTACGGGCTTCCACTGTAGCGAATAGTCATGACTAGTGTGGTTCATTTGACAGGCCTCTGGGGTGGCGAATGGTTCGGGCTGGTATGTCCCTTTCGAAGGGCTGGTATGTCCCTTTCGAAGGGCTGGTATGTCCCTTTCGATGGGCTGGTATGGTTTTTTTGACGTAACTCGATGTGGTGGATAATTAGAACAGTTTTAGTACTTTTGACGGGCCTAGCGTTTGTGACTGGAGTGCGTATTGACTTGTTTGATGAGTTGGGCTTATATGGCTGGTTTACCCGGCCAACTGTGGTGACTGGTCGGCTGGTGCGTCTGGTTGGACGGTCTGGAAAGGCTGATTTGCCGGCCTGGTATGACCGATTTGCCGGGAGTGCTTCTGGATTGTTATTGCTGCTTGTCTTGACGAGCTGGTGAGGCTGCGAACAGGCCTGGTATGGCTGGTTTGACGGGCTTGCACAGTGTGACTGGTACTGGTATAGCTTCAACTGTGGTAGAAAAGTATGACTGGTATGGCTCAATGGGCCTAATTGTAGTGAATGATTATAGCTGTTTGCCGGGTTTGACTGGAGTGCATCTGGTTTGACGATGCTGAATCAATATGGCTGCCTCGGCGAGTCCCAACTGTGGCAAATGATGAGTTGGTATAGACGTTATGGTTCTCTGTGAGGACGGGTATGGCTTCTTTAATTGTAGTAAACGGTTGTGCCTTGCGTGATTGATTTGCTTGTTTAACTGGACTGCATAGTGTATAGCTGGTTTCACCGGAATCTCACACTGGCGAATGATAAGGCCTAGTATAGTTAGTATATGTGGCTTGTTTTACGAGCACCCACTGTGGCGAGATGTTGGCTGGTCAGGTACGTTTATGGCTCTCTGTATGGACGAGCCCCCACTGTGGCGGGAAGGTCGTCTAGGGGTTAGGTCCCTTCCAATAGCCACAGAAACACACACAAACGAATCAGAGCCTAAGCTCCGTTTTCTTTCTCTCTTATAATTATTGATAATAACTTTAAGATAGTGTTTGAAATAAATGTTATTTAATTTCCTATTGGATAAGCCAAGACACAACGACAATACCGCTCATTGTTGAAAACAGCCCAGAGAAACAAAACACTCAATCTTTCCTTATAAAAGAAACCGTTTTAGCCTGACGTCCATAACAACAATTCTCCACCATATATATCGCACCAACCCGATTGCATCATCGCGCATTCATTACTTGTTAGGCTTGGTGCGATATTTGGGGAATTCCCAAAAGCAAACATTATTTCTTACTATTAAAGTTATAAACACGGACACATAACATCAACACACGATATGTCCGTGACAGTGGGAAAGAATGAAAACCTCATGGGAAAGAATAAACACCTCGTGTGAAAGAATGGGAAACTCGTGAAAAAGAATGGACACCTCGTGGGAAAAAAATCACAACTCAAGGGATATAATGTACACCTCGTTGGAAAGAATGGACACCTCGTGGGAAATAATGGACACCTCGTGGGAAAGATTGAACACCTCGTGGGAAAGAATGGACACCTTGTGAGAAAAAATGGAAACCTCGTGGGAAAGAATGGAAACCTCTTGGGAAAGAATGGATACCTCATGGGAAAGAATGAACACCCAATGGGAAAGAATGGACACCTTGTGGGAAAGAATGGACACATTGTGGGAAATAATGTACACGTCGTGTGAAAGAATGGACACCTCGTGGGAAAGAATGGACACCCAATGGGAAAGAATGGACACCTCGTGGGAAAGAATAAACACCTCATGGGAAAGAATGTACACTTCGTGGGAAAGAATGGACACCTCGTGGGAAAGAAGTGACAACTCACGGAAAAGAATGGACATCTCCTGGGAAAGAATGGACAACTCGTGAGAAAGAATAAAGTCCTTGTGGGAAAGAATGGACACCTCGTGGGAAAGAACGGACACCTCGTGGGAAAGAATGAACACCTCGTGGGAAAGAATGGACATCTCGTGGGAAAGAATGGACAACTCACGGGAAAGAATGGACACCATCGTTGGAAAGAATTGACACTTGGTGGGAAAGAATGGACACCTTATGTGAAAAAATGGAAACCTCGTGAGAAAAAATGGACACCTCGTGGGAAAGAATGGAAACCTCGTGGGAAAGAATGGACACCTCGTGGGAAAGAATACACAATGGAAAAGAATGGACACCTCGTGGGAAATAATGGACACCTTGTGGGAAAGAATGTACACCTCGTTAGAAAGAATGGACACCTCGTGGGAAAGAATTGACAACTCACGGAAAAGAATGGACATCTTGTGGGTCAGAATGGACACCTCGTGAGAAAGAATAGAGACCTCGTTGAAAAGAATGGACACCTCGTGGGAAAGAACGTAAACCTTGTGGGAAAGAATAAACACCTTGTGGGAAAGAATGGACACCTCGTTAGAAAGAATAAAAACCTCGTGGGAAAGAATGGAAACCTCGTGGGAAAGAATTAACAACTCGTGGGAAACAATGGACACCTCCTTGGAAAGAATGGACACCTCGTTAGAAAAATTGGACACCTCGTGGTAAAGAATGGACACCTCGTGGGAAAGAATGGACACATCACGGGAAAGAATGGACACCTTGTGGAAAGAATGGACACCTCGTTGGAAAGAATTGACACCTGGTGGGAAAGAATGGACACCTCATGGGAAAGAATGGACACCTCGTGGGAAAGAATGGACACCTCGTGGGCAGGAATGGACACCTCGTGGGAAAGAATGGACACCCAATTGGAAAGAATGGATACCTTGTGGGAAAGAACTGACAACTCGTGGGAAAGAATGGACACGTCACCTGAAAGAATGGACAAATCGTGGAGAAAAAAGAACACTCGAGGGAAAGAATTGATACCTCGTGAGAAAGAATGGACACCTCGTGGGAAATAATGGACAAGTCAGCGGACAGAATGGACAACTCGTGGGGAAAAAAGGACCCTTGCGGGAAAGAATTGACACCTCGTGGCAAAGAATGGACACCTCGTGGGAAAGAATGGAACCTCGTGGGAAAGAATTGACAACTAACGGGAAAGAATGAACATCTGCTGGGAAAGAATGGACACCTCGTGAGAAAGAATAAACACCTCGTGGGAAAGAATGGACACCTCGTGGGCTTGAATGGACACCTCGTGGGAGAGAATGGACACCTCGTGGGAAAGAATGGACACCTCGTGGGAAAGAATGGACACCTCGTGGGAAAGAATGAACACCTCGTGGGAAAGAATGGACACCTCGTGAAAAAGAATAAACACCTCGTGGGAAAGAATCAACACCTCGTGAGAAAGAATAAACACCTTGTGGGAAAGAATGGACACCTCGTGGGAAAGAATGAAAACCTCATAGGAAAGAATAAACACCTCGTGTGAAAGAATGGGAAACTCGTGAAAAAGAATGGACACTTCGTGGGAAAAAAATCACAACTCAAGGGATATAATGTACACCTCGTTGGAAAGAATGGACACCTCGTGGGAAATAATGGACACCTCGTGGGAAAGATTGAACACCTCGTGGGAAAGAATGGACACCTTGTGAGAAAAAATGGAAACCTCGTGGGAAAGAATGGAAAACTCTTGCAAAGAATTGATACCTCATGGGAAAGAATGAACACCCAATGGGAAAGAATGGACACCTTGTGGGAAAGAATGGACACATTGTGGGAAATAATGTACACGTTGTGTGAAAGAATGGACACCTCGTGGGAAAGAATGGACACCCAATGGGAAAGAATGGACACCTCGTGGGAAAGAATTAACACCTCGTTGGAAAGAATGTACACTTCGTGGGAAAGAATGGACACCTCGTGGGAAAGAATGGAACTTCGTGGGAAAGAATTGACAACTAACGGGAAAGAATGAACATCTGCTGGGAAAGAATGGACACCTCGTGAGAAAGAATAAACACCTCGTGGGAAAGAATGGACACCTCGTGGGCAAGAATGGACACCTCGTGGGAGAGAATGGACACCTCGTGGGAAAGAATGGACACCTCGTGGGAAAGAATGGACACCTCGTGGGAAAGAATGAACACCTCGTGGGAAAGAATGGACACCTCGTGAAAAAGAATAAACACCTCGTGGGAAAGAATCAACACCTCGTGAGAAAGAATAAACACCTTGTGGGAAAGAATGGACACCTCGTGGGAAAGAATGAAAACCTCATAGGAAAGAATAAACACCTCGTGTGAAAGAATGGGAAACTCGTGAAAAAGAATGGACACTTCGTGGGAAAAAAATCACAACTCAAGGGATATAATGTACACCTCGTTGGAAAGAATGAACACCTCGTGGGAAATAATGGACACCTCGTGGGAAAGATTGAACACCTCGTGGGAAAGAATGGACACCTTGTGAGAAAAAATGGAAACCTCGTGGGAAAGAATGGAAACCTCTTGCGAAAGAATGGATACCTCATGGGAAAGAATGAACACCCAATGGGAAAGAATGGACACCTTGTGGGAAAGAATGGACACATTGTTGGAAATAATGTACACGTTGTGTGAAAGAATGGACACCTCGTGGGAAAGAATGGACACCCAATTGGAAAGAATGGACACCTCGTTGGAAAGAATTAACACCTCGTGGGAAAGAATGTACACTTCGTGGGAAAGAATGGACACCTCATGGGAAAGAAGTGACAACTCACGGAAAAGAATGGACATCTCCTGGGAAAGAATGGACAACTCGTGAGAAAGAATAAAGTCCTTGTGGGAAAGAATGGACACCTCGTGGGAAAGAACGGACACCTCGTGGGAAAGAATGAACACCTCATGGGAAAGAATGGACACCCAATGGGAAAGAATGGACACCTCGTGGGAAAGAATGGACACCTCGTGGAAAAAAAATGGACACCTTGTGAGAAAATATGGAAACCTCGTGGGAAAGAATGGAAACCTCTTGGGAAATAATGGATACCTCATGGGAAAGAATGAACACCCAATGGGAAAGAATGGACACCTTGTGGGAAAGAATGGACACATTGTGGGAAATAATGTACACGTTGTGTGAAAGAATGGACACCTCGTGGGAAAGAATGGACATACAATGGGAAAGAATGGACACCTCGTGGGAAAGAATAAACACCTCGTGGTAAAGAATGTACAATTCGTGGGAAAGAATGGACACCTCGTGGGAAAGAAGTGACAACTCACAGAAAAGAATGGACATCTCCTGGGAAAGAATGGACAACTCGTGAGAAAGAATAAAGTCCTTGTGGGAAAGAATGGACACCTCGTGGGAAAGAACGGACACCTCGTGGGAAAGAATGAACACCTCGTGGGAAAGAATGGACACCCAATGGGAAAGAATGGACACCTCGTGGGAAAGAATGGACACCTCGTGGGAAAGAATGGACACCTCGTGGTAAAGAATGGACAACTCACGGGAAAGAATGGACACCATCGTTGGAAAGAATTGACACTTGGTGGGAAAGAATGGACACCTTATGTGAAAAAATGGAAACCTCGTGGGAAAAAATGGACACCTCGAGGGAAAGAATGGAAACCTCTTGGGAAAGAATGGACACCTCGTGGGAAAGAATACCCAATGGGAAAGAATGGACACCTCGTGGAAAATAATGGACACCTTGTGGGAAAGAATGTACACTTCGTGGGAAAGAATGGACACCTCGTGGGAAAGAATTGACAACTCACGGAAAAGAATGGACATTTTGTGGGCCAGAATGGACACCTCGTGAGAAAGAATAGAGACCTCGTTGGAAAGAATGGACACCTCGTGGGAAAGAACATAAACCTCGTGGGAAAGAATAAACACCTTGTGGGAAAGAATGGAAACGTCGTTAGAAAGAATAAAAACCTCGTGGGAAAGAATGGAAACCTCGTGGGAAAGAATTAACAACTCGTGGGAAACAATGGACACCACCTTGGAAATAATGGACACCTCGTAGGAAAAATTGGACACCTCGTGGTAAAGAATGGACACATCACGAGAAAAAATGGACACATCACGGGAAAGAATGGACACCTTGTGGAAAGAATGGACACCTCGTGGGCAAGAATGAACACCTCATGAGAAAGAATGGACACCTCGTGGGAAAGAATGGACACCTCGTGGGCAAGAATGGACACCTCGTGGGAAAGAATGGACACCCAATTAGAAAGAATGGATACCTTGTGGGAAAAAACTGACACCTCGTGGGAAAGAATGGACACGTCACCGGAAAGAATGGACAACTCGTGGGGAAAAAAGGACTATCGCGGGAAAGAATTGACACCTCGTGGCAAAGAATGGACACCTCGTGGGAAAGAATGGAACCTCGTGGGAAAGAATTGACAACTAACGGGAAAGAATGAACATCTGGTGGGTAAGAATGGACACCTCGTGAGAAAGAATAAACACCTCGTGGGAAAGAATGGACACCTCGTGGGCAAAAATGGACACCTCGTGGGAGAGAATGGACACCTCGTGGGAAAGAATGGACACCTCGTGGGAAAGAATGGACACCTCGTGGGAAAGAATGAACACCTCGTGGGAAAGAATGGACACCTCGTTAAAAAGAATAAACACCTCGTAGGAAAGAATCAACACCTCGTGAGAAAGAATAAACACCTTGTGGGAAAGAATGGACACCTCGTGAAAAAGAATGAAAACCTCATAGGAAAGAATAAACACCTCGTGTGAAAGAATGGGAAACTCGTGAAAAAGAATGGACACTTCGTGGGAAAAAAATCACAACTCAAGGGATATAATGTACACCTCGTTTGAAAGAATGGACAACTCGTGGGAAATAATGGACACCTCGTGGGAAAGATTGAATACCTCGTGGGCCAGAATGGACACCTCGTGAGAAAAAATAGAGACCTCGTTGGAAAGAATGGACACCTCGTGGGAAAGAACATAAACCTCGTGGGAAAGAATAAACACCTTGTGGGAAAGAATGGAAACGTCGTTAGAAAGAATAAAAACCTCGTGGGAAAGAATGGAAACCTCGTGGGAAAGAATTAACAACTCGTGGGAAACAATGGACACCACCTTGGAAATAATGGACACCTCGTAGGAAAAATTGGACACCTCGTGGTAAAGAATGGACACCTCGTGGGAAAGAATGGACACATCACGAGAAAAAATGGACACATCACGGGAAAGAATGGACACCTTGTGGAAAGAATGGACACCTCGTGGGCAAGAATGGACACCTCATGAGAAAGAATGGACACCTCGTGGGAAAGAATGGACACCTCGTGGGCAAGAATGGACACCTCGTGGGAAAGAATGGACACCCAATTAGAAAGAATGGATACCTTGTGGGAAAGAACTGACACCTCGTGGGAAAGAATGGACACGTCACCGGAAAGAATGGACAACTCGTGGGGAAAAAAGGACTCTCGCGGGAAAGAATTGACACCTCGTGGCAAAGAATGGACACCTCGTGGGAAAGAATGGAACCTCGTGGGAAAGAATTGACAACTAACGGGAAAGAATGAACATCTGGTGGGTAAGAATGGACACCTCGTGAGAAAGAATAAACACCTCGTGGGAAAGAATGGACACCTCGTGGGCAAGAATGGACACCTCGTGGGAGAGAATGGACACCTCGTGGGAAAGAATGGACACCTCGTGGGAAAGAATGGACACCTCGTGGGAAAGAATGAACACCTCGTGGGAAAGAATGGACACCTCGTGAAAAAGAATAAACACCTCGTAGGAAAGAATCAACACCTCGTGAGAAAGAATAAACACCTTGTGGGAAAGAATGGACACCTCGTGAAAAAGAATGAAAACCTCATAGGAAAGAATAAACACCTCGTGTGAAAGAATGGGAAACTCGTGAAAAAGAATGGACACTTCGTGGGAAAAAAATCACAACTCAAGGGATATAATGTACACCTCGTTTGAAAGAATGGACACCTCGTGGGAAATAATGGACACCTCGTGGGAAAGATTGAACACCTCGTGGGAAAGAATGGACACCTCGTGAGAAAAAATGGACACCTCGTGGGAAAGAATGGAAACCTCTTGGGAAAGAATGGATACCTCATGGGAAAGAATGAACACCCAATGGGAAAGAATGGACACCTTGTGGGAAAGAATGGACACATTGTGGGAAATAATGTACACCTCGTGTGAAAGAATGGACACCTCGTAAGAAAGAATGGACACCCAATGGGAAAGAATGGACACCTCGTGGGAAAGAATGGACACCTCGTGGGAAAGAATGTACACTTCGTGGGAAAGAATGGACACCTTGTGGGAAAGAAGTGACAACTCACGGAAAAGAATGGACATCTCCTGGGAAAGAATGGACAACTCGTGAGAAAGAATAAAGTCCTTGTGGGAAAGAATGGACACCTCGTGGGAAATAATGAACACCTCGTGGGAAAGAATGGACACCTCATGGGAAGAATGGACACCTCGTGGGAAAGAATGAACACCTCGTGGGAAAGACTGGACAACTCACGGGAAAGAATGGACACCATCGTTGGAAAGAATTGACACTTGGTGGGAAAGAATGGACACCTTATGTGAAAAAATGGAAACCTCGTGGGAAAAAATGGACACCTCATGGGAAAGAATTGAAACCTCGTGGGAAAGAATGGACACCTCGTTAGAAATAATGGACACCTTGTGTGAA
Organism: Omphiscola glabra; assembly: GCA_964017045.1. NCBI lineage: Eukaryota > Metazoa > Mollusca > Gastropoda > Lymnaeidae > Omphiscola > Omphiscola glabra. The sequence goes on along the minus strand of OZ024806.1, from coordinate 1,685,246 downwards.
AGAATGTACACCTCGTGGGAAAGAATGGACACCTCGTGCGAAAGAATTGACAACTCACGGAAAAGAATGGACATCTTGTGGGCCAGAATGGACACCTCATGAGAAAGAATAGAGACCTCGTTGGAAAGAATGGACACCTCGTAGGAAAGAACGTAAACCTCGTGGGAAAGAATAAACACCTTGTGGGAAAGAATGGACACCTCGTTAGAAAGAATAAAAACCTCGTGGGAAAGAATGGAAACCTCGTGGGAAAGAATTAACCACTCGTGGGAAACAATGGACACCACCTTTGAAATAATGGACACCACGTTGGAAAAATTGGACACCTCGTGGTAAAGAATGGACACCTCGTGGGAAAGAATGGACACATCACGAGAAAAAATGGACACATCACGGGAAAGAATTGACACCTGGTGGGAAAGAATGGACACCTCGTGGGCAAGAATGGACACCTCGTGGGAAAGAATGGACACCCAATTGGAAAGAATGGATACCTTGTGGGAAAGAACTGACACCTCGTGGGAACGAATGGACACGTCACCGGAAAGAATGGACAACTCGTGGGGAAAAAAGAACACTCGAGGGAAAGAATTGACACCTCGTGAGAAAGAATGGACACCTCGTGGGAAAGAATGGACACCTCGTGGGAAAGAATGGACACCTCGTGGGAAATAATGGACACGTCAGCGGACAGAATGGACAACTCGTGGGGAAAAAAGGACTCTCGCGAGAAAGAATTGACACCTCGTGGGAAAGAATGGACACCTCGTGGGAAAGAATGAAACCTCGTGGGAAAGAATTGACAACTCACGGGGAAGAATGAACATCTGGTGGGAAAGAAAGGACACCTCGTGAGAAAGAATAAACACCTCGTGGATAAAGAATGGACACGTCGTGGGCAAGAATGGACACCTCGTGGGAGAGAATGGACACCTCATGGGAAAGAATGGACACCTCGTGGGAAAGAAAAGATACCTCGTGGGAAAGAATGAAAACCCCAAGGGAAAGAATAAACACCTCGTGGGAAAGAATGGACAGCTCGTGGGATAGAATGGACACCTCGTGTGAAAAAAAATGAAACCTCAAGGGAAAGAATGGACACCTCGTGAGAAAGAATGGACACCTTGTGGAAAAAAATGGACAGCTCGATGATAAAATTGACACCTCACAGGAAAGAATGAACACCTCGTGGGAAAGAATGGACACCTCATGGGAAGAATGGACACCTCGTGGGAAAGAATGGACACCTTGTGAAAAAGAATGGACAACTCACGGGAAAGAATGGACACCATCGTTGGAAAGAATTGACACTTGGTGGGAAAGAATGGACACCTTATGTGAAAAAATGGAAACGTCGTGGGAAAAAATGGACACCTCGTGGGAAAGAATGGAAACCTCGTGGGAAAGAATGGACACCTCGTTGGAAAGAATACCCAATGGGAAAGAATGGACACCTCGTGGGAAATAATGGACACCTTGTGGGAAAGAATGCACACCTCGTGGGAAAGAATGGACACCTCGTGGGAAAGAATTGACAACTCACGGAAAAGAATGGACATCTTGTGGGTCAGAATAGAAACCTCGTGAGAAAGAATAGAGACCTTGTTGGAAAGAATGGACACCTCGTGGGAAAGAACGTAAACCTCGTGGAAAAGAATAAACACCTTGTGGGAAAGAATGGATACCTCGTTAGAAAGAATAAAATCCTCGTGGGAAAGAATGGAAACCTCGTGGGAAAGAATGGACATCTCGTGGTAAAGAATGTACACCCAATGGGAAAGAATGGACACCTCGGGGAAAAGAATGGACACCTCGTGGAAAAGAATGTAAACCTCGTGGGAAAGAATGGACACCTCGTGGGAAAGAACGGACACCTCGTGGGAAAGAATACCCAATGGGAAAGAATGGACACCTAGTGGGAAATAATGGACACCTCGTGGGAAAGAATGAACACCTCGTGGGAAAGAATGGACACCTCGTGCGAATGAATGGACACCTCACGGGAAAGGATGGACACCTCGTGAGAAATGATGGACACCTTGGGGTAAAAAATGGTCACCCCTTGGGAAAGAATGGAAACCTCGTGGGAAAGAATGGACACCTCGTGGAAATGAAAAGACAACTCTCGGTGAAGAATGGACACCTAGTGGGAAATAATGGACACCTAGTGTGAAAGAATGAACAACTCGAGAGAAAGAATGGACACCTTGTGGGAAAGAATGGACACCCAATGGGAAAGAATATGACACCTCGTGGGAAAGAATGGACAGCTCGTTGGAAAGAATGAAAACGTCACCGGAAAGAATGGACAACTCGTGGGGAAAAAAAGGACACTCGCGTGAAAGAATTGACACATAGTGGGAAATAATAGACACCTCGTGGGAAAGATTTGACAACTCACGGGAAAGAATGAACATCTGGTGGGAAAGAATGGACACCTCGTGAGAAAGAATAAACACCTCGTGGGAAAGAATGGTCACCTCGTTAGAAAGAATAAAAACATCGTGGGAAAGAATGGACACCTCGTGCGAATGAATGGACACCTCACGGGAAACAATGGACAACTCGTGGGAAAGAATTGACAAGTCACGGGAAAAAAATGGACACCTCGTGGGAAAGAATAAACACCTTGTGGGAAAGAATGGACACCTCGTGGGAAAGAATGGACACCTCGTGGGAAAGAATGAAAACCTCATGGGAAAGAATGGACACCTCGTGGCAAAGAATGAACACCTTGTGGGAAAGAATGGACACCTCGTGGGAAAGAATGGACACCTCGTGGGAAAAAAGACAGCTCGTTGGAAAAAATAGACACCTCGTGGAAAAAAATAGTCACCTCTTGGGAAAGAATGATCACGTCAAGGGAAAAAGGGACACTTTGTGGGAAAGAATGGACACATCTTTGGAGACAAATGGACACCTCGTTTGCAAAGAATGGACAACTGGAAGGAAAGAATGGACATCTCGTGGGAGAGAATGGACACCTCATGGGAAAGAAGGGACACCTAACAATAAAGAATGGACCTCGTAGGAAAGAATGGACACCTCGAGCGAAAGAATTGACACATCATGGAAAAGAATTGACAGGAAAAAATGGATATCTAGTGAATGAATGGACACCTCGTGGGAAAGAATAAACAAATCGTGGAAAGACTGGACACCTCGTGGGAAAGAATGAACACCTCGTGGGAAAGAATGGACACCTCGTGGGAAAGAATGATCACCTCGTGGGAAAGAATGGACACCTCATGGGAAAAAAAGACACCGCGTGGAAAAAATGGACACCTCGTGGGAAAGAATAGACACCTCGTGGGAAAGAATAATCACGTCAAGGGAAAAAATGGGCACTTTGTGGGAAAGAATGGACACATCGTTAAAACAAATGGACACCTCGTGGGAAAGAATGGACAACTCGAAGGAAAGAATGAACACCTCGTGGGAGAGAATGGACACCTTGTTGGAAAGAAGGGACACCTAACAGTAAAGAATGGACACCTCGTGGGAAAGAATGGACACCTCTTTGGAAAGAATAGACACCTCGAGGGAAAGAATAAACACATCATGGGAAAGAATGGACACCTCGTGGGAAAGAATGGACACCTCGTAGGAAAAAAGACACATCGTGGGAAAAAATGGACACCTCGTGGGAAAGAAAAGACACCTCGTGGGAAAGAATGATCACGTCAAGGAAAAAATGGACACTTTGTGGGAAAGATTGGACACATCTTTGGAACAAATGGACAACTCTTGGGAAAGAATGGACAACTCGAAGGAAAGAATGGACACATAGTGTGAAAGAAAGGACACCTCGTGTGAAAGAAAGGACACCTCGTTGGAAAGAATGGACACATCACGGGAAAGAATGGACAACTCGAGGGAAAGAATTGACAACTCACAGGAAAAAAATGGACACCTCGTGGGAAAGAATGGACACCTCGTAAGAAAGAATAAACACCTTGTGCGAAAGAATGGACTCTTGGTGGGAAAGAATGGACACCTCGTGAGAAAGAATGAAAACCTCATGGGAAAGAATAAACACCTCGTGTGAAAGAATGGGAAACTCGTGAAAAAGAATGGACACCTCGTGGGAAAAAAAAATACAACTTAAGGGATAGAATGTACACCTCGTTGGAAAGAATGGACACCTCGTGGGAAATAATGGACACCTCGTGGGTAAGATTGAACACCTCGTGGGAAAGAATGGACACCTCGTGGGAAAAAATGGACACCTCGTGGGAAAGAATGGAAACCTCTTGGGAAAGAATGGATACCTCATGGGAAAGAATGGAAACCTCGTGGGAAAGAATGGACAAATTGTGGGAAAAAATGTACACCTCGTGTGAAAGAATGGACATGTTGTGGGAAAGAATGGACACCTCGTGGGAAACAATGAACACGTCAAGGGAAAGAATGGACATCTCGTGAGAAAGAATGGACACCTTGTGGAAAAAAGGACACCTCGATGAAAATAATGGACGTCTCATTGGAAAGAAAGTACACCTCACGGGAAAAAATTGGACACCTTGTGGGAAAGAATGGACACCTAGTGGGAAAGAATGGACACCTCGTGGGAAAGAATGAACACCTCGTGGGAAAGAATGGACACCTCGTGCGAATGAATGGACACCTCACGAGAAAGGATGGACACCTCGTGAGAAATGATGGACACCTTGGGGGAAAAAATGGTCACCCCTTGGGAAAGAATGGACACCTCGTGGAAAAGAATGGACACCTCGTGGAAAAGAAAAGACAACTCTCGTGAAAGAATGGACACCTAGTGGGAAATAATGGACACCTAGTGTGAAAGAATGAACAACTCAAGAGAAAGAATGGACACCTTGTGGGAAAGAATGGACACCCAATGGGAAAGAATATGACACCTCGTGGGAAAGAATGGATATCTTTGGAAAGAATGAAAACGTCACCGGAAAGAATGGACAACTCGTGGGGAAAAAAAGGACACTCGCGTGAAAGAATTGACAAATAGTGGGAAATAATAGACACCTCGTGGGAAAAAATTTAATATCTCTAGGGAAGGAATTGACACCTCGTGGGAGAGATTTGACAACTCACGAGAAAGAATGAACATCTTGTGGGAAAGAATGGACACCTCGTGAGAAAGAATAAACACCTCGTGGAAAAGAATGGCACCTCGTGGGGAGAACGGACACCTCGTGGGAAAGAATGAACACCTCGTGGGAAAGGAAGGACACCTCGTTAGAAAGAATAAAAACATCGTGGGAAAGAATGGACACTCGTGCGAATGAATGGACACCTCGTGAAAAGAATGGACACCTCGTGGGAAAGAATGAAAACCTCATGGGAAAGAATAAACACCTCGTGTGAAAGAATGGGCACCTCGTGAAAAGAATGGACACCTCGTGGGAAAAAATTCACAACTGAAGGGAAAGAATGTACACCTCGATGGAAAGAGTTGACACCTCACGGGAAAGAATGGACACCTCGTGGGAAATAATAAACACCTCGTGGGAAAGAATGGACACCTCGTGGGAAAAAAATGGACACCTCGTGGGAAAGAATGGAAACCTGGTGGGAAAGAATGGACACCTCGTGGGAAAGAATAGCCAATGGGAAAAAATTGACACCTCAAGGGAAATAATGGACACCTCGTGAGAAAGAATAAACACCTTGTGGGGAACAAATGGACACCTTGAGGAAAAGAATTGACACCTCTTGGGAAAGAATTGACACCTCGTGGGAAGAATGGACACATCGTGGGAAAGAATGAACACCTCGTGGGAAAGAATGGACATCTCGTGAGAAAATGGACACCTCGTTGGATAAAAAGACACCTCGTGGGAAAAAATGGACACTTCGTGGGAAAGAATAGACACCTCGTGGGAAAGAATGATCACGTCAATGAAAAAATGGACACTTTATGGGAAATAATGGACACATCGTTGGAACAAATGGACATGTCGCAGGAAAGAATGGACAACTCGAATGAAAGAATTGACAACTCGTGGGAGAAAATGGACACCTCGTGGGAAAGAACGGACACCTAACGGTAAAGAATAGACACCTCGTGAGAAATTAAGGAAACCTTGAGGAAAGGAATGGACACCCCTTGGTAAAGAAAGGACACCTCGTGGGAAAGAATAAACACCTCGTGGTAAAGAATGGACATCTCGTGGGAAAGAATGAACACCTGGTGTGAAAGAATGGACACCTCGTGGGAAAGAATGAACACCTCGTTGGAAAGAAAGGACACCTCGTGGGAAAAAATGGACACCTCGTGGTAAAAAAAGAAACCTCGTGGGAAAAATGGACACCTCTTTGGAAAGAATGGACACCTCGTGGGAAAGAATAAACACTTCGTGGTTAAGAATGAACACCTCGTGGGAAAAGAATGAACACCTAGTGGGAAAGAATGGACACCTCGTTTTTAAAAAATGGACCCCTCGTGGGAAAGAATGAACACCTGGTGGTAAAGAATGGACACCTCGTGGGAAAGAATGAACACCTGGTGGGAAAGAATGGACACATCGTGCGAATGAATGGACACCTCACGTGAAAGAATGTACACCTCTTGGGAAAGAATGAACACCTCGTGGAAAAGAATAAACACCTCGCGGGATAGAATGAACACCTCGTGGGAAAGAATGGATACCTCTTGGGAAAGAATGGACACATCGTGGGAAAAAAGTACACCTCGTGGGAAAAAATGGACACCTCGTGGGAAAAAATAGACACCTCTTGGGAAAGAATGATCACGTCAAGGGTAAAATGGACACTTTGTGGGAAATAATGAACACATCGTTGGAACAAATGGACACCTCGTGGGAAAGAATGGACAACTCGAAGGAAAGAATGAACACCTCGTGGGAGAGAATGGACACCTCGTGGGAAAGAAGGGACACCTAACGGTAAAGAATAGACATCTCGTGCAAAAGAATGGACACCTCACGGGAAAGAATGGACACCTCGTCAGAAATTATGGACACCTTCAGGAAGGGAATTGACACCCCTTGGGAAGGAATGGACACCTCGTGGGAAAGAATGGACTCCTCGTGGGAAAGAATTGACAACTCACAGGAAAAAATGGACACCTCGTGGGAAAGAATGGACACCTCGTGGGAAAGAATAAACACTTCGTGGGAAAGAATGGACACCTCGTGGGAAAGAATGGACACCTCGTGTGAAAGAATGGACACCTCGTGGGAAAGAATGGACACCTCGTGGGAAAGAATGAACACCTCGTGGGAAAGAATGGACACCTCATGCGAATGAATGGACACCTCACGGGAAAGAATGGACACCTCTTGAGAAAGAATGAACACCTCGTGTGAAAAAAATGACACCTCAATGGAAATAATGGACACCTCGTGAGAAAGAATAAACATCTTGCGGGAAAAAATTGACACCTCACAGGAAAGAATGGACACCTCTTGGGAAAGAATTGACAACTCACGGGAAAAAATGGACACTTCGTGGGAAAGAATGGACACCTCGTGGAAAAGAATTGACAACTCACGTGAAAAAATGGACACTTCGGGGAAAAAAATGGACACCTCGTGGGAAAGAATAAACACATCGTGGGAAATAATGGTCACCTCGTGGGAAAGAATGAACACTTCGTGGGAAAGAATGGACACCTCGTGGGAAAGAATGAACACTTCGTGGGAAAGAATGGACACCCCATGCGAATGAATGGACACCTCACGGGAAAGAATGGACACCTCGTGAGAAATGATGGACACATTGGGAAAAGAAATGGACACCTCGTGGGAAAGAATGGACACCTCGTGGGAAAAAATGACACCTCAATGGAAATAATGGAACCTCGTGAGAAAGAATAAACATCTTGCGGGAAAAAAATTGACACCTCGATGAAAAGAATTGACACCTTACAGCAAAGAATGGACACCTCTTGGGAAAGAATTGACAACTCACGGGAAAAAATGGACACTTCGTGGGAAAGAATGGACACTTTGTGGAAAAGAATTGACAACTCACGTGAAAAAATGGACACTTCGTGGAAAAAAATGGACACCTCGTGGGAAAGAATAAACACCTCGTGGGAAATAATGGTCACCTATTGTGAAAGAATGGACACCTCGTGGGAAAGAATTAACACCTCGTGGGAAAGAATGGACACCTCGTGTGAAAAAAATGACACCTCAATGGAAATAATGGACACCTCGTGAGAAAGATTAAACATCTTGCGGGAAAAAAATTGACACCTCGATGAAAAGAATTGACACCTCACATGAAAGAATGGACACCACTTGGGAAAGAATTGACAACACACGGGGAAAAAATGGACACTTCGTGGGAAAGAATGGACACCTCGTGGAAAAGAATTGACAAATCACGTGAAAAAATGGACACTTCGTGGAAAAAAATGGACACCTCGTGGGAAAGAATAAACACCTCGTGGGAAATAATGGTCACCTAGTGGGAAAGAATGAATACCTCGTGGTAAAGAATGGACACCTAGTGGGAAAGAATGGACACCTCGTAGGAAAGAATGATAACGTCAAGGGAAAAAATGGACACTTTGTGGGAAATAATGGACAAATCTTTCGAAAAATGGACACCTCGTGGGAAAGAATGGACAATTCGTAGGAAAGAATGGACACCTAGTGGGAAAGAAGGGACACCTAACGGTAAAGAATAGACACCTCGTGGGAAAGTATGGACACCTTGTTCGAAAGAATGGACACCTCACGGGAAAGAATGGACACCTCGTGAGAAATTATGGACTCCTTGAGCAAAGGAATGGACACCCCTTGGGAAAGAATGGACACATCATGGGAAAGAATGGACACCTCGTGGAAAAGAATTGACAACTCACAGGAAAAAATAGACACTTCGTGGAAAAGAATAAACACCTCGTGGGAAATAATGGACACATAGTGGGAAAGAATGAACACCTCGTGGGAAAGAATGGACACCTCGTGGGAAAGAATGGACACCTAGTTCGAAAGAATGGACACCTCGTGGGAAAAATGGACACCTCGTGAGAAAGAATTGACAACTCACAAGAAAAAATAGACACTTCGTGGAAAAGAATAAACACCTCGTGGGAAATAATGGACACATAGTGGGAAAGAATGAACACCTCGTGGGAAAGAATGAACACCTTGTGGGAAAGAATGGTCACCTCGTGGGAAAGAATGGACACCTCTTGGGAAAGAATAAACACCTCGTTGGAAAGAATGGACACCTCGTGGGAAAGAATATACACCTCTTTGGAAAACATTGACACCTCAATGGAAATAATGGACAACTAGTGGGAAAAAATGGACACCTCTTGAGAAAGAATAAACACCTTGTGGGAAAGAATGGACACGTCGTGAGAAAGAATTAAAACCTCGTGGGAAAGAATGGTTACCTCGTGGGAAAGAATGAACACTTCGTGGGAAAGAATGGACACCTCGTGGGAAAGAATGGACACCTCGTGGGAAAAAATTGACACCTCAAGGGAGATAATGGACACCTCGTGAGAAAGAATAAACACCTTGTGGGAAAAAAATGGACACCTTGGTAAAAAGAATTGACACCTCACTGGAAAGAATGGACACCTCGTAAGAAAGAATGGACACCTCGTGGGAAAGAATGGACACCTCGTGGGAAAGAATGGACACCTCGTGCGAAAGAATGGACACCTCACTGGAAAGAATGGACACCTCGTGAGAAATTATGGACACATTGATGAAAGGAATGGACACCCTTTGGGAAAGAATGGACACCTCGTGGGAAAAAATGGACACCTCTTGAGAAAGAATAAACACTTTGTGGGAAATAATGGACACGTCGTGAGAAAGAATTAAAACCTCGTGGGAAAGAATGGTTACCTCGTGGGAAAGAATGAACACTTCGTGGGAAAGAATGGACACCTCGTGGGAAAGAATGGACACCTCACAGGAAAAATGGACACCTCTTTGGAAAGAATGGACACCTCGTGGGAAAGAATAAACACTTCGTGGTTAAGAATGAACACCTCGTGGGAAAAGAATGAACACCTCGTGGGAAAGAATGGACACCTCGTTTTTAAAAAATGGACCCCTCGTGGGAAAGAATGAACACCTGGTGGTAAAGAATGGACACCTCGTGGGAAAGAATGAACACCTGGTGGAAAGAATGGACACATCGTGCGAATGAATGGACACCTCACGTGAAAGAATGTACACCTCTTTGGAAAGAATGAACACCTCGTGGAAAAGAATAAACACCTCGTGGGATAGAATGAACACCTAGTGGGAAAGAATGGATACCTCGTGGGAAAGAATGGACACATCGTGGGAAAAAAGTACACCTCGTGGGAAAAAATGGACACCTCGTGGGAAAAAATAGACACCTCGTGGGAAAGAATGATCACGTCAAGGGTAAAATGGACACTTTGTGGGAAATAATGAACACATCGTTGGAACAAATGGACACCTCGTGGGAAAGAATGGACAACTCGAAGGAAAGAATGAACACCTCGTGGGAGAGAATGGACACCTCGTGGGAAAGAAGGGACACCTAACGGTAAAGAATAGACACCTCGTGCGAAAGAATGGACACCTCACGGGAAAGAATGGACAACTCACAGGAAAAAATGGACACCTCGTCAGAAATTATGGACACCTTCAGGAAGGGAATTGACACCCCTTGGGAAAGAATGGACACCTCGTGGGAAAGAATGGACTCCTCGTGGGAAAGAATTGACAACTCACAGGAAAAAATGGACACCTCGTGGGAAAGAATGGACACCTCGTGGGAAAGAATAAACACTTCGTGGGAAAGAATGGACACCTCGTGGGAAAGAATGGACACCTCGTGTGAAAGAATGGACACCTCGTGGGAAAGAATGGACACCTCGTGGGAAAGAATGAACACCTCGTGGGAAAGAATGGACACCTCATGCGAATGAATGGACACCTCATGGGAAAAAAATGACACCTCAATGGAAATAATGGACACCTCGTGAGAAAGAATAAACATCTTGCGGGAAAAAATTGACACCTCACAGGAAAGAATGGACACCTCTTGGGAAAGAATTGACAACTCACGGGAAAAAATGGACACTTCGTGGGAAAGAATGGACACCTCGTGGAAAATAATTGACAACTCACGTGAAAAAATGGACACTTCGGGGAAAAAAATGGACACCTCGTGGGAAAGAATAAACACCCCGTGGGAAATAATGGTCACCTCGTGGGAAAGAATGAACACTTCGTGGGTGAGAATGGACACCTCGTGGGAAAGAATGAACACTTCGTGGGAAAGAATGGACACCCCATGCGAATGAAAGGACACCTCACGGGAAAGAATGGACACCTCGTGAGAAATGATGGACACCTCGTGAGAAAGAATAAACATCTTGCGGGAAAAAAATTGACACCTCGATGAAAAGAATTGACACCTTACAGGAAAGAATGGACACCTCTTGGGAAAGAATTGACAACTCACGGGAAAAAATGGACACTTCGTGGGAAAGAATGGACACTTTGTGGAAAAGAATTGACAACTCACGTGAAAAAATGGACACTTCGTGGAAAAAAATGGACACCTCGTGGGAAAGAATAAACACCTCGTGGGAAATAATGGTCACCTCTTGTGAAAGAATGGACACCTCGTGGGAAAGAATTAACACCTCGTGGGAAAGAATGGAGACCTCGTGTGAAAAAAATGACACCTCAATGGAAATAATGGACACCTCGTGAGAAAGATTAAACATCTTGCGGGAAAAAAATTGACACCTCGATGAAAAGAATTGACACCTCACATGAAAGAATGGACACCACTTGGGAAAGAATTGACAACTCACGGGGAAAAAAATGGACACTTCGTGGGAAAGAATGGACACCTCGTGTAAAAGAATTGACAAATCACGTGAAAAAATGGACACTTCGTGGAAAAAAATGGACACCTCGTGGGAAAGAATAAACACCTCGTGGGAAATAATGGTCACCTAGTGGGAAAGAATGAATACCTCGTGGGAAAGAATGGACACCTAGTTGGAAAGAATGGACACCTCGTAGGAAAGAATGATAACGTCAAGGGAAAAAATGGACACTTTGTAGGGAAATAATGGACAAATCTTTCGAAAAATGGACACCTCGTGGGAAAGAATGGACAATTCGTAGGAAAGAATGGACACCTAGTGGGAAAGAAGGGACACCTAACGGTAAAGAATAGACACCTCGTGGGAAAGTATGGACACCTTGTTCGAAAGAATGGACACCTCACGGGAAAGAATGGACACCTCGTGAGAAATTATGGACTCCTTGAGCAAAGGAATGGACACCCCTTGGGATAGAATGGACACATCATGGGAAAGAATGGACACCTCGTGGAAAAGAATTGACAACTCACGGGAAAAAATAGACACTTCGTGGAAAAGAATAAACACCTCGTGGGAAATAATGGACACATAGTGGGAAAGAATGAACACCTCGTGGGAAAGAATGGACACCTCGTGGGAAAGAATGGACACCTAGGTCGAAAGAATGGACACCTCGTGGGAAAAATGGACACCTCGTGCGAAAGAATTGACAACTCACAAGAAAAAATGGACACCTCGTGGGAAAGAATGAACACCTTGTGTGAAAGAATGGTCACCTCGTTGGAAAGAATGGACACCTCTTGGGAAAGAATAAACACCTCGTTGGAAAGAATGGACATCTCGTGAGAAAAAATGGACACCTTGTGGAAAAAAGGACACCTCGATGAAAATAATGGACGTCTCATTGGAAAGAAAGTACACCTCACGGGAAAAAATGGACACCTTGTGGGAAAGAATGGACACCTAGTGGGAAAGAATGGACACCTCGTGGGAAAGAATGAACACCTCGTGGGAAAGAATGGACACCTCGTGCGAATGAATGGACACCTCACGAGAAAGGATGGACACCTCGTGAGAAATGATGGACACCTTGGGGGAAAAAATGGTCACCCCTTGGGAAAGAATGGACACCTCGTGGAAAAGAATGGACACCTCGTGGAAAAGAAAAGACAACTCTCGGGAAAGAATGGACACCTAGTGGGAAATAATGGACACCCAATGGGAAAGAATATGACACCTCGTGGGAAAGAATGGATATCTTTGGAAAGAATAAAAACGTCACCGGAAAGAATGGACAACTCGTGGGGAAAAAAAGGACACTCGCGTGAAAGAATTGACAAATAGTGGGAAATAATAGACACCTCGTGGGAAAGAATTTAATATCTCTAGGGAAGGTATTGACACCTCGTGGGAGAGATTTGACAACTCACGAGAAAGAATGAACATCTTGTGGGAAAGAATGGACACCTCGTGAGAAAGAATAAACACCTCGTGGAAAAGAATGGCACCTCGTGGGGAGAACGGACACCTCGTGGGAAAGAATGAACACCTCGTGGGAAAGAAAGGACACCTCGTTAGAAAGAATAAAAACATCGTGGGAAAGAATGGACACTCGTGCGAATGAATGGACACCTCACGGGAAACAATGGACACCTCGTGGGAAAGAATAAACACCTTGTGGGAAAGAATGGACACCTCGTCGGAAAGAATGGACACCTCGTGGGAAAGAATGAAAACCTCATGGGAAAGAATAAACACCTCGTGTGAAAGAATGGGCACCTCGTGAAAAGAATGGACACCTCGTGGGAAAAAATTCACAACTGAAGGGAAAGAATGTACACCTCGATGAAAAGAGTTGACACCTCACGGGAAAGAATGGACACCTCGTGGGAAATAATAAACACCTCGTGGGAAAGAATGAACACCTCGTGGGAAAGAATGGACACCTCGTGGGAAAAAAATGGACACCTCGTGGGAAAGAATGGAAACCTGGTGGGAAAGAATGGACACCTCGTGGGAAAGAATAGCCAATGGGAAAAAATTGACACATCAAGGGAAATAATGGACACCTCGTGAGAAAGAATAAACACCTTGTGGGGAAAAAATGGACACCTCGAGGAAAAGTATTGACACCTCTTGCGAAAGAATTGACACCTTGTGGGAAGAATGGACACATCGTGGGAAAGAATGAACACCTCGTGGGAAAGAATGGACATCTCGTGGGAAAATGGACACCTCGTTGGATAAAAAGACACCTCGTGGGAAAAAATGGACACTTCGTGGGAAAGAATAGACACCTCGTGGGAAAGAATGATCACGTCAATGAAAAAATGGACACTTTATGGGAAATAATGGACACATCGTTGGAACAAATGGACATGTCGCAGGAAAGAATGGACAACTCGAATGAAAGAATTGACAACTCGTGGGAGAAAATGGACACCTCGTGGGAAAGAACGGACACCTAACGGTAAAGAATAGACACCTCGTGAGAAATTAAGGAAACCTTGAGGAAAGGAATGGACACCCCTTGGTAAAGAAAGGACACCTCGTGGGAAAGAATGGACACCTTGTGGAAAAGAATTGACAACTCACAGGAAAAAATGGACACCTCGTGAAAAGAATTGACACCTCATGGGAAAGAATAAACACCTCGTGGTAAAGAATGGACATCTCGTGGGAAAGAATGAACACCTCGTGGGAAAGAAAGGACACCTCGTGGGAAAGAATAAACACTTCGTGGTTAAGAATGAACACCTCGTGGGAAAAGAATGAACACCTCGTGGGAAAGAATGGACACCTCGTTTTTAAAAAATGGACCCCTCGTGGGAAAGAATGAACACCTGGTGGTAAAGAATGGACACCTCGTGGGAAAGAATGAACACCTGGTGGGAAAGAATGGACACATCGTGCGAATGAATGGACACCTCACGTGAAAGAATGTACACCTCTTGGGAAAGAATGAACACCTCGTGGAAAAGAATAAACACCTCGTGGGATAGAATGAACACCTCGTGGGAAAGAATGGATACCTCTTGGGAAAGAATGGACACATCGTGGGAAAAAAGTACACCTCGTGGGAAAAAATGGACACCTCGTTGGAAAAAATAGACACCTCGTGGGAAAGAATGATCACGTCAAGGGTAAAATGGACACTTTGTGGGAAATAATGAACACATCGTTGGAACAAATGGACACCTCGTGGGAAAGAATGGACAACTCGAAGGAAAGAATGAACACCTCGTGGGAGAGAATGGACACCTCGTGGGAAAGAAGGGACACCTAACGGTAAAGAATAGACACCTCGTGCGAAAGAATGGACACCTCACGGGAAAGAATGGACACCTCGTCAGAAATTATGGACACCTTCAGGAAGGGAATTGACACCCCTTGGGAAAGAATGGACACCTCGTGGGAAAGAATGGACTCCTCGTGGGAAAGAATTGACAACTCACAGGAAACAATGGACACCTCGTGGGAAAGAATGGACACCTCGTGGGAAAGAATAAACACTTCGTGGGAAAGAATGGACACCTCGTGGGAAAGAATGGACACCTCGTGTGAAAGAATGGACACCTCGTGGGAAAGAATGGACACCTCGTGGGAAAGAATGAACACCTCGTGGGAAAGAATGGACACCTCATGCGAATGAATGGACACCTCACGGGAAAGAATGGACACCTCTTGAGAAAGAATGAACACCTCGTGGGAAAAAAATGACACCTCAATGGAAATAATGGACACCTCGTGAGAAAGAATAAACATCTTGCGGGAAAAAATTGACACCTCACAGGAAAGAATGGACACCTCTTGGGAAAGAATTGACAACTCACGGGAAAAAATGGACACTTCGTGGGAAAGAATGGACACCTCGTGGAAAAGAATTGACAACTCACGTGAAAAAATGGACACTTCGGGGAAAAAAATGGACACCTCGTGGGAAAGAATAAACACCTCGTGGGAAATAATGGTCACCTCGTGGGAAAGAATGAACACTTCGTGGGAAAGAATGGACACCTCGTGGGAAAGAATGAACACTTCGTGGGAAAGAATGGACACCCCATGCGAATGAATGGACACCTCACCGGAAAGAATGGACACCTCGTGAGAAATGATGGACACATTGGGAAAAGAAAAGGACACCTTGTGGGAAAGAATGGACACCTCGTGGGAAAAAAATGACACCTCAATGGAAATAATGGAACCTCGTGAGAAAGAATAAACATCTTGCGGGAAAAAAATTGACACCTCGATGAAAAGAATTGACACCTTACAGCTAAGAATGGACACCTCTTGGGAAAGAATTGACAACTCACGGGAAAAAATGGACACTTCGTGGGAAAGAATGGACACTTTGTGGAAAAGAATTGACAACTTACGTGAAAAAATGGACACTTCGTGGAAAAAAATGGACACCTCGTGGGAAAGAATAAACACCTCGTGGGAAATAATGGTCACCTATTGTGAAAGAATGGACACCTCGTGGGAAAGAATTAACACCTCGTGGGAAAGAATGGACACCTCGTGTGAAAAAAATGACACCTCAATGGAAATAATGGACACCTCGTGAGAAAAATTAAACATCTTGCGGGAAAAAAATTGACACCTCGATGAAAAGAATTGACAACTCACATGAAAGAATGGACACCACTTGGGAAAGAATTGACAACTCACTGGGAAAAAATGGACACTTCGTGGGAAAGAATGGACACCTCGTGGAAAAGAATTGACAAATCACGTGAAAAAATGGACACTTCGTGGAAAAAAATGGACACCTCGTGGGAAAGAATAAACACCTCGTGGGAAATAATGTTCACCTAGTGGGAAAGAATGAATACCTCGTGGTAAAGAATGGACACCTAGTGGGAAAGAATGGACACCTCGTAGGAAAGAATGATAACGTCAAGGGAAAAAATGGACACTTTGTGGGAAATAATGGACAAATCTTTCGAAAAATGGACACCTCGTGGGAAAGAATGGACAATTCGTAGGAAAGAATGGACACCTAGTGGGAAAGAAGGGGCACCTAACGGTAAAGAATAGACACCTCGTGGGAAAGTATGGACACCTTGTTCGAAAGAATGGACACCTCACGGGAAAGAATGGACACCTCGTGAGAAATTATGGACTCCTTGAGCAAAGGAATGGACACCCCTTGGGAAAGAATGGACACATCATGGGAAAGAATGGACACCTCGTGGAAAAGAATTGACAACTCACAGGAAAAAATAGACACTTCGTGGAAAAGAATAAAAACCTCGTGGGAAATAATGGACACATAGTGGGAAAGAATGAACACCTCGTGGGAAAGAATGGACACCTCGTGGGAAAGAATGGACACCTAGTTCGAAAGAATGGACACCTCGTGGGAAAAATGGACACCTCGTGCGAAAGAATTGACAACTCACAAGAAAAAATGGACACCTCGTGGGAAAGAATGAACACCTTGTGGGAAAGAATGGTCACCTCGTGGGAAAGAATGGACACCTCTTGGGAAAGAATAAACACCTCGTTGGAAAGAATGGACACCTCGTGGGAAAGAATATACACCTCTTTGGAAAAAATGGACACCTCAATGGAAATAATGGACACCTCGTGGGAAAAAATGGACACCTCTTGAGAAAGAATAAACACCTTGTGGGAAAGAATGGACACGTCGTGAGAAAGAATGAACACCTCGTGGGAAAGAATGGACACCTCGTGGGAAAAAATTGACACCTCAAGGGAGATAATGGACACCTCGTGAGAAAGAATAAACACCTTGTGGGAAAAAAATGGACACCTTGGTAAAAAGAATTGACACCTCACGGGAAAGAATGGACACCTCGTAAGAAAGAATGGACACCTCGTGGGAAAGAATGGACACCTCGTGCGAAAGAATGGACACCTCACTGGAAAGAATGGACACCTCGTGAGAAATTATGGACACATTGATGAAAGGAATGGACACCCTTTGGGAAAGAATGGACACCTCGTGGGAAAAAATGGACACCTCTTGAGAAAGAATAAACACCTTGTGGGAAAGAATGGACACGTCGTGAGAAAGAATTAAAACCTCGTGGGAAAGAATGGTTACCTCGTGGGAAAGAATGAACACTTCGTGGGAAAGAATGGACACCTCGTGGGAAAGAATGGACACCTCACAGGAAAAATGGACACCTCTTTGGAAAGAATGGACACCTCGTGGGAAAGAATAAACACTTCGTGGTTAAGAATGAACACCTCGTGGGAAAAGAATGAACACCTCGTGGGAAAGAATGGACACCTCGTTTTTAAAAAATGGACCCCTCATGGGAAAGAATGAACACCTGGTGGTAAAGAATGGACACCTCGTGGGAAAGAATGAACACCTGGTGGGAAAGAATGGACACATCGTGCGAATGAATGGACACCTCACGTGAAAGAATGTACACCTCTTGGGAAAGAATGAACACCTCGTGGAAAAGAATAAACACCTCGTGGGATAGAATGAACACCTAGTGGGAAAGAATGGATACCTTGTGGGAAAGAATGGACACATCGTGGGAAAAAAGTACACCTCGTGGGAAAAAATGGACACCTCGTGGGAAAAAATAGACACCTCGTGGGAAAGAATGATCACGTCAAGGGTAAAATGGACACTTTGTGGGAAATAATGAACACATCGTTGGAACAAATCGACACCTCGTGGGAAAGAATGGACAACTCGAAGGAAAGAATGAACACCTCGTGTGAGAGAATGGACACCTCGTGGGAAAGAAGGGACACCTAACGGTAAAGAATAGACACCTCGTGCGAAAGAATGGACACCTCACGGGAAAGAATGGACAACTCACAGGAAAAAATGGACACCTCGTCAGAAATTATGGACACCTTCAGGAAGGGAATTGACACCCCTTGGGAAAGAATGGACACCTCGTGGGAAAGAATGGACTCCTCGTGGGAAAGAATTGACAACTCACAGGAAAAAATGGACACCTCGTGGGAAAGAATGGACACCTCGTGGGAAAGAATAAACACTTCGTGGGAAAGAATGGACACCTCGTGGGAAAGAATGGACACCTCGTGTGAAAGAATGGACACCTCGTGGGAAAGAATGGACACCTCGTGGGAAAGAATGAACACCTCGTGGGAAAGAATGGACACCTCATGCGAATGAATGGACACCTCACGGGAAAGAATGGACACCTCATGAGAAAGAATGAACACCTCATGGGAAAAAAATGACACCTCAATGGAAATAATGGACACCTCGTGAGAAAGAATAAACATCTTGCGGGAAAAAATTGACACCTCACAGGAAAGAATGGACACCTCACGGGAAAAAATGGACACTTCGTGGGAAAGAATGGACACCTCGTGGAAAAGAATTGACAACTCACGTGAAAAAATGGACACTTCGGGGAAAAAAATGGACACCTCGTGGGAAAGAATAAACACCTCGTGGGAAATAATGGTCACCTCGTGGGAAAGAATGAACACTTCGTGGGTGAGAATGGACACCTCGTGGGAAAGAATGAACACTTCGTGGGAAAGAATGGACATCCCATGCGAATGAAAGGACACCTCACGGGAAAGAATGGACACCTCGTGAGAAATGATGGACACATTGGGAAAAGAAATGGACACCTCGTGGGAAAGAATGGACACCTCGTGGGAAAAAAATGACACCTCAATGGAAATAATGGACACCTCGTGAGAAAGAATAAACATCTTGCGGGAAAAAAATTGACACCTCGATTAAAAGAATTGACACCTTACGGGAAAGAATTGACAACTCACGGGAAAAAATGGACACTTCGTGGGAAAGAATGGACACTTTGTGGAAAAGAATTGACAACTCACGTGAAAAAATGGACACTTCGTGGAAAAAAATGGACACCTCGTGGGAAAGAATAAACACCTCGTTGGAAATAATGGTCACCTCTTGTGAAAGAATGGACACCTCGTGGGAAAGAATTAACACCTCGTGGGAAAGAATGGACACCTCGTGTGAAAAAAATGACACCTCAATGGAAATAATGGACACCTCGTGAGAAAGATTAAACATCTTGCGGGAAAAAAATTGACACCTCGATGAAAAGAATTGACACCTCACATGAAAGAATGGACACCACTTGGGAAAGAATGGACACCTCGTGGAAAAGAATTGACAAATCACGTGAAAAAATGGACACTTCGTGGAAAAAAATGGACACCTCGTGGGAAAGAATAAACACCTCGTGGGAAATAATGGTCACCTAGTGGGAAAGAATGAATACCTCGTGGGAAAGAATGGACACCTAGTGGGAAAGAATGGACACCTCGTAGGAAAGAATGATAACGTCAAGGGAAAAAATGGACACTTTGTGGGAAATAATGGACAAATCTTTCGAAAAATGGACACCTCGTGGGAAAGAATGGACAATTCGTAGGAAAGAATGGACACCTAGTGGGAAAGTAGGGACACCTAACGGTAAAGAATAGACACCTCGTGGGAAAGTATGGACACCTTGTTCGAAAGAATGGACACCTCACGGGAAAGAATGGACACCTCGTGAGAAATTATGGACTCCTTGAGCAAAGGAATGGACACCCCTTGGGAAAGAATGGACACATCATGGGAAAGAATGGACACCTCGTTAAAAAGAATTGACAACTCACAGGAAAAAATAGACACTTCGTGGAAAAGAATAAACACCTCGTGGGAAATAATGGACACATATTGGGAAAGAATGAACACCTCGTGGGAAAGAATGGACACCTCGTGGGAAAGAATGGACACCTAGGTCGAAAGAATGGACACCTCGTGGGAAAAATGGACACCTCGTGCGAAAGAATTGACAACTCACAAGAAAAAATGGACACCTCGTGGGAAAGAATGAACACCTTGTGGGAAAGAATGGACACCTAGTGGGAAAGAATGGACACCTCGTAGGAAAGAATGATAACGTCAAGGGAAAAAATGGACACTTTGTGGGAAATAATGGACAAATCTTTCGAAAAATGGACACCTCGTGGGAAAGAATGGACAATTCGTAGGAAAGAATGGACACCTAGTGGGAAAGAAGGGACACCTAACGGTAAAGAATAGACACCTCGTGGGAAAGTATGGACACCTTGTTCGAAAGAATGGACACCTCACGGGAAAGAATGGACACCTCGTGAGAAATTATGGACTCCTTGAGCAAAGGAATGGACACCCCTTGGGAAAGAATGGACACATCATGGGAAAGAATGGACACCTCGTGGAAAAGAATTGACAACTCACGGGAAAAAATAGACACTTCGTGGAAAAGAATAAACACCTCGTGGGAAATAATGGACACATAGTGGGAAAGAATAAACACCTCGTGGGAAAGAATGGACACCTCGTGGGAAAGAATGGATACCTAGGTCGAAAGAATGGACACCTCGTGGGAAAAATGGACACCTCGTGCGAAAGAATTGACAACTCACAAGAAAAAATGGACACCTCGTGGGAAAGAATGAACACCTTGTGGGAAAGAATGGTCACCTCGTGGGAAAGAATGGACACCTCTTGGGAAAGAATAAACACCTCGTTGGAAAGAATGGACACCTCGTGGGAAAGAATATACACCTCTTTGGAAAAAAATTGACACCTCAAGGGAAATAATGGACACCTCGTGGGAAAAAATGGACACCTCTTGAGAAAGAATAAACACCTTGTGGGAAAGAATGGACACGTCGTGAGAAAGAATTAAAACCTCGTGGGAAAGAATGGTTACCTCGTGGGAAAGAATGAACACTTCGTGGGAAATAATGGACACCTCGTGGGAAAGAATGGACACCTCGTGGGAAAAAATTGACACCTCAAGGGAGATAATGGACACCTCGTGAGAAAGAATAAACACCTTGTGGGAAAAAAATGGACACCTTGGTAAAAAGAATTGACACCTCACGGGAAAGAATGGACACCTCGTAAGAAAGAATGGACACCTCGTGGGAAAGAATGGACACCTCGTGGGAAAGAATGGACACCTCGTGCGAAAGAATGGACACCTCACTGGAAAGAATGGACACCTCGTGAGAAATTATGGACACATTGATGAAAGGAATGGACACCCTTTGGGAAAGAATGGACACCTCGTGGGAAAGAATAAACACCTCGTGGGATAGAATGAACACCTTGTGGGAAAGAATGGATACGTCGTGGGAAAGAATGGACACATCGTGAAAAAAGGGCATCTCGTGGGGAAAAATGGACTCCTCGTGGGAAAGAATAGACACCTCGTGGGAAAGAATGATCACGTCAAGGGTAAAATGGACACTTTGTGGGAAATAATGAACACATCGTTGGAACAAATGGACACCTCGTGGGAAAGAATGGACAACTCGAAGGAAAAAGTGAACACCTCGTGGGAGAGAATGGACACCTCGTGGGAAATAATGGACACCTAGTGTGAAAGAATGAACAACTCAAGAGAAAGAATGGACACCTTGTGGGAAAGAATGGACACCCAATGGGAAAGAATATGACACCTCGTGGGAACGAATGGATACCTCGTTGGAAAGAATGAAAACGTCACCGGAAAGAATGGACAACTCGTGGGGAAAAAAGGACACTCGCGTGAAAGAATTGAAACATAGTGGGAAATAATAGACACCTCGTGGGAAAGAATTTAATATCTCTAGGGAAGGAATTGACACCTCGTGGGAAAGATTTGACAACTCACGAGAAAGAATGAACATCTGGTGGGAAAGAATGGACACCTCGTGAGAAAGAATAAACACCTCGTGGAAAAGAATGGCACCTCGTGGGGAGAACGGACACCTCGTGGGAAAGAATGAACACCTCTTGGGAAAGAAAGGACACATCGTTAGAAAGAATAAAAACATTGTGGGAAAGAATGGACACCTCGTCGGAAAGAATGGACACCTCGTGGGAAAGAATGAAAACCTCATGGGAAAGAATAAACACCTCGTGTGAAAGAATGGGCACCTCGTGAAAAGAATGGACACCTCGTGGGAAAAAATTCACAACTGAAGGGAAAGAATGTACACCTCGATGAAAAGAGTTGACACCTCACGGGAAAGAATGGACACCTCGTGGGAAATAATAAACACCTCGTGGGAAAGAATGAACACCTCGTGGTAAAGAATGGAAACCTGGTGGGAAAGAATGGACACCTCGTGGGAAAGAATAGCCAATGGGAAAAAATTGACACCTCAAGGGAAATAATGGACACCTCGTGAGAAAGAATAAACACCTTGTGGGGAAAAAATTGACACCTCGATGAAAAGAATTGACACCTCTTGGGAAAGAATTGACACCTCGTGGGAAAGAATGGACACCTCGTGTGAAAGAATAAACACCTCGTGGGAAAGAATGGACACCTCGTGGGAAAGAATGAACACCTCGTGGGAAAGAATGGACACCTCGTGGGAAAAAATGGACACCTCGTGCGAAAGAATTGACAACTCACAAGAAAAAATGGACACCTCGTGGGAAAGAATGAACACCTTGTGGGAAAGAATGGTCACCTCGTGGGAAAGAATGGACACCTCTTGAGAAAGAATAAACACCTCGTTGGAAAGAATGGACACCTCGTGGGAAAGAATGAACACCTCGTGGGAAAGAATAAACACTTCGTGGGGAAAAATGGACACCTCGTTGAAAAGAATTGACAACTGGTGGGAAAGAATGGACACCTCGTGAGAAAGAATGGACATCTCGTGGGAAAGAATGGACACGTCACGGGAAAGATGTACAACTCGTGGGGAAAAACGGACATTCACGGGAAAGAATGGACACCTCGTGGGAAAGAATGGACACCTCGTGGTAAAAAATTGACAACTCAAGGGAATTAATGGACACCTTTTGAGAAAGAATAAACACCTTGTGGGTAAAAAATTGACAGCTCGATGAAAAGAATTGACACCTCACGGGAAAGAATGGACAACTCGTGGGAAAGAATGGACACCTCGTGGGAAAGAATGGACACCTCGTGCGAAAGAATGGACTGCTCACGGGAAATAATGGACACCTCCTGAGAAGTTATGGACACCTTGAGGAAAGGAATGGACATCCCTTGGGAAAGAATGGACACCTCATGGGAAAGAATAAACACCTCGTGGGAAAGAATGTACACCTCGTGGGATAGAATGAACACCTCGTGGGAAAGAATGGACGCCTCGTTGGAAAGAATAGACACCTCTTGGGAAAGAATGGACACCTCGTGGGAAAAAATGAACACCTCGTTGGAAAGAATAGACACCTCGTGGGAAAGAATGATCACGTCAAGGGAAAAAATGGACACTTTGTGGGAAAGAATGGACACATTGATGGAACAAATGGACACCTCGTGGGAAGAAATGGTCAACTCGAAGGAAAGAATGGAACCTCGTGGGAGAGAATGGACACCTCGTGGGAAAAAAAGGACACCTAACGGTAAAGAATGGAAACCTCGTAGGAAAGAATAAACACCTCGTGGGGAAAGAATGTACACATCGTATGAAAGAATGGACACCTCGTGGGAAAAAATGGACACGTCATGGGAAAGAATAGACACCTTGTGGGAAATAATGATCACGTCAAAGGAAAAAATGGACGATTTGTGGGAAAGAAAAGACACATTGTTGGAACAAATGGACACCTCGTGGGAGAGAATGGACACCTTGTGGGAAAGAATGGACTCCTAACAGTAAAGACCAAACACCTCGTGGGAAATAATGGACTACTCGTTGGAAAGAATGGACACCTCGTGGAAAAGAATGTACACCTCGTATGAAAGAATGGACACCTCGTGATGAAAAAAAGACACCTCGTGGAAAAAAATGGACACGTCGTGGGAAAGAATAGACACCTCGTGGGAAAGAATGATCACGTCAAAGGAAAAAAATGGATACTTTCTGGGAAAGAATAGACACATCGTTGGAACAAATGGACACCTTGTGGGAAAGAATGGACAACTCGAAGGAAAGAATGGACACCTCATGGGAGAGAATGGACACCTTGTGGGAAAGAAGGGACTCCTAACGGTAAAGACCAAACACCTCGTGGGAAAGAATGGACACCTCGTAAGAAAGAATGGACACCTCGTGGAAAAGAATGGACACCTCGTGGAAAAGAATGGACACCTCGTGGGAAAGAATGGACATCTCTTGGGAAAGAATTGACACCTCTTGAGAAATGTTGGACACCTTGGGAAAAGGAATGGACACCACATAGGAAAGAATGGACAACTCGTGGGAAAGAAAGAACACCTCGTGGGAAAGAATGGACACCTCGTTGGAATGAATCGACATATTGTGGGAAAGAATGGACACATCACGGGAAAGAATGGACACCTCGTATGAAAGAATGAACACCTCGTGGGAAAGAATGGACACCTTGTGTGAAAGAATGGACACCACGTGGGAAAAAAATGACACCTCAAGGGAGATATAATGGACACCTAGTGAAAAAGAATAAACACCTTGTGGGAAAAAATGGACACCTCGAGGAAAAGAATTGACACCTCGCGGAAAAAAATGGACACCTCGTGGGAAGAATGGACACATCGTGGGAAAGAATGAACACCTCGTGGGAAAGAATGGACATCTCGTAAGAAAATGGACACCTCGTTGGATAAAAAGACACCTCGTGGGAATAAATGGACACTTCGTGGGAAAGAATAGACACCACGTGGGAAAGAATGATCACGTCAATGAAAAAATGGACACTTTATGGGAAATAATGGACACATCGTTGGAACAAATGGACATGTCGCAGGAAAGAATGGACAACTCGAATGAAAGAATTGACAACTCGTGGGATAGAATGAACACCTCGTGGGAAAGAATGGATACCTCGTGGGAAAGAATGGACACATCGTGGGAAAAAAGTACACCTCGTGGGAAAAAATGGACACCTCGTGCGAAAAAATAGACACCTCGTGGGAAAGAATGATCTCGTCAAGGGTAAAATGGACACTTTGTGGGAAATAATGAACACATCGATGGAACAAATGGACACCTCGTGGGAAAGAATGGACAACTCGAAGGAAAGAATGAACACCTCGTGGGAGAGAATGGACACCTCGTGGGAAAGAAGGGACACCTAACAGTAAAGAATGGACACCTCGTGCGAAAGAATGGACACCTCACGGGAAAGAATGGACACCTCGTCAGAAATTATGGACACCTTCAGGAAGGGAATTGACACCCCTTGGGAAAGAATGGACACCTCGTGGGAAAGAATGGACTCCTCGTGGGAAAGAATTGACAACTCACAGGAAAAAATGGACACCTCGTGGGAAAGAATGGACACCTCGTGGGAAAGAATAAACAC
Organism: Omphiscola glabra; assembly: GCA_964017045.1. NCBI lineage: Eukaryota > Metazoa > Mollusca > Gastropoda > Lymnaeidae > Omphiscola > Omphiscola glabra. The sequence continues at coordinate 1,659,198 of OZ024806.1, read as the reverse complement.
TTCGTGGGAAAGAATGGACACCTCGTGGGAAAGAATGGACACCTCGTGTGAAAGAATGGACACCTCGTGGGAAAGAATGGACACCTCGTGGGAAAGAATGAACACCTCGTGGGAAAGAATGGACACCTCATGCGAATGAATGGACACCTCACGGGAAAGAATGGACACCTCGTGAGAAATGATGGACACATTGGGAAAAGGAATGGACACCTCGTGGGAAAGAATGAACACCTCGTGGGAAAGAATAAACATCTTGCGGGAAAAAAATTTACACCTCACAGGAAAGAATGGACACCTCTTGGGAAAGAATTGACAAATCACGGGAAAAAATGGACACTTCGTGGGAAAGAATGGACACCTCGTGGAAAAGAATTGACAACTCACGTGAAAAAATGGACACTTCGTGGAAAAAAATGGACACCTCGTGGGAAAGAATAAACACCTCGTGGGAAATAATGGTCACCTAGTGGGAAAGAATGAACACCTCGTGGGAAAGAATGAACACCTCGTGGGAAAGAATGAACACTTTGTGGGAAAAAATGGACACCCCATGCGAATGAATGGACACCTCACGGGAAAGAATGGACGACTCGTGAGAAATAATGGACACATTGGGAAAAGAAATGGACACCTCGTGGGAAAGAATGGACACCTCGTGGGAAAAAAATGACACCTCAATGGAAATAATGGACACCTCGTGAGAAAGAATAAACATCTTGCGGGAAAAAAATTGACACCTCGATGAAAAGAATTGACACCTCACAGGAAAGAATAGACAACTCTTGGGAAAGAATTGACAACTCACGGGAAAAAATGGACACTTCGTGGGAAAGAATGGACACTTTGTGGAAAAGAATTGACAACTCACGTGAAAAAATGGACACTTCGTGGAAAAAAATGGACACCTCGTGGGAAAGAATAAACACCTCGTGGGAAATAATGGTCACCTCTTGTTAAAGAATGGACACCTTGTGGGAAAGAATTAACACCTCGTGGGAAAGAATGGACACCTCGTGTGAAAAAAATGACACCTCAATGGAAATAATGGACACCTCGTGAGAAAGATTAAACATCTTGCGGGAAAAAAATTGACACCTCGATGAAAAGAATTGACACCTCACATGAAAGAATGGACACCACTTGGGAAAGAATTGACAACTCACGGGGAAAAAATGGACACTTCGTGGGAAAGAATGGACACCTCGTGGAAAAGAATTGACAAATCACGTGAAAAAATGGACACTTCGTGGAAAAAAATGGACACCTCGTGGGAAAGAATAAACACCTCGTGGGAAATAATGGTCACCTAGTGGGAAAGAATGAATACCTCGTGGGAAAGAATGGACACCTAGTGGGAAAGAATGGACACCTCGTAGGAAAGAATGATAACGTCAAGGGTAAAAATGGACACTTTGTGGGAAATAATGGACAAATCTTTCGAAAAATGGACACCTCGTGGGAAAGAATGGACAATTCGTAGGAAAGAATGAACACCTAGTGGGAAAGAAGGAACACCTAACGGTAAAGAATAGACACCTCGTGGGAAAGTATGGACACCTTGTTCGAAAGAATGGACACCTCACGGGAAAGAATGGACACCTCGTGAGAAATTATGGACTCCTTGAGCAATGGAATGGACACCCCTTGGGAAAGAATGGACACATCATGGGAAAGAATGGACACCTCATGGAAAAGAATTGACAACTCACGGGAAAAAATAGACACTTCGTGGAAAAGAATGAACACCTCGTGGGAAATAATGGACACATAGTGGGAAAGAATGAACACCTCGTGGGAAAGAATGGACACCTCGTGGGAAAGAATGGACACCTAGGTCGAAAGAATGGACACCTCGTGGGAAAAATGGACACCTCGTGCGAAAGAATTGACAACTCACAAGAAAAAATGGACACCTCGTGGGAAAGAATGAACACCTTGTGGGAAAGAATGGTCACCTCGTGGGAAAGAATGGACACCTCTTGGCAAAGAATAAACACCTCGTTGGAAAGAATGGACACCTCGTGGGAAAGAATATACACCTCTTTGGAAAAAATTGACACCTCGTGCGAAAGAATTGACAACTCACAAGAAAAAATGGACACCTCGTGGGAAAGAATGAACACTTTGTGGGAAATAATGGACACCTCGTGGGAAAAAATGGACACCTCTTGAGAAAGAATAAACACCTTGTGGGAAAGAATGGACACGTCGTGAGAAAGAATTAAAACCTCGTGGGAAAGAATGGTTACCTCGTGGGAAAGAATGAACACTTCGTGGGAAAGAATGGACACCTCGTGGGAAAGAATGGACACCTCGTGGGAAAAAATTGACACCTCAAATGAGATAATGGACACCTCGTGAGAAAGAATAAACACCTTGTGGGAAACAAATGGACACCTTGGTAAAAAGAATTGACACCTCACGGGAAAGAATGGACACCTCGTAAGAAAGAATGGACACCTCGTGGAAAAGAATGGACACCTCGTGGGAAAGAATGGACACCTCGTGCGAAAGAATGGACACCTCACTGGAAAGAATGGACACCTCGTGAGAAATTATGGACACATTGATGAAAGGAATGGACACCCTTTGGGAAAGAATGGACACATCGTGGGAAAAAAGTACATCTCGTGGGAAAAAATGGACTTCTCGTGGGAAAGAATAGACACCTTGTGGGAAAGAATGATCACATCAAGGGTAAAATGGACACTTTGTGGGAAATAATGAACACATCTTTGGAACAAATGGACACCTCGTGAGAAAGAATGGACAACTCGAAGGAAAGAGTGAACACCTCGTGGGAGAGAATGGACACCTCGTGGGAAATAATGGACACCTAGTGTGAAAGAATGAACAACTCAAGAGAAAGAATGGACACCTTGTGGGAAAGAATGGACACCCAATGGGAAAGAATATGACACCTCGTGGGAATGAATGGATACCTCGTTGGAAAGAATGAAAACGTCACCGGAAAGAATGGAAAACTCGTGGGGAAAAAAGGACACTCGCGTGAAAGAATTGACACATAGTGGGAAATAATAGACACCTCGTGGGAAAGAATTTAATATCTCTAGGGAAGGAATTGACACCTCGTGGGAAAGATTTGACAACTCACGAGAAAGAATGAACATCTGGTGGGAAAGAATGGACACCTCGTTAAAAGAATAAACACCTCGTGGAAAAGAATGGCACCTCGTGGGGAGAACGGACACCTCGTGGGAAAGAATGAACACCTCTTGGGAAAGAAAGGACACCTCGTTAGAAAGAATAAAAACATTGTGGGAAAGAATGGACACCTCGTGCGAATGAATAAACACCTTGTGGGAAAGAATGGACACCTCGTCGGAAAGAATGGACACCTCGTGGGAAAGAATGAAAACCTCATGGGAAAGAATAAACACCTCGTGTGAAAGAATGGGCACCTCGTGAAAAGAGTTGACACCTCACGGGAAAGAATGGACACCTCGTGGGAAATAATAAACACCTCGTGGGAAAGAATGAACACCACGTGGGAAAGAATGGACACCTCGTGGGAAAAAAATGGACACCTCGTGGTAAAGAATGGAAACCTGGTGGGAAAGAATGGACACCTCGTGGGAAAGAATAGCCAATGGGAAAAAAATTGACACCTCAAGGGAAATAATGGACACCTCGTGAGAAAGAATAAACACCTTGTGGGGAAAAAATTGACACCTCGATGAAAAGAATTGACACCTCTTGGGAAAGAATTGACACCTCGTGGGAAAGAATGGACACCTCGTGTGAAAGAATAAACACCTCGTGGGAAAGAATGGACACCTCGTGGGAAAGAATGAACACCTCGTGGGAAAGAATGGACACATCGTGGGAAAGAATGGACACCACTTGGGAAAAAAGACACCTAGTGGGAAAAAATAGACACCTCGTGGAAAAGAATAGTCACCTCTTGGGAAAAAATGGACACATCGTGGGAAAGAATGAACACCTCGTGGGAAAGAATGGACACCTCGTGGGAAAAAATGGACACCTCGTGCGAAAGAATTGACAACTCACAAGAAAAAATGGACACCTCGTGGGAAAGAATGAACACCTTGTGGGAAAGAATGGTCGCCTCGTGGGAAAGAATGGACACCTCTTAAGAAAGAATAAACACCTCGTTGGAAAGAATGGACACATCGTGGGAAAGAATGAACACCTCGTGGGAAAGAATAAACACTTCGTGGGAAAAATGGACACCTCGTTGAAAAGAATTGACAACTGGTGGGAAAGAATGGACACCTCATGGGAAAAATGGACACCTCGTGGGAAAGAATATTCACCTTGTGGGAAAGAATGGACACCTCGTGAGAAAGAATGGACATCTCGTGGGAAAAAATGGACACGTCACGGGAAAGATGTACAACTCGTGGGGAAAAAAGGACATTCACGGGAAAGAATTGACACCTCGTGGGAAAGAATGGACACCTCATGGGAAAGAATTGACAACTCACGGAAAAGAATAAACACCTCGTGGGAAAGAATGGACACCTCGTGGGAAAGAATGGACACCTCGTGGTAAAAAATTGACAACTCAAGGGAATTAATGGACACCTTTTGAGAAAGAATAAACACCTTGTGGGAAAAAAATTGACAGCTCGATGAAAAGAATTGACACCTCAAGGGAAAGAATGGACATCTCGTGGGAAAGAATGGACACCTCGTGGGAAAGAATGGACACCTCGTGCGAAAGAATGGACAGCTCACGGGAAATAATGGACACCTCCTGAGAAGTTATGGACACCTTGAGGAAAGGAATGGACATCCCTTGGGAAAGAATGGACACCTCATGGGAAAGAATAAACACCTCGTGGGAAAGAATGTACACCTCGTGGGATAGAATGAACACCTCGTGGGAAAGAATGGACGCCTCGTTGGAAAGAATAGACACCTCGTGGGAAAGAATGGACACCTCGTGGGAAAAAATGGACACCTCGTTGGAAAGAATAGACACCTCGTGGGAAAGAATGATCACGTCAAGGGAAAAAATGGACACTTTGTGGGAAAGAATGGACACATTGATGGAACAAATGGACACCTCGTGTGAAGAAATGGTCAACTCGAAGGAAAGAATGGAACCTCGTTGGAGAGAATGGACACCTCGTGGGAAAAAAGGACACCTAACGGTAAAGAATGGACACCTCGTAGGAAAGAATAAACACCTCGTGGGGAAAGAATGTACACCTCGTATGAAAGAATGGACACCTCGTGGTAAAGAATGGAAACCTGGTGGGAAAGAATGGACACCTCGTGGGAAAGAATAGCCAATGGGAAAAAAATTGACACCTCAAGGGAAATAATGGACACCTCGTGAGAAAGAATAAACACCTTGTGGGGAAAAAATGGACACCTCGTGCGAAAGAATTGACAACTCACAAGAAAAAATGGACACCTCGTGGGAAAGAATGAACACCTTGTGGGAAAGAATGGTCACCTCGTGGGAAAGAATGGACACCTCTTGAGAAAGAATAAACACCTCGTTGGAAAGAATGGACACCTCGTGGGAAAGAATGAACACCTCGTGGGAAAGAATAAACACTTCGTGGGAAAAATGGACACCTCGTTGAAAAGAATTGACAACTGGTGGGAAAGAATGGACACCTCATGGGAAAAAATGGACACCTCGTGGGAAAGAATATTCACCTTGTGGGAAAGAATGGACACCTCGTGAGAAAGAATGGACATCTCGTGGGAAAAAATGGACACTTCACGGGAAAGATGTACAACTCGTGGGGAAAAAAGGACATTCACGGGAAAGAATTGTCACCTCGTGGGAAAGAATGGACACCTCATGGGAAAGAATTGACAACTCACGGAAAAGAATAAACACCTCGTGGGAAAGAATGGACACCTCGTGGGAAAGAATGGACACCTCGTGGTAAAAAATTGACAACTCAAGGGAATTAATGGACACCTTTTGAGAAAGAATAAACACCTTGTGGGAAAAAAATTGACAGCTCGATGAAAAGAATTGACACCTCAAGGGAAAGAATGGACATCTCGTGGGAAAGAATGGACACCTCGTGGGAAAGAATGGACACCTCGTGCGAAAGAATGGACAGCTCACGGGAAATAATGGACACCTCCTGAGAAGTTATGGACACCTTGAGGAAAGGAATGGACATCCCTTGGGAAAGAATGGACACCTCATGGGAAAGAATAAACACCTCGTGGGAAAGAATGTACACCTCGTGGGATAGAATGAACACCTCGTGGGAAAGAATGGACGCCTCGTTGGAAAGAATAGACACCTCGTGGGAAAGAATGGACACCTCGTGGGAAAAATGGACACCTCGTTGGAAAGAATAGACACCTCGTGGGAAAGAATGATCACGTCAAGGGAAAAAATGGACACTTTGTGGGAAAGAATGGACACATTGATGGAACAAATGGACACCTCGTGTGAAGAAATGGTCAACTCGAAGGAAAGAATGGAACCTAGTGGGAGAGAATGGACACCTCGTGGGAAAAAAAGGACACCTAACGGTAAAGAATGGACACCTCGTAGGAAAGAATAAACACCTCGTGGGGAAAGAATGTACACCTCGTATGAAAGAATGGACACCTCGTGGGGAAAAATGGACACGTCGTGGGAAAGAATAGACACCTCGTGGGAAAGAATGATCACGTCAAAGGAAAAAATGGACACTTTGTGGGAAAGAATAGACACATCGTTGGAACAAATGGACACATTGTGGGAAAGAATGGACAACTCGAAGGAAAGAATGGACACCTCATGGGAGAGAATGGACACCTTGTGGGAAAGAAGGGACTCCTAACGGTAAAGACCAAACACCTCGTGGGAAAGAATGGACACCTCGTAAGAAAGAATGGACACCTCGTGGAAAAGAATGGACACCTCGTGGGAAAGAATGGACATCTCTTGGGAAAGAATTGACACCTCTTGAGAAATGTTGGACACCTTGGGAAAAGGAATGGACACCACATAGGAAAGAATGGACAACTCGTGGAAAAGAAAGAACACCTCGTGGGAAAGAATGGACACCTCGTTGGAATGAATCGACATATTGTGGGAAAGAATGGACACATCACGGGAAAGAATGGACACCTCGTATGAAAGAATGAACACCACGTGGGAAAGAATGGAAACCTCGTGTGAAAGAATGGACACCACGTGGGGAAAAAAATGACACCTCAAGGGAGATATAATGGACACCTAGTGAAAAAGAATAAACACATTGTGGGAAAAAAATGGACACCTCGAGGGAAAGAATAGCCAATGGGAAAAAAATTGACACCTCAAGGGAAATAATGGACACCTCGTGAGAAAGAATAAACACCTTGTGGGGAAAAAAATTGACAACTCGATGAAAAGAATTGACACCTCTTTGGAAAGAATTGACACCTCGTGGGAAAGAATGGACACCTCGTGTGAAAGAATAAACACCTCGTGGGAAAGAAAGGACACCTCGTGGGAAAGAATGAACACCTCGTGGGAAAGAATGGACACATCGTGGGAAAGAATGGACACCACTTGGAAAAAAAGACACCTAGTGGGAAAAAATAGACACCTCGTGGAAAAGAATAGTCACCTCTTGGGAAAAAATGGACACATCGTGGGAAAGAATGGACACCTCGTGGGAAAGAATGGACACCTCGTGGGAAAAAATGGACACCTCGTGTGAAAGAATTGACAACTCACAAGAAAAAATGGACACCTCGTGGGAAAGAATGAACACCTTGTGGGAAAGAATGGTCACCTCGTGGGAAAGAATGGACACCTCTTGAGAAAGAATAAACACCTCGTTGGAAAGAATGGACACCTCATGGGAAAGAATGAACACCTCGTGGGAAAGAATAAACACTTCGTTGGAAAAATGGACACCTCGTTTGAAAGAATTGACAACTGGTGGGAAAGAATGGACACCTCATGGGAAAAAATGGACACCTCGTGGGAAAGAATATTCACCTTGTGGGAAAGAATGGACACCTCGTTAGAAAGAATGGACATCTCGTGGGAAAAAATGGACACTTCACGGGAAAGATGTACAACTCGTGGGGAAAAAAGGACATTCACGGGAAAGAATTGACACCTCGTGGGAAAGAATGGACACCTCATGGGAAAGAATTGACAACTCACGGAAAAGAATAAACACCTCGTGGGAAAGAATGGACACCTCGTGGGAAAGAATGGACACCTCGTGGTAAAAAATTGACAACTCAAGGGAATTAATGGACACCTTTTGAGAAAGAATAAACACCTTGTGGGAAAAAAATTGACAGCTCGATGAAAAGAATTGACACCTCAAGGGAAAGAATGGACATCTCGTGGGAAAGAATGGACACCTCGTGGGAAAGAATGGACACCTCGTGCGAAAGAATGGACAGCTCACGGGAAATAATGGACACCTCCTGAGAAGTTATGGACACCTTGAGGAAAGGAATGGACATCCCTTGGGAAAGAATGGACACCTCATGGGAAAGAATAAACACCTCGTGGGAAAGAATGTACACCTCGTGGGATAGAATGAACACCTCGTGGGAAAGAATGGACGCCTCGTTGGAAAGAATAGACACCTCGTGGGAAAGAATGGACACCTCGTGGGAAAAAATGGACACCTCGTTGGAAAGAATAGACACCTCGTGGGAAAGAATGATCACGTCAAGGGAAAAAATGGACACTTTGTGGGAAAGAATGGACACATTGATGGAACAAATGGACACCTCGTGTGAAGAAATGGTCAACTCGAAGGAAAGAATGGAACCTCGTGGGAGAGAATGGACACCTCGTGGGAAAAAAAGGACACCTAACGGTAAAGAATGGACACCTCGTAGGAAAGAATAAACACCTCGTGGGGAAAGAATGTACACCTCGTATGAAAGAATGGACACCTTGTGGGGAAAAATGGACACGTCGTGGGAAAGAATAGACACCTCGTGGGAAAGAATGATCACGTCAAAGGAAAAAATGGACACTTTGTGGGAAAGAATAGACACATCGTTGGAACAAATGGACACATTGTGGGAAAGAATGGACAACTCGAAGGAAAGAATGGACACCTCATGGGAGAGAATGGACACCTTGTGGGAAAGAAGGGACTCCTAACGGTAAAGACCAAACACCTCGTGGGAAAGAATGGACACCTCGTAAGAAAGAATGGACACCTCGTGGAAAAGAATGGACACCTCGTGGGAAAGAATGGACATCTCTTGGGAAAGAATTGACACCTCTTGAGAAATGTTGGACACCTTGAGAAAAGGAATGGACACCACATAGGAAAGAATGGACAACTCGTGGGAAAGAAATAACACCTCGTGGGAAAGAATGGACACCTCGTTGGAATGAATCGACATATTGTGGGAAAGAATGGACACATCACGGGAAAGAATGGACACCTCGTATGAAAGAATGAACACCACGTGGGAATGAATGGACACCTCGTGTGAAAGAATGGACACCACGTGGGGAAAAAAATGACACCTCAAGGGAGATATAATGGACACCTAGTGAAAAAGAATAAACACCTTGTGGGAAAAAAATGGACATCTCGAGGAAAAGAATCGACACCTCCCGGAAAAAAATGGACACCTCGTGGGAAGAATGGACACATCGTGGGAAAGAATGAACACCTCGTGGGAAAGAATGGACATCTCGTGGGAAAATGGACACCTCGTTGGATAAAAAGACACCTCGTGGGAAAAAATAGACACTTCGTGGGAAAGAATAGACACCTCGTGGGAAAGAATGATCACGTCAAGGGAAAAAATGGACACTTTGTGGGAAAGAATGGACACATTGATGGAACAAATGGACACCTCGTGTGAAGAAATGGTCAACTCGAAGGAAAGAATGGAACCTCGTGGGAGAGAATGGACACCTCGTGGGAAAAAAAGGACACCTAACGGTAAAGAATGGACACCTCGTAGGAAAGAATAAACACCTCGTGGGGAAAGAATGTACACCTCGTATGAAAGAATGGACACCTTGTGGGGAAAAATGGACACGTCGTGGGAAAGAATAGACACCTCGTGGGAAAGAATGATCACGTCAAAGGAAAAAATGGACACTTTGTGGGAAAGAATAGACACATCGTTGGAACAAATGGACACATTGTGGGAAAGAATGGACAACTCGAAGGAAAGAATGGACACCTCATGGGAGAGAATGGACACCTTGTGGGAAAGAAGGGACTCCTAACGGTAAAGACCAAACACCTCGTGGGAAAGAATGGACACCTCGTAAGAAAGAATGGACACCTCGTGGAAAAGAATGGACACCTCGTGGGAAAGAATGGACATCTCTTGGGAAAGAATTGACACCTCTTGAGAAATGTTGGACACCTTGAGAAAAGGAATGGACACCACATAGGAAAGAATGGACAACTCGTGGGAAAGAAATAACACCTCGTGGGAAAGAATGGACACCTCGTTGGAATGAATCGACATATTGTGGGAAAGAATGGACACATCACGGGAAAGAATGGACACCTCGTATGAAAGAATGAACACCACGTGGGAATGAATGGACACCTCGTGTGAAAGAATGGACACCACGTGGGGAAAAAAATGACACCTCAAGGGAGATATAATGGACACCTAGTGAAAAAGAATAAACACCTTGTGGGAAAAAAATGGACATCTCGAGGAAAAGAATCGACACCTCCCGGAAAAAAATGGACACCTCGTGGGAAGAATGGACACATCGTGGGAAAGAATGAACACCTCGTGGGAAAGAATGGACATCTCGTGGGAAAATGGACACCTCGTTGGATAAAAAGACACCTCGTGGGAAAAAATGGACACTTCGTGGGAAAGAATAGACACCTCGTGGGAAAGAATGATCACGTCAATGAAAAAATGGACACTTTATGGGAAATAATTGACACATCGTTGGAACAAATGGACATGTCGCAGGAAAGAATGGACAACTCGAATGAAAGAATTGTCAACTCTTGGGAGAAAATGGACACCTCGTGGGAAAGAACAGACACCTAACGGTAAAGAATAGACACCTCGTGAGAAATTAAGGAAACCTTGAGGAAAGGAATGGACACCCCTTGGTAAAGAAAGGACACCTCGTGGGAAAGAATGGACACCTTTTGGAAAATAATTGACAACTCACAGGAAAAAATGGACACCTCGTGGTAAAGAATGGACATCTCGTGGGAAAGCATGAACACCTGGTGTGAAAGAATGGACACCTCGTGGGAAAGAATGAACACCTCGTGGGAAAGAAAGGACACCTCGTGGGAAAAATGGACACCTCGTGGTAAAAAAAGAAACCTCGTGGGAAAAATGGACACCTCGTGGGAAAGAATAGACACCTCGTGGGAAAGAACAATCACGTCAAGGGAAAAAATGAACAATTTGTGGGAAAGAATGGACAACTCGAAGGAAAGAATGGACACCTCACAGGAAAAATGGACACCTCGTGTGAAAGAATAAAAATTTTCGTGGTTAAGAATGAACACCTCGTGGGAAAAGAATGAACACCTCGTGGGAAAGAATGGACACCTCGTTTTTAAAAAATGGACCCCTCGTGGGAAAGAATGGACACCTCGTGGGAAAGAATGAACACCTCTTGGGAAAGTATGGACATCTCGTGCGAAAGAATGGACACCTCCCGCGAAAGAATGGACATCTCGTGAGAAATTATGGACACCTTGAGGAAAGGAATGGACACCCCTTGGGAAAGAATGGACACATCATGGGATAGAATGGAAACCTCGTGGAAAAGAATTGAGAACTCACGGGGAAAATTGGACACTTCGTGGAAAAGAATGAAAACCTCGTGGGAAAGAATGGACACCTCGTGGGAAAGAATAAACACATCGTGGTAAAGAATGGACACCTTGTGGGAAAGAATGAACACCTGGTGGTAAAGAATGGACACCTCGTGGGAAAGAATGAACACCTGTTGGGAAAGAATGGACACATCGTGCGAATGAATGGACACCTCACGTGAAAGAATGTACACCTCGTGGGAAAGAATGGACACCTTGTGGAAAAGAATTGACAACTCACAGGAAAAAATGGACACCTCGTGGAAAGAATTGACACCTCGTGGGAAAGAATAAACACCTCGTGATAAAGAATGGACATCTCGTGGGAAAGAATGAACACCTGGTGTGAAAGAATGGACACCTCGTGGGAAAGAATGAACACCTCGTGGGAAAGAAAGGACACCTCGTGGGAAAAAATGGACACCTCGTGGTAAAAAAAGAAACCTCGTGGGAAAAATGGACACCTCGTGGGAAAGAATAGACACCTCGTGGGAAAGAATAATCACGTCAAGGGAAAAAATGAACAATTTGTGGGAAAGAATGGACAACTCGAAGGAAAGAATGGACACCTCACAGGAAAAATGGACACCTCTTTGGAAAGAATGGACACCTCGTGGGAAAGAATAAACACTTCGTGGTTAAGAATGAACACCTCGTGGGAAAAGAATGAACACCTCGTGGGAAAGAATGGACACCTCGTTTTTAAAAAAATGGACCCCTCGTGGGAAAGAATGGACACCTCGTGGGAAAGAATGAACAGCTCTTGGGAAAGTATGGACATCTCGTGCGAAAGAATGGACACCTCCCGGGAAAGAATGGACATCTCGTGAGAAATTATGGACACCCTTAGGAAAGGAATGGACACCCCTTGGGAAAGAATGGACACATCATGGGATAGAATGGAAACCTCGTGGAAAAGAATTGAGAACTCACGGGGAAAATTGGACACTTCGTGGAAAAGAATGAAAACCTCGTGGGAAAGAATGGACACCTCGTGGGAAAGAATAAACACATCGTGGTAAAGAATGGACACCTCGTGGGAAAGAATGAACACCTGGTGGTAAAGAATGGACACCTCGTGGGAAAGAATGAACACCTGGTGGGAAAGAATGGACACATCGTGCGAATGAATGGACACCTCACGTGAAAGAATGTACACCACTTGGGAAAGAATGAACACCTCGTGGAAAAGAATAAACACCTCGTGGGATAGAATGAACACCTCGTGGGAAAGAATGGATACCTCATGGGAAAGAATGGACACATCGTGGGAAAAAAGTACACCTCGTGGGAAAAAATGGACACCTCGTGGGAAAGAATAGACACCTCGTGGGAAAGAATGATCACGTCAAGGGTAAAATGGACACTTTGTGGGAAATAATGAACACATCGTTGGAACAAATGGACACCTCGTGGGAAAGAATGGACAACTCAAAGGAAAGAATGAACACCTCGTGGGAGAGAATGGACACCTCGTGGGAAAGAAGGGACACCTAACGGTAAAGAATGGACACCTCGTGCGAAAGAATGGACACCTCACGGGAAAGAATGGACACCTCGTCAGAAATTATGGACACCTTCAGGAAGGGAATTGACACCCCTTGGGAAAGAATGGACACCTCGTGGGAAAGAATGGACTCCTCGTGGGAAAGAATTGACAACTCACAGGAAAAAATGGACACCTCGTGGGAAAGAATGGACACCTCGTGGGAAAGAATAAACACTTCGTGGGAAAGAATGGACACCTCGTGTGAAAGAATGGACACCTCGTGTGAAAGAATGGACACCTCGTGGGAAAGAATGGACACCTCGTGGGAAAGAATGAACACCTCGTGGGAAAGAATGGACACCTCATGCGAATGAATGGACACCTCACGGGAAAGAATGGACACCTCGTGAGAAATGATGGACACAATGGGAAAAGGAATGGACACCTCGTGGGAAAGAATGAACACCTCGTGGGAAAAAAATGACACCTCAATGGAAATAATGGACACCTCGTGAGAAAGAATAAACATCTGGCAGAAAAAAAATTGACACCTCGATGAAAAGAATTGACACCTCACAGGAAAGAATGGACACCTCTTTGGAAAGAATTGACAACTCACGGGAAAAAATGGACACTTCGTGGGAAAGAATGGACACCTCGTGGAAAAGAATTGACAACTCACGTGAAAAAATGGACACTTCGTGGAAAAAAATGGACACCTCGTGGGAAAGAATAAACACCTCGTATGAAATAATGGTCACCTCTTGTGAAAGAATGGACACCTCGTGGGAAAGAATTAACACCTCGCGGGAAAGAATGGACACCTCGTGTGAAAAAAATGACACCTCAATGGAAATAATGGACACCTCGTGAGAAAGATTAAACATCTTGCGGGAAAAAAATTGACACCTCGATGAAAAGAATTGACACCTCACATGAAAGAATGGACACCTCTTGGGAAAGAATTGACAACTCAAGGGAAAAAAATGGACACTTCGTGGGAAAGAATGGACACCTCGTGGAAAAGAATTGACAAATCACGTGAAAAAATGGACACTTCGTGGATAAAAATGGACACCTCGTGGGAAAGAATAAACACCTCGTGGGAAATAATGGTCACCTAGTGGGAAAGAATGAATACCTCGTGGGAAAGAATGGACACCTAGTGGGAAAGAATGGACACCTCGTGGGAAAGAATGATAACGTCAAGGGAAAAAATGGACACTTTGTTGGAAATAATGGACAAATCTTTCGAAAAATGGACACCTCGTGGGAAAGAATGGACAATTCGTAGGAAAGAATGGACACCTAGTGGGAAAGAAGTGACACCTAACGGTAAAGAATAGACACCTCGTGGGAAAGTATGGACACCTTGTTCGAAAGAATGGACACCTCACGGGAAAGAATGGACACCTCGTGAGAAATTATGGACTCCTTGAGCAAAGGAATGGACACCCCTTGGGAAAGAATGGACACATCATGGGAAAGAATGGACACCTCGTGGAAAAGAGTTGACAACTCACGGGAAAAAAATAGACACTTCGTGGAAAAGAATAAACACCTCGTGGGAAATAATGGACACATAGTGGGAAATAATGAACACCTCGTGGGTAAGAATGGACACCTCGTGGGAAAGAATGGACACCTAGGTCGAAAGAATGGACATCTCGTGGGAAAAATGGACACCTCGTGCGAAAGAATTGACAACTCACAATAAAAAATGGACACCTCGTGGGAAAGAATGAACACCTTGTGGGAAAGAATGGTCACCTCGTGGGAAAGAATGGACACCTCTTGGGAAAGAATAAACACCTCGTTGGAAAGAATGGACACCACGTGGGAAAGAATATACACCTCTTTGGAAAAAAATTGACACCTCAAGGGAAATAATGGACACCTCGTGGGAAAAAATGGACACCTCTTGAGAAAGAATAAACACCTTGTGGGAAAGAATGGACACGTCTTGAGAAAGAATTAAAACCTCGTGGGAAAGAATGGTTACCTCGTGGGAAAGAATGAACACTTCGTGGGAAAGAATGGACACCTCGTGGGAAAGAATGGACACCTCGTGGGAAAAAATTGACACCTCAAGGGAGATAATGGACACCTCGTGAGAAAGAATAAACACCTTGTGGGAAAAAAATGGACACCTTGGTAAAAAGAATTGACACCTCACGGGAAAGAATGGACACCTCGTAAGAAAGAATCGAAACCTCGTGGGAAAGAATGGACACCTCGTGGGAAATAATAGACACATAGTGGGAAATAATGAACACCTCGTGGGTAAGAATGGACACCTCGTGGGAAAGAATGGACATCTAGGTCGAAAGAATGGACATCTCGTGGGAAAAATGGACACCTCGTGCGAAAGAATTGACAACTCACAATAAAAAATGGACACCTCGTGGGAAAGAATGAACACCTTGTGGGAAAGAATGGTCACCTCGTGGGAAAGAATGGACACATCTTGGGAAAGAATAAACACCTCGTCGGAAAGAATGGACACCACGTGGGAAAGAATATACACCTCTTTGGAAAAAATTGACACCTCAAGGGAAATAATGGACACCTCGTGGGAAAAAATGGACACCTCTTGAGAAAGAATAAACACCTTGTGGGAAAGAATGGACACGTCTTGAGAAAGAATTAAAACCTCGTGGGAAAGAATGGTTACCTCGTGGGAAAGAATGAACACTTCGTGGGAAAGAATGGACACCTCGTGGGAAAGAATGGACACCTCGTGGGAAAAAATTGACACCTCAAGGGAGATAATGGACACCTCGTGAGAAAGAATAAACACCTTGTGGGAAAAAAATGGACACCTTGGTAAAAAGAATTGACACCTCACGGGAAAGAATGGACACCTCGTAAGAAAGAATCGAAACCTCGTGGGAAAGAATGGACACCTCGTGGGAAAGAATGGACACCTCGTGCGAAAGAATGGACACCTCACTGGAAAGAATGGACACCTCGTGAGAAATTATGGACACATTGATGAAAGGAATGGACACCCTTTGGGAAAGAATGGACACCTCGTGGGAAAGAATAAACACCTCGTGGGATAGAATGAACACCTCGTGGGAAAGAATGGATACGTCGTGGGAAAGAATGGACACATCGTGGGAAAAAAGTACATCTCGTGGGAAAAAATGGACACCTCGTGGGAAAGAATAGACACCTTGTGGGAAAGAATGATCACGTCAAGAGTAAAATGGACACTTTGTGGGAAATAATGAACACATCGTTGGAACAAATTGACACCTCGTGGGAAAGAATGGACAACTCGAAGGAAAGAGTGAACACCTCGTGGGAGAGAATGGACACCTCGTGGGAAAGAAGGGACACCTAACGATAAAAAATTGACAC
Source organism: Omphiscola glabra (assembly GCA_964017045.1). Taxonomy (NCBI): domain Eukaryota; kingdom Metazoa; phylum Mollusca; class Gastropoda; family Lymnaeidae; genus Omphiscola; species Omphiscola glabra. The sequence goes on along the minus strand of OZ024806.1, from coordinate 1,642,584 downwards.
CTTGTGCGAAAGAATGGACATCTCACAAGAAAGAATGGACACCTCGTCAGAAATTATGGACACCTCGTGGAAAAGAATGAACACCTCGTAGGAAAGAATGGACACCTCGTGGGAAATAATGGACACATCGATAGAAAAAATGGACACCTCGTGGGAAAGAAAGGACAACTCGAAGGAAAGAATAAACACCTCGTGGGATAGAATGGACACCTCGTGGAAAAGAAGGGATACCTAACGGTAAAGAATGGACACCTCGTGGGAAAGAATGGGTACCTCGTGAGAAATGATGGACACCTTGGGGAAGTGAATGGACACCAAATGGGAAAGAATCGACACCTCGTTAGAAAGAATGGACACCTCGTGGGAAAAATGGACATCTCGTGGGAAAGAATGGACACCTCGTGGGAAACAATTGACAACTCACGGGAAAGAATGGACACCTCGTGGGAAAGAATGGACACCTCCTTGGAAAAAATGAAAACCTCATTGGATCTTAAGAATGAATACCTCGTCGGAAAGAATGGACAACTCGTGAGAAAGAATGGACGCCTTGTGGGAAAAGAATGGATACCTCGATGGAAAGAATAGACACCTATTGGGAAAAAATTGACACCTCACGTGATATAATGGACACCTCGTGGGAAGTAATGGACACCTTATGGAAAAAATTGAAAGCTCTTGTGCAAGAATGGACACCTCGTGGGAAAGAATGGACACCTCTTTGGAAAAAATGGACACCTCGTGTGAAAGAATGGAAACCTCGTGGGAAATAATGAACACCTTGTGGGAAATAATGACACCTCCTGAGAAATGATGGACACCTTCGGGAAAGGAATGGACACCACATGAGAAAGAATGGACATCTCGTGGGAAAGAATTGAAACCTCGTGGGAAAGAATGAAAATGGAAATTTTTTAGGAGATACTGGACATTTTTGGCAAAATTAAATTTTTGGGTAAGAATGAAGATTTTGGGGAGAGTGGAGAATTTTATGGAATCTAGAAAATTCATGATTTTGAAGAAAAATTGAGATTTTTAGGTAAACTGGACATTTTGGGGGGGAAACGGAGATTTTTAAAAGCACATGAGATTTTCCGGGAAATTGTGAGATTTTGGATTGACTGAATATTTTGGGGAATATTGTGATTTTGCGGGAGATTGCAGATTTTGTAAAAAAACTGGAGATTTTGTTCAAAACTGTAGATTTTTTAGAAGTTACTGGAGATTTTGGGAATATGAAAATGTTGTGTAAGAATGTATATTTTGGGTGGAAAGTTCAGATTTTTGTTTGACTTTTTATTTTGGGGAATATTGAGATATTGCGGGACATTGCAGATTTTGGGAGAAACTGGAGATTTTTAGGAGAAAATGAAGATTTTGTGTGAGACTGTAAAATTTTATGAAAACTAGAGATTTTGTTGGAAACTGGAGATTTTTAGTTAAAGTGGAATGTTTTGGGGTAAATGGAAATTTTTAAAAACACCGGAGATTTGCGGAGAAATTGTACGATTTTGGAGTAACTGAATATTTTGGGAATATTAAGATTTTGCGGGTGATTGCAGAGTTTGGAAGAAACTGGAGATTTTGATGGAAACTGGATATTTTTTAGGAGTTACTGGACATTTTTGAGAAAATGAACATTTTGGTTTAGAATAGAGATTTTGGGAAAGATTGGAGAATTTTATGGAAACTCGTGATTTTGAATGAAACTAGAGATTTTTAGGTAAACTTGTATTTTGGGGAAAATGGAGATTTTTAAAAACAATGGAGATTTTCGAAGAAATTGTGAGATTTTGGGTTGACTGACGATTTTGGAGAATATTGAGATTTTTCGGGAGATAGCAGATTTTGGGAGACATTGCAGATTGTGGGAGAAACTCGAGGTTTTGTTCGAAACTGGAGTCCTGTTGACAATATGGAGCAGCGCCCTCTTCGAGCGAGGACTAAAATGTCGCATCGTATCGTTCGAGACCCGGTCTGATCCAGCGGCCTTTACAGTTTTGCATTTAAAAGCACCAGACTCTCCCAAAATGTTCAGTTTCCTCCAAAATTTCAAGTCTCCCCTAAAATCTGTATTTACCCCTAAAATCTCTCGTCTACACTAAAATACATAGTTTCCCTTTTATAACCAGTCTCCAAAAAAATATCCAGTTTTTCTAAAATATCTAATCTCCCCCAAATCTCCAGTTTCGTTTAACATCTCCAGTTTAACTAAAAATCTTGAGTTTCCCCACACAATTTTAAGTATTCCAGGAAATCTTTAGTTTTCATTTAAAATCTCCAGTTTTCTGTAAATTCTTCAGTCTCCCCTAAACTCTTCAGTCTCCCTCAAAATCACTATTTTTTATAAATTCTCTAGTCTCTCAAAAATCTCCAGTTTCTCATAAAATTTCCAGTTTCCTTTAAAATCTCCAGTTTCCTTAATAGTCTAAAGTTTAAAAAAAAAACAATATAAGTGCTTGAAACATATTACATTAATTAAAACTTACTTCCCGTAAGTAAGGAAAAAATATTTATTTGGTTTAGAAGTGGTACTCAAACCAAAACAAGGGTCGTGGTACCACTCTAAACAACCCTCACACTCACAACACAATAGTAGTGGTACCACTCTAAACAGCCCTCACACAACCATTTTAAACTCCCATTGTCTCTTTCTGTAGAAGAATTGCAGCTATAGAGGGCATTCTCTCTTTTTTTTTTGCAAGACGGAAATTACGCAAGCAGTCGCGAAGCTGCGCTTTATAGTGTGCGTTATAAGCAGACAGAAATCTTCAAATAACTGCGAACGTTATGCGCAGAGCTATGCGAATAATCTCTTCGTTAAAAAAAATACAAAATCAAGAGTTTATTTAATAAATGACAAACTTTGCCCCCCTCTCCAACACCCTCTTCGAAGGTATTTACATTCACAGAATTTACTCAATCACTTGCGAACAAGCCCATCATCTAGAACTGTAATCCAATGTATTGTCAAATTAAAGATGGCGCTCGTTAATCTCGCAAACTGAAAAACACCCCCAGCCCCAAAAGTATTTTATTTTAAAAAAATTCTTATTCCAATAATTTAAAAGCTGTGAATAATACGGTGATATTGAAAAAAAAAAATTATGGTTTTACATAAATTCCCGAATTCTTGAAGTACAATTTAACTTTAATTTTAATATAATAACACGGTATAGTATTAAACTACATATAAAATGATCTTTGGAACCAAATTTAAAATTCACAAATCACCTGATTGAAAGACAATATTGAACTATTACCAGGACAATTCTCAATAATTAAAAAGACAATTAATTTATAACCTAACATGCACATGTACCATATGTGTCGCAAACTTCTCATTACAAATATATTCTATATTTGTTTTCGTCCTAAACCTGTCCAGTATCATGCACCCACACATAATTTAGTTAAAGATATTATAACAATAATCTTGGCAATTGACCAGACCTTCTTGACGAGATTTGTGTATTTATGTAGATGCACACAAAATAGCGCCACCGGTTGGAAGCACAAGAAAAGAAAACCTCACCTTACACAAGAAACCGTTTGACATAATAAAATTAGGACTAAACATGACACTTCCAAATATCAATAGTGCCGTAGTTCTTCTTTGGGTCGGGAGAATGTACCTGGCCAATAGAAGTACAACATACTGATTTACTTCAAGCGAAAGTTCTAAACCTCTTTTTATAAGTTGCGACACCATTATTGCTAATACTCTCTCTCTCACAAATGTGTGGAAAAAATACTATCTCTCCCTCTCTCTCTCTCACACAGATGTAGAGATGCTAAATGTGGCAGCATCTCAATGCCATCATATTATCTAATAAAACATATTTGTTTTGTCCAGCCAATAGGTTTTAGGCTAAGCCCCTCCCCCATCCCCCACTTACAAACACACACAACAATAACAGGTGGTATTGGTGTGGTAGGCTCGCAGCAACCGATCTGTAAGCATAATATGTAAGCATAATATGTACGAAAGTAAATAACTTCAAAGAAACATAAATAAATACAAAACAAACCTAACTGTCCCGCCCATCCAAGGCTGGCCATAGGCTCAGATGGGACGTTAGTAATGTCTGCTATAGCGGCTATAAATACCCAATGGCACTGACACGAAAACAGAAGAAAGTCCACTAAGACAAGCTTAGATATCTTTTTTTAATAGATAAAACGTGTACACAGTACGAGCTTGTTCCTCATCTGTTTTCCAACATTCCAACAACTTCGAATATTTTGATGGCTAATTTCTCAAGCAGTCGCTTTAGACGAAAAACGGACTTGGCCAGGTACGGTTTGACGTGGAGCATGTTTGCCATCTGTTCCATTGGGCGACCCCTTTCAAATCATCATTTGATCAATTTTTGATGGCTAGCATTTTTTTTAAAATACCGGTATTATTACCCAAACCTCCATATGACATAAGATAAGAAATAAGCCTAGGGGTCGTTCGCAAATTACGTCACGCAAAAATGTACTTTTTTAGACCCCCTCCCCCCTGTCACAAATTATTTACCATCCCCTCCTTTAGTGTCACGCAACACAGAAAAAAGATCAAAACATACATAAAATTGTTATAAGTAAACTAAGATTTTATACTTAAACATTTTCCCATAATTGATTAAGACGTAATATTATTACGTATATATCATGATTAAGTTTGAAATTTTTTCTTTCAAACATAAATAAAAATATTTAGACTGACATTTCAGATTAAAAATTTAAAGCGCAATGTCTAGTCTCTTATTAATAAGACTGCCACATAGACTTCGCATTTGTTCGAAATAACTTTTGTTTCGACCTTAACTCAGTCCCCATGCCCCCCCACTCATTGCTCAATGCCCTCAACTACCAGCCCTTCCTCCCACCCCCCCCCCCCCCCGCCAAAACCCAGACATAACCTCGAACCTCTTTCCTCGAAAATCTACTCTCTCTCGTCTAAATTTCTTGGAAATCCTACTAGGTAGCATATAGGCTTATAACTTAGCATACATGCTACTAGGTAGCACATAGAAAAAAAAAGATGCTGCTCTGCCTAACATGAGAATTACAATGATGTGCGACTGTATCTACCATTATCGTTACTAATGTGCGCTGCTGTATATATTAGGAATGAATACTCGATTACACTCAGAACAATCAAATACTAATGGGCGCATTTCTTTTATTTTTTCCGGAAAAGTTTGCAATTGGTCTTGAGGGCGATCCATAAACAAATGTGATAACAATTTATCAGTTTAACACAACACATGTGTTATACCCTTAAATATTTTTAATTCAGGTCTTTAAGAATGACGAATCAGGCAAGAAAATGTTTAATGCGAGGTTCAAAAAAATGATTTTAAAGATTAGTTTGTGAGTAACGGTCTCATATCTTACCTGATTATGAAAAGTACAGGCTAATACTTTTAAGATTAAGATTGAAATATATTTTAGTATTATTTGCGGTGGTGGAATTTGTTGTGAACATGATTTGTTAGTGTGATATCTTGGTATGAAAGGTTGTTCATACATGGTGAGAGTTTGAATGTGAGAATCATTGTTATTAGTGTGAACACTTTTTGGGTGCATGAGTTGTGTTATGAATTGTGTTATTGTGGCTGAATGGTCATTGGCTGAGAGGGAAATATTAATAAACGAGTGAGTGGGTATAAAAGGACAGTGTGTTGATTAGTCGAGAGGAACCGGGAGATTTGTAAGAGAGACTGTGAGATTTTAGAGAGGACAAGAGATTTATTAAGGGAGATCTTAGAGCTAGTAGAGAGAACGTGTGTTAGTCGAAGTTTAGTTTCCTAAATGGGTAGTGAGGAACTTCCTTATGTATTAGTGACTCCTGGCCATGTGACAGTACAATTTGTATATAAAGGAATAAAGAATTAACTTATGATATTCGAGGTATTATTGTGTTATTGTGTGGACCTAGAGAAAGAAAGACCTAGACAACGAGAGTAGGCCGTACCATTATAAGGACGTGACTTATGAAGGCCGTAACATGGTGTGTAAAGGTCGTGACAGAATTAGCATAGCTAATCTTTTGAGAATCCTAATTCCACAACACTTCCTCGAATCTTAGAAAAGCATTAAACATTTCTAAAGAGAGTTTGATAAACATTGTATGGAAGAAACATTTTTGAGAAGATTTGGGACAGAAATGTTTGGTTAAAATTAATTTCCAAACAATTTTTTACGTATAATAGTTAGTCTGTTATATCGCATCTCCTCATACATTACACTTTTGCTGATTGATTTACTTTTGAAAGAAAATAAATCAAAAGGCTTTTTTTCAATCTTGACGTCCTTGCACTTGAAAGGCCACTGGACTGAACAAAGTAACGGGCCATGGGACTGAACAAAGTAACGGGCCGTGGAACTGAACAAAGTAACGGGCCGTGGAACTGAACAAAGTAACGGGCTAAGGGACTGAACAAAATAACAGCAATACAGAGATGATAGTACAAAATATTTAACGTTAAATGTCTATTCCTGTACGAAAACTTCTATGAACTTATTTTAATGATTTCAAAACATTTTTTTGAGAAGTTTCATGTTCAAATATTTGCATTTTTCAATTTAAATAACATGTCCAAAATCACCATGGAAGCATACTTTCCGAAGTATAGAAAATGATGTCTTCTTGTATGATAGTGAGCTATATATTAAGACACTGCGTCTCATTGCTACACATTAAAAATAGGGTCAATATGTCTACGTCTATAACATAAAAGAAGAAAGCGAGACATACAAGTACTTTGAAATATAATCGACACAGATGTGGTTGAAATTTTCGTTTTGTGTAATATCTTGCTAGTAAAACAAAAGATGAAAATTTTATCAATTTGGCAAAAGATGTTTTCATATTTTGATAATATCATAACATCACACATAGCCCTTGATAAAAAGGCTGTCTACAATATACTATAAAAAACACAAAATCTTAAACGAAAGAACTTGTTTATCTAAATTTTGACGAGATGTGTGACTATAGAGGCCGTCAGATTTTCTTCTTACTAATCAGAGTCATACATGAACAAACTAGTGTATTTCTAAACAATTCGGGAAGTTAGAAAAGTGTTTTTGTGGTAGCTCAAGTTGTTGACTCGGCAATATTTTTTTGAAAACTTTTATTAATAATTACAGTATACGATGTATAATTTCAGATCCAACAGCATATTGTAATGATACGCTAATACTTGCACAGCACATTTTCAAAGATGGGAATCATTATACCTGAATAACATTTGCCTTAAACAACTTTGCTGAAAAAAAGGGAAAAGTGTCATTTTTATTGTCAATAGTATCAGAGTTGAAATGATTGTACAGGTTAATGATATAAAAGAAAGTTAACCATAACCAATAGTATCAGAGTTGAAAGGATTGTACAAGTTAATGATATACAAGAAACTTAACCATAACCAATTCAAACACATGCCTCCTATCAAGACGGTGTACTTGGATTGAGTTTGTAATAACATTCTGTCTACCTGACAGATTTAGTAGAGTTTAAAGGGCACTGAAAAACTTATACTTTTTTTAAACGATGCAAAGTCATTTATTTTCAGAAATGATTGAATTTGTATCACTATATTTTAATGAAACGCTCATAAAAAGCTTACTATCAAGGTATTTACGTGTCCTTTAGCAGTTATTGATTGATAAATAGGATGGTATTTTTCAAAAATGTCCAAATACATCAATATAATCTGATATAATAATCGGTTAATCCCGATGGCTTCAAAACTGCTAGAAGACTTTCAAGTTTATGATAATCAAACCGATAATCAATATAATATGATCCCACCATTGCGTCAGTTAAGGTAGAACGAACATTTTCTTCTAACAGATACATTTTTAGCGAGAGAATATCAAGTTTAATATTTAGTTAGCAAGCGAAACCAGATAAGTAAATATTTTTATTTAAGGTGTACGCAAACTATCTTTGACAAAACAACCTGGCCACATAATTTAAGAACCACCTCACTTTGTTTTGTTTTTTTAAATCTAAATTAAAGGCGTGATTTGTTAGAACTCTAAAACCCCTCTATCCTCCGAAGTTAGTAAACTCGACACAGAAGCGCTAAAGATTGGTGATACATTTAACTGAACATTTAAATTGAACTGTAAAATCATTCACCTGCCACCACATACTCACTTGATTGCATAAAGAAAAGTGTCAGGAGCAGCATACATTGCTTGTTAAAGCGGTTGATATTTATTCTGTAATGATCCATTTACACATTCTGACATGAAATAGAACACTTTTGATATCTTTAAATATGCATTTGAATCAAATCTAGCCCCGTTCATATACTGTTAATAATGAACCATTTTTTCGAGAGTTTCCAAAACTGATATCAATTTGGAACCCAAAGACAATTAGAAGAACGATCAAATGTTCTAATATTTTATTAACGTATTCATCTTCGAAGTGAAACAGGTGTCATAATAGTAGACTTTAACTCAGAATTGTCTTTGCATGCATAGAGTAGCGAACGTTTGATTAAGGCAACGGTTTTCAATCCGTGATCCTTGGAACAATTGTGCTCCACGAAGATACTCCAAAAAATAATAAATACACCATTACAATACTTGAAAATGACAAATAAATACAATGTAGAAATCATTTCTGTATAGGATTGTAATCAGCAAACGTGGATGTCAGTCACATGTTTTGTCCATGTGCGTAATGTGTGTCTACATTATTACATTTGATATCTCGAATAATGTGTGTCTACTCTATTACATTTGATACCCCGAATAATGTGTGTCTACAATATTACATTTGATATCTCGTATAATGTGTGTCTACAGTATTACATTTGATATCTCGAATAATGTGTGTCTACTGTATTACATTTGATATCTCGAATAATGTGTGTCTACAGTATTACATTTGATATCTCGCATAATGTGTGTCTAGGGCATTACATTTGATATAACGTATAATGTGTGTCTACAGTATTAAATTTGATATGTCGTATAATGTGTGTCTACAGTATTACATTTGATATCTCGTATAATGTTTGTCTACAGTATTACATTTGATATCTCTTATACTATTATTTTGTAAGCTAAAAAATCGGAGATAAGTGTTCTCCGACTTCAAAATGATTGAGAAACACTGGATAAAGGAGATTTTAAAAATAATGTGTGGGGGGAGGGGCAGAAAAGAAACTAACATCGTTCCTATTTCTGACCTATATTTAATTTTTATAAAAAGTGCTGTGTGTGTGGGGGGATGTCTTGGTACACGTATCGAACACTAAATGTCTTGGTAAAGGTATCGAACTCTTAATGTTTGGTAAAGGTATCGAACACTTAATGTCTTGGTAAAGGTATCGAACACTTAATGTCTTGGTAAAGGTATCGAACACTTAATGTCTTGGTAAAGGTATCGATTCAGTGATAACTGAATTATTCAACTAAAGTTATCTTTTTTTTAAAGTTCAACTTAGTATGTACTGGAAATATGGCCATTTATAACTTGTTATTTATTGGAATTAAGGCCAACTATAACAGGGTATGTATGCGGATGATTGCCACCTATAACGTTGTATGTAGGAAATGATGGTCATCTATAACATGGTATGTATAGGAAAGATGACCATCTATAACTTGGTATATATGGGAATGATGTTCATCTATAACATGGGTTGTAAAGGAATGATGGCCATCTATAATATGGTTTGTATGAGAATAATGGTCATCTTTAATTTGGTATGCATGCAAAGGATGGTCGTCTATACATGGTATGCATAGGAATGATGACCATCTATAACATGGAATATTTGGAAATAATGGCCATCTATAACGTGTTATATATGGGAATGATGGTCATCTACAACTTAGTATGTATAGGAATAAAGACCATCTATAACTTGGTATGTATGTAAATTCACCGAATCAGTCGTCAGCACTATACAGTACAGCATTACAATTACTTAGAAGATCAAGACAACATACTTGATATAGTACAGCATTGCAATTACTTAGAAGATCAAGACAACATACTTGATACAGTACATCATTACAATTACTTAGAAGATCAAGACAACATACTTGATACAGTACAGCATTACAATTACTTAGAAGATCAAGACAACATACTTGATACAGTACAGCATTACAATTACTTAGAAGATCAAGACAACATACTTGATACAGTACAACTTTACAATGATTTAGAAGATCAAGACAACATGCCTTAAAATATTTGGTGACGTTCATGCACACCATTATTTCCTTTATGTTAGTCATTTAAAGTGACATACAAATACTTACATAGCACATTGTCATGGAAAGTTTGTTGGAGTATTTTTAACTTGAAATTGTATAAGTTAAGTGTTTTATTCAGTATCTTATTCAACATTGTTACCGCCCGTTTCATTGGTCGAAGTTTCTTTTTTATGTTTTGTTTTATTCCTGAGTCTAACATCCTATTGAAAACAAAAGCAACACACAAACTCCCAATCTTATTTAAGGTTGTAACAACCCATTTATTTCGGAAGGTTGTAACAACCCATTTATTTTTGAAGGTTGTAACAACCCATTTATTTTGGAAGGTTGTGACAACCCATTCATTTTGGAAGGTTGTGACAACCCATTTATTTGGGAAGGTTGTAACAACCCATTTATTTGGGAAGGTTGTGACAGCCCATTTATTTGGGAAGGTTGTAACAACCCATTTATTTGGGAAGGTTGTAACAACCCATTTATTTGGGAAGGTTGTAACAACCCATTTATTTGGGAAGGTTGTAACAACCCATTTATTTTGGAAGGTTGTAACAACCCATTTACTTGGGAAGGTTGTAACAACCCATTTATTTGGGAAGGTTGTAACAACCCATTTATTTGGGAAGGTTGTAACAACCCATTTATTTGGGAAGGTTGTAACAACCCATTTATTTGGGAAGGTTGTAACAACCCATTTATTTGGGAAGGTTGTTCAAACCAACCGTATTACACACTATACATTTTACAGAAAAGACTCGTTTCACAAGGTGAGAAGATTCTAAAAATTGTATATTTTATTTCGCTATTTTACAAATATTATACTATTATGTACCATGGAGTAATTAACAAATCACATGTACATTAATACGGATATATAAGATGTAACATTTTTAAATAAGTAAACATGACTTGACAAAATATTGGTCAAAACCTTAAATGGCGTGACAAGTCTACAGATATATGCTAATAGTTGTAAGAAGTATCCAGGTCACACAGAGTTTGTACCTGTCAACCATTTCATTATCAAGCACTAGCCCTATGGTCAACATGACAACGAACATGACAAAGTTACAGCTCACCTCACAGTCAGAGTAGCTGTTACAATGACCAGTAGAGAAAGACCAGAGTTTTGGCCAAACACCAATCAACCATATCCATTTTATGACCATACAGGAAGTGACGTCATGAGACTAGGGACTGGTATGGTGACGTATGTAAACAAATATTACAACGAGGGAACTTGTCCATGTCAAAAATGTCAACACTCGGACACACCCAGCAAAGTGTAGAGGGAGGTAGGGATGTACACTGCCACACACTTGGTGTTTGATGACCTTGAGGCGAGACACGCCACGTGTAGATTGTTCTATGATAGACCAGCTAGTCCACTGGTCACTCTTGATGGCTGGATGGTGATGAGGACCAGAAATTGAGGAAGACAGGTGTGAGTTGGAATGTGTGTCATGTGACGTAGATTTACTTGATAAACTGGACAAGATGTGGAGACACTGGAATGATCTACGGCAGAAATTAAACAACAAATACAAGAGTTCTATAGATGAGGTCAAGTTGACATTCACAGTATCACATCCAAATGGATGTCCTAAACAGATCTCTGTAGGACAATGGATAAACAGGTACGTGGTGGATGAGTATTGGACCAAGTACACGTACACAACATGTACATGTCCAGGCAGTAGTGGGGCTAATGTACAATCACTGGGGTATGGTGATGGCTGGTTGTCCTAAGCCGTCATTTCCACAGTGGGGTCAAATCTGAGTGAAACATTTTTAGTGGCGCTGGTCGGTTCGTGACCTAATATCGATAATGTTAACAATGTTATTTTAATTCAACTATTTTACACAAAGTTTTATCAACTGTTTATTGTTGTAATAGATAACAACATCTACCACGCCCCATGTACACACTCAAAACCACACCCCATGTACACCCCCACCTCCAGTATTGGCACCCCCACCGCCAGTATCGTCAAGCTCAACTCCAGGATCGGTATCCTCACCTGTAACAATCCCATCTCATGTACTTATAACATATTCATATTTTGTTTATTTTCACAACTTTTCTTTGTTGACATTTTTACATTATTTTATTAGAACTTATCTTTGAACCTTTGATCCAATAAACGTATAAAATATGTTGTATTTAAAACTGTTTCTTCTATTGTATACCATTTTAAAATAGTTTTGTCAACTTTGATTAGATCAAATAAACATGTAGAAATAAAATTGATTTGATTGGGTTTGTTTATTGTATGTTTGCTGTTTATGTTGAATGAAAGTACACGGACATGGGGGTGGGGGATGAGGTGACGTAGGCAAATCTGTTTGGTGGGTGATGTGGTGTCATGTGGGCAAATCTATTTGGTTGGTGATGTGGTGACATGTGGGCAAATCTGTGTGGTGGCAGGATGTTGGTAAGCTTGTGTTGTGGCTGATGTGGCAAGATGTTGGTAAACTTGTGTGGTGAAAAGATGTGGGTAAACCTGAGTGGTGGTAAGATGTGGGTAAACATGTGTGGTGGTTGATATGGTGACGTGTTTAAACCTGTGTGGTAGCTGATGTAGCAAGATGTGGGTAAACGTGTGTCGTTTTGATGTGGTGACATATCGATAAATTTGTGTGGTGGCTGATGTGGTGAAATGTGGATAAACCTGTGTTGTGGCAAGATGTGAGTAAACCTGTTTGGTGGCTTATGTAGCAAGATTAAGGTAAATTTGTTTGGTGGGTGATGTGGTGACATGTGGGTAAACCTGTGTGGTGGTAAAATGTGGGTAATCCTGTGTGGTAGCTGATGTAGCAAGAAGACGATTAACATGTTAGGTTGATGTTGTGGGTAATGTGGTAACATGTGCGTTAATCTGTGTGGTGCAAGATGTTGATAAACCTGTGTAATGGTTGATGTAGTATAACAATTTAGTTGTTAAAATAGTGTGGTTAATGTGGTAAAATTTAATTTGATCTATATGGTGGCTGCTTAAGAGTGGAATTAAAAATGTGTGAATATATAGATAATGACGTGGTGTGTTGTGGCTACACATGGGTTAAACTATATATCATGTGGCCTATTGTGGTTGTAGTGGCATATTGAGTAAAAACTTAATCCATAAATTCAAACAGTTATCTTTGCAACCAATAGTACACCTACAAATTCAGTCACCGCTGTTTTCCATACTATAAATACAACTTTAATTAAAATCAACGCTGCAAGGAAAAATATAATTAAAAAATCTAATACAGTGACCGCTACAACTACAACTACATCAAATACACTCATCCCTGCAGCTAATACTAGAAATACAACATTTAATATAGTGTGCGCGGCAAAAAAATTAAAAAAACATCGGCAACTTCAATTAGAGTCATCACTGCAACCAGTACTACAACTACAACAGTAAATATAGAAACTGTGGAGGGTAGTAAGGAAACTGAAGAATTGATCAAATAATCTGGGATAATAGAGGTTGAAGTGGAGTAGAATTATTTTTTCAGCCAGTAAAAATGAGGTTATTTAAGGATAGTAACGAGAATGTGGAAGAGATGAATTATCCCGAGGAATGTCAAGCTATTGTTACTCAAGGTATGGACACTGAGTTTTTTTTGGCTAGTTGTGCTGAGGTAAATGTACTGGAACAAATAGTAGATAACGATTTTGTAACTGTACATGTTAATCTCGATAATGTATCAGATATTAATTTTGAGGAACAGAAAAATCCTTCGAATGTAGCCTTTAGTGATAAAGATAAGTTTTGTAATATTGAGCAGTGCATTTATTTTGATGGAACACAAGTTGTTGCTTGTGAAAATGTACGGGGAGATGCTTATGGTTTAATGGAGACTTTTTTTTTGATTTTGTGCAAGAGATTTTTGTGGAGGAGGAGAAATTGAGTTTTGTGCAGGAGAATTTTGGGAAGGAAGACATGAGTTTTGTGGAGGAGGAAACTGTGTGTTGTGATTCGGAGGGTATTAAAACCTGGACAAGCTACGGTGATCATGATGTAGAGGTCGTGAGCTTGTCAGGGGCAGTCCCAGGGCAGGGACATAAGGTAAACAAAGTTGAAGTCATTGGTGACCAATTCACATGGCGCTATGTTGGCCAATGCCCGATCGTGGATATTTGTAATGCGGGTGACACGGGTTACTCAAGGATTGAGAACCGTGGGATTGTTGAGTCCAGATTTGACTCTGACAATCGTTTTGTTACAAAAGGGTTTTGCTGTGATCACGGGGTTTATGTGGAGGAGGTGAGTTTTTTCACTGATGGGAGGTTAAGGGAGAGAAATCTTATTGTTAATGTTACTGTTGATACATTATTTCATGTGGTTAGGGTTAGTGTTAGGGTTAGGGTCCGGGAGAAAAATGTTGTTATTATGTCATGTGGGGGTCAGGGAGAAACATGTTGTATTATGTCATGTGGGGGTCAGGGAGAAACATGTTGTTATTATGTCATGTGGGGGTCCGGCAGAAACATGTTGATATTGACAAATTTGAATTTGTTTTTGGAGGTGAGTTTTGTCCATGCGTTGGGATGTGAGACTTGTACAATTTATTTTGATAAGTTATGTGAAAAGTTGGGTTAAATAGGGTGTAAAGAAGTGTTGTGTAAGATGTTATTCATGTTGCTTTTGGGTATTAGCAATGTGACAAGATTTTGGAAACATGTAATATTTTACAGGGGAGTCGTGAGCTGATGGAAAAATACGCACATTTTCAGGCAGCCGTCTGACAAGCGAAATATCCCACCCTCATAAGTTTCAGTAGCAGACTGGACAATTAATGGCTTTCTACATAACTCCATAGATGATGACATTTTTTTCCTCCTCTTTAGCATTGAAGATTTTTTTTTTCCTCTATTTTGGAATGGGGTCAATTTTTGAATGTATTATCTCATGACTATTGTATGTATTATCCCATGATTATTGTATGCATTATACCATGACTATTGTATGTATTATCTTAGGATCTCAGGACTATTGGATACATTATATCTCATGACTATGGAATGTGTTATTCAATGACGTCTTATGGCCTATTAAGCATGATATGATTGTACGTCAAGGTTACGAGTGACTCTAATTTGAACCAAAAAGAGGAAAGAGTACTTAATAGTTGAATTACAATATCTATGTCATTAGCTGGATTGAATTGTATGTAAGAATTTCAGGTTACATAGCCTGTCAGTAGTAGTGTGTCTAGACACTAAACTGCCTCGCTTGGGATAATAATGTCACCTTTCAGGTGATATAGGTGACATTAATGCCTTGGCTAGGCTGACCTAAAGAATTTGGATAGGTCATGTTTTGACATGTATTGAACCTGCATGGTATTGTTCCTTGTTAATGAGGTTGATTATGTAGAGTTACTTTATGATTTGGCCAATGATGTAGTTTTGCATTGGCTTTTCATAGCATTGTAATGTTGTTACGCTGTTATTTACATTTGTCATTTTGTGTGACATCACTACTGTAAGTGATGTCAAAGAAAAGGGGGGGGGGAATGTTGTGAACTTGAGTTAGCCTGATGTTTTGGTATGAAAGGTTGTTCGTGCATTGTGAGAGTTTGTATGAGAACCACTGTTGTTAGTGTGAACACTTTTTGGTCCATGAGTTGTTATGAGTGTATTATTGCAGCTGAATGATCATTGGATCACAGGGTAATATGAATAAACAAGTGAGTGGATAAAAGGCGTGAGACAAGTTGAGTCGAGAGAGAACACAGAGAAATTTTAGAGATCGTGGGGAATCGTGGTAGGAGATCAGAGAGATCGTGAGAGGGAAGTCCGTGAAGAGAGAACGTGATAAACATATGTGTAGTCGGAGTTTTATTCCATACGTGTTGATGTTTTGATTGTGTGTTGGTGATACACGATGGGACGACATTTTGTATATAGTGAATAAAGGATTGACTTATGAAACTTGCGGTATTATTATGAACCTAATTGTGTCATTGGAATCATAGAAGTAAGACCCTAGACAACGAGACTAGGCCGTAACAAACAACATAAGTCAAAGTGTGTTCCTAAAAGGTCTTGATCCAAGGGAAGAAATTGATGTAATGTATAAAATGTTTAATGTCAGTTTATTGAAAATTGGGTCAGTAAATAACAAGGCAATATTTCCAAGAAAATGATTTTTTTACATCAATTAGTGGAGGTATGTATCAATAGTTTGACTCGAGCGAAAGTGAAGGAGGTGGATATTTGTGAGTTGTCCCAGACTCAAAGTGAAAGATAGGAAATCGGTGAGAGGATAAGTGTGAAATAGCAGAAGAAAACCTTTATTAAATGCTGCCCGGGTTGATTTTCCTAAAGTGTGCAACATAACACTAATATATATATATATGTTAGGCTTATATATATAAACCGCAAAGTTGCACATGAGGTGGTAACCTACTCATAACCCATTAAGAAGATACTAAATATAAAGTGGGTTGGAAGGCCAATCTGGCACTGACTGTGTATGTTGATATTGGCTTGGCCAGCAGCTTCGTTTGAATAAATAATTGGAATAAGGTATTTACATCTTTTTACTACCATCATAATCATCATCATGTCCCGTAGTCCTTCGACCGTTGGGGCGCCATAGATGACATGCAAACTATTCTTCTCCATTCTTCTCGGTCTCCTGCCATACGAATAGCATCGACTAGTTATAATCCCGTCCATTGTTTGATGTTATCTTCCAATCTTTTCTTTGTCTTCCTCGTCCTCCTCTAGTTGTGCCCTGCAAGATTTCTTTGGCGAGCGTTTGTCTTCTGATCACGTGGCCATACCATTCAAGTTTGCGCTTTTTTACAGACACCAGGAGGTCATCGTACTGCCAAAGTGCTTGACGAATTCTTTTTTTCACTTGATCATTAGTGATATGGTCTCTATAGCAGATGCCAAGAATGCCCCTGAAACATCTCATCTCCATCTTTTTTACTATTTGCAGATTAAATGTGTGTACCGTGGCGATCACCAACATAATTATGACATCTACAAGGAAGATGCCAACACATTTCTCATTTGGGATCACTCCTTGAATTGTTTCAGTAATTTTCTTTTTTCAATGTATATTGATTGAATCTTTAACGCTTAAACTGATTTCGATCCATCGCGGCCTAGCTAATGCTTGGATTTATTATTATTATTATGGGTAGTTTTCTATAGCGTGGTACCCCAGCCTAGGGCTGGGCTCACCACGCTGTATATACAAATTAAAATGAACTTAAAAAATATAAATTAAAAACAATTCCATATCAATTTACATGTGAAGCCATGGACGGCACTCAGCAGCATCGTTTAACTTTCAGAGGGAGAATCAGTCAGGATAGTAAAGTTTAAAGAGATGTGTTTTGAGTGCAGTTTTGAAGGCTGTGATGGTTGATATATTTCTGATGTGTAGTGGCAGAGAATTCCATTGAAAGTTGTTGTATATTTTTTTCCATATCTTCCATCCATCTAAGCCTAGGTCTGCATTTGTGTTGTTTTCCTCCGGGGTTTTTGTAACGCATTTAAACCCTTTTACTGGCGTAAATTCGCAGGTATAAGTAACTTTAATTTGTCAATCGACATTTTGAGCACCATCCAATACCCGCTGCTTAGAAATGTGCAATAAGATTTCCTAGATTAGGACGGTCAAAGTATTTCAAGTGTCGCTTTCATTGGTGGCGAAACAAAAAAATTGTAAAAGCTATATTTATTAGTCTCCGTTTCGTAAAATAAAGTAAAGTGCATTCATAAATTATGTTATTATATAATTTGCATCGCATTTCTTTCAATGTTGAAAAAAGAAGCCACGATTTTATCCAGGTAACGTCTTATTATATTAAGTTTATACCCCACCCCCCGGCCACTTTTTAAATTTTTACCCCAATTCAAGGAATCGTAAATCCAAACATGTTCTTCTCTCTTACTCATATTACGGACGTATGAAAATGTGAAGTGACAACCAAGTAATTCATGAGCTTTTATAAAAATATTAAAGTTATCTCTCCTGGAACTTTTTATTATTATTTTTTATTCTTCATCAAATTGAAATTTTCATAAATTAACAACTGTCTCGACCATTTACTTCGATGACAATCATTTACTTAAATTATGCAAATTAGTTTGCGTTGGTGGCGTTACTGCGACATAATTAAAAGCTGTTAAAAGTATTCTAGCATAAAAGTGATATTGTGCAATTCTAAACGTTAAATGATGCAAAATATTCTAAAGCTTTGGGCAAATGGTAAATTAAATATAGGAAGTAATCATTTAAGCTATTTATTTGATGCACAATATATATATATATATATATATATACATTTTAATTACAATTTTAAAAAGTAAATTTACTTTTAAATTAGTTAAAGATGAAAAAATTACTTCACTTTAATCAAAATTTTGAAAAAAAACTCTCAAGAACCGAACATTTTTTTTTTAAAATTGTTTTTAAAATTTTTTAAATGGATGTTACATTAGTATGGGATATACAAGCATTCAAATGAACGTTTTGAGTAAGCGTTTTTATGTTGTGGTTTTCTTCAGGTTTTCCAAAATTAGTTGTTTTTTTTACTTACATCTAACCTGATTGAAGTCTCTCTCTCTTATGGTCATTTCAATTTGGTCATCTCAGTTTCATGTCTGCTAAATGTTATCACGGAATTTTTGTTATGAACACTTTCCTTCTAAGTTATATTGATACGGGGAAATAAAAATGACATTTATTTAATTTTGTGTCCATAAAAAATTGTGTGTTTCCATAAAAAAGTACAAAATACTTAAAAGCAGCTCCAATGAAACTAATGTTTTCCCACCCTCTGTACTATAGGGTGTGTTGTTATCTCTGTACTATAAGGTGTGTTGTTATCTCTATACTATAGGGTGTGTTGTTATCTCTGTACTATAAGGTGTGTTGTTATCTCTGTACTATAGGGTGTGTTGTTATCTCTGTACTATAAGGTGTGTTGTTATCTCTGTACTATAAGGTGTGTTGTTATCTCTGTACTATAAGGTGTGTTGTTATCTCTGTACTATAGGGTGTGTTGTTATCTCTGTACTATAAGGTGTGTTGTTATCTCTGTACTATAAGGTGTGTTGTTATCTCTGTACTATAGGGTGTGTTGTTATCTCTGTACTATAAGGTGTGTTGTTATCTCTGTACTATAGGGTGTGTTGTTATCTCTGTACTATAAGGTGTGTTGTTATCTCTGTACTATAGGGTGTGTTGTTATCTCTGTACTATAAGGTGTGTTGTTATCTCTGTACTATAGGGTGTGTTGTTATCTCTGTACTAAAAGGTGTGTTGTTATCTCTGTACTATAGGGTGTGTTGTTATCTCTGTACTATAAGGTGTGTTGTTATCTCTGTACTATAGGGTGTGTTGTTATCTCTGTACTATAAGGTGTGTTGTTATCTCTGTACTATAGGGTGTGTTGTTATCTCTGTACTATAAGGTGTGTTGTTATCTCTGTACTATAAGGTGTGTTGTTATCTCTGTACTATAAGGTGTGTTGTTATCTCTGTACTATAGGGTGAGTTGTTATCTCTGTACTATAGGGTGAGTTGTTATCTCTGTACTATAAGGTGTGTTGTTATCTCTGTACTATAAGGTGTGTTGTTATCTCTGTACTATAGGGTGTGTTGTTATCTCTGTACTATAAGGTGTGTTGTTATCTCTGTACTATAGGGTGTGTTGTTATCTGTGTACTATAAGGTGTGTTGTTATCTCTGTACTATAGGGTGTGTTGTTATCTCTGTACTATAAGGTGTGTTGTTATATCTGTACTATAAGGTGTGTTGTTATCTCTGTACTATAGGGTGTGTTGTTATCTCTGTATTATAAGGTGTGTTGTTATCTCTGTACTATTGGGTGTGTTGTTATCTCTGTACTATAGGGTGTGTTTTTATCTCTGTACTATAAGGTGTGTTGTTATCTCTGTACTATAGGGTGTGTTGTTATCTCTGTACTATAGGGTGTGTTGTTATCTCTGTACTATAAGGTGTGTTGTTATCTCTGTACTATAGGGTGTGTTGTTATCTCTGTACTATAAGGTGTGTTGTTATCTCTGTACTATAAGGTGTGTTGTTATCTCTGTACTATAGGGTGTGTTGTTATCTCTGTACTATAAGGTGTGTTGTTATCTCTGTACTATAAGGTGTGTTGTTATCTCTGTACTATAGGGTGTGTTGTTATCTCTGTACTATACGTTTGTTGTTATCTCTGTACTATAAGGTGTGTTGTTATCTCTGTACTATAGGGTGTGTTGTTATCTCTGTACTATAAGTTGTGTTGTTATCTCTGTACTATTGGGTGTGTTGTTATCTCTGTACTATAGGGTGTGTTGTTATCTCTGTACTATAAGGTGTGTTGTTATCTCTGTACTATAGGGTGTGTTGTTATCTCTGTACTATAGGGTGTGTTGTTATCTCTGTACTATAAGGTGTGTTGTTATCTCTGTACTATAGGGTGTGTTGTTATCTCTGTACTATAAGGTGTGTTGTTATCTATGTACTATAAGGTGTGTTGTTATCTCTGTACTATAGGGTGTGTTGTTATCTCTGTACTATAAGGTGTGTTGTTATCTCTGTACTATAAGGTGTGTTGTTATCTCTGTAATATAAGGTGTGTTGTTATCTCTGTACTATACGGTGTGTTGTTATCTCTGTACTATAAGGTGTGTTGTTATCTCTGTACTATAGGGTGTGTTGTTATCTCTGTACTATAAGGTGTGTTGTTATCTCTGTACTATAGGTTGTGTTGTTATCTCTGTACTATAGGGTGTGTTGTTATCTCTGTACTATAAGGTGTGTTGTTATCTCTGTACTATAGGGTGTGTTGTTATCTCTGTACTATAGGGTGTGTTGTTATCTCTGTACTATAGGGTGTGTTGTTATCTCTGTACTATTAGGTGTGTTGTTATCTCTGTACTATAGGGTGCGTTGTTATCTCTGTACTATAGGGTGTGTTGTTATCTCTGTACTATAAGGTGTGTTGTTATCTCTGTACTATAGGGTGTGTTGTTATCTCTGTACTATAGGGTGTGTTGTTATCTCTGTACTATAGGGTGTGTTGTTATCTCTGTACTATAGGGTGTGTTGTTATCTCTGTACTATAGGGTGTGTTGTTATCTCTGTACTATAGGGTGTGTTGTTATCTCTGTACTATAGGGTGAGTTGTTATCTCTGTACTATAAGGTGTGTTGTTATCTCTGTACTATAAGGTGTGTTGTTATCTCTGTACTATAGGGTGTGTTGTTATCTCTGTACTATAAGGTGTGTTGTTATCTCTGTACTATAGGGTGTGTTGTTATCTCTGTACTATAGGGTGTGTTGTTATCTCTGTACTATAGGGTGTGTTGTTATCTCTGTACTATAGGGTGTGTTGTTATCTCTGTACTATAGGATGTGTTGTTATCTCTGTACTATAAGGTGTGTTGTTATCTCTGTACTATAAGGTGTGTTGTTATCTCTGTACTATAGGGTGTGTTGTTATCTCTGTACTATAGGGTGTGTTGTTATCTCTGTACTATAAGGTGTGTTGTTATCTCTGTACTATAGGGTGTGTTGTTATCTCTGTACTATAGGGTGTGTTGTTATCTCTGTACTATAGGGTGTGTTGTTATCTCTGTACTATAAGGTGTGTTGTTATCTCTGTACTATAGGGTGTGTTGTTATCTCTGTACTATAAGGTGTGTTGTTATCTCTGTACTATAGGGTGTGTTGTTATCTCTGTACTATAAGGTGTGTTGTTATCTCTGTACTATAAGGTGTGTTGTTATCTCTGTACTATAGGGTGTGTTGTTATCTCTGTACTATAAGGTGTGTTGTTATCTCTGTACTATAAGGTGTGTTGTTATCTCTGTACTATAAGGTGTGTTGTTATCTCTGTACTATAGGGTGTGTTGTTATCTCTGTACTATAAGGTGTGTTGTTATCTCTGTACTATAGGGTGTGTTGTTATCTCTGTACTATAAGGTGTGTTGTTATCTCTGTACTATTGGGTGTGTTGTTATCTCTGTACTATAAGGTGTGTTGTTATCTCTGTACTATAGGGTGTGTTGTTATCTCTGTACTATAAGGTGTGTTGTTATCTCTGTACTATAGGGTGTGTTGTTATCTCTGTACTATAAGGTGAGTTGTTATCTCTGTACTATAGGGTGTGTTGTTATCTCTGTACTATAGGGTGTGTTGTTATCTCTGTACTATAGGGTGTGTTGTTATGTTGACACTTGGCGCATTGCAGGGTTTCTAAACCAAGGGTACCAGCACACACGACACTCCATAAGTCAGAGATGATGGAATACCAGGAATATCAGATTATTTGCCTTTAAATACCTCTTTTATGGTGATGGAAAGCTATTTATTAGAACAGTAATGTATCTATAATAATGTTCAATTATGTAAAGTAATCTTCTTTGAGATATTGTTATTCACATGACAATTTACCCAACCTTTTATTGGTCTTCAGTCGTCTAAGTACTTATCGTCCAAAACTTTGGCTTTTAGATATTGATATTCTCAGAAAATGTATCCCAACCATTTTCCCCGCCTCGATATTTTTACCACTGTGATTGGTTTTGGTGTTTTTGTTCAGTTCATTAATGCACACACCGATTATTTTGACTAAATACTGACTACAATTTCGCCAGCGGTAAGATAAATGACTTCATCTTAATTATTTGTTCTCAGTTGATGTTCTTTTTAAATATTGTCATTAAATTGCTTTGTATTGCATTATGTATTCGTGCTCATTAAAACTGTGTTTATTTGTTGTTTTGTTTTAGATATGCAGGCCTGCCCATCACGTAGTCATCAAACCAGGACTATGATACGTCATACATATCTGGAAACGTTTGGCCCTTGAAGCTAGTTCAATGGTGAAAGATCATTTCTTACACCTAAAACAAGAAATACTTTTTACACTACACGATATCTAAAAAGATACTACAGCCAAGGTTACCTTTCAGGTCGCACTTCTAGCCTTACAGGCTCAAATAATAGTGTTTTTTTTTTTTAAAGTAGAGTCTATTTCAACAAAAAAAACACACAAAAAAATAATAATAATTCAAACAATAATCAAATCCCGGAGTATGAGTATAAAAATGTTGCTTTATGAAACTAGTACACATCATTGAACAACTAAATAGTATCTAGATACAGCTAGACTTCAGACTTTCCACTTCACCCAAACCAACCAAACCCCGAATACCACCAGAACCAAACAAACCAACCAAACCCTAAACAAACCAACCCGACCTACCAATCTTAAACAAACCAACCAGACAAACCAAACCATAAACAAACCAACCAAACCAATCAAATGCTATACAAACCAACCAAACCAAACAAACCCTAAACAAACGTAACCAAACCAAACAAACCCTAAACTAACAAAACCCTAAACAAACCAACCAAACCAACCAAACCCACCAAAACCTAAACAAACCAACTAAGCCTAAACAAACCAACCAATCCCTAAATAACCAACCTAACCAATTAAATCAACCAAACCAACCAAACCACACAAACCTAAAACAAACAAACCAAATCCTAAAAAAACAACCAAACCCTAAACAAACCATCAAAACCAACTAAATCACCCAAACCAACAAATCCCTAAACAAACTAACCAAACCATAAACAAACCAACAAACCAATCAAATCACTCAAATCACCCAAACCAACGAAATCAACCAAACCAACCAAACCAACCAAATCAACCAAACCAACCAAACCAAACAAACCCGAAACAAACCAACCAAACCTTAAACAATCCAACAAAACCAACCAAATCACTCAAACCAACCAAACCATAAACAAACCAACCAAAACAACCAAACCAACCAAATCAACCAAACCACCCAAACCAACCAAACCCTAAACAAACCAACCAAACCAACCAAACCAACCAAATCAACCAAACCACCCAAACCAACCAAGCCCTAAACAAACAAAACGAATGAAACATTTGCAACAGTTAATCACTCAAGTTGACTACATTTGTGAAATTATAATAATAAACAATAGGTTTCTTTGATAACATGCTTTAATTTCATTTTCAGTTGTAAACATGTATTTATAAATTTAAAATTGACTCCTATATATATATATACATAGAGCCAACGTGAGGATTTTGAAGAGCTGATATAGGATTAACCCCCCCCCCCCTGCTCACCTACATATAGTCACATACATCAATAATGCCATAACTTATTAATTGTTATCAAACGTTCTTGCAAGGTATATGAAAAGTAAATGAGTGGTGCTTCTGTAGAAGATAATAACAATAATTATACACATTAGTATAGAAACAATAATGAAACAATACACATCAGCAATGAATGTAATACTATATTAATTAAAATATCATAAAAATTATAATTATAGTTGAGATTTCATTGAATATATATTCTGCTAAACAAAGGTTGCTTTCCGAATTTCGCTTGATGAACATATGTCAAATGACGTATCGCTATTACAGGATCGTTCATGGTATCAGCGGGGTATTCATGTGCAAGTGACTTTGACTTTTCTTTCAGTTAATATTTCAGTTCATCTTGATGACTTCATAGATACTTTCAAAGGAAGTTGAACTGCTCAGAAATGTTCACTGCAGCATTGAAACAAACAATGGGTCCACCAATCACATTATCATATAAGACATAGAAGACTCACTTTCATCCATCACATCTTGTTCAAGCAAATTTTATTTTTCCGTAGCACCATCGTCGTGGAACCCTTTTCATTTGCGCTTTGCTTCCCCTCGAGTTTCATATCGTTTCACATATATTCTCTCTGCTCAGTATTTAAAGTTATCCCTAAGCTTCAGGATTCCAACCATGATTAAATCAAATCGGGACTGGCAAGTTTTTAGTTTGACCGACAATTATCTGAGCGGGAGGAATGGTAAGTGCTTACTTTAAAGTAAGCTGTAATTAATGTATCAATTTATGTAATTCTTATATACCATTATGACGTGTTAAGCTATTAAATATGAGGATGCTAACGTAAATTTTGCAAATCTGTCAAGCCATGTATTTACAAAAAATTTTTTAAAATTTAGCTTTTGAGTTTCGATCGGGAAATATCTGTACAATAGCCCAAAACGTTATGCACATCTTTTTTAAAAAAATAACTTTAAAAGAAACGTGAATAGTGATACCTTAAAAGAAACGTGAATAGTGATACCTTAAAAGAAACGTGAATAATGATACCTTAAAAGAAGCGTGAATAGTGATACCTTAAAGAATGGTGAATAGTGATACCTTAAAAGAAACGTGAATAGTGACACCTTAAAAGAAACGTGAATAGTGATACCTTAAAAGAAACGTGAATAGTGATACCTTAAAAGAAACGTGAATAGTGATACCTTAAAGAATGGTGAATAGTGATACCTTAAAAGAAACGTGAATAGTGATACCTTAAAAGAAACGTGAATAGTGATACCTTAAAAGAAACGTGAATAGTGATACCTTAAAAGAAACGTGAATAGTGATACCTTAAAAGAAACGTGAATAGTGATACCTTAAAAGAAACGTGAATAGTGATACGGTTTCAGCTTCGTTTTTTTGTTGTTGTTTTTTTTTTGTATTTTGTTCCTGGGCACTTTCGAAAAACTACAATGACATTAAGAAGACGTACAGAATGATTTTGTTCGTTGCCGAAAAATGGAATCCGTCTGTGACGTATTACATATTGGAAGATTTTTAAAGTAAGTTTAACGAGTTTTTCTCAAACTTTTTTTTCTGCCACCGCCCACTTGGCTCAATAAACTTATGCTGTCTTAACCAATAAGCTTTATCAGATTTAAAGTTTTCACAACACAATATGGTATATATTATTACACAAGTAAACGTTAAAATGTATATATATATATTTGAAATTGTGATCAAAATACAAATGAAACTTTAGACGTTTATCAATTACATTTTCTTTGTGATGAAGGATACTTTCAGATTAAAGTATTAAAATTCGATTTTTTTTTTCCCAGTCAATTATTGTTAATAATAGGCTTAGTAAAGTGTATCATTACAATAATTGTTATTCTCTTAGCAGAAACTACATTCACTATCTTTATATTGCCAGACTATTTATTTGTATGGATCACCGCAAAAGAAAACAAGTGTCACCTAATACAACGATCAGAATGTGACGAAGTGTTTCTTAAACCATCTTCCAGGCAGATCTTGCTTGAATATTAACTATTGTAGCCAAAGTCAATTCCACCTAATAAAAGGGAGACGATGGACTCATGTTAGAAAAATGGAAATGAACGAAATAGAGTTTGGGTAAACCTTTGATACGTTTAAAGACATACATAGGGCACCTAGGTGGTGACCAAAGACGCAAACAAGACGCCTAGGTGGTGGCAAAAAATGTTCGCAGGGCGCTTAACAAGGGCGCCTAGGTGAGGGCCAAAAATGTCCGCAGTGCGCCTAGGTGTTGGCCTAAGAAGTACACAGGGCGTCTAGGTGGTGGGAAAAGATATTCACAGGGCGCGATGGTGGTGGTTAAAAAAGTACACAGGGCGCCTAGGCGGTGGCTAAGATGTACACAGGGCACCTATGCGGTTGCAAAGAAGTACACAGGGTGCCTAGGTGGTGGCCATATAAGTAGACAGGGCGCCTATGTGTAGGCCAATATGTACACATGGTGCATAGGTGGTGACTAAGAAAGTACAAAGGGCGTCTAGGTGGTGGCCAAAGACGTACACAGCCCACATAGGAGGGGGCCAAAGGTGTACACAGGGTGCCTGGGTTTGGGGCAAAAGAAGTACAAAGGGCTCTTAGGTGGTGGCCAAAGATGTACACAGGGCGCCTAGGGGTTGGCCAAAGACGTAGACAGGGCGCCTAAGTGGTGGCTAAATATGTACGCAAAGGCATCTAAGTGGAGGCCAAATATGTACACTGGGTGCCTGGGTAGGGCCAAACAAGTACACAGGGCGCTTTGGCGTTGGCCTAAGATGCACACAGGGCGCCTAGTTGGCGACCAAAGAAGTAAACAAGACGCCTGGGTGTTGGCCAAAAATGTACACAGTGTGCGTAGGTGTTTGCCAAAGAAGTACACAGGGCGCCTAGATGGTGGCTAGCATTCTCAACATGTGAATCGAGAAACTGTTATTTGTTTTAACCGGTATTTAGCTATGACATTTTTAAATGTACTGCGAACTCACGAGATAAAGCTCAGTTTGACCCTTTGTGTGTATGTATGTTTGTAGATGG
The DNA here is from genome assembly GCA_964017045.1 of Omphiscola glabra. Lineage (NCBI taxonomy): Eukaryota > Metazoa > Mollusca > Gastropoda > Lymnaeidae > Omphiscola > Omphiscola glabra. The sequence goes on along the minus strand of OZ024806.1, from coordinate 1,615,140 downwards.
GTCGATCAATCACGAAAAAACCCAATAACAGATCGAAAACCAATTAGACGTGGCCATTCCTACAAAATTACAGACGGCTCCTAGAAAGTTTGATCATTATCTCCTTATCACAAAAGCGGTAATTTTATAAAAATGTCATATGTGAATTTTAAGAAAAATTATTTTCAAATTGAATGGCTCCGAGGGACGTTCAACATTCTGACTCCCCCAAAAAACATTTGTTTAATTCATAGATATGACACCTTAGAAGCACCGCTTAAATTTTGGGAGCCAGCTGCAAATGTATGGTTCATGCACACCCCCCCCACACCCCCCCCCCCCCCGATCCAAAATTGATAGTTTAATTTTTAAAATTCCCAAGCCCTTTGCAGCCGCGAGGGTTCAGGGTGCCCATGAGACAGCACTGGGAAAAACGTAAGTCCTTAGACCTTAATCATTAACGCGAGGATTATGAGAGAATGTTGTCTTTAAATTACGTATGGGTTTGGGATTAATAGAATTTTAAAAAGTACAAAGTCAGCTTTGGTTCAGCGCATGAGCGACCAAAAGATATAAAACTAAGATTACTTTATGTGTCAGTCGTAACATGAAAAGAATGTTTGTTCATGCCACCCGTTTTATTAAAAAACCGAAAGATACGGTACCGTTTTGGTCTTATGGTACTTCACCCTCACCCTCCCCCCAACTCCCCACTTTTATTAAACGAAGTCTAATGGTACCCGGGTGCGAATGGCGGCGCTGTGTGTCCGGGTCCATTTTGACTAATACTATTCGGATGTCATTTGTAATAGTTTATTTTAGTTAAAATGAAGAATTAAGTTTACAAACGTATAGTACATTCAATTATCTTTCATTTGATACCTCATTTTGTCCTACAAACACAACAGTAATATTTTTAATAGTTTTTTAATCCCAACCTCTAACTTCTGGTACCCGGGTACCAATAGGTGCCGCCTTTATTAAAAACCGAAAGAAACGGTACCGTTTTGGTCTTATGTTACTTCACCCTCCATCCAACTCCCCACCCCCACCCAGTGTAACCATAACTTTTTCATTGCAATAAATCATAATCGGATTAAGTCCTTTAGATCTTTGGACACGGCAGCAAAGCCTGCATTTAGAGCCATAGCCAGGGCCTTGCGAAAGAAGTGGTCTTATGGGACGCCACAATTTATCAACAATTATCTTAAATATGCATTTATCCCGTAGCGTAAGTGAGGGGAAGGGGTGGCAGTCCGCTTCTTGGTCTGTAAAAAGTATGTGTTTTGGGGGGGGGGGGGGTAAATTCAGTCAAAAGCAAAGAAAATAACGGTAATTTATGAGACGCTGGGCATATTGTGATGATGAAAATCTAAATTCAAGTATGCGCCAAAATGCATCGCTTGCATTTTTAAATTATTTAATTTATCATCTCTAATCTCGGGAGGTGGGGGGTGTGGGGGTGAAACACCCTCTCCCTGTCGCTCAATGTTAGGCTTCGCACAAGTCAGCGTTTTTTTCTCGGTACGGTCTTTCTAGTTAACACAGTTTTTTTTTTCAAATCTCACTCAAAGTGATGGATTTTACTGTAAGACAATAGCTTCGAGAATAGGGGGAGGGGGGAATTGGAGGGGTTGTTAATTGCCTTAGGGAATTTGGGGGTCTTAATCCGGCACTGGTTTCAGGGCCCATGCGACGTCTATTCTGACCCCGTAAACGGATTGGTCCTTTGCCTTAACTTAGGAGAAAAGGGTCCTACAATAGCTGGTTGTACGAGAGTCATGTACATCAATGAAAAAAAAAATTGACATTTAGCCAACATGGTTGTCAGTGTTCTAACATTATTTAGAATGTTCATGCATAACAAAGTGACATGATGTGGTCAAAGGACACGAGCGTGAAAGAGGTTACACAAGAGAAAGAGCACAAAGGAACGCGAGCACTAGATGCTTGATTAATAACGTAAACTCTCTATGATGCCTATGTAACGATTTCATGAGAAAACTACCTCCCATATTATGTTGTTTTCAAGGGCCATTCCGACCGAACATAGTGATGTGTTGTGCAAAGCTGGTGTTGCCTTGAAAGATACCTATAATAACACGATAGCCTCCCTTTGAGTTTGGATTAGTGGTGTTATTTTGTAGGTGCGCCGCGCAGCAAGGATATGAGCTGGTTACTTGTACTTAGTGGTGACATTTGGTAAATGTTTAGCGCACCAGTGCCATGTACTGGTTATTTGTAACTAGTGGTGTCAATTGTTAGGTGAGCAGCGCACCACGACATGCGTTGGTTAGTTGTAAAGTTATTAATAAAAAGTTGTTGAAATGAAAACATTGTTAACAAATAACAGAATGAGTGGGATTTATCATTTGTTAAATGGAGTAACTTGGTCAAACTGGGAAGATGTTGTTTTTGTTGTCGTTGTCGTTGAATTTTCCGTCGTTGTTGTTAATACTCATAAATCAACAGTATACAAAACTAATAATCCAAAATAGAAAGGGAAGAGGCATAGGTTATATGCTAATGAATGGTCATCGTTTAGTAGAATGTCTGTCCAGCAGCATAGGTGCAAGAAACACAGTATACACATGAATGCATCTGTTAAGAATAATACAACGGTGCTCGTCTTTTACTTTATTTGGCGAGGGAGGGGAAATGTCAGAAAGCAAGGGATCCTAAGGCTCCCGAGCGAAAGTAGGGGTAATAGGTCGTGTGTAAGAACTTGTTGAGCCCCTGTCTAGAAAATGTTTACATTTAGTTTTTCTTTATTGCGAACTTAATCTTAGCAGAAATGCCAATGGTAATTTAAGGGTCCCTTGATTTGGTTGTGTTTAAATATACCTTATTTTTAGATGTTTATAATTAATAGTAAAGGTATTTGATAACATTTTAAAAAATCTATTTATAAAGTTAAACTTTTTCATTAAAAATGTTTTTTTGTGGGTGGGGGGAGGTCGCGGGAGGAAAAAGACCGAAATATATCCTAATGTCATCACGAGACCCCCCTAGACCCGTCATATGGTGTCCTTTGACGACTTCTACCACTCTAGTTTATCACGTCTTGTTTTGTTTAAAGCTTGCCTTTCATTTTTCTCTTACCATATTTCTAGTAAGTGTATCTGAATACAAAGAGAAACTATACAAGAATTCATCCGATGTTAATAACAATACCCTCGTCGAATAATGGAGTGTAATAATACATAGAGCAAGAATTATAATGCTTCATTTGGCTCTCTAAATAATTTTAATCATCCTTTTTTTGACTGATGAGTTTGCAGATCACGGCACTATACCAAACCATCAGAGCTTGAAGCTAAGAATGGAAAATGTAAGACTAAAATAAGCCAAAGTATTTTTTTTTACAACATAGTATATATAGTATATATTTGTGTTTTTTTTAACATTTCAATTTAATTTTTAGGACTAAAGTTTCAGACAACTTTCCTAATTCTTTATTGTCTCCACTGAAAACAGCACAATAACCCTAAGTAAATTTGATTAGGGTAAAGGGTTATACCACAGAGTTTCTTTTGAAACATTAGCCCCCCCCCCTCTCCCCAATAAGTCGGGGAAACCAAAGTGGATTGAGTATTGGCTTAAACTTTTGTAAAAACTTCTGTAAGTGACCTTTCGGCAGCACCAAAGCTAACGTTAAGAACTTTTTAAATATTTCTATATATGCAAAAGGATTATTTTTATGAAAAAATCTTGTAGGCTAGTTCAGTTGCAATAAAAAATGTTCTCATACGGGTATGTATATTTCCTAGTTATTTTCACATGGTTACTTACATGTCTCAAAGTACCCTTGTACTTTGGTACTGACTCTACATAGGTTCCGTTTTAAAAGAGTTATAAGTCATACTATAGCAACGTGATTTAAGATCATATTCTTTTTTAAAAAATCAGATTTTACAGTATAACTTCCTTTAAACTGATGTCTTTCGTTTTTCTAGCCCATCCCGACCAATTTGTCCTCTTTCAACTTAGCATTGATCTGATGTTTCCGATCAAAGGAATAGATTAGATCAACGCGTGCACAGCAGGTGGCCGTACGGTAAGACCACCAAAACTCCCATTTACCGAACTAGCTTGCACATAGTAAAGGTTTGAATAAATCAGTTTCTGATCATGAAATGCAATAATTTGTGAATTAAATTACAATACATATTGAAATCCTCTCAAAGACTGTACTAAGTTTCCATTCTATAGAAGATCTAAGTAAATACATATTGAAATCCTCTCAAAGACTGTACTAAGTTTCCATTCTATAGAAGATCTAAGTAAATACATATTGAAATCCTCTCAAAGACTGTACTAAGTTTCCATTCTATAGAAGATCTAAGTAAATACATATTGAAATCCTCTCAAAGATTGTACTAAGTTTCCATTCTATAGAAGATCTAAGTAAATACATATTGAAATCCTCTCAAAGACTGTACTAAGTTTCCATTCTATAGAAGATCTAAGTAAATACATATTGAAATCCTCTCAAAGACTGTACTAAGTTTCCATTTTTTAGAAGATCTAAGTAAATACATATTGAAATCCTCTCAAAGACTGTACTAAGTTTCCATTCTATAGAAGATCTAAGTAAATACATATTGAAATCCTCTCAAAGACTGTACTAAGTTTCCATTCTATAGAAGATCTAAGTAAATACATATTGAAATCCTCTCAAAGATTGTACTAAGTTTCCATTCTATAGAAGATCTAAGTAAATACATATTGAAATCCTCTCAAAGACTGTACTAAGTTTCCATTCTATAGAAGATCTAAGTAAATACATATTGAAATCCTCTCAAAGACTGTACTAAGTTTCCATTCTATAGAAGATCTAAGTAAATACATATTGCAATCCTCTCAAAGACTGTACTAAGTTTCCATTCTATAGAAGATCCAAGAAAATATATATTGAAATCCTCTCAAAGACTGTACTAAGTTTCCATTCTATAGAAGATCCAAGTAAATACATATTAAAATCCTCTCAAAGATTGTACTAAGTTTCCATTATATAGAAGATCTAAGTAAATACATATTGAAATCCTCTCAAAGACTGTACTAAGTTTCCATTCTATAGAAGATCCAAGTAAATACATATTGCAATCCTCTCAAAGACTGTACTAAGTTTCCATTCTATAGAAGATCCAAGTAAAAACATATTAAAATCCTCTCAAAGATTGTACTAAGTTTCCATTCTATAGAAGATCTAAGTAAATACATATTGAAATCCTCTCAAATACTGTACTAAGTTTCCATTCTATAGAAGATCCAAGTAATGCACCAATGCCAAATATCCCTCAAAGTACACATGGACGTGCTAAGGACGGGACAAAAAGGTCAATCTCCCCTGGCACAAAAATCAAGGAATCAAAATTGTCAAAGATATGCCCTTAATAGTGCATTAAACGCTAAACGCCAATGTACTTTACATAGGCAGCGTCTCCAAAATAGTCTTACTAGTGTCAGCTTTTCCTAGGAATATGTCTGTTTATAGCCTGCTATTCGAGTAATGCTGTGAAAATTATTATGCCCTGGTTGGCACATGCGTTTTTACCAGTTTCTTTGAGGTAATTTTTCCACTGGGGAGTGTAGTAGTATTTCCGTGTCCGGAAATTTGATCGAAAGAAATTTCGTCGACGGTAAAATTGATCGACGGAAATTTGATCGAACGGAAATTTGGTCGAATCTTTTTTTAGTTTACACGTTAAAATTTTGGGTAAAGTTTCTTTTTGAACGCATTATTTTGTTTTATTATATAATATATTGCCTTCGAATAGAAATTTGAAGAAAATTTTAACGTGTGAACTGAAAAACATTTTCGATCAAATTTCCGTTCGATCAAATTTCCGTCGATCAATTTTCCGTCGACGAAATTTCTTTCGATCAAATTTCCGGTAACCTAGTATTTTATGTGTTATGAGGGGGGGGGCAGGGAATATATCAGAACCAAAATTAGGCATTTTGACGCCCATGGCATCTTTGACTTTGTCGCCCCCGTCATATATAGTAATACATATATTCTGTTAGTGGACCCTCTGAGGGCATGCTTTTAGCCCTAGCTTAGCTTCACCCCTGGAATCTTTATAGTCAAACTACATATACTGCACTAAGTTTTAAAAAAATATAAATGTGTCCATACAAAAATGTCATTGTAATTATTTAAATCCAGCCCATTTTAAAAAACTTAAAATGTTTCGGTACTATCAGTTTAATTGGAGATGTAAAAGATATTGAGGGTGCCAAGTGAAGCTGGTTTTAATTTTAAAGATAGATCTTAGTAATACCCTTACCTAAAAGATATTGAGGGTGTCAAGTGTACCTGGTTTTAATGTTGAAGAGAGATCTTAGTAATACCCTTACCTAAAAGATATTGAGGGTGCCAAGTGAACCTGGTTTTAATTTTGAAGAAAGATCTTAGTAATACCCTTACCTAAAAGATATTGAGGGTGCCAAGTGAACGTGGTTTTAATGTTGAAGAGAGATCTTAGTAATACCTTTACCTAAAAGATATTGAGGGTGCCAAGTGAACCTGGTTTTAATGTTGAAAAGAGATCTTAGTAATACCATTACCTAAAAGATATTGAGGGTGCCAAGTAAACCTGGTTTTAATTTTGAAGAGAGATCTTAGTAATACCCTTACCTAAAAGATGTTGAGGGTGCCAAGTGAACCTGGTTTTAATTTTGAAGAGAGATCTTAGTAATACCTTTACCTAAAAGATATTGAGGGTGCCAAGTGAACCTGGTTTTAATGTTGGAGAGAGATCTTAGTAATACCCTTACCTAAAAGATATTGAGGGTGCCAAGTAAACCTGGTTTTAATTTTGAAGAGAGATCTTAGTAATACCCTAACCTAAAAGATATTGAGGGTGCCAAGTGAACCTGGTTTTAATTTTGAAGAGATATCTTAGTAATACCTTTACCTAAAAGATATTGAGGGTTCCAAGTGAACCTGGTTTTAATGTTGAAGAGAGATCTTAGTAATACCCTTACCTAAAAGATATTGAGGGTGCCAAGTGAAGCTGGTTTTAATGTTGAAGAGAGATCTTAGTAATACCCTTACCTAAAAGATATTGAGGGTGTCAAGTAAACCTGGTTTTAATGTTGAAGAGAGATCTTAGTAATACCCTAACCTAAAAGATATTGAGGGTGTCAAGTGAACCTGGTTTTAATGTTGAAGAGAGATCTTAGTAATACCCTTACCTAAAAGATGTTGAGGGTGCCAAGTGAACCTGGTTTTAATTTTGAAGAGAGATCTTAGTAATACCTTTACCTAAAAGATATTGAGGGTGCCAAGTGAACCTGGTTTTAATGTTGGAGAGAGATCTTAGTAATACCCTTACCTAAAAGATATTGAGGGTGCCAAGTAAACCTGGTTTTAATTTTGAAGAGAGATCTTAGTAATACCCTAACCTAAAAGATATTGAGGGTGCCAAGTGAACCTGGTTTTAATTTTGAAGAGATATCTTAGTAATACCTTTACCTAAAAGATATTGATTGTTCCAAGTGAACCTGGTTTTAATGTTGAAGAGAGATCTTAGTAATACCCTTACCTAAAATATTGAGGGTGCCAAGTGAACCTGGTTTTAATGTTGAAGAGATATCTTAGTAATACCTTTACCTAAAAGATATTGAGGGTGCCAAGTGAACCTGGTTTTAATTTTGAAGAGAGATCTTAGTAATACCTTTACCTAAAAAATATTGAGGGTGCCAAGTGAAGCTGGTTTTAATGTTGAAGAGAGATCTTAGTAATACCCTTACCTAAAAGATATTGAGGGTGCCAAGTGAACGTGGTTTTAATGTTGAAGAGAGATCTTAGTAATACCTTTACCAAAAAGATATTGAGGGTGCCAAGTGAACCTGGTTTTAATTTTGAAGAGAGATCTTAGTAATACCCTTACCTAAAAGATGTTGAGGGTGCCAAGTGAACCTGGTTTTAATTTTGAAGAGAGATCTTAGTAATACCTTTACCTAAAAGATATTGAGGGTGCCAAGTGAACCTGGTTTTAATGTTGGAGAGAGATCTTAGTAATACCCTTACCTAAAAGATATTGAGGGTGCCAAGTAAACCTGGTTTTAATTTTGAAGAGAGATCTTAGTAATACCCTAACCTAAAAGATATTGAGGGTGCCAAGTGAACCTGGTTTTAATTTTGAAGAGATATCTTAGTAATACCTTTACCTAAAAGATATTGATTGTTCCAAGTGAACCTGGTTTTAATGTTGAAGAGAGATCTTAGTAATACCCTTACCTAAAATATTGAGGGTGCCAAGTGAACCTGGTTTTAATGTTGAAGAGATATCTTAGTAATACCTTTACCTAAAAGATATTGAGGGTTCCAAGTGAACTTGGTTTTAATGTTGAAGAGAGATCTTAGTAATACCTTTACCTAAAAGATATTGAGGGTGCCAAGTGAAGCTGATTTTAATGTTGAAGAGAGATCTTAGTAATACCCTTACCTAAAAGATATTGAGGGTGTCAAGTAAACCTGGTTTTAATGTTGAAGAGAGATCTTAGTAATACCCTAACCTAAAAGATATTGAGGGTGTCAAGTGAACCTGGTTTTAATGTTGAAGAGAGATCTTAGTAATACCCTTACCTAAAAGATATTGAGGGTGTCAAGTGAACCTGGTTTTAATGTTGAAGAGAGATCTTAGTAATACCCTTACCTAAAAGATATTGAGGGTGCCAAGTGAACCTGGTTTTAATTTTGAAGAGAGATCTTAGTAATACCTTTACCTAAAAAATATTGAGGGTGCCAAGTGAAGCTGGTTTTAATGTTGAAGAGAGATCTTAGTAATACCCTTACCTAAAAGATATTGAGGGTGCCAAGTGAACCTGGTTTTAATGTTGAAGAGAGATCTTAGAAATACCCTTACCTAAAACATATTGAGGGTGCCAAGTGAAGCTGGTTTTTGAAGACAGATCTTAGTAAAACCTTCACCTAAAAGATATTGAGGGTGCCAAGTGAAGCTGTTTGTTGAAGACAGATCTTAGTAAAACCTTCACCTAAAAGATATTGAGGGTGCCAAGTGAAGCTGGTTTTAATGTTGAAGAGAGATCTTAGTAATACCCTTACCTAAAAGATATTGAGGGTGCCAAGTGAACCTGGTTTTAATTTTGAAGAGAGATCTTAGTAATACCTTAACCTAAAGGATATTGAGGGTGCCAAGTGAAGCTGGTTTTAATGTTGAAGAGAGATCTTAGTAATACCCTTACCTAAAAGATATTGAGGGTGCCAAGTGAACCTGGTTTTAATGTTGAAGAGAGATCTTAGAAATACCCTTACCTAAAAGATATTGAGGGTGCCAAGTGAACCTGGTTTTAATGTTGAAGACAGATCTTAGTAAAACCTTTACCTAAAAGATATTGAGGGTGCCAAGTGAACCTGGTTCTAATGTTGAAGACAGATCTTAGTAAAACCTTCACCTAAAAGATATTGAGGGTGCCAAGTGAAGCTGGTTGTTGAAGACAGATCTTAGTAAAACCTTCACCTAAAAGATATTGAGGGTGCCAAGTGAAGCTGTTTGTTGAAGACAGATCTTAGTAAAACCTTCACCTAAAAGATATTGAGGGTGCCAAGTGAAGCTGGTTGTTGAAGACAGATCTTAGTAAAACCTTTACCTAAAAGATATTGAGGGTGCCAAGTGAACCTGGTTTTAATGTTGAAGAGAGATCTTAGTAAAACCTTCACCTAAAAGATATTGAGGGTGCCAAGTGAACCTGGTTTTAATGTTGAAGACAGATCTTAGTAAAACCTTCACCTAAAAGATATTGAGGGTGCCAAGTGAAGCTGGTTGTTGAAGAGAGATCTTAGTAATACCTTTACCTAAAAGATATTGAGGGTGCCAAGTGAACCTGGTTTTAATGTTGAAGAGAGATCTTAGTAATACCTTTACCTAAAAGATATTGAGGGTGCCAAGTGAACCTGGTTTTAATGTTGAAGAGAGATCTTAGTAAAACCTTCACCTAAACATTTTGTTTTAATTCAAAATAATGGGATGCATTTTGGCGCTTACATGAATTTAGGTTTGCAAAACTTCAACACTTAACCGGCTAGCTGCAGAAGAGGTGCTGTCAAAAATTAACCGGCTAGCAGCAGAAGAGGGGCTGTCAAAACTTAACCGGCTAGCAGCAGAAGAGGTGCTGGAAACTTCAACACTTAACCGGCTAGCAGCAGAAGAGGTGCTGGAAACTTCAACACTTAACCGGCTAGCAGCAGAAGAGGTGCTGGAAATTTCAACACTTAACCGGCTAGCAGCAGAAGAGGTGCTGGAAACTTCAACACTTAACCGGCTAGCAGCAGAAGAGGTGCTGGAAACTTCAACACTTAACCGGCTAGCAGCAGAAGAGGTGCTGGAAACTTCAACACTTAACCGGCTAGCAGCAGAAGAGGTGCTGGAAACTTCAACACTTAACCGGCTAGCAGCAGAAGAGATGCTGGAAACTTCAACACTTAACCGGCTAGCAGCAGAAGAGATGCTGGTTAAAATATAGGTTCCCTTGACCCTGAATGGGTTGCTCAACTCATGTTTTACACAACTCCTTTTATTACACAACTCTTTTTATCTATCGTTATATCTAAATAGAAATGTTGTTAGATCATTTTAATTTCAAAACTATTTAATGTTTAAATTACGTCATCGCTATAGAAGTTTAAAAAAATATATATTTTTAAAAATGGTTAAAAACAACATATATTAGCTTATTTTTAAAATGATTAGCTTAATAATTAACATTTGGCTTTAAAAAAAAGAATAAGTAGGTTTTCCCAAACTTTGCAGATACAAAAATTGGGGACAATACAATTGTCTTTTTACAATGGTCTAAAGATTTTATATGGCTTTTTAAAGAAGGGTGTTTTTAAAATATTTTTTTTTTTGCAATTGTCATAAAAGGAAGAAAGGAAATATTTAAAAAAAGGCTTCCTATATTTATTAATATGTGATTTATCTAAGGGAAAAGTAAATAGAATGTATTTTGAACAAGTGCAGTAACTTAAATGGCTTATTTGCAATTTTAAACAATTTTAACTTTCTTCATTCAAATAACAAAATAATAATTTATGAAGCTAATAATAAGAGTATTCACTCGTTAACCAAAGATTTACAGTTTATGAAACGAAACATTTTCTAAAAGACGTAACAAAAAATTTAATCGATGCAAAAATTGAAAAACTTGTTTACAAAACTGGAGAAACTTAAATTGCTAAAATTATTTTAATATTGATTAAAAATATTAATGGCATAATGCCGCTAGGAGTGTGAGACCCCCTAGAGGTTTGAGGTTCCATAAAGCCGTGAGGTCTCATATAGTTATCATGTCCACTAGAACAACAGGGCACCTAGCTGCTGCATGAGGCCCTTTGCAAGTGCGCATTTTTTAAATAAATGTACGTACTTCCTGTCGAGATGAAACCCTTCCAAAATACGCACGTTTTCGCCATATATCCAACGTCAAAAATTCCCTAAAAAACAGCCCTCACTGTGTACACACTAAATGGATGATCCACTCCTCAATAACAGCCCTCACTGTGTACACACTAAATGGATGATCCACCACTCAATAACAGCCATCACTGTGTACAAACTAAATGGATGATCCACTCCTCAATAACAGCCCTCACTGTGTACACACTAATCGATGATCCACAACTCAATAACAGCCCTCACTGTGTACACACTAAATTGATGATCCACCACTCAATTCCCTTAATAACACCCCTCCCTGTGTACACACTAAATGGATGATCCAGCACTCAATAACAGCCCTCACTGTGTACACACTAAATGGATGATCCACTCCTCAATTCCCTCAAAAACATCCCTCACTGCGTACATACTAAATTGATGATCCACCCCTCAATAACACCCCTTACTGTGTGCACACTAAATGGATGATCCGCTCCTCAATAACACCCCTTAATGTGTGCACACTAAATGGATGATCCACCCCTCAATAACACCCCTTACTGTGTGACATTCCGCCTCCATGCGCGAACCCCCAATTGGTGTAAATCTTGTTCTACATCGTAGATCCACCAGTCTTGGACGATTGGTGAGTCGTCTGCCCCTTGGCTTCTGTCTGTATATTACTTTTGCTGCTCTACAATCTGTCATCCTTTCTATATGTCCTGTCCAACGCAGTCTGAATGTTTAAAAATTGTTTCGAATATGGGTGGGTCTTTGTACAATTGGTATAGATACTGGTTTGTAAGGATTCTAAAGTCATTATTGGCTATCACTGGGTCTTATATTTTCATGTCCTTTATATCCTTAACAGATGTCAAATGCCTTCAAGGGGTATATTTTACACATGAACAAGTTAATTGTTGTCTTTATTACTATAATTGGGATGCTGAGTTTAATTATGTCTTACAATATTGTTTTTGCTATATTGCGGGCAGTCAGTAAAATGCAGCCCGAAGCTCTCTACTTGAATAACAAGTTTTATTTGAAAAATTAATCAACAACTTCTTCGCCTAGGGGCCATACATCAAAGTAAATTGGACGATGCATAAATCTATAAAACCGCATGTCTATCTTTAGAATATGTCAGTTTAAATTAAATTGTAAGTCGTCCCTTTTATTTGAGACCAGTTCCTTACAGACAGCACGGGTGAGTGAAGGATAAATATTGTGTAACTCTTTGTCACTAGTAACCTTCCGTCTTTCCGTTTAAGGCTAAATTATAGAGAGCTAAGGTGGACATTTTTATAGTTGATTGTCTTAATATTTTGCTTGAGGTTTAGTTCAGATAAGCTGTAATAAGTTCAGATAAGATATAATAAGTTCAGGTACGCTGTAATAAGCTTAGGTAAACTCTAACAAGTTCAGATAAGCTCTAATAAAATTGTGTAAGCTGTTATAACACTTTTGATAACTTTCACATACTGTCAAGATGGCCATGTAATCTACTTAGTGTCACCCATAAGGATTTAAGTGTGGACAAATCGTTTCTTATATTAATAAGTATTTTGACGATAAATCTTACAATAAATGACACGTTTCACTCATCCATCCCATGTAGTGCTTTGACCTGCCTCATCAAATTCCTTCACAGTAGACCTAATTGATACGTATCACTCATCCATCCCATGCAGTGCTTTGGCCTGCCTCACCAAATTCCTTCACAGTAGACCTAATTGATACGTTTCACTCATCCATCCCATGCAGTGCTTTGGCCTGCCTCACCAAATTCCTTCAAAGTAGACCTAATTGATACGTATCACTCATCCATCCCATGCAGTGCTTTGGCCTGCCTCACCAAATTCCTTCACAGTAGACCTAATTGATACGTATCACTCATCCATCCCATGCAGTGCTTTGGCCTGCCTCACCAAATTCCTTCACAGTAGACCTAATTGATACGTTTCACTCATCCATCCCATGTAGTGCTTAGGCCTGCCTCACAAAATTCATTCACAGTAGACCTAATTGATACGTATCACTCATCCATCCCATGTAGTGCTTTGGCCTGCCTCACCAAATTCCTTCAAAGTAGACCTAATTGATACGTTTCACTAATCCATTCCATGCAGTGCTTAATAATAATTATAATAATAATACATCTCACGCCTTCGTCGACAATCATAATCCTATCTATATTCCGATAAATTGTGACAATTATATTTGGTGACAGTGCTATATAGTACATCAATTACAATTCAACTGTCAGACAATACTATAGTCAGAAGTATTCCAGACATACAATTCAACTGTCAGACAATACGATAGTCAGAAGTATTCAGACATACAATTCAACTGTCAGACAATACGATAGTCAGAAGTATTCCAGACATACAATTCAACTGTCAGACAGAACGATAGTCAGAAGTATTCCAGACATACAATTCAACTGTCAGACAGAACGATAGTCAGAAGTATTCCAGACATACAATTCAACTGTCAGACAATACGATAGTCAGAAGTATTCCAGACATACAATTCAACTGTCAGACAATACGATAGTCAGAAGTATTCCAGACATGTGTGGCGACATTAAAAGTAACGTTTCATTGAAAATAAAGACAAGTGAATTCTTTGCACAGTATGTCGATGAAAGCTTCGATATCAGCGGTAAATCGCAGCCTATAGGGCTTGTACCTGATATTGACAATTTACATAGTGTTGAATATAGTCGTCTGCTGTAAAGATCTAACAGAAAAAAACTATAAAAATACATGACATAAGTGATGTTGTCTATTTATAGTTTCATTCTTGTAACTTGAACTGGGAAAAGCGCGTCGACTTTTTTTACGGATGGTGCCTCGGGCATGACGGGATATGTGAAAACTTTTGTCTCACTGGTGCGACAAATGCTTACGCCCATAAGCACTATTCTTAAAGGTCATCTGTTAATAGCCTACTTTTACAGAAACATTTTCAGGGAAAACCTGACAGATGAGACACAAACTATTTATGCATATAAAAAATAAATATACCAATATTTGATTATAATCACAGAAAATAAAAATTCAAACGTTTCGGCAAAATGCCTTCATCGGTACTAAACAACAACAACAACAACAACAACAAACAAACGAAGACTTGTCAAACTGTAATTAAAAGGCTTTGACTTTTACAATTGTCATTTTAATGTTAGGGCTGATACAAGTCCCTTTTAAAAGGATTGGACTCATACAACTGTCAATTAAAAAAAAAGTGTTGGGATAAGTGTCATTTAAAAGTTTTGGACTGATACAAGTGTCTTTTAAAAGTTTTGGACTAATACAAGTGTCATTTAAAGGTTTTGCCTTGACAAATGTCGCAATTAAACTTAATGTGAATGGTTTTGACCGATACTTCTATTAATATTGCAAATTTCTTTAAAGACTTAAAAAATGTCATTAAACATTTTTGGCCTGGACAACTGTCAATATGATAACAGTAGCTTTAAGGTTTGGCTTTTGCATTTACATTTTTTGACTGAAATAAACATCTTTTAATATGTTCCACCTTGCAACTGTGTTAGCAAAGTTTCTCTGGACATTGTCATTTTAACACAATGACAATAAACACATGCAATAAACACAAACCTCTTATGCCAGTTGAGCTAAATTCAGTCTGAAAAAAATATGTATCCATTTTGCCAATGTTGTGTCCATTACAAATTGCTACAGATTGTTTTCTGGAAAATATACTAGAATGTGAATAAAATTATAAATGACCAGATGTTTGATATGCATAAGAACAGAAGAGTCTACACATCTTTTTTTTTTTCAATTCCAGCTGAGTTAGTTCCAGATAAAAGACAACACAACGTAGACACTCAAGATGGCAACCAAGGAAATTTTGTTATTAGCTTTCCTTTTACTCGGTCATCTGGAACAGGTTCAAGGTAAAATGATTTACTTATAAAAATACATGACTAAGTCTGGTTACGTGAATGATCATGATTGTGTCAGAGCAAGCATATTTCGTACACGATTGTGTTTAAAAGACATTCGTTTCTTACATACCAAGGCAAACTAAGGATGATTGTGTTTTAATGTTATTAGTTAATATTAGGCCTACTGAAATATTTTTGGCGTATTGGTAATGGAATAAATGTAACACCTGTATGCAGACATCGAAGGAAAATGGAGGTGATAAGACATAAGATGACTTAAAATGGGGAGACATTATTCCCATTCAATACTAGACATGCCTATGAAATATGGGGATCAAGGCGATATTTGAGGGTTAAAATATGGGGAGGTGGCTGATAGCGAAGATACATTTTACATACGTTTTATTTTTTGAACTCATTATTCAATTTTTATTTAGACAAGTTTGATTAGGTAACCTTATTTGTGAAGATAGCAGGATATATATAAAGGAAATAGTTTTGATTACAGTGGAAATAAGAATGACAAGAAATTTTCACATGATGTGAAAGCGTCGTCATAATTTAAAATTTAAGTTGTTGACCTATGTTTACCTTAAACCCTGGGACTAGTGAGCTAAACCTGGGACGAGTGAGCTAAACCTGTGACTAGTGAGCTAAACCTTGGACTAGTGAGCTAAACCTGGGACTAGTGAGCTAAACTTGGGACTAGTTCGCTAAACCTGGAACGAGTGAGCTAAACCTGGGACTAGTGAGCAAAACTTGGGACTAGTGAGCTAAACCTGGAACGAGTGAGCTAAACCAGGGACTAGTGAGCTAAACCTGGGACGAGTGAGCTAAACCTGGGACTAGTGAGCTAAACCTGGGACGAGTGAGCTAAACCTGGGACTAGTGAGCTAAATCTGGGACTAGTGAGCTAAACCTGGAACTAGTGAGCTAAACCTGGGACTAATGAGCTAAACATGGGACTAGTGAGCTAAACCAGGGACTAGTGAGCTAAACCCGGGACTAGTGGCTTGTTAGACAAGTGTGGACACTTTGACAATATATACAAACATTCATATCTAAAATGAGAACAAAAAAGCAATACTCTCAACAAAAATATCGGGTAGAGGGAAGTAGTAAACATTGAATAGTGGCTCACATAGAGAAGTAAAAAAAATATGTCTTGCGGCAACAAACTCCGACAAAATCGTCCTAAGATGTAGTCCGATTGATTTAACGACATTATTCTAAATATCGGCCAGCCCCGTGACGCCCCTGGATGTAATCTACATCATTCACTTGATATTCCTTTGTTTTCATTAGTTGCGTGGAAATCTCAAAACTGTCAAACAATAAGATCGACGAATTCACCGGTTAAAAAAATATTTTAAACACCTTAAATGTGTTTATCTCTGCTATGGATCAGGATATTGATATGTTTACAGTATTTAAAGACTTATTATAGGTATTTAAACAACAAACTTCAATTAAGCCATTTTAAACAATGTATTTTGTTTTTGCTTTGGTGTCATAAAAATGCTCCTAGATCAGAGATATGTAGCATACTCAAATGATCAGAGATATGTAGCATACTCAAATGATCAGAGATACTTAGCTTACTCGAATAATCAGAGATATGTAGCATACTCAAACATCAGAGGTATGTAGCATACTCAAACATCAGAGATATGTAACATACTAAATGATCAGAGATATATAGCATGCTAAAATGATTTTGGCATATATAGCATACTAAAATGATCTGGACATATATAGCATACTCATACAATGCAAGCATACGCCGGAAAAACAACCGAAACCCACCCACTTTAGTAAAACAACCACAACACACCAAGCTAGTAGCACAACCATCAGTCCAAATACACAATAACAATCTACCTACATAAGTTACACAATGTTATCATGCAGTCCAGTAAATGCATCACAACACAACAACGCCAAGAAAACAATCACAAACGACAAGCCTTTTTAGTGACACAATGACAATTTACACAGGCCAGTAACACAATATCAACTAACTCAATCCATTAAAAAATATGACAACCCACACATGCCAGTAACGCAATGACATACCACCTATCATCTGTAACAAATTGACAATCAAGTCTTGCCAGAATGACATTGACAACTCAATCACGCAAGAAACACAATGATAACCTACATACACCAGTATCATACCATAGCAACCAACATATGCCAATAAGACAATGACAACTCATACATACCATTATGACTATAACAACTCAAACATACCATTATGACTATAACAACTCAAACAAGCAAATAACACTATAACAACTCATACATACCATTATGACTATAACAACTCAAACAAGCCAATAACACTATAACAACTCATACATACCATTATGACTATAACAACTCAAACAAGCCAATAACACTATAACAACTCATACATACCATTATGACTATAACAACTCAAACAAGCCAATAACACTATCACAAGCGACCACGTGAAAGAAGAATTCAATGTAGAACTCCGTTTGCTTATAAGACGTATACAATTCAAACCAAAGGAAAAGAAAAAAAATATGTCAACTTTATCTATTTTTTTAAATTGTCTTTATAAATAGTGTTAAAGTAGCGCGTTTGGTTAAAACAAAATGTAACTGCATAAGCAAAGTGTAACAATATGACATGCAAAAAATTCATCTTTAAATTAACAAAAAAGTCCAAACAAAAAAAAGCCCCAACTTAAAGTTGACCTTATATTTTATGTCTATTTGGTAAGGCAGATAGAAGTTTAAAGAAACTTGTCTTGAAAACTTGGATGGTCGGTATATTGCAGATGTGTAATGGGAGAGAATTTCATTGTTTGGGGGCACAGAAAGATAATGATTGTTCACTGTATGTTTTAGTGCATATCCTGGAAACAGAAAGAATACGCGTGTCTGCGGAAGAACTAAGCTGTTGAAATGGTGAATACACATAAAGAATACGCGTGTCTGCGGAAGAACTAAGCTCGTTGAAATAGTGAATACACATAAAGAATACGCGTGTTTGTTGAAGAACTAAGCTGTTGAAATGGTAAATACACAGAAAGAAGCCCAGTACGATAATAAGGACAGAGTTGTGACAGAGACAAAACATCTTATATCTATGCGTGCCTGGAAAATAGGGCCAATGAAGTTCTTTAAGTAGCGGATAAGCATACAAAGTTTACGCTTGACGAAACGGTTAATCTTACTCAATATTTGTGTACGAGCCGTAAGATCGTAATATCCTTGTAGTGACTAGCAATGTTAAATGCGATAGTCTATACCCTACCTCATATCATGGATCAGCGTAAACACTGCACTAATAACACTACACAAACTCTAACCGGTTAGTTGTGCAACAATGTTTATTATTCACAATTAAGCATAGTTTATTTACATTTTGGAGTGTTCAGACCTTGGTAAATGGGTGGGGGGATCCAAAATCGCGCTTACTGACCAACGGTTAGGGTCCATTAAGCAGCGGATGGTCTTTAAACAGATTTTGTCATCAGTGCGGACTTGGCGGATACCGTCCAACTGACCAAACAAAGAATCAGTCGTGTCAGATTGCACGGGACCACAAATGCGGTGATTGTTTATGACTTAATGACGCGGTGTGAGACATATAAATGGGATATCAACTGAACACAGGGTCAGTTGTGTCAGATTGCCTGTGATGCCGTTGCGGTGCTGGGGTAAGACCAATTACGCGGTGTGAGACATAGGAATGGGAGATCAACTGACCAAACAAAGGGTCAGTCGTGTCAGATTGTCCGTGACGCCGTTGCGGTGCTGGGGATGACCAATTACGCGGTGTGAGACATAGGAATGCGAGATCAACTGACCAAACAAAGGGTCAGTCGTGTCACATTGCCTTTGACTCCGTTGCGGTGCTGGGGTAAGACCAATTACACGGTGTGAGACATTAAGAATGGGATTGGGGCCCTGGGAAGTATCTCTAGGGATGTGGGACTTATAAAAGGGACAGTTAGTCGGGACTTGGGGGAGAACTCAACAGGACAGGAAAGTGGACAGACAAGAGAACTCCTGAACGGAAGAGATAGAGACGGACCGGGACAGCCGGAGTTGAGTACGACAGATAGAGAGAGAGAGAGAGTGAGAGAGAAAGAGAGAGAGAGAGAGAGAGAGAAAGTGAAGTCAAAGGATAAAACAAATAAAAGTTCAAATACTATAATCATCGTTGAGTTTTCGAATTGGTGCAGTACGAGTGAGCAATGCCAATGTTATCAACCAGATAAATTATTGAGAGAACCAGTGCCGAATAATGTTCTCTACAAAAGATATATTAATGAAGTTCCAACCTAAAAAACTAAGCAACATCCTCTTTTCTAACGACCATCTACATACCACCAATACAACTGCTAAACTAAGACGTCATTTCCCCCTACCCAAATGCGTCACAACATTGTCTCACAATATATACAGTTACACATATAATCTCTAACTAAACATGTTTTACTTACCAACATCACAACATTGATATCATACCCTTGACAATGCTGTTGATGATAATGTAGTGGAAAGTTGAAATAATTTGTTTCAATTTACTCTATTAATTTGACGACACATTCCTTCACGCAGTCACGCATTTTTATCAGAATCTTGCATACATTATTAGTCAATAAAACTCACAATAATTCATTGATTCAATACTTATGAAACTATTTTATTAATGTTATAAATATTAAGTCTTTTTTTTTTTTTCAGCGGAATGCAATATTTCATTCGTGCTTGCTAATCAATTTGACCCCGGACAATTAACAGATGATGTTGGAATTGTGGACAGCTGGGTAAACTCAACAAATTTAATACTAATTGCAGAGTATCACTAGTGACACTCCTACTATCTTTATTAAAAGTTCGAGGATTTCTTATATAAAGAGTTAATTTATGGATCTCTGGAAGTTATTTTGACAACCAATGTTGAGGTTAAAAGCCCTTCAGCACCAGGTCATAATGTGGGAAGTAATTCAGCACTAGGACATGATGTTGGAAGTAGTGCAGCACCAGGTCATGATGTGGGTTTTGTTGTACAAAGAATATTTCCTTAGCAGGATTGAATGTTAACGGCCCACCAAAGTCCGTTGAAAAGATTGTCCTCTTAACATGTCATTTCAAGTATGAGTCTGTCAGCAACTGACACAAGTTTTCATACTATTTAGAGTTTAGAAAGTGGTAACACTATTTTATACTGAAAATGCGTATGGCCTAAAAACTAATAATGATTTATTTATATTTTTCATTATATTTGATTTTAGAACAAATAAATGGCTTTTAGAAAGCAATATTTACTGATTCATTTTACTTTCGTGACTTAATTAGCAAGACGTGTTTTCATTTTTATTAGAGGTTCTCGCGGGCTCAAAAGTTTTTGTTCATATTTCTGCCATATGCTAATCCTTTCTATATGTATTAGTAACGTCATTAGGGTTGCCGTCACCCAGTGCCGTAAACTCATGTACTTTTTCACTAGACGGCAACTGCCAGTGTTGTACCTCACAGACGCTATATTTAGATGTAGACATTTAACAATTTATAAACATTGAATAACAATTTAAAAAATAAATGGATCCTCTTATTATTATAATTTATTTCATGATTTACCTTGAAACTCCATCTCGGCTCCCTCGGCCTCGGGTTGGGAAAGCACGTGTTACTTTGAACTCTTCATAAGGTAACATTGAATTATTTGGTCAATGTAACAATTTCTATAGATCTTGAATATTTGATCCACAGGTGTGTAATGATACCTTCTTTAATAATCCAAGAATTTATCTTGCAAGTTATGATTATAACACTCATCATTGTGAACTTTCTACAAACCCATCGACACGCTTCTCTTTTTCCGGCCATGGCTATGTCTGGAAAAGGGACTGTGACGGTAGGTATACAAAAAAAAAATACTTTAAACAGGACTTGGGGGAGAACTCAACCGGACGGGAAAGTGACAATTTAAAAACTGATTTTTTTTTTAATTTGCAATCATGAGAAGTATTGAGAAAAGCGATGCATGTTAGATACTGCGAAAACATTCGATAATAAAAACTGCATATCCCGGAAAAGTATTTGAAGTATGTATATTTAAATTATTGGTTCTTAAATAAATAAAAACATTTTTTTATAAATAATATTTTTTCGACCCGTTGCCAAAAACAGTAATATAAAATATAGCTTTTTTTCATTTTTAAAAACTAACATTAAGTTTGAATAATACGATAACTTTCCAGTTTATTTTTTAAGTCTATATTAGCTTTAACTTTCTACGCTGATTTAGTAGAGGAAAAAAGACAATATTTATACTTGTGAATGACATTAGATTAATATTGCAAATTTTTTATTTTTTTATGTTAACAAGTTTCCACTGCAATCAAGGGATATGACGTCATGTAAAATTAAATGACTAGCTTTGATTTTATCAATCTCAATTTCGGTGTTTGTTTTTTTTTCTTTGTATTACCTTATTAAAAGATTTTTATTTTAATAAATCGAGTTCTAGGGGTCACTTTGATTCTTTTAAATGATATCCCAGGTCACTTTCTCCTAAATGACGTCGTGATACTAAAAATAGGTTGTAAACTAGTGTTGTAAATCATGTTTTGGATATGTTGCTAACTATGAAAGTAATGGGTAAATTCTGGAATTATTTCCTTATTAAAAATTGCAATGTTAGGCCCTGGTTACTACAGCTAAAAATTGTATTTTGTAATATTAGATTACTCACGAAAATAATCATAAACAGGATTGTTATTCCCAATGTATTAAAAATATACATTTTAGACGTTTGCTCATTGAGGCATACGTTTTTTAAGTATAGTTAGTATAGTCAGTTTCGTTAGTTTGGTCAGTATGATCATTGTGAATTGCTAGATGACTGAATAGATAAGTATGGTCAGTTTCGTTAGTTTGGTCAGTATGATGATTGTGAATTGCTAGATGACTGAATAGATAATTATTTTCAGGTTTGTTAGTTTGGTCAGTTTCGTTAGTTTGGTCAGTATGATCATTGTGAATTTCTAGATGACTGAATAGATAAGTTTGGTCAGTTTCGTTAGTTTGGTCAATATGATCATTGTGAATTGCTAGATGACTGAATAGATAATTATTTTCAGTTTTGTTAGTTTGGTCAGTTTCGTTAGTTTGGTCAGTTTCGTTAGTTTGGTCAGTTTCGTTAGTTTGGTCAGTATGATGATTGTGAATTGCTAGATGACTGAATAGATAATTATTTTCAGTTTCGTTAGTTTGGTCAGTTTCGTTAGTTTGGTCAGTATGATCATTGTGAATTGCTAGATGACTGAATAGATAATTATTTTCAGTTTTGTTAGTTTGGTCAGTTTCGTTAGTTTGGTCAGTATGATCATTGTGAATTGCTAGATGACTGAATAGATAATTATTTTCAGTTTTGTTAGTTTGGTCAGTTTCGTTAGTTTGGTCAGTATGATCATTGTGAATTTCTAGATGACTGAATAGATAAGTTTGGTCAGTTTCGTTAGTTTGGTCAGTATGATCATTGTGAATTGCTAGATGACTAAATAGATTTATTAATTGTTCACTTTTTTAAACATGTTTTTTAATACTTTGCCTATTTTTTTTTTAAAGTGGATACAACAGATCCCACAGAATATATCACTGAGACGACACCAACTTCCACTGTAACGACACCAACTACCACTGTGACGACACCAACTACCACTGTGACGACACCAACTACCACTGTGACGACACCAACTACCACAAAGACGACGCCAAATACCACAGGTAATCATTATATCCTAATACCTATTTCTGTTATTTCCATTTATTCAATCACTTTACAAGTCTGTGCCTTATTTTCTTAACAAATACGTTAACCCCTAGTTGATCGCATGCATAAACCTCACTGTAAGTGGCGTCCCGAAAAATTAGTACAATAAGAACATTAAAATCCACTAAATATGAAAATATTTTAGAAATACAAATTTCCTGTTTATATTCCAATATTATTTTCATCAACGTAATGAAAAGTAAATTTTATGTGTGTCAGATTGAAACTGTCATTCTTTGTTCTAGTTCAATGGGCGTTTCCTTACTGTTTTAGATGTTATGTTTACTAACTGTTATAGATGTTATGTTTACTAACTGTTATAGATGTTATGTTTCCTTACTGTTATAGATGTTATGTTTCCTTACTGTTATAAATGTTATGTTTCCTTACTGTTATAGATGTAATGTTTCCTTACTGTTATAGATTTTATGTTTCCTTACTGTTATAGATGTTATGTTTCCTTACTGTTATAGATGTTATGTTTCCTTACTGTTATATATATTATGTTTCCTTACTGTTATAGATGTAATGTTTCCTTACTGTTATAGATGTTATGTTTACTAACAATACGTATTTGTGTTTAAACACATGTGTGCACAAATAACCTTAAAGCTGACCGCGTTAAACAAACATTTAACCTCATCCGACGTGTTGGATGATTTAGTTTTGCGAAGCAACGGTTACACGAACACAACGTACGCGGTGGACCCGTGAGAAATGCCAGTTAATGGGTGCAGTTGGAGCAGAGTTGAGGATGCAACACGTACAGGTGTAACAGCTCTAATGCCTGAAAAGGTAAAATCAAAAACGTTCTATATTGTCCTAAAATACTTAGATTCATAACCATGATGATATTATGTATGTGTTATACTGACATCGTTAGTGTGTTAAACTGAATTCGAGGATTTTTAAAATTAAATCCATTGTGTGTCATTTTGCCACAATTTCTTTATTATATTGATGTTATGGATGTGTTGTATCGACGTCATTTGGTATCACTATTTTGTTGTACATTTGTTTTTCATTGTTTTTAAGTATCATTTTATGGTATTTTTAGCACTGGTTTGTTGTATGTTTTGTTGTATGTTTTGTTGTATGTTTTGTTGTATGTTTTGTTGTATGTTTTGTTGTATGTTTTGTTGCATGTTTTGTTGTATGTTTTGTTGTATGTTTTGTTGTATGTTTTGTTGTATGTTTTGTTGTATGTTTTGTTGTATGTTTTGTTGTATGTTTTGTTGTATGTTTTGTTGTATGTTTTGTTGTATGTTTTGTTGTATGTTTTGTTGTATGGTTTGTTGTATGTTTTGTTGTTTGTTTTGTTGTATGTTTTGTTGTATGTTTTGTTGTATGTTTTGTTGTATGTTTTGTTGTATGGTTTGTTGTATGTTTTGTTGTTTGTTTTGTTGTATGTTTTGTTGTATGTTTTGTTGTATGTTTTGTTGTATGTTTTGTTGTATGTTTTGTTGTATGTTTTGTTGTATGTTTTGTTGTATGTTTTGTTGTATGTTTTGTTGCATGTTTTGTTGCATGTTTTGTTGCATGTTTTGTTGCATGTTTTGTTGTATGTTTTGTTGTATGTTTTGTTGTATGTTTTGTTGTATGTTTTGTTGTATGTTTTGTTGTATGTTTTGTTGTATGTTTTGTTGTATGTTTTGTTGTATGTTTTGTTGTATGTTTTGTTGCATGTTTTGTTGTATGTTTTGTTGCATGTTTTGCTGTATGTTTTGTTGTATGTTTTGTTGTATGTTTTGTTGTATGTTTTGTTGTATGTTTTGTTGTATGTTTTGTTGTATGTTTTGTTGTATGTTTTGTTGTATGTTTTGTTGTATTAATTTTTAGTATTCTTCTGTTCGATTGTTTTTCGTAATAATTTTAATATTTGTTTTGTGGTACTGTTGCATTTTTAAAAAAATAATTACTAATATCCCTTATATATGTTTTGCTTCTTTCATGGCTGCTCCGTTTGACTACCAGCTCTTCCACTACTCAACATGTTTGATATTAATATTACTGAGTGAAAGAAAGTTGTTTAGCAGCAAGAGTCTTGTGGGATGGTTCCGTTTGACTACCAGCTCTTCCACTACTCAACATGTTTTATATTAAAGTACTGAGTGAAAGAAAGTTGTTTAGCAGCAAGAGTCTTGTAGGATGGTTCCGTTTGACTACCAGCTCTTCCACTACTCAACATGTTTTATATTAAAGTACTGAGTGAAAGAAAGTTGTTTAGCAGCAAGAGTCTTGTGAGATGGTTCCGTTTGACTACCAGCTCTTCCACTACTCAACATGTTTTATATTAAAGTACTGAGTGAAAGAAAGTTGTTTAGCAGCAAGAGTCTTGTAGGATGGTTCCGTTTGACTACCAGCTCTTCCACTACTCAACATGTTTTATATTAAAGTACTGAGTGAAAGAAAGTTGTTTAGCAGCAAGAGTCTTGTAGGATGGTTCAAAGGTCAAAGGTTGAACGTTGTTTTTTTTTTTTTCACAGAAGAGACTAGTATATTAATCAATGAAGAGCCACGGAAATAGTTTAGGACTATCTGTAGGACTGAATGTAGGACTATCTGTAGGACTGAATGTAGGACTATCTGTAGGACTGAATGTAGGACTATCTGTAGGACTGAATGTAGGACTATCTGTAGGACTGAATGTAGGACTATCTGTAGGACTGAATGTAGGACTATCTGTAGGACTGAATGTAGGACTATCTGTAGGACTGAATGTAGGACTATCTGTAGGACTGAATGTAGGACTATCTGTAGGACTGAATGTAGGACTATCTGTAGGACTGAATGTAGGACTATCTGTAGGACTGAATGTAGGACTATCTGTAGGACTGAATGTAGGACTATCTGTAGGACTGAATGTAGGACTATCTGTAGGACTGAATGTAGGACTATCTGTAGGACTGAATGTAGGACTATCTGTAGGACTGAATGTAGGACTATTTGTAGGACTATCTGTAGGACTGAATGTAGGACTATCTGTAGGACTGAATGTAGGACTATCTGTAGGACTGAATGTAGGACTTGTGTTTAATTGCCGGCAGGTAGGATTTAGGACTCTCTGTAAGACTGACTGTAACACTTGTGTGTAATTGCCTGCAGGTAAGATGTAGGACTGTCTGTAAGACTGACTGCATGTCTAGTTTTTAATTGCATGCATGTAGTGTGTAGTACTGTCTGTAGTACTGACTGTATGATTAGTGTTTAATTGCTTGCAGGTAGAATGTAGGACTGTCTGTAGAACTAATGTTTCAAGGTGGTCGTATCATTGGCTGTAAGACTGTCTGTAGGTCTATATGGTATTTTAAAATCTGACAGCTAGTGTGTAGGACTGTCTGTTGACCTATTGTTTAAAAGAATGCACGTATTATAGAAAATGAGAAATTAACACTGTTTTGTTCTAAAGTATCTTAAACAGTTGACCATAATTTATTGTATGTAATGCAGTGTTTCCCAAACTTTTTTGTGCCATGCCTCCCTTCAGCCTTTTTAAAATTCGTATGCCCCATGTATCATATATATAATTTTTAATATTAAAATAAGGGATGTTCACTGAAGCAACTTTAATGATAGGTTTTAGGAAGAAATCACTAGGAAATTGGTGAGGAATCATAGTAAGTAAATTTTCAAAACATATATGAAGAACTGACATTCAATTGCGAAATAATTTTAATGAAATATGTTTCTATATTATTTGAAGTATTAGTAATTATTTATTGTTTGTTGTTAGTGAGATGTTTTTTCTTGATGCTTGCTGCAAAGAAATTTTATGTTAGGTTCCAATACAATTACCTTCATTCTCAAGTCTCCCCGTTGCGTTATATTCAGCAATTTGTTTTATTTTTTCCCAGCAAATTATTTATTGCACTAAATCCACATTCAGCTAAATATTAAGATGCAAACGATAACAATTGTTTTCTTGCACATTTGTTTGAATTTGGATTTTTTATTTATGTTTCGTCACAAAGTTTATTTCATCGATCCATTTATATTAAATGCAGTTTTAACAGACTCATCATTTTGCATTTCTGCGAGTTCTTCGTGATACTGCATATATAAAATATCAGTTAAATCCACTAACATTGGCTGCACCATCCAAATTAATAGATTTTTACAACATTTTTAGTTATCGCTCACATTATGTTGACACGTTTATGATTCTCCTTTTAAAACGCAAGTTAAATCATATTAGACGGTTGGTTATCAAGTTTAAGATATCTCATTTTCGAATTGCATCCCTAAACAATTAAAATGCCTCCCCAGTGGGGTGTGACCCTACGTTGGGCAACACCAATATTAGGCATTAAGACGGTGGAGGCGTTGGCGTTGAAGACTTGTCGTTATGTCACCTTGTCGTGTAGTTACCTTGTCGTTTTGCCACCTTGTCGTGTAGTTACCTTTTCGTTTTGCCACCTTGTCGTGTAGTTACCTTGTCGTTATGTCACCTTGTCGTGTAGTTACCTTGTCGTTTTGTCATCTTGTCATGTAGTTACCTTGTCGTTATGTCACCTTGTCGTGTAGTTACCTTGTCGTTTTGCCACTTTGTCGTTTTTTATTTGTTGTTTTGTCATGGAACCGAGACATTCTTTACAGTGCTATATGAGACTTCTTAAGTACTTCTATATGACAATTACAATGTATGTCTTGTATGAAGATGTTTAAGGGAGTTTTCATTAAGCATATTATTTTAATTATTAAATTATCAAGTTATCATTTGATTTTTTTTTCTTTTATTAATGTTTATAAAAAAAGAAACATTTTTCCTTTTAATAGTTTCTTAATATTAATAAGTTACGATATAGCATCACTTTTTCTTGATTCTTAGGAAACTGCTGTTTTGACTTAACGTTCCCCAGAAATGACGGAAAGACTCAAGTCCGTGTTCTGACATCATCATTAGACTCTCGTAAAAATTGGGTGGTGAACTTTGGCAGTGTGTGGAGACCTTGTTTTCAAAATCAACTTTTAAAATGCACAGTCACGGTATCCCTGGCTCAGGTAGCGTAACTTTGATAAAATATCAAATTATTTATTATCTTAAAGCAGATTATTTATATTGTATGGAGTCATGTTTGGTTTATGCTTGATCCAGACATCAGATCCAGTTACCTACAGTATCTCAGCTATCCCAATTTAACAGGAACGAACTTAAGGAACGGCGGATGTATCCAGCACAACATTGATTTGAAAAACAATATGTTGGCAAGAAAAAATAATACAACTAAATTGGTTAAAATTGTTGGTATCATGTCGTGATTTAAAATCAAACAAGTCATTTATTTCTAGCTATCTTTTATTTTTCTCCCATTTATTTTATTTTCATGTCTTTTGCACCTTTTGAAACGTGATCATTTTATATCAGCCTAATTATCACATCTTTTTATAACATAGGTTCATTCTTTCGGTCATCTGTTGGTCATTTCTATCAAAGGTTAATTGTTTGGGCCATCTGTTGACCTACCTATCAGAGATGAATGAATTATTTCAGCCATCTGTTGGCCTCTTTTATCTTCACAATAAATAGATGCACAATCTACATGCATCTCCAATTTCTACATATATCTTCATGATATATATCGTTATAATTTAAGTATATCTCCAAAATATATCTCCACAATCTAAATACAGTATTACGTGACATACGCGTGCCCTAACATACGCGTGCCCTGACATACGAGATTTTTGTTACATTAGCCGTCGAGCGAGCGATGTTTTGCTTTATAATACGAGAACAATTTGAGATTCGAGGACCTGGGTCAGCGGCACGGCTGGCTGCACACGACACAACAGTCGTGCCTCGTCCATATCACATATTCCCGCGCCTCAGTCAGTGCACTTGTTTGCCTCGCTGTCAAAGAATCTTGAGGCTCAGTCAGTGTACTTGTTTGCCTCGCTGTCAAAGAATCTTTGATAAGTTGTGCTCACTTATTGTGCTTTTTGTGCATTTACAGTACTTTATCACATTTATTTTTATAACCATGGGTCCTAAGAAAGTGAGTGGAAATGTCATTGCTCAGAAGAAAGTGAGTGGAAAGGTTATTGCTCAGAAGAAAGTGAGTGGAAAGGTAATTGCTCAGAAGAATATGTTGACTATTGAATTAAAGCGTGAAATCATAAAAAAAAACATGAGCTATGTTTGCCGGTGTAGTACTTCAACGATATGCACTGAAAAACAACTTAACTGGTGTGGCATTTTGGGGCTGGAACGGATCAATGGTATTTCAATTAATTTCTTTTGGTAAAATTGCTTTGAGATACAAACTCATTATCATACGAGCAATCTCATGGAACGAATTAAATTCCATTCACGAGGTACCGATGCATTTCTTTTCTTCACCGAATTTCCTTCATTAAATCCTAATTTATTTTGTCCACTTGTCCTGCAGCTGGTTTTTATTTGATCCAATCGACGTCTTTTCTTTGAAATGGGAAAACCATGAATTCAAGCAAATGCCAAGTTGACCAACCACCTAGGGGAAAAGATCTTATCAATAACAAGTTGACCAACCACCTAGGGGAAAAGATCTTATCAATAACAAGTTGACCAACCACCTAGGGGAAAAGATCTTATTAATAACAAGTTGACAAACCACCTAGAGGAAAAGATCTTATCAATAACAAGTTGACCAACCACCTAGGGGAAAAGATCTTATCAATAACAAGTTGACCGACCACCTAGGGGAAACGATCTTATCAATAACAAGTTGACCAACCACAAAGGGGAAAAGATATTATTAATAACAAGTTGATTGCTTCCAGCTTTGAACGAACTTGTGTAACAAGAAAAACTGCTTTGTTTTGTAGACCCAGCTTTCTGACCGCATTTCGGCTTTAGTATTTCTTTATCAGCTACAACAAAATCATGCAGATTTGTAATCCATTATGTAACTGCTGAATTTTTTGTAAAATTTATTATTCTTAATAATGACTGTTTTCTACATTTTTTTAAAAGAAATATTGTAAATCATAATTCAAATTAAGTTTTCATATGTTTAAATAATTTAATTTTGAATCCACATTTTTCTATTAACAAATGTATCTGTACCATGAATGACACAAAGATAACAATTTTAAAATTTTACACTATTTTTACACGGTTGAACAAATTGAAAAGTTTCTAGAACTAAAATGTTTGTCGATTTTGTTTAGATAATTTTTATTTTTACATGTAAATGTTAGTTTACAAGAAAATCGTTTTTAAAAGTCACAAGTTAAGATTATAAGTTCAATTAAAGTCTGTAACCTGATATTTTAAGATGTGTTGTTTGTTGTGAATTTAAAAAAAACAAACAATTGTTTTGTTGACATTTACAGCAATCATTAGATTTATTTTTTTAATATATAAACTTTGATAAATCGAACCACTAACTTATTCAATCTTTCTGGATCTGTATGTTTTTAAACATATCGCACGATAAGAGCAGATCTGAGAGATAAGAATGATGAACTTATTCATATGTTGTTTAGAATCCTCTTCATTGATTTTTGACATTGATATGAAATTATAATACGACCATTTGAAGCTGTATTCTCATAAGTGCTTATCTTTAACATTGTTATGAAATTATAGTACGACCATTTGAGGCTGTATTCTCATAAGTGTTTATCTTTACATTGTTATGAAATTATAGTACGACCATTTGAGGCTGTATTCTCATAAGTGTTTATCTTTAACATTGTTATAATTGATTTATTTTATTGATCTTTCGTTGAGTCTATGCACAGAAATTTTATGAAATAATTTTTTTTTAAAATCATTGTATTTTAAATTTCTTTATTTTAACTATCTATTTCATAATTTATTTGACGCACTATTTCATATTGCATTTGGAAAATTTTGCGCCATTGAATTGAACAATCTTAAAGCTCAAATATTGGATTGGTGAAGTTGTCTACCATCTTTTCCAGCTAGTTATTATCTCCCAGCTTTATTTTTGTACCGCGCTTCGAGCGTTTGGGGATGAAGCGTGATTTTTCAAATGAACTTTATTATTATTATTATTCTTACATATTTTTAAAATAATAATACAAATAAAGTTCATTTAAAAAACACGCTTCATCTCTTATTAATTTGATGTATGTTACTGCCGGTAATTCATGACAAAGGTTTACAAATCTCAACAAGTTCCTTTTTATGTAGTCTGCCAACTTATTACATTAAATTTTTATCATGATTGTAATGATTGAGTTCACAATTTTCATTACTAAAAAAAAAAATTAAATAGAAGAATTTTTACATTAGTACCTGGTGTGCAATCAAAATTCAAGTAGTATGGAAATAACCTAAATATCCGTACTTCCGTTACTATAAACAATATTTAAGGTAAGTTGATTCCTAAAAATAAGTATGAAAGCTAAACATTGTAAACAATATGTTAAGCACTACAGCATCAGCATGGTAATTTTACACAATTAAGTTCCTTCCCCAATTTTAACCGTTAAGGATAATTTATGAGGCACTGTGTTCAAGCCATTTGAATTATTTTGTTTTTGCTGGCATCCGCCTGTACCAATGTGACGATGGTGTGGACTTCGCAGGACGAATTCCACAAGGAATGGGATTATTGCTCTAGGATTATAAGATGGTTCTCAACAGCAAATCGCCCCTCTCCACGCCGCTGGATAAACCCAGGGGTATAACATCAGGTGCATGATACTGCTTGGCACCAGTGGCGTCGAAGGAGTTGTCGGATTGTTTAATTGAAACAATGTTATCCTCCTACGGGACTCCATCTCCGGGTTGCTGGTGATGTTTTTTTCTTGGCTGGGCTTTGTTGGGGATTAAACTCCAGACCATTTACTGGAGATTTGCTCAGTTTAGACCACTCGGCCACACTGCACGCCTAAATAAATAAATATATTTGAATTAAAATAAATTAAATATATATTGAACAAGATATCACTTTGTTTATGCTTGACAAAATATAGAACGCATTCGTTGATGTTTCGGCTAAATGTTAAACTTGTCTTTCAGAATATTACAAATTAACAAAACTTTTCTTTCGTTACAATTTTTCGTACTTAACATATAAGTTTGTTAAATAAAAATATGTGATTATAATTAACATGAGAAAATAGAAAAAATTCCAATCAATAATAATGGAATAAATATCTAAAAATTGTTTTATTTATTTTCATATCTAAATTTGAAATTGTAAGAAATACAATTTAATTTTCTACACACTTGTTATTGATTTTATTATACATCTATACTAATATTGTCATTCCATTGTTCAATAATTTTAATTATATATATGTATGTTGTTATTCGTCCTTCATATTCGAAGATGACCAGGGCTAGAGTTCACGGTGTGTGCGCAGGTTGCCTTTCAGTCCTGATTGTACCACGAAAGCTTTCTTGCAAATGGTACACACGTTGTTTTGGAGGTCCTAGTGGAATTTATATGGATTCTGCTTTTCCTTGCCGTGCTCCTACTTTAGGCGTAAGATGTGTGCTTATTTACTGAGGATTTTGCTCCGACATAGAGTCCACAACACCACCTTGCACAGTACATAGCAGGTGTATCCCGCGAATCAAGGTCAAAATCCATGAGTGAAACTTTTTGGTTTTTTTTCTGTCCACCATCAAAGCGTTTCTCAATGAAGCGTTTTCCGAACATTAAGGTTTGATTAGTTTTTGATGACAACAAATAAAAATGTTCTTTGATTAAATTATTTATATTCATTGTCAGCATATTCATAGCAATTCTTACCAATATTTTAAATTAGAACTATTTAACGCGCAAAATTTAAAATCTTTCTGCTTGGGTTATTACATTATGTGCATTGACCAACTTCGGCAAAAACAATAGTAACTTTCGTCTGCTGCAAGAGATAAACTGTACAAAGACCTTACCATCTTTTGCGTGTATGCCAGCTACTGTCTCCATAATAGCTTTCATAACTGTGATCTGCTTCACGCATTTTCCCAAGTTTTCTACAGCAAGACTGAGCCAGTGAAGACAACAATGTACAAGGAGATTATTGTTTTTGCTAGTCGTAGGCGTACTCTTTTAAGGGCGGTCAGTGTTGTTTCTAGTTATCAATCAGAGCTGGTCCTATTCTTTCCACTTGACCCTGACAACACATCGAAAGAAGTACCTCTCCTGGGTTATGTATGAATGTGCCATAGCTAATACGATTTTTCGTGGTGAAGCATGGGCTGCCCATTCAGACTTTTATCATTTGGATCAAGTGGGTGTCGAAGGTATGGATCGATTCTTCCCTTCCTGCGTTCTGTTGACTTTGTGTGACTGCAGTGTTTGCCAAAGTCAGACGAGTTTCATAATAGGATAAAGCTTTCGTGTGGTCAACGTACTGGGATCGACCGCACTTTTAACCTGTTTTGGGTATGGTGAGGTTTTCTTCTAGATCATTGACCGTCCCATTGTCTGTATCACCCATCTGTCTTATTTTTGAAAACAGGGTTACCTTCTGTCCATTTGTCGGTACCTCTCTACCGTCGTTATTATTTTAATATGTACATGCTATTATTTTAATATGTCCATGTTATTTTTTTAATATGTCAAAGTTATTATTTTAATATGTCAATGTTATAATTTTAATATGTCCATGTCATTATTTTAATATTTATTTGTCCAGTTTTGCAAAGAAATTTTCTTAAAATTCAAGAATCATAACATTTTTGGCAACCTGTTTGTACATTAGATAAAACTGAAACTTAACGTTAACTCTCCTGAGAAGAAATGGCCGATCTATCGGCCCTAAGTTTTATGATGAAAAGATGAAAGGCCGATCCACAGGCTCAATTCTAAAAGCACATAGGCTGGTAGGCTGGTCTTTATACCAACTGATTAGAATACGTCTCACATTTCTTGCACATGTCGCCATTTAAATAACGTCTTCCATTGATAGTTTACAGAGTTCTGTCACTTTATATCAATTTTTGGGGAGTACCTTCTGACCTCTAAAAAGTCTTAAAAATAAGTGACCTTGAATTATGCCAAAAGGCTTAACAAACCCAATGGACTATTTATTGCATTCTTTGACAGTGAATAACAAATATCCCTGCAATGTTCCCTCAACAAAGTTTATAAGGTTACAAAAAAAATAGATGCTGACCAATGGTCAAGCCCGCTCACCCACCAATGGTCAAGCCGCTCACCCACCGATGGTCAAGCCCGCTCACCCACCAATGGTCAAGCCGCTCACCCACCGATGGTCAAGCCGCTCACCCACCGATGGTCAAGCCCGCTCACCCACCAATGGTCAAGCCCGCTCACCCACCAATGGTCAAGCCCGCTCACCCCCCAATGGTCCAGCCCGCTCACCCACCAATGGTCAAGCCCGCTCACCCACCAATGGTCAAGCCCGCTCACCCACCAATGGTCCAGCCCGCTCACCCACCAATGGTCAAGCCCGCTCACCCACCAATGGTGAAGCCCGCTTACTCACCAATGATCAAGCCCGCTCACCCACCAATGGTCAAGCCCGCTCACTCACCAATGGTCAAGCCCGCTCACCCACCAATGGTCAAGCCCGCTCACCCACCAATCGTCAAGCCCACGCATCCACCAATGGTCAAGCCCGCTCACCCACCAATGGTCCAGCCCGCTCACCCACCAATGGTCCAGCCCGCTCACCCACCAATGGTCAAGCCCGCTCACCCACCAATGGTCAAGCCCGCTCACCCACCAATGGTCAAGCCCGCTCACCCACCAATCGTCAAGCCCGCTCACCCACCAATGGTCAAGCCCGCTACCCACCAATGGTCAAGTCCACTCACATGCTTCTCTGAGTTTCCAAGGACATGCTTCAGTTCAGCAAATGATATAAGTGAGTGCAAGGGCACTACTCTGTCATAATTGTCACCTGTCAACAGAAGGACTGCTGTGTACTGTGTTTCTCCCTTCAGTTCTTTGATGGAGTGCATGTTAGAATAGCTAGCAAAAAAAAACAAACAAAAAAAGATATATCTAAAGATTACCTGGTACTGTCAACTCTTTGTCAATTTTAGTTCTTTTGGTACTTGGTGTTTGCATGTAACGTTATTTATTGAATATACCGTGACGTACAGAAATTGTTTACAATATCAATCAGCTGATATGGGCGAACTGCATGACATTAAAAAAGTTCATGCACCTAATGAGCGATTTAAATTGTTCTGTACACATCTGATAAGTCACTTAAATTGTTCTGTACTCATCTGATAAGCCATTTAAATTAATCTGTACACATCTGATAAGTCACTTAATTTTTTCTGAACACACCTGATAAGTCACTTAAATTGTTCTGTACACACCTGATGAGTCACTTAAATTGTTCTGTACACACCTTATTAGTCACTTACATTGTTATGTAAACACCTGAAACGTCATTTAAATTGTTGTGTACATACCTGATAAGCCATTTAAATTGTTATGTACACACCTGATAAGTCATTTAAATTGTTCTGTACACACCTGATAAGTCACTTAAATTGTTCTGAACACACCTGTTTAGTCACTTACATTATTATGTACACACCTGAAACGCCATTTGAATTGTTATGTACACACCTGATAAGCCTCTTAAGTTGTTCCGTACACACATCATAAAACATTTAAATTAGTCCGTACACACATGATAAGCCATTTAAATTGTCCTGTACACACATGATAAGCCATTTAAATTGTTCTGAATTGTCTGAAGATCTGTAATCCGTGGTCCAGGCATGACCAATGGTGAACTTGTAGAACCTCAGCATGTCCATCACACTGTGAAAAGCCAATAAAAATCTTTTCATAACGCTTCATGATTATAACGCAGGCACCTCATAATTTTCTACTCTATTAAATTGCCATCAAATACAGTAATATTTTGGGAGAGACAAGCATAGTTAGAGACAAACCATTTCCTAAATTTTGTACGGACTATGGTATTTCGGTGTGGTGACATATGGTATTTTGTTGTGGTGTCATAGGACATTTTTGTGTGGAGTCATATGACATTTTTGTGTGATGTCATATGACACTAGGTGTGAGTCATATATTTTGGTGTAGTGTCATATATTTTGGTGCGGTGTCATATATTTTGGTGTGGTGTCATATGTAATTTTTTGTGGTGACATATGATATTTTTGAGGGGGAAATATAATATTTTGGTCTGGTGATATTTTGTTAAAGTATCTCTTACCTCACTTGAGCTATGCCTCTGTCGAATAAGTCGGGTCGTTGGTTCAGGCACGCACCCCCCTGGAGACCTCCATTAGACCCACCATTAGAACACAGGAGACCTCCATTAAACCCACCATTAGACCCACCAGGAAATCTCCATTAGACCCACCATTAGACCCACACGAGACCTCCATTAGACCCACCAGGAGAACTACATTAAAACAACCTTTAGAGCCAACAGGAGATCTTCACTAGACCCACAATTAGATCCACCAGGAGACCTCCATTAGACCCACCTTTATACCCAGCAGGTGACCTCCATTAGAAACATTAAACCCACCAGGAGACCTCCACTAGACCCACTAATAGACCCACACAAGACCTCCATTAGACCCACCATTAGACCCACCATGAGACCTCCATTAGACCCACCAATTCGGAAAATTAAAAAAAACAATTACATTTTTCATCTTTGCTTAGATTTTTATTTTTGGACCCATCTGATAAACATCGTTAACTTGGTCTATTTATAGTTCATCTATCCAAAATTGACCATGACCATTCTAAACACAGGTATGCTGCCGGGGCTGAATCTGTCTGATGATGGCTTATCAGGCCAATTCTAGCACAAAAAGCTCTGTTGCAGAAGGAGCAGAGGGTGAACTCCAGGTTCATGGGATGAATGGGGTCACTCCAGGTACAGGGGTGGATGGGGCAACCCCAGATGCAGAGATAATTTGAGCTTTCCTGGCTTGTCTCTTGTGTTCTGTTAGCCTAACGGTGGGTCAATGTGAAATGCTTTCAAACATGTGTTCTGTCAGCCTCACTGCGGGTCAATGTGAAATGCTTTCAAAGATGTGTTCTGTCAGCCTCATGGCAGGTCAATGTAAAACGCTTTCATTGATGCTTCACGTGTGTCGTAAAGCATGTCATATGTCCCCCCAGGAAACCACCCTAGTTCACCATAAAATATTCATTTATAAATGCGCTTGTCTGACATTCTAACTGCATGGCCTGGGACTGCATTAATTGGATGTGTATGCTGGGGAGACATTCTCAAAACATGGCCTGGGACTGCATTAATTAGATGTGTATGCTGGGGAGACATTCTCAAAACATGGCCTGGGACTGCATTAATTAGATGTGCGTGCTGGGGAGACGTCCTTGGTAAAATCAAACTTAATTAACTGGCATTATTACATTTTATTCACTTCTTGTTACTGGTGTAAAATGTACTCACTTTCTGTTACTGGTGTAACATGTACTCACTTCTTTTTAGTGGTGTAACATGTTCTAACTTCTTGTAACTGGTGTAACATGCACTCACTTCTTGTTACTGGTGTAACATGCACTTACTTCTTGTTACTGGTGTAACACTCATGGATGAGGAACTTAGCAGCGAATATGAAATCATCAAAACAGTTTAGTTTTTTATCCAGGGATCGAGCTTTGTGCCAAGTCTCACCAAACTCTCTGGAACAAAATAACAAACAAGTCTCACCATACTCTCTGGAACAAAATAACAAACAAGTTTCACCATACTCTCTGGAACAAAATAACAAACAAGTCTCACCATACTCTCTGGAACAAAATAACAAACAAGTTTCACCATACTCTCTGGTACAAAATAACAAACAATTCTTAATATACTCTCTGGAACGAAATAAAAAACACTTTACATAACAACTCTAATGAAGCAAGCATTTGTACTCCCACCCAAGTAATATAAACCTGTACTCCCATCCCAGCCAAATACAGCCTGTACTCCCATCACATCGCAGCCAAAACAGCCTGTACTCCCATCCCAGCCAAATACAGCCTGTACTCCCATCACATCGCAGCCAAAACAGCCTGTACTCCCATCCCAGCCAAATACAGCCTGTACTCCCATCCCAGCCAATTAAAACCCGTACTCCCATCCCAGCCAAATACAGCCTGTACTCCCAGCCAAAACAGACTCTACTCCCATCCCTACCAAATAAAGCATGTACTCCCATACCAGCGAAAACAGCCTGTACTCACATTCCAGCCAAAACAGCCTGTACTCCCATTGCATTCAAAACAACATGTACTCCCATTCCAGCCAAATACAGCCAGTACCTTCAACTTCAAAACAAAAATATTCACTTCCCAGTAGAAATGTTAGAGATCGCCATTGACAGTTGATCTCACGATTCACACCGTGTTTTCTAATGGAATCAATCATGGCTTACATCAACCTATTTCATTATGAAACTAAACTATTCGCATCAAACAAATCCTCTGCTGGAAACTGGTCGAAGAACTTTATCAGATCAAATATTGTTTTCGTTCATAGTTTGATTGTACAAAATGTATAATACCTTTACAGTTTAATATGGCCAAGAAAAAAACGTGTATAATTCTATATGACAAAAAAATATTACCATTATCATTTGCTTGAAAAAAGAATAATTTTACTTTATTGTTTAATATGATCAACAAAAGTACTTGTATAATTTTATGTCACAAAAATATATGACGTTTTTGAATTGATATGTCAAAAAAAGCATTAGCTGCCCATTAAGACAGCGTTACCATTAAAAAGATTTGATGTTTCTTGACAAAACAACTTACCCTTCACCCCTGATGTTGGCAACAGCATAGACGCAATATTTTGAAGGAAGACAACCCTCGACGGTGAAAAGGATGGAGTTACTGAAATGCTGAAACCAACATACCCGTACAGAAGGGTAGGATTGTTACCATCCAACTAGACGGTGAAAAAGATGGAGTTACTGAAATGCTGAAACCAACATACCCGTACCGAAGGGTACGATTGTTACCATGCAACTTGAGACACTGAAGAATAAACAGAATAGGTGGTTATAAATCTGAACTAATCTATTTTGTTTAGTTACAAGGTGTGTTTTTTTCCTCCCAATAAACTTAATGCATCACCCTTTAAGTCACCAGAAAATTATCTTAAAATTAAACACATTTCTAAAGAAATTGTGTGAGTGACAAGTTGCAACTACTTCTAAACAAGTGAATGTTAGCAGCTATAACTTGTACAGGAAACTCATAGAAGGCAACACCCACTTTCTTTATGCACAATGAACATTGGAACCTTGGTTCCGTCCTTGCTCTTTTAGAACACTTGGACCGTCTCAAAGTTGCTGGCTTCGACATTCTTCACTGAGATTTCCCTGAACACCTACAACAAGAATAAATGAAAATCTATAAGTGTGAAGATGGCCTGAGTGAGGAGATGAAACAGCTGGTGAGACTTTATTTCAACAGTATAATCTGCAAGAAATGCTTCATGGCGGAGACAGAGATGTTAACGTTCCTGGACCGTTTTATTCACTAGAGGGCAAAGGTCTGGCTCCTGGACCCTTATTTCCTGTTTTAGCAGGTTATGCCTAATGATTATTTAATTGTATAACTAAAATTATATGTTTTTGTCAAATTAACTCATTATATAAAAACAAAATGTCTTCCTTCACATGAAATTAAAGATTATCAAAATGCAACGTGCAACAAAGCAGATTAAAAAACAAGAAAAGCTAGATCATTTCGGGACTTTTTAATTGAACCTGTAAGTCTAAAGCTATTTTGTGCATTTAGAGAAACACATGTTGTCCAATCCTAAGTTAGTTGTTGCCCTCTTCTGAATTTGTTTTTTGTTTTTTCTTAACTAAGGATTAACTTTCTATTACATCTGGCCATCTATGCAAATCTGGCCCATCTAGAAACATATGGTCATCTACGCCCATCTGAGGGACAATCTGGGATTAATTAACAGTTCTAGGTCGATCAACAGACAACGGTACCTATTGTCCATAGTACAAACACACTTAACATCAGCATTCATCAGAACAGAGAAATGTTTCCACCTTTGGCTGTTAACCCCTGGTGGTCACATAACACACGAAGATAATCCCGACAAGAACTGGAACCTTCTGTCACCTGTGGCGAGGTCGTAGACGTATAGTTCATTCTGTTGACATAGATACATTACATATAATGTTAGGAATGTTGATTTTTGTATAAGTTTTTCTTGAATGTATTGTTATTTTCTTGGATTATGCTTTTAATATTTGAACTGTAGGCACATCTGTGAAGTTACAGAGACTGACTAGCAAATAGGATTGGTGTAGTTTATAGTGACTGGTTTGAAGGTTTCTTATGTGTCATAGGGACTGGCTAGAAGGTTTGTTATCTGTCATAGAGACTGACTAGAAGGTTTTATATATGTCATAGAGACTGGCTAGAAGGTTTGTTATCTGTCATAGAGACTGACTAGAAGGTTTTATATATGTCATAGAGACTGGCTAGAAGGTTTGTTATATGTCATAGAGACTGACTAGAAGGTTTTATATGTCATAGAGACTGGCTAGAAGGTTTGTTATATGTCATACAGACTGGCCAGAAGATGTGATATATGTCATAGAGACCAGCTTAAAATTTGTTATATGTCATAGAGACTAGCAATAAGTTTTGTTATATATATTGGATAGAGGTTTTATTTGTAATAAAAACAGGCTAGAAGGTTTGTTACAGAAACTGGCTAGAAGGTTTGTAATATGTTATAGAGACTGTCTAGAAGGTTTCCCAAACTAGGTCTGCTTCAAGACAAAAACAAACAATAAGTAAAAATCCAACACTGACCTTGACATCCCTCAGGCAATATAAGACCATTATGTCCAAGTTGACACAGGAAGCAAATTCCAGGAGAGCCTCGGCATCTTCTCGACCAGGGTCGCCAAGTTCTTCTGGAAACTTGTAAGGGTAATAAGACTGAAAGGTAACCCTGTGAACGCATGTTAAGGTAATAAGACCGAAAGCCAACCTCCTGGAGACACTTAAGGGTAATAAAACTGAAAGGTAACCTCAAATAGATTCAACATAAAAAAATAAAGTGTTAATTAGCCAACCACGGGTCACTTTAACAATAATTACAATCTGACACAATGACATGCCGGCACAATAAAGTGTCGGCACAATGACATGCTGGCACAATAACGTGTCGGCACAATGACATGCGGGCACAATAAAGTGTCGGCACAATGACATGCTGGCATAATTACATGCCGGCACAATGACATGCTGGCATAATTACATGCCGGCACAATGACATGCTGGCATAATTACATGTCGGCACAATGACATGCTGGCACAATGACATGTCGACACAATGACATGCGGGCACAATGACATGTCGACACAATGACGTCCTTTCGCAATGACGTGCTAGCACTGGGTTAGTCACCTGAATCCCTGTATGTACACGAGTTAAGAGTCTAGGCCATGTCATAACGACGCTAAAGAAATTTTACCAGCCGCATGAAAAATAGGAAATTAAAAAAAAAATAATCAATGACCTTTTACCTTCCATTTTCCAAGGCCACACTGATTTTTTCATGTTCTTTGGGAAATTTTTTCAGGTGTTTCCAGACAGATCTCAGAGCTCAACAACGGTTTACCTCGTGTCTTTTGAAACTTAAGCATTTAAATTGTCAAGTCAATCACAAAGGAGTTTGGGGAGATTTGGGGAAAGAATGAGGTGAGTGGGTCGCAGAGAATATAAATGTGTGCTGTTGTATGGCACATCCTAATGGATGACTGCTTCGTTGTAATAATTATATTTTTAAACTGAGGAGCTTTCAGTTGTTTGCATGGTGGTCAAATGTCCTACTTATAGCAACACCAAGATGTCCTAAAATGTCATACTTATAGCAACACCAAGATGTCCCAAATGTCCGTCATAAAGCAACACCAAGATGTCCGACATTTTGCCTAAATAAAAGGACCTTATTAATATGGCCACTAAAATCACCATTGAATGAGTAATAAAACTTTGTTTCAGTCTTCCCAAGTGTACATGTCAACATGTCAATAAATACATACAGTTTAAGAAACACTTACGGGTGTTTGTCTTAGTCAGGTCAATGTTGATGAGCGTGTAGTGTGGCGAGTTCAGATTGGTTTTGAATGTGAACACTGTGTCTTCGTTGGTGATGTACTGGGCAATGATAAAATAAATTATGTTATAACTCGTTGGTGATGTACTGGGCAATGATAAAATAAATTATGTTATAACTTGTTGGTGATGTACTAGGCAATGATAAAATAAATTATGTTATAGCTCGTTGGTGATGTACTGGGCAATGATAAATAAATTATGTGATACCAGAACGACAAATCTATTAACATCTTTATAAGAAAACGTATTTAAATATCTACAGCATTTAACAGAAAATACGTTGAAGAATGTAACGAGAACAATCAATAAATATAATGATTGGTAGATTTTAGGCCAATCAAAGTAAGTCTAGATAAGCATGAAAATTGTATGATTGTATGCCGAACAAGGTGACTCCTGATACCATGATGATTGGTTGTTGTTAGGCTAATCAACGTATTTCAGACATACCTGTACAAAAACAAAGTTCTCTACCAAAAACACTTTGTATGGGGTCACTTTTATAAATGCGTACCATAACAACACGTCCACAATAAGATGTCAACACTAGCTAAACTAAAATGTACACAATAAGATGTCAACACTAGCTAAACTAACACGTCCACAATAAGATGTCAACACTAGCTAAACTAACACGTCCACAATAAGATGTCAACACTAGCTAAACTAACACGTCCACAATAAAATGTCAACACTAGCTAAACTAACACGTACACAATAAAATGTCAACACTAGCTAAACTAAAACTTCCACAATAAGATGTCAACAC
Organism: Omphiscola glabra; assembly: GCA_964017045.1. NCBI lineage: Eukaryota > Metazoa > Mollusca > Gastropoda > Lymnaeidae > Omphiscola > Omphiscola glabra. The sequence goes on along the minus strand of OZ024806.1, from coordinate 1,572,173 downwards.
TAGCTAAACTAACACGTCCACAATAAGATGTCAACACTAGCTAAACTAAAACGTACACAATAAGATGTCAACACTAGCTAAACTAACACGTCCACAATAAGATGTCAACACTAGCTAAACTAACACGTACACAATAAGATGTCAACACTAGCTAAACTAACACGTCCACAATAAGATGTCAACACTAGCTAAACTAACATGTACACAGTAAGATGTCAACACTAGCTAAACTAACATGTACACAGTAAGATGTCAACACTAGCTAAACTAAAACGTCCACAATAAGATGTCAACACTAGCTAAACTAACACGTCCACAATAAGATGTCAACACTAGCTAAACTAACACGTACACAATAAAATGTCAACACTAGCTAAACTAAAACGTCCACAATAAGATGTCAACACTAGCTAAACTAACACGTACACAATAAGATGTCAACACTAGCTAAACTAACACGTACACAATAAGATGTCAACACTAGCTAAACTAACACGTACACAATAAGATGTCAACACTAGGTAAACTAACACGTACACAATAAGATGTCAACACTAACTAAACTAACACGTACACAATAAGATGTCAACACTAGCTAAACTAACACGTACACAATAAGATGTCAACACTAGCTAAACTAAAACGTCCACAATAAGATGTCAACACTAGCTAAACTAACACGTCCACAATAAGATGTCAACACTAGCTAAACTAAAACGTACACAATAAGATGTCAACACTAGCTAAACTAACACGTCCACAATAAGATGTCAACACTAGCTAAACTAACACGTACACAATAAGATGTCAACACTAGCTAAACTAACACGTCCACAATAAGATGTCAACACTAGCTAAACTAACATGTACACAGTAAGATGTCAACACTAGCTAAACTAACATGTACACAGTAAGATGTCAACACTAGCTAAACTAAAACGTCCACAATAAGATGTCAACACTAGCTAAACTAACACGTACACAATAAAATGTCAACACTAGCTAAACTAAAACGTCCACAATAAGATGTCAACACTAGCTAAACTAACACGTACACAGTAAGATGTCAACACTAGCTAAACTAAAACGTACACAATAAGATGTCAACACTAGCTAAACTAACACGTACACAATAAGATGTCAACACTAGGTAAACTAACACGTACACAATAAGATGTCAACACTAACTAAACTAACATGTACACAATAAGATGTCAACACTAGCTAAACTAACACGTCCACAATAAGATGTCAACACTAGCTAAACTAACACGTCCACAATAAAATGTCAACACTAGCTAAACTAACACGTACACAATAAAATGTCAACACTAGCTAAACTAAAATGTCCACAATAAGATGTCAACACTAGCTAAACTAACACGTACACAATAAGATGTCAACACTAGCTAAACAAACACGTACACAATAAGATGTCAACACTAGCTAAACTAACAAACTAGACCGAGGACAAAAGAAAGTCAAATTAAAAATATAAAACATTTGTGGGGTGGGGGTGGGCAGTGGGGGTAAATATAACAACACAACAAAAAATGTGGTTACCAGGGCATAAGCTAAAAAGGGATTTAGCGGGTGATGTGCCCATTTAATAAAATGCAATTATGACAATTCCCACAATATTAAAGAACATAAATTTAGCATTTGATCAAGCCAGTGATAAGGGTTAACCAAATATTGGAAAAAAGCTGAAAGTAATTGTGTCGAGCACACAAAACAGGGACAAATCTCTTACGAGATAAGGGAACACATTTTATACCGAGTATTTACCTATAACGTTGGTGGTGGGATTGAGAAGAAATTAGTTGTACCTGCATCATACCGCAGGATGGTCTTGGACATGGCTACCTGCATCATACCACAGGATGGTCTTGGACATGGCTACCTGCATCATACCGCAGGATGGTCTTGGAAATGGCTACCTGCATCATACCGCAGGATGGTCTTGGACATGGCTACCTGCATCATACCGCAGGATGGTCTTGTACACGCTACCTGCATCATACCACAGGATGGTCTTAGACATGGCTACCTGCATCATACCACAGGATTGTCTTGGACACGGCTACCTGCATCATACCACAGGTTGGTCTTGGACACGGCTATCTGCATCATACAACAGGATGGTATTGGACACGGCTACGTGCATCAAAGCACAGGATGGTCTTGGACACGGCTACCTGCATCATACTGCAGGATGGTCTTGGACACAGCTCATGCTTTAGCATAAGCGGTACACATTTCTGTTAGGAGAAACTAATACATAATTTTTTTCGAGAATTTTTCGCCAAATATGAGTAAAGATATTTCAAATTGTGTGCAAACATGTCTGTCAAAAAGCTCGTCCAACATTTTCTACCAGCTGTGTACCCCTGATAGCTTTCTACTTGGTATTGAAATTATTGCACGATGTCCAACACTGTGTTTAATAAAAAAGAGAACTGCAAGAGGTTTACGTGGGGGAAGAAGGAGGATGGGATCTCGACATTCAGCTCCCCCGGCAATAGTGCGTCAAAGGACTGGCGGTGTTAACATTGGGCTCATCAATGCGCAGTCATCTCTCTCTCTATGATAAGAGTCCACGTGCGCCTAACAGGCAGCAGTGAAGCCTCTGGAACATGTTTGCACATCGTAGCGCCTTGAGCATGCTATCATAGCATGGAAATGAGTGCTATAAAAGTACTCCAATCAATCAATCAATGTTAAAACTATAGATTAGGGTCAGATGGAAGTGATTGGTGTACCGTTTCAGAAAATTGCTTTTGACATTGTGGGACCTCTCTAGCTAAGTGCATATAAGAACATGTATATACTTACATTGGTTAATATGGCCATTCGATGGCCAGAAGCTATGGCCTTGAAGAATATAACAACACAAGATATTTATGAGGCACTATTAGCCATATTCTCTAGAATGTGGTTCCTAGAAGTTATACTATCAGACAATGGTCCATTATTTTGCTCGAATCTGTACGAGCAAGTGTGCGCACTTTTTAATTTTAGGATCAAAAGTTCATCTGTATATCACTTATAATCTAATAGAAAGGCGCAAAGTTTGACTGGTACAATAAAGGGAATGTTAAGAAAAGTTGCTAATGAAACCAGACAACTGGGATAGATTTTTACCAGCAATTGTATTCGCAAATCGGGAAGTCCCGAATGAGACCACGTTATTTTCACCGTACGAACTTATCTTCGATAGGAAAGTTAGGGGACCGATGTCAATATTAAAAAAAAATTATAAAAAAAAAAAAAAAAACTTAAAAAAAAAAAAATACTTACAAATGAAGACATTTCAGAGGAGAATACAACTGTTTATGAGTATAAAATTGAAACAAGAAACATAGTAAAACAGGGTTAGAAGAAAGACAATCTAACACGAGAATAAAAACGTTCACAAATAAGAAATACTAAGAACGCAATTCTAAGGATATTCCAGTGAGTGATCAAGTATTGGTGATTTAACCAAAAAAAGGTGAACAAATCTAAAAATATACTCGGAATGTCCATTCAAAGTAACATAGAATGTGTCTAAATATGGTATCGAAATACAAAAATGATAGTGTCATGAAGTCTATCACATGAATAGACAAATATTTTGACAGGAAAATGTGTACAGATAAAAACAATAACAAAGATAACATAGTGCATGGTACAATGGCAACAGTTATAACAGAAGAGGAAACTGAAGACACAATAAGCAGTGGTGGTATTATAAAAGAACCTGCTATTTACAATAATGAAAACACAGTGATTGATATTAATACAGAACAAAGTGATATAAAGAAAGCCGAAGTAAATGAAATATTACATAAGTTTAAGGACATCATTTCAGATATTCCCGGAAAGACTAAAGCCGTACACCGTACCACTAGTTATGGTAGACACCGTACCACTATATATGTTAGACACCGTACCACTATATATGGTAGAGAGTTTAAAGGAGGAAATTAATACAATGTTAAACCTTGGAATAATAGAAGAGTCCAATGCACCGTATTCCTCTCCTCTGGTGTTAATTAAAAAGAAGACGGTTTTATTCTGACATGCGTAGATTATAGAAAGCTTAACGCTATTACGAAGACAATAGCTGAATTTATGTCAAATCAGGATATACTGTTAGCTCAGTTGTATAAAACAAAATATTTTACCAAGTTGGACCTAACAAAGGGATACTAGCAGATTCCCCTGGATACTAAAAGCAAAGACTACACATCTTTTCAAGGCCCTAATGGGCTATATAAATATAACTATATACTATTTGGTCTATATCAATATAACTATGTATCATTTGGCCTATATCTATTGACATAATCTATTAGGTGCCAGTTTTTAGAACGGGGGTGCATCCAGGAGGTCCTGTTGCGCGTAGGCAGGTTAAATGTGGTGTTTGTTATTTAAAGGCCGTGTTCAGCACAGGTCTGTAGTAGCAGTAGGCCGTTGCTGTTGCACTTTCCAACACCATACTTCCCCAACACTCCTCCCCAGGAGGTGTAGTCACTGCCGACACGTGCATTGAAATCTCCAAGAATTAAGAGTTTGTCAGCAGTCGGTGTGGAGGAGATGACAGTGTTCAGGTCCTCATAAAACTTATCTATGGACTCTTCTGTGTTTGTCATGGTGGGTGCATAGGCACTGACTAAAGTGGCAGCCTTCCTTCCATGGCAGAGGGGGAGTTTCAACCTCATGAGTCGGTCATTGATTCACTCTGGAGAGCTTGCTCGCAAGAGAGGTTTTGATAGCAAAGCCAACTCCGGCTTCACGCCTTGCGTCAGGGTCTCGTCCACTCCAGAAGAAAGAATAGCCAGCAAGCTTTTCCGTGAGTTCACCTTTGCCAGAGAGTCTGGTTTCACTTAGGGCGGCGATGTCTATGTTGTATCTGGCCAGTTCATGAGCAATGAGTGCCGTGCGTCGTTGAGGTCTGTTTGTCGAGTCCCTGTCAAGCAGTGTGCGGATGTTCCACGTGGCAATTTTAAGTGAAATAGAGTTTATCTTTGATTTTCGACCGCAAAAATTGGGTCCCGGTCGACCCTGTTTAGCCTGCCAGGTTGTGAAGGAGCAGGGAATGTTCTGGGCTCCTATTCTAGTCCCTTCCTCATGCATTTGGGAGAGCGTGCCCGTCGCCACAGGATTTGGGATAATGGGAAATGGATGACTGATGACTTGCGCGGGTGACTTTGTTTAAAGTGAGGAAGAGTTGCGCAGCGTCAACCTCACTCTCTCGTCCGGACTCACCGTGTCCAGTGGCAAGACTAAGTCAAGACGACTGGAGATGGGTACGGATGCAGTGGATGACCAAGATGATCTACGTGCCTCATCTTGCCCTACACACTCCACGGTGCGTTGCTGTAATCGCCTTCTCCTCCGTTGAACCCAAATGGTCTCCTCAGCAAGATCGGACGACGTCCAGGCTTCGCATGCAGTAGGTAGGCAGTCCTAAATCACCGAGGGTTTGAGGCCCAACAGCTACCCTCGCCTGGTTTAGCCGGCTAGAGGAAGCTGTTGCCCAGGGTATGGACGCTGTTGCATGCTAACAGATGCTGTGTTGCACAGGTGACAATTTAGTTGCAGGAGAGGACCAAGGCGGACGAACTGTTCCCAGGCCTAGGAGCACAACGTTTTCCCCCTTGATGGGTACTACCTCTGCCTGTACAACCCATTGTAAAGAAGGGAAATACGTAAGTGAAACAACAAATTTCAACCAGAGTCTTAAGTATATTTTCTTCAGAAATGACGATCTCCTATATCCAATTTTTTTTAAAAATTAAGAACTTCTTCCTTCTTTTTTCTTTACTTGTTGTTATTATACCGCCATCTTGAAGCCGTATGATAGGGTGTATAGGTCAGATGGTCGGGATAGTGTTGTATATTGAGGACATCAATATTTTATATTTGTTGTATCAATACTAAAGACTAGCACTTGGCCTTGGCTGCACGCCCCAACACATACAGCTTTGTGCTCTTGTTGTTATTTACCGCTATGATTATCGTAGCCGGAAGTTTCCTTTTACCGTCTTATTAAATGCTAATACTTATCCGAAAACATATTTTCTGATTTGGTCTAAGTTTTAAGTTCAGTTTCCACAAATTTGACTATTTCTTCTAATTAATTTAATGTCTAAATTTCAAATTTACTCGCTTTTAGTGCTATTGTTATTTTTTATTCGGCCATCTTGTTTCTAGCCGGAAATGGCGTTACAATATAACTGTATATCATTTGGCTTATATCAATATAACTATATGTCATTTGGTCTATATCAATATAACTATCTGCCATTTGGTCTATATCAATATAACTATATGCCATTTGGTCTAAATCAATATAACTATATGCCATTTGGTCTATATCAATATAACTATATGCCATTTGGTCTATATCAATATAACTATAAGACTTTTGGTCTATATAAATATAACTATATGCCATTTGGTCTATATCAATATAACTATATGCAATTTGGTCTATATCAATATAACTGTATGCCATGTGGGCTATATCAATATAACTATATGCCATTTGGTTTATATCAATATAACTATATGCCATTTGGTCTATATTAATATAATTATATGCCATTTGGTCTATATCAATATAACTATATGCCTTTTGGTCTATATCAATATAACTATATGCCATTTGGTCTATATCAATATAACTATATGCCTTTTGGTCTATATCAATATAACTATATTCAATTTGGTCTATATCAATATAACTATACGAAATGTTGTATATGACGTTGCAGTGGAGACAAATAGAAACAATGACGTTGTAGTTGAGACAATTCGAAACAATGACGTGTAGTTGAGACAATTAGAAACAATGACGTTGTAGTTGAGACAATTAGAAACAATGACGTTGTAGTTGGAACAATTGGAAACAATGACGTTGTAGTTGAGACAATTAGAAACAATGACGTTGTAGTTGAGACAATTAGAAACAATGACGTTGTAGTTGAGACAATTAGAAACAATGACGTTGTAGTTGGAACAATTAGAAACAATGCCGTTTTTGTTGAGACAATTAGAAACAATGACGTTGTAGTTGAGACAATTAGAAACAATGACGTTGTAGTTGAGACAATTAGAAACAATGACATTGTAGTTGGGACAATTAGAAACAATGACGTTGTAGTTGGGGCAATTAGAAACAATGACGTTGTAGTTGAGACAATTAGAAACAATGACGTTGTAGTTGGGACAGTTAGAAACAATGACGTTGTAGTTGGAACAATGAGAAACAATGACGTTGTAGTTTAGACAATTAGAAACAATGACGTTGTAGTTGAGACAATTAGAAACAATGACGTTGTAGTTGAGACAATTAGAAACAATGACGTTGTAGTTGAGACAATTAGAAACAATGACGTTGTAATTGAGACAATTAGAAACAATGACGTTGTAGTTTAGACAATTAGAAACAATGACGTTGTAGTTTAGACAATTAAAAACAATGACGTTGTAATTGAGACAATTAGAAACAATGACGTTGTAGTTGAGACAATTAGAAACAATGACGTTGTAGTTGAGACAATTCGAAACAATGACGTGTAGTTGAGACAATTAGAAACAATGACGTTGTAGTTGAGACAATTAGAAACAATGACGTTGTAGTTGGAACAATTGGAAACAATGACGTGGTAGTTGAGACAATTAGAAACAATGACGTTGTAGTTGAGACAATTAGAAACAATGACGTTGTAGTTGAGACAATTAGAAACAATGACGTTGTAGTTGAGACAATTAGAAACAATGACGTTGTAGTTGAGACAATTAGAAACAATGACGTTTTTGTTGAGACAATTAGAAACAATGACGTTGTAGTTGAGACAATTAGAAACAATGACGTTGTAGTTGAGACAATTAGAAACAATGACGTTGTAGTTGGGACAATTAGAAACAATGACGTTGTAGTTGGGGCAATTAGAAACAATGACGTTGTAGTTGAGACAATTAGAAACAATGACGTTGTTGTTGAGACAATTAGAAACAATGACGTTTTAGTTGAGACAATTATTTGCTTGGCGATTGGGAAAACCCAAAATGTGATGTTTAGTTCAGCTCAGGGAAATTCAACAGTTACAATACAGTACAACGAAGACAACAATAACTTTGACATGTCTCACGTGATATTTTATTGAATGGGGTAGAGTTATTTACAACATGGCTGAACACACGACTCAAGGAGCTGATGAAAAGAAAGAAAAGACTATTGAAGAAAGCCCAAACTACCAACAACTGGACCCTATACCGCCAGTTCCAGAAACACCGTCGTAGGGAACTTAGAAGAGGCGAGTGGCAGCACATAAATGGAGTCATTCAAGAAGGCCTTGAAAACAACAACACAAAACCATTCTGGCGCTACATAAAATCCAAGAAGCAAGACAACATTGGCGTAGCCCCTCTACTAGAATACGGGCAACTTGTAAGCGATAGCCAATGCAAAGATGAAATTCTCCTACGGCAGTTTCAATCTGTCTTCACAAAAATTACCACAACAGTACTACCATCCCTAAAACCTTCACCTGGTACAATTGACCCCCTCAACATAACTGAACAAGGAGTAGCCAAACTTCTCAAAAACCTGAAGCCCAATAAAGCAACCGGACCTGACTGTATCCCAAACATTGTCCTAAAGACCCTGGCTGACAACATCGCCCCAACCATCACCCGCATTTTCCAAAAGTCGCTTGACTCCGGCAAACTCCCACTGGACTGGCTTGATGCAAATATCACTAGTGCCTACAAGAAAGGTGACCGTCATAACCCAGCAAACTACCGCCCAATATCCATGACCTCCGTTCCATGCAAATTTCTGGAACACATCATCTGTCGTCACATCATGAACCACCTTGAACACTACAACAGTTTGACCACTCTAAACCACGGTTTCCGCTCTGGATACTCCACAGAAACTCAATTAATCATCACCACCAATGACCTCCTTACCTCCTATGACAAAGGTAACCAGATCGACATGGCAATTCTCGACTTCTCCAAGGCCTTCGACACTGTTCCACACAGCCTTCTTCTACACAAACTCCACCACTACGGCATTACCGGCAACCTTCACTCCTGGCTCTCAACATTTCTAACAAAACGGACCATGCAAGTAGTGGTAGATGGCGTCCGATCAGGCTAAGCCACCTTAGACTCAGGAGTTCCTCAAGGCACAGTACTGGGCCCCCTTCTCTTTCTCTGTCACATAAACGACCTCCCTGATACTGTTTGCAGATGACTGTCTTGTCTACAGAGAGATAATCGACTACGATGACCACAACCAACTTCAAGCAGATTTGGAGTGCCTTATGAATTGGGCAGACAAATGGTGCATGAAATTTAATGAAACCAAATGCTACATAATGAGCATTTCAAAAAAAACCCATCAAGCTATATGTACACCCTAAATAGGACAATCCTTCAACAAGTAACAAATAATCCAAACCTTGGAATTCTCTTCTCAAATAACCTAAAATGGTCACCCCATATAAACAAAATTTCAAAAAAGCCAACTCCACACTAGGTTTTATTAGAAGAAATCTGCGCCACTGCCCAACATCCTGCAAACGAAATGCTTATATTGCACTCGTTCGTCCGATACTAGAATATAGTGCAATCATCTGTGACCCATACCTCAAGCAAGACGTGGACAAATTGGAGCGAATCCAACGTAACGCAATGCGCTTCATAGCACGTGAATATAAAACCACCACTCCTGGCTACGTCAATGGTCTTTTAAACAGATTTGACATCCCCACTCTCAAGGACAGACGAGAAAAGATCCGAATAACATTGTTATATAAAGTGGCCATGGGGCTAATTCCGGCCATCCCAGCAAACAATTATTTCACCCCACAGAAGCCAGGCCGATTAATTAGAGCCAAACAGTCACTTAACACTGACTTAACATCTGACAACCCCATGAGAAATTACACCCGAAACAATAACAAATGCTTCACTGTGCCTCGGAGTAACACAGTGCAACATAAGCAGTCATTCTTTCCACGCATCATAATCGCTTGGAACAACCTGGACAATACCGCCGTGAACTCAACAACGATCGAAAGCTTCAAGGCCGCCCTGGCATCTGCTAGGGGCCGTTAGATTGGCAACATCGCTTCCCCAACCGTTGCACATATGCCAGTATATGGATGCAGCAACGTACCGAACCAGAACCAGAACGTCTCATAATGACTTTGACAAATAATTAACCTTCTGATGTACATATATATGGGGGTTAGGAAATAGGGTGTGTACAATTTTACATGGATGACAATGTTTTTTTTAATTTAATGATATTACAGTTGTGAAAGATAGATGCTATATTCTCATTTTACAATTAAGAAAACCAATGACGTTAACAAAACGTAAGTACATTTACAAAAGTATATCCATGGATATCAAAACCCATTCAATTTACAAAAAAAAACCAGTTTAGGACATGGGGGCCTTATAGTATTTTTATTTTTCTAATATGAGCTATTTAAGTATAATTTCCTTATGTGTTCCAATAACATTAACCTAAATGCGATAAACCTTCAGTGAGTTGTTGAGTGCAGGCACGCATTATTTTTCTAAATATGTACAGCCTTTTTACAATATTCCGCTTTGGACCGGGGGTCTTAAATTCGTTTTTTCCACTTATATGAGCTTGTAAATATAATGACAAACAGAGCTATTACATAGGTGGGTGGAAATAAATTAAATATTAACTGTGACATTTCATTTTGTATATGTGACATACTAAATAGGTTTCTGAATTATTACAAGTATTTCACAATATTCCTTTTGGTTCAGGGGGCCCTAAATTTGTTTATATGTAATAAATGAGCCATACCAATGTAATTTCAAACATAGCTATTGCATGGAGGGATCAATAGCTACACGTTTGGGGACTAAATTTGGAAAATCCATGCTTCCCACACGGACAGCTGCGTGTGTTCTGCTCACGCTTCGAAAAATCTTCTAATTAATTCGAATACGCAACAGACAGTACAAAAATGTATAATACAAGTAATTACAAAAAAATTATTAAAACACAAACGCTTATTTCGATGAGTGGCATTGCAACACATGCCGGGTACTCGCTTGTTTCTTAATAAATTTCATTTTCAAAATCTCCTCTCAGATAGAGCAGCAGACTTCTATAGGTAGAGGGATGGGAGAAAGTTTGGAAATACCAATTAATATATGAACTTCCAAACATAAATTTCGTTTCATGAAGACCAACATGCCAGAGCTTTCTCTGCATAAACATTTTCATTACAATAATATGAGGTATGATTTTTTGTATCTATTAAAACAAATTTAAAAAATGAGGAAACATCTCTTATGAACTAGATTTAGTCGCGTGAAGTTTTGCTTTGAAAAGTTCTTCATGGACGTTGAGAGTTTGTATGAAAATCACTGTTGTTAGTGTAAACACTTTTTAGTTCATCGGTGATGTCATGATTTGTATAATTGTGGCTAAATGGTCATTGGATGACAGAGAAATACTAATAAACAAGTGAGTGGATATAAGGCAGTAGACACGTTGAGTTGGGTGGAGATCGTAATGAACACCTGGGGTAGTGCGAGGTTATTTCATACCTGTTTAATAAGGAGAGATCGTAATGAACACCTGGGGTAGTGCGAGGTTATTTCATACCTGTTTAATAAGGAGAGATCGTAATGAACACATGGGGTAGTGCGAGGTTATTTCATACCTGTTTAATAAGGAGAGATCATAATGAACACATGGGGTAGTGCGAGGTTATTTCATACCAGTTTAATAATAATTTGATTATGTGCTTCTAAAGAATTTGTGACTCTTCTTAGTATTGCATGTGTTTATGAGGAATAAGGAATTTGTGACTCTTCTTAGTACTGCATGTGTTTATGAGGAATAAAGAATTTGTGACTCTTGCTAGTACTGCATGTGTTTATGAGGAATAAAGAATTTGTGACTCTTGCTAGTACTGCATGTGTTTATGCGGAATAAAGGATTATATTATGACACTTTTGATGTTCATTGACTTAAATTTGTGATTGTTGATCCATAGCTGTAAGTCCAGTAGGGGGTACAAGGACATAGTAGTAATCATAGACGTACTAAATAATTCACATACATCAATATACCCTAGACAACGAAAGACGTACTAAATAATTGAAATACATCAATAGACCCTAGACAAGGAAAGACGTACTAAATAATTGAAATGCATCAATAGACCCTAGACAAGGAAAGACGTACTAAATAATTCACATACATCAATAGACCCTAGACGACGAAAGAAGGCCGCAACAACAAAAACCTCGAGTTGGCCCTTTTAACGTGTATACTATTATTTGCTTCATATTTTAGTCAATAACTATGTTGGTGTCACCCTGTGCAGCCTGACCCCCAAATACCAACTAGCAACGCCCTTGATTACACTCCATAGTTGTTGTTTTTTTAGTGGATCAGGTAAACAAATATAATTCTTAATGAAGAAGAATCGGAGCATCCTTAATTGATTATCCGCATATTTAGTCGTCAAGTGTTTAACCTACACACACTGCCTACATGCTTCTTTGGACCGCATATTTAGTCATCAAGTGTTTAACCTACACACACGGCCTACATGCTTATTTGGACCGCATATTTCGTCATCAAGTGTTTAACCTACACACGCCGCCTACATGCTTCTTTGGAGAAAAAACAAGCTTCATAATGTAACGGAAACAGCGACTTTCAACACAACTAGTTAACGTAAAGGAAGTTGATCAAATTAATGTATTGACATCGGAACCATACATATGCAAACACTAGCCCTAACAATTAATATATGCACACCCTTAACCCTAACAATGCATATGCATATTTTAACCAAGCGTTTGCAAACTCATGAGACAAAAGAGCCAAAAATCAGCAGCAGGACGATGTAAAAAAAAATTGAGAGCCAAATTTCTTTTCAAGAATTTGTGAAGAACCATGTTTTTCGGAGTAAAGCCCGATTTGTGGCTGACTTTGAGCCGCACTCAAGTTGCTAAAGAGCCGCATACGGTCCACGAACCGCAATTAGCCTACCAATGTCCTAAACCTAACAATACATATTTTTCATGCCCTAACCCTAAACCTAACAATACATATTTTTCATGCACTAACCATAAACAATTCATATTATAAATACAATCGCAAAAATTCTTAGTGCAAAAGAGTTAAGGAAAAGTTGTTTCTTTATATATATCTGAAATTATTTGATTAACTTGTTCCATATTTGCTCAGGAGATACACCTTTTTTTTAGATACTTTTGATAGAAGTAAAGGGTTCAATGTCTTTAACTACCATATTTGGATCAGAATTGTCTGGTTTCATAGTTTGGAGGCACTCCCGAGAGAATACTGAGTGGTGGTATTAAATAAATAAAGTAAGTGATGTGTTTTAATATAGTAAACGAACTCAATTCATTGATATAAGAATATAACAAGAGACATGAATTCATTGTGATAAGTATCTAACAAGAGACGTGAAAAATGATTTTGTAAAAATCCAAAGAGGCCCTAAGATGTTCTCTGTCATCTTGGCACTGACACAACAAAAAGGCTAAGTCCCTAAAGGGTTAAAGGTCATATTATAACAACGCGATTCAATATAATATTAAAAAATAATATTCCGATATAACAGTACCACTTCCTTATAATTTTGATTATGATAATAGTAATAATATTAAGCGGAAATGGGAACAAATATGGCGGCATAAGTGGGTGACACCATCGTAAAAAGCCATATATTTATATATATATATAAAAGTCCATCAAAGACAATTGATTTATTATTGCCATCTTGATATTATTATGGAACCATTCAATACTTTGAACAAAATCAGCATTCGAGGCTGGGGGCCTAAAATAAAGAGTTCAAAGATGAAGATATCTGTAACGCAATCATTTTTTGTGATGCTGATGTTGCATTTTACATGTAGGCTGGATGGATTAATTTGTAGCTATCTTCCATTAATTAATTATTTTATCGTTCTCATAATATCTTTCATAAACACAAGGTAGAATATCTTGATGGATCATCACTATATTGTATTCATCACTTGACACAAAGCACAATGATACTAAATCTCCTACACTAGAGAAAAGATAAAATATATTGTCCTATACCTTCACACATAAAAATCATACGATATTATAAGATGAAAACCATGGATTGTGGCAAAGGGCCATCGATATTCATTACCTTCCGGCTGTACAGCTGCGCATGATCAAAATAATCTCATTAACGTCCTGTACATATTAAATTACCAAAAACAATACATTATCATATATCAATTATCATGTCCACATTTGAGTTGTTATAATTTCCATTGTTGTTCAACCAGTTATAAAATAGTTTTAAAATTTAACCCCTAAAATGTATCTGCAGAATTCATTATATGTTAAGTTCCAATTTTAGTAATACAAGGTAGCTTGCATGTTGAAAACGTTCACTTATTTGGTTGATTAAGTATGTCCTATTTCAAATAGTGTTGTTTTTTTCAAAAATAAATCTTTAATCTCTAACTTTTTTTTTATTTACGAAAGTTTCATTCAACGTACTAATTGTGCCAATTATAAATAATTAATTAATTTATAGCCATATGCAGTGTCGTCAAAAATATAATGGAAACATAAAATTCAAGTATAGTCAAAAATATAATGGAAACATACAATTCAAGTATACTCAAAAATACTCCACTTGATTTTGAAAAAAATAAAAAAAATTGAGGGAGCAGTCCCCAGACCCCTCCAATCTTCAAGATTCATCGGCTTCCTCAATTTCCGACCCTCATCCCAATGATCGTCGATGATGGTGCTGATTGATACACTGACTCGTGGTGTTTCTAGTATTATTGACCCCCATGGGCGGCCAACGATTTTTGCAACTATCCCCTTCACTAAGCAAACTCTCCGGTTATCCAAAAATGCACACACCTTCATACAGAGCCATTCTTAGGTATAGGGAAACTTTACTGCCAAGGGACCCACTGCACTTTTTTTAGCCTACAACTTGCAAGTCCAAGCATTTCAGAAGTATACATTTTCTCTAGTGGCGGAATTATCAATTGGTTAGTATTTAAACGCGAGCAAAGAGGAAACATTGACGAAGGCAGAGTGGGGGTGCCGCATTGATGGGTGATGTTTTCTCCTCGGCTCCGGGGCAGCTCCGCCCCCTGGACGCCACCCTGGACGCCCCCCTGGACGCCACTACCTACGTTCCATACATAGGGCCCCAAAAATCCTAAGAATGGCTCTGCTGCATAAAAAGAAAAAAGTGACACAAGGAGGACCAACACTTCAGCCCTATTTTGCAGACACTTGCAACGGCGTATTTACAGAGTTTGGGACCGGGGGACAAGATTTATTTTTACGCCCCCTTCTCAACTCTGAAAGTGATTATTTTCAACCAATAAATACCATCAAAGCCCATTTTGCCGCCCCGCCAATTTGGTAACCGGGACATATGCCCCACCAGCAATCCCATAGTTACGCCTCTGGCCTATTGCAAATGGCACAGCCTCTCAGAAAATTTTGAAATCCGCCTCCCCCATCCCCCCCACAGTTGAAACACTGCTTATACGTTGTTCCATTTTAGAGCAGCGGTGAAAGGACACGCTTGCGCTGACTTGACCTCATGTCTCGACTTGATACATCTCTCTCGCGTTGTTTCTTTCTCTGCAAGTCATTTTTGTCAATTGTCAGTGGCACTTTAGTGTTAACATTCATTATTGATATTTGACTAATTAATAACTCTCTTGGTTGAAAATTTGGCCAAAACAAATGAACACAACATTTCTTTTGTATCAGGACAAGAAAAGGAAGTTAATTTTATAATGTACCGTTGGAGAAGACGTTATCTGTAAATATCTCCATTATTTTTTGGGATTGAGAGTCGGGAGAGGGAATGAAAATTTGAAAGAATGTGTGTACGTTGTCAACTTTACAGCTTGAGTGGTTGACGGGAAGTGGGTCAATTAGCTATACGAAGATTTTTGCCTCCGAGTCAACCTCCTAGTGCACCACAAAGAAAAGCAAAGTTAATATCAAAGAATTAAAACTTGTTTGTGATGGTTATTTCAACATTTTGAAATGTTCAATTAATATATAGATTGGTGACGTTGAATAATACACCGAAATATAACATTCTTTCAGAAATGTTAACATTAAATTCCAGAGAATTTTATTAAAATGTATTTGTTTAATCGAAATGCCTTCTGTTGACCATGTTACAAAGTTACACCAGGTTCTGTCATTTATTTCCATCTGGCATTGGACCTCGTAAATTTGGTTGTTTCTGTTTTCTTCAATATTACACTGTTGTCAACTGACGACAACATTTTGAGTCAAGGCATGCTTTAACTGGAGTTATTCCATTGTCCCTTGATGGGCATTTCATCTCTACAAGTCACTGACATGAGTTGGATTCAATACACTATACCAGTGGTCGGCAAATCGTGGCTAGAGAAACACATGCGGCTCTTTAACGACCTGATTGCGGATCGGTAAGTGGGCCACAAATCTGTGTAGACTCAAAAAAAACTAGTTCTTTAAAGGTTCTTGACAGTAAATTTGGCTCTCAAAATAATTTTAATCGTCCTACTGCTGATGTTCTGCTTGACTGATGAGTTTGCCGATCTCCGCACTATACCAAACCATCAGAGCTTGAAGCTAAGAATGGAAAATGTAAGACTAAAATAAGCACAAGTATTTATTTTTTTTACAACATAGTATATATTTGTGTTTTTTTTTTACATTTCAATTTAATTTTTAGGACTAAAGTTTCAGACAACTTTCCTAATTCTTTATTGTCTCCATTGAAAACAGCACAATAACCCAAAGTAAATTTGATTAGGGTAAAGGGTTAACCACATAGTTTCTTTTGAAACATTAGCCCCCCCCCCTTCCCCAATATGGCGGTGAAACCAAAGTGGATTGAGTATTGGCTTAAACTTTTGTAAAAAAGTATGTAAGTGACCTTTGGGCAGCACCAAAGCTAACGTTACGAACTTTTACAATATTTCTATATATGCAAAAGAATTATCTTGATGAAAAAATCTTGTAGGCTAGTTCAGTTGCAATAAAGGTTTTTCTCATACGGGTATGTATATTTCCTAGTAATTCTCACATGGTGACTTACACGTCTCAAAGTACCCTTGTATTTTGGCACTGACTCTACATAGGTTCCGTTTTGAAAGAATTATAAGTCATACTATAGCAACGTGATTTAAGATCATATTCTTTTTTAAAAAATCAGATTTTACAGTATAACCGTTTAAACTGATGTCTTTCGTTTTTCTAGCCCATCCCGCCCAATGTGTCCTCTTTCAACATTGATCTGTTGTTTCCGATCAAAGGAATAGATTAGATCAACGCGTGTACAGCAGGTGGCCGTACGGTAAGACCACCAAAACTCCCATTTACCGAACTGGCTTGCACTTAGTAAAGTTTTGAATAAATCAGTTTCTGATCATGAAATGCAATAATTTGTGAACTAAATTAAAATACATATTGAAATCCTCTTAAAGACTGTACTAAGTTTCCATTCTATCGAAGATCTAAGTAAATACATATTGAAATACTATCAAAGACTGTACTAAGTTTCCATTCTATCGAAGATCTAAGTAAATAAATATTGAAATCCTCTTAAAGACTGTACTAAGTTTCCATTCTATAGAAGATCTAAGTAAATAAATATTGAAATCCTCTCAAAGACTGTACTAAGTTTCCATTCTTTAGAAGATCTAAGTAAATAAATATTGAAATCCTCTTAAAGACTGTACTAAGTTTCCATTCTATCGAAGATCTAAGTAAATACATATTGAAATACTATCAAAGACTGTACTAAGTTTCCGTTCTATAGAAGATCTAAGTAAATAAATATTGAAATCCTCTCAAAGACTGTACTAAGTTTTCATTCTATAGAAGATCTAAGTAATGCACCAAAGACAAATATTCCTCAATATAGCCATGGACGTGCTAAGGACGGGACGAAAAGGTCAATCTCCCCTGGCACAAAAATTAAGGAATCAAAATTATCAAAGATATGCCCTTAATAGTGCATGAAAGGCCAAACGCCCATGCACTTTACATAGACAGCGTCTCCAAAATAGTCTTACTAGTGTCAGCTTTTCATAAAATAGTCTTACTAGTGTCAGATTTTCATAAAATATTCTTACTAGTGTCAGCTTTTCATAAAATATTCTTACTAGTGTCAGCTTTTCATAAAATATTCTTATTAGTGTCAGCTTTTCATCAAATAGTCTTACTAGTGTCAGCTTTTCATAAAATAGTCTTACTAGTGTCAGCTTTTCATAAAATAGTCTCACTAGTGCCAGCTTTTCGTAAAATAGTCTTACTAGTGTCAGCTTTTCATAAAATAGTCTTACTAGTGTCAGCTTTTCCTAAAATAATCTTACTAGTGTCAGCTTTTCATAAAATGGTCTTACTAGTGTCAGCTTTTCATAAAATAGTCTTACTAGTGTCAGCTTTTCATAAAATAGTCTTACTAGTGTCAGCTTTTCATAAAATAGTCTTACTAGTGTCAGCTTTTCCTAGGAATATGTCTGTTAATAGCCTGCTATTCGAGTAATGCTGTGAAAAGTATTTAGCCCTGGTTGGCACATGCGTTTTGACCAGTTTCTTTCAGGTAATTTTTCCACTGGGGAGTGTAGTAGTATTTCAGGTGTTCAGAGGGGGGGGGGCAAGGATCTATCAGCACCAAAATTAGGCATTGTGACGCCCATGGCATCTTTGACTTTGTCGCCCCCGTCATATATAGTAATACATATATTATGTTAGTGGACCCTCTGAGGGCATGCTTTTAGCCCTAGCTTAGCTTCACCCCTGGAATCTTTATCGTCAAACTACATATACTGCACTAAGGTAACTCATCTAAGAGAAGGAAACTCTGAATTCAAACCCGGAGATGGAGTCCCGATAGGCGGATAACATTGATACAATGAAACATTCCGGCAACTCCCGGGTGGATGAGACTCGTTAGCCTTGGACGGCAACTAATCTAAGAGAAGGCAAACTTTGAATTCAAACCAGGAGCCAGAATGATCAATAAATTGATTGTGGGCCCTCAAACATAAGAAGAAGAAGAAGAAGAAGGTTTAAAAAAATAGAATTGTGTCCATACACAAATGTCATTGTAATTATTTAAATCCAGCCCATTTTAAAAACTACTGCACAAATCTGCTCGTTTACGGGTAATCGCAGATTATTAATAGGGCGTAATATAGATGAATCAGAAAATGTAAGTACAAATGTAGAGGAAAAAAACTCAAAGTTACCTTCTTTAATAATAAGTTATGCGCTTAAACAAATGGCAAGTAAAGAAAACGTAAATAAATAAAGAATATAGGTCAAATGTCAGATGCTGAAATTACACCGAACAATAAATGCTACCACAGTTATCTACGATAAATTTAAAGTGAACATTTAAAGGCAAAAGTAAATATCGGTTTATGAAGCAGAGTCTTTCTAGTGATAATACATGGGGTAAAGATAGTCACTGTTCAAGTTTTATGTGATTAGAAGCAGTGTACTGAGAGGAAAGTTTAGGATTAAGTTTAATCAGTTTCAGTAGCCCTCACCTGCAGTCAGTACTATTTTGCCTAAGCTCAACATGTTGTCATACTAAGTTTCGTTTCTGTTAAAAATTGCTCCTTATGAAAGACGATTGCCTTATAAAAGCAAAAATTAAAACGCAAAATAAAAGGCATTCTCGTCTACTGCTTCACCCCTTCTTTTGAATCTGAACATTGAGTGATGAGAGTATTATGATTTACAACATAGTCATTGTCGATCATTTTGAACAGTTGTATTTAGTCCCATCTGATTAAACGCAGTTAAACACATTATAAAATATCTCTATATTTTCATTGACATTGAAAATGCAGGCCATTTTATTTTATGTTATTAATCAAAGTCTTACAGGGCACTGATTAATGACTGATGTGTATGTGTAAAATAGCATGACATAAGCCTATTCCATAAATTTCAGTACCAGTTCAAGGTAATATTGAGACATATTACTTATATGTAACTTATAATTTATAATAAGCTGAATGATACTGGCACTGTGAAAGTATAAACTTGATATAATTTATTACATTATCATTGAGTCATTACACGGAAATTACATCACCTGTACAAAATCTCAGTGGCTTGTACAAGATCTCAGTGGCTTGTACACTGCTTCAGATTAAAGTTAAATTCTACGATTTTTAAAAAAAATAATTGTTTTTCATTTCGGCCACAATTTATTTCTTATTTAGAGAGTTCACTTAATTTTTATAAGTGATGAATAAGAGACTTCATTGGCTTTTAAAAACCATATAATATAGTTGAATTAAGTAAATTCCAATTTTCAGTATAAAAAGTTGACAAGTCACAATATTGAGTCAGTCTGATAATAAACTGTAAAAATATGTCACCAAATACCTAGTAACTGATCTATTTTAAAATTAAAATGGCATCACTAAATACAGGCAAATTATAGAATTGTATTTTTACTTGAGAACATGTTGGATACTTTCAAACTTTAAAATCCCATTTTCTGAAACTCTTCAAAATGTTACATGTCTATTTTCTACACTGAGATCTTTAATATACCATCTTTTAGCAAACCATCCCATGACAATGGATCGTGTAGAGAAGAACGTTACAAAAAGACAATCCAGTGAGGATTATATGCAGTATGGTTTTACCTCAATAATTACAACAGGGATTGAGAAATCGCAATGTGTTCTTTGTTGTGACGTTCAATCAGCCGAATCTATGAAATCGAACAAACTGAAAGCCATTTTGATAGCAAGCATCCAAGCTTTGCCGGCAAGGATACCAACTATTTTAGAAGTAAACCTGATGGACTCCAGAAAGCCAGACTTGACACTGGTGGCACGTACCACAAACAATACGTAGCAGCCGTTGAAGCTTCACATTGGAGGCACTCAGAATCGTCAGAGTTATGAAACCTCACAACATTGCTGAAGATTTATTGCTGCCAGCGGCCAAAAACATTGTTCGCGTTATGACCGAAGACGAATTTGTTACGAAATTGAGTACAATTTCCTTTATCTAACGACACTGTCCACAGAAGAATAGATGCTATGGTAATCAGGTCTAAATACAGAAGTAGAATTGTTGTGCACTATGATCTTCGTTGTGCGCTTGCAAAAAGCATTTCTGATCTAGTAAAAAAGAGGCAATCTCAACCTTTTTAACTGACGTTGGCTTTTTACGCATACTCTCGCAAAATGTAGCAATTTTTTTTTACTGTTGTTATGTTAAGACTGTTACCCATGCTACACCATGCTACACAATGCTTCAAGACAAAATCTCATTTATTTGTTGTTAGAAATAACTAGCTCAAAATATATAATTACCTATTGTTTTTTGTGATTAATCACTATACTTGAACTATGTTCAATTTGTAACCATTAAAATACATCCTGCATATCAGATATTTTCATTACTATACGTAACAGAAGCAACATAACAGTTAAGAAGTAGCAACGAACATAAGTTTATTGTTGGGGGTAGCCACAACATGAGGAACTGCATAAAAGGGTCGAGGCATTAGACAGGTTGAGAAGCGCTGCCCTTGCGGTTTGAGATTCCCTAAAGCCGCGAGGTCTCATATAATCATCATGTCCCCTAGAACACGATGACTCCAAGAGGCCTGAGGTTCCTTAAAGGCATTAGGCCCCATAGAGTCATGTGGTCCCTTAGAACAAAAGGGCACCTAGCTGTCAACAATTCACTCACAAAACAGCCCTCAATGTGTACACACTAAATGGATGATCCACCCCTCAAAAACAGCCCTCACTGTGTACACACTAAATGGATGATCCACCCCCTCAAAAACAGCCCTCACTGTGTACACACTAAATGGATGATCCACCCCTCAAAAACAGCCCTCACTGTGTACACACTAAATGGATGATCCACCCCTCAAAAACAGCCCTCACTGTGTACACACTAAATGGATGATCCACCCCTCAAAAACTGCCCTCACTGTGTACACACTAAATGGATGATCCACCCCTCAAAAACAGCCCTCACTGTGTACACACTAAATGGATGATACACCCCTCAAAAACAGCCCTCACTGTGTACACACTAAATGGATGATACACCCCTCAAAAACAGCCCTCACTGTGTACACACTAATTGGATGATACACCCCTCACTGTGTACACACTAAATGAATGATCAACCCCTCAAAAACAGCCCTCACTGTGTACACACTAAATGGATGATCAACCCCTCAAAAACAGCCCTCACTGTGTACACACTAAATGGATTATCCACCCCGCAAAAACAGCCCACACTGTGTACACACTAAATGGATGATCAACCCCTCAAAAACAGCCCTCACTGTGTACACACTAAATGGATGATCAACCCCTCAATAACAGCACTCACTGTGTACACACTAATTGGATGATCCACCCCTCACTGTGTACACACTAAATGGATGATCAACCCCTCAATAACAGCCCTCACTGTGTACACACTAAATGGATGATCAACCCCTCAATAACAGCCCTCACTGTGTACACACTAAATGGATGATCCACCCCTCAAAAACAGCCCTCACTGTGTACACACTAAATGGATGATCCACCCCTCAAAAACAGCCCTCACTGTGTACACACTAAATGGATGATCCACCCCTCAAAAACAGCCCTCACTGTGTACACACTAAATGGATGATCCACCCCTCAAAAACTGCCCTCACTGTGTACACACTAAATGGATGATCCACCCCTCAAAAACAGCCCTCACTTTGTACACACTAAATGGATGATCCACCCCTCAAAAACAGCCCTCACTGTGTACACACTAAATGGATTATCCACCCCTCAAAAACAGCCCTCACTGTGTACACACTAATTGGATGATACACCCCTCACTGTGTACACACAAAATGAATGATCAACCCCTCAAAAACAGCCCTCACTGTGTACACACTAAATGGATGACCCACCCCTCCTAAACATTTTTGCAACGTTTTAGACATGTTTTTATGACCTATTTCTTTTCTGCTCACCCCAATATCTATACACATCATCATCATCATTATTGGACATGGTCTGCTCACCCCAATATCTATACACATCATCATCATCATTATTGGACATGGTCTGTTCAACCCAATATCTATACACATCATCATCATCATTATTGGACATGGTCTGTTCAACCCAATATCTATACACATCATCATCATCATTATTGGACCTGGTCTGCTCACCCCAATATCTATGCACATCATCATCATCATTATTGGACATGGTCTGCTCACCCCAATATCTATACACATCATCATCATCATTATTGGACCTGGTCTGTTCACCCCAATATCTATACACATCATTATCATCATTATTGGACCTGGTCTGCTCACCCCAATATCTATACACATCATCATCATCATTATTGGACATGGTCTGTTCACCCCAATATCTATACACATCATCATCATCATTATTGGACATGGTCTGTTCACCCCAATATCTATACACATCATCATCATCATTATTGGACATGGTCTGTTCAACCCAATATCTATGCACATCATCATCATCATTATTGGACATGGTCTGCTCACCCCAATATCTATACACATCATCATCATCATTATTGGACATGGTCTGCTCACCCCAATATCTATACACATCATCATCATCATTATTGGACATGGTCTGCTCACCCCAATATCTATACACATCATCATCATCATTATTGGACCTGGTCTGCTCCACCACATCCTTCCATTCGGTTTGATACATGGCATTCCGCCTCCATGCGCGAACCCCCAATTGGTGTAAATCCTACTCTACATGGTAGATCCATCAGTCTTGGACGATCGGTGAGTCGTCTGCCTCTTGGCTTCTGTCTGTATATTACTTTTGCTGCTCTACAATCTGTCATCCTATCTATATGTCCTGTCCAACGCAGTCTGAATTGTTAAAAAATTATTTCGACTATGGGTGGGTCTTTGTACAATTGATATAGATACTGGTTTGTAAGGATTCTAAAGTCATTATTGTCTATCACTGGGTCTTATATTTTCATGTCCTTTATATCCTTAACAGATGTCAAATGCCTTCAAGGGGTATGTTTTACACATGAACAAGTTAATTGTTGTCTTTATTACTATAATTGGGATGCTGAGTTTAATTATGTCTTACAATATTGTTTTTGCTATATTGCGGGCAGTCAGTAAAATGCAGCCCGAAGCTCTCTACTTTAATAACAAGTTTTATTTGAATCATTAATCAACAACTTCTTCGCCTAGGGGCCATACATCAAAGTAAATTGGACAAGGCATAAAGCTATAAAACTGCATGTCTATGTTTAGAAAATGTCAGTTTGAATTAAAGTGTAAGTCCAGTTCCTTACAGACAGCACAGGTGAGTGAAGGATAAATATTGTGTAACTCTTTGTCACTAGTAACATTCCATTTAAGGCTAAATGATAGAGAGCTAAGGTGGACATTTTTATAGTTGATTGTCTTAATCTTTTGCTTGAGGTTTAGTTCAGATAAGCTGTAATAAGTTCAGATAAGCTGTAATAAGTTCAGGTACGCTGTAATAAGCTTAGGTAAACTCTAACAAGTTCAGATAAGCTCTAATAAAATTGTGTAAGCTGTTATAACACTTTTGATAACGTTCACCTACTGTCATGATCGCCATGTAATCTACTTAGTGTAACCAATAAAGATTAAAGTGTGGAACAATCGTTTCCTATATTGATAACTATTTTTACGATAAATCTTACAATAAATGACACGTTTCTTTCTTTCGTTTGATCATTCTGGCCCTGGTTGGAATTCAGAGTTTCCTTCTCTTAGATGAGTTGCCGGAATGTTTCAGTGTATCAATGAAACTATCGGGACTCCATCTCCGGGTTTGAATTCAGAGTTTCCTTCTCTTAGATGAGTTGCCGTCCAAGGTTAGCGAGTCCCATCCACCCGGGCTGCTGGTGGTGTGTTTGCTTGATTGGGCTTTGGTGGGGATTGAGATCCAGACCATCAACTTGAGATTTGCTCATTTTAGACCACTCGGCCACCCAGCACCTCGTTTTACTCGTCCATTCCATGCAGTGCTTTGACCTGCCTCAACAACTTCCTTCACAGTATACCTAATTGATGCTTTTATTTTCCCATGCATGGATTCTACGATGCTGTCTGCCTTTGAGCCGTTTTACTCTGGTGTTTTGGTGGTGCACCCTCTTCGATCATCTGTCATTTGGCATTCTTTCTAAGCGTCCTGCCTAGCGTAGCATGTACATTTTTTTTTCCTTCTGCTACTATCGTGTGATCCCGAAATAGACTAGACTCTATGCAATTCCTGGTTGGTTCTTATTCTCCATCCCTATCCATTATTTGTTGGTCCATTTCCGGATTACTTTTCTCTACCAAGTTTTCAATAGCTTTTCTTCAGTATTTGTCAGTGTCCATGTTTTACTTGTATATGGTACAACTGGTCTGATTAAAGTCATACATAATTTAAAAGTTAATTTTTGTTTCTTGTAATGTTTTTTCTGTCTTTTTGAGTATTTTCTGACTAGTAAATTATGCCGTGTTTCCAGTCGATATTGTTTCTTTCTTTTTGAGTATTTTCTGACTAGTAAATTATGCCGTGTTTACAGTCGATATTGTTTCTTTCTTTTTGAGTATTTTCTGACTAGTAAATTATGCTGTGTTTCCAGTCGATATTGTTTCTTTCTTTTTGAGTATTTTCTGACTAGTAAATTATGCCGTGTTTACAGTCGATATTGTTTCTGTCTTTTTGAGTATTTTCTGACTAGTAAATTATGCCGTGTTTCCAGTCGATATTGTTTCTTTCTTTTTGAGTATTTTCTGACTAGTAAATTATGCCGTGTTTCCAGTCGATATTGTTTCTGTCTTTTTGAGTATTTTCTGACTAGTAAATTATGCCGTGTTTCCAGTCGATATTGTTTCTTTCTTTTTGAGTATTTTCTGACTAGTAAATTATGCCGTGTTTACAGTCGATATTGTTTCTTTCTTTTTGAGTATTTTCTGACTAGTAAATTATGCCATGTTTCCAGTCGATATTGTTTCTTTCTTTTTGAGTATTTTCTGACTAGTAAATTATGCCGTGTTTCCAGTCGATATTGTTTCTTTCTTTTTGAGTATTTTCTGACTAGTAAATTATGCCGTGTTTCCAGTCGATATTGTTTCTGTCTTTTTGAGTATTTTCTGACTAGTAAATTATGCCGTGTTTCCAGTCGATATTGTTTCTTTCTTTTTGAGTATTTTCTGACTAGTAAATTATGCCGTGTTTCCAGTCGATATTGTTTCTTTCTTTTTGAGTATTTTCTGACTAGTAAATTATGCCATGTTTCCAGTCGATATTGTTTCTTTCTTTTTGAGTATTTTCTGACTAGTAAATTATGCCGTGTTTCCAGTCGATATTGTTTCTTTTATTTCTATTCGTAATTCATTTCTTTTATTTCATAAAGTTCCAAGGAATTTGACTTGATTTATTTTCTCAAAAGTCTGGTTTCTAATTTAAATGATTTCATCTTTCTATTGGATTCACTTGGGCCGGAGACCCAGACTTTTATTTACCGATCTATGTTTTCTGTGGGGTAAATCTTTACAGTAATGCTTTGGCTTTGGGCACCAGCAAAATTGACTTAAAAACTAAATATGCAAACGTAGCACACCAGAAAATGGCGTAGTTTGAGAGGGGCCTAAGCATAAAAATCATAATCCTATCTACATGCCGATAAATTGTGACAATTATATGTGGTGACAGTGGGATATAGTACATCAATTAAAATTCAACTGTCAGACGTAATGTCTGATTGTCAATAGTATTCCAGACATGTGCGGCGACATTGAAAGTAACGTTTCATGGAAAATAAAGACAAGTGAATTATTTGCACAGTAAAAACTAAAAAAGTACATGACATAAGTGATGTTGTCTATTTATAGTTTCATTCTTGTAACTTGAACTTGGAAAAGCGCGTTGACTTGTGTACGGATGGTACCTTGGGCATGACGGGATATGTGAAAACGTTTTGTCTCACTGGTGCGACAAATGTTTACGCCCATAAGCTCTCTTCTTAAAAGTCATCTGTTAATGGCCTACTTTTACAGAAACATTTTCAGGGAAAACCTGACAGATGAGACACAAACTATTTATGCATATAAAAAATATATATACCAAGATTTGATTATAATCACAGAAAATAAAAATTCAAACGTTTTGGCAAAATGCCTTCATCGGTACTAAACAACAACAACAACAAACAAACAAACGAAGACTTTTCAAACTGTAATTACAAGGTTTTTACTTATACAATTGTCATTTAAAGGTTAGGGCTGATACAACTGTCTTTTAAAAGGATTGGACTCATACAACTGTCAATTAAAAGCTTTTGTGGGGATAAAGGATTCATTTAAACTTTTTGGACTGATACAAGTGTCATTTAAAGTTTTTCGTCTTGACAAATGTCGCAATTAAACTTAATGTGAATGGTTTTAACTGATACATCTATTAATATTGCAAATTTCTTTAAAGACTTAACATAAAGAGCTGTCATTGTAACAAATGTCATTAAACATTTTTGGCCTGGACAACTGTCAATCTGATAAGGGTAGCTTTAAGGTTTGGCTTTTGCATTTAAAAGTTTTTGACTGAAATAAATATCTTTTAATATGTTCCATCTTGCAACTGTGTTAGCAAAGTTTCTCTGGACATTGTCATTTTAACACAATGACAATAAACACATGCAATTAACACAAACAACTTATGCCAGTTGACCTAAATTCGTTCTGACAAAAAATATGTATCCATTTTGCCAATGTTTTCTCCATTACAAAATGCTACATATTGTTTTCTGGAAAATATACTAGAATATGTATAAAATTATAAATTACCAGATGTTTGATATGCATAAGACAAGACGAGTCTACACATCTTTGTTTTCTATTCCAGCTGAGTTAGTTCCAGATAAAAGACAACACAAAGTAGACACTCAAGATGGCAACCAAGGAAATTTTGTTAGTAGCTTTCCTGGTTATCGGTCATCTTGAACAGGTTCAAGGTAAAAAGATTTACTTATAAAAACACATGACTAAGTCTAGTTTCGTGAATGATCATGACTGTGTCAGAGCAAGCATATTTCGTGCACGATTGTGTTTAAAAGACATTCGTTTCTTACATACCAAGGCAAACTAAGGAAGATTGTGTTTTAAAGTTATTAGGAGTTCTGAAATATTTTTGGCATATTGGTAATGTAATAAATGTAACACGTGTATGCAGACATCGAAGGGAAATGGAGGTGATAAGACATAAGATGACTTAAAATGGGGAGAAATTATTCCCATCCAATACTAGACATGCTTATGAAATATGGGTATGCCACCAAAAATGTCCTTGAATTCTCTTTATATTACATTTGGTTAATCTGCCTGCCCCACCTATTTCTACCACTCTCCACAAATGTTATCCCTTTATATTCATTTACTTTCTCCAGCATGCGTTTCTCCATCCGCTTCTAAACATGCCCGCAACATTCTAATTTTGAAATGGAAACTCCTTCATAAACTGGAGGATTAGCTTCAGCTACATTTTAAAACTTTTAGAATCCCCATCCCCTAAATAGCCAGAATAAGTCAGATTATACTTTTTTTTTGAACGGCGAAAGATTTTTAAAATGCCTTTATATTCCATCTGACCAGATATACCTTGGTGATTTGATTCGCATTCACCGGCATCCATATGGATTTCAAACCACCCTTGATATTCAGAAATATCAGAAAATCTCTTCTTGGCTTTAGCACATTTATCACAGTAGTTGCTACTCACATGAGTGTCAGCTACTTTAGAGGGCCCTTTATTAGCATTTAATGATAAAACAGTAGCTACTCACATGAGTATCAACTACTTTAGAGGGCCCTTTATTAGCATTTAATGATAACACAGGAGCTACTCACATGAGTATCAACTACTTTGGAGGGCCCTTATTAGCATTTACTGATAACATAGTAGCTACTCACATGAGTATGAACTACTGTAGCAAGCCAGGGTAGGAATTTTTTGTTTTTGTTTACAAGTGAAGACAGAGGGTTTTTAAGAGAAGCTCTGTGATTGGCGGAAATCTCTTACGGCAAGGGATATCCTGTTCTAGCAACTAATGAAATTTGATGTAATTTTATGGTCTTTTTCCTTTAAAGTAAAAATGGCGTATCGTTGAATTTCATTAATGTTGGTGAAAAAATTATTAAAATCGGATAATTAGAAGAAAAGTTATAAGCATTTTAAAATTGTTGCATAATTAATTAGGTAATTTTGTTTATACCTTGCTAACTTTAAAAAAAATAAATTAAAATACTTATGTTGCTTTTATTAAAAAAATTAAAAGATAGTTATGTTTGGAAGTGAATATACTTCATGGATAAATGGTTTTCTAATATTAGTTTTTTTACCAAAAAATTGAGATTTTATAGGTTTAACCTGCACTTAAGTGAAGGCGATGTGTTAATGCACAGCTCATCCGATGGAGCTGCATGCTTAAGCTCAAACCCTGGATAGAATATGTGTGTTAGTTAATAATACGTGGTTGCAAACAAGTAATTAAATAAGAAAAAGGGCAAAGACAAATGTTGAAGAACACAATACAAACCTACGTTTAGAAATGATTATTTTAATCCTTTAAGGTTTCAAGCAATTTTTGATTTAATTTGCAGATAATAAACTGCGATTGGGATATGGTGCCTGGGATATTTATATTTCACTACAAAAATGATCGCAGGGACAATTTTACTAATTGAGAAGGTGGTGGAGTCCTATTAATATGTTCATGAAATAAGTGAATTAAAATAATACTTGAATCTACGATTTTTTTTACTTAAATGACATACATTTGGTGTTTTATGTTTTAATTTGTTTAAGCGTGTTGCTTGACAGATTTATATTAAAGGTTTAAAATTTACATTATATCAAAACAATAATTTTGATGTTTGTAATAAACCAGTTCTTATTTAATTATTATTATTATTATTATTCAAGCGGTCTTGTAGATCACAGTACACCACCTTACAGTTAGGGTCACCTGCGCTTCACATAAAATTAGCATTTACATAAAATTATTCATTTAAAACAGCTTTGTAAAAAGATTGACCTCGACAACCCAAACACTATTTACCCCTATCTAGACGGCACACAACAGCCTCGAGCGTTGTTTATAAGTCAGAGTGGTGAGATTGTTTCGGTAGAGTAGAGTTTCAAGAGACTTGTTTTGAAAGCTTGGTTGGTCGGTATATTGCATATGTGTAATGGGAGAGAATTCCATTGTTTGGGGGCACAGAAAGAGAACAATTGTTCACTGAAGGTTTTAGTGCATGTCCTGGAAACAGAAAGAATACGCGTGTCTGCGGAAGAACTAAGCTGTTGAAATAGTGAATACACATAAAGAATACGTGTGTCTGCGGAAGAACTAAGCTGTTGAAATTGTGAATACACATAAAGAATACGTGTGTCTGCGGAAGAACTAAGCTGTTGAAATGGCGAATACACAGAAAGAATACGCGTGTATGTGGAAGAACTAAGCTGTTGAAATGGTGAATACACATAAAGAATACGTGTGTCTGCGGAATAACTAAGCTGTTGAAATGGTGAATACACAGAAAAAGCCCAGTAAGATAATAAGGACAGAGTTGTGACAGAGAACAAACATCTTATATCTATGCGTGCCTGGAGAATAGCGCCAATGAAGTTCTTTAAGTAGCGGATAAACATAACAAGTTTACGCTTGACAAAATGTTCAATCTTACTCCATATTTGTGTACGAGCCGTAAGATCGTAATATCCTTGTAATGACAAGCAATGTGAAATGCGATGGTCTATGCCCTGCCTCATAGTATGGATCAGCGTAAACACTGCACTAATACCAATACACTAACTCTAACCAGTTAGTTGTGCAACAATTTTTATTCTTCACAATTAACAATAGTGTATTTATGTTTTGGAGTGTTCAGAACTATGTACAGGGGTGGGGGGATCCAACATTACGCTAACTGGCCAACGGTATGGGTCCATCAAGCAGCGGATGGTCTTTAAATAGATTTTGTTATCAGTCCGGACCTGGCGGATACCGTCCAACTGACCAAACAAAGAATCAGTCGTGTCAGATTGGCCGGGACCACAATTGTGGTGATTGTTTATGACCTATTACGTGGTGCGAGACATAGGATTGGGAGAACAACTGACCAATCAAAGGGTCAGTGGTGTCAGATTGCCTGTGACGCCATTTCGGTGCTGGGGTAAGACCAATTACGTTGTGTAAGACATATGCATGGGAGATCAACTGACCAATCAAAGGGTCAGTGGTGTCAGATTGCCTGTGACGCCATTGCGGTGCTGGGGTAAGACCAATTACGTGGTGTGAGACATTATGAATGGGATTGGGGCCCTGGGAAGAATCTCTATGGACGTGGGACTTATAAAAGGGACAGTTAGACGGGACTAGGAGGAGAACTCAACTGGACATACAAGTGGACAGAAGGGAGTACTCCTGAACGGAAGAGATAGAGACGGACCGGGACAGTCGGAGTTGAGTACGACATAGAGAGTGAAAGAGAGAGAAAGTGAAGTCAAAGGATAAAACAATTAAAAGTTCAAAGACTATAACCATCGTTGAGTTTTCGAATTGGTGCAGTACGAGTGAGCAAGGCCAATGTTATCAACCAGATAAATAATTGAGAGAACCAGTGACGAATAAGGTTCTCTACAATATATATATTAATGAAGTTACAACCTAACAAACTAAGCAACATCCTCTTTTCTAACGGCCATCTACATACCACCAATACAACTGCTAAACTAAGACGTCATTTCCCCCTACCCAAATGCATCACAACATTGTCTCACAATATATATAGCTACACATATAATATCTAACTAACCATGTTTTACGTACCACCATCACAACATTGATATCATACCCTTGACAATGCTGTTGATGATAATGTCGTGGAAAGTTGAAATAATTTGTTTCAATTTGCTCTATTAATTTGACGACACATTCCTTCAAGCAGTCTCGCATTTGTATTAGAATATTGCATACATTATTAGTCAATAAAACTCACAACAATTCATTGATTAAATACTTATGAAACTATTTTATTAATGTTATAAATATTAAGTCTTTTTTTTTTTCAGCTGAATGCAATATTTCATTGGTGTTTTTTAATCATTTTGACCCCGGACAATTAACAGATGATGTTGGAATTGTGAAAGACTGGGTAAACTCAACAAATTTAATAATAATTGCAGAGTATCACTAGTGACACTCCTTCTATCTCTAGTAAAAGTTCGATAATTTCTTAGATAAAGAGTTAATTAAATTAAAATAAATTTTATGGATCTCTGGAAGTTATTTTGAAAACCAATGTTGAGGTTAAAAGCCCTTCAGCACCAGGTCATAGTGTGGGAAGTAATTCAGCACTAGGACATGATGTTGGAAGTAGTGCAACACCAGGTCATGATGTGGGTTTTGTTGTACAAAGAATATTTCCTTAGCATGATTGAATATTAACGGCCCACTAAAGTCCGTTGAAAAAATTGTCCTCTTAACATGTCATTTCAAGTATGAGTCTGTCAGCAACTGACAAAAGTTTTCATACTATTTAGAGTTTAGAAAGTGGTAACACTATTTTATACTGAAAATGCGTATGGCCTAAAAACTAATAATGATTTATTTATATTTTTCATTATATTTGATTTTAGAACAAATAAATGGCTTTTAGAAAGCAATATTTACTGATTCATTTTACTTTCGTGACTTAATTAGCAAGACGTGTTTTCATTTTTATTAGAGGTTCTCGCGGGCTCAAAAGTTTTTGTTGATATTTCTGCTATATTCTAATCAGTTCTATATGTATTAGTAACGTCATTAGGGTTGCCGTCACCCAGTGCCGTAAACTCATGTACTTTTTCACTAGACGGCAACTGCCAGTGTTGTACCTCACAGACGCTATATTTAAATGTAGACATTTAACAATTTAAAACATTGAATAAAAATTTAAAAAATAAATGGATCATCTTATTATTATAATTTATTTCATGATTTACCTTGAAACTCCATCTCGGCTCCCTCGGCCTCGGGTTGGGAAAGCACGTGTTACTTTGAGCTCTTCTTAAGGTAACATTGAATTATTTGGTCAATGTAACAATTTCTATAGATCTTGAATATTTGATCCACAGGACTGTTACAATGCCTTCGCTAATGATCCAAGATATTACCTTGCAAGTTATGATTATAACACTCATCATTGTGAACTTTCTACAAACCCATCGACAAGCTTCTCTTATGCATACAATTGCTATGTCTTGAAAAAGGAATGCGACGGTAAGTAGGAATGCAAAAAAAAAATCCTTTAAACAGGACTTGGGGGAGAACTCCATCGGATAGGAAAGTGAAAATTTAAAAACTGATTTTTTTTTTAAAATTTGCAATCATGAGAAGTATTGAGAAAAGCGATGCATGTAAGATACTGCGAAAACATTCGATAATAAAAACTGCATATCCCGGAAAAGTATTTGAAGTACGTATATTTAAATTATTGGTTCTTAAATAAATAAAAACATTTTTTTATAAATAATATTATTTCGACCCGTTGCCAAAAACAGTAATCTAAAATATAGCTTTTTTTTTTCATTTTTAAAAACTAACTTTAAGTTTGAATAATACGATAACTTTCCAGTTTATTTTTTAAGTCTATATTAGCTTTAACTTTCTACGCTGATTTAGTAGATACAAAAAGACAATATTTATACTTGTGAATGACTTTAGATTAATATTGCAATTTTTTATTTTTTTTATGTTAACAAGTTTCCACTGCAATCAAGGGATATGACGTCATATAAAATTAAATGATTAGCTATGATTTTATCAATCTCAATTTCGGTGTTTGTTTTTTTCCTTTGTATTACCTTATTAAAAGATTTGTATTTTAATAAATCGAGTTCTAGGTGTCACTTTGATTCTTTTAAATGCTATCCCAGGTCACTTTGTCTAAAATGATGTCGTGATACTAAAAATAGATTGTAAACTAATGTTGTAAATAATTTTTTTGAATATTTTGCTAATTATGAAAGTAATGGGTGAATTCTGGGATTATATCCTTCTTAAAGATTGCAATGCTAGCTTCTAGTTACTACAGCTACACATTGTATGTTTGTAATGTTAGCTTACTCACGAAAATAATAATAAACAGGATTGTTAATCCCAACGTATTAAAAATGATACATTTTAGACGTTAGCTCATTGAGGTATACGTTTTTTAAGTATAGTAAGTTTGGTCAGTTTCGTTAGTTTGGTCAGTATGATCATTGTGAATTGCTAGATGACTGAATAGATAAGTTTGGTCAGTTTCGTTAGTTTGGTCCGTATGATCATTGTGAATTGCTAGATGACTGAATAGATAAGTTTGGTCAGTTTCGTTAGTTTGGTCAGTATGATCATTGTGAATTGCTAGATGACTGAATAGATAAGTTTGGTCAGTTTCGATAGTTTGGTCAGTATGATCATTGTGAATTGCTAGATGACTAAATAGATAAGTTTGGTCAGTTTCGTTAGTTTGGTCAGTATGATCATTGTGAATTGCTAGATGACTGATTAGATAAGTATGGTCAGTTTCGTTAGTTTGGTCAGTTTCGTTAGTTTGGTCAGTATGATCATTGTGAATTGCTAGATGACTGAATAGATAAGTTTGGTTAGTTTGGTCAGTATGATCATTGTGAATTGCTAGATGACTGAATATATTTAATTTTTCACTTTTTTAAACATGTTTTTTAATACTTTGCCTGTTTTTTTTTTAAGTGGATACCACAGCAACCCCAGAATATATCACTGTGACGACACCACCTACCACTGTGACGACACCACCTACCACTGTGACGTCACCAACTACCACTGTGACGACACCACCTACCACTGTGACGACACCACCTACCACTGCGACGACACCACCTACAACTGTGACGACACCACCTACCACTGTGACGACACCACCTACCACTGTGACGACACCACCTACCACTGTGACGACACCACCTACCACTGTGACGACACCAGCTACCACTGTGACGACACCAACTACCACTGTGACGACACCACCTACCACTGTGACGACACCAACTACCACTGTGACGACACCAACTACCACAAAGACGACGCCAAATACCACAGGTAATCATTATATCCTAATACCTATTTCTGTTATTTCAATTTATTCAATCACTTTACAAGTCTGTGCCTTATTTTCTTAACAAATACGTTAACCCCTAGTTGATCGCATTCATAAACCTCACTGTAAGTGGCGTCCCGAAAAATTAGTACAATAAGAACATTAAAATCCACTAAATATGAAAATATTTTAGAAATACAAATTTCCTGTTTATATTCCAATATTATTTTCATCAACGTACTGAAAAGTAAATTTTATGTGTGTCAGATTGAAACTGTCATTCTTTGTTCTAGTTCAATGGGCGTTTCCTTACTGTTTTAGATGTTATGTTTCCTTACTGTTATAGATGTTATGTTTCCTTACTGTTATAGATGTTATGTTTCCTTACTGTTATAGATGTAATGTTTCCTTACTGTTATAGATGTTATTGTTACTAACAATACGTATTTGTATTTAAACACATGTGTGCACAAATAACCTTAAAGCTGACCGCGTTAAACAAACATTTAACCTCATCCGACGTGTTGGATGATTTAGTTTTGCGAAGCAACGGTTACACGAACACAACGTGCGCGGTGGACCCGTGAGAAATGCCAGTTAATGGGTGCAGTTGGAGCAGAGATGAGGATGCAACACATACAGGTATAACAGCTCTAATGCCTGAAAAGGTAAAATCAAAAACGTTCTATATTGTCCTAAAATACTTAGATTCATAACCATGATGATATTATGTATGTGTTATACTGACATCGTTAGTGTGTTAAACTAAATTCAAGGATCTTTAAAATTAAATCTATTGTGTGTCATTTTGCCACAATTTCTCTATTATTTTAATGTTGTGGATGTGTTGTATTGACATCATTTGGTATCACTATTTTGTTGTACATTTGTTTTTCATTGTTTTGAAGTATCATTTTATGGTATTTTTAGCACTGGTTTGTTGTATGTTTTGTTGTATGTTTGTTGTATGTTTTGTTGTATGTTTTGTTGTATGTTTTGTTGCATGTTTTGTTGTATGTTTTGTTGTATGTTTTGTTGTATGTTTTGTTGCATGTTTTGTTGTATGTTTTGTTGTATGTTTTGTTGTATGTTTTGTTGTATGTTTTGTTGTATGTTTTGTTGTATGTTTTGTTGTATGTTTTGTTGTATGTTTTGTTGTATGGTTTGTTGTATGTTTTGTTGTATGTTTTGTTGTATGTTTTGTTGTATGTTTTGTTGTATGTTGTGTTGTATGGTTTGTTGTATGTTTTGTTGTATGTTTTGTTGTATGTTTTGTTGTATGTTTTGTTGTATGTTTTGTTGTATGTTTTGTTGTATGTTTTGTTGTATGTTTTGTTGTATGTTTGTTGTATCTTTTGCTGTATTAATTTTTAGCATTCTTCTGTTCAATTGTTTTTCGTAATAATTTTAATATTTGTTTTGTGGTATTGTTGCATTTTTCAAAAATAATTACTAATATCCCTTATATATGTTTTGCTTCTTTCATGGCTGCTCCGTTTGACTACCAGCTCTTCCACTACTCAACATGTTTGATATTAATATTACTGAGTGAAAGAAAGTTGTTTAGCAGCAAGAGTCTTGTGGGATGGTTCCGTTTGACTACCAGCTCTTCCACTACTCAACATGTTTGATATTAATAGTACTGACTGAAAGAAAGTTGTTTAGCAGCAAGAGTCTTGTGGGATGGTTCAAAGGTCAAAGGTTGAACTTTTTTTTTTTTTTTCACAGAAGAGACAAGTATATTAATCAATGAAGAGCCACGGAAATAGTGTAGGACTATCTGTAGGACTGAATGTAGGACTATCTGTAGGACTGAATGTAGGACTATCTGTAGGACTATCTGTAGGACTGAATGTAGGACTATCTGTAGGACTATCTGTAGGACTATCTGTAGGACTATCTGTAGGACTGAATGTAGGACTATCTGTAGGACTGAATGTAGGACTATCTGTAGGACTGAATGTAGGACTATCTGTAGGACTGAATGTAGGACTATCTGTAGGACTATCTGTAGGACTGAATGTAGGACTATCTGTAGGACTGAATGTAGGACTATCTGTAGGACTGAATGTAGGACTATCTGTAGGACTGAATGTAGGACTATCTGTAGGGCTGAATGTAGGACTATCTGTAGGACTGAATGTAGGACTATCTGTAGGACTGAATGTAGGACTATCTGTAGGACTGAATGTAGGACTTGTGTTTAATTGCCGGCAGGTAGGATTTAGGACTCTCTGTAAGACTGACTGTAACACTTGTGTGTAATTGTCTGCAGGTAAGATGTAGGACTGTCTGTAAGACTGACTGCATGTCTAGTTTTTAATTGCCTGCATGTAGTGTGTAGTACTGTCTGTAGTACTGACTGTATGATTAGTGTTTAATTGCTTGCAGGTAGAATGTAGGACTGTCTGTAGAACTAATGTTTTGTGCCATGCCTCACTTCAGCCTTTTTAAAATTCGTATGCCCCATGTATCATATATATAATTTTTAATATTAAAAAAGGGATGTTCACTGAAGAAACTTTATTGATAGGTTTTAGGAAGAAATCACTAGGAAATTGGTGAGGAATCATAGTAAATAAATTTTCAAAACATATATGAAGAACTGACATTCAACTACGAAATAATTTTAATGAAATATGTTTCTATATTATTTGAAGTATTAGTAATTATTTATTGTTTGTTGTTAGTGAGATGTTTTTTCTTGATGCTTGCTGCAAAGAAATTTTATGTTAGGTTCCAATACAATTACCTTCATTCTCAAGTCTCCCCGTTGCGTTATATTCAGCAATTTGTTTTATTTTTTCCAAGCAAATTATTTATTGCACTAAATCCACATTCAGCTAAATATTAAGATGCAAACGATAACAATTGTTTTCTTGCACATTTGTTTGAATTTGGATTTTTTATTTATGTTTCGTCACAAAGTTTATTTCATCGATCACTTTATATTAAATGCAGTTTTAACAGACTCATCATTTTGCATTTCTGCGAGTTCTTCATGATACTGCATATATAAAGTATCAGTTAAATCTACTAACATTGGCTGCACCATCCAAATTAATAGATTTTTACAACATTTTTAGTGATCGCTCACATTATGTTGACACTTTTATGATTCTCCTTTTAAAACGCAAGTTAAATCATATTAGACGGTTGGTTATCAAGTTTAAGATATCTCATTTTCGAATTGCATCCATAAACAATTAAAATGCCTCCCCATTGGGGTGTGGGACCTACGTTGGGCAACACCGATATATATGGCATTAAGACGGTGGAGGCGTTGGCGTTGAAGACTTGTCGTTATGTCACCTTGTCGTGTAGTTACCTTGTCGTTTTGTCACCTTGTCGTGTAGTTACCTTGTCGTTTTGTCACCTTGTCGTGTAGTTACCTTGTCGTTATGTCACCTTGTCGTGTAGTTACCTTGTCGTTTTGCCACCTTGTCGTTTTTTATTTGTTGTTTTGTCATGGAACCGAGACATTCTTTACAGTGCTATATGAGACTTCTTAAGTACTTCTATATGGCAATTACAATGTATGTCTTGTATGAAGATGTTTAAGGGAGTTTTATTTAAGCATATTATTTTAATTATTAAACTGTCAAGTTATCATTTGATTTTTTTTTTCTTTTATTAATGTTTATAAAAAAAAGAAACATTTTTCCTTTTAATAGTTTCTTAATATTAATACGTTACGATATAACATCAATTTTACTTGATTCTTAGGAAACTGCTGTTTTGACTTAACGTTCCCCATAAGTTACGATATAACATCAATTTTTCTTGATTCTTAGGAAACTGCTGTTTTGACTTAACGTTCCCCATAATTTACGATATAACATCAATTTTTCTTGATTCTTAGGAAACTGCTGTTTTGACTTAACGTTCCCCAGAAATGACGGAAAGACTCAAGTCAGTGTTCTGACATCATATTTAGACTCTCGTAAAAATTGAATGTTGAACTTTGGCAGTGTGTGGAGACCTTGTTTTCAAAATCAACTTTTAAAATGCACAGTCACGGTATCCCTGGCTCAGGTAGCGTAACTTTGATAAAATATCAAATTATGTATTATCTTAAAGCAGAGTATTTATATTGTATGGAGTAATGTTTGGTTTATGCTTGATCCAGACATCAGATCCAGTTACCTACAGTATCTCAGCTATCCCAATTTAACAGGAACAAACTTAAGGAACGGCGGATGTATCCAGCACAGCATTGATTTGAAAAACAATATGTTGGCAAGAAAAAATAATACAACTAAATTGGTTAAAATTGTTGGTATCATATCGTGATTTAAAATCAAACACGTCATTTATTTCTAGCTATCTTTTATTTTTCTCCGATTTATTTTATGTTCATGTCTTTTGTACATTTTGAAACGTGATCATTTTATTTCAGCCTAATTATCAAATCTTTTTATAACATAGGTTCATTCTTTCGGTCATCTGTTGGTCATTTCTATCAAAGGTTAATTGTTTGGGCCATCTGTTGACCTACCTATCAGAGATGAATGAATTATTTCAGCCATCTGTTGGCCTCTTTTATCTTCACAATAAATAGATGCACAATCTACATGCATCTCCAATTTCTACATATATCTTCATGATATATATCGTTATAATTTAAGTATATCTCCAAAATATATCTCCACAATCTAAATACAGTATTACGTGACATACGCGTGCCCTAACATACGCGTGCCCTGACATACGAGATTTTTGTTACATTAGCCGTCGAGCGAGCGATGTTTTGCTTTATAATACGAGAACAATTTGAGATTCGAGGACCTGGGTCAGCGGCACGGCTGGCTGCACACGACACAACAGTTTTGCCTCGTCCATATCACATATTCCCGCGCCTCAGTCAGTGCACTTGTTTGCCTCGCTGTCAAAGAATCTTGAGGCTCAGTCAGTGTACTTGTTTGCCTCGCTGTCAAAGAATCTTTGATAAGTTGTGCTCACTTATTGTGCTTTTTGTGCATTTACAGTACTTTATCACATTTATTTTTATAACCATGGGTCCTAAGAAAGTGAGTGGAAAGGTCATTGCTCAGAAGAAAGTGAGTGGAAATGTCATTGCTCAGAAGAAAGTGAGTGGAAAGGTTATTGCTCAGAAGAAAGTGAGTGGAAAGGTAATTGCTCAGAAGAAAGTGAGTGGAACGGTAATTGCTCAGAAGAATATGTTGACTATTGAATTAAAGCGTGAAATCATAAAAAAAAACATGAGCTATGTTTGCCGGTGTAGTACTTCAACGATATGCACTGAAAAACAACTTAACTGGTGTGGCATTTTGGGGCTGGAACGGATCAATGGTATTTCAATTAATTTCTTTTGGTAAAATTGCTTTGAGATACAAACTCATTATCATACGAGCAATCTCATGGAACGAATTAAATTCCATTCACGAGGTACCGATGCATTTCTTTTCTTCACCGAATTTCCTTCATTAAATCCTAATTTATTTTGTCCACTTGTCCTGCAGCTGGTTTTTATTTGATCCAATCGACGTCTTTTCTTTGAAATGGGAAAACCATGAATTCAAGCAAATGCCAAGTTGACCAACCACCTAGGGGAAAAGATCTTATCAATAACAAGTTGACCAACCACCTAGGGGAAAAGATCTTATCAATAACAAGTTGACCAACCACCTAGGGGAAATATCTTATTAATAACAAGTTGACAAACCACCTAGAGGAAAAGATCTTATCAATAACAAGTTGACCAACCACCTAGGGGAAAAGATCTTATCAATAACAAGTTGACCGACCACCTAGGGGAAACGATTTTATCAATAACAAGTTGACCAACCACAAAGGGGAAAAGATATTATTAATAACAAGTTGATTGCTTCCAGCTTTGAACGAACTTGTGTAACAAGAAAAACTGCTTTGTTTTGTAGACCCAGCTTTCTGACCGCATTTCGGCTTTAGTATTTCTTTATCAGCTACAACAAAATCATGCAGATTTGTAATCCATTATGTAACTGCTGAA
Organism: Omphiscola glabra; assembly: GCA_964017045.1. Classification (NCBI taxonomy): domain Eukaryota; kingdom Metazoa; phylum Mollusca; class Gastropoda; family Lymnaeidae; genus Omphiscola; species Omphiscola glabra. Next base: position 1,530,914 of record OZ024806.1, on the reverse strand, counting down.
TTTTTTGTAAAATTTATTATTCTTAATAATGACTGTTTTCTACATTTTTTTAAAAGAAATATTGTAAATCATAATTCAAATTAAGTTTTCATATGTTTAAATAATTTAATTTTGAATCCACATTTTTCTATTAACAAATGTATCTGTACCATGAATGACACAAAGATAACAATTTTAAAATTTTACACTATTTTTACACGGTTGAACAAATTGAAAAGTTTCTAGAACTAAAATGTTTGTCGATTTTGTTTAGATAATTTTTATTTTTACATGTAAATGTTAGTTTACAAGAAAATCGTTTTTAAAAGTCACAAGTTAAGATTATAAGTTCAATTAAAGTTTGTAACCTGATATTTTTAGATGTGTTGTTTGTTGTGAATTTAAAAAAAAAAAACAATTGTTTTGTTGACATTTACAGCAATCATTAGATTTATTTTTTTTATTATATAAACTTTGATAAATCGAACCACTAACTTATTCAATCTTTCTGGATCTGTATGTTTTTAAACATATCGCACGATAAGAGCAGATCTGAGAGATAAGAATGATGAACTTATTCATATGTTGTTTAGAATCTTCTTCATTGATTTTTGACATTGTTATGAAATTATAATACGACCATTTGAAGCTGTATTCTCATAAGTGTTTATCTTTTACATTGTTATAAGTGATTTATTGTATTGATCTTTCATTGAGTCTATGCACAGAAATTTTATGAAATAATTTTATTTTAAATCATTGTATTTTGAATTTCTTTATTTTAACTATCTATTTCATAATTTATTTGACGCACTATTTCATATTGCATTTGGAAAATTTTGCGCCATTGAATTGAACAATCTTAAAGCTCAAAGATTGGATGGGTGAAGTTGTCTACCATCTTTTCCAGCTAGTTATTATCTCCCAGCTTTATTTTTGTACCGCGCTTCAAGCCTTTGGGGATGAAGCGTGATTTTTCAAATGAACTTTATTATTATTATTATTCTTACATATTTTTAAAATAATAATACAAATAAAGTTCATTTAAAAAACACGCTTCATCTCTAATTAATTTGATGTATGTTACTGCGGTAATTCATGACAAAGGTTTACAAATCTCAACAAGTTCCTTTTTTATGTAGTCTGCCAACTTATTACATTACATTTTTATCATGATTGTAAAGATTGAGTTCACAATTTTCATTACTAACAAAAAAAATTAAATAGAAGAATTTTTACATTAGTACCTGGTGTGCAATCAAAATTCAAGTAGTATGGAAATAACCTAAATATCCGTACGTCAGTTACTAAAAACAATATTTAAGGTAAGTTGATTCCTAAAAATAAGTATCAAAGCTAAACATTGTAAACAATATGTTCAGCACTACAGCATCAGCATGGTAATTTTACACATTAAGTTCCTTCTCCCAATTTTAACCGTTAAGGATAATTTATGAGGAACTGTGTTCAAGCCATGTGAATTATTTTGTTTTTGCTGGCATCCGCCTGTACCAATGTGACGATGGTGTGGACTTCGCAGGACGAATTCCACAAGGAATGGGATTATTGCTCTAGGATTATAAGATGGTTCTCAACAGCAAATCGCCCCTCTCCACGCCGCTGGATAAACCCAGGGGTATAACATCAGGTGCATGATACTGCTTGGCACCAGTGGCGTCGAAGGAGTTGTCGGATTGTTTCATTGAAACAATGTTATCCGCCTACGGGACTCCATCTCCGGGTTGCTGGTGATGTTTTTTCTTGGCTGGGCTTTGTTGAGGATTAAACTCCAGACCATTTACTGGAGATTTGCTCAGTTTAGACCACTCGGCCACACTGCACGCCTAAATAAATAAATATATTTGAATTAAAATAAATTAAATATATATTGAACAAGATATCACTTTGTTTATGCTTTACAAAAGATAGAACGCATTCGTCGATGTTTCGGCTAAATGTTAAACTTGTCTTTCAGAATATTACAAATTAACAAAACTTTTCTTTCGTTACAATTTTTCGTACTTAACATATAAGTTTGTTAAATAAAAATATGTGATTATAATTAACATGAGAAAATAGAAAAAATACCACTCAATAATAATGGAATGAATATCTCAATATTGTTTTATTTATTTTCATATCTAAATTTGAAATTGTAGAAAATACAATTTAATATTATACACACTTGTTATTGATTTTATTATACATCTATACTAATATTGTCATTCCATTGTTCAATAATTTTAATTATATATCTGTATGTTGTTATTCATCCTTCATATTCGAAGATGACCAGGGCTAGAGTTCACGGTGTGTGCGCAGGTTGCCTTTCAGTCCTGATTGTACCACGAAAGCTTTCCCGCAAATGGTACACACGTTGTTTTGGAGGTCCTAGTGGAATTTATGTGGATTCTGCTTTTCCTTGCCGTGCTCCTACTTTAGGCGTAAGATGTGTGCTTATTTACTGAGGATTTTGCTCCGACATAGAGTCCACAACACCACCTTGCACAGTACATAGCAGGTGTATCCCGCGAATCAAGGTCAAAATCCATGAGAGAAACTTTTAGGTTTTTTTTCTGCCCACCATCAAAGCGTTTCTCAATGAAGCGTTTTCCGAACATTAAGGTTTGATTAGTTATTGATGACAACAAATAAAAATGTTCTTTGATTAAATTATTTATATTCATTATCAGCATATTCATAGCAATTCTTACCAATATTTTAAATTAGAACTATTTAACGCGCAAAATTTAAAATCTTTCAGCTTGGGTTATTACATTATGGGCATTGACCAACTTCGGCAAAAACAATAGTAACTTTCGTCTGCTGCAAGAGATAAACTGTACAAAGACCTTACCATCTTTTGCGTGTATGCCAGCTACTGTCTCCATAATAGCTTTCATAACTGTGATCTGCTTCAAGCATTTTCCCAAGTTTTCTACAGCAAGCCTGAGCCAGTGAAGACAACAATGTACAAGGAGATTATTGTTTTTGCTAGTCGTAGGCGTACTCTTTTAATGGCGGTCAGTGTTGTTTCTAGTTATCCGTCAGAGCTGGTCCTATTCTTTCCACTTGGCCCTGACAACACATCGAATGAAGTACCTCTCCTGGGTTATGTATGAATGTGCCATTGCTAATACGATGTTTCGTGGTGAAGCATGGGCCGCCCATTAAGACTTTTATCATTTGGATCAAGTAGGTGTCGAAGGTATGGATCGATTCTTCTATTCCTGCGTTCTGTTGACTTTGTGTGACTGCAGTGTTTGCCAAAGTCAGACGAGTTTCAGATAGGATAACGCTTTCGTGTGGTCAACGTACTGGGATCGACCGCACTTTTAACCTGTTTTGGGTATGGTGAGGTTTTCTTCTAGATCATTGACCGTCCCATTTTCTGTATCACCCATCTGTCTTATTTTTGAAAACAGGGTTACCTTCTGTCCATTTGTCGGTACCTCTCTACCGTCGTTATTATTTTAATATGTACATGCTATTATTTTAATATGTCCATGTTATTTTTTTAATTTGTCAAATTTATTATTTTAATATGTCAATGTTATAATTTTAATATGTCCATGTCATTATTTTAATATTTATTTGTCCAGTTTTGCAAAGAAATTTTCTTAAAATTCAAGAATCATAACATTTTTTGGCAACCTGTTTGTACATTAGATAAAACTGAAACTTAACGTTAACTCTCCTGAGAAGAAATGGCCGATCTATCGGCCCTAAGTTTTATGATGAAAAGATGAAACACCGATCCACAGGCTCAATTCTAAAAGCACAGAGGCTGGTAGGCTGGTCTTTATACCAACTGATTAGAATACGTTTCACATTTCTTGCTCAAGTCGCCATTTAAATGGCGTCTTCCATTGATAGTTTACAGAGTTCTGTCACTTTATATCAATTTTTGGGGAGTACTTTCTGACCTCTAAAAAGCCTTAAAAATAAGTGACCTTGAATTATGCCAAAATGCATAACAAACCCAATGGACTATTTATTGCATTCTTTGACATTGAATAACAAATATCCCTGCAATGTTCCCTCAACAACGTTTATAAGGTTACAAAAAAAATAGATGCTGACCAATGGTCAAGCCCGCTCACCCACCAATGGTCCAGCCCGCTCACCCACCAATGGTCAAGCCCGCTTACCCACCAATGGTCAAGCCCGCTCACCCACCAATGGTCAAGCCCGCTTACTCACCAATGGTCAAACCCGCTCACCCACCAATGGTCAAGCCAGCTCACCCACCAATGGTCAAGCCCGCTCACTAACCAATGGTCAAGCCCGCTCACCCACCAATGATGAAGCCCGCTTACTCACCAATGGTCAAGCCCGCTCACCCACCAATGGTCAAGCCCGCTCACCCACCAATCGTCAAGCCCGCTCACCCACAAATGTTCAAGCCCGCTACCCACCAATGGTGAAGCCCGCTTACTCACCAATGGTCAAGCCCGCTCACCCACCAATGGTCAAGCCCGCTCACCCACCAATGGTCAAGCCCACTCACCCACCAATGGTCAAGCCAGCTCACCCACCAATGGTCAAGCCCGCTCACCCACCAATGGTCAAGCCCGCTCACCCACCAATGGTCAAGCCCGCTCACCCACCAATCGTCAAGCCCACGCATCCAACAATGGTCAAGCCCGCTCACCCACCAATGGTCCAGCCCGCTCACCCACCAATGGTCAAGCCCGCTCACCCACCAATGGTCAAGCCCGCTCACCCACCAATGATGAAGCCCGCTTACTCACCAATGGTCAAGCCCGCTCACCCACCAATCGTCAAGCCCGCTCACCCACAAATGTCCAAGCCCGCTACCCACCAATGGTGAAGCCCGCTTACTCACCAATGGTCAAGCCCGCTCACCCACCAATGGTCAAGCCCGCTCACCCACCAATGGTGAAGCCCGCTTACTCACCAATGGTCAAGCCCGCTCACCCACCAATGGTCAAGCCCACTCACCCACCAATGGTCAAGCCCGCTCACCCACCAATGGTCAAGCCCGCTCACCCACCAATGGTCAAGCCAGCTCACCCACCAATCGTCAAGCCCACGCATCCACCAATGGTCAAGCCCGCTCACCCACCAATGGTCCAGCCGGCTCACCCACCAATGGTCAAGCCCGCTCACCCACCAATGGTCAAGCCCGCTGACCCACCAATGGTGAAGCCCGCTTACTCACCAATGGTCAAGCCCGCTCACCCACCAATGGTCAAGCCCGCTCACCCACCAATCGTCAAGCCCGCTCACCCACCAATGTTCAAGCCCGCTACCAATAAAAATCTTTTCATAACGCTTTATGATTATAACGCAGGCACCTCATAATTTTCTACTCTATTAAATTGCCATCAACTACAGTAATATTTTGGGAAAGACAAGCATAGTTAGAGACAAACCATTTCCTAAATTTTGTACGGACTATGGTATTTCGGTGTGGTGACATATGGTATTTTGTTGTGGTGTCATAGGACATTTTTGTGTGGAGTCATATGACATTTTTGTGTGATGTCATATGACACTAGGTGTGAGTCATATATTTTGGTGTAGTGTCATATATTTTGGTGCGGTGTCATCTATTTTGGTGTGGTGTCATATAGTATTTTTTGTGGTGACATATGATATTTTTAGGGGGAAATATGATATTTTGGACTGGTGATATTTTGTTAAAGTATCTCTTACCTCACTTGAGCTATGCCTCTGTCGAATAAGTCGGGTCGTTGGTTCAGGCACGCACCCACCTGGAGACCTCCATTAGACCCACCATTAGACCCACCAGGAAACCTCCATTAGACCCACCCTTAGACCCACACGAGACCTCCATTAGACCCACCAGGAGACCTCCATTAAACCAACCTTTAGAGCCAACAGGAGATCTCCATTAGACCCACAATTAGATCCACTAGGAGATCTCCATTAGACCCACCTTTAGACCCAGCAGGTGACCTCCATTAGAAACATTAAACCCACCAGGAGACCTCCACTAGACCCACCATTAGACCCACACAAGACCTCCATTAGACCCACCATTAGACCCACCAGGAGACCTCCACTAGACCCACCAATAGACCCACACAAGACCTCCATTAGACCCACCATTAGACCCACCAGGAGACCTCCATTAGACCCACCAATAGACCCACCAGGAGACCTCCATTAGACCCACCAATTCGAAAAATTAAAAAAAACAATTACATTTTTCATCTTTGCTTAGATTTTTATTTTTGGACCCATCTGATAAACATCGTTAAATTGGTCTATTTATAGTTCATCTATCCAAAATTGACCATGACCATTCTAAACACAGGTATGCTGCCGGGTCTGAATCTGTCTGATGATGGCTTATCAGGCCAATTCTAGCACAAAAAGCTCTGGTGAAGAAGGAGCAGAGGGTGAACTCCAGGTTCATGGGATGGATGGGGTCACTCCAGGTACAGGGGTGGATGGGGCAACCCCAGATGCAGAGATAACTTGAGCTTTCCTGGCGTGTCTCTTGTGTTCTGTTAGCCTAATGGTGGGTCAATGTAAAATGCTTTCAAACATGTGTTCTGTCAGCCTCATGGCAGGTCAATGTGAAATGCTTTCAAAGATGCTTCACGTGTGTCATAAAGCATGTCATCTGTACCCCCAGGAAACCGCCCTAGTTCACCATAAAATATTCATTTATAAATGCGCTTGTCTGACATTCTAACTGCATGGCCTGGGTCTGCATTAATTGGATGTGTATGCTGGGGAGACATTCTCAAAACATGGCCTGGGACTGCATTAATTAGATGTGCCTGCTGGGGAGACATTCTCAAAACATGGCCTGGGACTGCATTAATTAGATGTGTATGCTGGGGAGACATTCTCAAAACATGGCCTGGGACTGCATTAATTAGATGTGTATGCTGGGGAGACATTCTCAAAACATGGCCTGGGACTGCATTAATTAGATGTGTATGCTGGGGAGACATTCTCAAAACATGGCCTGGGACTGCATTAATTAGATGTGTATGCTGGGGAGACATTCTCAAAACATGGCCTGGGACTGCATTAATTAGATGTGTATGCTGTGGAGACATTCTCAAAACATGGCCTGGGACTGCATTAATTAGATGTGTATGCTGGGGAGACATTCTCAAAACATGGCCTGGGACTGCATTAATTAGATGTGTATGCTGGGGAGAAATTCTCAAAACATGGCTGGGACTGCATTAATTAGATGTGCGTGCTGGGGAGACGTGCTTGGTAAAATCAAACTTAATTAACTGGCATTATTACATTTTATTCACTTCTTGTTACTGGTGTAACATGTACTCACTTCTTTTTAGTGGTGTAACATGTACTCACTTCTTGTTACTGGTGTAACATGTACTCACTTCTTGTTACTGGTGTAACATGTACTCACATTTTCTTACTGGTGTAACATGTACTCACTTTTTGTTACTGGTGTAACATGTACTCACTTCTTGTTACTGGTGTAACATGTACTGACTTCTTGTTTCTGATGTAACATGTACGACTTCTTGTTACTGGTGTAACATGTACTCACTTCTTGTTACTGGTGTAACATGTACTCACTTCTTGTTACTGGTGTAACATGTACTCATTTCCTGTTACTGGTGTAACATGCACTCACTTCTTATTACAGGTTTAACATGTACTCACTTCGTGTTACTTGTGTAACATGTACTCATTTCTTGTTACTGGTGTAACATGTACCCATTTCTTGTTACTGGTGTAACATGTACTCACGTCTTGTTACTGGTGTAACATGTACTCACTTATTGTTACTGGTGTAACATGTACTCACTTCTTGTTACTGGTGTAACATGTACTCACTTCTTGTTACTGGTGTAAAATGTACTCACTTATTGTTACTGGTGTATCATGTACTCATTTCTTGTTACTGGTGTAACATGTACTCACTTCTTGCTACTGATGTAACATGTACCCATTTCTTGTTACTGGTGTAACATGTACTCACGTCTTGTTACTGGTGTAACATGTACTCACGTCTTGTTACTGGTGTAACATGTACTCACTTATTGTTACTGGTGTAACATGTACTCACTTCTTGTTAGTGGTGTAAAATGTACTCACTTACTGTTACTGGTGTAACATGTACTCACCTCTTGTTACTGGTGTAACATGTACTCACTTCTTGTTACTAGTGTAACATGCACTCACTTCTTGTTACTGGTGTAACACTCTTGGATGAGGAACTCAGCAGCGAATATGAAATCATCAAAACAGTTTAGTTTTTATCCAGGGATCGAGCTTTGTGCCAAGTCTCACCAAACTCTCTGGAACAAAATAACAAACAAGTCTCACCATACTCTCTGGAACAAAATAACAAACAAGTTTCACCATACTCTCTGGTACAAAATAACAAACAATTCGTACTACACTCTCTGGAACGAAATAAAAAACACTTTACATAACAACTCTAGTGAAACAAGCATTTGTACTCTCACCCAAGTGAAATACAGCCTGTACTCCCATCACATCGCAGCCAAAACAGTCTGTACTCCCATCCCAGCCAAATACAACCTGTACTCCCATCACATCGCAGCCAAAACAGCCTGTACTCCCATCCCAGCCAAATACAGACTGTACTCCCATCCCAGCCAAATACAGCCTGTACTCCCATCCCAGCCAAATACAGCCTGTACTCCCATCCCAGCCAAATACAGCCTGTACTCCCATCCCAGCCAAATACAGCCTGTACTCCCATCCCAGCCAAATACAGCATGTACTCCCATCACATCGCAGCAAAAACAGCCTGTACTCCCATCCCAGCCAAATACAGCCTGTACTCCCAGCCAAAACAGACTCTACTCCCACCCCTGCCAAATAAAGCCTGTACTCCCATTCCAACCAAAAAAGCTGGTACTCCCATTCCAGCCAAAACAGCCTGTACTCCCATTGCATTCAAAACAACATGTACTCCCATTCCAGCCAAATACAGCCAGTACCTTCAACTTCAAAACAAAAATATTCACTTCCCAGTAGAAATGTTAGAGATCGCCATTGACAGTTGACCTCACGATTCACACCGTGTTTTCTAATGGAATCAATCATGGCTTACATCAACCTATTTCATTATGAAACTAAACTATTCGCATCAAATAAATCCTCTGATGGAAACTGGTCGAAGAACTTTATCAGATCAAATATTGTTTTCGTTCATAGTTTGATTGTACAAAATGTATAATACCTTTACACTTTAATATGGCCAAGAAAAAAACTTGTATAATTCTATATGACAAAAAAATATTACCATTTGATTGAAAAAATAATAATTTTACTTTATTGTTTAATATGATTAACAAAAGGACTTGTATAATTTTATGTCACAAAAATATATGACGTTTTTGATTTGATATGTCAAAAAAAAGCATTAGCTGCCCATTAAGACAGCGTTACCATTAAAAAGATTTGCTGTTTCTTGACAAAACAACTTACCCTTCACCCCTGATGTTTGCAACAGCATAGACGCAATATTTTGAAGGAAGACAAACCTTGACGGTGAAAAGGATGGAGTTACTGAAATGCTGAAACCAACATACCCGTACAGAAGGGTAGGATTGTTACCATCCAACTAGACGGTGAAAAAGATGGAGTTACTGAAATGCTGAAACCAACATACCCGTACCGAAGGGTACGATTGTTACCATGCAACTTGAGACACAGAAGAATAAACATAATAGATGGTTATACATCTGAACTAATCTATTTTGTGGAGTTACAAGGTGTGTTTTTTTCCTCCCAATAAACTTAATGCATCACCCTTTAAGTCACCAGAAAATTATCTTAAAATTAAACACATTTCAAAAGAAATTGTGTGAGTGACAATTTGCAACTACTTCTAAACAAGTGAATGTTAGCAGCTATAACTTGTACAGGAAACTCATAGAAGGCAACACCCACTTTCTTTATGCACAATGAACATTGGAACTTTGGTTCCGTCCTTGCTCTTTTAGAACACTTGGACCGTCTCAAAGTTGCTGGCTTCGACATTCTTCACTGAGATTTCCCTGAACACCTACAACAAGAATACATGAGAAGCTATAAGTGTGAAGATGGCCTGAGTGAGGAGATCAAACAGCTGGTGAGACTTTATTTCAACAGTATAATCTGCAAGAAATGCTTCATGGCTGAGACAGAGATGTAAACATTCCTGGACCGTTTTATTCACTAGAGGGCACAGGTCTGGCTCCTGGACCCTTATTTCCTGTTTTAGCAGGTTATGCCTAATGATTATTTAATTGTATAACTAAAATTATATGTTTTTGTCAAATTAACTCATTATATAAAAACAAAATGTCTTCCTTCACATGAAATTAAAGATTATCAAAATGCAACGTGCAACAAAGCAGATTAAAAAAAACAAGAAAAGCCTGATCATTTCGGGACTTTTTAATTGAACCTGTAAGTCTAAAGCTATTTTGTGCATTTAGAGAAACACATTTTGTCCAATCCTAAGTTAGTTGTTGCCCTCTTCTGAATTTGTTGGTTGTTTTTTCTTAACTAAGGATTAACTTTCTATTACATCTGGCCATCTATGCAAATCTGGCCCATCTAGAAACATATGGTCATCTACGCCCATCTGGGGGACAATCTGGGATTAATTAACAGTTCTAGGTCGATCAACAGACAACGGTACCATTTGTCCATAGTACAAACACACTTGACATCAGCATTCATCAGAACAGAGAAATGTTTTCACCTTTGGCTGTTAACCCCTGGTCGTCACGTAACACACGAAGATAATCCCGACAAGAACTGGAACCTTCTGTCACCTGTGGCGAGGTCGTAGACGTAGAGCTTATTCTGTTGACATAGATAAATTACATATACTGTTAGGAATGTTGATTTTTTATAAGTTTTTCTTGAATGTCATGCTATTTTCTTGGATTATGCTTTTAATATTTGAACTGTAGGCACATCTGTTAAGTTACAGAGACTGACTAGCAAATAGGATTTGTGTAGTTTATAGTGACTGGTTTGAAGGTTTCTTATATGTCATAGAGACTGGCTAGAAGGTTTGTTATCTGTCATAGAGACTGACTAGAATGTTTTATATATGTCATAGAGACTGGCTAGGTTTGTTATATGTCATGCAGACTGGCTAGAAGGTGTGATATATGTCATAGAGACCTGCTAAAAATGTGTTATATGTCATAGAGACTAGCAATACGTTTTGTTATATATATTGGATATAAGTTTTATTTGTAATAAAAAACAGGCTAGAAAGTTCGTTACAGAAACTGGCTAGAAGGTTTGTAATATGTTATAGAGACTGTCTAGAAGGTTTCCCAAACTAGGTCTCCTTCAAGACAAACACAAACAATAAGTATAAATCGAACACTGACCTTGACATCCCTCAGGCAATATAAGACCAGTATGTCCAAGTTGACACAGGAAGCCCATTCCAGGAGAGCCTCGTAAGGGTAATAAGACTGAAAGGTAACCTTGTGAACGCATGTAAAGGTAATAAGACCGAAGGCCAACCTCCTGGAGACACTTAAGGGTAATAAACTGAAAGGTAACCTCAAATAGATTCAACATAAAAAAATAAAGTGTTAATTAGCCAACCACGGGTCACTTTAACAGTAATGACGATCTGACACAATGACATGATGGCATAATTACATGCCGGCACAATGACATGCTGGCACAAAAAAGTGTCAGCACAATGACATGCGGGCATAATAAAGTGTCGGCACAATGACATGCTGGCACAATAAAGTGTCGGTACAATGACATGCTGGCACAATAAAGTGTCGGCACAATGACATGCTGGCACAATAAAGTGTCGGCACAATGACATGCTGGCACATTAAAGTTTCGGCACAATGACATGCTGGCACATTAAAGTGTCGGCACAATGACATGTCGACACAATGACTTCCTTTCGCTATCATGTGCTGGCACTGGGTTAGTCACCTGAATACCTGAATGTACATGAGTTAAGAGTCTAGGCCATGTCATAATGACGCTAAAGAAATTTTACCAGCCGCATGAAAAATAGGAAATAAAAAAATAAATTATTCAATGACCTTTTACCTTCCATTTTCCAAGGCCACACTGATTTTTTAATGTTCTTTGGGAAATTTTTTCAGGTGTTTCCAGACAGATCTCAGAGCTCAACAACGGTTTACCTCGTGTCTTTTGAAACTTAAGCATTTAACTTGTCAAGTCAATCACAAAGGAGTTTGGGGAGATTTGGGGAAAGAATGAGGTGAGTGGGTCGCAGAGAATATAAATGTGTGCTGTTGTATGGCACATCCAAATGGATGACTGCTTCTTTGTAATAATTATATTTGTAAACTGAAGAGCTTTCAGTTGTTTGCATGGTGGTCAAATGTCCTACTAATAGCAACACCAAGATGTCCCAAATGTCCTACTTATAGCAACACCAAGATGTCCCAAATGTCCTACTTATAGCAACACCAAGATGTCCAACATTTTCCTAAATAAAAGGACCTTATTAATATGGCTAATACAATCATCATTGAATGAGTAATAAAACTTTGTTTCAGTTTTCCCAAGTTTACATGTCAACATGTAAATAAATAAATACAGTTTAAGAAACACTTACGGGTGTTTGTCTTAGTCAGGTCAATGTTGATGAGCGTGTAGTGTGGCGAGTTCAGATTGGTTTTGAATTTGAACACTGGGCCCCTTCGTTGGTGATGTACTTGTCAGTGATAAAATAAATTATGTGATACCAGAGCGACAAATCTATTAACATCTTTATAAGAAAACGTATTTAAATATCTACCGCATTTAACAGAAAATACGTTGAAGAATGTAACGAGAACAATCAATAAATATAATGTTTGGTAGATTTTAGGCCAATCAAAGAAAGTCTAGATAAGCATGAGAATTGTATGATTGTATGCCAAACAAGGTGATTCCTGATACCACGATGATTGGTTGTTGTTAGGCTAATCAACGTATTTCAGACATACCTGTACAAAAACAAAGTTATCTACCAAAAACACTTTGTATGGGGTCACTTTTATACATGCGTATCATAGCAACACGTCCACAATAAGATGTCAACACTAGCTCAACTAACACGTCCACAATAAGATGTCAACACTAGCTAAACTAACACGTACACAATACGATGTCAACACTAGCTAAACTAACACGTCCACAATAAGATGTCAACACTAGCTAAACTAACACGTCCACAATAAGATGTCAACACTAGCTAAACTAATACGTACAAAATAAAATGTCAACACTAGCTAAACTAACACGTCCACAATAAGATGTCAACACTAGCTAAACTAACACGTCCACAATAAGATGTCAACACTAGCTAAACTAATACGTACAAAATAAAATGTCAACACTAGCTAAACTAACACGTCCACAATAAGATGTCAGCACTAGCTAAACTAACACGTACACAATAAGATGTCAACACTATCTAAACTAACACGTACACAATACGATGTCAACACTATCTAAACTAACACGTACACAATACGATGTCAACACTAGCTAAACTAACAAGTACACAATAAGATGTCAACACTAGCTAAACTAACACGTACACAATAAGATGTCAACACTATCTAAACTAACACGTACACAATACGATGTCAACACTAGCTAAACTAACAAGTACACAATAAGATGTCAACACTAGCTAAACTAACAAGTACACAATAAGATGTCAACACTAGCTAAACTAACAAGTACACAATAAGATGTCAGCACTAGCTAAACTAACACGTACACAATAAGATGTCAACACTAGCTAAACTAACAAGTACACAATAAGATGTCAGCACTAGCTAAACTAACAAACTAGACCGAGGACAAAAGAAAGTCAAATTAAAAATATAAAACATTTGTGGGGTGGGGGTGGGCCGTGGGGGTAAATATAATAACTTTAAAAAAAAAAACTGAAAAGGTACGTGATAGCTTCTGTGAGGCAAAACTTTTGGTGACCCTAATGACGGGGTAGTTCAAAACTTTTGGTGACCCTAATGACGGGATAGTTCAAAACTTTTGGTGACCCTAATGACGGGGTAGTTCAAAACTTTTGGTGACCCTAATGACGGGATAGTTCAAAACTTTTGGTGACCCTAATGACGGGGTAGTTCAAAACTTTTGGTGACCCTAATGACGGGGTAGTTCAAAACTTTTGGTGACCCTAACGACGGGGTAGTTCAAAACTTTTGGTGACCCTAATGACGGGGTAGTTCAAAACTTTTGGTGACCCTAATGACGGGGTAGTTCAAAACTTTTGGTGACCCTAATGACGGAGTAGTTTATTTACATAAAACTGATGTGTCATCGTCATACTCATGAGTGTCATCGTCATACACATGAGTGTCATCGTCATACTCATGAGTGTCATCGTCATACTCATGAGTGTCATCGTCATACTCATGAGTGTCATCGTCATACTCATGAGTGTCATCGTCATACTCATGAGTGTCATCGTCATACTCATGAGTGTTATCGTCATACTCATGAGTGTCATCGTCATACTCATGAGTGTTATCGTCATACTCATGAGTGTCATCGTCATACACATGAGTGTCATCGTCATACTCATGAGTGTCATCGTCATACTCATGAGTGTCATCGTCATACTCATGAGTGTCATCGTCATACTCATGAGTGTCATCGTCCTACTCATGAGTGTCATCGTCATACTCATGAGTGTCGAGTATGGGAGTTCATTGGTAATTGTTGTGACTGAAGATTATTATTTATTATGTTTCTATTAGGCGCTGTGTGTGTTTGAGAGTTTTATTAGTTAGTGAACGCTCTTCCCGCGATTGACTCTGTGACGTATTTTATGCTCATTATGACGTATTGTCTAGACTGTATTGTGACGTACGTTTTATTCGTCTGGCAGTCGTGAATGGAACTGTGTGGAAGTAGGATGTGTTTTATTTCTGTCTGATGGCCAGCTGCGATTTTTTTCATGCGTGAATGGAGTTTACAGCCGGTGGTAATAATACGATATAAAAGTTACTTTTGTTCTGATAAATGACTTGAGTTTATTCAATATTAATACGACTTATTTTAACGTACAAAAGAATTTGACAATTTAATCAATCTAGTAGAACAAAGAATTGAAAAAGGGACTATTTTCATAAAATTATAGCCTTTTTATTTTTCTTGGATGAAATTGCAAAACAAAAAAAAAGAAATATTTAAATTATATTTATTTTCACCAGGTTTATTTATCATTAAGAAAATGGGATTTTTTTTTTGTAAATTAAGAAATTAGTTCAAACGGAATTGACGTGTGTGTTTTTAACAACTTAAATAATTACCAAACTTAAGACTAAAAAGCTTTATCTCATATATCCCTACATTGTATGTTTATAACTCTTCAAATAATTACCAAACTTACGAATGAAAGTCTTTATTTCATACTAGACATAGCCAGCCAAACTTTGGCGGCAGCAATGTGTGAACTTCCCATCTACTAAAATTACTTGATAAAATATTAAATCAATTAACACACATTTATAAATCCCAATATTTGGTGCACCGCTTCCCCCATAATACGTCTCTGCAAACTTTTTGTTTCATGCCCATGAACTGTATTAAATATTCTGATGTCCCAACAACTTTTAAACCGAATATTCTTTACACCAAACTTACATTGAGGCGATTTCATTTACCGAAAAGAGCATTTTTCGCACCAAAAGCAGTTGCGTCATTAAAAAAAATATTGTCATTTAGCGTAGTTATCGGGAATTATATTTTCCGGGCTATTTAACTCATTATTGATCATTACTCTCTTTTAAACATTTAGAATTATTTAATTTGTAATATACTCTCAATACCAAATTATCTGAATAGGAAGCAGTCCATTTGGAAGCAGTGCACGAGTCATACCAGAAGCGTTACACATGTAATAGATACCCCTACATTGTATGTTAATAACTAGTACAATAATTACAAAACTTATGATTAAAGTATTATATCCCTATATTGTATATTTATAACTAGTCCGATAATTACCAAACTTAGGACTAATGAATTAGCTTTTAAATATCCCTACATTGTATGTTTATAACTAGTTCAATAATTACCAAACTTATGACTAAAGGCTTATTTCTTATATCCTTATATTGCATGTTGGTTATAAATAAACCTTAAGAATGTTATCAAAAACAGAAAAGTTGTTTTAAAAGTCTAACAATTATGCTTCCTCAGATCAGTTATCTGTGAATGAGTGAGTGAATGGAATATGTGTGTTGATGTGTACAATTTTATTCCAGAGTTTCATTTATACAATTATCCCTTGTTTGGTGGGGAGATCAGTTGAGGTACAAAGCAGGTTTTTTTTTAAATCTATAGATTGCATTTGTAACCATACAAATTTGCCATACAATTTTGTATTGTTTTTTTTAAACACCTAATCTTTCACACATATAAAGTTATTGCCAACAGATTTTATACATAAATCTTTAAACATATAATACATCTTTTAAAACAACAGAAAATAACTTTGATTGCTTTCTTTGGCTTTGACATTGTCTAGATTGAACCTACAGCCGTCCAATTGATTTATAACAATGATATTGTAAAGGTTCAACCTACAGCCGACCAGTTGACTTATAAACATGATATTGTGAAAGTTCAACCTATAGTCGACCAGTTGAATTATCACCATGATATTTTAAAGGTTAAATATACAACTGTCCACTAATTCCTTAAATATAATTAATTAGCTACAAATGTGTTCGTGAGCATTGTCACAAATGACTGGGGCGGGGTACAGGACAGGGCTTCATTGTTCAGGTAAGTTATAGGAGGGACGGAAACTGCTGTTAGTTTTAGATGAGCATTGTTAAAGGGTCGAGGTTAAGGTTAATAGATGGTCGCGTCTTGAGATAGAGGGAATGGGTTTTTTCCACGACTTTGCATGGTAATGTTGGTGTTAACCACGGAAGTTCCTAATTGACCTGAAAGGAGGTGGGTACTAGGGGTTAATAGCTAGCATTTCTGGACCACCTTGGAGACAGAGAACTGTATATAAGAGAAAACGTTTCCTGACAGAGGATCAGAGATTCATGGACGGTGATTAGGAAGTTGTAGACGCAGCGTGACTAGACTTAGTTGAGGATAGAACCAGTGATAGACTGTTAGTCAAGTGTTAGAGTTAGGGAAGAAACTTTACTCAATTTGTTATGTTAACCAATACATCATTTATCTAACACTGTTGCTGATGAGTTTTTGTATCATTCCTTAATGTTCTGTGTTTTCTTCGTTGTACTTCTCAACGTCTGGACTATTGAACCATCACAGAGAGGAACGGCTCCGTACTATTCTTTACACCACGAATACCACTCGGTACATGACCATAAGTACGGGCCATACATAATAATACCATCTTAATCTGTGATAAGCATAACAACAACCGTTCTATTGTTCTGGTTACACATAATTCAATGTGTACAAGGTGCTACATAAGCTATTGATACAACAGTATACAACCATTGAATGTACGTCAAATATGTGTAATATACTAAATCTCCTGTCGTGTAATAAATACTTACATGTGAAGTCGTGCATGTGTTAGGATACAATTACATTAATTAGACATTCTACAATTTGCTTTTGTCTTTAAAAGACACATCGATTAATAGATACAAGTATACAATAAACGGTGCTCATCCTTCATACCATTGTATTAACAGTCCTGCTATGGGTGCATCTTACATTGACACACTACTTGCATGGAATACCATAATAATTTCTAAACCTTTATGTTGGCCCTCACATATCACACCTATATTATGGCCCTCACATATCACACTGGTTCTGAATGTAAGACGGTGTACGTGCTACACATTAAACACTGCCACGTGATTTCCTTTATAGTAATTTAACATTATTAAAAACAATATAATTGTCATTGCCATTTGTATAACAAATAACATGTACGTATACTCCATTCTTAGTTAAGTTTTTCTGTCGCCACATGTAATTAACATATGTATTAATGATGTTTATTGTTAGTCGTTTTATTTAATGTTAGTAAAGACATTGTTAACCTGTACTATTTCTTTGTTTTATTTTTTCAGATCGTGTCCTTTTTCTTTATGCTTTTCCTTAGGCTTTTCTTTAGATTTATCTTCAGCATTTGTCATTAGCGTTCTAATAAGGCTATAGTGCACAAGGCCTGAATTTGTTAAATGATCTAATAAGGCTATAGTGCACAAGGCCTGAATTTGTTAAATGATCTAATAAGGCTATAGTGCACAAGGCCTGAATTTGTTAAATGATCTAATAAGGCTATAATGCACAAGGCCTGAATTTGTTAAATGATCTAAAAAGGCTATAGTGCACAAGGCCTGAATTTGTTAAATGATCTAATAAGGCTATAGTGCACAAGGCCTGAATTTGTTAAATGATCTAATAAGGCTATAGTGCACAAGGCCTGAATTTGTTAAATGATCTAATAAGGCTATAGTGCACAAGGCCTGAATTTGTTAAATGATCTAATAAGGCTATAGTGCACAAGGCCTGAATTTGTTAAATGATCTAATAAGGCTATAGTGCACAAGGCCTGAATTTGTTAAATGATCTAATAAGGCTATAGTGCACAAGGCCTGAATTTGTTAAATGATCTAAAAAGGCTATAGTGCACAAGGCCTGAATTTGTTAAATGATCTAATAAGGCTATAGTGCACAAGGCCTGAATTTGTTAAATGATCTAAAAAGGCTATAGTGCACAAGGCCTGAATTTGTTAAATGATCTAATAAGGCTATAGTGCACAAGGCCTGAATTTGTTAAATGATCTAATAAGGCTATAGTGCACAAGGCCTGAATTTGTTAAATGATCTAATAAGGCTATAGTGCACAAGGCCTGAATTTGTTAAATGATCTAATAAGGCTATAGTGCACAAGGCCTGAATTTGTTAAATGATCTAATAAGGCTATAGTGCACAAGGCCTGAATTTGTTAAATGATCTAAAAAGGCTATAGTGCACAAGGCCTGAATTTGTTAAATGATCTAATAAGGCTATAGTGCACAAGGCCTGAATTTGTTAAATGATCTAATAAGGCTATAGTGCACAAGGCCTGAATTTGTTAAATGATCTAATAAGGCTATAGTGCACAAGGCCTGAATTTGTTAAATGATCTAATAAGGCTATAGTGCACAAGGCCTGAATTTGTTAAATGATCTAATAAGGCTATAGTGCACAAGGCCTGAATTTGTTAAATGATCTAAAAAGGCTATAGTGCACAAGGCCTGAATTTGTTAAATGATCTAATACGGCTATAGTGCACAAGGCCTGAATTTGTTAAATGATCTAATAAGGCTATAGTGCACAAGGCCTGAATTTGTTAAATGATCTAATAAGGCTATAGTGCACAAGGCCTGAATTTGTTAAATGATCTAATAAGGCTATAGTGCACAAGGCCTGAATTTGTTAAATGATCTAAAAAGGCTATAGTGCACAAGGCCTGAATTTGTTAAATGATCTAAAAAGGCTATAGTGCACAAGGCCTGAATTTGTTAAATGATCTAATAAGGCTATAGTGCACAAGGCCTGAATTTGTTAAATGATCTAATAAGGCTATAGTGCACAAGGCCTGAATTTGTTAAATGATCTAATAAGGCTATAGTGCACAAGGCCTGAATTTGTTAAATGATCTAATAAGGCTATAGTGCACAAGGCCTGAATTTGTTAAATGATCTAAAAAGGCTATAGTGCACAAGGCCTGAATTTGTTAAATGATCTAATAAGGCTATAGTGCACAAGGCCTGAATTTGTTAAATGATCTAATAAGGCTATAGTGCACAAGGCCTGAATTTGTTAAATGATCTAATAAGGCTATAGTGCACAAGGCCTGAATTTGTTAAATGATCTAATAAGGCTATAGTGCACAAGGCCTGAATTTGTTAAATGATCTAATAAGGCTATAGTGCACAAGGCCTGAATTTGTTAAATGATCTAATAAGGCTATAGTGCACAAGGCCTGAATTTGTTAAATGATCTAATAAGGCTATAGTGCACAAGGCCTGAATTTGTTAAATGATCTAATAAGGCTATAGTGCACAAGGCTTAATTTGTTAAATGATCTAAAAAGGCTATAGTGCACAAGGCCTGAATTTGTTAAATGATCTAATACGGCTATAGTGCACAAGGCCTGAATTTGTTAAATGATCTAATAAGGCTATAGTGCACAAGGCCTGAATTTGTTAAATGATCTAATAAGGCTATAGTGCACAAGGCCTGAATTTGTTAAATGATCTAATAAGGCTATAGTGCACAAGGCCTGAATTTGTTAAATGATCTAAAAAGGCTATAGTGCACAAGGCCTGAATTTGTTAAATGATCTAAAAAGGCTATAGTGCACAAGGCCTGAATTTGTTAAATGATCTAATAAGGCTATAGTGCACAAGGCCTGAATTTGTTAAATGATCTAATAAGGCTATAGTGCACAAGGCCTGAATTTGTTAAATGATCTAATAAGGCTATAGTGCACAAGGCCTGAATTTGTTAAATGATCTAATAAGGCTATAGTGCACAAGGCCTGAATTTGTTAAATGATCTAATAAGGCTATAGTGCACAAGGCCTGAATTTGTTAAATGATCTAAAAAGGCTATAGTGCACAAGGCCTGAATTTGTTAAATGATCTAATACGGCTATAGTGCACAAGGCCTGAATTTGTTAAATGATCTAATAAGGCTATAGTGCACAAGGCCTGAATTTGTTAAATGATCTAATAAGGCTATAGTGCACAAGGCCTGAATTTGTTAAATGATCTAATAAGGCTATAGTGCACAAGGCCTGAATTTGTTAAATGATCTAAAAAGGCTATAGTGCACAAGGCCTGAATTTGTTAAATGATCTAATAAGGCTATAGTGCACAAGGCCTGAATTTGTTAAATGATCTAATAAGGCTATAGTGCACAAGGCCTGAATTTGTTAAATGATCTAATAAGGCTATAGTGCACAAGGCCTGAATTTGTTAAATGATCTAATAAGGCTATAGTGCACAAGGCCTGAATTTGTTAAATGATCTAAAAAGGCTATAGTGCACAAGGCCTGAATTTGTTAAATGATCTAATAAGGCTATAGTGCACAAGGCCTGAATTTGTTTAGTGTATGTTAGTCAACCTTTTAGCCTTGGTTCACCTTCACCAAACATCCACCTTGCTACTTGCTATTATTGATTCAAGCTCTTAATACAATATTGAAAGTTTCTACGATGAAATTGTGGAATAATAAACAATCGAGTAGAGCCACCATTTTATTTATTTTTATCCAAAATATCAATCGGACCATTCTGTACGGAAAAAAATATATTTTGATTTCGATCGGAGCTCGTTTGTACATCTCCGTGAAGCACCGACTGTAACCGACGTCACCTCACCAAAAGTAGCCATTTTAACTTTGCCGACTGTAACCGAAGTCACCTGACCAAATGTAGCCATGTTCACTTTGCCGACTGTCACCGAAGTCACTTGACCAAATGTAGCCATGTTCACTTTGCTTAAGCATTTGTTTTTATACTAGATACTATTTTTTGTCAGTCTTGGATGCCAGACTAAATTGAGCCACGCCCTTATTGGACATATATGAAGGTGTGCGGACTGACTTTGTCAATGGACCACCACTCAGTTTCACTGTTCTCTAGAAACTTTATTGTAAAGCTATGCAATTTTAAACACCATCTAAACACTGCCAGTTCATGCTTAGAAACAATGCCGTTGTAGTTGAGACAATAATTTGCTTGGCGATTGGGAAAACCCAAAATGCGATGTTTAATTCAGCTCAGGGAAATTCAACAGTTACAGTACAGTACAACGAAGACAAAAATAACTTTGACTTAACTCACGTGATATTTTATCGACTGGGGTATAATTATATAGAAAGTCAACGGTCCTCAAATTTCAGTCTGCCCAAGGCTACTCTTCATATTAGCACCTTCCCTTAAAATATAGGATACGATACTTTTTTGGATCAAAATAAAAAATTGTTATTGCATTGTACATATACATTTTCATCACATAAATAAATACATATTTTTTTTAAAAGTCGATATTTTTTTAACTAAAACAATTTAAACACAAGACATCTACATTAAATTATTTCTCTTGCGAAAAAACAGCCAGTTAGTTGGCCCCCTTAGTATAATAAGATAATTAATTATTGATCATTTATACTTTACGACTTCTGAAGGAGCACTCTGGTAAATTAGTACAGATTATGGAACACAATAATTTTTATATCTTTCATTCATCACTTAAACAGAAAGAATTTGTCCCGAACGGGCGGATCATAAGTATCTGTGATGAAGGTGGTGGGATATTACATCCACAGTTTGTTTAGTTTTTCATAACATCTTTTTTAAATAGTTCTTTAAGTTAAGAATATTTGGTTTCACTGATGTTTCCAGCTTTCTTGGCTAGTCTGTTTATTTGGTGTTTGATATCAGACGATGAATTCCCACACCAGGAGGTAATATTGAAATTATGTAGGATTTTAATTGTTCAACCATAGAATAAGTTAATAACTTGTTTGTTTACGCCGAAATTGTACTGCTTTTTAAGGTAGAGCATTATTTGGTTAAAAATTTGTATACAGCATGCCATGTTTATTAATGGTGACACCTAAGTATTTTTTGTCTCTACTTTCTCTACACTTTGATTTTTTTATGTTGAGATCTGTCATCTGGTGTTTCTCTCCTCTTGAAATAAAAAAAAACAATTCCTTTGTTTTTAAGACTTTAAACTGGACGTTTTTATTACACCAATTGATAAAGCCTGTAGCTAAAGTTGTGGTATAAGTTAAGCATTCTTCTTCAGATATTAAGCCAACAATGGTGACGTCATCAGCAAATTTAATGATAGGAATGATGTTACTAGGACAGAAAATTGAAAATAATCTTTATTACTTAAATTCATGTTTAAAATAACGGAAATTTCCGATATTACGTGGCTAACCGCCATTTTGAAAGTATTCCCATCCTAGCTGTTGTCAAGACAAGACGTGTTTTTAAAGGTGAGAACTTTTATTATGTGTGATATTAATATTTTTATATTAGTCGTACTTGGTTATGTTGTACTAAATCAGACTTAACAACAGTCAGTTATTTTATTAAGTTTTTTTTTTTATTTACATTTAAAATGAAAAAAAAACTCGGTAAGAACTACAGAATGGATGTCGTTCAGAAAGTGAGTATTGTTCAAACATTTTGATACGAATAAATGGGAAATCCCGTTGATTGTAATTTCTTCTTGTTTGGTTTACTATTGTGTGATCATAAGTAGGAGATATTAAACACTAATGAGAACGTCTTACTACAGTGATCTAAAGTCATATAACATAATGATTATGTTGCATGTCACATCCCCCGCTTGAATGGTCATTATTACAAAGAGATAAAGACGTGACGTAGATATAGACAGATAGACATTTTTGTAGTTTCCATTGATTTGATTTTTCAACTCAAAAATGTGTTCATAAAATTAAAGTCTTATCTAAAAAAAAAGATCAGAGATAGAATCTTTTTTAACAAAATTATTTGTTCACCATTTGTGGACCAACCTTCTGAATGGGGGGCATTTCAGATATTCGGGATCTGGGGCAGTGAAAGTGGTCAGAGACAAAGATAAGGGGTGGCTGTTTAGAGCAAGACTAGCGGGGCGCCGAAATAGGCTTTATTAATTAGTATTATTTTTTGTTTACATGAGTGCAACTTAAAGGTAATGCCATCATACAATTTATAATTATCCCTACATTAAAAGTCATTCTTTCATGATGAAATTCAATTTGAAAAAGAAATTGCATTTGTTTGATACTTAGCAATACCTATTTTGTTAATGTAGAACTATTTTTTATATGGATGTATTGATATTTGAATACAATTTTATTAAAAGTCTTTAAACTTGCGAAGGTGCAAAAATTAAATCAATAAAATACAGAAATATTTGAACAACGTAAAGTAAGACTTTGCCTTATAACCAGGAGTGGCAAGTACGATATTTATTATAGGTATTTTTCTAACAAATTCAACCTTAAATATACAGGTCATCAGATATATCGAGGGTGGCGATATTTCATACGATAAAATAATTGTAATCGGTTGAAATTACAAGCTACTATTGTTTTTAAAACTGTTATAAAAATGAAATTTTTGTCATTTTTAAATAAATTTTTTTTATATTTTAGTATTTTGTAGAACACATTTTTATCGGGGTGGGGGCATTAGACTTGATTACCCCCTGATTCCCTCCACCCCCGGGATAGATTACTTGAAAGAAACCTCTTGACTGTTATTGTAACTCGATATAATTTTTCGTATCCGGAAATTTGATCGAAAGAAATTTCGTCGACGGAAAATTGATCGACGGTAATTTGATCGAACGGAAATTTGGTCGAATCTTTTTTTCAGTTCAGACGTTAAAAATTTTGCGTCAAATTTCTTTTTTGAACGCATTATTTTGTTTTACTTTATAGTTTAGTGCGTTGGAAAGATCGTGATAGCTGATCAGAGAGAAGGTGACGAACACCTGTGTTAGTAGGAATTTACTTTCATACCTGTGTAATGAGGAATTCGATGATGTGTTAGTGACTCTTGATGGGACTACATTTTGATTATGAATAAAGGATTAAGTTACGAAACTCCAGATACTTTTGTGGACTTAATTGTGTGATGTGTGATTGGTGTCAGGTCACTAGAGCATCATTGGAATCATAGACGTAAGGAATAACTAGACCCTGGACAACGAGAGTAGGCCGTAACACTGACTTACCTATTGATACGGTCTCACTTATCTATTGATACGGTCTCACTTATCTATTGATACGGTCTCACTTATCTATTGATACGGTCTGACTTGTCAATTGAAAAATATTATTTCACATTTTATGGTTTTAATCAAGTTTTAGTGGTTTCTGTTAACGCTGTTAGTCCAAATCTATTGTTATCTATTTATGTCTTTTGTTGGTTTAGGATTTACGTTACAAATAACTAATAAAAGAGGTCTTAATGAACTAGTAAATCTATACTCTTGGGAGGGGGGGGGGTAGTGACACGTCTGCCAAAAAGGTGAGGAGGAGGGTTGACACAGTCATTTTACTACACCGAGTGACACCAATATTTTACTACACCGAGTGACACCAATATTTTACTACACCGAGTGACACCAATATTTTACAACACCGAGTGACACCAATATTTTACTACACCGTGTGACACCAATATTTTACTACACCGTGTGACACCAATATTTTACTACACCGGGTGACACCAATATTTTACTACACCGGGTGACACACAGATTTTACTCCACCGGGTGACACCATCGTAGTGACGTCTTTGTCAATGTCTATAAACGTATAGTTCATTTGATGTGAGTTAAGAAAAAAATAGAATAGTTTGAAGTTTGCAGGTTCATACAAAAGTTATTGATTATCAAATCCAAGTGTTGACTAACTATTAGATGTTGTTTGATAATTGTGATGAACTATTTAAAGTTATTGATTATCAAAATCACATGTAATTACACAATCAGGTCACCTGTATTTATATAATCAGTCTAAATGTAACTACACAATCAGTTAACATATAATCACACAATCAGTCTATATTTAATTACAAGATCAGCTTATGTAAATAAACAATCAGTTAACATGTAATGTCACAATCAGTTCACATTTAGACTTAATCAGTAACATAATTTAAAAAACAATTCACATGTAATTACACAATATATTTACATTTAATAACACGTTCAGTTTTCATGTAATTAAATAACCAATTTAGATATAATTACACAATCAATCTATATTTAATTACATATTCAGTTTAATATAATTACACAATCTGTTTAGATGTAATTACATAATCAGTTTACATGTAATTTCACAATAATTTAACATGTAATTAACTAATAAATTCACATATACTTACACATTCAGTCTACATTTAATTACATAATCAGTTTACTATAATTATACAATCAGTTTAGATAAAATTGCATAATCAGTTTACATGTAATTTCACAATCATTTAACATGCAATTAACTAATCAGTTCACATATATAATCATACATTCAGTCTACATTTAATTACATAATTAGTTTAATATAATTACACAATCAGTTTAGATGTAATTGCATAATCAGTTTACATGTAATTTTACACTAATTTAACATGTAATTAACTAATCAGTTCACATATAATTACACATTCAGTTGACATTTAATTAAATAATCAGTTTAATGTAATTACAAAATCAGTTCACATGTTAATATACAACAAGTTCCAGTCAGAATATTTTTTTTATCTGAATATGTTTCATCGACATGGTGGAAATGATTATTCCAAATCTTTACACGAACGTCATTTCAGTTCGTTTGTTTGTTTTTTTAAAAAGAGTTGGGGGCGGTTCCTAAAACCAAAACTTGACTTGCTTGTTAAGTTGTTTATTATTGGAGGCGCCACATTATGTAGGAATTTAATAAACATGAAAATTCGGGGTGGGGGGGGGGAGCAATGACCCCCCCTTGCTCTACGCAAATAAAAAGATGTGATAGAAATAATTATTCTAAACTAAATGGCATAAATAGATTGTAATAGAAATGAATATACCGATGAGGTTAGTAAATCAATTTGATACGAATGCTGTTAAGATTGATATAACATTCCTAGAAACTCTCTTTGAAGTAAAAGAATCTAAAACTTCTCAAGGTATATCTACAGAATGTCTGAATATCAAAACAAATAACTAAGAAGTTTCCACTGCTTTGAAAAGTGACACAATTGTTTTTATTATATTTATAAATTATTATTTGTTGGAATATGTCTTTAGTAAAGTTATACAATGAAAATCAAATCGTATAACTGTCTTTAATTAAGTTATACTAAAACAATCAAAACATGTAGGCCTATCTGTTTTTAGTGTATGTTTACATTGACAAGCAATAATTGTACCTGTCATTAGTTGGGTTATCCTTTGACAAAACTTGTTTATGACTTTAAGTTGAATTACAAAAAATCAATCACATCTTTTATTTGTCTTTTGTTGATTTATACACTGACAAGCAAAACTTGTATCTGTCTTGGTATTGAACACACATGTGATCTCTAGTTACCACTAACAACACTACAATCAGACATTTAAAATGGACCCAGACTTGCAGCGCCGCCATTCGCACCCGGGTACCATAAGACTCAGTGCTATTCGGATGTCATTTGTGGTAGTTTATTTTAGTTAAACTGAATAATTAAGATTACAAACGTATAGTACATTCAATTATCTTTCACTTGATACATCATTTGGTCTTACAAACCCAAGAATAATATTTGTAATTGTTTTTTCATCCCAAGCTCTAAATTATAGTACCCGGGTACCAATAGGTGCAGCCTTAAATTATAAAAATAAATGAACTTATTTGTAGAACTAAAACAGTGTGATAAAAATAGGAACACAAGAATTTTATAATTTAAGTATTTAAAGGTTTTAAATGTATTTTGAAAAAAAATATATTTTTAGAATGTGACCTGTTTTATTTATTGTGTGGTCTGTTGTATTTATTGTGTTGCCAGTTGTATTTATTGTGCAGTCTGTCGTATTTATTCTGTGGTCTGATGTATTTATTGCTTGGTCTGTTGAATTGTATGTGTGGTCTGTTGTATTTATTGTGTGGTCTGTTGTATTTATTGTGTGGTCTGCTGTATTTATTGTGTGGTCTGTTGTATTTATTGTGTGGTCTGTTGTATTTATTGTTTGGTCTGTTGTATATATTGTGTGGTCTGCTGTATTTATTGTGTAGTCTGTTGTATTTATTTTGTGTCTGTTGTATTTATTGTGGAGTCTGTTGTATTTATTCTGTGGTCTGATGTATTTATTGTGTAGTCTTTGGTATGTATTATGTGGTCTGTTGTATTTATTTTGTGGTCTGTTGTATATATTTTGTTGTCTGTTGTATTTATTGTGTGGTCAGTATTGTTCATATTAATATTAGTACAGGTTAAATGACTTTGACGTCACATGCTTCACTATTAAAATAATACAAAGTGTTCTTAAGACATATATATATATATATATATATATATATATATATATATAAAGAGATTATAAAATTGTAATAACTATAGTATATTTTTGAGAGAGAGAGAGAGAGAGAGAAAGAGTATAACAATTAATGTATTGCAATCAATACTTATATTTGTTTGAACTTTAATGGAAAGTTATAATGGTGTCAGTTTTGTATACACAACTATTTTTCTATATTTCCTATTAAGTTATATTGGTGTCAAGTATGTATACAAAGATATTCGTTCACAAAAAGTCTTTAAAAACATCTTTCCCATAGTTGCACAGTATACACAAAGTTTAATTTTGGAATTTATTAACAAACTGAGCATGAATTTTATTAAAGTTACCTGATTGTCAATCACAGTATTATGACTTTTTGGTGAAGTAACAGGATGGTCTGCCACAGTAATATGACATTTAGTGAAGTAGTTGGATTGTCAGTCACAGTATAATGACTTTCAGTGAAATTACCTAGTTATATGTCATAGTATAATGACTTTTATTGAAGTTACGTGAGTGCCTATCATTGTATTATGACGTTTAGTGAAGTTAAAGGATTAATATATTGTTGTCATAGTGTTATGTTTATCCTGCTATTTTCACTTTTTATAAAATGTTGTGTTTATTAAATATTGATTAGCAAAAATAGCATGACATTATTTGGGAATATTAACTATCGTTGACCTAAATAAACAAAAAATGGAACTTTAAGATAAGTCCATAAATAATGATAATGTCCAGCACATTTCTGGAATAGATATAACCAGCTATATGTTTATAAGAGTTAGTAGGATGTATATTTAGGTAATTGCATGTCCATATACATGATACTTGAATGTAGAATTAGTAAGATGTATATGTAGGTATTTAAATGTCTATGTATATGATACTAGTCTATGTAAAGAACACTTGATAATACACTATGAAAGAACACTTGCTAGTTCAGTCTGTGATGTTTGCTTATTCATTGGCAATGGTGCATGAAGATCGACTCGAGGAACGGATGTCTGCGAAATGAGGACCTATTTTCTTTTTATGGTAGAGCAGCGTTTTCATACAACTAAAGCTTATTAATATCTTTGTTGTTATGGAAGAGAAGTGGAAAGTTTGTTACCCATCCGGCCATCCCGGTTAACACTAATCCTAGCTACGCCTCTTGTAATGTGTTATATTGTTACACATGCACCCCTGTTATCACTAACCCTAAACACGACACTTGTAATGTGATATGTTGTTACACCCAATCCCTGGTTAGCACTAATCCTAGCTATGTTTATTGTAATGTGATATGTGGTGAAATAACGGAGGCACGAGTGTAGTGTACAAATGTTTTGAAAACAGGACATCCTAATGACGCACTAATCTATATCTAACTTTAAAAATGTCCTTGGTTTGATTTATTTTGTATTCACTGTGTCAGACGACGTCACAAACATTTAAAAATAAAAAGAAAAAATCCCATCTTATTTCATGATGAAACCGCCATGTTCTAAACTAGCTTTGTACTAAAAAGTCTTGTTGCAGCTAGTGAGAAAATTGTAATGGAAATACCTCACTTAACTCCTTACATTTCTTGAATTTTGCATGTTTTTCTTGAGATTTCTAGTGACCTCACAAAATGGTCAATACTTTTTAGAATCCATGACTAAAAATCATGATGTTAAAATATATGTGTGGGGAAATGCATGAGGTTTCTAAAAATGTTGATTTTCAAACATATAATGTCAACACTTAGAAGTTGGGAAAAAAATAATGCTAAACTTTTGTTATGAAAATGTGTTTAAAAAAAAGTTGGTGATCAGATGCAAAGAAGAAAAAAAAAAAAACACCTGAAATAATTTGATAAAATCTGTTTATTTAGAAAGCAAATTCATTTTTCTATGTCATTTGCAAGATTTATAACATTTCTTCATGGACATTTGACCAAAATATAAATTATTTTGTAAAATGTGTCAAAAAAGGGAAATAATAAAAATAAAATTAAATATTCACCGCACTACAAAAATGACAGCTTATTATTATTTTACCTTTTAAAAATTAATGACACATTTGACAAAGTAATAGAGAGTTTTAACTTCATGGTAGCGTTACATTTGACAAAGTAATAGAGAGTTTTAACTTCATGGTAGCGTTACATTTGACAAAGTAATAGAGAGTTTTAACTTCATGGTAGCGTTACATTTGACAAAGTAATAGAGAGTTTTAACTTCATGGTAGCGTTACATTTGATAAAGTAATAGAGAGTTTTAACTTCATGGTAGCGTTACATTTGACAAAGTAATAGAGAGTTTTAACTTCATGGTAGCGTTACATTTGACAAAGTAATAGAGAGTTTTAACTTCATGGTAGCGTTACATTTGACAAAGTAATAGAGAGTTTTAACTTCATGGTAGCGTTACATTTGACAAAGTAATAGAGAGTTTTAACTTCATGGTAGCGTTACATTTGACAAAGTAATAGAGAGTTTTAACTTCATGGTAGCGTTACATTTGACAAAGTAATAGAGAGTTTTAACTTCATGGTAGCGTTACATTTGACAAAGTAATAGAGAGTTTTAACTTCATGGTAGCGTTACTCAGAAAGTTTCATTGTTTTTTTTAAACAAAGATAATTTTACCATGTGCTACTTTTTATTTAGGATTTTATTTTCTTAGCGTTCCTAATTGATAGCACACTGTAGAATGTCTTTTAAAATACATTTAGGAATTATTGCATGTCTTATATTGTATTTTGTGTTATTTACATTAGCAGCACTTGGAACATCATCACTTTTGGTAAATCATGTAATGCTAAAATAATTTCCTCGGTGAAGTCAATTGATAGTTAAATGTCAGGTAGCTTCAGATCATCTATATCAAAGTTTTATTTTGAACAATCCTAAATAGATTATCGCTGACAATATCAACAAAATGGAAAAAAAGTGTTTGTCCAGTGCTGATCTCTTTACTTAGGTTGATATATCCATCTATCAACAGGTCAACACCACACATGAATGAATTGTATGATTTCAAAATCTGATTAGACAATATTTGGTTTTCTCATCAATAATTGCATAGAAATACACAATCAGTTTTGGTCTCTTCACAAAAGAAAATCCATTTGCTGTCACATTATTTGAAATAAGTTAGGCTGTTTAATTTCCTCTCCACTGAACATTATATAAATTTTGTTATCTCTTATCCACCACATCATATCACATTGCTTTGGTTTTTATCTTTATTTTCTTCTGATAAAATCTGAAGAGTTCACATTGCACAGTCTGTCCTCATTGTCTGCTTCAATATTAGAAACTTTGACGAATGTCTTATTTGAATAAATCTGTTTTTGGGAATAAGGCATGAGCCCAAAACGCATGGTACTAATGAAATATTGCTGAAGTTGACGAGTATTTTTTGTACACTTAGGACTGGTACAGTTGCCATGCTTTTTTATGGTCCCAGAAGTTTGTAAATTTGTTATATTGTTGTAACAAACCATAGTTGATGGAAGGTTTAGAAGGTCCCATGGTAGTTGAATAGGTGTATTACAAATTTTTTCAACCAGATCCAGTGTGAAACACTGAGGCTTTTGGATGAAGATTTACCTGTCTCATTGTATTCATGTTATGTTGACATTTCTTCCCACAAATGTCAGCCTGGCTTTCTGGCTGGGGGAAACTTAGGAGTGTGAACGGGTGGGTCATCATCTCGAACATTATACAACAAGTGTAGCCTGTGAATGTAAAAGAAGAACTAATATTTTAGACCTATATGCAATTATTAGGGATGAAATGAATATCAAAATATATACTTCACTTAAATTTCCAGTTTCTAATACTTCCAATACTGTCTACAAACCATTATGACAAAAAAATTTAGTGTCAGATAATTACATTTTTTTTAACACACAGAAATGTCAAATTTCATATTCTTTAGGATGAAATATATCATAATAATCAGTGCCGACTGCATTGTTTACATTCCTTAGCATCAGTTTCTAAGAACAGCGTCCTCTAAAATTAATTTTATAAAAAAAATATTCTCAAAATACACGATAATTTAGTATACGTAGATTCATTTAAAAATGTGTAGTAAATATTTCAAAAATTATTTAAAAACACAATATAAATCGATAAATTAAAAAAAAAAAAATATATAAAAAAAAAATTGAATGAGGAAACACTCGATTACTAACCTTCTAGTTTTAGTGACTATAATGGAGTATAAAGGAAGATTCTCATCAAAATCCGAATCCGAGTCACTAAATTCAGGTTCAGAAGATTCAGATAAAATTTGACCAATATTTTCGTCATTTGTATTCATTATTTAAGATTTTGGGCTGCCGAGTTGAGAAGCGTCTTGCACAAATGTTCCAAAAAAATGGCGACTGACGCTTCGGCGTTGTGGGAACAATAATGTGATGACTTTGTCACTTACTCAGTCAAAGCATCTTTGTAGTTGCTACCAAGTAATTTCACAAAGACATATGTTGTAGAGCAGTGGTCAGCAACCTGGGGTAAATTATACCCAAATGGGGTTCACTGGAAATCTCTTGGATAATAAGGCACTACATCTGATCTGTGTACTAGACGAATTCACTCAATACATTGTAGTGACTAGTGGCACTACATATGATCTGTGTACTAGACGAATTCACTCAATACATTGTAGTGACTAGTGGCACTACATCTGATCTGTGTACTAGACGAATTCACTCAATACATTGTAGTGACTAGTGGCACTACATCTGATCTGTGTACTAGACGAATTCACTCAATACATTGTAGTGACTAGTGGCACTACATCTGATCTGTGTGCTAGACAAATTCACTCAATACATTGTAGTGACTAGTGGCACTACATCTGATCTGTGTGCTAGACAAATTCACTCAATACATTGTAGTGACTAGTGGCACTACATCTGATCTGTGTGCTAGACAAATTCACACAATACATTGTAGTGACTAGTGGCACTACATCTGATCTGTGTGCTAGACAAATTCACTCAATACATTGTAGTGACTAGTGGCACTACATCTGATCTGTGTACTAGACGAATTCACTCAATACATTGTAGTGACTAGTGGCACTACATCTGATCTGTGTACTAGACGAATTCACTCAATACATTGTAGTGACTAGTGGCACTACATCTGATCTGTGTGCTAGACAAATTCACTCAATACATTGTAGTGACTAGTGGCACTACATCTGATCTGTGTACTAGACGAATTCACTCAATGCATTGTAGTGACTAGTGGCACAGCAACACACATAAGCTCACGTCACGTATATGTTATATTTTCCCATGTCCTTTTACGCTCAGTGGCTAACAATATCTAGGACTCATTAGACAACTTTGATGACCATCAAAATCAATGACTCATAGGTCAAGTTTGAAGACCAACAATATTTAGAACTCATAGGTCAAGTTTGATGACCAACAATTAAGAGCTTATTTGTCTAATTGAATGAGCAGCAATCTCTAAGACTCTTTGGGTACGTTTGAACAGCATACATATCTTGGATTCATTGTTAGAAAGTGAAGCGGGAAATGATAAAAAATGGATTTGGGATAAGTGTTTGTTTATGACGTTGTTGTGTAATTTTTGAAAGTTTTTTGTTGCTATAAGTGCATTGCATTTGGTTTTGGATGCATTGAAATCATTGAATGTCTTATGATAAAAATTTATGACTTATACAATTTGGAGCTAACGTTATTAACTATTACAAAATAAATCAATGTCACCATTCCAGCAAGTCGTGTTGTTTCCATTGTGTCATTTTAATCTTAGACAGCGCAATAACATGATCTTATTTGTAGCCTTGAAGACCAACTTTTAACAATTACCGATTCTTGTTTCTGTTGTAGTCGGTACATTATTTGACTTATGATGTATTCAATTTCGACATAATCGATTACAGAGTTGGCGTCATTTGTGACATAAACTAAAACAATGGGGGTGAGTATTCTACTGTTGGTTACATTTACAATACATGTAAGCATTCTAGTGTTCGTTAAATTAACAATACATGTAAGCATTGCAGTGTTGGTTATATTTAAAATGCATGTAAGCATTGCAGTGTTGGTTATATTTAAAATGCATGTAAGCATTGCAGTGTTGGTTATATTTAAAATACATGTAAGCATTGCAGTGTTGGTTATATTTAAAATGCATGTAAGCATTGCAGTGTTGGTTATATTTAAAATGCATGTAAGCATTGCAGTGTTGGTTATATTTAAAATACATGTAAGCATTGCAGTGTTGGTTATATTTAAAATGCATGTAAGCATTGCAGTGTTGGTTATATTTAAAATGCATGTAAGCATTCTAGAGTCAATTACATTTTCAATAGTTAAAAGGATTTTACTTTTGGTTACATTTTCAATAGATTTCTAAACATTATTTACCATTACATTTACCAAGACTTGGTTGTTTAGTTTTATTTATTTAAATTATACATGTGAAATTTACCAATTAAACTGTGTATGACAATTAACACATAATAAATGCTTATTGCATTTTTTTTTAAATTAATTTTTACAAATAAGATTTACATTAAAAACTGTCAATTATGATGCTAAATATTGGCTGTAACTACAACACCATCTATTGTATGCCATTGGCAGTAAGATCAACACCATATATTGTATGACGTTGGCAGTAAGAACAACACCATATATTGTATGACGTTGGCAGTAAGAACAACACCATATATTGTATGACGTTGGCAGTAAGAACAGCACCATATATTGTATGACGTTGGCAGAAAGAACAACACCATATATTGTATGACTTTGGCAGTAAGAACAACACCATATATTGTATGAAGTTGGCAGTAAGAACAACAACATATATTGTATAAAGTTTTTTTCAAAAAACACCATATATTGTATGACATTAGCCCTGCACATATCATCTTTTATTTTTTTATATGCTGAAAATATAATTATGTCACTATCAGTATTAGCAAAAGGAGATTTCATGTAAATCAAAACATGTATATTAATGTCCTGATTTACATTTCAACTAGTTGTGAATAAAATTTTGTAAATTTAAAAAGTTTATTAAATTTTCTATAACTTGACTCATGTTTTTATTAATTATATCTAAAAAGATCATTCATCTTGTAATGATAATGATATGGATGATTATTTAGTCTTCAAATATTTGACATCAATCAATACTAACGAATTA
This sequence comes from Omphiscola glabra, assembly GCA_964017045.1. Taxonomy (NCBI): domain Eukaryota; kingdom Metazoa; phylum Mollusca; class Gastropoda; family Lymnaeidae; genus Omphiscola; species Omphiscola glabra. The sequence continues at coordinate 1,495,708 of OZ024806.1, read as the reverse complement.
CCGTAGTCACAAAGTGGAGATGCTAATAATAAAATTTGATATTATGGGGAAGACAGTTTAGTTCAAAATTTCAATACTGGGGCTAACAATAAACGTATAGATGTTCATAAAGATATTAAATGTGAAAAAAATGGTTGTATATGATTAAAAATATATTCATAATATGGATGAATTTAGTTTATTACATACATGTAATATAAAGTTAGATTCTAGAAGTGTGTAATTAGGGGGGGGGGGGGTATTTCCAGTGTGGTAGATCACATTTAAAGTTAAATTCACTGAATGTGTAATTATGTACATTATTGTCTTTTTTCATTAAATCGCATTCACAGTTAAATTCACAGAGTGTGTGATTATGTACATAGTGTCCATATTGTGGTAGTTCACAAATGTAGTTAACTTAATAATATTCTGAGTGTCCAATGTGTTTATATAGCCTACATTTTGTTTTGAATTTCTGAATACTGTTGTATTTGATATACTTAGTTAAAATAAATAAAACCTTGCTTGAGTGTATTTTGTGTTTATGAGAATTATTTTCCTTATTATGGTAAATCGCAATAGTAGTTAAATCTAAGAATACATTTAGGTTATCAACATAATTGTTCTCATTTTTGTAGATCACATTTATTTATTGGTTTGAATGATGATGCCATCGTTTAACTGTGTACATAAAATTGGAGATCAAAATAATACTTAAGTCTGTTGCATGTCAAATAAAAGTTAATAATAAGTATCTAAAAATAACAATATGTGTAAAAAATAAATATGTATGTATACAATTTTAGGCATTTTATAAATATTAATTATTACACGGCTATATCTATACTAGTAGGGTATTAATGAATGATAAATTCAAAAATATCAAGTGTAGTGTATTATTTGCTAGAATGTGTTGTAAGTTGTAGTAATGTTTGACCAGCCGATGATAATGATAGAAAAGTACATTACTCTCTAGTATTAAAAATGTGACGTTGTTAGTCCAAGTCGATTGCTATTATACTATCATAAATCACATTAAACATTTCAATTACATTCGATTACAACACAGTCCATACTTCCACTAAATACTTTTTTTATAAAAATGTGGTAAATTCGCACAAGAAGTACCTCGCATTTTACCATGGCCGCCATCTTGGTTGCCTCGACCCGCGAACTTTTACGTGTTCACGGGTCGGGGCAACCAAGATGGCGGCCGTGGAAAAATAAAATAACTCATGTTTTTGCTAAAATTAGAAATTAAAAGTTTTTAAAAATGACCTAAATCTATCTCTCAACCTAACCTGAACCATAAATCTATCCCTCACCCTAACCTGAACCCTAAATGTATTCCGAACCCTAATCCGAACCCTAAAGTCATCCCTAAGGAGGGTTTTGTCCCTATCGGAATCAGCGTTTTTACCCTCTCCCTAACCTAAAAATTAGGAAAAGAAAAAAAAAAAAAGAAAATGGACAAAAATTACGTATAAAATAAAGAAATAATGAAAACCCAACTTACAGTTTCATGGAATACACTTTTACACACTTTATTTAAGGTTCCATCGACAATAATATCCAAACATTAATGAAACACATTCTGGTCATCATCCAAATTCATTTCATAAAATGGCGGAGCACGTTAACATATTGATAAGCCAACCAATGAAAATTTTAAAATTATAATTAATCAACCAATAAAAATATGCCACCGTCATATTAATGAAAATGTAACTCTATAAAAAATAAAATAAAGGGAAGTGACTCCCAATAAACACGCACATGAATTCAAGGTACTCCTTGTATGAAATAGCCCTGGGAACAACTTTGATCGTTATTTCTCAGCCGATCTTTACGACTACCTAAACAATAGGCAGATATAGATCTAAGGCCTAATACTCGACGAATATAAAATATTATTGTTTAACAATATATAATTATATAGCAAATGGCAAATAGTAATTTAAGTAATATGTAGCAATGTGCCAATTTTTCTATGTATACTTTTGTTTGCATATTTGGATGGGTGCCACCTATGTTGCAGGGTGCCACATATGGGGCACACGAGTTTTTCTGCCATGCATCCATGTCATGAGCTGGGTATGCCTGCCCCAAGAAGAACTGGTAAAACAACTCATGACGTGGACACAAAGGGTGACTACATAAGCCTGGGGAAAGTTGAACTCCAGGCCTGCCGTGTATGTGTTGTGTGACGGAGTGTGGAGTGGATGTGTTATTGTGTGTGACCAACTCTGCTACTGATAGTACCTCTACATTAAAGCTATAATTCTCAGGCCTGCTTTTTGGTTCTTCATTTTAACCTGTAACCACCCGGCTGCAAATATACATACATGCCAATAATTAATATGTCACAATTATTTACTTTATGAACTTACTTATAACTTATACAAAGAATATACATTTTAAAAAGATTTAAGCTTAAACATTATGAGCCGTCGTGAAAGTCGAAACGATACACACCCGATATCCATAGTTACTAACTTGTAAAAAAAATCAGAACAAATTGATACATCTTGTTATTATTTCTATAAAATGCATTCCAAAAACGTATCTATTTTTCTTTAATATAAAAACAGGTTATTTGTATTGTTATATTATACAATTAAAAAATGAATTTAAATCGCTTAAATAAAATTAAAACAATGCATTTTTTAAAAATTGTATTTATTTTCTTCCCTAGGATTTTAATTAAATATTTTTATTAACTGTCTGGTTCATTCGATTATTTAAAGGTACGATTACTAAATCTGTTTAATCTCTCTTTTCATGTTTCTTCCTTGTATAGTCTATTGTGCAACGGTTTTTATAACAACAGTCATGCATAATAATTTGAACTTTTTTTTTAACATCTAAGAATATATTTATTTAAACATTATTTCATTAATATTTAAAATTTATTTTACAAATAAAAACAAGGAATCATACTTAAATTTGTAAATGATCGAATTGGACACTCAACTGAGAAAATAAGAGAGAGTTGCAGACGACTAGCGATTTCAAATCCCATTCCATCATTCCGAGAGATATTCATTCACATGTACGTTACAAACAAATGTTTGAATATATCTATTACTAGTTTATTTCAATTTAACAAGCTGATCATATGACCAACTTTGATAACAAATAAAGTATTTAATGTTTGAAAATGCGGTCCGCATAAGTTTAAAATAAAACCAACATAATTCGACTGAGGGGTTTGGTAAAATTATTCTTTTCATAACAATGACAGATGTAACATTGCATATTCAAGTGTTGAAATAAGCACCAATGGAATATACAAGTTCTAAATAAGAAAGCAGATTACTAAGTTATTTCCTTGAAAAAAAAATGTGTATTTGTTTCTTATTAGTTCTCAATTTTTCTATTTTCAGAAAGCTCAAAGTAAATCAAGGATCCTAAGAGAAAAACTGAAATGTAAAATAAGAAATGGTAAAATGTTAATCAAACAGAGAGATTGAATAAATATGGAATTTGACAGAGAAAGATCGTGAATAGAGTAGTGTGGAGGTGTAGCAAGATGTGGGTGGGAATGAGAGAAAAATAAATTGAGAAGAAAGTTTGAAAGGTTTAGAAAAGTTTTAAATATTCTTTGACTAAAAGAGAGAGAAAATTATAAAATGTATATAAGAGAGAATGTCAGGGACATAAAAAAAAAAATTACAATCAGGGGACAAAGAGTAGAAGGAAAAAATGTGTTTTTGAATTAGGTTATACATTATATATTCATTACCTATTCTCTCAGGGCATGACAAAGATGACTTTCAAGAAGACGATGTAGAAGATTACAGACCAAAAGATGTTCCATATGACAGTAGTAACAAGAAAGTTAAAGCTATTCTTTTATATGGTAATTATGTGTTGATGTAAGTTTTATGGCTGTACAAACATACACCAGTGTAATGTGAATCATTATTCTTGATGAAGACAAATACAATAATTCATTTACATCTTTATTTACTGTCATTAATATTGATGAATACAATAAAAAATTATTTGTCTCAGTTTCAATAGAGATAATAGAAGAGAGAGGTGTCACACATTGATTAAAATGTTCTGTCTTTGATAACCCTGGCAGGTACACATGAAACCCAGGAGTCAGAAGGTGGAGAAGCAGATCTACACAAACATCTTGTTAGCTGTAAGAAAAATCCAGGTCACACAAAATTTGTACCTGTCAGCGATTTTAACATCAATCACCTGCCTGAAGGTTACCATGACAAAAAATTAGTTCCGTTAATCAAAGCTACAGCTGACCTCACAGTCAGAGTAGCTGTTACAATGACCAGTAGAGAAAGACCAGAGTTTTGGCCAAAAACCAATCAACCATATCCATTTTATGACAAGAGAGGAAGTGACGTCACAAGACTAGGGACTGGGATGGTGACGTATGTAAACAAACATTACAACAAGGGAACTTGTCTATGTCACAAGTGTCAACACTCGGACACACCCAGCAATGTGTGGGGGGAGGTAGAGATGTACACAGCCAGACACGTGGTGTTTGATGACCTTGAGGCGAAACACACCACGTGTAGATTTTTCTATGATAGACAAGATAGTCCACTGGTCACTCTTGATGGATGGACAGTGAGTGTGGCAAACATTGAGGAAGACTGGTCTTGGTTAAAATATGTGACATGTGACGTAGATTTACTGAATAAACTGGACAAGATGTTGAGACACTGGTTTGGTCTAAGAGAGAAAGTAAACAACAAATACAAGAGTTCTAGAGATGAGGTCAAGTTGACATTGATAGTATCACATCCACATGGATGTCCTAAGCAGATCTCTGTAGGACACTGGATAAACAGGTACGACGTGGATAATTATAGGACCAAGTTCACGTACACAACATGTACATGTCCAGGCAGCAGTGGGGCTCATATCCACTCACTGGGGTATGATGGATTTTTGTCTTATGGCCACCATGTCCACAGTGGGGTCAACTCTGAGGGAAACAATTTTAGTTGCGCTGGTCGCGAAATCCCCTAATATCGATAATGTAAAAAATGTTTTTATAATTCAAATAGTTTATACAAAGTTGTATTACCTGTTTATTGTTGTAATAGACAACAACCTCTACCACGCCCCATGTACGCCCTCAACACCACGCCCCATGAACACCCCCACATCCAGTATCGGCAACCCCACCTCCTAGTATCGGCACCCCCAAATCCAGTATCCGCACCCCCACCTCCAGTATCGGCACCCCCACATCCAGTATCGGCACCCCCACATCAAGTATCGGCACCCCCACATCCAGTATCGGCACCCTAACATCCAGTATCGGCACCCCCACATACAGTATCGGCACCCCCACATTCAGTATGGGCACCCCCACCTCCAGTATCGGCACCCCCACCTATCACAATCGCATCCCATGTACTTATAACATATTATTTTTTTGTTTATTTTCAAGAATTTTCTTTTGTTGACATTTTGACATTCATTTATTTGAACTTATCTTTGAACCTTTGATCCAATAAACGTATAAAATATGTTGTATTTAAAACTGTTTCTTCTATTGTATACCATTTTAAAATAGTTTTGTCAACTTTGATTAGATCAAATAAACATGTAGAAATAAAATTGATTTGATTTGGTTTATTTATTGTATGTTTGTTGTTTATGTTGAATGAAAGTAACATTGACATACACGGACATGGTGGGTGATGTGGTGACATGTGGGTAAACATGTCTGGTGGGTGATGTGGTGACATGTGGGTAATCATTTGTTGTAGGTGATGTGGTGACATGTGTGTAAACTTGTGTGGTGGGAGATGTGGTTACATGTCGGTAAACAGGTGTGGTGGCTAATGTGGAAAATCGTTGGTAAAACTATGTGGTGGCTGGTGGGGCACGATGTGGGTAAACCTGTTTGGTCGCTGATGTGGCAGATGTGGATAAACCTGTTAGGTGACAAGATGTGGTAAACATGTGTGTTAGTGATATGTTGGTAAACCTGTGGGGTTGCTGATGTGGAAAGATGTTCGTAAAACTGTAAGGTGGCTGAACTGTCAAGATGAGGGTTAACTTGTGTAGTGGTGACATGTTAGTAAAGATATGTTGTGGCTAAAGTGGAAACTTTGGGTAAACCAGTGTGGTGGGTGATGTGGCAAAATGTGAATAGACCAGTGTGGTAGATGTTTTTGTATAATGTATGTAAACCTGTGTAGTTGGTGATGTGGCAAGTTTTGCGTAAACCTGTGTAGTGGGTGATGTGGTAACATGTGGGAAATTTTATGTGGTGGGTGATTTGGTAACATATGGGTTAATCTGGGTGGTGACTGATGTGGTATCTTGTAATTAAACCTGTGTGGTGGCATTTTATTGGTAAACCTGTTTGGGGGATGATTTAGGTAAGCCTTCGTGGTGGGTAACGTGGTAACAATTGGGTGAACCTTTGTTAGCAAGATGTGGGTAAACCTTGCATCGTTTGGGTCTGCATTGCGGACGGCTCCGGTCAAGTGCAGTTATAATCTGAACAACCGTTTTGATAATCATGTTACAAGATGCCCTTCTCATCGCTCAGCCGGTGAACATTGTAAAGACCATCAAAGAAGAGCTCGGCTGAGGCGCAGCCATCGCTAGCTTCAATATTGAACCTGCCTTTCTCAAATTATTAGAAATAGAATCTATGAATGACACAAAAGTTACGAGGAACAGTCCGACCGGCTTCATCCTGCAGTACAACATTATCGCCTCTGTTAAACCCTACAAAAAATACTTCACGGTGAATAAAGACACGGGTGCCGTGAGCACTCTGGAATAACTCTACGGGGAGATCGTGTGCAGTTTTCGGGATTTTAGCTCAATTTTGAATTTGCGGCGAAGTTGCTCTACACTGGGTTCTTCTGACTGGTGGATTTTACGATAGTTGTTACGGATATTAGAGATAACCCTCCTGAGTTAACACAGGCGCAGTTCGAGTTTAACGTGCCAGAAAACCTGGAGGTCGATCGCTCATTTCAGTAGCCCACAACGTTTGACCAGGACACGGGTTCTTGTAATGGTGTCACTGAATGTATTTGGATGAGACAAGAGTCCGTGGAATGGTGTCACTGAACATGCTATACTAAAAAGGAGAACGTTTTTAAGATAAGGACGACAGAGACCATCGCTAACAGAACAGATGTGCTATCACCCACTTACAAGCTAGGTGATCAAATGGCCCCCACTCCTTATTGACCAATATTGTTGATACTGCCCCTGGTGATTTATTTAATTAATATTCAATTTATATATTTAAAAGTATTCAACAACTTAACGGAAAAAAATCAACTAGCAAAATTATTACAATTCTGTAGATAATAAAAAGGTTATTACAATTATGTAGATAATAAATAGGTTATTACAATTATGTAGATAATAAATAGGTTATTACAATTCTGTAGATAATAAATAGGTTATTACAATTATGTAGATAATAAATAGGTTATTACAATTATGTAGATAATAAATAGGTTATTACAATTCTGTAGATAATAAATAGGTTATTACAATTCTGTAGATAATAAATAGGTTATTACAATTATGTAGATAATAAATAGGTTATTACAATTCTGTAGATAATGAATAGGTTATTACAATTATGTAGATAATAAATAGGTTATTACAATTATGTACATAATAAATAGGTTATTACAATTATGTACATAATAAATAGGTTATTACAATTATGTAGATAATGAATAGGTTATTACAATTATGTAGATAATAAATAGGTTATTACAATTATGTACATAATAAATAGGTTATTACAATTATGTACATAATAAATAGGTTATTACAATTATGTAGATAATACATAGGTTATTACAATTTTGTAGATAATAAATAGATTATTAACCAACAGCTTTAAAGGGGTCAAAGGTTATTCTATATTTGTGTTCTTGTCGTAGGGCTCACTGATAATAAGGATTTTGTCCAGGGTTCTCAAACTCACATGATCCAGGGACGCAGGAGGTAAAGTCTTGGTGAGACTGGGCCGCATCAAATATTCAAGAAAAAAACACATTCAATTAAGTACAACCATGTTCCAATGTGATCAAACTTTAATAATAAGAAATAATAACATTAAGGGTTCTCAAAAACCAGCCTTCACTTTATTCCTCCAACTCCTTGTTGCCACAGACGTGGCTTCTCTTCTTCTTACACAGCTGAGTAACAGTTGTCGTGAGAGAGCTACTGAGACACTCAAAGTAACATTTGGCTTGTGTTAGGACGCTACTGAGACACTCACAGTAACATTTGGGTTGTGTGAGGACGCTACTGAGACACTCACTATATCTTGAAAATGTTCATCAATAAGTTTGGCCTTGAACTTTGTCTTGTTAAATTTTATAGTGGAAAATAGCTTTTCACAAAGGTGCTCTTAGAAAGGCGAATGAACCTGGAAATCTCAGGGAAGGTGGAGGGCAATCTTCTCACATTTTCCATTCTGGTCTGTTTTTCTATTCACCTCTCTGAACGTACACTGAAGTTTAATCATCTCCATTTGAAGCTTAAAAAAGGGGTGTGTGGTGTGGCATCTTCCACATTAAAGGAGAAAGAATCAGAAACATGTGAAAATTTGCTCTGTGCGTTTTGAAGTCTTAAATCATGTGATCAAATTATTCCTGTAGCTTTGCAATGGCTTCAGTACTTACTATTGAATGGGTATCCGAGTCCATGAGCACTATACATGTTGTTAAATTGCAAATGTTATGTGAGAACTATATAACAAGTTTTATGCAGAATGCCCTGACATTCTCATAGGCAATACTGAAAAGCTCATTCTGACCTTGTAACTTCTTGTTGAGTACATTTTGTTCTTGTGTACGTCAACAAGAAAAGCCAAGTTCATGATCCGTTTCGGATCACTTAATACAGGAACAGCCACCCCATCTTACACCATTAATGTTCTTAAGGCTAAAACGTGTTCAAACAGAAGGCATGTTGAGGTAATATGTATGTTTTTTTATGCTAAGGAACATGCTGCTTAAAGGAGATTGAATTTCAAATGTTGATTTTTGTAATCGTAGAATGGGCTTTTTTGACTAACCCTATTTTTAAAGTGACCAAGCTGATAGGCTAGGCAATTCCCCCACTAGTAAACACTAGCGGCAATTTTTATAGAAATTCTTTGATACTGTGTCAGATTGCTACCATTCAACACAATTGTAGTTACCCAATAACTGAATTGTTAATCTTTTCTCAAAACCACACTTAAGCAACGTCTCTTAAAATGAGATAAAATAAAAACTATTAGTCCGATTTTAAAACGGTTCTTACCAACCAACATGCAAATCAATATAAAGACAATAAAAATCAGAACTAGACTAGCCGGTGAGATTTGACTGAAACCATGGCTGGGTGTCACATTAGAGATATCTAGCCGGTGAGATTTGACTGAAGCCATGGCTGGGTGTCACATTAGAGATATCTAGCCGGTGAGATTTGACTGAAACCATGGCTGGGTGTCACATTAGAGATATCTAGCCGGTGAGATTCGACTGAAACCATGGCTGGGTGTCACATTAGAGATATCTAGCCGGTGAGATTCGACTGAAACCATGGCTGGGTGTCACATTAGAGATATCTTGCCGGTGAGATTTGACTGCAACCATGGCTGAGTGTCACATTAGAGATATGAGAATGGGAAAACGCGTGGGCCGCATTAACACTAAACATTGTTATTAAGTAGTGGGCCGCAAAATGAAGTCGTGCGGACAGCAAATGGCCCCAAAGCCGTGAGTTTGAGACCCCTGAGAGTTTGAGACGTCTGATTTATTCGATCTAAGCAATATTGTTAGTCTGGGGCATTTTCATGAGAGGGATCCTCAGAATACGAACTTAGTCAGTACTGGGACTCCGTTCATAAACAGAAACATTTACCGACCAAAATAATCTTTCCATTGAAATAACTGTGAATTCAATTCATCTGTTCTTTCTAAGAAAGGTCGTATATTTACATTTTTAAGTGTTTTCTGTAAAGAAATTTTTTGAAATTTTGACTTTTTATTTATCCAAATAATAAGAGTTGCCTCCTCTTCAACAATATGGATAATTCAACTATAAGTAGTACACTTCTGTAACCCCCACCTCAGTTATTAACAAAATCACTTAATTAGCCACATCAGCTGTCAACACAACCACTTCCTTAGCCACATCAGCTGTCAACACAATCACTTCCTTAGCCACATCAGCTGTCAACACAATCACTTCCTTAGCCACATCAGCTGTCAACACAACCACTTCCTTAGCCACATCAGCTGTCAACACAATCAATTTCTTAGCCACATCAGCTGTCAACACAACCACTTCCTTAGCCACATCAGCTGTCAACACAATCACTTCCTTAGCCACATCAGCTGTCAACACAATCACTTCATTAGCCACATCAGCTGTCAACACAACCACTTCCTTAGCCACATCAGCTGTCAACACAATCACTTCCTTAGCCACATCAGCTGTCAACACAACCACTTTCTTAGCCACATCAGCTGTCAACACAATCACTTCCTTAGCCACATCAGCTGTCAACACAATCACTTCCTTAGCCACATCAGCTGTCAACACAATCACTTCCTTAGCGACATCAGCTGTCAACACAACCACTTCCTTAGCCACATCAGCTGTCAACACAATCACTTCCTTAGCCACATCAGCTGTCAACACAATCACTTCCTTAGCCACATCAGCTGTCAATACAATCAATTCCTTAGCCACATCAGTTGTCAACACAACCACGTCCTTAGCCACATGTGCCTCAATTTTTGTCTATTTGTCATTATAATTGTACCAACTATCAATTTCGCAATATTGTACAGCTTTTTCATGTCTGAAACACAACAACACATTTAAATATTACATTCTGTTCTCTCAGTAAATTGTAAAACAAAATGTGTGAAATTTTTAAAAATAATTTAGTAAAATGAATGAATTTTTTTAAAAAGAGTATTGTGGGTGCTAAAGATTTGTGGGGATGGAGGTATTGTCACAGTAAAAGTGGATATATCTGATACGAATGACAACTTCCCAACAATTGAGCAATCTCTCTACTTGATATCAATGACAACTTCCCAGTTCTTGAGCAGTCTCTCTACTTGATATCAATGACAACTTCCCAGCACTTGAGCAGTCTCTCTACTTGATATCAATGACAACTTCCCAGTTCTTGAGCAGTCTCTCTACTTGATATCAATGACAACTTCCCAGCACTTGAGCAGTCTCTCTACTTGATATCAATGACAACTTCCCAGCACTTGAGCAGTCTCTCTGCTTGATATGAATGACAACTTCCCAGCACTTGAGCAGTCTCTCTACTTGGTATCAATGACAACTTCCCAGTTCTTGAGCAGTCTCTCTGCTTGATATCAATGACAACTTCCCAGCACTTGAGCAATCTCTCTACTTGCAGAAAATACCAGAGAATACTATAAGGGATCATATCCTTTTAAATGTATTTAAAAATATCAATGTACACTTCAGATTAAGATTGACAAATTCTTGATTTACTTCACATCCTCTGATTGAACACTTCATTTGTTTCACATCCTCTCATGGAATTGAAAACTTGGACAATGTCAATTAATTAATACATACAAGTGAAACAAAATGTTCCAACCTCTTTTTTGTATTTGAATGTTCAAAGTGATCAGTGCATGCTGAGTAACACCACCCCAAACTACACATATTATTGATGAAGTTGTGTTGTAATTTAAAAATAATGTATGAACCTGACGTCACAATCATTGTTTCACTACCAAATTATTTCAATTGTGCTCATTTAAAAAAAGCGATTTCGCAGTCCACTTATCAAATTCAATTGAAATAATTTATTTTCATACATATTAGTTATGCAATATAATAATGAAAGAACAAAATCTTTTAGACTAATAGTTTATGTTTTTACTTGCTACAGTGTGGTAGTATTGTTTAAATCAAGACTTTATGTACAAGGTGACAGCTACAGATGCAGACACTGGCTCAAATGGGGAGCTGGCCTACACCTTCTTAACACTCCAACCACAAGATGACCTCTCTTTCGTTAGGATAGATCCCTACACTGGTGACATCTACCTGATCAAGCCCATAGATCTCTCCACTGGTGATATCTACCTGACCAAGCCTATTGACTCGAGATCAGGACAGCAAATTGAACTGACCACTGCAGCCAGTGACAAGGGGCATCAACCAAAACGTCCAGGGCAACAGTTCCAGAATATTAGCTTTTTTTTCTAATTATTCTCCTTGTAAATAAACTGATGTCTATATTAATTCGCAATAAACGATGCTTGGTAATTTCCATATATGTTTGCTCAAAACTAGCCTATTAAGTAATCGTACTTCAAAAAATAAGTTTGATCTGTTTAATTAACTTAAAATCACCAGTAATATTTTTTATTAGACAATTCTTTCATGCACAATTGTAAGATATATAAGTAAATGTTTTACTTTTTTAACAGTTAATAAAGCTCTTCAGAAAGAAATGCATGTGATTTCAATAAGAATAATTCATAAAAAAAACATGACAGGTAATAAAATGTGTTTTTATTATACCGTGCCAATTTTAAAAAAATAGCTAAACCAAAAACACTGATCTCAAACCAAATAGACTGATCTCAAACCAAACTAAATTATTTCAAACCAAACATACTGATCTCAAACCAAACACACTGATCTTAAACCAAACATATTGATCTCAAACCAAACGCACTGATCTCAAACCAAACGCACTGATCTCAAACCAAACGCACTGATCTTAAACCAAACATACTGATCTTAAACCAAACATACTGATCTTAAACCAAACATACTGATCTCAAACCAAACACACGGATCTCAAATCAAAAACACTTATGTCAAACCAAACATACTGATCTCAAACCAAACGCACTGATCAAACAAAACACTCTGATGTCAAACCAAACACACTGATCTCAAACCAAACACACTGATCTCAAACCAAACACACTGATCCCAAACCAAACACACTGATCTCAAACCAAACACACTGATCTCAAACCAAACACACTGATCTCAAACCAAACATACTGATCTTAAACCAAACATACTGATCTCAAACCAAACACACGGATCTCAAACCAAACACTGATCTTAAACCAAAAATATTTAATCTCAAACCAAACGCACTGATCTCAAACCAAACGCACTGATCTCAAACCAAACGCACTGATCTTAAACCAAACATACTGATCTTAAACCAAACATACTGATCTCAAACCAAACGCACTTATCTTAAACAAAACACACTGATCTTAAACCAAATATACTGATCTCAAACCAAACACACGGATCTCAAACCAAACATACTGATCTCAAATCAAACGCACTGATCTCAAACCAAACATACTGATCTCAAATCAAAAACACTGATCTCAAACCAAACATACTGATCTCCAACCAAACATACTGATCTCAAACCAAACGCAATGATCTCAAACCAAACACACTGATCTCAAACCATGTCGCTTACTGAACCAAACCTTAACCTTGCTGACAACCGAACCAGACACTAAGCCAAATTTCAACTTCACTGACAACGAACCAACCCAAACAAACCTATCACAAACGTATTAGAAATAAAGATAGTTTACGAATGTGGCTCATCACGACGTACACCTACTCTAGAAAAATTATTTTTAAAAAAAAATAAAATGAATAGAAGACCCTATCGCAAACTTATTTTTGGAAACCAAAATGACCTTTTTTTATCATCACCTCCTCACGTGTTTTACACCAACATCCTTTGATGCATGGTCTTGAATTTAGAATACTTGACAAATCATACAACACATTGTAGCCGACTATTTTTCATCTGGTTGTTAAGCTTGTTTCGACAGCTTGTTTCAGCAGCTTGTTTCGTTAAGAAAGAAACAGAAACTTAAAATTGTGTATAAATATAATACACTTGATATAAAAGAAGTCTTAATGAGCATTCGGGGTTTAGAAAATTGATAAGACATTTAGCCCATTTCGATTCGTCCTTTTAGTAAGCTTAAAACTTGAAAATTAAAACCAGTGCAAATATATGTTTCCCATTTTGTTTTAAATTTTAAAAACCCATACATTTATTTATTGTTTTATGAATTCCAGAATTTTATAATAGCCGGAGAAAATGTATTTTCCTCCTTTTTAGTGCATTTTTATTTTTCAATTTTAAATGCTTGTGTTTATTAAAATACTTTTTTTAAATTTTTTATTTATATTAAGATAAAACTAATTTCACAAACTGTGTTAATTACTGAACCCACTGAATGTCAGTATTTGTCTAACAATAACCAAAATTAAGCTGTCACTGAACCTTCAGTGCTTGCCTAAAAATAACGAAAATTAAGCTGTTAGGGAACCTTCAGTGCTTGCCTAACAATAACGAAAATTAAGCTGTTACGGAACATTCGGTGCTTGCCTAAAAATAACCAAACTTAAGCTGTTAGAGTACCTTCAGTGCTTGTCTAACAATAACGAAAATTAGGCTGTTAGGGAACCTTCAGTGCTTGTCTAACAATAACGAAAATTAAGCTGTTACGGAACATTCGGTGCTTGCCTAAAAATAACCAAACTTAAGCTGTTAGAGTACCTTCAGTGCTTGTCTAACAATAACGAAAATTAGGCTGTTACAGAACCTGAATTTAAGATGTTACAGAACAAAACCAAAAGTTCTGAAATAGTGTTTTCTCTAATATTTCATAATTATTTCTTTCTCAGATCCAAATGGAAGATGTTGTCAATATTATGCCGGGAATTATCATTGACACACTCTGTGACACTGAAGGTATTTCTGAGGTGTCTGACTATGCTTATATTGGTAAAGTTGTGGCCCATGTCAAACGTCAAAGTCGCTGAGCCACGAAAAGCCACGAAGTAAAGAATCAGAGGAGCCACCTCCACCTTGAAGTGAAAAAATTTTGGAAAATATAAGGTTTGTGTGCATTGAAGATTTGTGTATACTGAATGTTTGTGTGCATTGAAAGTTTGTGTGCATTGTTTAAACTAAACAAACTTTCAATACATTCGGTTTTTATCCATAATGTTATAATAGTGTTAAGTGTTCTGTTTGTACAAATATCTCTGTTACACATTAACAAAATTAATACGCTTATTTATTTGAATATTGGACTTTCGTACATTTTTCAAAAGTTGATTTTGTGATTTGATTTTTTAACTTAAACTTTTTATAACATTTTGAATTTAGGCTGTCATAAAGTCCCTCCTGGACAGAGACATAAGGGACAAGTACAGTATCACAGTATCATGTTTTGGGCATGGGTTGTCATCTTTGTTTTCAAACAATGAAATTTGCATCGTTTAAGTTTTAGTTGAAAATGATCAAGCGTAAACATTCTCCCCAAAATTTTATCATGACACTTTCTGGAAAATAATAGTCCATGTAGCGTACAATAACTTAAGACAATAGTCCAAGATTACTGCTGTGACGAAATGGACCTGCATGACCTTTAAAGTTCAATGTACTCACGACGACATACTTAGAGACAAACCCCCACCCTTTTTTTCAGGTCAGGACATGTTATTCCCCTTGATTGCCGTCACCCCCTTGAGGATCACTCACTGATCTAACGGATATTTTGATCAGTGAACTGAACTACGTAGTAGAAACGCCAACTCCCCTCCACCCCCCCCCCCCCCCCCCCGATCTCGTCTCGGGTTAGCGATTATTGAAATATTATCTCGCATCGGAATATTATATTCATTGGATTCATATATCACGTGGTAGTGATTATCCAATAAGCAATTAGGATAGACTCACTATAAAGGCCGTTGCAAAAGTTAGAAACTTCCATTTCAAGATCGACTCTTAAGTTAGCATAGCCAACTTAGAGTACCTTAAAGCCGGCTTTTCTAACCACCTAATGAATTGAATGAACATTTCCACTTCATTTCTTATTCGAATATTTGTATTACAATGTACATAGTTGTTAAATATTTAATGTATGATCATTCGGCCATTTTGAAATTTACTTATTTAGACTTTATCCCATCGTATGGATGGTGATGTAGCCATTTGATAGATGTTAGCCAATATGTTATTCGTTATAGTTGGTTATATATATTATAGTAATCCATTCTGTATATTTATAACTCATTGAATAATTATATTTAAAAAGAATCATTTGCCACGTGTCGCCGCTAGCCACCTCTGCTTGCACCTGCTATATTGAAGACGAATAAGGCTCTATACAATGGACTTTAACATTGGAAAGCTTCTATCCCTTTGACGCCTGTATCTGAAATCGTTGTCTTTGGAAATGGATATGTTAGCGCGATCTTATTAGAAAAGTCGTTCCTTTCTTCTCTTTTATCATCATTCATATATAGCCTGGCTACTAGATCGCCGTATTGCCGCAGTACAGGCAACCGCACCTTAGAAGCGGGATTAAAGGATCTGTTTCCTGAGGCCTGAGTCGACGAACACCGCCAAGGAGCACATCCTGAAGACCCATTCATCGCCGCAACGATAGGACCGCGTGCTGATAGACTTTACTCCCAAAGAGAAGTCTCACTTGCACCCACCACAGAGTATGATAGACTTTACTCCGAAAGAGAAGTCTTACATGCACCCACCACAGCGTATGATAGACTTTACTCCCAAAGAGAAGTCTCACATGCACCCGTCACAGCGTACTAGGGAAGAGGTATCCCAGAAGGTACTGTTGTGACTGATATCATCCACTTTCGTGAACGCCCTGAGAAGCGCTCAGCCCTGAAAAGCCACGAGGTACATATGATGAAGAGTCCACTCCCAAATTTGATGGATCTCTGTATTGTACTGCCGTAACATCTACTTACGTGAATGCCCTGAGAAGCGCTCAGCCCTGAAAAGCCACGAGGTACATAGGATGAAGAGTCCACTCCCAAATTTGATGGATCTCTGTATTGTACTGCCGTAACATCTACTTACGTGAATGCCCTGAGAAGCGCCGATATCTGAAGAGCCGCGAAGTAAAGCATTGGAGGATTCACTTCCAGTATTGAAGTGATCCCATTGTATCGTGCTGTTTCGTCCCCTTACATGATCGACCTGAGAATTGCTGAGCCCTAAAGAAATTCGAAATAAAGAATCTGAGGAGCCACCTCCACCTCGAATGGAAACTACATCTGATTGATCAAGCCAGATAATCAGAACAATAAATTGATACGTTATGTTTAAAATGTATGATAGCATACACATATAATACAAAGCAAAGCGACTGTTATTATGAGAGTTAAAATAGAACCTAGATTAATTTATATACACGTTTTTTTTCATCTCCTTCACTATCATACCATATACTAATTCACCTGTAAATAAATAAGTTCATATCATTTACTGAATGATGTTATGAAGTATTTGATAGTAAAGCATAAATGAGTAAATTAATTAGGTCCCTTTGTGTGTGAAATCGATACACCAAAATACACCTAGACACATTTAGGTGTGACACTCATCAAAGATTTGTTCCAACACCCTAAATAATAAAAGTCATTTCACCACAGCAATGATAAATTAAATTGTGTTATAGCGCGTTGGTGATGTACTTAAATGATAAAATAAATGATTTGATAACATACACATAAAACTGTGTACTCCTGTATAACAAAATGTAATTAAATATATCCCGCATTTAACAGAGTATACATTGAAGAATATAACAAGACCAATCAATAAAAATAACGATTGTTGGATTTTAGGCCAATCAAAGTAGCTCCAGATAAACATGTAAATCGGATGATTGTATGCCAATCAAGGTGACTCCTGATAAACATGATGATTGGTTGATGTTAGGCCAATTAAAATTTCAGACATAGCTGTACAGAAACAAACTTATATATCAAAAACACTTGTTTATGGGTTCACTTTTATACATCCGTATCATAGCAACACGTACACAACAAGATGTCCACACTAGCTGAAGTAACAAACCTGGCCAAGCGAAAAACAAACTCAACTCTAAAATATAAAACATAAATTTGTGTTCGGAACTTTGGGGTGGGAGCGGGTGTGTGTGGTGTAGTGAGGGCGTGGGTTGGGGGTGTAGTGGGGTGTGTGTGGGGGTCTTTTGTGGGGTTAAGGCGTGGGTTGGAGGTGTAGTGGGGTGTGTGTGGTGGGGTGAGGGCGTGGGTTGGGGGTGTCGTGGGGTGTGTGTGGTGGGCTTTGAGCTGGGAGGTGGGGTGTGGGGGCGGTGGCTGGATTTGGGTGGTGGAGCGGGGTGTGGGTAGTGGGCGTGGAGTTTGGGTGTTGGGGTAAATATAATAAAATAGTTTAAACACATGCAAATGTGCGTAATAACTTATGTCAGGCAAAACTTTTGGTGACCGTAATGTTGGGCTAGATCATTTACATAAAACTGCTTTGTCATCGTCCTACTCATGAGTGTAATCGTCCTACTCATGAGTGTCATCGTCATAGTCATGAGTGTCATCGTCATACTCATGAGTGTCATCGTCATACTCATGAGTGTCATCGTCATACTCATGAGTGTCATCGTCATACTCATGAGTGTCATCGTCATACTCATGAGTGTCATCGTCATACTCATGAGTGTCATCGTCATACTCATGAGTGTCATCGTCATACTCATGAGTGTCATCGTCATACTCATGAGTGTCATCGTCATACTCATGAGTGTCATCGTCATACTCATGAGTGTCATCGTCATACTCATGAGTGTCATCGTCATACTCATGAGTGTCATCGTCATACTCATGAGTGTCATCGTCATACTCATGAGTGTCATCGTCATACTCATGAGTGTCATCGTCATACTCATGAGTGTCATCGTCATACTCATGAGTGTCATCGTCATACTCATGAGTGTCATCGTCATACTCATGAGTGTCATCGTCATACTCATGAGTGTCATCGTCATACTCATGAGTGTCATCGTCATACTCATGAGTGTCATCGTCATACTCATGAGTGTCATCGTCATACTCATGAGTGTCATCGTCATACTCATGAGTGTCATCGTCATACTCATGAGTGTCATCGTCATACTCATGAGTGTCATCGTCATACTCATGAGTGTCATCGTCATACTCATGAGTGTCATCGTCATACTCATGAGTGTCATCGTCATACTCATGAGTGTCATCGTCATACTCATGAGTGTCATCGTCATACTCATGAGTGTCATCGTCATACTCATGAGTGTCATCGTCATACTCATGAGTGTAATCGTCCTACTCATGAGTGTCATCGTCATAGTCATGAGTGTCATCGTCATACTCATGAGTGTCATCGTCATACTCATGAGTGTCATCGTCATACTCATGAGTGTCATCGTCATACTCATGAGTGTCATCGTCATACTCATGAGTGTCATCGTCATACTCATGAGTGTCATCGTCATAATCATGAGTGTCATCGTCATACTCATGAGTGTCATCGTCATACTCATGAGTGTCATCGTCATACTCATGAGTGTCATCGTCATACTCATGAGTGTCATCGTCATACTCATGAGTGTCATCGTCATACTCATGAGTGTCATCGTCATACTCATGAGTGTCATCGTCATACTCATGAGTGTCATCGTCATAGTCATGAGTGTCATCGTCATACTCATGAGTGTCATCGTCATACTCATGAGTGTCATCGTCATAGTCATGAGTGTCATCGTCATACTCATGAGTGTCATCGTCATACTCATGAGTGTCATCGTCATACTCATGAGTGTCATCGTCATACTCATGAGTGTCATCGTCATACTCATGAGTGTAATCGTCCTACTCATGAGTGTCATCGTCATAGTCATGAGTGTCATCGTCATACTCATGAGTGTCATCGTCATACTCATGAGTGTCATCGTCATACTCATGAGTGTCATCGTCATACTCATGAGTGTCATCGTCATACTCATGAGTGTCATCGTCATACTCATGAGTGTCATCGTCATACTCATGAGTGTCATCGTCATACTCATGAGTGTCATCGTCATACTCATGAGTGTCATCGTCATACTCATGAGTGTCATCGTCATACTCATGAGTGTCATCGTCATACTCATGAGTGTCATCGTCATACTCATGAGTGTCATCGTCATACTCATGAGTGTCATCGTCATACTCATGAGTGTCATCGTCATACTCATGAGTGTCATCGTCATACTCATGAGTATCGAGTATGGGAGTTCATTGATAATTGTTGCGAATGAATATTATTATTTATATGTTTCTATTAGGCGCGGTGTGTGTTAGAGAGTTTTATTAGTTAGTGGACGCTCTTCAAGCGCTTGACTCTGTGACGTTATTTCATGCTCATTATGACGTATTGTCTAGACTGTATTGTGACGTACGTTTTAGTCGTGCTGCAGCCATGAATTGAATTTGTGGAAGTAGGATGTGTTTTATTTATATCTGATTGCGAGCGTCGCTATATTCATGTATTTATGGAGTTTACAGTTTGTGTTTATAAAAAGATATTAATGTTTCATTTATTGTGTTAAATGACTTGAGTTTATTCAGTATTAGTGCAATGTATTAAAAGTAACAAAAAATTGTCTAAATATAATATCTACATACAAAAAGGACAGTGTCATAAAGTCTATCACTTAAATATAGTTATCAAATATTTGGTCAGGAATAACTGTACAGCTACAAACAATAACAAATATAACATAATGCATGGTACTATCGCAACAGTTATAACAGAACAAGAAACTGAAGACACAATCGGATGTGGCGATAAAATGAATGCAACTCTTATTAACAATAGTGATAACAAAGTGATTGATATTATTACAGAACTAAATGATACACAGAAAGCTGAAGTAGATGATATATTTCATGAGTGTAATGACATTAATTAAAAGAAAGACGGCTCTTATCGGACATGCGTAGATTATAGAAAGCTTAACGCTATAACGAAAACAGTAGCTGAAGTTATGTCAAATCAGAATATACTGTTAGCTCATTTGTATAAAGTTAAATGGGTGGCCGAGTGGTCTAAACTGAGCAAATCTCCCGGGTGGATGTGACTCCTTAACCTTGGACGGTAACCCATCTAAGAGAAGGCAACTCTGAATTCAAACCCGGAGATGGAGTCCCGAAGGCGGATAACATTGGCACAATGAAACATTCCGGCAACTCCTGCGACGCCACTGGTGCCAAGCTGTATCATCCACATGATGTTCCCTTGGGGTTATCCAGCGGTGTGGAGAGAGGCGATTTGCTGTTGGGAACCAGCTCATAATCCTAGAAGAATAATCCCAGGCCTTTTGGATTTCGACCTGTGAATTCCACACAATCGTCACTTAGTGAATGACGGATGCCAGCAAAAAATAAATAAAATAAAGTTAAATAATATACGAAGTTGGACCAAACAAAGGGATACTGGCAGATTTCCCTGGATTAGTAAAGGCAAAGAGTACACAGCTTTTCAAGGCCCTGATGTGCTATATCAATATAACTATATGCCATGTGGTCTATATCAATATAACTATATGCCATTTGGTCTATATCAATATAACTATATGCCATTTGGTCTATATCAATATAACTATATGTCATTTGGGCTATATCAATATAACTATATGCCATTTGGTCTATATCAATATGACTATATGCAATTTGGTCTATATCAATATAAATATATGCCATTTGGTCTAAATCAATATAACTAATGCCATTTGGACTATATCAATATAACTAATGACATTTGGACTATATCAATATAACTTTACATTATTTGGTCTATATCAATATAACTATATGACATGTGGTCTAATCAATATAACTAATGCCATTTGAACCATATCAATATAAATATATGCCATTTGGTCTATATCAATTAACTATATGCCATTTGGGCTATATCAATATAACTATATGCAATTTGGTCTATATCAATATAAATATATGCCATTTGGTCTAAATCAATATACCTAATGCCAATTGATCTATATCAACATAACTATATGACATTTAGTCTATATCAATATAACTATATGTCATTTGGTCTATATCAATATAACTATATGCCATTTGGTCTATATCAATATAACTATATGCCATTTGGTCTATATCAATATAACTATATGCCATTTGGTCTATATCAATATATCTATATGCCATTTGGTCTATATCAATAAAACTTTATGTCATTTGGTCTATATCAATATAACTATATGCCATTTGGTCTATATCAATATAAATATATGCCATTTGGTCTATATCAATATAATTATATGTCATTTGGTCTATATCAATATAACTATATGCCATTTGGTCTATATCAATATAACTATATGCTATTTGGTCTATATCAATATAACTATATGTCATTTCGTCTATATCAATATAAATATATGCCATTTCGTCTATATCAATATAACTATATGTCATTTGGTCTATATCAATATAACTATATGTCATTTGGTCTATATCAATATAACTAAATGTCATTTGGTCTAAATCAATATAACTATATGCCGTTTGGTCTAAATCGATATAACTATATGTCATTTGGTCTAAATCAATATAACTATATGTCATTTGATCTATATCAATATAACTATATGACATTTGGTCTATATCAATATAACTATAAGTCATTTGGTCTATATCAATATAACTATATGTCATTTGGTCTATATCAATATAACTATATGCCATTTGGTCTATATCAATATAACTATATGCCATTTGGTCTATATCAATATAACTATATGTCATTTGGTCTATATCAATATAACTATATGTCATTTGGTTTATATCAATATAAATATATGTCATTTGGTCTATATCAATATAACTATATGTCATTTGGTCTGTATCAATATAACTATATGACATTTGGGCTAGCAACCGCCCCCGCAACATTTAACAAAATACTTAGGAAACTATACACAAATGTCAAACATTTAGTTACATATTTCGATGATATCTGTATCTATTCACAAATCTGAAACATGTAGTTACATATTACGATGATATCTGTATCTATACACACATGTGAAGCATGTAGTTACATATTTCAATGATATCTGTATCTATACAGATGACTGGCAAACACACTAGAATGTCACCAGACACGTTTTTGAAATTTATAAAAAAAGCTGGTTTCACCTTTAAACCCTCCAAGTTAGAGATTTGCAAACAATCTATTGAGTTCCTTGGGCACACGTTGGGTGCATTGAAAACAATCTATTGAGTTCCTGTGGCACACAGTGGGTGCATAGAAAACAATCTATTGAGTTCCTGTGGCACACAGTGGGTGCATATAAAACAATCTATTGAGTTCCTGGGGCACACAGTGGGTGCATAGAAAACAATCTATTGAGTTCCTTGGGCACACAGTGGGTGCATAGAAAACAATATATTGAGTTCCTGGGGCACACGGTGGGTGCATAGAAAACAATCTATTGAGTTCCTGGGGCACACAGTGGGTGCATAGAAAACAATATATTGAGTTCCTGGGGCACACGGTGGGTGCATAGAAAACAATCTATTGAGTTCCTGGGGCACACAGTGGGTGCATAGAAAACAATCTATTGAGTTCCTGGGGCACACAGTGGGTGCATAGAAAACAATATATTGAGTTCCTGGGGCACACGGTGGGTGCATAGAAAACAATATATTGAGTTCCTGGGGCACACAGTGGGTGCATAAAAAACAATCTATTGAGTTCCTGGGGCACACAGTGGGTGCATAGAAAACAATCTATTGAGTTCCTGGGGCACACAGTGGGTGCATAGAAAACAATCTATTGAGTTCCTGGGGCACACGGTGGTGCATAGAAAACAATCTATTGAGTTCCTGGGGCACACAGTGGGTGCATAGAAAACAAGCTATTGAGTTTCTGGTACACACAATTGGTGCAGGTTTACTGAAACCCGCACCAGTAACAATGTAAACAAAGTGTTAAGAATTGATCCTCCTAGAAATAAGAAACAAGTAAGAGGATTAGTTGGTCTGATCTCATATTACAAGAAAGTCATTCCAAAATTGTAAACACTAACAGCACCGTTGACTGACCTTACTAAGAAAGGTAGACCTAACAATATATCGCTGGACAGATGAATGCCAACAGGCATTAGAAGCTATACAAAAGTACTTAACTTTCTGGCATCCGTCCGTCACAATGTGGCGATGGTGTTGACTTCACAGGACGAATTCCACAATGCCTAGGATTACTCTTCTAGGATTAACAGCTTGTTCCCGGCAGAAAATTGCATCTCTCCATGCCGCTGGATAACCGAAGGGTTCATCATGTGGATGATACAGCTTGGCATCAATGTTATCCACCTACGGGACACCATCTCCGGGTTTGAATTTAGAGTTTCCTTCTCTCAGATGAGTTGCCATACAAGACTAACGGGTCCCATCTACCAGGGGGTGCTGGTGATGTTTCTGCTTGACTGGGCTTGATATTTCCTCAGCTTAGTCATTACGGCCACCCATCACCAAAAAGTACTTAATTAATAACCCAATATTAGTGCTACACGACAATATTGAACAGTTCATAGTTCGAACAGACGCCTCGACTACAGACTAGGGGCATGTCATATTTCGAACAGACGCCTCGACTACAGACTAGGGGCATGTCATAGTTCAAACAGACGCCTCGAGTACAGACTAGGGGCATGTCATAGTTCGAACAGACGCCTCGACTACAGACTAGGGACATGTCATAGTTCAAACAGACGCCTCGACTACAGAATAGGGACATGTCATAGTTCAAACAGACGCCTCGACTACAGACTAGGGACATGTCATAGTTCAAACAGACGCCTCGACTACAGACTAGGGACATGTCATAGTTCAAACAGACGCCTCGACTACAGACTAGGGGCATGTCATAGTTCAAACAGACGCCTCGACTACAGACTAGGGACATGTCATAGTTCAAACAGACGCCTCGACTACAGACTAGGGACATGTGATAGTTCAAACAGACGCCTCGACTACAGACTAGGGGCATGTGATAGTTCAAACAGACGCCTCGACTACAGACTAGGGGCATGTCATAGTTCAAACAGACGCCTCGACTACAGACTAGGGGCATGTCATAGTTCAAACAGACGCCTCGACTACAGACTAGGGACATGTCATAGTTCGAACAGACGCCTCGACTACAGACTAGGGACACGTCTATTACAGAAAATAAGCCATATACTTCATTCAGTTGAGTACACCAGTCGTAAACTAATGGATAGGGAAACTTGCTATTTAACAAAATAAAGGAAATGCTTGGCCATCATATGGGGCATTCAAAAATTGTCTTACTATATAATGGGTTTGAGATTTATACTTTAATGTGATCACCAGGCGTTAAACTATCTCAATACTGTTAAATTCGGTAATTCGAGAGTCACCAGATGGGCATTAATTTTACAGCAATCTAATTTTAACATTGAATACATCAAGGTAGAAGAAAATACTTTTGCGTATTTTTTATCTTGGCAATAGTGAGGAAATAGTGTCTTGTAATTATATTTTGTATGGTTAAAAAATTACTTGAGAAGGCGAATGTAACCCCTGTAAAAATTTTGTATCGTAAATGAGTCACTTGATATTTTGAACAAGGGTTACCAAAATTTCATTCAGTTAAAGAGAGCGCTGCCAATTCTAAATGGGCACTGGTAAATGAGTTTGGTGATGAGGTAAGATTTCAATTCCAAGAGTTGGGAGTTGGGAGATGGGGAGGTGAAGCTTTTGCTTCTATTGTTAAAAAACAGAATCCGTTAAACCAGCTATGACCATGATTGCTATGACCATGATTGCTATGACCATGATTGCTATGACCATGATTGATATGACCATGATTGATATGACCATGATTGATAAGACCATCATTGCTATGACCATGATTGCTATGACCATGATTGTTATAACCATTATTGTTATGACCATGATTGCTATGACCATGATTGCTATGACCATGATTGATATGACCATGATTGATATGACCAATATTGCTATGACAACGATTGATATGACCATGATTGCTATGACCATGATTGTTATGACCATGATTGTTATGACCATGATTGTAATGACCATGATTGTTATGACCATGATTGCTATGACCATGATTGCTATGACCATGATTTTTATCACCATGATTTATATGACCATGATTGTTATGACCATGATTAATATGACCATGATTGTTATGACCATGATTGTTATGACCATTATTGTTATGACTATGATTGTTACCGTGATTGTTATGACAACATGATTGTTATGACCATGATTGTTATGACAACATGATTGTTATGACCATGATTGTTATGATCATGATTGCTATGACCATTATTGTTATGACCATGATTGCAATGACCATGATTGTTATGACTACATGATTGTTATGACCATGATTGGTATGACCATGATTTTTATGACCATGATTGTTATGACCATGATTGCTATAACCATGATTGTTATGACCATGCATGTTATGACCGTGATTGCTATGACCATGATTTATATGACCATTATTGTTACGACCATGATTGTTACGACCATGATGTTATGACCATGATTGCAATGACCATGATTGATATGACCATGATTGCTATGACCATGATTGTTATGACCATGATTGCAATGACCATGATTGTTATGACCATGATTTTTATGACCATGATTGCTATGACCATGATTGTTATGACCATGATTGTTATGACCATGATTGCTATGACCATGATTGCTATGACCATGATTTCTATGACCATGATTGTTATGACCATGATTGCTATGATCATGGTTGTTATAACCATGAATGCTATGACCATGATTTCTCTGAAGTTTTTAATTTGTATGCATTTTTTTTAATGAGACTAATTTTTTATTTTGAAAAAAATTAAACATATGTTATAGAAGAGCAAATAAAGGATGCTGATATTAGTGTGTGGCATCTCTCACCTGTAATAATGTTGAATACTAATGTGTTTTTCCAATAACTGTGAATGATTTTTAATACACATTAATGATATGAATTTTATAATCTTAATTATTGTTACAGATTCATAAGTGATGTAATTGTCCTGATAATTAAGATATAATGGGAATTATTCTACCGTAGAATTTCATTACTATGAAAAGGAATTTTTATTGTTGAAATGTATAAATACAATTCATTTCTCTGATTTCCTTTATATAGTGTAGTACATGAATGTTTAACTCTTGAAGTTGTTTAAAATATATTGGAATGATTGGATTTGTATTCATTTTCAGAAACATTAAATCATTGTTTTTGGTACAGACCATTTCGTGTATCTGAATTTTTCTCGTTTATGATGATTATGTGTTTTTTGTGTGGGTGTCGATTTAATTCCATAAGTTAAATCTGAAATGAAATGGGAAGAGGGGGGGGGGGTATGTCGAAAATTGGAGTTCATTAGTAATTGTTGCGACCAAATGTTATGTTTATTACGCGCTGTGTGTGTTAGAGAGTTTTAATTAGTTATTGAACGCTCTTCCCGCACTTGACTGAGTGACGTATTTGTACGCTTATTGTGACGTATTGTCTAGACTGTATTGTGACGTAAGTTTTAGTCGTGCGGCAGTCGTGAATGGAACTTGTGGAATTAGGATGTGTTTTATTTCTGTATGATAGCGAGCTGCGCTATATGCATGTGTCTGTTGCAGTTGCAGCCTGTATATATAATTAGTTATGAAAGTTATAATCATTATGAAAAGGACTTATGTTCATTCATTGAAATTAAAAAAGAACGACGTATTACGAAATAACTTGATGAATTAATCAATCCAGTAGAACAGAGGGGTTGACAGTAGCCACGATTACTTTCTGACTCTCACTGACGTCACCAGAGCAAATGTAGCCATGTTCACTTTGCTGATGCATTTGTTTTTATACCAGATCCTGTATCTCAGCCAGTATTGGATGCCAAACTAAGTGGAGCCACGCCCTTATTGGACCAATATGGAGGCTTGCGGACTGACCTTGTAATGGACCACCACTCAATTTCATTGCTCTCTAGAAAGTTATTGAAGGCTATCACATTTTATCATTTTCTAAACACTGCCAGTTCCTGCTTAGAAACAATGACGTTGTATTTGGGAAAATTAGTTGCTCGGCGATTGGGAAAACCCAAAGTGCGATGTTTAATTCAGCTCAGGGAAATTCAACAGTTACATTACAGTACAACGAAGACAACAATAACTTTGATGTGCCTCACGTGATATTTTATTGACTGGGATGTAGTTATATACAACATCAATGGTCCTCAAATTTCAGTCTGACCAAGGCCACTCTTCATCCTAGCACCGTCCTTTAAAATATAAGATACGATAATTTTATTGATCTAAATAAATCGAATTGTTGTAATGCTTTGTCCATATACATTTTCAGCACATAAATAAATACATTTTTTTAATAAAGCCGATATTTTTCAACTAAAACAATTTAAACACAAAGCACAGGGCATCTACATTAAAGTATTTCTCTACCGTTAAAACAGCCAGTCAGTCGGTCGACTCCCTTAGTCTAATAAGGTAATTAATTATTGATCATTTAGATTTTGTGACTTCTGAGGACGGCTGTTGTTAAAATAGTACAGATTATGGAACAAAATAATTGTATATCTGCCATTCCTTGCATAAACCGAAAGAAATCGCCCCGAACAGGCGGATCATAAGTATATGTGATGAAGAGGGTGTGATGTTTCATCCACAGTTTGTTTAGTTTTACAATAACATCTTTCTTTAAAGAGTTCTTCAAGTGAATGATGTTTGGTTTGGGTGATGTTTCGAGCTTTCTTGGTTAGTGTTTTCTTCAATGTTTGATATCAGACGATAACTTCCCACACCAGCAGGTTAATTAAGTAGAAAAAATTGTACAGTTTTTAAGGTAGAAAGTCTTTGTTGAAATGTGTATACATCATGTCATGTTAGCTTATTATTAATGGTAACATCTAAGTACTTATTTGTCTCTACTTTCTCTACACTTTGACTTTTTATGTTGAGATCTCTCATTTCCTTTGTCTTTAAGACATTTAACTGGAACTTTTTTTGATAATCAATTGTTAAAGCATGTAACTAAAGTTGTGGCATAAGCCTTCTACTTCAGATATTAAGCCAACAATTGTGACGTCATCAGTAAATTTAATGAGAGGAACGGTGTTGCTTGGATTGAACATTGAAAAAGTCTTTACTTGAGAGTTAATATAATTGGGAAATTTATTTGTTGCATTTTTTATTTATAAATGGTTTAAAATAACGGAAATGTCTGATATCACTGGGCTAACCGCCATTTTGAAAGTATTCCCATCCTAGCTGTTGTCAAGACAAGACGTGTTTTTAAAGGTGATAACTTTTATTATGTGTGATGTTGATTTTTTATATTAGTTGTACTTGGTTATGTTGTAATCAAACCAGACTTAACAATCGTCCGTTTATTTACCAACATTTTTTTTTTTTAAACATTTAAAATGATGTGTCCCTAAAACTCCGTAAGAACTACAGAATGGATGTCGTTAAGAAAATGAGAAATTGTTCCAACGGGAAATCCCGTTGGTTGTCATTTCTTTGTTGTTTGGTTTACTATTGTGTCATCACAAGTAGGAGATATTAAACACTACTGAGAACTTGCTACTACAGTGATCTAACGATATAACATAATAATTATGTGACATGTCACATCCCTCGCTCGCATAGTCATTATGACAAAGAGATATAAAGACGTGACCAGTTCCGGATTTAAATATAAGTTAAACAAGGTACAGCTTAGGGCCCCACATTCTGATTGCTATATTTTTCATATTTTTATTTGACCAGGTGATGTAATATAATACAGTAGGGGACCATTGGACTTTGTATAGCACCAGGCATCAGTCAGTCTAAATCCTGAACTGGTCATGACGAAGATATAGACAGATAGCCAGACACTTTTGTAGCTTCCATTTATTTGTTTTTTTCAACTAAAACAATGTGTGTTCATAAAATGTTAGGCTTGTCTATACAAAGAAAATAATCATAAATAGAATCGTTGTAACAAAATTATTTGTTCACCATTTGTGGACCGGTTTTAAGGGTTTCTGGACCAACCTGGTGAATGGGGGGGGGGGGCCGCATTTCAGATATTGGGGGGGTAGTGCAATGGGCCAGAGGCAAAGATAATGGGTGGCTGTTGGTACAGACGCCGGGAGCCAGACTAGCGGGGCGCCGAAATGGGCTTTAATTTTTAAAAAACGTATAAAAATTAAAATTGTGTCATTTTTTAATAAAAATGTATTTTGGTTTTAACAATGAACACATTTTTCTCAGGGGGGGGGCATTAGACATGTACCCCCCCGCCCCTGATTCCCTCCACCCTCCGGAGAGACTACCTGAAAGAAACCGCTTGAATCTTATTGTAACTCGATATAATTCTTACACTCCAACTAACCAATTTCAGTTCATGTTAGGAAGCAATGACGTGACAATTGGGAAAACCCTAAATGATCTACAGAACATTGCTTCCAAATGCTGCTTGTGGACACGTACAAGTCACAGAGTGTTATGTTGATGGTCCTAACAAACTGTGACAAAACACAAGATCAAAGTTTACTGTAGTTAAACGGCTACAAAACAATTAATTAAAAAACGAATAAATAAGAAAATATTAAATGATAATAGTTAATAGAGACCAGTCACATTGGACAATAGAGACCTGTCACATTGGACAATAGAGACCTGTCACATTGGACAATAGAGACCTGTCACATTGGACAATAGAGACCTGTTACATTGGACAATAGAGACATGTCACTTTGGCCAATAGAGACCTGTCACATTGGACAATAGAGACCTGTCACATTGGACAATAGAGACCAGTCACATTGGACAATAGAGACATGTCACTTTGGCCAATAGAGACCTGTCACATTGGACAATAGAGAACTATCACATTGGCAAATAGAGACCTGTTACATTGGCCAATAGAGACCTGTCACATTGGCAAATAAGACCTGTCATTTTAGTCCATAGAGACATGTCACGTTGGCCGATAGAAGCCCTCACATTACCCAATAGAGACCTTTTATATTGGCCAATAGAGACATGTCACATTGGCCAATAGAGACATGTACCATTGGGCAATATAGACCTATCACATTAAAAAATAGAGACCAGTCACATTGGCCAATAGAGACCTATCACATTACCCAATAGAGACCTGTTACTTTGGCCATTAGGATCTGTTTCATTTGCCAATAACGATGTGTTACAACGGCCAATATAGACCTTTCACATTTTCCAAGAATGACGTGTCACATTAACCAATACAGACATGTCACATTTACCAATAATGATGTGTCACATTGGCCAATGGATACCTATCAATGTTGCCAATAAAGCCCTGTCGCATTTGCCAATAGAGACTTGTTACATTGTAAATTAGGACCTGTCACCTTGCTAGATGTACTAAAGATAATTAAGAGTAGTATCCAATGGACTTATTGTGTTATGCCTCAGACTAAAACATATTGATTAGGTGTACTAGTAAGATAATCAGAGATATTGTAATGGTCGTCAGAGTAGAGTTATTGTCGCACTCTACCACACGTCGACCTTAGACAACAACAAATTCATCATGAGCCATCATATTCTGACATGGGACCGTAATATTTGACAATCAGTTAAATGTAATTACACAATCAGTCCACATGTAATTACAGGATCAGTTAACATGTAATTAAAGAATAAGTTCACTTGTATTACAAGTTGTAATCACACAACCAGTTTCATTCTTGTCTATTAATAGAATATATTTGAACTAAATATGTTTCAGCGATATGGTCAAAATGATTATTCCAAATATTTACACGAACGTCAAATGAGTTGTTGTTTTTTTTTTTTTAAAGTGGGGGGGGGGGGTGTGTGTTGCACGCAAAACCAAAACTTGACCTGCTTGTTGAGTTGTTTATTACTGGAAAAAGGGGGGGATGCCGACCCCTTCCCTACACAAATAAATAGGTATTAGTAGAAATGATTATTGGAAACTAAATCGTGTATTTAGATCTTAGTAGAAATGATTATTCCAATCAAAATCGCGTAATTAGATCTAAGTAGAAATGATTATTCCAATCTAAATCGCGTATTTAGATCTAAGTAGAAATTATTATTCCAATCTAAATCGTGTATTTAGATCTTAGTACTTCTTAACTTCTTTAACTTCTTCTAAAACAATCAAACAGAATGTCTGAATATCAAATCAAATAACTAAGAAGTTTCCACTGCTTTGGGAAGGGACACAATTGTTTTTATGATATTTCATAATTATTATATGTTGGAATATGTCTTTAGTTGAGTTATGCAAAAACAATTAAAACATGTATCTTTCTACAGTTGAGTTATACACTGACAAGCAACAATTGCATATATCATTAATTGAGTTATACATTGACATGCAATACTTGCATATGTCATTAGATGGGTTATACATTGAAAAGCAACACTTGTATATGCCATTAGTTGAGTTATCCATTGACAAAAGGTATATATGTCTTTAGTTGAGTTACACAATAGCAATACAAACTTTTATCTGTCTTTTTCTTTGAGTTATACACTGACAAGCAAAACTTCTTCTTTGTGTTGGTATTGAACACAGAGGTGATCTCTAGATACCTCTAACAACACTACATTCATACATTTAAAAACTTCTTCGTTTACACAAAATGCAGGGATTTCACTAAATAAAGTTAAATGTTTTCAGGGGATAATTTATTTGTATGTTTTTACTGTTTTTATTTATTATTGTGTGTTGTTTATTCACAGGTTCAAATTTTAAATGTATGTCATTATTTTACAAACATAACACAGAGGTAAGTATTCTAAGAATGTGTTATTTTTTTTACAAATTAACTTATTTTTACAGCAAAAAACAAAGTGATAAAAAATATGGACACAAGAAATATATATTTTTTTTATTTTATAGGTTTTAAATACATTTTGAAAAAATATATTTCTAGAGTGTAACTTGTAGTATTTATTGTGTAATCGATCATTTTTAATGTGTGGTCTGTTGTATTTATTGTGTGGTATGTTGTATTTATTGTGTGGTATGTTTTTATTTATTGTGTGGTATGTTGTATTTATTGTGTGGTATGTTGTATTTATTGTGTTGTCTGTTGTATTTAGTGTGTGGTCAGAATTGTTCATATTAATATTGGTAAAGGGTAACTGACTTTGACGTCACATGCTTCACTATTAAAATAATACAAAGTGTTCTTCAGAAATACTTTTTATTATGGAAAGATTTTAACATAGATATCTTCATAAATATTTATAATGTCTTAATTCATAAAAAAATAAAATTTAGAACAGTAAATAAACACTATAAATTCATTGAGGCAATAAAGGAGGATAAACATATCACTGAAAACTCTACATACGCCCACTCGTATGAATCCAATTAAATCCATCTTAATTTTACATGCTGTCAATTTAGACCAACAAAAACATAGTTACTGTCTTGATTCATCACCATTATTACTACACCACATGAATGTCTGTATAGTTTACTCAGGGATGAGCGAACACAAAATATCATGATGATACAGAAAGAAAAATAAGAACTTTAAATATATATTTTGTAAAGTTCAATTCACTTCATTATTTACAGGAAATAAGATCAAAACAGTTTGATCAAAGTATTTTTAAAAGATCAAATGAACTTTGACATTTGTTAAATTTATTTCATCTTTAAAGAAATATCATTTTATGAATTCTTTAATTTCTTTAAAAAAATATTGTTAATTGATTTTGATAAAATATATAAATATATTTTTTTTAAATATTTTAACAATATCATATTATCTAATTTTTTACATTGGAGAAAAGAAATCATATTAGCAAATGTTTATGCATGCAGTCAAGAATAATGAAATCTGAACATATCATATCAGTAGACTATGACAAAAAAAGGAAACACAATTTTTATTCTAAATGGAAAAAGTCATCATAAATAAATACTTTTAAAAACAGTTAATGTCAATAAAAATTATAAATATTATTGTATCCTCCTTTCAAGATTAGAACATATAGTTTTGCATTGCTAAATATAAATTTAAAAGTGCATTGTTAAATAACGTTGAATAAAACCACTTAGTCAATGTTGAATGAATACAATCTCTATTTACTTCATGCCATGATTAAAGTATATCTGTTTCATTCTAAAATAAACGACCATTGCAAATTGTGAAAGTGTCGTGATTATATAACACTTAAACATAAAAATTTTAGATTAAGTAAAAAATTATAATTATTATTGAGAGAGTACAAACATTTTAATTACACAGTATAAATATAGACAGAGTATAAAAAGTATTATTATTATAGTATATAGCCTATATCGAGAGAGAGAATGTATGACAATTACATTTACTATAGTATATATAGAGAGTATAAAATCATAATTAATATGGTATATTTCTTGCAATCAATAATTATATTTGTTTGTCCTTGAATGTAAAAACATAAATAAAGAATCTCTTTAAGAATTAATTTTAATGAATAGAAATGTAATTAAAACACTTTTAGGATATTTTATGTTATTACAATATATTTTTAATAAATTGGATGATGCATCAACTTTTTAAATCTATTATGAGGATAAAAAATAATATGGAAAAATAATTATATAAAATTGGAATTAAAGAAGACAAATTTTAATATAGTGAAAATTGACATTATAATAGATATACAGAAAAATGTGATGTAAAAAAGATGTGATTACAAAATTAATATAATCATAATGAAATACAATAAATTTTAGAATGAAATTATCAAAAGATTCACACTTAATATAAAATTAAGAAGAATTGTTATCTAAACTCAATAAAAAAAAGACAATGTAATTTAATACATTTGAAACAAAATAAACTGTAAAAATACCAATTAAAAAAATAGCATCTGATGCAGCTAACATTGTAAGTTATAAATAGTATTAGAATTAAATATTCTTTAGAACCATATACATAAGCAAATCCTACTTTCATTTTGTATTAAAATATTAACAATGAAATTTATGTTAAAATGGTTATTATGAATGTTACAATTAAATGAGTAAAAAACAACTTAGTTATTTTAGAGATATAATCTACACTGGCAGTGATTAAAATAGATATATAATTAAACATTTACAAATAAAACAAACATACACAACCAATTCAACAATTTTAGTAGAATTATTAGGAGCATTTATCTTACAATGATGTTTAAAATTAAATAAAATTATTTTTTCATGTTAATGTTAGAGAAATTATCCTATTTAATTTAATATTTTAAAAAATACATAATTAAAATACATCATCCGTCAGAGGTATTACACATATAACAGAAAATTATTTTTATCAGCACATGACTTATAAAGTACTAGAATGTTGATGATAAACTTCAAGATGTTTTAAATTGTATTGTATAAAACTTCTATTTGTTTCAAGTTATATATTTGATGAACAATTTCTAAATATTTTAAATTTCATAATTTTAAGATCAAATTCTAGTTGTTTCAAATTGCATAATGTGATTATCAATTTTAGATGTTTTAAATTGTATAATTTGATTTTTTACTTTTACATAATAAAATATTTTAAATTGTATATTTTGGCATTTAATTTCTAACAAAGAATAATTCAAGTAGGCCTTTACTTTCTGTCCCCAAGATCCCACAAAAACATCCTTAAAAACTGCACTCAAAACATATCTCTTTAAACTCTACTATCCTGACTGATTCCGCCCACTGAGCGATAGATGATAATGCTGGTTGACATCAATGGTTTCACATTTATTATATTGTATGTAGAGCGTGGTGAGCCCAGCACTAGGTTGGGGTACTACGCTAATAAAAACTTCTTATAATAATAATAATAATTAATTTTATCATTCAAATAAGAGTCATCAACAATAATTTTTGTATTTTAAACAAGATTTTTTTTAAATTTTAATAACTTCATATTCATCCAAGTTAAATAACTTATAAAAACATCGTTAAAATGTCTGTGTTCTATTTATACAAAATAGATGTTATATTTAATTGTGTACACTTGATATGACTAAGACAAGACATAATAAAACACTGACGTCCATTAATTTCATTTCTATTTTGCAATATTAAATGTGGATTATGAACTGTGTATAAGATTATACCATGCAACAGTTTTGTGTTTAAAGTTAAATATCTTTGAAATTAAAATTAAACTCATTACATGTCATTGTTGTTGGTGTGAAGATTGTGTATATTTCAGAGAAAAATAAATAAGCCAATACAATTTGTATAATAAAATGTATACTAAAGCATGAGATTATACATACTCTATCAACAGATTTCACAATAAGTAAATATAAATAAATGAAGAAGTGAGCATAAACATATAAAGTGCTATCAGCCATTGACAATGAATAATTCAAGAATAAATGGAGCATATACACTGAAAGAATGTTCAAGGAATATGAACAAACGTGATCTAACTATTAGCAAATCTGATGACAACAAGAAGACAAGTAAAAGAAAAGATACTACTGGCAGTCAGACAAAATCAAAATGTTTGAACAAATCAGAAAATGATTCAAAAGTATTTGCAACCACAAGTGAAATAATAAAGGTAACTAGTGACTTTAACCTTATTACCTATATTTATTTTATAAACATGGGTAACCACTGACTTTAACCTTATGACATTTAGTTATATACATAGCCAAAGGCATATAGTAATGTATTCTATTAGTTAATCAATTTGTTAGATTGTATTTAAATAAAGGGAATAATTTATAGTAATAATGATATATATGTGCATCTCTTAAAGGATTTTTATTTAAAGCTTTAAGTTTATATATTCTGGGCATATCACATATTTATTTAAACAAATATTCTGTTTTATACTTTACATTATTTCATATTTCCATGTCTTATCCTGGATTTTATGGTTAATGCTCTAATTGTATACAAGTCTAATAATCATGTGTATATTGTTATTTATAAATTTTGAGACAAAATGATTCTTTTGCATAAACAAAACTAATTATACAAGAGTCATAGACAGAAAAAAATGCCTAACAATAAATATATTTAATTTAATATGTTTATGGTAACTTGTAGTCATAGAGTAGCTTAAACCCTATTAATACAGGCGTTTTTTACAAGTATTTCCTTTGTTAAGTCCTACCATGGCTACATCCATAACTAATACAGGAGATTACTTCAAGTATTTCATGTGTAAAATCCTAATTTTTCTACATTCACTATCAATACAGGAGGTTACCACAAGTATTTACGGTATAAAGTCCTATTGTGTCTACATCCACTTTTAATATTATCTGACAATTGTGGAATCAATATAATATGTATGACATGTATATAATAGTATATTTTATAACACTAGCTTTAATTAATAGTCTATGTTCTCTAGTAGGCTTATATAAGTTATAGACTTCACTATGGTCTAGAGATGTGAACAAATAATAAATAAGGTGATGTCAACCTAGGGCTCATTCTGGGAGAGCTCTTGACTTTTGTGTTGTAAATTTTAGATTAAAGTAACATTTCAGGTTAGGTAATTAAAATCTTTAGAGTGTAGTATATGGCCTAGTAGTAGTGTAAGTTGTACACAACCATGATGACTGAATGCATATGCATTTTGGATAGAATGGTTGGGAAATGTCTTCTTTATTTTAGCAAACAAAAATGCAATCCCTCTCCAAACATGGGGTTAAGAAATGGCAAAGAGTATATCATATCAAATGCTTACTGAAGAAATGGCAAAGTGTATATCATATCAAATGCTTACTGAGACAAAACACTTGTTTAAGTCTAGGGAGTGGGATGTTATGAAGCCTATAACAGAGACAAGGCACTTGTAAAGTATAATTATGAGGACTAGTTTATGTGGGTAGGCCTACTACAAAGAGGCGAGAGGGAAGACATTGTAAATATAAAGTATAAGTCTGGTGACTAGGTTGTTAGATAGGCCTATCATATTAATACTATAAACAATATAAATATAATCAATAATCCGATGCATAGACTTATGCATAGAATATAGAATTGGTGTCATGACGTCATTTCGTTAATTTTTTTTAAGTCATTAGGTTAGAATTCTACAACACTCAGACGACGAGTTAATATGCGGGGTTCTCGATCTACCTCCCCTATAATACCATTAGACAATGTTTCAGTCACAGCAGCGAGCCAGCGATTCAAACAAAAATTGGATTTGTTAGTCTAGCTTCCCTGAAGATGAAAAACTTCCGGTCTCCATAGTTACTAAATTTATTAAAAAGTGAGAAGGAGGAAAAGAAACGATTATTTTATTGAATTTTTATTTAATAAAACATATCGTCTAAAGGCCTAAAGGGGAAGGTTTTACAAATGAAAAATATATTTTATTATAATAGATTTTAACACATTAATATCGAAACAAATAAATTCCATTTAAAAAATAAGTGTTGCAATTGAAGATCGTTTTGTTTCTCATTTATTTACAGTTTCTAAATTTTTTAAAAGTAGAATTAAAGTATCATGCGTCGATTACGAAATGTATACGATATCATTTAAACATTTATTTAATTAAAACAATATTCTCCAAATAAATATAACCTAAAATAAACAAATTTGAAAAAAAAAATTATAATAATATATATCTGACACAAAAACTGTTAAACAATGTTTGCTAAATTCTTTAAAAGACATTGCTTTTGGTAATTGTATTAATAACCACAACAATAATTTAAATAACTCGATCCATTTCTAAATACTTTTGGAGTTGCAGACGGCATTCGCTTTAAAGCACAGACCTAGAAGATATTGAAGCTCAGATGTTTTCAATTAAATATCAAATAAAGTTCGCGTGAAAATATTTATAGATACTATTATATGTTAGTACACTAAATACAATTTTTAATATGATAATATAACTTATTTTAAACTACTATTGATGGCAAATTGATTTTTATAAGAATTTGTAATCATATATTCTTATGAGAGCTTTACATTTTATATTTTTTTAAAGTTAAATTTAAATTGTATGTATAACAATATAAGTGAAGCTTTTATCAATTTTCTAATTAATACTTTTACATGCAGACTGCCCAAAGACTGACCCTTACTGAACCAGAATTTTTGAAAAAACCTAATGGTAAAATATTGATAATAAATGTTTGTTTGTTTAGCTTTAGATTGGGCGTGACGTCATCTGGGTATTTAACTATTCTTTTAAAGTGCGTGTGTCTGAGAAAGATAGGAATGAGAGGGAGGGAGAGAGAGAGAGAGAGAGAGAGAGACACATGGAGAGAGATAGAGAAAGCAGGAAATCTATGGTTGGTGAAAGTGAGAAAATATGGTTTGCTGGAAGTGGCATTTGTGAGAGAGAGAAGGCAAGAAAAATTTATTAAGATTTAAAAATCTAATTTCTCTTCATTTTTACTGTTTAATAATTATGAACTACTATCACTCTATACAGATAATGGCAGATACGACAGTCGAGAATACAATGGCACATATGACAGTCAAGTCGATGATGTCACAGAGGACCGTCAAGACGACGGTGACACAAATAACAGTCAAGAAAATGATGGCACAGATGACAGTCAAGAAGATGATGGCACAGATGTCAGTCAAGAAGATGATGACATAGAGGACAGTCCAGCAGATGAGGGCTCTGATGACGGAAAGAAAGACAGTTGTAACAAGAAAGATGAAGCATATCTTTTCTATGGTAAGTGTTTGTTGTTATAATTCTCATTAATCTGCTTTGTATACAACACTTAAAAACATTCCAATTGATGTATGTAATAAAACATTCTATGTCTCAAAAACGTCATGTAAATTTATATCTGGAGATTTTATTGTTTACAAATTATACATAAGGACAGGTGTAAAAATGTATTAAAATTAAAATGTGAAATGACTTAGAATAATTTGATTATCATCTTATTAAAATGTACTTTCTTTTATCACCTTGACAGGTACACATGAAACCCAGGAGTCTGAAGGTGGAGAAGCAGATCTACACAAACATCTTGTTGGCTGTAAGAAGAATCCAGGTCACACAAAGTTCGTACCTGTCAACGATTTGAACATAAATCACCTGCCTGAAAATCACCATGACAACGACTTAGTTGATTACATCAAAGCTGCAGCTGACCTGACCGTCAGGGTAGATGTTAAAATGACCAGCACAAAAAGACCAGAATTTTGGCCAAACACCACAGTCCCATACGCCTTTTATAACATGAGAGGAAGTGACGTCATGAGGGTAGGGACTGGGATGGTGTGGGATGTAAACAAACATTACAACAAGAGAACTTGTCCATGTCACAAGTGTCAACACTCGGACACACCCAGCAAAGTGTGGGGGGAGGTAAGGATGTCCACGGCCAGACACGTGGTGTTTGATGACCTTGAGGCGAGACACACCACATGTAGATTGTTCTATGATAGACAAGATAGTCCACTGGTCACTCTTGATGGCTGGACGGTGAGTGATGCAGACATTGAGGAAGACAGGTGTGTGTTGAAATGTGTGACATGTGACGTAGATTTACTGGATAAACTGGTCAAGATGTGGAGACACTGGCGTGATCTATGGATGAAAGTAAACAACAAATACAAGAGTTCTAGAGATGAGGTCAAGTTGACATTGATAGTATCACATCCACATGGATGTCCTAAACAGATCTCTGTAGGACAATGGATAAACAGGTACGTGGTGGATATGTATAGTACCAAGTACACATACACAACATGTACATGTCCAGGCAGTAGTGGGGCTCATGTCTACCCACTGGGGTATGATGAAGTCTGGTTGTTTGCCCGCCATGTCCACAGTGGGGTCAACTCTGAGGGAAACAATTTTAGTGGCACTGGTCGGTACTACACCTAATATCGATAATGTAAAAAATGTTTTTATAATTCAACTATTTTCTACAAAGTTGTATCAACTGTTTATTGTTGTAATATACAACAACCTCTACCACGCCCTATGTACACCCCCATCACAACGCCCCATGACACCCCACATCCAGTATCGGCACCCCCACTTCCAGTATCAGCACCCCATCCTCCAGTTTCGGCGCCCCCACCTCTAACAATCCCATCCCATGTACTTATAACATATTAATAATTTGTTTATTTTCAAGACTTTTCTTTTGTTGACATTTTGACATGCTTTTATTTGAACTTATCTTTGAACCTTTGATCCAATAAACGTATAAAATATGTTGTATTTAAAACTATTTCTTCTATTGTATACCATTTTAAAATAGTTTTGTCAACTTTGATTAGATCAAATAAACATGTAGAAATAAAATTGATTTGATTTGGTTTATTTATTGTATGTTTGTTGTTTATGTTGAATGAAAGTAACATTGACATACACGGACATGGTGGGTGATGTGGTCACATGTGGGTAAACATGTGTGGTGGTTAACGTGGCAAGATGTGGGTAAACCTGTGTTGTGGTGACATGTGGGTAAACCTGTGTGGTGGTTAACGTGGCAAGATGTGGGTAAACCTTTGTTGTGGTGACATGTGGGTAAACCTGTGTGGTGGTTAAAGTGGCAAGATGTGGGTAAACCTGTGTGGTGGTTAACGTGGCAAGATGTGGGTAAACCTGTGATGTGGTAACATGTGGTTATACCTAAGTGATGGATGATGTGGTATCATGTGTGTAAACCTCATTTGTGGATGATGTGGTAAGATGTGGATAAACCTTTGTGATTGAAGTTGTGGGTAATACTTTGTGTTGGGTAATATGGTAACATTTTGTATAATCTGTGGTGGCAAGATGTAGGTTAACCTATGTGTTTACTAAATTATTTTGGGCATCATGCAACATTTATGTGAAACAATATTTCACAAGTGGTTGATGTGGCAAAAGTGGGCCAAAAATTACCTCTTAAAAATCAATCAGATATATTTTTGCAAAATTATACCACAACTACATATAGAAATTTAATCACCACTGACATCTATACTACAACAAAAAAATATTGATTTAAAATCAGCGCGGCAACAAAATCTGCAATCACAACAATAAATACAGTGACCACTACAACTAATACTACAACTACATCAATACACTCGTCCCTGCAACTAATACTAGAAATAAAACAGTAACTATAATCACATTTCCAATCAATACTACAAGTACAACATTAAATACACTCAAATCTGAAATCAGTAAAAGAAATACCAAAATAAATAGTGTCACCTCTGCAACCATTACTACAACTATAACATTAAATGCAGTCCTCTCTGGATTCAGTTCTACGAATACAACAGTAAATATTTTTATGTACAGCGCTGTGAGCCTAGCCCTAGGCTGGGGTACCACGCTATATAAGACAACAAATAATAATAATAAAAATACAGTGACCTATTAAACTAATGCCAAGACTATAACAGTAAATACAGCCACTTCTGCAAACAATACAACAACTATAGCATTTAATATTTTAACAGCAACAACTATTACTACAAGTACAACATTAAATAAAGTCATCGCTGCAACTAAAAGTACACAATGTTCATCAATTTCAGTCACCCCTGCAGAGACTTATACAACTATTTTATCAAATCTAAGCACCACTGAAAATAAAACAAATCTACAACACCTTTTCAACAAATATTACAACATTGAATTTATTCAACGCTGTCATCAATACAACAAATACAGCATTCATTAAAATTAACGCAGCAACTAATACTACAACTACATCACCAAATAAAGTTACCGCTGCAACAAATGCTACAACAACCACATTAAATAAAGCAACCTCTGCAAAGCAAACAACATCAAATAGGGGCGCCAAAGGTAAGCCTTAGGTAAATTTTCGCCCTGTTCGAAGCCCCTTCTCTGTCCCGCTATGGCTCCGCTCTTTCTCTGATTACGACACATTTTTTTCTGCTTTGCGCTTACGATTTTGAGTCCCGGAACGCTTTTTGTTTCTCATATTCTTTCTGCTGAACTAATTGTATGAGGGGCAAGCAAACTTTTAATGCGGTATTTATAAATTAATTTCAACGCACTTTCGGTTGGCTCCCCACCCCAGTTCCAGTATCCATATTAAGAATGCAACTTTCGTTGCATGAAAACTCATTGTATGAAAATTTATTCACGGACCCGATCTTAACACTCCACTATAATAAACTTGGGGGAGTTAAATATTTACTGGTGGCGCCAGTTGCCCCTATGGCCACAGCGCCCTGGGCCAGGGCACAGGTCTTACACCCTTATGGTTCTGAATAAAATTATCCCGGCAACTAGAACTGCACAGCTGAGCAACATAGTGGAATTTCATAGTGGAAAAAAGTTTTTACACAGAAAAGTACTCCCAAAAAGTCACATAATCTGCTTGAACAACCTGGAAAGGTGGTGGGCATCTGTGGAGGAGCGAAGCTGTCAGAAGTGGTGAATAGACAGAGAGAAGTTCGGTTAGATAGGAAGGGCAGGAATTCGAGAAAAAGATGTGGTAGTGAACATAGAGTTTGAAGTCACTCCGTGCTTGT
Organism: Omphiscola glabra; assembly: GCA_964017045.1. Classification (NCBI taxonomy): domain Eukaryota; kingdom Metazoa; phylum Mollusca; class Gastropoda; family Lymnaeidae; genus Omphiscola; species Omphiscola glabra. The sequence goes on along the minus strand of OZ024806.1, from coordinate 1,452,255 downwards.
ACAGGAAGCCAATGAAGTGAATGAAGTAGTGGTGTGATGTGATCACGTTTTTTTTGCATTTAAAACTAGCCTTCAGCAGAGTTTTGAACCTTTTGTACTTTTTTCTAAGAAGTGTTTTGGTGAACCTGAGAAAAGAGAGTTGCTCTAGTCAAGACGAGAGAGAACAAGAGCACAGACTTGGGTTTTTGTTGCACTAACTGTGATGTAGTGGGTGACATTCGACATGAACCGTCACAGAATTCACTTTATAGATATGATAATGGGAATAACGTACGAGCCGCATTAACACTAAATTTTGCTCTCAGATATCGGGCCGCAAATGGCCAGCGGTCGGCGAGTTTGAGACCATTATATATAAATTATTTAACTGCAAATGTGATATTATAAGTTAGAGTTGACTGAAACAATGGTATAAATACAAGAGCGTATTTTCTTCAATTTGAAACTCCAAAAATGTATAATGACATTTGTCAAAATTAGGATCGGACATATAAGTAAAGGTGTTATAGGGGGGGGGGGGTCAGTCGTGATCACCTGCTGACATCAATGATTGTTTAGATAGCGTTGTGCACGTGTTAATTGGCCCACACAATTTTTACTGTCCTCTAGCACACTTGGTTAGCACAGCACACAGTGTATTTGTGTATTAACAAGATCAGCGATCACGTGAGCTTTCCTTAAAACATTCAATTTGATTTACAACTAACGTATTTTCACGTATAAAAAACGTGTCTTATGCAAATTTTGACATACCCCGCAACCAGGATTTGTATTATATATTGGTGCATCTTATATAATTTTTTACACAAATTGTCTAAACCTGCGTCGTATATATTGCTTGCGTGTTATAATTAGGTGTTTTTTTTATATTGTACGGAACGTAAGTTTTTTTTAACACGAACAATGAGTACCTTATGTAAAAACAATTTGGTAAGTCTTCAGTCATTGCCATGATTAGCAATCCAATGTAGGCCACTTCATATTTTAAATCCTTTCGTTTCAATGTTTGGTATAAAAATGAAACCGCCATTATATCTTGCGTTTATTGTTTCTAGAATCTAAATATATGTACTCAAGCCATCCGCTATTTGCCCGGCAGGTACTCAACCAACCGCTATTTGCCCGGCGGCTGATAAGAATAAACAATAATCATTGCAGTCCTGCCTTACACAATTCTCTGATCTGTCTGTTAACTAAAAATAGTTATGAAACTTTGGTTACATCCGACGAGTGATGAAACATTGGACACATTTTCATTTATGATCAAGGTAAGGAAACCACTGGATATAAATTGCTCAGTGCGGCACATGGTTTGGCCACGTGCGTCTTATGTAATTGTTTGTATACACAAATCGTTTTATATGCGCGAAAATACGGTAGTGTATTCTAGCGCATTTAACGCGATCAGTTGCCAGAAAATCTTTCATCAGATCATTCAGTTTGGTATATACATGGTAACAATTTGAATAATTGTGTATATATCACGTATGGATAGTCATCCGAAATATGAAGGAATCTAACATGTTGTTTGTATGGGAAACAAAAGAATGTGTTTTATGGATATGTGATGAAATAACTTTGATTATATGGATGTAGGAACCATAACTCTCGTATCAAATTCACCAACCAAGGGACATAACTATATTATTCATTTATGCCTAGCTATCAAAGACTTAAAAACACAATTTCGTAAATAAACATGAACTTATTTATTTACAAGTAATCACATGTCATCTATGACAGCCAATGTTATTAAAATCAACTTTCATATAATTTGATCTAGGTTCTATTTTTAGCATGTGTTTTGGTTCCCGTAATGTCTAACACTAATTTTAATCGTCGCTTTGCTTTGTACTAGAACTGTTTGCGATCAGACACTTTAGAATTAACTTATCAATCGATCTCGTTTTTATCTTCCTGTTAGATCAATCAGCAATGATATCACTTCAAAGTTGGAAGTGATTCTCCAAACCTTTACTTCATGGCTTCTCATGGCAATCAGGGAAGTCGACGTTACAGCATTACTATATGGAGCTATCGCTTCAATATTGGAAGTTGATTATCCGATCCCTTACTTTGTGGTTTCTCAGGGCTATCACGGAAGTGGATGTTACATACACGGCAGTGCATATTCGAATAGCTCCTCCAAGGTACCTTGTGATGTCTGTGTGAGGACTTCCCAGTGATGCTTTTGTCATGGGTGTAGAGTCCTACCAGCACTGGGTCCTACCGTTTGCAGACTTTCGCTTGACCTTCCGGATGGGTACTGGGCGGAGTTCTTTGAATCCGAACTCTGGGAAATGATCCTCAATCCAGCTGCTAAGTTACGGTGATTGTACTGCGGCAATACGGCGATCTAGTAACCAGGCTGTATGTGAATGATGATACAAGAAAGGAAGGGAGAAACTTGTCTAATATTCTTGAGCTAACAGATCCCTTTCCAACAACATCAAATTTAGATCGAAGCATCCAATGGGATAAAAGCCTTACTAAGTTAATATCCATTTTTGATATCCTTTTTCGTCTTCATCATATATTAGATGTAACCAAGTATGTAAGAACATTTCAAATAAAATACTATGGCAATGATAGTATGAAATTTAAGAATATAATTGAAGATACTTTTTTTTAAATTAAAACTTTTTAGCAAACAGGGAAAAATGAGGCTAAAACAGTCTGAACAAAATCATTTCAAAAGAAAATACAATATATTTTTACCCCGTCTCAAACATTTAATTTCCGAGAAAATTTAAATGAAGATGTTACATTGACTAAAAGTAAAATGTTTGCTTGACGCTCACGATTATCACTGCAGAGAAGGGATCATGAACTTGGCATTGACGCTCACGATTTAACTGCAGAGAAGGGAGCATGAACTTGGCATTGACGCTCACGATTATCACTGCAGAGAAGGGAGCATGAACTTGGCATTGACGCTCACGATTATCACTGCAGAGAAGGGAGCATGAACTTGGCATTGACGCTCACGATTATCACTGCAGAGAAGGGAGCATGAACTTGGCATTGACGCTCACGATTTAACTGCAGAGAAGGGAGCATGAACTTGCCATTGACGCTCACGATTATCACTGCAGATAAGTGAGCATGAACTTGGCATTGACGCTCACGATTATCACTGCAGAGAAGGGAGCATGAACTTGGCATTGACGCTCACGATTATCACTGCAGAGAAGGGAGCATGAACTTGGCATTGACGCTCACGATTTAACTGCAGAGAATGGCGCATGAACTTGGCATTGACGCTCACGATTATCACAACAGAGAAGTGAGCATGAACTTGGCATTGGTCTACAAGTGTCACTACATGTGACAGCTACAGCAAGATATCTTCATTCAATTTCTTGACAAGTTTAAACCAATGCAATAGGTAAGCTTTAAAGAAACACAGCCACTATGAAATTTAAAATTTAAAAAAAAAATGTATGATGACACACGAACTATTTAAATTATTAACCGCTTGGGTGCTAACCCAGGAAAACTTCACTCTAGACACATTAGACAAGGCTGCATTTAAATTAAATACCTCGACTTGTCCTCAATATTTGCCTCTAAAAACTTTATTCAATGACACGAGAAAAGCGTTAGATGTCTCTAACGGTAATACAAGAAAACTGGCTTTTTTGCTTGCTGAAAGCTTGAATAAACACGAGAACTATGTCACAACGTGACGTGGGCTGTAGACTGAACAGGGTCCTTGTCACGAACATATCGCGTGTTTATGTTAAGTGTCTGTGTTGATAATTTTAACCGAGAGAAATGATGTTTTTCTTTTGTGAATTCCCACTATATATCACACAGTTTAATAAGTCATAAATGCGCTATGATGCAATTCCGGTGGTGCGAATGATGGGTGCAGAGTTGTTATTCTGAACGTCAGGCTGAAATTGTTATTTTTAAAAAAACAGAGTGGGTGATTTGTGATTCTGGGCTGTTTCACATGTGAACAGTAATGTTGCTGGTTGGTTTGTTATACATTGTGTCTTGGCACATCACATGAGCAATCAAAGTACATTTTTATTTCATATCATACATCGAAGTTATTATCAGAGAGAAAAAAGGCGGAGTTTGGGCACTTATTTAATAGTGTGTTCTGTGGCCATTGGGAGAGCGACCTACCCCTAGACGACCTTCATACACAGTCTGCACGGCGTCACATGAGCTGGATACTGAACAAGGTATGAACAGCGTCACGTGAGCTGGAGACTTAAAAAGCTCTGCACGGCGTCACTTGGGCTGGAGACTTAAAAAGCTCTGCACGGCGTCACTTGGGAGGGAGACTGTACAAGGTCTGAATAGCGTCACGTGGTCTGGAGACTGTACAAGGTCTGGGTGTTAATGTCAAACAAGTATTTTAAGTAATAAAAATACGAGTCAAACTTAAATAAAAATCTCCATTGTTGATATTTTCTAACACGTTAAATAAATCAATGAACTAATTTCTCATTCGTGTGATATAAATTCAAACTGTTTGAGACATGGAACAAGCTTTTTTTATTTGGAACTTTTTACTAAATGAAATGACAGCACTGGAAGCAGCCGATGTACGTCATAAATTGTTAGAAAGTCTTACATCAATTGCGAGATTATTTTTTAAACTTTATACAATATTAGTTTTGTGGGTGGAAAACAGTGGGTTTGTTTAGACAGTTTAAAAAATGCCTTCCATAAACAATTTTATTCTTTGTGTAACAGGTCAGAAATGGACACAGTAATTGCTCTTAAATAATGTATTGTTTTGGTAATTTAATATGTACAGGAAGTTACATAGATTGTTGATATCATGCGCAGAAAATAAGCGGATGAATAGCTAAAAAGGATGCACGTTTTTGGGCACTCAGGAAATGATTCATTTTTCCATCTTAGAACATCGTGTGATTTTAAATGTGTGAAGGAAGAAGACAATATACATTATCTTTCTCCAATTGTAGGAGATTGCATTATTATTGTGAATTGTGTTAACTAGATGAAAAAACCATAGTGATGATCAAATCAAGACGTTCTATCTGGTGTTTGTGAGGATCATGTTGTAACGGTGAAAGGGATTGATTAATGAGAAGTTTATAAGAAAAATGCCACTTAATACATCCAAGTAGAATGTAACATCTGCATCACGAATAAATGATGTTGTTACACATGGTTCTCTTGGTCTTTTAAGTATGGTTAGGGTTGCCATCCGTCATGATATATCGAGACCGTCACCGTTATTGACCTTCTTGTCCCGACATCCCGACAAGACCCAAAGTTGTCCCAATTATGCAAAATACTGTTAAGAACTTGGATCACGTACTGAAGAAATGTTATCTGTAACGAGCTTGGCTCAAGTACTGAATTAAGCACATCTGTTAGGAGCTTGGCTCAAGTACTGAATTAAGCCCATCTGTTACGAGCTTTGCTCAAGCACTGAGGTAAGGCCATCTGTTAGCGCTACATGTAAATGCAGCCTCATTTAATCCTATTTATGTCAACAAGTTTATGTTGACGAGGTCGCCTCACAGATGGCTTTTCTTTTTGCGTACCATGTATCGACGATGCATACACCTTCTATATCTAGCGCCAACTTTCGAGAAAATACCATACTTCTCCAGTAGTATTGGTACAAGGGGCAGGAACTATTAAGCGGCGCCACGCGGAAGAATCGGGCCGTTCCCATTTGAAAAGCTATCTGATAAGACGATACTTTCTAAATGTAATACGAACAACGAGTGCAACTTAGAAATGTGTACCAACTACTTCTGCCGCAACAAGTTCCATGCAATTGTGTTCTAAATAAAATGTATATTAAATAATAATTAGTTTCTTCATTTTTACACCCACAACTGAGAGTGTCTCGACGAGGTCCCATCTAGATATGACAACACTAAATAGAGGGCGTGGTGGTTTAATTGTTATGTCAGGTTGGGGGAATGATGGTTTTAATGATTACACCTGGAACGATGTAACTCCGCTTGTAGTAACTCCATCTTGGGGTTCAGTAAATGTGGGTCAGGACTGCTTTCATACGTCACAATTCTATGAAACTGATGGCGACATAAACGAAGACAAACTTCAATGGAATGAATTGTAACAAAACACATCAAAATAACAGTTTAAAAATTTGAAGCAGAAACGTTTAATTCCTCCCCCCTCCTAAAAAAATAAATTTTAATGACTTCAAATCCAAGAAGGATGTCTCTAACACAGAAACTACGGGTTGTATAGAACTCATCTAGAGCTACGTAATCATAGCCAAGGTCATGTAAGGTCAAACAGAAAATGTACAGCTTGAAAAACTTGATGTACTTTGAACAGAATATATTGCTTTATAAGACGGCTTCTTAAGTTGTTTGTCGAACTGCCTTGTAAAGAGAAGACTTTAGAAGTTGTAGTGACGTAATCTGAGAATCAGTTAAACCGGAAGAAAATGTCACGCACCACGTGACGCCATATACACGCTACAGGATCTGGCTGGCGACCTACTAAGGCGTGTGCTGTTATGGTTTTTGGTGATTCATTGCTACTTGGAAACGTGATATTAGTTATTTATAGAATACACTGAGAAAGGAATGTATTGTAGTGAATCAATGCATCTTCCATGGACACTTCTTGTCTGACTGACAGGACTCAGCGTATTGTAGTGAATCAATGCATCTTCCATGGACACTTCTTGTCTAACTGACAGGACTCAGCTAATTGTAGTGAATCAATGCATCTGCCATGAACACTTAATTACCTGAGGTGTTTCATATTTCCCTACATTGTATGTTTAGAACTAGTCCAATAATTACCAAACTTAGGACTAAAGACTTATTTATTTTATCCTTACATTGTATGTTTAGTTATAAATAAGCTTTAAGAATAGTAGCAAAAACAGAAATGTTGTTTTGATTTCTAACAATGTTGCTATCTCATCTCAGTCAGCTGTGAATGAGTGCGTGAGTTGAATATACGTGTTGAGTTGTACGTCTTGATACCTCATCTCAGTCAGCTGTGAATGTGTGCGTGCTTGAGCGATGTGTGTTGAGGTGTAAGTCTTGATTCCTCAGCTCAGTCAGCGCTGTCATTATTAATGCAATTCTAAAGAATTATTTCCATATCAGTGGCTTGTTGTTTTGAATTTCATCATTATTAATGCAACTCAAAAGACGTGCTGATATATAAGTGGCTTATTACGTTGGTGAAGATCGTCATTAAAGTAACGGAATTAATATTGCCAGTGGTAAATTTTCTGATTTCTATTAAAAAGTTTTTGAATCACTCAAGTGGCAACATGTATTTTTCCAATAAGCATATTAACATATTTTTTGCTGGAGCTAGAAAACTTATGAGTGATGAAAATCAAATTAGTCAAAGTATCAAATTTTAACACTAATCATGTTGCAAATAACACTGCATAAAGATACAATGTTGAAACAAGGAAATTATTGATATGTTTCTAACAACTACAGTCGTATTCTTTGTTGTCTTTAAATAACACATAATAAACCTTGTGATGTAGTATGTGTAAATCTTAAGCCTTGTGATGTAATATGTGTGAGTTTTAAGCATCGTGATGTAATATGTTTTAGTCTTAAGCCTTGTGATGTAATATGTGTTAGTAAGATTAGATAAGATACGATTATTTTATTGATCCAAAAAAATGGAAATGTTTTTTTTTTATTGCATTGTACATTTACAATTCAGCACAAAAATGAAGCAGTTTAAACACAAAACATCTACATTAAATTATTGCAAGAGTAAAAAAAAAAATAACAGCCATTCATTGAATGCCCTTAGTCATAACAGGGACTTATTAATTATCATTATGATTTGTGACTTCAGGGGTAGCACGCTGTTAAATTCGCAAAGATCGAGGAAAATAAGATTTTTTATATATTTCACTCCTCGCCTTGAGAGAAAGAATTCGTTCCGAACGGGCCGATCCTAAGTATTTGTGATGAAGAGAGTGTGCCATACCATCCAAATTTGTTTAGTTTTACAATAACATCTTTCTTCAAATAGTTCGTCAAGTGATGGATGCTTAGTTTGTATTATGTTCCTAGCTTTCTTCATTAGTCGGTTTATGCGGTTTTTAATATCAGAAGAAGAATTCCTACACAAGCAGGTAATACTGAAATTAAGTAGGCTTCTAATCGTTGCACTGTAGAATAAGTTAACGACTATTTGTTTACGCCGAAATTGTACAGTTTACTCTAGTTTATCAACATGACTAAAATGATTAAGGCACAACAGCTTAGTCTAGTTTATTAAATGACTAAAATGACTAAGTCAAAACAGTTTAGTATATTTTATCAACATGACTAAAATGACTAAGGCACAACAGTTTAGTCTAGTTTATCAACGTGACTAAAATGGCTAAGTCACGACAGTTTAGTCTAGTTTATCAACATGACCAAAATGACTAAGGCAGATCAGTTTAGTCTAGTTTATCAACATGACTAAAATGACTAAGGCACAACATTTAAGTATAGTTTATCAACAGTAAAGATAATGTTTGTTGTGTTCTGTTGTGCTCCACAAATTCACTGAACATCTTCTCAGTCATTCTTGAAAACAATAAACTTGTAGATAGATATTTGTATTAAACACTTCACTGTGACGTCATATTGACAATTATTTCAAGTGAAATTCATTAGTGTTCTTATTTTACTTTTAAATAAAATAACACTAATGACAATCACAATTAAAAAAGAAGAAATTTAACATAGTTTTAATTTAAATAAAATGTGTAGTTTAATGTAAGTCAAATATCGCAATTATTATAATATCTATTAAGTTTTATTTTTACTACTGTTGCTAATTGTGTTAACTATGACTATTAGTATTATTAAATTATTAGCCTACATTATAAGTCTTTGTTTAAATAATTCAGTCCTTGTAGGCTTGTTTCTATAAAAAGCATAGACATTGTCTAAAGAATCATTGATAGATCAAATTGGAATCTAAGTGGCAAACAGCTTTTATCTTTAGCGACGTACCATTTTTATTGGCATTATATTTTTTGTCTTCTACCTGTTATTGAAGTAGCTTAACATTGGATCAAGTAATTTTAGTTTAAGGCTAACTAAATTACTATTATTTTTGTCATGGTAGGTTTCTATCTCCTTTGTGTTATAAAATTACACACCTTTTTTCTTATTTTTAAATTGTACATTTCATTAAGCATTTTTATCTTACACATTTTCATTTCATTTCATTACCTCGTACTATATATTTAATTTTGATTATTTGTTTTCATTCCTAAATGCAGTAATGGAATTTGATACTTACCAAAGTAATATGTTAAAGATATTTTTTTAATGAAAAAGTTACACTTCCTTACAGAGTAAATAAGACTGAATATGAAGTCTTTCACTGGCACAAACCCTTCACATAAGGTTGAATATGACGTCATTCACTGGTACAAACCCTTCACTTTTTAACGTTTACAATTAATTGACATTAAAGTCATGGTAGTGACATAGAAGACATTATACCAATAGAGAGAAAACACGTGGGAAACATTTAATCTTGCTAAAGGTAGATGATTATTGTCAATTTGTATTTATGTTTTCTGAAGTATGTATGGCACATGCAAGAACTCCCCCAAACCAAAGATAGCACACACTCTAACGACGCCCCTGGGGTAAGTATGGTACACACAAGAACTCCCCCCAAACCAAAGATAACGCAAACTCTAGCGACGCCCCTGAGGTAAGTATGGAGTATGGTACACACAAGAACTCCCCCAAACCACAGATAGCACAAACTCTACGTGACCCAATTTCACAATCTAATCTGTTGGTAGGAGGTCAAAGTTGAAGTTATCAAAAGAATGGAATAAATTTTGGAAAATCCATTTGACGTGGTGACTAAAATAAAGTCATTCCAATAATTGGATAAATTCAATAATAATTTCAACCTATCTTCGCTAACTGGCAGGTCACATGACTTCTGTCCAACTTTAATGTGTTTAAGGTAGAGTGCGCCGTCTACCACACATTGCAAGATATTTAAAACAACGTATGTATCATTATTTGATGTAAATATTTTAAAAGCAATCTTTTAAAACTTTATAAAAAAACAAAACTCTATTAAGAATTTTTTTTTTTACTTCAACGTCTTAATGGAATTTTAAAAGTTTTTTGTTATTTCAAAGTAGTAATTTTTTTTCCAATTTATAATATGTAATTTTACCATTGTCAGTTGACACGGTTTGCTATGTAAAATATATAATTGTACAAATACAAAATTCGTGTGATAAAAGTGAAAATAACTAAAGGGAAAACAACCTCACTCACGAATCATCACAATCAGACAAGGAACTATGTTACGATCTTCGTTCGTGATGTCTTCACGGTGTTAAGACCTTTCCTATTAAATGAATGTGCATCTCTTTTCTTAACGCCGTTCCGCGTGTCGAATCTTACTATTGTTATAGATTACAGGTACCGTTGTCTACATGCACTGTCACACAGCCATGCTTAGTCCACACTTCACTGTCACACAGCCATGCTTAGTCCACACTTCACTGTCATACAGCCATGCTTAATCACATTTAAGATCAACAACCAATGTTCAATGAGAGAAGATATCATAATTTCTTTATTATCACGCTGGAGATGCCGATCCTTATATTTCGAATTATGGACCGTATGGTCTTGTTTGCCAGGTAGCACACCTTGTTAATGTGCTCGTCCAAGCGAACCTTGTTTTAAATGGTAACATCGAGGTACCTTTCTGAGAAAACTGCTCAAGCATATGACCGTGCCATTTGTATCTGTGGTACTTAGTGAACTTAAGATGTCAATTTCTTTTTTGTTTAACCCAAAGTTTTAATTTAAAATTGAGTCATTTGATATTTCAAAGTTTTCTTCTTACAATGTGACGTCATACACAATGTTTCACTCTTGTTGTATTTGGCGTCATACACAATGGTTCCCTCTTGATGCATTTGACGTCATACACAATGGTTCCCTCTTGATGCATTTGACGTCATACACAATTGTTCCCCTTTGATGCATTTGACGTCATACACAATTGTTCCCTCTTGATGCATTTGACGTCATACATAATGGACCCCTCTTGATGCATTTGACGTCATACATAATTGTTCCCTCTTGATGCATTTGACGTCATACATAATAGACCCCTCTTGATGCATTTGACGTCATACACAATTTTTCCCTCTTGATGCATTTGACGTTATACATAATGGACCCCTCTTGATGCATTTGACGTCATACATAATTGACCCCCTTGATGCATTTGATGACATACATAATTAACCCTTCTTGATGCATTTGACGACATACACAATGGTTCTCCCTTGATGCAGTTGACGTCATACACAATTGTTCAATCTTGATGCATTTGACGTCATACATAATGGACCCCACTTGATGCATTTGACGTCATACATAATGGACCCCTCTTGATGCATTTGACGACATACATAATTAACCCCTCTTGATGCATTTGACGACATACACAATGATTTTCTCTTGATGCAGTTGACGTCATACACAATGGTTCCCTCTTGATGCATTTGACGTCATTCACAATTGTTCCCTCTTGATACATTTGACGTCATTCACAATTGTTCCCGTTTGATGCATTCGACGTCATACATAATGGACCCCTCTTGATGCATTTGACATCATTCACAATTGTTCCCGTTTGATGCATTTGACGTCATACATAATGGACCCCTCTTGATGCATTTGACGACATACATAATTGACCCCTCTTAATGCATTTGACGACATACATAATTGACCCATCTTGATGCATTTGAGGACATACACAATGGTTCCCTATTGATGCATTTGACGTCATACATAATGGACCCTTCTTTATGCATTTGACGTCATACATAATGGACCCCTCTTGATGCATTTGACGACATACATAATTGACCCCTCTTGATGCATTTGACGTCATACATAATTGACCCATCTTGATGCATTTGACGACATACACAATGGTTCTCTCTTGATGCAGTTGACGTCATACACAATGGTTCCCTCTTGATGCATTTGACGTCATACACAAATGTTCCCTCTTGATGCATTTGACGTCATTCACAATGGTTCCCGTTTGATGCATTTGACGACATACATAATTAACCCCTCTTGATGCATTTGACGTCATACACAATGGTTCCCTTTTGATGCAGTTGACGTCATACACAATGATTCCCTTTTGATGCATTTGACGACATACACAGTGATTATGTACACATTGTTCATATTGTGGTAGTTTACAAATGTTGTTAACTTAATATATCTTCCGAGTGGCATACATGATTATTTACATTTTATTTTAATTTGAGAATATTGTTGTAGTTAAAATATTAAGTTAAAATAAATATTTTAAAAATCCTTGAGTGTACTTAGTGTTTATGATAATTTTTGTCCTTTTAATGGTAAATCACAATAGTAGTTAAATAAATAAATGTGTTAAGAATAATTTTAGGTTATGAACATTATTGTTCATATTGTTGTAGATCACATTCATTTATTGTTTTGAATGATGATGTCATCATTATCTGTGTACATAATCTTGGAGAGGAAAAAATACTTAAGTGTGTAGCATGTCAAATACAATTTATTAATAACTTTCTAAAACTAACAATAGGTATAACTAATAAATATGGATACATAAATTGCTAGGTTTTTAATAAATATTAATTATTACACTGTTATATCTGTACTATTAGGATATTAATGATTGATTAACACAAATAAATCAATTATATCGTAGTAGTTGCTGGTACGTGTTGTATGTTGTAGAATTAGTTATCTCCCAAACAAAGGAGTGGTCAATACAATTAAAATAAAAATACTAATGCATTGATTAAATTAACCATCAGTTAGATATAAAATAATTCAGCTGAAGTGTTTGGTAACATTATTCTTTTCATGACAAGAGCAACTATAACATTGCATATTTAAGCGTTGAAATATAGCTCCAATGGAATATACAAGTTCTAAATAATAAAGCAGATTACTTAGTTATTTCTTTGAATAAATAAAATGTGTATTTATTTCTAATTATTTCAAAATTTTTCTATTTTCAGAAAGCTCAAAGTAAATCAGGGATCCGTACAGAAAAATTAAAATTTAAACCAAGAAATGCTAAAATATTAATCAATTAGAGAGATTGAACACAATTGGAATTTGGGAGAGAAAGATCGTGTGGAGGTGTAGCAAGATGTGAGTATACCTATTTTGAGGAATGCGAGAAAGCGAGATTATAAAGAAAGTTTAAAAGGTTTAGAAAAGTTTTATATAGTCTTATACTAAAACTGAAAGAGAGGGAAAGTTAATAAGTATATGGAAGGGTAAAATTGAGAAACAGAAAAAAAAGGTGAGTAATCATTATAAATATAACATTGGAGAGTAGTCCTAGAGACACACAATTACAAAGTGAGAGACAAAAAGTAGAAGAAAAAATGTGTTTTTGTATCAGGGCATACATCATATATTTATGACATATTCTTATCAGAGCATGGAACAGATTGCACATATGTCAGTCCAAAAGAAGATGTCACAGATGGCAGTCCAAAAGAAGATGTCACAGATGACAGCCCAAAAGGATGATGGCACAGATGTCAGTCCAAAAGAAGATGTCACAGATGGCAGTCCAAAAGAAGATGGCACAGATAGCAGTCCAAAAGAAGATGGCACAGATGGCAGTCCAAAAGAAGATGTCACAGATGGCAGTCCAAAAGAAGATGGCACAGATAGCAGTCCAAAAGAAGATGGCACAGATGGCAGTCCAAAAGATGTTCCATATGACAGTTGCAACAAGAACAATGAAGCAAGTCTTTTATATGGTAATTATTTGTTGATATAATATTTATGGCTTTACAAACATACAAAAGTTCAATTTAAATCATTTTTATTGATGTCTATAATACAATATTCTATGTGTCAGTTACTGTCATTATTATTGATGTATACAATAAAACATTACATGTCTCATTTACAATAGAGATAATACAAGATAGACAGGTGTAACACATGGATTAAAATGCACTTTGTTTGATGACCTTGACAGGTAAACATGAAACCCAAGAGTCTATAGGTGGAGAAGCAGATCTACACAAACATTTTGATAGCTGTAAAAAGAATCCAGGTCACACAAAGTTTGTACCTGTCAACGATTTCAATATCAATCACCTGCCCAAAGGTCACCATGACAACAACCTAGTTATGTACATCAAAGCTACAGCTGACCTCACAGTCAGAGTATGTGTTACAATGACCAGTAGAGAAAGACCAGAGTTTTGGCCAAACGCCAATCAACCATATCCATTTTATGACAAGACAGGTCGTGGCGTCACTAAATTAGGTTCTGGGATGGTGTCGAATGTAAACAAACAATACAACAATGGAACGTGTCCATGTCACAAGTGTCAACACTCAGAAATACCCAGCAATGTTTGGGGGGCGGTAGGGATGTACACGGCCACACACGTGGTGTTTGATGACCTCGAGGCGAGACACACCACGTGTAGATTGTTCTATGATGGACGAGATAGTCCACTAATCACTCTTAATGGATGGAAAGTGAGGGAGGCAAACATTAAAGAAGACTGGTGTGTGTTGGAATGTGTGACATGTGACGTAGATTTACTGGATAAACTGCACAAGATGTTGATACACTGGATTGATCTATGGAGGACAGTAAACAGCAAATACTGGCTTTTAGGCAAATACAGGCTTTATAAAAATGAGGTCAAGATTACATTCATAGTATCACATCCACATGGATGTCCAAAACAGATCTCTTGTGGACAATGGATTCACAGGTACGTGGTTGATAAGTTTAATTATATCAAGTCAACGTACACAACATGTACATGTCCAGGCAGTAGTGGGGCTCATGTCCACTCACTGGGGTATAATGGCTTGCGTTATGACCGTCATGTCCACAGTGGGGTCAACTCCGAGGGAAACAATTTTAGTTGCACTGGTTGGGACTTGCCCTAATATCGATAATGTAAAAAATGTTATTATAATTCAACTTTTGTATACAAAGTTGTATCAACTGTTTTATTGTTGTAATAGACAACAACCTCTACCACACCCTTGGTACGCTCGCAACAAAATGCCTCATGAACTACCCCACCTCCAGTATCAGCACCACCACCTCCAGTATCGGCGCCCCCACCTCTAACAATCCCATCTAATGTACATATAACATATTTATATTTTGCTTATTTTCAAGACTTTTCTTTTGTTGACATTTTGATATTCTTTTATTTGAACTTATCTTTGAACGTTTGATCCAATAAACGTATAAAGTATGTTGTATTTAAAACTGTTTCTTCTATTGTATACCATTTTAAAATAGTTTTATCAAATTTGATTAGATCAAATAAACATGTAGAAATAAAATTGATTTGATTTGGTTTATTTATTGTATGTTTGTTGTTTATGTTGAATGGAAGTAACATTGACATACACGGACATGGTGGGTGATGTGGTGACATGTGGGTAAACCTGTGTGGTGGGTGATGTGGTGACATGTGTGATAATCAGTGTGGTGGCACGATGTGGTAAACCTGTGTGGTAGGTGATGTAAATAAACCTGTGTTGTGGGTGATGTGGTACAAAAATTTAGTTGGTGAAATAGTGTGGTTAATGTGGTACAACGATTTAGTGGGTGAAATAGTGTGGTTAATGTGGTACAACAATTTAGTGGGTTAAATAGTGTGGTTAATGTGGTACAACAATGTAGTTGGTGATAAAGTGTGGTTAATGTGGTACAACAACTTATTGGGTGAAATAGTTTGAGTAATGTGGTAAAATTGAGGTTGATCTATATGGTGGCTGCTTAAGTGTGGAATAAAAATGTGTCATTATGTAGATAATGACGCGGTGTGTTGTGGCAAGATGTGGGTTAAACTATAAATCACGTAGCTTATTGTGGTTAAAGTGGCATATTGAGTCAAATTTACACCCAAAAAATTCAAACAACTATCTTTGCAAACAATATTATAAATAAAAATTCAGTTAGTGCTGTCTTCCATACTACAAATACAAATTTAAGTAATTATGGCAACAATTACTATATTATGACTACAACAGCAAATACAGTCACCTATTAATAAACTAATACGACAACTACAACAGCAAATAAAATCACTTCTGCATACAATACCCCAACATCAAATAGAGTCACCACATCAACAAAATCTACAGCTTAATTTAATACTAAAACTACAACATCATATTATACAATATTTGCTAACTATAATACAACTACAACATTAAATAAAGTAATTGCTGCAACTAAAAGTACCATTTTTTTTTTTCAAATTCAGTCTCCCCAGCAGAGACTTATAAAATGACAACATCAAATAAAAGCAACGCTGTATAAAGTCACCTCTTTAAAAGACACAACTATAACATCAAATAAAGTCAGCTCTTTAAAAGACACAACTATAACATCAAATAAAGTCAGCTCTTTAAAAGACACAACTATAACATCAAATAAAGTCACCTCTTTAAAAGACAAAACTATAAAATCAAATAAAGTCACCTCTTTAAAAGACACAACTATAACATCAAATAAAGTCACCTCTTTAAAAGACACAACTATAACATCAAATAAAGTCACCTCTTTAAAAGACACAACTATAACATCAAATAAAGTCAGCTCTTTAAAAGACACAACTATAACATCAAATAAAGTCAGCTCTTTAAAAGACACAACTATAACATCAAATAAAGTCAGCTCTTTAAAAGACACAACTATAACATCAAATAAAGTCAGCTCTTTAAAAGACACAACTACAACATCAAATAAATTCACCTCTTTAAAAGACACAACTATAACATCAAATAAAGTCAGCTCTTTAAAAGACACAACTATAACATCAAATAAAGTCACCTCTTTAAAAGACAAAACTATAACATCAAATAAAGGCACCTCTTTAAAAGACACAACTATAACATCAAATAAAGTCAGCTCTTTAAAAGACACAACTACAACATCAAATAAATTCACCTCTTTAAAAGACACAACTATAACATCAAATAAAGTCACCTCTTTAAAAGACACAACTATAACATCAAATAAAGTCAGCTCTTTAAAAGACACAACTATAACATCAAATAAAGTCAGCTCTTTAAAAGACACAACTATAACATCAAATAAAGTCAGCTCTTTAAAAGACACAACTATAACATCAAATAAAGTCAGCTCTTTAAAAGACACAACTACAACATCAAATAAATTCACCTCTTTAAAAGACACAACTATAACATCAAATAAAGTCAGCTCTTTAAAAGACACAACTATAACATCAAATAAAGTCAGCTCTTTAAAAGACACAACTATAACATCAAATAAAGTCAGCTCTTTAAAAGACACAACTATAACATCAAATAAAGTCAGCTCTTTAAAAGACACAACTACAACATCAAATAAATTCACCTCTTTAAAAGACACAACTATAACATCAAATAAAGTCAGCTCTTTAAAAGACACAACTATAACATCAAATAAAGTCAGCTCTTTAAAAGACACAACTACAACATCAAATAAATTCACCTCTTTAAAAGACACAACTATAACATCAAATAAAGTCAGCTCTTTAAAAGACACAACTATAACATCAAATAAAGTCAGCTCTTTAAAAGACACAACTATAACATCAAATAAAGTCAGCTCTTTAAAAGACACAACTATAACATCAAATAAAGTCAGCTCTTTAAAAGACACAACTACAACATCAAATAAATTCACCTCTTTAAAAGACACAACTATAACATCAAATAAAGTCAGCTCTTTAAAAGACACAACTATAACATCAAATAAAGTCAGCTCTTTAAAAGACACAACTACAACATCAAATAAATTCACCTCTTTAAAAGACACAACTATAACATCAAATAAAGTCAGCTCTTTAAAAGACACAACTATAACATCAAATAAAGTCAGCTCTTTAAAAGACACAACTACAACATCAAATAAATTCACCTCTTTAAAAGACACAACTATAACATCAAATAAAGTCAGCTCTTTAAAAGACACAACTATAACATCAAATAAAGTCAGCTCTTTAAAAGACACAACTATAACATCAAATAAAGTCAGCTCTTTAAAAGACACAACTATAACATCAAATAAAGTCAGCTCTTTAAAAGACACAACTACAACATCAAATAAATTCACCTCTTTAAAAGACACAACTATAACATCAAATAAAGTCAGCTCTTTAAAAGACACAACTATAACATCAAATAAAGTCACCTCTTTAAAAGACACAACTACAACATCAAATAAATTCACCTCTTTAAAAGACACAACTATAACATCAAATAAAGTCAGCTCTTTAAAAGACACAACTATAACATCAAATAAATTCACCTCTTTAAAAGACACAACTATAACATCAAATAAAGTCACCTCTTTAAAAGACACAACTATAACATCAAATAAAGTCAGCTCTTTAAAAGACACAACTATAACATCAAATAAAGTCACCTCTTTAAAAGACACAACTATAACATCAAATAAAGTCACCTCTTTAAAAGACACAACTATAACATCAAATAAAGTCAAAGAAGCAACTAGAAATACATCCACAGCATTAATTACTTTCACCGCTATAACCAATACTAAAACTACAACTTTAATTCAATTCATAGTGACAACTACAACATGAAACACATTCACAGCTGCAACTAATACTACAACTACCACACCAAATACAGTGTCAGCTACAACTAATACTACAACTACCACACCAAATACATAGTCCGCTACAATTAATACTACAACTACCACACCATATACAGTGTCTGCTACAACTAATACTACAACTACCACACCAAATACAGTGTCCACTACAACTAATACTACAACTATCACACCAAATACAGTGTCTGCTACAACTAATACTACAACTATCACACCAAATACATTGTCCACTACAACTAATACTACAACTACCACACCAAATACAGTGTCCGCTACAACTAATACTACAACTACCACACCAAATACAGTGTCCACTACAACTAATACTACAACTACCACACCAAATACAGTGTCCGCTACAACTAATACTACAACTACCACACCAAATACAGTGTCCACTACAACTAATACTACAACTACCACACCAAATACAGTGTCCGCTACAACTAATACTACAACTACCACACCAAATACAGTGTCCACTACAACTAATACTACAACTACCACACCAAATACAGTGTCTGCTACAACTAATACTACAACTACCACACCAAATACAGTGTCAGCTACAACTAATGCTACAACTATCACACCAAATACAGTGTCCGCTACAACTAATACTACAACTATCACACCAAATACAGTGTCTGCTACAACTAATACTACAACTATCACACCAAATACAGTGTCCACTACAACTAATTCTACAACTACCACACCAAATACAGTGTCTGCTACAACTAATACTACAACTACCACACCAAATACAGTGTCCCCTACAACTAATACTACAACTACCACAACAAATACAGTGTCCACTACAACTAATACTACAACTACCACACCAAATACAGTGTCCCCTACAACTAATACTACAACTACCACACCAAATACAGTGTCCCCTACAACTAATACTACAACTACCACACCAAATACAGTGTCCGCTACAACTAATACTACGACTACATCAAATACAGTGACCGCTACAATTAATACTAAAACTACATCAAATACAGTGACCGCTACAATTAATACTAAAACTACATCAAATACAGTGACCGCTACAACTAATACTAAAACTACATCAAATACAGTGTCCGCTACAACTAATACTAAAACTACATCAAATACAGTGACCGCTACAATTAATACTAAAACTACATCAAATACAGTGTCCGCTACAACTAATACTAAAACTACATCAAATACAGTGTCCGCTACAACTAATACTAAAACTACATCAAATACAGTGACCGCTACAATTAATACTAAAACTACATCAAATACAGTGTCCGCTACAACTAATACTAAAACTACATCAAATACAGTGTCCGCTACAACTAATACTAAAACTACATCAAATACAGTGTCCGCTACAACTAATACTAAAACTACATCAAATACAGTGTCCGCTACAACTAATACTAAAACTACATCAAATACAGTGTCCGCTACAACTAATACTACAACTACATCAAATACACTCATCCCTCACATTGGTGCCAGAAAAACAACATTGAATATAGTAAACGATGCAACTAATACTTCAACTCCATTATCAAAGACAGTGACTGATGCAACTAATACTACAACTCCATTATCAAAGACAGTGACTGCTGCAACTAATACTACAACTCCATTATCAAAGACAGTGACTGATGCAACTAATACTACAACTCCATTATCAAAGACAGTGACTGATGCAACTAATACTACAACTCCATTATCAAAGACAGTGACTGCTGCAACTAATACTACAACTCATTTATCAAAGACAGTGACTGATGCAACTAATACTACAACTCCATTATCAAAGACAGTGACTGATGCAACTAATACTACAACTCCATTATCAAAGACAGTGACTGATGCAACTAATACTACAACTCCATTATCAAAGACAGTGACTGATGCAACTAATACTACAACTCCATTATCAAAGACAGTGACTGCTGCAACTAATACTACAACTCCATTATCAAAGACAGTGACTGATGCAACTAATACTACAACTCCATTATCAAAGACAGTGACTGCTGCAACTAATACTACAACTCCATTATCAAAGACAGTGACTGATGCAACTAATACTACAACTCCATTATCAAAGACAGTGACTGATGCAACTAATACTACAACTCCATTATCAAAGACAGTGACTGCTGCAACTAATACTACAACTCCATTATCAAAGACAGTGACTGATGCAACTAATACTACAACTCCATTATCAAAGACAGTGACTGATGCAACTAATACTACAACTCCATTATCAAAGACAGTGACTGATGCAACTAATACTACAACTCCATTATCAAAGACAGTGACTGATGCAACTAATACTACAACTCCATTATCAAAGACAGTGACTGCTGCAACTAATACTACAACTCCATTATCAAAGACAGTGACTGATGCAACTAATACTACAACTCCATTATCAAAGACAGTGACTGATGCAACTAATACTACAACTCCATTATCAAAGACAGTGACTGATGCAACTAATACTACAACTCCATTATCAAAGACAGTGACTGCTGCAACTAATACTACAACTCCATTATCAAAGACAGTGACTGCTGCAACTAATACTACAACTCCATTATCAAAGACAGTGACTGATGCAACTAATACTACAACTCCATTATCAAAGACAGTGACTGATGCAACTAATACTACAACTCCATTATCAAAGACAGTGACTGCTGCAACTAATACTACAACTCCATTATCAAAGACAGTGACTGCTGCAACTAATACTACAACTCCATTATCAAAGACAATGACTGCTGCAACTAATACTACAACTCCATTATCAAAGACAGTGACTGATGGAACTAATACTACAACTCCATTATCAAAGACAGAGACTGCTGCAAATAATACTACAACTCCATTATCAAACATAGTGACTGCTGCAACTAATACTACAACTCCATTATCAAAGACAATGACTGCTGCAACTAATACTACAACTCCATTATCAAAGACAGTGACTGATGCAACTAATACTACAACTCCATTATCAAAGACAGTGACTGCTGCAAATAATACTACAACTCCATTATCAAAGACAGTGACTGCTGCAACTAATACTACAACTCCATTATCAAAGACAGTGACTGCTGCAACTAATACTACAACTCCATTATCAAAGACAGTGACTGATGCAACTAATACTACAACTCCATTATCAAAGACAGTGACTGATGCAACTAATACTACAACACCATTATCAAAGACAGTGGCTGCTGCAACTAATACTACAGCTCCATTATCAAAGACAGTGACTGCTGCAACTAATACTACAACTCCATTATCAAAGACAGTGACTGCTGCAACTAATACTACAACTCCATTATCAAAGACAGTGACTGATGCAACTAATACTACAACTCCATTATCAAAGACAGTGACTGATGCAACTAATACTACAAC
Organism: Omphiscola glabra; assembly: GCA_964017045.1. Classification (NCBI taxonomy): domain Eukaryota; kingdom Metazoa; phylum Mollusca; class Gastropoda; family Lymnaeidae; genus Omphiscola; species Omphiscola glabra. The sequence continues at coordinate 1,430,118 of OZ024806.1, read as the reverse complement.
TCCATTATCAAAGACAGTGACTGCTGCAACTAATACTACAACTCCATTATCAAAGACAGTGACTGATGCACCTAATACTACAACTCCATTATCAAAGACAGTGACTGATGCAACTAATACTACAACTCCATTATCAAAGACAGTGACTGATGCAACTAATACTACAACTCCATTTTCAAAGACAGTGACTGCTGCAGCTAATACTACAACTCCATTATCAAAGACAGTGACTGATGCAACTAATACTACAACTCCATTATCAAAGACAGTGACTGATGCAACTAATACTACAACTCCATTATCAAAGACAGTGACTGCTGCAACTAATACTACAACTCCATTATCAAAGACAGTGACTGATGCAACTAATACTACAACTCCATTATCAAAGACAGTGACTGATGCAACTAATACTACAACTCCATTATCAAAGACAGTGACTGATGCAACTAATACTACAACTCCATTATCAAAGACAGTGACTGCTGCAACTAATACTACAACTCCATTATCAAAGACAGTGACTGCTGCAACTAATACTACAACTCCATTATCAAAGACAGTGACTGATGCAACTAATACTACAACTCCATTATCAAAGACAGTGACTGATGCAACTAATACTACAACTCCATTATCAAAGACAGTGACTGCTGCAACTAATACTACAACTCCATTATCAAAGACAGTGACTGCTGCAACTAATACTACAACTCCATTATCAAAGACAATGACTGCTGCAACTAATACTACAACTCCATTATCAAAGACAGTGACTGATGGAACTAATACTACAACTCCATTATCAAAGACGGAGACTGCTGCAAATAATACTACAACTCCATTATCAAACACAGTGACTGCTGCAATTAATACTACAACTCCATTATCAAAGACAATGACTGCTGCAACTAATACTACAACTCCATTATCAAAGACAGTGACTGATGCAACTAATACTACAACTCCATTATCAAAGACAGTGACTGCTGCAAATAATACTACAACTCCATTATCAAAGACAGTGACTGCTGCAACTAATACTACAACTCCATTATCAAAGACAGTGACTGCTGCAACTAATACTACAACTCCATTATCAAAGACAGTGACTGATGCAACTAATACTACAACTCCATTATCAAAGACAGTGACTGATGCAACTAATACTACAACTCCATTATCAAAGACAGTGACTGCTGCAACTAATACTACAACTCCATTATCAAAGACAGTGACTGATGCAACTAATACTACAACTCCATTATCAAAGACAGTGACTGATGCAACTAATACTACAACTCCATTATCAAAGACAGTGACTGATGCAACTAATACTACAACTCCATTATCAAAGACAGTGACTGATGCAACTAATACTACAACTCCATTATCAAAGACAGTGACTGCTGCAACTAATACTACAACTCCATTATCAAAGACAGTGACTGATGCAACTAATACTACAACTCCATTATCAAAGACAGTGACTGATGCAACTAATACTACAACTCCATTATCAAAGACAGTGACTGATGCAACTAATACTACAACTCCATTATCAAAGACAGTGACTGCTGCAACTAATACTACAACTCCATTATCAAAGACAGTGACTGCTGCAACTAATACTACAACTCCATTATCAAAGACAGTGACTGATGCAACTAATACTACAACTCCATTATCAAAGACAGTGACTGATGCAACTAATACTACAACTCCATTATCAAAGACAGTGACTGCTGCAACTAATACTACAACTCCATTATCAAAGACAGTGACTGCTGCAACTAATACTACAACTCCATTATCAAAGACAATGACTGCTGCAACTAATACTACAACTCCATTATCAAAGACAGTGACTGATGGAACTAATACTACAACTCCATTATCAAAGACAGAGACTGCTGCAAATAATACTACAACTCCATTATCAAACACAGTGACTGCTGCAACTAATACTACAACTCCATTATCAAAGACAATGACTGCTGCAACTAATACTACAACTCCATTATCAAAGACAGTGACTGATGCAACTAATACTACAACTCCATTATCAAAGACAGTGACTGCTGCAAATAATACTACAACTCCATTATCAAAGACAGTGACTGCTGCAACTAATACTACAACTCCATTATCAAAGACAGTGACTGCTGCAACTAATACTACAACTCCATTATCAAAGACAGTGACTGATGCAACTAATACTACAACTCCATTATCAAAGACAGTGACTGATGCAACTAATACTACAACACCATTATCAAAGACAGTGGCTGCTGCAACTAATACTACAGCTCCATTATCAAAGACAGTGACTGCTGCAACTAATACTACAACTCCATTATCAAAGACAGTGACTGCTGCAACTAATACTACAACTCCATTATCAAAGACAGTGACTGATGCAACTAATACTACAACTCCATTATCAAAGACAGTGACTGATGCAACTAATACTACAACTCCATTATCAAAGACAGTGACTGCTGCAACTAATACTACAACTCCATTATCAAAGACAGTGACTGATGCACCTAATACTACAACTCCATTATCAAAGACAGTGACTGATGCAACTAATACTACAACTCCATTATCAAAGACAGTGACTGATGCAACTAATACTACAACTCCATTTTCAAAGACAGTGACTGCTGCAGCTAATACTAAATCTCCATTATCAAAGACAGTGACTGATGCAACTAATACTACAACTCCATTATCAAAGACAGTGACTGATGCAACTAATACTACAACTCCATTATCAAAGACAGTGACTGATGCAACTAATACTACAACTCCATTATCAAAGACAGTGACTGCTGCAACTAATACTACAACTCCATTATCAAAGACAGTGACTGCTGCAACTAATACTACAACTCCATTATCAAAGACAATGACTGCTGCAACTAATACTACAACTCCATTATCAAAGACAGTGACTGATGGAACTAATACTACAACTCCATTATCAAAGACGGAGACTGCTGCAAATAATACTACAACTCCATTATCAAACACAGTGACTGCTGCAATTAATACTACAACTCCATTATCAAAGACAATGACTGCTGCAACTAATACTACAACTCCATTATCAAAGACAGTGACTGATGCAACTAATACTAAAACTCCATTATCAAAGACAGTGACTGCTGCAAATAATACTACAACTCCATTATCAAAGACAGTGACTGCTGCAACTAATACTACAACTCCATTATCAAAGACAGTGACTGCTGCAACTAATACTACAACTCCATTATCAAAGACAGTGACTGATGCAACTAATACTACAACTCCATTATCAAAGACAGTGACTGATGCAACTAATACTACAACACCATTATCAAAGACAGTGGCTGCTGCAACTAATACTACAGCTCCATTATCAAAGACAGTGACTGCTGCAACTAATACTACAACTCCATTATCAAAGACAGTGACTGCTGCAACTAATACTACAACTCCATTATCAAAGACAGTGACTGATGCAACTAATACTACAACTCCATTATCAAAGACAGTGACTGATGCAACTAATACTACAACTCCATTATCAAAGACAGTGACTGCTGCAACTAATACTACAACTCCATTATCAAAGACAGTGACTGATGCACCTAATACTACAACTCCATTATCAAAGACAGTGACTGATGCAACTAATACTACAACTCCATTATCAAAGACAGTGACTGATGCAACTAATACTACAACTCCATTTTCAAAGACAGTGACTGCTGCAGCTAATACTACAACTCCATTATCAAAGACAGTGACTGATGCAACTAATACTACAACTCCATTATCAAAGACAGTGACTGATGCAACTAATACTACAACTCCATTATCAAAGACAGTGACTGCTGCAACTAATACTACAACTCCATTATCAAAGACAGTGACTGATGCAACTAATACTACAACTCCATTATCAAAGACAGTGACTGATGCAACTAATACTACAACTCCATTATCAAAGACAGTGACTGATGCAACTAATACTACAACTCCATTATCAAAGACAGTGACTGCTGCAACTAATACTACAACTCCATTATCAAAGACAGTGACTGCTGCAACTAATACTACAACTCCATTATCAAAGACAGTGACTGATGCAACTAATACTACAACTCCATTATCAAAGACAGTGACTGATGCAACTAATACTACAACTCCATTATCAAAGACAGTGACTGCTGCAACTAATACTACAACTCCATTATCAAAGACAGTGACTGCTGCAACTAATACTACAACTCCATTATCAAAGACAATGACTGCTGCAACTAATACTACAACTCCATTATCAAAGACAGTGACTGATGGAACTAATACTACAACTCCATTATCAAAGACGGAGACTGCTGCAAATAATACTACAACTCCATTATCAAACACAGTGACTGCTGCAATTAATACTACAACTCCATTATCAAAGACAATGACTGCTGCAACTAATACTACAACTCCATTATCAAAGACAGTGACTGATGCAACTAATACTACAACTCCATTATCAAAGACAGTGACTGCTGCAAATAATACTACAACTCCATTATCAAAGACAGTGACTGCTGCAACTAATACTACAACTCCATTATCAAAGACAGTGACTGCTGCAACTAATACTACAACTCCATTATCAAAGACAGTGACTGATGCAACTAATACTACAACTCCATTATCAAAGACAGTGACTGATGCAACTAATACTACAACTCCATTATCAAAGACAGTGGATGCTGCAACTAATACTACAGCTCCATTATCAAAGACAGTGACTGCTGCAACTAATACTACAACTCCATTATCAAAGACAGTGATTGCTGCAACTAATACTACAACTCCATTATCAAAGACAGTGACTGATGCAACTAATACTACAACTCCATTATCAAAGACAGTGACTGATGCAACTAATACTACAACTCCATTATCAAAGACAGTGACTGCTGCAACTAATACTACAACTCCATTATCAAAGACAGTGACTGATGCACCTAATACTACAACTCCATTATCAAAGACAGTGACTGATGCAACTAATACTACAACTCCATTATCAAAGACAGTGACTGATGCAACTAATACTACAACTCCATTTTCAAAGACAGTGACTGCTGCAGCTAATACTACAACTCCATTATCAAAGGCAGTGACTGATGCAACTAATACTACAACTCCATTATCAAAGACAGTGACTGATGCAACTAATACTACAACTACATTATCAAAGACAGTGACTGCTGCAACTAATACTACAACTCCATTATCAAAGACAGTGACTGCTGCAACTAATACTACAACTCCATTATCAAAGACAGTGACTGCTGCAACTAATACTACAACTCCATTATCAAAGACAGTGACTGATGCAACTAATACTACAACTCCATTATCAAAGACAGTGACTGATGCAACTAATACTACAACTCCATTATCAAAGACAGTGACTGCTGCAACTAATACTACAACTCCATTATCAAAGACAGTGACTGCTGCAACTAATACTACAACTCCATTATCAAAGACAGTGACTGCTGCAACTAATACTACAACTCCATTATCAAAGACAGTGACTGATGCAACTAATACTACAACTCCATTATCAAAGACAGTGACTGATGCAACTAATACTACAACTCCATTATCAAAGACAGTGACTGCTGCAACTAATACTACAACTCCATTATCAAAGACAGTGACTGCTGCAACTAATACTACAACTCCATTATCAAAGACAGTGACTGCTGCAACTAATACTACAACTCCATTATAAAAGACAGTGACTGCTGCAACTAATACTACAACTCCATTATAAAAGACAGTGACTGCTGCAACTAATACTACAACTCCATTATCAAAGACAGTGACTGATGCAACTAATACTACAACTCCATTATCAAAGACAGTGACTGATGCAACTAATACTACAACTCCATTATCAAAGACAGTGACTGATGCAACTAATACTACAACTCCATTATCAAAGACAGTGACTGATGCAACTAATACTACAACTCCATTATCAAAGACAGTGACTGCTGCAACTAATACTACAACTCCATTATCAAAGACAGTGACTGATGCAACTAATACTACAACTCCATTATCAAAGACAGTGACTGCTGCAACTAATACTACAACTCCATTATCAAAGACAGTGACTGATGCAACTAATACTACAACTCCATTATCAAAGACAGTGACTGATGCAACTAATACTACAACTCCATTATCAAAGACAGTGACTGATGCAACTAATACTACAACTCCATTATCAAAGACAGTGACTGCTGCAACTAATACTACAACTCCATTATCAAAGACAGTGACTGCTGCAACTAATACTACAACTCCATTATCAAAGACAGTGACTGCTGCAACTAATACTACAACTCCATTATCAAAGACAGTGACTGCTGCAACTAATACTACAACTCCATTATCAAAGACAGTGACTGCTGCAACTAATACTACAACTCCATTATCAAAGACAGTGACTGCTGCAACTAATACTACAACTCCATTATCAAAGACAGTGACTGCTGCAACTAATACTACAACTCCATTATCAAAGACAGTGACTGATGCAACTAATACTACAACTCTATTATCAAAGACAGTGACTGATGCAACTAATACTACAACTCCATTATCAAAGACAGTGACTGCTGCAACTAATACTACAACTCCATTATCAAAGACAGTGACTGATGCAACTAATACTACAACTCCATTATCAAAGACAGTGACTGCTGCAACTAATACTACAACTCCATTATCAAAGACAGTGACTGATGCAACTAATACTACAACTCCATTATCAAAGACAGTGACTGCTGCAACTAATACTACAACTCCATTATCAAAGACAGTGACTGCTGCAACTAATACTACAACTCCATTATCAAAGACAGTGACTGATGCAACTAATACTACAACTCCATTTTCAAAGACAGTGACTGCTGCAACTAATACTACAACTCCATTATCAAAGACAGTGACTGATGCAACTAATACTACAACTCCATTATCAAAGAGAGTGACTGCTGCAAATAATACTACAACTCCATTATCAAAGACAGTGACTGATGCAACTAATACTACAACTCCATTATCAAAGACAGTGACTGCTGCAAATAATACTACAACTCCATTATCAAAGACAGTGACTGATGCAACTAATACTACAACTCCATTATCAAAGACAGTGACTGATGCAACTAATACTACAACTCCATTATCAAAGACAGTGACTGATGCAACTAATACTACAACTCCATTATCAAAGACAGTGACTGCTGCAACTAATACTACAACTCCATTATCAAAGTCAGTGACTGCTGCAACTAATACTACAACTCCATTATCAAAGACAGTGACTGCTGCAACTAATACTACAACTCCATTATCAAAGACAGTGACTGATGCAACTAATACTACAACTCCATTATCAAAGACAGTGACTGCTGCAACTAATACTACAACTCCATTATCAAAGACAGTGACTGCTGCAACTAATACTACAACTCCATTATCAAAGACAGTGACTGATGCACCTAATACTACAACTCCATTATCAAAGACAGTGACTGATGCAACAAATACTACAACTCCATTATCAAAGACAGTGACTGATGCAACTAATACTACAACTCCATTATCAAAGACAGTGACTGCTGCAACTAATACTACAACTCCATTATCAAAGACAGTGACTGATGCAACTAATACTACAACTCCATTATCAAAGAGAGTGACTGCTGCAAATAATACTACAACTCCATTATCAAAGACAGTGACTGATGCAACTAATACTACAACTCCATTATCAAAGACAGTGACTGATGCAACTAATACTACAACTCCATTATCAAAGACAGTGACTGATGCAACTAATACTACAACTCCATTATCAAAGACAGTGACTGATGCAACTAATACTACAACTCCATTATCAAAGACAGTGACTGATGCAACTAATACTACAACTCCATTATCAAAGACAGTGACTGCTGCAACTAATACTACAACTCCATTATCAAAGTCAGTGACTGCTGCAACTAATACTACAACTCCATTATCAAAGACAGTGACTGCTGCAACTAATACTACAACTCCATTATCAAAGACAGTGACTGATGCAACTAATACTACAACTCCATTATCAAAGACAGTGACTGCTGCAACTAATACTACAACTCCATTATCAAAGACAGTGACTGCTGCAACTAATACTACAACTCCATTATCAAAGACAGTGACTGCTGCAAATAATACTACAACTCCATTATCAAAGACAGTGACTGATGCAACAAATACTACAACTCCATTATCAAAGACAGTGACTGATGCAACTAATACTACAACTCCATTATCAAAGACAGTGACTGATGCAACTAATACTACAACTCCATTATCAAAGACAGTGACTGCTGCAACTAATACTACAACTCCATTATCAAAGACAGTGACTGCTGCAACTAATACTACAACTCCATTATCAAAGACAGTGACTGCTGCAACTAATACTACAACTCCATTATCAAAGACAGTGACTGATGCAACTAATACTACAACTCCATTATCAAAGACAGTGACTGATGCAACTAATACTACAACTCCATTATCAAAGACAGTGACTGATGCAACTAATACTACAACTCCATTATCAAAGACAGTGACTGCTGCAACTAATACTACAACTCCATTATCAAAGACAGTGACTGATGCAACTAATACTACAACTCCATTATCAAAGACAGTGACTGCTGCAACTAATACTACAACTCCATTATCAAAGACAGTGACTGATGCAACTAATACTACAACTCCATTATCAAAGACAGTGACTGATGCAACTAATACTACAACTCCATTATCAAAGACAGTGACTGCTGCAACTAATACTACAACTCCAATATCAAAGACAATGACTGCTGCAACTAATACTACAACTCCATTATCAAAGACAGTGACTGATGCAACTAATACTACAACTCCATTATCAAAGACAGTGACTGCTGCAACTAATACTACAACTCCATTATCAAAGACAGTGACTGCTGCAACTAATACTACAACTCCATTATCAAAGACAGTGACTGCTGCAACTAATACTACAACTCCATTATCAAAGACAGTGACTGATGCAACTAATACTACAACTCCATTATCAAAGACAGTGACTGATGCAACTAATACTACAACTCCATTATCAAAGACAGTGGCTGCTGCAACTAATACTACAGCTCCATTATCAAAGACAGTGACTGCTGCAACTAATACTACAACTCCATTATCAAAGACAGTGACTGCTGCAACTAATACTACAACTCCATTATCAAAGACAGTGACTGATGCAACTAATACTACAACTCCATTATCAAAGACAGTGACTGATGCAACTAATACTACAACTCCATTATCAAAGACAGTGACTGCTGCAACTAATACTACAACTCCATTATCAAAGACAGTGACTGATGCACCTAATACTACAACTCCATTATCAAAGACAGTGACTGATGCAACTAATACTACAACTCCATTATCAAAGACAGTGACTGATGCAACTATTACTACAACTCCATTTTCAAAGACAGTGACTGCTGCAACTAATACTACAACTCCATTATCAAAGACAGTGACTGATGCAACTAATACTACAACTCCATTATCAAAGAGAGTGACTGCTGCAAATAATACTACAACTCCATTATCAAAGACAGTGACTGATGCAACTAATACTACAACTCCATTATCAAAGACAGTGACTGATGCAACTAATACTACAACTCCATTATCAAAGACAGTGACTGCTGCAACTAATACTACAACTCCATTATCAAAGACAGTGACTGATGCAACTAATACTACAACTCCATTATCAAAGACAGTGACTGATGCAACTAATACTACAACTCCATTATCAAAGACAGTGACTGATGCAACTAATACTACAACTCCATTATCAAAGACAGTGACTGCTGCAACTAATACTACAACTCCATTATAAAAGACAGTGACTGCTGCAACTAATACTACAACTCCATTATCAAAGACAGTGACTGATGCAACTAATACTACAACTCCATTATCAAAGACAGTGACTGCTGCAACTAATACTACAACTCCATTATCAAAGACAGTGACTGATGCAACTAATACTACAACTCCATTATCAAAGACAGTGACTGCTGCAAATAATACTACAACTCCATTATCAAAGACAGTGACTGATGCAACTAATACTACAACTCCATTATCAAAGACAGTGACTGATGCAACTAATACTACAACTCCATTATCAAAGACAGTGACTGCTGCAACTAATACTACAACTCCATTATCAAAGACAGTGACTGATGCAACTAATACTACAACTCAATTATCAAAGACAGTGACTGCTGCAACTAATAATACAACTCCATTATCAAAGACAGTGACTGATGCAACTAATACTACAACTCCATTATCAAAGACAGTGACTGATGCAACTAATACTACAACTCCATTATCAAAGACAGTGACTGATGCAACTAATACTACAACTCCATTATCAAAGACAGTGACTGATGCAACTAATACTACAACTCCATTTTCAAAGACAGTGACTGCTGCAACTAATACTACAACTCCATTATCAAAGACAGTGACTGATGCAACTAATACTACAACTCCATTATCAAAGACAGTGACTGCTGCAACTAATACTACAACTCCATTATCAAAGACAGTGACTGCTGCAACTAATACTACAACTCCATTATCAAAGACAATGACTGCTGCAACTAATACTACAACTCCATTATCAAAGACAGTGACTGCTGCAAATAATACTACAACTCCATTATCAAAGACAGTGACTGCTGCAACTAATACTACAACTCCATTATCAAAGACAATGACTGCTGCAACTAATACTACAACTCCATTATCAAAGACAGTGACTGATGCAACTAATACTACAACTCCATTATCAAAGACAGTGACTGCTGCAAATAATACTACAACTCCATTATCAAAGACAGTGACTGCTGCAACTAATACTACAACTCCATTATCAAAGACAGTGACTGATGCAACTAATACTACAACTCCATTATCAAAGACAGTGACTGATGCAACTAATACTACAACTCCATTATCAAAGACAGTGGCTGCTGCAACTAATACTACAGCTCCATTATCAAAGACAGTGACTGCTGCAACTAATACTACAACTCCATTATCAAAGACAGTGACTGCTGCAACTAATACTACAACTCCATTATCAAAGACAGTGACTGATGCAACTAATACTACAACTCCATTATCAAAGACAGTGACTGATGCAACTAATACTACAACTCCATTATCAAAGACAGTGACTGCTGCAACTAATACTACAACTCCATTATCAAAGACAGTGACTGATGCACCTAATACTACAACTCCATTATCAAAGACAGTGACTGATGCAACTAATACTACAACTCCATTATCAAAGACAGTGACTGATGCAACTAATACTACAACTCCATTTTCAAAGACAGTGACTGCTGCAACTAATACTACAACTCCATTATCAAAGACAGTGACTGATGCAACTAATACTACAACTCCATTATCAAAGAGAGTGACTGCTGCAAATAATACTACAACTCCATTATCAAAGACAGTGACTGATGCAACTAATACTACAACTCCATTATCAAAGACAGTGACTGATGCAACTAATACTACAACTCCATTATCAAAGACAGTGACTGATGCAACTAATACTACAACTCCATTATCAAAGACAGTGACTGATGCAACTAATACTACAACTCCATTATCAAAGACAGTGACTGATGCAACTAATACTACAACTCCATTATCAAAGACAGTGACTGCTGCAACTAATACTACAACTCCATTATCAAACTCAGTGACTGCTGCAACTAATACTACAACTCCATTATCAAAGACAGTGACTGCTGCAACTAATACTACAACTCCATTATCAAAGACAGTGACTGATGCAACTAATACTACAACTCCATTATCAAAGACAGTGACTGCTGCAACTAATACTACAACTCCATTATCAAAGACAGTGACTGCTGCAACTAATACTACAACTCCATTATCAAAGACAGTGACTGCTGCAAATAATACTACAACTCCATTATCAAAGACAGTGACTGATGCAACAAATACTACAACTCCATTATCAAAGACAGTGACTGATGCAACTAATACTACAACTCCATTATCAAAGACAGTGACTGATGCAACTAATACTACAACTCCATTATCAAAGACAGTTACTGCTGCAACTAATACTACAACTCCATTATCAAAGACAGTGACTGCTGCAACTAATACTACAACTCCATTATCAAAGACAGTGACTGTGGCAACTAATACTACAACTCCATTATCAAAGACAGTGACTGATGCAACTAATACTACAACTCCATTATCAAAGACAGTGACTGATGCAACTAATACTACAACTCCATTATCAAAGACAGTGACTGATGCAACTAATACTACAACTCCATTATCAAAGACAGTGACTGCTGCAACTAATACTACAACTCCATTATCAAAGACAGTGACTGATGCAACTAATACTACAACTCCATTATCAAAGACAGTGACTGCTGCAACAAATACTACAACTCCATTATCAAAGACAGTGACTGATGCAACTAATACTACAACTCCATTATCAAAGACAGTGACTGATGCAACTAATACTACAACTCCATTATCAAAGACAGTGACTGCTGCAACTAATACTACAACTCCATTATCAAAGACAATGACTGCTGCAACTAATACTACAACTCCATTATCAAAGACAGTGACTGATGCAACTAATACTACAACTCCATTATCAAAGACAGTGACTGCTGCAACTAATACTACAACTCCATTATCAAAGACAGTGACTGCTGCAACTAATACTACAACTCCATTATCAAAGACAGTGACTGCTGCAACTAATACTACAACTCCATTATCAAAGACAGTGACTGATGCAACTAATACTACAACTCCATTATCAAAGACAGTGACTGATGCAACTAATACTACAACTCCATTATCAAAGACAGTGGCTGCTGCAACTAATACTACAGCTCCATTATCAAAGACAGTGACTGCTGCAACTAATACTACAACTCCATTATCAAAGACAGTGACTGCTGCAACTAATACTACAACTCCATTATCAAAGACAGTGACTGATGCAACTAATACTACAACTCCATTATCAAAGACAGTGACTGATGCAACTAATACTACAACTCCATTATCAAAGACAGTGACTGCTGCAACTAATACTACAACTCCATTATCAAAGACAGTGACTGATGCACCTAATACTACAACTCCATTATCAAAGACAGTGACTGATGCAACTAATACTACAACTCCATTATCAAAGACAGTGACTGATGCAACTATTACTACAACTCCATTTTCAAAGACAGTGACTGCTGCAACTAATACTACAACTCCATTATCAAAGACAGTGACTGATGCAACTAATACTACAACTCCATTATCAAAGAGAGTGACTGCTGCAAATAATACTACAACTCCATTATCAAAGACAGTGACTGATGCAACTAATACTACAACTCCATTATCAAAGACAGTGACTGATGCAACTAATACTACAACTCCATTATCAAAGACAGTGACTGCTGCAACTAATACTACAACTCCATTATCAAAGACAGTGACTGATGCAACTAATACTACAACTCCATTATCAAAGACAGTGACTGATGCAACTAATACTACAACTCCATTATCAAAGACAGTGACTGATGCAACTAATACTACAACTCCATTATCAAAGACAGTGACTGCTGCAACTAATACTACAACTCCATTATAAAAGACAGTGACTGCTGCAACTAATACTACAACTCCATTATCAAAGACAGTGACTGATGCAACTAATACTACAACTCCATTATCAAAGACAGTGACTGCTGCAACTAATACTACAACTCCATTATCAAAGACAGTGACTGATGCAACTAATACTACAACTCCATTATCAAAGACAGTGACTGCTGCAAATAATACTACAACTCCATTATCAAAGACAGTGACTGATGCAACTAATACTACAACTCCATTATCAAAGACAGTGACTGATGCAACTAATACTACAACTCCATTATCAAAGACAGTGACTGCTGCAACTAATACTACAACTCCATTATCAAAGACAGTGACTGATGCAACTAATACTACAACTCAATTATCAAAGACAGTGACTGCTGCAACTAATAATACAACTCCATTATCAAAGACAGTGACTGATGCAACTAATACTACAACTCCATTATCAAAGACAGTGACTGATGCAACTAATACTACAACTCCATTATCAAAGACAGTGACTGATGCAACTAATACTACAACTCCATTATCAAAGACAGTGACTGATGCAACTAATACTACAACTCCATTTTCAAAGACAGTGACTGCTGCAACTAATACTACAACTCCATTATCAAAGACAGTGACTGATGCAACTAATACTACAACTCCATTATCAAAGACAGTGACTGCTGCAACTAATACTACAACTCCATTATCAAAGACAGTGACTGCTGCAACCAGTACGACAACTATAACTACAACTGTACATACATTCACTTATGCAATCAAATCTACAAGTCCACCATTACATACAGTCATCTCTGACTTCAGTTATACAAGTCCACCATTACATACAGTCATCTCTGACTTGAGTTCTACGACTACTACAGTAAATACAAATACCTATTAAACTAACCCAACAATTACAACAGTAAATACAGCCATCACTGCAAACAATTCAACATTTACACATTCAAAAGTTTACCATCACTCATAATATTAAACTATACCATCGAATAAAGTCACGACTGCAATTAATACTACAACATTAAATCAATTCATAGCTGCAAACAATACTAAAACTAAAAAGATCAAACAGAGTTACAGCTCATTCTAATACTACAACTGCAACATCAAATACAGTCACAGCTCAATCTAATACTACAACTGCAACATCAAATACAGTCACAACTTAATCTAATATTACAACTACAACATCAAATACAGTCACAACTTAATCTAATATTACAACTACAACATCAAATACAGTCACAACTCAATCTAATATTACAACTACAACATCAAATACAGTCACAACTCAATCTAATATTACAACTACAACATCAAATACAGTCACAACTTAATCTAATATTACAACTACAACATCAAATACAGTCACAACTTAATCTAATATTACAACTACAACATCAAATACAGTCACAACTCAATCTAATATTACAACTACTACATCAAATACAGTCACAACTCAATCTAATACTACAACTGCAACATCAAATACAGTCACAACTTAATCTAATATTACAACTACAACATCAAATACAGTCACAACTCAATCTAATATTACAACTACAACATCAAATATAGTCATAGCTCAATCTAATATTACAACAAATTCCATAAATCCAACATCAAGTATAGTCACTAGTGCAAACACTACTAGAACTACAACATCAATTAAGTCATCGCCGCAACTAATACTGCATCAACAACATCAAATACATTCAGTTTTGCAAAACTATCGGTGGGACCAATATAAAATACAGTCACCTCTCACGAATCCTATTACTACCAAAGCAATTACAATTATAGCTGCAACCTATTACAACACCAACATCAAACAAAATAACCGCTGAACCTCGGTTAATACAATTAAAATATCAAATACAATCACAACTGCAACTACTACTACAATTACAATATCAAATAGAATCAATCTGCAGCCAATAATTAAACTTATAGAACATTAAATGCAATCAGAGCTGCATTCAATACTACAATATTCAACTCTGTCAGGGTTGCATTCAATACTACAATATTCAACTCTGTCAGGGTTGCATTCAATACTACAATATTCAACTCTGTCAGGGTTGCATTCAATACTACAATATTCAACTCTGTCAGGGTTGCATTCAATACTACAATATTCAACTCTGTCAGGGTTGCATTCAATACTACAATATTCAACTCTGTCAGGGTTGCATTCAATACTACAATATTCAACTCTGTCAGGGTTGCATTCAATACTACAATATTCAACTCTGTCAGGGTTGCATTCAATACTACAATATTCAACTCTGTCAGGGTTGCATTCAATACTACAATATTCAACTCTGTCAGGGTTGCATTCAATACTACAATATTCAACTCTGTCAGGGTTGCATTCAATACTACAATATTCAACTCTGTCAGGGTTGCATTCAATACTACAATATTCAACTCTGTCAGGGTTGCATTCAATACTACAATATTCAACTCTGTCAGGGTTGCATTCAATACTACAATATTCAACTCTGTCAGGGTTGCATTCAATACTACAATATTCAGCTCTGTCAGGGTTGCATTCAATACTACAATATTCAACTCTGTCAGGGTTGCATTCAATACTACAATATTCAACTCTGTCAGGGTTGCATTCAATACTACAATATTCAACTCTGTCAGGGTTGCATTCAATACTACAATATTCAACTCTGTCAGGGTTGCATTCAATACTACAATATTCAACTCTGTCAGGGTTGCATTCAATACTACAATATTCAACTCTGTCAGGGTTGCAATCAATACTACAATATTCAACTCTGTCAGGGTTGCATTCAAAACTACAATATTCAACTCTGTCAGGGTTGCATTCAATACTACAATATTCAACTCTGTCAGGGTTGCATTCAATACTACAATATTCAACTCTGTCAGGGTTGCATTCAATACTACAATATTCAACTCTGTCAGGGTTGCATTCAATACTACAATATTCAACTCTGTCAGGGTTGCATTCAATACTACACTATTTAATACCACCAAAGTTTCATTCAATACTGCAACAAATCATTTATTAAACATCACAAACAGTATATATTTTTAAGAATACAAATTACGTCATGAAGATGTGTAAAATTTTTAAATTGTAATGATGGGGCTAATTCGTGTGTTACGCTTGGGAACATATTAAATTTACTGTAAGATGTGGGTAATTCAATCGTAACACTTGGGAATATCCCTTGTGATCTCTTACGACAAACAAACCGTACAACTGTCGCTCTGTACAGACTTCCACCTTCTGCTGCTAATAAACTCAAAGACACCATGTTTCATGAAAACTTGGGAAAGCTTGTAACCTCCATTAGCAACAAGAATCTTCTTATTCTAACTGACTTCTTATTATTCTATATTTTGAGAGCCCACGATCAATGAATTGATCATTCTGGCTTCTATGTTTCAGAGGGGTCTGAGATGTTACTGTGCATGGTTTTGAAAGGGATATTTCAATGGTTGCAAAGGCTATTCAGCAAAGGTATAATGGGCTCAGGGGTGGGAACTTGATGTGTTTCTTTAGCGGTTATGGACAAAACGTGCTGCCCGTCGTTATACCGCCTCCAACCTGTCGATGCTCTTCTGGGTAAATGGGACCCAGACTGAAGATGCGTACTCTAAAAGTGGCCTGAAAAAGGCTTTATAGGCTTTTTCGTTCACGCGTGAGTTTCCGATTTCCGATTTCGTCTTGAGGACCCCAGGGTCTTGTTTGCCTGGTTGCACACATTGTTAATGTGCTCGTCCCAATGGACCTCTCTTTGGACAGTAACTCCTACGTACCTTACGGAGGAAACTGGCTCTAGAATATGGACATGCAATACATAAGGGTGGTATAAAGTGGATCTGCTTCTGGAGACAGACAGTGTCTTGCACTTGACGGGATGAAATTCCATGTCGCAGCTTATCTCCCACTCGACTAACCGATGTAGATCATGTTGTAGCTGGTCCTGGTCAGAACTGTTGGTGATCATCCTATGCACTTCGTGTCATCTGCGAAGAGTCTTGCTTGGGAGGTCAGCTTCTCGGGCAGGTCATTGGTATATGCTAGGAACAAACAGGGGCCTAGCAAAGCGCCCTGAGGGACCTGACTTAACACTGACAAGGAGGAGGTTGTGCCGTCTACTACTACTGCATTGCATCGTTCGCTGAGGAAGCTAGAGATCCATGTTTTGGTAGTTCCTTGGATCCCATATCTCTGCAGTTTGTGTAATAACAAACTATGATTGGCACGGTCAAATTCCTATGATAAGTCTAGCAAAAGCACATCAGTTTGCTTTCTGTTCTAAAAATTGGTAGTCAATTCTTCAGCAAATTCAAGAAGTTGGGTCTCGCATGATCTATTGACTCGGAAGGCATGCTGACAGTAAATGAGTATAATGTGTTTTCAATATGATTCATGACCGCGCTTACTATTAAAACTTTTACTTTACCTTTCACTTGGAAAATCCAAACTGCAGCCACATTCGGGTTCTTACGCATTTGTTTGATTCGGCTGATTGAGTTAGCATGTTTCTGAACCATCTCATAAGAATGGTCATGTCTAGGACAGGGTTGTGGTAACATTTACGCACCCTGTGTGGTGGGTGATGTGGTATCATGTGAGTGAATCTGTGGTGGCAAGATGTAAGTAAACCTGTGTGGTGGGTAATATGGTACAACAATTTAATGGTTGCAATAGTGTGTTTAATGTGCTTAAATTAAGGTTGACCTATATCATGGCTGCTTAAGTGTGGGGAAATGTAAGGAAAAGATGTGTGAATATATAGAAAATGGCGCGGTGTGTTTTGGCAACATGTTGGTTAAACGATGTGATGGATGAATTTTTTTTTCGACAACATTTTGGTTAAACGATGTGTTGCATGACTTTTGTTTTGCATTAAGCAACATAATGTGAAACTATATTTCACGTGCCCTATGTGCTTCATGTGGCAAATTTGAGGAAAAAAATTATCCCCAAAAATTCAAACAGCTTTATATTTGCAAATAAATATTACTACTACATATACAGTTACCGATGTATAAAATACTACAACTTCAAAACCAAATACAGTGACCGCTACAACTAATACTACAACTATATCAAATACAGTGACCGCTACAACTAATATTACAACTACATCAAATACAGTGACCGCTACAACTAATACTACAACTACATCAAGTACAGTGAACACTACACCTAATAGTACAACTACATCAAATACAGTGAACGTTACAACTAATAATACGATTACATCAAATACAGTGACCAATACAACTAATACTACAACTATATCAAATACAGTTACCGCTACAACTAATACTACAACTACATCAAATACAGTGAACGCTACCACTAATACTACATATGCATCAAATACAGTGACCGCTACAACTAATATTACAACTACATCAAATACAGTTACCGCTACAACTAATACTACAACTACATCAAATACAGTGAACGCTACCACTAATACTACATCTGCATCAAATACAGTGACCAATACAACTAATACTACAACTATATCAAATACAGTGAACGCTACCACTAATACTACATCTGCATCAAATACAGTTACCGCTACAACTAATACTACAACTACATCAAATACAGTGAACGCTACCACTAATACTACATCTGCATCAAATACAGTGACCAATACAACTAATACTACAACTATATCAAATACAGTGACCGCTACCACTAATACTACATATGCATCAAATACAGTGACCGCTACAACTAATATTACAACTACATCAAATACAGTTACCGCTACAACTAATACTACAACTACATCAAATACAGTGAACGCTACCACTAATACTACATCTGCATCAAATACAGTGACCACTACAACTAATACTACAACTACATCAAATACAGTGAACGCTACCACTAATACTACATCTGCATCAAATACAGTGACCACTACAACTAATACTACAACTATATCAAATACAGTGAACGCTACCACTAATACTACATCTGCATCAAATACAGTGACCACTACAACTAATACTACAACTACATCAAATACAGTGAACGCTACCACTAATACTACATCTGCATCAAATACAGTGACCAATACAACTAATACTACAACTATATCAAATACAGTTACCGCTACAACTAATACTACAACTACATCAAATACAGTGACCGCTACAACTAATACTACATCTGCATCAAATACAGTGACCGCTACAACTAATATTACAACTACATCAAATACAGTTACCGCTACAACTAATACTACAACTACATCAAATACAGTGAACGCTACCACTAATACTACATCTGCATCAAATACAGTGACCAATACAACTAATACTACAACTATATCAAATACAGTGAACGCTACCACTAATACTACATCTGCATCAAATACAGTTACCGCTACAACTAATACTACAACTACATCAAATACAGTGAACGCTACCACTAATACTACATCTGCATCAAATACAGTGACCAATACAACTAATACTACAACTATATCAAATACAGTGACCGCTACCACTAATACTACATATGCATCAAATACAGTGACCGCTACAACTAATATTACAACTACATCAAATACAGTTACCGCTACAACTAATACTACAACTACATCAAATACAGTGAACGCTACCACTAATACTACATCTGCATCAAATACAGTGACCACTACAACTAATACTACAACTACATCAAATACAGTGAACGCTACCACTAATACTACATCTGCATCAAATACAGTGACCACTACAACTAATACTACAACTATATCAAATACAGTGAACGCTACCACTAATACTACATCTGCATCAAATACAGTGACCACTACAACTAATACTACAACTACATCAAATACAGTGAACGCTACCACTAATACTACATCTGCATCAAATACAGTGACCAATACAACTAATACTACAACTATATCAAATACAGTTACCGCTACAACTAATACTACAACTACATCAAATACAGTGACCGCTACAACTAATACTACATCTGCATCAAATACAGTGACCGCTACAACTAATATTACAACTACATCAAATACAGTTACCGCTACAACTAATACTACAACTACATCAAATACAGTGAACGCTACCACTAATACTACATCTGCATCAAATACAGTGACCAATACAACTAATACTACAACTACATCAAATACAGTGAACGCTACCACTAATACTACATCTGCATCAAATACAGTGACCAATACAACTAATACTACAACTACATCAAATACAGTCACATTTCCCATCAATACTACACTTACAACATCTAATATATTTAACACTGCAACCAGTATGTTACCTACATTAGTAAATGCTGTCACCTCCGCAACTAATATTACAAATATACCATTAAATATGGCATCCTATTAAACTTTGAACACAAATACAACAGTAAGTGCATTCACTTCTGCAAACAATGCTGCATTTACGAATTCTAAAGGGTTAACAAACTCTTATGATACTAAACCATTACATCCAATAAATTTACTGTTGGAATTATACTACAGCTACAACATTAAATCAATTCATAGCTGCAACTAAAACTAAAATTTCAAACAAATTCACAGCTGAATCTAATAGTACAACTACAACTTTAAATACAGTCACCGCGGAAAATTAATGTATAAATATAACATCAAATACAGTTACGGCTACATTTAATACTACAACCACAACATCAAATAAGTCCCCCCCTGCAACATCTATTACAACTACGAGAGTAAATACAGTCAACTTTGCTATCAATACTACAACTACATTATTAAATTCAATCCCCACTTCAACCAGGAATACATCTACAGCATCTAATACATTCACCACTTCAACCACTACTACAACTACAATAGTAAATAGAGTCACACATTTCAACACGTACTACAACTACATGATTAAATAGAGTCACCTCTTCAACCAGTACTTCAACTACATCATCATATACAGTCACCCTTTCAACAAGTACTACAACTGCAAAAGTAAATAGAGCCACCCCAGGGCCGAATTAAGCCCCTATAGGGCCCAAGGCACAAATCCACATGGGTGCCCCCTTCTGCCCGGGGCCCCTGATCTTTCACAGACCGTGACCGCTGGTATGTTCAATATTGTGCTAAGAAAACAGTTGTTAACAAATATGTTTGTAGTTTGTACTACTATTACTTATATAAAACCTACAATAATGTATTTCTGTATTAAAATTAATAGTTATTAATTTTGAAATTATAACAGACAAAAAGACTTTATTTTTTATTACATCTAGCAAAGTTTTTAAGTATATCGTCAAAGTTAATTTTGCGCAACACATCTGCCTCGATAATAAGCAGATATAAGGAATCGAGACTTTCTTGTTTCATTGTTGATCTATTTGGATTTTTTCTACGTTTCAACTGAGAAAAAGAGCGCTCAGTTGAAAAGTTAGTAACCATTAATGTTAAAAATATGCGCAAGGCGATTTCAACATTTGGAAAGTCACATTCGACTTTGTCTCTAACTATTACTTTGTATAATTCTCCATAATTGAACGTGTTGTTTTCCGATTTTGATGCAGGAAACTTGTGACGAATATATGAATGAAACTGTTGTAGTTCAGTATATAAATTATTGTTCAGATCTTTAGGATAAGCATTTATTAGTTCTTCACAACACTGGGATATTTGTGATAGTAAGACATCGACAAAACAAGAAAATCGAACTGCTTCATCATTATATACGTGTCCTCGTCTACACATTTCTGTCTCAAGTTTGTCAACAATGGCGTAGAATGCAGATATACGAAATTTGTCTATGGCATTCAGAGATACCTCAGGGGCATCACCATCAACGACCACTGCCGTTCGTTTACGATTACGGGTCAAAGCTGGCTTATAATATACACCTGGTGTTATTATTTTTGCAGCTTCTTGAAATCTTTCAAATTCATTCCTAGATTTATGCAAGTGATCTGCTAATGAAGAATACAAATCAGCACAAGTTTTCAAGTTCACATGCTCATTTTGTAGAGCTTGACTAACCCTGTGAAAATGCTGTAATACCTCTTCACAAAAAAACTAGCATGAAAATAAATTCTAATTCTTGCATCTTAATTTTTAAGCATTCAAGATTGTACCAAATTTAAATGTGACTTTTTATTATAATGTATTTCTTCCTTTTTATAGCACTTGTTCAATTTTCAGTTGTTTCTGGATTTAAATTTGTTAACAAAAAAATTTCTTGAGGACTTGTGGTGCCCCCAACTTCTTGGTGCCCAAGGCACGAGCCTTATTTGCCTGATGGTTAATCCGGCCCTGGCCCTAACACTGTAAGGCATGTATTAGATCATACAATTGCACAGCTGATATAACGCCATACAAATATTCAGCTCATATTAGGCCCTACCATTGTTTAGCTGATATTAGGCCATACCATTGTACAGCTGATATAAGGCCCCACCAATGTACGGCTCATATTAGGCCCTACATTTGTATATATGATATTATGCCCTACCACTGTACAGCTGATATACGGCCCTACCAATGAACGTCTGATATTAAGCTCTACATTTGCACAGCTGATATTAGGCCCTACCATTGTACATATGATATTAGGCCCTACTATTGTACAGCTGATATTAGGCTCTACCAGTGCACAGCTGATATTAGGCCCTACTATTGCACAGCTGATATTAAGCCCTACCAGTGCACAGCTGATATTAAGCTATACAATTGCACAGCTGATATTAGGCCCTACCATTGCACAGCTGATATTAAGCCCGACCATTGTACATATGATATTAGGCCCTACTATTGTACAGCTGATATTAGGCCCTACTATTGCACAGCTGATATTAAGCCCTACCAGTGCACAGCTGATATTAAGCTCTACAATTGCACAGCTGATATTAGGCCCTACCATTGCACAGCTGATATTAAGCCCGACCATTGTACATATGATATTAGGCCCTACTATTGTACAGCTGATATTAGGCCCTAACATTGTACCGCTGATATTAGGCCCTACTAGTATACAGCTGATATTAGGCCCTATCATTGTGCAGCTGATATTACGCCCTAACATTGTACATCACTTGTCTGAAAAGCTTATTCAGAGCTTCTTGAATACAGGCAGCAAGCAGTGTGCTTCAGGTCTTATATTGCATACATTGCGTATTGATCTCAGAAAAAGGGACCAACTGGCTGACAATGATGAACCCCACTTTGTGTCCCTCGCTTCCATTCAGCGTATTCTTTGCTTCACGGGATTTTAAGAAATGTATATCTGCTACCCAGGTCTTTACTTCACGGGATTTTAAGAAATGTACATCTGCTACCCAGGTCTTTACTTCACGGTTGACTTACGCTTGGTATCAATGACCATGTCACCGTCAAATGAGATTGCCACATCTTCAGCTCTCTGTTGGAACAGCCTGTGGGACCTGGCTTTGTTTTCTCCAACATTGCTCATACATTTGCTTAGCGGTTCGAGGTTTCATTCAGATCTTTCATGTAGGAATGTCCCTTCCTTTAAAAGAACGTTTTTTTAAAAATATTTTTTAAATTTTACTAATACTGAATACAAAAAAGAAGCTTCTGGGTTCTAAAAATAAAATATCATAAATGAGTTTAAAAGTTTTTGATTCGATTTAGATTTAGAAAGAGATTCCCTTCTAAACAATAGATAAGTTTTTAACGTGAAAATAGAGCAAATTTATAGGGCTTAAGTTATAAAGGAAGAGAATACACCATTTTTTAGTTAAGTGAAGACAGCTGAAGCTTCATGTAAGCAGTGTGTACACGTTAAGTTAAGTGAACACAGTTGGAGCTTCATTTAAGCAGTGTGTACACGTTAAGTTTTGAAGGCGTTGATACGCTGCCGTATCATTATACATTTCTTAAAGGCATAATGACCTTTAAAGGCGCAAAATTACAACCTTGTCTCATCCCCAAACCCAAAGAAAAAATGCGCCCCCGAGTCAGAAAAACAGTGTCACCCACACGTCCATTTGAGGCAGTCTAAATGAGATATTACACTTGGACTCCCAAATCAGGAACTTTAAAACAAAAGAGTTAGAGTTACAGTGATGGCCAAAATGTGAACATAGAATCTACAGTGATGGCCAAGATGTGAACTTAGAATCTACAGTGATGGCCAAGATATGAATATAGAATGTACAGTGATGGCCAAGATGTGAATATAGAATGTACAGTGATGGCCAAGATGTGAACATATAATCTACAGTGATGGCCAAGATGTGAACATAGAATCTACAGTGATGGCCAAGATATGAACATAGAATCTACAGTGATGGCCAAGATGTGAACATAGAATCTACAGTGATGGCCAAGATGTGAACTTAGAATCTACAGTGATGGCCAATATATGAATATAGAATGTACAGTGATGGCCAAGATGTGAACATAGAATCTACAGTGATGGCCAAGATGTGATCATAGAATCTACAGTGATGGCCAAGATGTGAACATAGAATCTACACTGATGGCCAAGATGTGAACATAGAATCTACAGTGATGGCCAAGATGTGAACATAGAATCTACAGTGATGGCCAAGATGTGAACATAGAATCTACAGTGATGGCCAAGATGTGAACATAGAATCTACAGTGATGGCCAAGATGTGAACATAGAATCTACAGTGATGGCCAAGATGTGAACATAGAATCTACAGTGATGGCCAAGATGTGAACATAGAATCTACACTGATGGCCAAGATGTGAACATAGAATCTACAGTGATGGCCAAGATGTGAACATAGAATCTACACTGATGGCCAAGATGTGAACATAGAATCTACAGTGATGGCCAAGATATGAATATAGAATGTACACTGATGGCCAAGATATGGACATATAATCTACAGTGATGGCCAAGATATGAACATAGAATCTACAGTGATGGCCAAGATATGAATATATAATGTACAGTGATGGCTAGATATGGACATAGAATCTACAGATGGTCAAGATATGAACATAGAATCTACAGTGATGGCCAAGATATGAATATAGAATCTACAGTGATGGCCAAAATATGAACACATGTCATGACAATTATTTACTAGTGTGGAACAAAACGCTACCGTCACAAACAAATAATGGAGAAATCATTTAACGAGGTTAAATGATCAAATGATTCACGAACCATGGAACGTGGTATAAAGATGTAGCCCATGATTACATACCAGGTTGTAATATCCGAATGCCCGCCTCACGATCATTGCTGAACCTCTGGCCTGGTCAGTGAACACGGCCGAGTCCTTTGGAAAGAGTCAACAATAAAAAATAATTTCACATGATCACACATCTTTACTATTGTAAGTCTCCTTAAAATTAGACTAGTTACTTTATACTTCATGTTGTCGAGATGTTTCCATAAAGTTAAATAAATGATTGGAAACGAAATAAAGTAATAGGTTATACTATTTTATACTATATTAGTGTCTAATCAGAAGAAATGTGTACTAAGATGTTGACTAAACAGAAGAAATATATCCTAAGATGGTGACAATTTAGAAGAAAAATGGCCTAAGTTGGGAACAAATTAAACGAAATGAACATTATGATGTGAATATAAGACGAAATATTTCTTAAGACCGAGACCAATTAGAAGAAATATTTCTTAAGATGGTGACCAATTAAACGAACTATGTCTTAAGATGTTGACCTATTAGACGAAATATGTCTTAAGATAGCCCAGTGGTTGAATTAAAATAGCCTAGTGGTTGCCTTCAAGGACTACAAATCAATGTGTCCTCAAACTTACACCACTTAACACGTTCGCCCCTTGCTTACTGATGACACTGTAACCACTGGCAACAACCGTGTCCTCTTCAGCCTAAGCTCGACCCTCTCTCCATTTAATGGCAGACCAAACCTGAGGTCCTCTGGTAGGACAGTCGATAGTCTGGCACGAGATTTGGTGGAAGGTAGAGGAAGTAGTTCAACTTGTACCACGAGATCTGCACGAGAGGACAATTATTTACTGCTTAAAATCCTATTTACATATTAGGCAAAAGCTTAGTACACAAGTTCAACGTAGAGGAAAACATTAATAAGGACGCAACGAAAAAAACTAACGTTTGTGCAAGATGACTGTCATAAAGATTAATACAAACAAAAAGTGACAATATAAAAAAAAACAACAAAGATAAAGCAAAAAAAACCAACAAACGTATACTAAATTTAGTAGCCCAAATAATCGCATGAGGAATGTAGTCTATAGTCAAGATAAAATATAAGGGTTACTACTCGAATTAAATTTTAAATAAAATACACAAATATTATTTATAAACAATATATAATTATATAGCAAATGGCACATAGCAATGTAAGTAACGAAGCAGCTATTGGTACCCGGGTACCAGAAGTGAGAGGTTGGGATTAAAAAACTATTTAAAATATTATTATTGTTGGGCTGGGTTCGTAAGGCCAAATGAGGTATCAAATGAAATATAATTGAATGACCTGTACATTTGTAATCTTAATTCTTAATATTTACATATAACTTATGCAAACACATAAAATTTGAAAAATATAAACGTTTTATTTATTTATTAATATACATTTTTAAAATGTGTACTAGAATTTAAAATACTTAAACATTATAAGCCGTGGTAAAAGTCCAAATAAAATACTCCTGGTTTCCATAGTAGCTAACTATTAAAAAATTCAGAACAAATTGTGAAGATTTTATATTATTTCTATAAAATGAGTTTAAAAAACTTTTTTTTTTTTTTTTTTAAATATTAAAACAACTTTTTTATGGTAATATGATAAAATTTAAAAATCAATTTCAATCGTTTACTTAAAATTAAAACAAGTTATTTTTATTTTTATTTGTTTTTTTCTTTTGTGTTTTAATTATAGATTTTTATTAACTATGAGGTTCATTATATTATTTAACATAATGATTACTTAATCAGTTTAATATCTCTATTTATTTTTCTTGTTTTTATAATTTATGTTATAACTGTTTTTATAACAATAGTCAGGCAACGCAATTTGCAAGTTGTTTTTTTAATATCTATGAATATATCTACTTTAAAATTTATTTTACCAATTAAAAAAATACTCATACTGTAAATTTATAATGATCGAAATGGGCCATTAAACTTAGAAGATAAGAGTTGCAGACGACTAGTGATTTCAAAGCCCATTCCATCATTCCGAGATATATTCACTCACATTCATGTTACAAACAATTGTTTGAATATAGCTATTACTAGTTGTATTTCAATTTGACAAGCTGATCACATGACCAACTTTGATAAGAAATTAAAAAAATTAGTAAATACTGTTTGAAAATTCGGTCCGCATAAACTTAAACTTAAAATAAAACCGACATAATTCGACTGAGGGTTTGGTAAAATTAGTTTTTTTCATGACAAGGACAGATGAAACATTGCATATTCAAGTGTTGAAATATAGCACCAATGGAATATACAAGTTCTAAATAAGAAAGCAGATTAATAAGTTATTGCTTTGAATACATAACATGTATATTTATTTCTAATTATTTCTCAATATTTATATTTTCAGAAAGCTCAAAGTAAATCTGAGATCCTAACAGAAAAACTGAAAGTTAAACAAAGAAATGGTAAAATGTTAATCAATTAGAGAGATTGAACAAATATGGAGTTTGAAAGAAAATTTTCGTGAATAGCTTAGTGTGTAGCAAGATGTGGGTAAACCTGCTGGGTGGGAATGAGAGAATGAGACATTATAAAGAACGTTTGAAAGGTTTAGAAAAGTTTTGAATAGTCTTAGAATAAAACTAAAGGGAAATAAAGTTATAACGTTTATATAAGAGGGAAATATTGGAAACAGAAAATAAATAAAGTGAGTAATAATAATAAATATAACACTGAAGAGTAGTCCTAGAGACAAAAATTTAAAAAGTGAGAGACAAAGAGTAGAAGGAAAAAATGTGTTTTCTAATGAGGGTATACATTATATATTTATTACCTATTCTTATCAGAGCATCGCAAAGATGACTTTCAAGAAGAAGATGTCACATATGGCAGTCCAAAAGATGATGGTCCATATGACAGTTGCAAAAAAAAAGATGAAGCAAGACTTTTCTA
Source organism: Omphiscola glabra (assembly GCA_964017045.1). NCBI lineage: Eukaryota > Metazoa > Mollusca > Gastropoda > Lymnaeidae > Omphiscola > Omphiscola glabra. The sequence continues at coordinate 1,401,089 of OZ024806.1, read as the reverse complement.
TGGTAAATTTTTGTTGATATAATTTTATTGCTGTACAAATACTCAATTGTTAAATGTAAAACATTTTTATTTATGTTTTAAATACAACATTCTATGTCAGTTACTGTCATTAGTATTGATGTATACAATACAACATTATATGTCTGAATTTCAATAGATATAATAGAAGAGATACAGGTGTAACACATGAATTAAAATGTACTTTCTTTGTTGACCTTGACAGGTACACATGAAACCCATGAGTCAGAAGGTGAAGAAGCAAGTCTAGATATGTTTGATCGTAGCTGTAAGAAGAAACAAGGTCACAAGGAGTTTGTACCTGTCAACGATTTCATTATCAATCACCTGCCTAAAGGTTACCATGACAACGACCTAGTTGAGTTCATCAAAGCTACAGCCGACCTCACAGTCAGAGTAGCTGTTACAATGAGAAGTAGAGAAAGACCAGAGTTTTGGCCAAACACCAATCAACCATATCCATTTTATGACAAGACAGGAAGTGTTAATATGAGAACAGGGACTGGGACGGTGATGTTTGTAAACAACGGAAACTTCGTGGGAACTTGTCCATGTCACAAGTGTCAACACTCGGACACACCCAGCAAATCGTGGGGGAGGGTAAAGATGGATACGGCACACACGGGGTGTTTGATGACCTTGAGGCGAGACACACCACGTGTAGATTGTTCTATGATAGACAATATTGTCCACTGGTCACTCTTGATGGCTGGACTGTGGTGAAGGCAGACATTGAGGAAGACAGGTGTGTATTGCAATGTGTGACATGTGACGTAGATTTACTGGATAAACTGGACAAGATGTGGAGACACTGGTGGGATCTGCGGGATAAAGTAATCAACAATTTCAAGAGTTCTAGAGAAGAGGTCAAGTTGACATTCATAGTATCACATCCACATGGATGTCCTAAACATATCTCTGTAGGACAATGGATGAACAGGTACCGGGTGGATGAGTATAATAGTACCAAGTACACATACACAACATTTACATGTAAAGGCAGTAGTGGGGCTCATGTACACCCACTGGGGTATGATGGCTGGATGTATAACCGCCATGTCCACAGTGGGGTCAACTCTGAGGGAAACAATTATAGTGGCACTGGCCAGGACTACAAGTAATATCGATAATGTAAAAAATATTATTATAATTCAATTATGTTATACAAAGTTGTATCAACTGTTTTATTGTTGTAATAAACAACAACGTCTACCACACCCCATGTACATCCACAACACCACGCCCCATTAACACCCTCACCTCCACTTTCGGCACCCACCTCAAACAACCCTATCTCGATACATATTAATATTTTTTTTAATTTCAAGACATTTCTTTTCTTGACATTTTGACTTCTTTTATTTGAACTGTTCTTTGAACCTTTGATCCAATAAACGTATAAAATATGTTGTATTTAAAACTGTTTCTTCTATTGTATACCATTTTAAAATAGTTTGTCAACTTTGATTAGATCAAATAAACAGGTAGAAATAAAATTGATTTGATTTGGTTTATTTATTGTATGTTTGTTGTTTATGTTGAATAAAAGTAATATTGACATACACGGACATGGTGGGTGATGTGGTGACATGTGGGTAAACATGTGTGGTTGTAGATGTGGGTTAAAATTTGTTGTGGCTGCAGTGGGTAAACCTGTGTTATGGTAAGATGTGGGTACACCTGTGTGGTTGTTGATGTAGCAATATGTGGGTAAACTTTTATGGTGGGTGATGTGGTGGCATGTGGGTAAATATGTGTGGTGGCTGATGTGTTGACATGTGGGTTAACATGTGTTGTGACTTAAGGTGTTGAACCTGTGTTGTGGCAAGGTGTGGGTAAACCTATGTGGTGTTAAGACGTGGGTAAATCTGTGTGTATGCTGATGTAGCAGATGTGGGTAAACGTGTTTTGTGGCTGATGTAGCAGATGTGGGTAAACGTGTTTTGTGGCTGATGTAGCAGATGTGGGTAAACGTGTTTTTTGGCTGAAGTGGGTAAACCTGTGTTGTAGCTGATGTGGCAAGATGTGGTTAAACCTGTGTGGTGGATGTTGTCGTAACATGTGGGTAAAGATGTGTGACAAGATTTGGTTAAACCTGTGTTGTGGCTGATGTAGCAAGATGAGTATTAACATGTGAGGTGGATGTTGTGGGTAATGTGGTAACATGTGCTTGACTCTGTGTGGTGGCAAGATGTTGGTAAACCTGTTTAGTGGGTGATGTGGTGCAACAATTTATTTGGTGAAATAATGTGGTCAATGTGGTAAAATTGATTTTAATCTCTATGGTGGCTGCTTAAGTGTGGAATAAAAATGTGTGACTATATAGATAATGACGCGGTGTGTTGTGGCAACATGTGGCTTAAACTATATATCACGTGGCCTAGTGTGGTTAAACTATATATCACGTGGCCTAGTGTGGTTAAACTATATATCTCGTGGCCTACTGTGGTTGAAGTGGCATATTGAGAAAAAAATTACCCCCTTAAATTCAAACAGGTATCTTTGCAACCAATACTACAAAACTAAATTCAGTCACCGCTGTCTTCCATACTGTAAATACGACTTTAATTAAAATCAACGCTACAAGATTAACTATAATTAAAAAATATAATACAGTGACCGCTACAACTAATACTACAACTACATCAAATACACTCATCCCTAAAACTAAGACTAGAAATACAACATTTAATATAGTGTCCGCTGCAACAAATATTACAACATCTCCAACTTCAATTAGAGTCATCACTTCAACCAGTACCACAACTACAATAGTAAGTACAGTCACCTCTGCAACCTGTATTACCATTACAACAGTAAATACAGTCACCTATAAAACGAATACCACAAATACAGCAGTAAATGCAATCAAGTCTGCAAACAATACTACAACATCATATAGAGTCATCACAGCAACAAAATCTACAGCTTAATATAATACTAAAACTACAACCTGATATTAAACTATATATTCTAACAAAACTACAACTAAAACATTAAATATATTCATCGCTCCAACTAATAATAAAAACAAATCTTCAAATTCAGTCACCCTTGCAGAGATTTATAAAACTACACATCAAATATAAGCATTGCTGGAACTAAAACTAAATCTGCAACATCAAATAAGGTCACCTCTGCAAAAAACACAACAATTATATCATCAAATAAAATCACCGCTCCAACTAGAACTACATCTACAGCATTAATTACATTAACCGCTGTAACCAATACTAAAATTACAACACAAAATACAGTGTCCACTACAACTAATACTACAACAACCACACCAAATACAGTGTCTGCTACAACTACTAATACTACAACTACCACACCAAATACAGTGTCTACTACAACTAATACTACAACTACCACACCAAATACAGTGTCCACTACAACTAATACTACAACTATCACACCAAATACAGTGTCCACTACAACTAATACTACAACTATCACACCAAATACAGTGTCCACTACAACTAATACTACAACTATCACACCAAATACAGTGTCCACTACAACTAATACTACAACTATCACACCAAATACAGTGTCCACTACAACTAATACTACAACTATCACACCAAATACAGTGTCCACTACAACTAATACTACAACTATCACACCAAATACAGTGTCCACTACAACTAATACTACAACTATCACACCAAATACAGTGTCTGCTACAACTACTACTACAACTATCACACCAAATACAGTGTCCACTACAACTAATACTACAACTATCACACCAAATACAGTGTCCACTACAACTAATACTACAACTATCACACCAAATACAGTGTCCACTACAACTAATACTACAACTATCACACCAAATACAGTGTCCACTACAACTAATACTACAACTACCACACCAAATACAGTGTCTGCTACAACTACTAATACTACAACAACCACACCAAATACAGTGTCCACTACAAATAATACTACAACAACCACACCAAATACAGTGTCCACTACAACTAATACTACAACTACCACATCAAATACAGTGTCCACTACAAATAATACTACAACAACCACACCAAATACAGTGTCCACTACAAATAATACTACAACAACCACACCAAATACATTGTCCGCTAAAACTAATACTACAACTACTACACCAATACAGTGACCGCTACAACTAATACTACAATTACATAAACAAATACAGTGTCCGTTACAGCTATTCCTACAACTACCACACCAAATGCAGTGTCCGCTACAACTTTAAAATCAAATGATGAGTCCACTACAAATAATACTACTAATTTAGTGAACGTTACAACTCCATTATGAAATGCAGTGACTGCTGCAACGAGTGCGACAACTACAACAGTACATTCAGTCACTTCTGCAATCAAAACTCCAAGTACAAAATAAAATACAGTGATCATTGAATTCAGTTCTACGACTGCTACAGTAAATACAGTCACCTATTAAACTAATACAACAATTAAAACAGTAAATACTCTCTATTCTGTAATAATACTACAACTACAACATCATACACTGTCGCGCACCAACAATATCTACAGCTGTAAAATCAAATAGAGTAACCCATGCAAACAATCCTACATGTACTAATTTAAAAAGTTACAAACTCTAATAATACTAAACTATAACATCCAATAAAGTCACGGCTGCAATTACTACTACAACTACAACATTAAATTAATTCATAGGTGCAACCAATACTAAAACTAAAACATCAAACATAGTAACAGCTAAATCTAATACTACAACTACAACATAAAATACAGTTTGAGCTTGTAACATAATGTGTTAAACAGTACTCAGTCACCTGACAACATTGTTTATTTCTATTCACGGTGGCGTAGTGATTTAATTATAATAAATCATATCATGAGAATAAGGAGAACAATTTTTTGTGGCGAATGAAGTAGTCATGATTTTGTGTGTAAGAAGGTAGTGCGCGGTCTTTGATTAGAGAGTAAGGACGCCATATTTCAATGTGAAGTTAATTCATGGATAAAAGAATATTAAAGTGTGTCATATTTCTTGTGTTGTAATAACTTTATCAGTTACATGGATGTAACAATCTCAAGGACCATATTTGTAACAATTATTTGAATAATAAAGAACTGTGTGATGTAGATAATCGGACTTATTTAATTCTTGAGATAAAATGGAACAGCAGCAAGATGAATGATGACATTGACTTTATAGTGTGAGTGGTAGCTGACTACATATTAATAAAGTATTATATAACATGCTGAAGGTACAGTAATATTCAGCTATGTTACAATGGTGTCAGAGTTTTAAGAATAATCTACGTCTACAATGGACTACACGTGTTAAAAAATATCAATAGTATAAAAATAGAAGCTCATGACCCAGATTCAAGAAAGCCGTTTGGTAACAGATTGTGACCCAGATTTACTCAATTTCCTGTCAAGCAGTAAACCTCCACTACAATACACAGAGCGTAAACAGATCAGGGGTGTGTTTACTTTATCAACAGTGAGGAACAGTAAGTTAGACTACATTGTCTACGAGATAATCACTTTATTAATAGGACATTGTATTACTACTAAGCTTAACAATTTAATATTAAAACTACAACATCAAATACAGTCACAAATTTATTTAATACTAGAACTACAACATTAAATACAATTATCATAGAAACTTATTATATAAATCAAACATCAAATACAGTGACCGATGCATACAATACTAGAAGAACTACAAAAGTCGCAGCAGCATTAACAACATCAAATACAGTCACCACTGCAACTAATACTACAACTACAAGATCAAACAGAGTCACTCTGCAAGCAATTTATTAACTACAACATTTTGGTTCAGGCTATCAAAGGCCTTTTTCTAGCTGATAACATTTATATTTAGGAGGATTTTATTTCAATGGACTGCTCTAAAATGATATTTTATGTTGCTGTTTGATCTGTGCATGATCTGTTTCAACAGAAGCCAGCCTGTTTATCTCGTAGATGCGTGTCAACCTGATCTTTCATTCTATTCAGAATAATTATGTTTGAAATCTTTACTTGTCCAGACAGCTGTATTTATTCCTCTGTATTTTGGACAGTTTCTGAGATTCCATTACTTTGGTATATTCACGAGGTATCCTTCTTTCCAATATTTTGGATCTCCCTTCTCTTCCCATATTATTTTAAAAAGAGGGTGCATCATGTTGACTATTGTATCTCTATCTGCTCTCATCATCTCTGATGTAATGTTATCTGGTACATAAAATGTACGTATTTTGAGCTGCTTGATAGCAAAGGTTATTTCTTGCTTACTTGTGGCTTTGTCTACTGTTTGTAAATCTTCAATTGCTAATTATATATAGTGTGTGTGTGTGTGTGGTTGTATGTCTGGTGTGTGTCTCTAGGTGTAGGTCTGTTTAAAAATTCCTCAAAGTATTCAACCCATCTTGTGTTTAGCTCTTGTCGTTCCATTATTAATCTAAATTCAGTGTTATTAAGGTCACTCTGACCTCGTATATCTTTCTGAGAGTTTTCTATGTCATAAAAAGAAAGATATTTGTGATATTAATTCCTATTTAATATTCATCAAAACTCGAATTAAGGTTCAGGTTTTAAAAACAGCAATTTGTCTTGATTGCAACATATACAATAATAAAACAATTGTTCTTGATTGCAACATATACTTTAATAATAAATCACAAGGTTTCACCCATAAAGACGACTGAAGAAAAGGAGGAGAGGGTCTTTAAAAAGTGGAGAAGGGGGGAGGAGACAAAAGTTCTTGTGAATGTCCGCAATGTAACATGATTTAAAAGTATTATTATAAAATTGCCTTACGCCTGATAAAGTTACAAAATTTTAAGACAAACAAACAAACAGCAAATACAAATAATTTTAGGGAGATCATTTTAAATATGTCCATCCTAAAATGTAACAACACTTGTAAACAATGCGAATTCTTTCTCTGGTTGACTTAAATAAAATTATTTATATACTAGACATTCACGAAACTGTTAACAAATGTAAACAAATAAGTCGAATGTTAGACCCCTTCCCTTTGGTGCACCCATTTATTTCGGGCAACGCACACAATCAATTCAACATACTACAGCAATGGGGCTAAAATAAATACTTTTTAAAACAACATTGTGTTCTAATATAGTGCTCATCCTTTTAAAACCTTACGTAGGTTCATTTCCTCACCCACGTGGTAGAGCAGAGCTAGCTGAAATGTTGATGAGTCATCACTCACATGGTAGAGCAGAGCAAGCTGAAAAGTTGACGAGTCCTTATCCAATTGATACTTCCAAACAGCTGCCATTTGTTGGGATAAATCTTGGTGAATGGGAACAGAATGATGTACTTTTATCTGAGGTACTATAAATAAATGATTTTTTTTCTATAGTTTGATGTTAAGCAAAATTTAATCTGAAATGATTTTACTTTATAGGTTTATTGAGATCCAGGTGTGGCCGCGTAAGAGAGTATGAAAAAAACACAGTACATCTGATGGGACAACCCAGGCTTTGAACCATAGCAAAAATGAAAAGCCAAAGACACTGAATAAACGTTGTGCGATGTTAGGAAAGATAAAGGGAGACAACCTCAATAAAAACCATCGAAGATATTTGTTAAAACGTGGATGTCCTGGATTATATTGTGCCAAAAGTTTTTTTTTAATTTTTTGTTTAATATAAGATATGTGTGAGCTATTTAAAACGAACATGATCCTATCCACATAACATTGAATACAATCGTGGTGCTGTTTCACTTTCTTTTATTCACATCCACACTGACAGTTGTTTCCTTTTTATCATCTAAATATCATTTACCGTCGCAGAAAAAAGGAGACTTTCAGATTCTAATAGTACAGTTAATTGTATGACTTTTTTTTTCTTTATATAATGTCTATTAAATTCTTTAGTGACATCTTATTCACTACTTCATCAATTATAATTTGAATTGTTATTATTGCTAGCTCCACTATTTCAATTATCAGGTAGCTCTAGATCCACTATTTCAATTATCACTACAACAGCATTGACATGAACACTATCTTAGTGCAAGAATTATCATCAAAATCACTATTATAAAGAAATAATTCAAAAAATTAGGCAATTATTCAGCACCGCCAACATCTGAGTCCTGGTTGTTAGTTAAACAAAAATATCGGAAACATTCAAGCTATCATTCAGCAGGGCCAACATTTGAATCATATTTGTTAGGATAACAAAAATATCAGAAAATTTGAGGCTAGCATTCAGCAGGGTAAATATTTGAGTTCTATTTGTTAGCTTACAAAAATCTCAGAAAATTTCAGCTCGGTAAAAAAACAAATATATTTTTTTTAAACTATAAAAACGAAACAAAAAAATCCATATCTTTCAATAAAGGGAATAAAAACAAAATTACCAGAGTTGTCAACTTTTAGAAGACCTACATGTCTATTATAATTATAATTTTGTTATAGATGCCGACTATGTGGATTGTACACCACATCAACAGCTTTAAAGGCGGATGCTTAGCAGTTGTGACCATTCGAGGTTAATTATGTTATGTCAGATTCTAGGAATATGTTCCTTTATAACTTACATTGGCACAGTCATACATGGCAACCACATAAATATGTTAAAATGTTCAAATATTTAAAGCCTTAGTTAGTAAGGTCATTGCCTCGTTTGGCATGTGCCTCAATCATTTTCCTAATACTTATCAGGTTTTCATGTAAAATTTTGATAACATCAAAAATCATATATAAAATATATGGAGGGGCAAACATTGATAATCAGGATACAAATGTTAAAGAAATAATGTGTGGTTGGGAAAAATATGTATAATTATTTGCATGGTGAATTAAAACAATATGTTTGTTTTCTATAACTCTTTGTGAAATGTAAACATTAATTGATAACAAGCAATTTAAGTGTGTGTCAATACAACAATGGCAATTCTTTTTCTGTTATTTTTTATTGTATGGCAGTTAGCATCTGCCTTGTTTTCAATGCAATCGTATGAGAAAATTCTGTATATTGTATAGGATTTGCAGTGGAGTAAAATTCAAAATAAGTTAATTTTTATGTTAGTTGTAACTTAGCCACAATGAAGATTTTCTGATTAGATTGTATGCATTTTAATGATAAGTTAAATAACACTTAATTTTGTAGAGCCATGTTTCCAAACACATAATCGTAGAGTTAGTAGAGTTTGTAGAGTTTGTAGAGTTAGTAGTGTTTATAGAGTTTGTAGAGTCCTAGAGTTTGTAGGGTTAGTAGAGTTAGAAGAGTTAGTAGAGTCTGTAGAGTTATAGAGTTTGTATTGTCTGTATAGTTTGTAGAGTCGTAGAGTTAGTAGAATTTGTAGGGTTAGTAGAGTTTGTAGAGCTAGTATAGTTAGTAGAGTCGTAGAGTTAGCAGAGTTTGTTGAGTTTCCAGAGTTCGCTATTTGGTGAAAATTCTTACTATTAGTCTTGAAAAACAAAGAAAAATATTTTGTCTGATTTTGTCTTAATACTTTTCCAGAGTTTGTCTGAGGATGAGACGCCAAAGTTCTGAAAGTATTTTCTGTTCCAGATGAAAACTGTCAAGCAAAAGAGATGTTGATCCCATCGGAAGACAATTTTATTTATGTGTGTTTTAGTTAGATGATCTTCTCTTTGAAAATGCCAATTTGGCTGTCTGTGTTAAAATTATTTTAAACCTTATGCTAAGCTATTATAAATGCTACGGGCCTGAAATTGGATTCAAGCAACCCAAATAATTTATATTCTATTTAATTGCTACCTTTGAAATTAATAAATAAATAAAATTCAACAATTTATAAAATATTTCAAATAGAGTATCGTATAATGAACATTACAACACTTTATATAATTGTTTAGATAGAGTTTTTTTTTTCCTCTCAGTTCTTCTCGCTTAGTATTTTATCTTTTTAAAATATGACAATTTCATGTTGTCAAGTAATTAACACAATGGCAGAAAGTAACCCTTTGAGGATGGGTATTGAGTCGGCAACTTATGGAAAATGTTTGTGTTTTCTGGTTCAAAGATCAATACGTTCACGTGCTCTCGACACATCTACAGTGAACCCCTTCCGGGTCATCAGTAAAAATGGATTTTCAAAAAATTGTTTTTTTTTAAATACAAAAAAACGAAGTGGTTTGTAAATTGGGAATAATCTGAAGTCATAAAGTGGGAATGACCCAAATTAAAAAAAGTGGTAATGATCTGAAGTCATGAAGTGGTAATGATCTGAAGACATAAAGTGCGAATAACCTGTTGTCATAAAGTGGTAATGACCAAAAGTCATAAAGTGAGAATGACCTGAAGTCATAAAGTTGTAACGACCTGAAGACATAAAGTGCGAATAACCTGAAGTCATAAAGTGGTAATGACCAAAAGTCATACATTTGTATTGAACCAAAGTCATAAAGTGGTAATGATCAAAAGTCATAAAGTGATAATGACCTGAAGACATAAAGTGGGCATAACCCAAAGTAATAAAGTGTGAATTCCCCGAAATCATAATATAGGAATGACACAAAGTCATGAAGTCGGAATGACCTGAATTCATAAATAGGGAATGACATAAATTGATAAAATTAGCGTCTATAGAAAAATCTTAACTATGAAATTTGAAGCGTGATTATATTACTGTTATTTGATATATAATTTAAGGGATCACATTTAATAGGTTGTAGGTTGAAATAATTTAGAATTATATTAAACTAAAAAAATGTGCTTTTCATGTTTACTATTAAAAATGCATCAGTCAAAGGTTGACAGGTTGGGATTTCATCAGGGTCAGAGGTCACTTTATCTCTTTAAAAAATTGTAATTATTTAAAACAGTTTGCGGCCCTGTAAATTAGTGTGTTTGTTATTTTTCTAGAATTTCTTTCAGAATAAATATTATTATTAATTTGAGTTTGGGGCCATCCGCATAATACGTAGGCACTGACAAGGGGTTGCTAATAAAGGAGATTTCTGTTTATGGGGAGTGGCCTCAGTAAAATAATAACATACACTTATGAACATATTCCATTCTTTTTACGTATTTTGTAACATATATATTTAGATAACTTGAATACAAGATTGTCGATAAGATAGAATGTAGGCCAGGGATCGACAATCTTACAGTTGAATTTATATTCCAAAAGGTTGGTGCTATTTAACTAATCTTAGAAACAGTAATCTAATTTCTTCTCATAAAACGTTACTATTGTTTTGCATTGTCCAGAATTTTTTTGTTTTTGTAATCTTATTTAAGCAGATTTTCAAATTAATTATGTTTGTGGTCAAGTTTATAATTGTGTGAACAACAAACTTTCTTATGGCATTTTCACGTAACTAGTTCTTCATTTTTAATACCTGTTAATAATTGCTGGTCTTAATTAAAACCATATAGGCGAGTGTTAGTTCCTGCTGACTTTACATATACCGTATATGTGAGTGTTAGTACCTGTTGGTTTTACTTGATATCATATAAGTGATTGTTAGTACCTGTTGGTTTTACTTGATATCATATAGGTGAGTTTTAGTACCTGTTGGTTTTACTTTATATCATATAGGTGATTGTTAGTACCTGTTGGTTTTACTTGATATCATATAAGTGATTGTTAGTACCTGTTGGTTTTACTTGATATCATATAGGTGAGTGTTAGTACCTGTTGGTTTTACTTGATATCATATAGGTGAGTGTTAGTACCTGTTGGTTTTACTTTATATCATATAGGTGATTGTTAGTACCTGTTGGTTTTACTTGATATCATATAGGTGAGTGTTAGTACCTGTTGGTTTTACTTGATATCATATAGGTGATTGTTAGTACCTGTTGGTTTTACTTGATATCATATAGGTGAGTGTTAGTACCTGTTGGTTTTACTTGATATCATATAGGTGAGTGTTAGTACCTGTTGGTTTTACTTGATATCATATAGGTGAGTGTTAGTACCTGTTGGTTTTACTTGATCACAAAAAAATATCAGTAAAATCACTAGCATATAACTACACTCAGCTAATTCACTGGCATTGCACATAAATCAATAGAACACCAGCATGACACATCACTCAGCTAATTCACTTACTTCACCAGTTTCAAACTTCACACAACTAATTCACTAGCATATGACATCGATCAACTATCTCATGTCGTGACACATTTCTCAAAGCACCAGCGCACCAAATCAATCAGCGAAATCACAACCATGGCACTTCACTTAGTTAGATCACCAGAACAACACATCACTCAGTTAGTCAACCCGCATGACACATCACTCATCTACTTCACAGGAATGAAACTTCACTGAGTTCACCAGCATGACACATCCCTCGGTTAACACATCTCACGTATAATCACTACACACACTAACTCAATCATCAACCTAAGGAAAAAATGTCAAGCTGGTGACCAATCTCTCATACAATCTCTATACACACTAACTCAATCATCAACCAAATTAAACACTCGTCCAGTTGGTGGTTAAGCGTCGTATATAAAATATTCTAGATATTAGGCGTCCTAGATAAAAAAATAAATCATTGTAAAATGACTTAGATCAAATCTTCTAGATAAAATGACCTAAATAAACAGACCAAAAACGGTGTCCTAGAAAGAATATCCCATATAAAATAACCAAGATAAAATAAAATATTATAGATACAGTATCTTTCATAAAACATCCCAGACAGACCATCATAAGTTAAAAGTTAAAGTGTCATATTTAAAATGCTGCAGATAATACGTCACTGTCATTGATAAAATGTCATAAATAAATGTCATAGATAAAGTGCATTAAATTATTCGACTTTCTTATATAGAACTCAAAATCAAGGCTTTAGAAAAAAAAATAGTTATACACATATTTTATTTGATTCTTTAGAAAAGAAAACCTGTGAATCTCCTGACGTATCAATGTTGCGTAGTAGAGTGTATTGAACCGTGATAGCAAATACATTTTTTTATTGATTAAATTGATTTTGGCCCAAGGCAAGGCACAACTTCTTCCTTTAAATAATATGACTTATAAAAAGCTAAGATCGAATCGATTAAACTGCTGACGTATGTGGCACTGTGCCCCATTATCTCCCTTTTACAGATTCAGTAGACCGTAATGTTATGAATGATTTTGTAGTGCAAGTAATATAAACAACATAACATGTCTTGAAATATTAAATTTTCTAAATATGTTAATTCATCAAGGCATATAACTTAGTAAATAATTCGTGCACAGTCATCAGGGGCATAGCTAGGGTTGGTTTCACCCGGTGCGGTAAACTCATGGTGTCAATCAGTGGCATAGCTAGGGTTGGTTTCACCCGGTGCGGTAAACTCATGGTGTCAATCAGTGGCATAGCTAGGGTTGGTGACATCCTGTGTGGTAAACTCATGGTGTCCATTAGTGGCATAGCTAGGGTTGGTGTTATCCTGTGCGATAAACGCATGGTGTCAATCGGTGGCATAGCTAGGATTGGTGTCACCATGTGAGGTAAACTCATTGTGACATCTCCCCCCCCCCCCCGCCCCGATTTCAACCATGAATGTATTCCTGTTAAAGTAAGTACTTAGTAGAATAATGACATGAACAAATTAATTGAAGGTCATGAGGTCACTGTTTTTAATTTTAAAAACATATATATATTTTAAATTTATTTCACTTAAATCTTTTCTTTCCTGGTCATCAAAGCCTCAAATCTGTCCACTAAAAGTTTAAGGAGCGGACAATACAGTTTTGACCCTAATTCAACACCAATTAAAGTGTTCGGTAAGTTTCGTAAGTGACTGGAAGCTAAATCTACCTAAATTCTGAGAAATACATATTTTCATTGAAACCAAACAGGATGTGGTCAGGCGACTCTAAGTACATTATTGACGAAACGGAGAAAATATTTTTTTGCAATTGTGAATGTGGGTATCGATATATTTGGTTTCAATTTTTGTTTAATTTAAATAAATACTTTTAAAATGTTATTTTGCTAACCCTATACATGAGTAAAAGGTCAGTTGTTATTATTTCAATTGATTCTATTTTATGTACCTAGAGTTACACGAACACATCTTCATGTTCAAAACTGTATTTTCCTGACCTAATTTTAGGGTAACTCCTCTCTAACGCATCAACCTTGAACTTTTCATAAAGCGCACATTTGTATTGGTTACATGTGTGATCGGTTAGTCTTGTTATGAACTTCGCTTAAGCTGAGCAAAGTGTGCTGTGTAAATGTGCAACTTTTAATTTGGTGTCACTCCCACCTGAGATTGTGTTACTCCCACCTGAGAGGGCATCACTCACACCTGAGAGGCTATTACTCCCACCTGAGATGATGTCACTCCCACCTGAGATGATGTCACTCCCACCTAAGATGGTGTCACTCCCCCTAAGAGGGTGTCACACGGTGCTGTCCCCACCCCCACACCAGAATGTATTGAGTCCAACTACTAATCCAGTAGACAGGAACGTTAAGACATATCCATAACTTAACGAATGTATTGATTGACATTATGAATGCTTTCCTCGTCCAAGTCATATAAACTACATCACATAGTTTAAAATAGTAAATGCTTAAAAAAAGAATCTTCATCACGAAATAAAACTAAGTAAATAAATCGTACACCAGTAATTCATATTTATTTATTTATATTTTTAAATGGTCAAATTGATTAATAAACAAATTACATCACACATTAAAACACAGCTCTTCGTCATTTGATAGAATCTTAGTAAATCACAACATGAATTAATTGTTATAATATAGAATTTATATATATATATATATAGTAAGCAGAAAACAACCTAAAAGGCGGGCTTGATTGCATACAACATCTTTCTACAGAAGCCATTAAGATAAATAAATAGACAACCTAATAAACAGAAATTTATGACAAACATGTATCAGACAAAACGTCACATTAACGGTAGAAGGGCATAAAGTCAATAAAGTAAGTCACACAGACAAACGTACAAGACATACAAACTGTCAAACACCCATCAGCCAACCAGGCCTAACGACTGACATTAAGACATACAAACTGTCAAACACCCATCAGCCAACCAGGCCTAACGACTGACATTAAGACATGCAAATACTTACAAATTCATCAGTCAGCTAGGTCTAACGACTGACAAAATTAATTGATTTTATCAGCCCAATACATTTAAATCTAGCAAGGTTAAAGCTAATTACTTTCAAGGGACGATATGTTTGAAGCTTAAGAACTTTCGAGAGCAGTCTGGGTAAATTTACTTCCCATGACATATTACTTGTGTAAGAGAAGACACATGTCTGAATTGGCGTTCAGTAGCAGTTCAGTACGTCCCAGCGTAGTGACGAGACGTTCAATTTTACTATAGGATGACGAGACGTTCGTTCTTACTATATATTTGGTGTATGAGCTTTATGATCTTTAATAACCTTGAAAATGACTAGTAATGTATACTTGATATTCTAAGTCCTAACTCATAGCATGAGTAATCGTAAACACTGCACTAATACCAATATACTAACTCTAACGTGTGGTCTATGATGAGATAACAGACTTGTGTTAAATGATGACATGAATGACATGGGTACCATGATAAACTTGTTGTCCATGATGGCATAACGGATTTGTGGTCAATGATGACTTAACAGACTCGTGGTCCAAGAAGACATGACATATTGGTGGTCCATTATAATAATACAGACTTTTGGCCCGTGGTGACATAACATATGTGTGGTCCACAATAACATACAGCAGATGATTGTACGTAAGACTTGATTTTAGAACATGACGTCTTACTTACGTAAGTGTCTATTTATAACTTTAAATTTCATTGGTTTACTTATTTATATGCCAAGTCTTTACAAATTTTATTGATTATTTTTCATAAAGTAAACGCCATATTGTCAACTAACGTTTCTACAGACAAGTCGTGTTTCGAAGGTGAGACATTTATAGACATAGTGTGTTTGTGTTAGTTATTATATAAGATTATCTCTGAAATGAGAACTCTTGAAATCAACTTATCAACAATTGCATTCATAATAATAAATAAATATTGCTATTTATTCCAAGCTAATGTTTCTCAAATGATTCTCTACTAGAAACTAATTGACATAAATATTATGATATGGGCTTGAGCTCTTTAAGCGACATCTATCATCTAGTAAAGAGCCAACATATTACATCTGTTGGGCCGTACCATAAAACATTGTCTAAAAGTAGGGCTTTCGTTATGCCCTGGCCTCACATACAACATCCAGTGCGAGCACAACGTCCAGAGGTTCACTAGTGTCTACTGGGCCATCGTGCAATTCTGACAGGGTAGATCCTTGTTGTCTGCTCTGTTGAAATTTCAGGTAGTGTCCAGTGGTGTTGGAAAAGTTTCAGCGCCCAGTGGTGCTGAAATAGAAGCAGTACCGGGGGTGCTGAAATAGAAGCAACGCCCACTTTTGTTGAAATAGAGGCAGTGCCCGGTGGTGCTGAAATAGTGGTAGTGCCCATTGTTGTTGGATGATAGCCTTTGGTGCTGGAAGAGACGAGGTTAATAATGTTGCTAGACACAAGGCAGTTACCCATTGGCGCTGAAAGAGATTTTGTGACCAGTGGTGATTTAACAGAGGCACAGCTAAGTAATGCAAGATAGATGCAGTGCTAGGTGGTGCTTGGAGAGAGAAAGTGCTAGGCGGTGCTTGGAGACAGTCAGTGCTAGGTGGTGCTTGGATACAGTGTCAAGTAGTGTTGTCGACAGGCAGTACCCATTGGTGCTGTTTGAGAGGCAGCGTCATATGGGGCTGTAAGAGAGGCAGTGCCAAGTAGTGCTTTAAGAGAGGCAGTGTCCAGTGGTGCTGCAAGAGATAAAGTGCCACCGGCTGCCTTAATTCTGAGATCGAAAAACAATAGATTAAAGTTTAATGTAGTAAAACAACTTATATACCATAACAATGAATATTTAAAAAAACGCTTAAAAAAGGAAAAGATTAAAGATTAATAGTTACTAGAGACCAGTCACATTGACCAGTAGGGACCTGTAACATTGGTCGATAGAGACCTGTCACATTGACCTATACATACATGCCACATTAGCCAGTAGGAACTGTCACATTTGCCATAATGATATTTCACATTGGCCAACAAAGACCTGTCACATTTGCCGATAGAGACATATCACATTCGCCAACAGAAACCTTCCACATTTACCGATAGAGACCTGTCACACTGGCATATATTAAGACATGCCACATTGGCCATTAGGACCTGTCACATTGGCTGATCACGGTTCAGAAAAGTATTTTGTGACAAATTAATTGTGAAATAAAAATATAAATATAATTAATAACCTGGCAACGGTCCATAGTGCCTGCAAACAGAAATGTTTCCACAGTTTTGCAAAACTTAAAATTTAAGGGACAACTGTTGTAGAATAAATTGTAACATCATGTTTAACTTGAAGTTTGGTAATTGACTTTCATCTGAGTAAGTTTTAAATCTCCCAAATCTGAATCCATTGTCACCCATCTCAGTTGTGTTTATAAGAATAATGATGATTGTCATCATTGCATATGTGCAATATTTTGGTCTACTTTTGTCTTTTGTGGATTTAGAATTTCAAGTACAAATACAAATACAATGACTCTGAATGATCGAGTTAATCTATAGTCTAGGGAGGAGGGGGGGGGATAGTGAAACGTCTGCCAAATAGGCTAGGAGCAGGAATGACACCGTCATTTTACAGCATTGGATGACACTAAGATTTTACTACACCGGGAGACACTAAGATTTTACTACACCGGGAGACACTAAGATTTTACTACAATTGGTGACACAATGATTTTACTACACCGGGTGACACCAAGATTTTACTACACCGGGTGTCACTATCGTAGTGACGTCTCTGTCAATGTCTATGAACGTAAAGTTTATTTGATCTGAGTTGATTAAAAAAATTAGATTCTGAAGTTTGCAGTTTCATACAAAAGTTATTGATTATCAAATCCAAGTGTTTGACCATTAGATGGTGCTTGATATTTGTGTTGAATTGTTTACAGTTATTGTTTAGCAAAACAATTTTTGACTAACTATTAGATTCACTTGTAACTACACAATCATTTCACATGTAATAATACATGTTATGGTCTGGATTTCAATCCCCACCAAAGCACAATGAAAGCAAAAACATCACCAGCACTACTGGTGGATGTGACTCTCCAGCACTACTGGTGGATGTGACTCTCCAGCAGCCCGGGTGGATGGGACTCGTTAACTTTGGATGGCAACTCATCTAAGAGAAGGAAACTCTGAATTGAAACTCGGAGATGGAGTCCAAAAGTCGAATAACATTAATACAATAAAACATTCCGACAACTTTTGTGACGCCACTGGTGCCAAACTGATCCATCCATATGATGTTCCTTTGGGTCATCCAGCGACGTGGAGAGAGACGGGTTTTGCTGTTGGGAACCAGCTTATAATCCTAAAGGAATAATCCCAGGCCTTTTAGATTTCGTCCTGCGAATTCTTCATCATCGTCAGGAAAAAAAAAAGTTCACATGTAATGACACACTCAGTAGTATATTTTTTAATGAGTATGTCTCAGCTATATGGTGAAAATGATTATTCCAAATCTGTACTCGAACGTCATTTAATTTTATTTTTTTTAAGGGTGGGAGCGGCGCGCAAAACCAGAACTTGACCGGTTTGTTGAGATGTTTATTAATGGAGTGGCCACAGTAGGAAGGAATTTAATAAAACCTGAAAATTCCGGGGGGGGGGGGAGGGGAGTGGGCGCGATGCTGCCCCATACCCTAAGCAAATAAATAGATAATAATAGAAATAAATATTCCAAACTAAATGTCATGAAAATATTTTAATAGAAATGAATATACCGATTAGGTTAATAGATCCATTTGATACGAATGCCGTTAGGATTGATATGACAATACTAGAAACTTTCTTTGAAGTAAAAGGTTATAAAACTTCTCAAGGTAAATCTAAAACGACAAACATAACGTTTGAATTTCAAGACAAATAACTAAGAAGTTTCCACTGCTTTGGGAAGTGACAAATTTGTTTTTATGACATATCTTAATTCTTATTTGTTGGAATATGTTTATAGTTATACAATAACAATCAAAACGTGTACCTGTTTATAGTTCCTTTATCCCTTGACTAAACTTGTATCTGTCTTTAGTTGATTTATCCATTGTCAAAACTTGTATATGTCGTTTTTGAGTTATACATTGACAAAAAATATATATGTCTTTAGTTGAGTTATGCACTTACTGGCAATACTTCTATATGTCTTTAGATGAGTTATGCAATTACAAGCAACACATGTATCTATCACTAGTTGAGTTATCCCTTGACAAGCAACACTTTTATCTGTCTTGGTATTGAACACATAGGTGATCTCTAGTTAACACTAACAACACTACAATAAGACATTTAAAATTTTCTTCGTTTACAGCAGACGCAAGGATTTCCCAAAATAAAGTTAGATGATTTGACAATATAATTTATGTGCATTGTTTTACTTTTACAGACAGATTATAATATTTATAAGTAATGTTTACACTGTGGTTAGCCCACATTTGGTGCTTCCAATTTTAAAGTGCGCAAATGTGTGATGTGCAGGTGGCAGAAATAGTCACGCCACGACTTTGACACCATGAAATTATTATCTCAATAGAAAATGTAAAATAAAATATGTTTTAACGGTTCTCCTCTCTCATATTTACAATGTATATTTTAACTTTCAATATAGTCTGCAGACATCATTTAAGCGTATTATGTAAGGCTGTCAGAGGAAGTTTTATTGCAAACTTTGTGGGACTTAGGCCAAAAGTCTGGAGATACATGGACGCACTCAAGAAGGGTAAACATATAAATAAAAACTCTACATACGTCGTCTTATGAATTAATTAAATTCATCTTAATTTAAAATGCTTGCAGGTTGGACGAAAAAAAACATAGTTCATGTCTTGATTCATCACTCATATTACTAAACCACATGCATTTCTGTTGAGTTTATAATTTGTAAAAATTTGATTGTAAATTGATTTATGGTCCTCATCCATCCTCTAAATATCTTAAATGTGGCTCCAAGCATCACTGGTCCTCATCCATCCTCTAAATGTCTCAAATGTGGCTCCAAGAATCACTGGTTCTCATCCATCCTCTAAATGTCTCAAATGTGGCTCCAAGCATCACTGGTTCTCATCCATCCTCTAAATGTCTCAAATTTGGCTCCAAGCATCAGTGGTTCTCATTCATCCTCTAAATGTCTCAGATGTGGCTCCAAGCATCACTGGTTCTCATCTATCCTCTAAATGTGTCAAATGTGACTCCAAGCATCAGTGGTCCTCATCAATCCTCTAAATGTCTCAAATGTGGCTCCAAGGATCACTGGTCCTCATCCATCATCTAAATGTCTCAAATGTGGCTCCAAGCGCCATACCCTGTTAAAATGCATCAGCTGGCGGACTAAACCATGTGAGGCGGTGGTGAGGGGGGTGAGTGGTGGTGTTAACATGGCATAAAAGGGAGTAAAACCTCCTTGATGAAGATTACTGGCCAGGGCGTAATATTTTCGAGACGAACTGGAACGGCCACGTTTTCGTTACCAAGGCAAGCTACCTAGTTAAAGGTCATAGGCTGTGTTAGGGATGGGCGCCGCCATGCTACAACTGCCCAAGTTACGCTATATGTACATGACCACAGAATCACAATCCTATACTGGCTCGGCCGTCGCCCGGGTTACCAAGGACCGCGCCTACCGTCTTTGACCAGGACGGGGGTGGAAAGTAGTCTACTGGTCAGCCAAAAAACAATATGAGTGCCAGGAATAACATTACACTAAGTATCTGTAACGTGAGATCATTGAGAGAAACGGGCAAGGTGGAGGAATTAGGGCATGAAATGAACAGATACAGATGGGACTTCGTAGGTCTGTGCGAAATGAGATGGAAAAGATTTGGAGAAACATCGACCAAAGAAGGACACAGACTATATTTTAGTGTACGGGAGGACACACACGAACAAGGAGTTGGCTTCCTCGTCCATAAAAACATTAAAAAAAGTATAATGAGCTGTCGACAAATTTCGAGCCGGCTCATCACTATACATCTAAGAGCAACACCGTTCAACATTACCATCGTGAAAGCGTATGCACCAACTTCATGTTATGATAATGAAGAAGTGAATGACTTCTACCATCAACTCCAGGATGTACTGAACCAAACCCACAAGAAAGACGTTCTTGACTTTCAAGGTGATTGGAATGCCAAAATAGGAAAGGACGCCACTGTAACGCAACTTCAAACGAGAGAGGCCAGAGGCTCTTAGAATTCGCCAGCGTCAACGAACTCATACTGGACAACACACTTGCTGCATATAAAATATCCAGGAAAACCCCATGGCATAGCCCCAATGGGAGACATCACAATCAGATTGACTACATCATATTGCAAACACGTTTTCGGTCTAGTATAATCATTGCCAAGACTCGCAGCTTCCCAGGAGCTGACATTGGAAGTGACCACGATCTAGTCATGATGACCTTTAGGCTGCACTTAAAGAGGGTAAATAAACAGAGATATACCAGAATCAAATTCGACCTTAAAAAATTAAAGGATCCTAAAGTAGCAGAAGCCTTCCAAGCAATGATAGGAGGAAACTATGCCCAGTGATGCCTAGGATATGCCACCTGTTCAGACATGGACACTCTGGTTGATAACTTTAACACGGTTGTGAAGGACACAGCCCATGGCATCCTTAGTAAATATAAAACAACCCAACATCAATGGGTGACAGAGGACATCCTCGATCTGTGTGATAAATGGAGGAAGTTAAAGAAAACAAAGATGGTAGAGACAGAGTTGGACAAGCACGGATTGATTATAAACTCTCTGTTCTGTGCCACCACTTTTTCTCGAATTCCTGCCCTTCCTATCTAACAGAAATTCTCTCGGTCTATTCACCCCTTCGACAGCTTCGCTCCTCTGCAGACGATCGTATTCTTTCTGTCCCTAAGACTCGCACAAAAACATACGGTGAAAGATCTTTCTCTTACTGTGCCCCCAAACAATGGAATTCTCTTCCACTAAACATCAGAAATATATCAACCATCACAGCCTTCAAAGCTGCACTCAAAACACACCTCTTTAAACTTTACTATCCTGACTGATTCCCCCTCTGAAAGTTAAACGATGCTGCGGAGTGCCGTCCATGGCTTCACATGTAAATTGATATGGAATGGTTGGTTTTTAATTTATATTTTTTAAGTTCATTTTAATTTGTATGTACAGCGTGGTGAGCCCAGCCGTAGGCTGGGGTACCACGCTATAGAAAACTACCCATAATAATAATAATAATAATAATATATATAATGGAAAATTAACCACACCATGAAAAAGGGACAAAGAAGAACTGGATTGAAGTGCAATGCTACGACATTGAAAATTGCTTGAAGAAAAACAATAGAAAAAAGTACACCATTTGGTGAAAGAACTAACAACTGCAAAGCAAGGGCGTAGTACTTCCATACAAAATACAAATGGTTCAACATCTTCTTAGAGAGAATTATGTCAGATAATGGAGGAGGATAGTTTTCATGTTATCTGTGGCGCCCCAACGGTCCAAGGACTAAGGGACATAATGATGACGATCCTTTCAAGATTAGGAAATATATGTTTGCTTCGCTAACTATAAATGTACAAGTGCTTGGTTAAATAACGTTGATTAGAACCACTTAGTCAATTTTAAATAAAAAAATTCTCAATTTTACTTCATGCCATGCTTAAAGTATATCTGTTTAATTTTTTTTTAATGATCATTGCACATTGTGAAAATGTCATAATCATATAACACTTAAACAAAAGAATATTAGATCAAGTAAAAAAAAGTGTACTTATTATAGTATATAAAAATAGAGAGTATAAAAATTATAAATACTATAGTATATATATATAGAGAGAGAGAGATTATAAAAAGTATATTTACCAAAGCATATATATATATTTAGAGAGTATACAAATTATAATTAAGTATAACTATAGAGAGAGTACAAAAATTATTATTACTATAGTCTATATATATATATATATATAGAGAGAGAGAGAGGGGGGGTTATAAAATTATAATGGCTACTGTAAAAGTGTATATACGAATTGTATAACAATTTCTTGCAATCAACAATTATATTTGTTTTCCCTTTAATGGAAAGTTCTAATGGTGTCAATTATGCATACATGTTGATATTAAGTTCTAATTGTGTCAAGTATGTTATATAAAATTGTATTGGGTCAAGTATGTATACAAAGCTATTCCTTCACAAAAAGTCTCTAAAATATCTTTCACATGGGTGGACAGCATGCACACCGTTTAAGTGTGACATTTATTTACATATGGAGCTTGACTTTTAGTGTAGTAACAGGATTGTCTGTCACAGTCTTATGACTTTTAGTGAAGTTACATACTTTGCTGTCATAGTATTATGACTTTTAGTGAAGTAACAGGATTGTCTTTCATAGTCTTATATTTTTTAGTAAAGTAACATGATTGTATGTCACAGTATTATGACTTTTTTTGACGTGACCTGATTGACGCAGTATTATGACTTTTAGCGAAGTTAAAGGATTATCTGTCACAGTATTATGAATTTTTGGTGAAATAACAGGATTGTATGTCACAGTATTATGAATTTAAGTGAAGTTAAAGAGTTAATAGATTGTTGACATAGTGTTATGTTACTTCTGCTCTTATACCTTTCTATACAAGTTTATGTTTATTAAAGATTGATTAACAAAAATAACATAACATTATTTGGGAATAGTCCCAATAGTTTACCTAAATAAACAAATATTTGAAACCTTAAGATAAGTCAATAAATAGTGTTAATGCAGGGTTTAATTCAGACATCTATGGGGGGGGGGGGGATTTCCCCCGGGGAAAGTCACGTGCCCCCTCACCCCCCCCCCCCCCTGAGCAAAATGTGTAAAAACAATAGAACGATTATTTATTTTTTTTCAATTAAAAACGATTACATTGACATTTTGAACAGTTTAAATAGAATGCAACCTGGTGCCTTTAACCGATTACAATTGGTGGAATCTATGAAATATTACTACGCTTGAACTATATTATGATCTGTATTTTTAGGCAAATCTTCTCAGAAACTTAAATTATTCGATTATAACTATCGCAATGTTTCGAAAATTTGCCTGGCCCGATTATGAGCCGAAGTGTTACTTCCCTATGAGCCGAAGTCTTACTTCCCTATGAGTCGAAGTGTTACTTCCCTATGAGCCGAAGTGTTACTTCCCGTTTGCATTTATTTATATTTTTTGTTAAATCATTTTTTGCAACTCGCAAGTTTAAAGACTTTAATAACACTGTAATAAATTACAGTTGCTTCAATTTTAAGATCTGTACTTTTAATAGAGTTCTCACTAAGTATCAATCGTGTGCAATATGTTTATGTTTACAAATTATATTTTCTAATAAAAGCATGACTTTTACAGTAGGGAATAATGTTAATTAAAAATTGAATAATGGCCTTATGCTTTAAAAAAATATAGTTATTATTAGCAACAGTGTTTCTTTCAGCTATCTCTCCGGGAGGTCACTGACCCCAACCCCCCCCCCCCCGAATCACATTGTGTAAAACAATATAACAACTATTTTTTTTTTTTTTTTTAATATTAAAAATGAAAAAAATTGTCATTTAAAATAGCTTTAAAAAGCATGGCAATTCAGTATACTCAAAAATACACTTTTTGATTTTAAAATAATCAAAAATGTTCTGGGGAGCAGGCTCCCCAAACCCCTCCACCGATCAAGACTTATCGGCGCCCACGCTTTCAGCCCCACATCTCGATGAACATGATCGTTGATTTTGGTATTGATAGATACACTGCCTAGTGGCGTGGCTACGATTAGTGCTGCCTTGAGCGGCCAAATATTTTCCGTTTCACGATACAAATTCTGCAGTTGTCCGAAAATGCCACCTCTGCACATAAAGAAAAAGTGACACCAGGGCGGACAACCCCATTCGCCTTCTTTAGACGACACTGGCGGGGGCGTATCTACAGAGTTTGGCGTCAGGGGACAAGATTCATTTTTACACCCCCCTCCAACTTTGAAACCCATTATTTTCAACCAATTAATATCATCTAAGCACTTTTCCCCAACCGCTTTGTCTGGCACCCAGGGAAGTATGTCCCACCTGCCACACCTTAGCTACGCCTCTGGCCACTGGCACTGCCACCCCCCCCCCCCCCCCGCCCCGAAAATCTGAAATAACCCAGGGGGGAAATTTCTGAAAGAAACACTGGTATTAATGTCCAGCACATATCTGAAATAGTTATAACCAGCTATACGTCTCTATTACATGGTACTTAAATAAAGAGTTAGTAAGATGTATATGTACGTATTTATATGTCTATGTACTTGATACTTGATAGTAATCTATGTACATAACACTTGCTAGTAGTCTATGTACAGAACACTTGCTAGTAGTCTATGTACATAACACTTGCTAGTAGTCTATGTACATAACACTTGCTAGTAGTCTATGTACAGAACACTTGCTAGTAGTCTATGTACATAACACTTGCTAGTAGTCTATGTACAGAACACTTGCTAGTAGTCTATGTACACAACACTTGCTAGTACTGCCTGTAATGTTTGTTTTTTCATGGACATTAGTTCATAAAGGTTGACACGAAAAGTATGCGTGTGCCAAAGGCGGAACCCTTTTTCTGTTTATGTTAGGGCAGCGTTTTCAGACAACTGAAGCTTGTTCTTATCTTTTTGTTTTTATGGAAGAGAAGTGGAACGTTTTTGACCCACCCCGGTTAACACTAATCCTAGCAATGCCTCTTGTAATGTGATTAAATAGACACGAACAATATGTGTCGATATAACAATATATATTGAGCTTTAATAATAATTGTACATTACACATAAGTAAACGTTTCGGCACTTACTTTCATCAGTACAACAAGACATACAAATAAGTAGTCATCAAATTGACATAATATATAAGAGAGATACATCCTAGCTAAAAAATAGAAAACCAGACAGAAACAAAGTAAAGAAAAAAAATGAAAAGGAAGTGACTTGAAGTAAATTTAAAAGCCCAATCAGGAAAAAAGACATCGCAGTTACGTAAAATTGTGCATTTGGTTTATCCCTTATGGAGTTAACGTACCTAATCTTGATATTAATTTATTTTCCATATGGATCATATCCTGTGTGTTACTAGTATACAATATACCAGTAACTGCGATGTCTAAAATGCCATCATGGTTGGTGCTATTGAAATGTTTGGAGTCCGGACAGAGAGCCTGTTTATTTATATCCTACTTATAATTTAACACACTTTTACAGATGATGGTGTAAATCAAGTTGCGACTTGTAATGTGATCTCTGGTTACACCTGCACACCGGTTAACATAAATCCTAGCTACGCCTCTTGTAATGTGATATGTGGTTACACCTGCACCCCGGTTATCATTAACATTAGCTTTTGATTAATTTTGTATTCATTGTGTCAGATGACGTTAACAACATTTAAAAATAAGAAAAAAAATATCCGATTCTATTTCACGATGAAACCATTATGTTGTAAACTAACTTTGTACTTAAAAGTATTCTTGTAGATAGTGAGAAAGTTGTAAAGAAAATATCTGACTTATTTTTTATTTTTTATTTTTAAGTTCAGTTGTCTTTACTTTCATTATAACATAAGCTAACGCCATTAATGAATCAGATTTATCTGATTGAGACAGGATAAAAGAAATAGTCTTTAATTTGTACAGCAACTTGTCCTTTGTGCTTACTGTTTGGCGTTGTGGGAACAATAATATCATTAACACAATGAAAGCATATGTGTAGTTGCTACCAATTAATTTCACAAAGACATCCGTTCTAGAGCAGTGGTCAGCAAACTGTGGTAATGTAATCCCCAAATGAGGTAATCTGGAAATATATGGGATAATGAAGGGCACTACATTTGACCCGTGTTATAGACAAACTCACTAAATAACTTTTGGTTGCTAGTGACACTGTATCTGACCTGTGTTATAGACAAACTCACTCAATAAATCATGGCTGCTAGTTGCACAACATCTGATCTGTGTACTAGACAAATTCACTCAATACATTGTAGTGACTATTGGCACATCAACAAACATAAGCTCACGTCACGTATATGTTATATTTTCCCATGTCCTTTTATGCTCAGTGACTAACAATATCTAGGACTCATTAGACAACTTTGGTGACCAACAAATTCAAGGACTCGTAGGTAGGTCAATTTTGATTACCTGCAATATCGTCTACTCCTGGGTTAATTTGATGACCAACAATTAAGAACTCATTTGTCTAATTTAATGAACAACAATCTCTAAGATTCTTTGAGAAGGTTTGAAAAGCATAAATATCTTGGATTCATTGTTTCAACTAATCAATTTTTTGGGTTTGAGAGTGATGCGTGAATTGATAAAAAATGGATTTGAGGAGGCGATGTGTTTATGACGTTGTTGTGTACTTGTTGAAATCATTTTGTTCCTATAAGTGTGTTGGCTTTTATTTTGAATGCATTGAAATCATTTAATGTGTTAAGATCAATATTTATTATCCATTATTAGAAATAAATCAATGTCATCATTCCATCAAGTCGTGTTGTTTTCATTGTGTCATTTAAACGTTATACAGCGCAATAACATGATCGTATTTGTAGCATTAAAGACAAACTTTTAACAACTACCAATACTTGTATCTGTTGTAGTCAGTACATTATATTGACTTGTGATATGTTCAATTTTGACAGATTCGAATACAGCATTGAAGTCATTTGTGACATGAACTACAACAATGGGGGTGAGTATTCTAGTGTTGGTTAAATTAACAATACATGTAAGCATGGAAGTGTTGGTTATATTTTCCAAAGATAAAAGTATTCTACTTTTGGTTAAATTTACAATAGATTTAAGTATTCTAGAGTAAAATAACATTTACAAAAGAGTTAAGTATTTCTAAACATTGTTTACCATTACATTTTACATTTACCAAGACTTGGTTGTTTATGTTTTAATCAGTTAAGTTATATATGTGAGATTTACCAATTAAACTGTTTAAGACAATTAACACATAACAATTTCTTATTGCATTTTTTAAATTACATTTTACATATTAGATTTACATTGGTAAAAGTCAATTATGTTGTTAAATATTGGCTATAAGAAAAATACACTATTCTGTATGATGTTAAATATTGGCAGTAAGAACAATACACTATTCTGTATGATGTTGAATATTGGCAGTAAAAACAATACACTTTTCTCTATGATGTTAAATATTGGCTGTATGAACGACACCATATTTTGTGTTAAATTTGCAATACCTATGCCAACACATGACATCTTATATTTGTTATGTAAAAAAAAAAAATGTCACTACCAGTATTAGCGAAAAGATATTTTCATTTAAATCAAAACATTTATATAAATGTCCTGATGTACATTTTAAATAGTTATGATTGAAATTAGGTAAATTTTGAAAAAAGTTTATTACATTTTCTATAACTAGACTCATGTTTTTATTAATTATATTTAAAGAGCATCCATCTAGTACTGACAATGATAATGATATGGATGATTATTTAGTCTTCAATTATTTGACATCAATCACAACTAAATAAGTTGTCACAAGGTGAAGATGACAATAATAAAATTTGTTATTATGGGGAAGCCAGTTAAGTTCAAAATTTCTATAATAGGGCTGACAATAAAGTTATCAATGTTCATTATTATATTAAATTTGAAATAAATAGTTGTATACAATTAGAAATAACTTGATAATTGAAATCTGATTAATTTACTTTATTACATAGATAAAATATAGAGTTAGATTCTAAAAGTGTGTAATTAAGGGGCATTATTTCCACTGTGTGGTAGATCACATATATAGTTAAATTCACTGGGTGGTAGATCACATTTATAGTTAAAATCACAGTGTGGTAGATCACATTTATTGTTAAATTATATTTGGTAGATTACATTTATAGTTAAATTCACAGTGTGGTAGATCACATTTATAGTTAAATTCATAGAATATGTGTTTATTTACATTATATTAAATGTTTAATAAATCTCATTTAAAGTTAATTTTACAGAGTATGTGATTATGTACATATTGTCCATATTGTTGTAGTTACAAATGTACTTAACATTATATATTTTCTATGTGTCCTATGTATTTATATATATTTTGTTTTGAATTTGTGAATATTGTGGTTGTTAAAATATTTAGTTAAAATAAATACAAATATTCCTTGAGCGCACTTTGTGTTTATGAGAATTACTTTCCATGTTATGGTAAATCACAATAGTAATAAAATAAATAAATTCCCTAAGAATACTTTATGTTAATGAACATTATTGTTCATATTGTTGTAGATCACATACATTTATTTGTTAAAATGATGATGTCATCATATTCTGTGTACATGATGTCATCATATTCTGTGTACATGATGTCATCATATTCTGTGTACATGATGTCATCATATTCTGTGTAAATGATGTCATCATATTCTGTGTGCAAGATGTCATCATATTATGCGGCCATGATGTCATCATATTATGTGTACATGATGTCATCATATTGTGTGTACATGGTGTCATAATATTATGTGTACATGATGTCATCATATTCTGTGTACATGATGTCATCATATAATGTGTACATGATCTTGGAAAGTAAAAAAAAAATTCTAAAGTATGTTGCGTGTCAAATAAAATTTAATAATAACTTTCTAAAAATAACAATGCTTATCAAATAAAAATTTGTGGATAAAATGTAAGACATTTTATAAATATTAATTATTACACTGCTATATCTATACTAAAGGGAAATTAATGTTTAATAAACTCAAATAAATCAATTGTAGTGTAGTTGTTGCTGGTATGTGTGATCGGTTGTAGAATTAGTTATCTGTGAAAACAAAGGATAGTCAATAAAAGTATAATAGAATAATAATACATTTATTATATTAACCCTCATTGTGATATCAAATAGATGTTTTACACTAATATATTGACAATAAAACCATAAACTAGATAAACAATTCAATGATATAACACATCCAAAAAAAAATAAATTAGAGATCTAAAATTAATGCATGGGCCTAAATTATATTAAATGTATTTGCAATATTATTACCTAAATAAATTAGTGATCTAAAAAGTTTTATTACCTAAATAAATTAGTGATCTAAAGTTATTATTACCTAAATAAATTAGTGATCTAAAAGTTAGTAATACCTAAATAAATTAGTGATCTAAAAATTATTATTACCTAAACAAATTAGTTATCTAAAATTAGTGACAGTCTCTAAAGTAGACTGAATATATCCCCAAGATTAGTATATGAGTAAAGCCTTGGGATTAGAATATTAGATACACAATATTTTTTCACTTGAAATATGAAGAAAAGGAAATAGTAAATTAATATAGCAATATTTATTACATTCTAGAACTCTTATAGTCTATATACATGATCATGTTTGGCCAGCCGATGATGTGGATAGAGTGTTACATTACACTCTAGTACGTTTATATTCAATTTATATGGTTGTGTTTGGCCAGCCAATGATATGGATATTGTGGTAAACTACCCTCATAATCAATATATATGGCTATTTTTTGCCAGGAAATGATATGGATAGAGTGGGTCATTAAACTCTAGTACGCTCATTGGCAATATATATGGTCATGTTTGGCCCGCCGATGATATGGATAGATAGGTACATTATACTCTAGTACGTTCACATTCAATATATATGGTCATGTTTGGCTAGCCGATGATATAGATAGAGTGGCACATTACGCTCTAGTAAGTTCATATTGTATATTATATTGTCATGCTAGGCGAGTCGATGATAATGATAGAAGAGTACTTTACTCTCTAGTATTAAAAATGTCAAGTTGTTATTCCAAGTCAACTGCTACTAATAGTATAATATCATAATAAAGTCTGTTAAACTTAAACTTAATTAAAATTCAATATTTCAATTATATTTAATTACAATACAGTCCATACTTTTAGCTGAATACTTTTGTATAAAAATGGCTATTAGTAGTAAACCATTTGTTGGCTGGAAATAACGCTAGCGTTTTACACGGACGATAATGCCTACTACTCTACATAAATTGAATTTTAAATACTTTACATTACAATGACAATGTATATCAAATAGACCTACGAAGTAACTAAGATTTCAAAGTAATTTACATTATCAAGTTATTTATGCAAAGAAATAAAATGTTAAAAACATATACATTTTATTTATTTATTAATATGTATTTTTAAAATTCGAACTCTACTTAATAATACTTGAACATTATGAGCCGTGGTGAAAGTCAAAATAAAACACCCCTTGTATCCATAGTAACTAACTAGTAAAAATTTCAGAACAAATTGTAAAGACCTTCTATTTTTTCTATAAAATGCAATCCAATAACTTATCTAATACATTTTTTAATATGAAAGCAAATTGTTATAGTAATATGATAATTGTTTTTAAAATTCATTTAAATCGTTCAATTAAAATTAAAACAAGGTATTTATATTTTATTTGTTTTCTTCTCTCGTGTTTTAATTGTAGATTTTTATTAACTGGTTGGTTCATTACATTATTAAAATTTGCGATTACTAAATCAGTTTAATCTCTCTAGTTATTTTTGTTTTGGTATAATTTATGCTATAACAGTTTTTATAGAAATAGTCATGCAAAAAGATTTGAAAGTTGTTTATTGAATATATAAGAATATATCTACTTTAAACATGATTTTATTGATATTTACAATTTATTTTTCAAAAAGTACTCATACTTAAATTTGCAATGATCGAAATGGCCCATTCATTCAAGAAGATTAGAGTTGCAGACGACTAGTGGTTTCAAAGCATATTCCATCATTCAGAGAGATATTCACTCACATGCATGTTACAAACAAATGTTTGAATATATTTTTTACTAGTTTTATTTCAATGTAACAAGCTGATCACATGACTAACTTTAATTACAAGTAAAGCCATTTAGTAAATAATGTTTGAAAATGCGATCCGCATAAGCTTAAAATAAAACCAAAATATTCGACTGATGAGTTTAGTAAAATTAGTATTTTCATGACAAAGGCATATATACCATTGCATATTCAAGTGTTGAGATATAGCACCAATGAAATATACAAGTTCTTAATAAAAGAGCAGATTACTAAGTTTTTTTCTTTGAATAAATAAAATGTGTATTTGTTTCTAATTATTTCTCGATGTTTCTATTTTCAGAAAGCCCAAAGTAAATCGGAGATCCTAACAGAAAAACTGAAATTTAAACCAAGAAATGGTAAATTGTTAATCAATTAGAGAGATTGAACAAATATAGAATTTGAGATAGAAAGATCGTGAATAGCTTAGTGTGGAGGTGTAGCAAGATGTGGGTAAACCTGTTTGGTTGGAATGAGAGAAAGAGAGATTATAAAGAAAGTTTGAAACGTTTAGAAATCTTTTGCATAGACTTAGACTAAAATTAAAAGAGAGAGAAAGTTATAAAGTTTATATAAGAGGGATTGTATGAAACAGAAAAAAAAAATGTAATTATGATAAATTTAACACTGGTGAGTAGTCCTATGGGCAAAAGTTTACAAAGTGAGAGACAAAGAGTAGAAGAAAGAATGTGTTTTTGAATGAGGGTATATATTATATATTTATTACCTATTCTTATCAGAGTATGGCAAAGATGATTTTCAAGAAGAAGATGACATAGATGGCAGTCCAAAAGAAGATGGTCCAAATGACATTTGCAACAAAAAAGATGAATCAAGACTTTTCTATGGTAATTACTTGTTGATATAATTTTATTGCTGTACAAACATACAACAGTTTAATTTAAACCATTTTATTGGTGTCTATAATACAACATTCTATGTCTCAGTTACTGCCATGTTAATGTAAATCTTTTAGTCTTTACACATTATATTTCTGACATCAATTATTGTCTCATAATTCATCTCAGAAATTAGTCTTTTAAACTCTTGAAATGAATGTATAGACTAAATTAGATCTAGTACAATAGTGGTAATAGAAGAGAGACAGGTGTAACACATGGATTAAAAGGTATTTTCTTTTATGATCTTGACAGGTACACATGAAACCCAGGTGTCAGAATGTGGAG
The DNA here is from genome assembly GCA_964017045.1 of Omphiscola glabra. Taxonomy (NCBI): domain Eukaryota; kingdom Metazoa; phylum Mollusca; class Gastropoda; family Lymnaeidae; genus Omphiscola; species Omphiscola glabra. The sequence continues at coordinate 1,367,874 of OZ024806.1, read as the reverse complement.
AAGCAGATGTACAGAAACATTTTGATAGCTGTAAGAAGAAGAAAGGTCACACAAAATTTGTACCTGTCAACGATTTCAACATCTATCACCTGCCTAAAGGTCACCATGACAACGACCTAGTTGAGTACATTAAAGATACAGCTGACCTCACAGTCAGAGTAACTGTTAAAATGACCAGTAGAGAAAGACCAGAGTTTTGGCCAAACACCAATCAACCATATCCATTTTATGACAAAACAGGAAGTGACGTCATGAGACTAGGGACTGGGAAGGTGACGCATGTAAACAAACATTACAACGAGGGAACTTGTCCATGTCACAAGTGTCAACACTCGGACACACCCAGCAAAGTGTGGGGGGAGGTAGGGATGTACACGGCCACACACGTGGTGTTTGATGACCTTGAGGCGAGACACACCACGTGTAGATTGTTCTATGATGGACAAGATAGTCCACTGGTCACTCTTGATGTCTGGACGGTGATGGAGGCAGACATTGAGGAAGACTGGTGTGTGTTGGAATGTGTGACATGTGACGTAGATTTACTGGATAAACTGGTCAAGATGTGGAGACACTGGGATGTTCTAAGGGTGAAAGTAAACAAAAAATACAAGAGTTCTAGAGATAAGGTCAAGTTGACATTCATAGTATCACATCCACATGGATGTCCTAAACATATCTCTGTAGGACAATGGATAAACAGGTACGTGGTGGATGAGTATAGTACCAAGTACACGTACACAACATGTACATGTCCAGGCAGTAGTGGGGCTAATGTCCACCCAGTGGGGTATGATGTCTGGTATTATGCCCTCCATGTCCACAGTGGGGTCAACTCTGAGGGAAACAATTTTAGTGGCGTTGGTCGGGACTTCACCTAATATCGATAATGTAAAACATGTGTTTATAATTCAACTATTTTATACAAACTTGTATCAACTGTTTAGTGTTGTAATAGACAACAACCTCTACCACGCCCCATGAACACCCCCAACACCACGCACCATGAACACCCCCACCTCCAGTATCGGCACCCCCACCTCCAACATCGGCACCCCCACTTTCAGTATCGGCACCCCCACCTCCAATATCGGCACCCCCACCTCCAATATCGCCACCCCCACTTCCAATATCGGAACCCCCACCTCCAGTATCGGCACCCCCTCATCCAGTATCGGCACCCCCACCTCCAATATCGGCACCCCCACCTCCAGTATCGGAACCCCCACCTCCAGTATCGGCACCCCCACTTCCAATATCGGAACCCCCACCTCCATTATTGGCACCCCCACCTCCAGTATCAGCACTCCAACCTCCAGTATCGGTGCCCCCACCTCTAACAATCCCAACTCATGTACTTATAACATATTAATATTTTGTTTATTTTCAAGACTTTTCTTTTGTTGACATTTTGACATTCTTTTATTTGAACTTATCTTTGAACCTTTGATACAATAAACGTATGAAATATGTTGTATTTAAAACTGTTTCTTCTATTGTATACCATTTTAAAATAGTTTTGTCAACTTTGATTAGATCAAATAAACATGTAGAAATAAAATTGATTTGATTTGGTTTATTTATTGTATGTTTGTTGTTTATGTTGAATGAAAGTAACATTGACATACGCGGACATGGTGGGTGATGTGGTGACATGTGGGTAAACCTGTGTGGTGGGTGATGTGGTCACATGTGGGTAAACATGTGTGGTGGGTGATGTGGTGACATGTGGGTAAACATGTGTGGTGGGTGATATGGTGACATGTGGGTAAACCTGTGTGGTGGGTGATGTGGTGACATGTGGGTAAACATGTGTGGTGGGTGATGTGGTGACATGTGGGTAAACATGTGTGGTGGGTGATGTGGTGACATGTGGGTAAACATGTGTGGTGTGTGATGTGGTGACATGTGGGTAAACATGTGTGGTGGGTGATGTGGTGACATGTGGGTAAACATGTGTGTTGGGTGATATGGTGACATGTGGGTAAACATGTGTGGTGGGTGATGTGGTGACATGTGGGTAAACATGTGTGGTGGGTGATTTGGTGACATGTGGGTAAACATGTGTGGTGGGTGATATGGTGACATTTGGGGAAATCTTTGTGGTGGGTGATGTAATGACATGCGGGTAAACTGTGTTGGATGATGTGGTGACATGGGTAAACCTGTGTGGTTGGTGATGTGGTGACATGTGGATAAACCTGTGATGTGGGGACATGTGGGTAAAGTGTGTGTTGGATGATGTGGTGGCATGTGGGGAAATATGTGTTGTGGGTGATGTGGTGACAGGTGGTTAAATATGTGTGTTAATTGATGTGGTGACATGTGGGTAAACGTGTGGTGGGTTATGTTTTGAAATGTGGATAAACCTTTGTGGTGGGTGATCTGGTGCCATGTGGGTAACTCTGTGTGTTGGAAATATTGGGTGAACCTGTGTAGTGGGTGATGTGCTGATATGTGGGTAAACCTGTGATGTGGGGACATGTGGGTAAACTTGTGTGGTGGTAAGATGTGGTAAACCTGTATGGTCGGTAATATGGTGACATGTGGGTAACATGTGTGGTAGGTGGTGTGGGTAAACATGTGTGGTGGATGATCGTGTTAGATGTGGGTAAACATGTGTGGTGGCTGATCTTGTTAGATGTTGGTAAACATGTGTGGTGGCTGATCTTGTTAGATGTGGGTAAACATGTGTGGTGGCTGATCATGCTAGATGTGGGTAAACATGTGTGGTGGCTGATCTTGTTAGTTGTGGGTAAACATGTGTGGTGGCTGATCTTGTTAGATGTGGGTAAACATGTGTGGTGGCTGATCTTGTTAGATGTGGGTAAACATGTGTGGTGGCTGATCTTGTTAGATGTGGGTAAACATGTGTGGTGGCTGATCTTGTTAGATGTGGGTAAACATGTGTGGTGGCTGATCTTGTTAGATGTGGGTAAACATGTGTGGTGGCTGATCTTGTTAGATGTGGGTAAACATGTGTGGTAGATGATGTGCTGACATGTGGTTAAACCTGTTTGGATGCTGATGTGGGAACATAAGTGTTAACACGTGAGGCCGGTGATGTGGTGGCATGTGAGTAAATCTGTGTGGTGGATAATGTGGCGACATGAAGGTAAACCTGTTTAGTGGCTGATGTGGCAATATTTGGGTAAACTGGTGTAGTAGGTGTTGTGGGTACTTGTGGGTAAATCTTTGTGGTGGATGGTGTGGCAATATGTGGGTAAATATGTGTGATGGATGTTGTTGCTAGATGCTGTAAACCTGTGTAATAGCTTGTATGGCAAGACGTTAGTAAAACTGTGTGATGGATGCTCTGGTAATATGTGGGTAAACTTTTGCGAAAGTTTATGTGGGTAAATCTATGTTGTGGGTGATGTGATAACATGTGGGTAAACCTGTGTTGTGGCAAGATCTGGTTAAACCTGAATGGTGGATGATGAGGTAAGATATGGGTAAACATGTGTTGTTATGATGTGGTAACATTTGCGCAAACGTGTGGTTAGTGATGTGGTAATATGTGTGTAACCTTTGTTGTGGCTGATTTTGCAAGATGTAGGTAAACCTGTGTGGTGGATGTTGTGGTTAATCCTTTATGGTGGTTAATATGATAAAATGTGGGTGATCTCTGTGGTGGCAAGATGTGAGTAAACCTGTATGGTGGGTGATGTGGTACAAAAATTGAGTTGGTAAAATAGTGTGGTTAATGTAGTAAAATAGGGGTTGACCTATATGGTGGCTGCATAAGTGTGGTAAAATGTAGGGAAAAATGTTTATATATAGACAACACGTTGGTTAAACTACGAGTTGAATGACTTATTTTTTGGCATTAGGCAACATAATGTGAAACTATATTTCAAGTGCCCTAGTGTGCTTCATGTGGCAAAATTGAGGCAAAAAATTATCTCCCAAATTTTAAAGACAGTTATGTTTGCAAAAAATAATACTACCACTACAAATACAGTCACCCCTGTTTTCAATACTAAAATTCAACTTTAATTAGAATCAACATTGCAACAAAAGCTATGATTACAACATTAAATATAATCACCGATGCATAAAATACTACAATTTACAAACCAATTTCAGTGACCGCTACAACTAATACTACAAATACATCAAATACAGTTTTCCATACTATTTACAATAATATTATGGAAAGTGAAAATAAAATGTAAACATCGGTAATCCATGTGGACAGCCACAAGTTGCTCAGTCTGTTTACTAACATTTTCAAAAAGGGAGGGGGGGGGGATATTTCGTTTGTCTGTCGCGATCCAAAAACGTGCACATTTTTTCTCCAGTACACAACTACCCTGTAAAATCTCACGTGTTTTAAAACCCTTGACACATAGTCAACCCATAAAAGCAACATGTATAGCATATTACACAACAAACCGAAAGCTTCCCCCAATTGTTCACATAATGTATGCACACAAAATTTACAAGCCTCACAATTTTCATCAAATACAGCATAGACAAAAAAAGGTCTCTCCCTTTACAGTAACTCATCAACAATAATATCAGTAACAACAAGATTTCTCTCCCATAACTTCACAACAAGGGAAAAAGCTAATATCCACCACATAAACCACGTGATCAAGACCAAACCTGGTTGCTACAACACGACTGTCTGAGTCTAAGCTGGACACAGCAATCCCACGGTCTCAAGTCGTGAGCCACCAGTGTCACTCACACTACAAATTTCCACGATTGTACTATGACCCTCATAACTTTACGTGAACTTATTATTAATCAGATCAACCTTGTTGTATTTTCGACCACGCCTTGGTACTTGACAAATTCACGACGTCAATCTCGCGACACCCGTAATCTGTCCAGGTCCTCACGTCAACCTCGTGACACCCTTAATATGTCCAGGTACTCACGTTAACCTCGTGACACCCATAATCTGTCCAGGTCCTCACATCAACCTCGTGACACCCGTAATCTGCCCAGGTCCTCACACTCTCCAAACATGTTACAAAATCCACAATTTTCTCCACTTCAAATTCTCCCTCTTGTAAATATTCTAACATCATATCCCGTTTATGATTAATGAGAGGAGCATCAATAATACTAGGTAAAAAATCAATACCACTGGGCTCATACCCAATATTATCATCAAAATCACAATGTGAAAATTCAATACCACTGGATTTACAATCAATATTAGCATCTAATGATCATTTGAATCATCCAGTATCATATCTTGTAACTTTACAAATTGTGTATCCCGTGCTTCTACTACTATTACCTCCTCCCTCGATGCTACGAACAACTCATCGTCCCTACAATCAGTTATGCTTGCCTGAAATTCATCGGGATAACTGATCTCCTCCATAAACTCGTTAATATCCCCATTTTCCTCATTTTCCCTGGCTGACAAAATAATTGTATTCCCCCTAACTTCAACTACTACACTCCCAGGTTCGTTAACCGATTCTCCAGTTTCCTTACTCCACTCCCAGGTTCTTTAACCTATTCCCCAGTTTCCTTACTCCACTCCCAGGTTCGTTAACCAATTCCCCAGTTTCCTTACTACACTCTAAGGTTCGTTAACAAATTCCCCAGTTTCCTTACTCCACAACCATGTTTGTTAACCAATTCCCCAGTTTCCTTGCTAGTCTCCAAAGTTTATAATTGATCCCGTTTGTTCTTCCCGACTGAAAAGATGCCGGCATATATGCACTTGTGTCTTCAAAAAAATGATCACCTAAACGTACTGAAAAAAAATTCCCATTCTGGCATATAATCACTATTTTCTCATCCTACTGTGTCCTCATCTAGATTTTCCAAAGTCTTCTTTTTAATATTACACCTATATTGATCCTTTGAGCTTCCCCGTCTGCCATGTAATCATTATCTTCCTCCTCTGACCAATCACTATAACTATTGTAAGGATTAATGCAGTTAATACTCACTATACCGTCTATTCTCCCGTCTATTTCACTACTAACCCAAACTTCTTCTGCTTCAATACTCTGACCAATCACTATAGTCACTGTCATAATATTCATTGTTAATGCTTTCTTCTGCCTTAATTTCTTCCTTTAACTCTGCCTCTCTGAATGCTGCTTCTATTGTTATTCTTTCTAACGCTATTTTTTTTTTCCTTTTCATGTGTCTTCCTCATTGCTGCTATTCTATTATTAAAGTTTCTTTTTCAGTTTGCCTTTTGCAACTCTTTCTTCCTATTCCAGTCTTTCTAATTTTTCCAAGGCATTTTTTATAATTTCATCCCTTTCTAGTCCTAAATCTATTGCTTTTTGCCTAAGTTCTTTTATCCTTTCCATCTTACCAATTACAAGCTATGGGGTTTTATGGTAATACCCCAGTTTTCAAAGAGTGCACTTTACAATTCCACTAAAGTTAATTTTGCCAGCCAAAAAATCTAACGTGACAATTTATGTTTATACAAATATCCTCAATTATATGGAACACATATTCTAAAGGGCTTAACATTGGCATAATATCACAACACATTACATTTAATTAAATGTAATGACCTGGTCTTGGACTAGATCGTAATTATCATCGAAAAGACAGAGTTATACTGTCGATTTGCGGTACAGAAACAGTGGGGCAGCAGCAGCGGGGTACAGGAATAGTGGGACACAACAGTAGCGAGGTTCAGGAACAGTGGTACTCAGCAGCAACGAGGTACAGAAACAGTGGTAACATTAGAAGTGGGCATTCTCAACTGGCGTAAACTCCGGCATCAGCAAACACATAAACGTGACAGCGGTATCATAGAGGTACAGGAACAGTGGTAACATTAGAAGTGGGCATTCTCAACTGGCGTAAACTCCGGCATCAGCAAACACATAAACGTGACAGCGGTATCATAGAGGTACAGGAACAGTGGTAACATTAGAAGTGGGCATTCTCAACTGGCGTAAACTCCGGCATCAGCAAACACATAAACGTGACAGCGGTATCATAGAGGTACAGGAACAGTGGTAACATTAGAAGTGGGCATTCTCAACTGGCGTAAACTCCGGCATCAGCAAACACATAAACGTGACAGCGGTATCATAGAGGTACAGGAACAGTGGTAACATTAGAAGTGGGCATTCTCAACTGGCGTAAACTCCGGCATCAGCAAACACATAAACGTGACAGCGGTATCATAGAGGTACAGGAACAGTGGTAACATTAGAAGTGGGCATTCTCAACTGGCGTAAACTCCGGCATCAGCAAACACATAAACGTGACAGCGGTATCATAGAGGTACAGGAACAGTGGTAACATTAGAAGTGGGCATTCTCAACTGGCGTAAACTCCGGCATCAGCAAACACATAAACGTGACAGCGGTATCATAGAGGTACAGGAACAGTGGGGCTCAGCCTCATCAAAGCGGTACAGGAACAGTGGGGCTCAGCCTCATCAAAGAGGTACAGGAACAGTGGGGCTCAGCCTCATCAAAGAGGTACAGGAACAGTGGGGCTCAGCCTCAGCATAGAGGTACAGGAACAGTGGGGCTCAGCCTCAGCATAGAGGTACAGGAACAGTGGGGCTCAGCCTCATCAAAGAGGTACAGGAACAGTGGGGCTCAGCCTCATCAAAGAGGTACAGGAACAGTGGGGCTCAGCCTCATCATAGAGGTACAGGAACAGTGGGGCTCAGCCTCATCAAAGAGGTACAGGAATAGTGGGGCTCAGCCTCATCAAAGAGGTACAGGAACAGTGGGGCTCAGCCTCATCAAAGAGGTACAGGAACAGTGGGGCTCAGCCTCATCATAGAGGTACAGGAACAGTGGGGCTCAGCCTCATCATAGAGGTACAGGAACAGTGGGGCTCAGCCTCATCATAGAGGTACAGGAACAGTGGGGCTCAGCCTCAGCAAATGTTACAGAAATACATCACAGCAATAATAACATCAATAATGTCATTGAAACGTTGTAAATTTTAAAACTCGTGACTCCACGGCACAAGGCATATCTGGCTTCACAAGGCATCTCTGGCTTCAAAAGGCATCTGTGGCTTCACAAGGCATCTCTGACTTCACACGGCTTATATGACTTCACAAGGCCTCTCTGGCTTCACTAGGCATCTCTGACTGCACAAGGCATATATGGCTTTACAAGGCCTCTCTGGCTTCGGATAGGCCCCCATGTCGAATATTTCGGTCCAAGTCAAAATATTCTCAATCATTCAAATATTTCGCCGTGTCTAAGGTTAACGAGCTGTAGATCTCAGAGTGTGACATCAAATACAGCGACCACTACAACCGATACCACAACTACATCCAATATTGGGACCGCTACAACATTATATGAAATATGGGTTGCAAATAAACTAAAATATTCAATATTGTCAGGGCTGCATTCAACACTACACTATTAATCATATAAATACAAACTACGTCATAATATTTTTAAAAGTGGTAATGAGGGGGTGGGGGTATGACACAATCAAGCCGACCTTAAAAGTTCAATATACTCTCAACGACCTTCTTAGGATCACCCACGCTCTTTTTTGTTTCAGGACGAATTATTTCCACTTGATTGCCGTCACCCACGTGGATTACTCACTCAAATCACTGATATAATCACCCCTCAGCCCCCCTTCTGTTATTACGCGTCTTGCATTTGAGTTCATCAAATTCAGACATAAGACTCAGACATCACATGATAATAATTTAGCAAATGGCCGATTAGGGTAAACGAAGTATAAATACTGTTGTAAATGTTAGAATCTTCATTTTTTAAGATCGCCACATAAGATAAAATAGTCAATTTATTAGTGCACATTGAAGCCAGTTTTTACTAACTACGAGTGAGATGGATGAATATTTCTATTTCATTTTTTTTATTCAAATACATTGTATTACTATGTATATAGTTTGGTTAAACATGAATTTTATGATTATTCTGATTAGAATGAGTTGTATTAGTTATTTTGTACTTTATATTTTGCTCAATGTTCGACAAGCGCCTGCAAACTGGGGCACGTGTTGGTCATTTTGAGATTTACTTATCTAGACTTCATCCAATCTTTTGGATGGTAATGTAGCCCTTGGGTAGTTAATATCCATTACGTTATCCATTATAATTGTTTGGATATATTATAGTAATCCATAGTATGTATATTTAGAATTCATTGTATAAAACATGTTTGTACCATGCGTCGACGCTTGCCATTTATTATTATTATTATTATTAGCTGTCTTATATAGCGCAGTAGGGTGCTGGGTGGCCGAGTAAACTGAACAAATCTCAAGTTGATGGTCTGGAGTTCAATCCTCACAAAAGCCCAGTCAAGCAAAAATACCACCAGCACCCCGGGTGGATGGGACTCGTTAACCTTGGATGGCAACTCAGCTAAGAGAAGGCAACTATGAATTCAAACCCGGAGATGGAGTCCTGCGACGCCACTGGTGCCAAGCTGTATCATCCACAGGATGTTCCCTTGGGGTCATCCAGCGGCGTGGAGAGAGGCGATTTGCTGTCGGGAACCAACTTAGAATCCTAGAAGAATAATCCCAGGTCTTGTGGATTTCGTCCTGCGAATTCCATACCATCGTCACCTTGTGACGGACGGATGCCACCAAAAAAAAAAAAAAAAAAAAAAAGAAATATAGTGCGGTACTCCAACCTAGGGCTAGGATCACCGCACTGTACATAAAAATATTAGCACAAGAAACATCGTGACAATAAAATAAAATACATTTATGTAATAAAGAACAGCTGTATAGAGATAAAACAAAAACTAATGCATATTCACCTCATCCACACCAGAACCTTTACATGGACGGCGGCCAGCAGCATCGTTTATCGGTCAGATGTAGGGGATCAGTCGAGGTAGTAGAGTTTAAAGAGATGTGTTTTGAGTGCAGTTTTGAAAGCTGTGATGGTTGATATATTGCGGATGTGTAGTGGAAGAGAATTCCATTGTTTGGGGGCGCAGAAAGAGAAATATCATTTACCATATGTTTTAGTACGTATCTTAGCAACGGTCAGAATACACGTGTCTGCGGAGGAGCGAAACTGTCAAAGGGGTGAATAGAAAAAAAGAAGTTCAGTTAGATAGGAAGGGCAGGAATCTGAGAAAAAGTTATGACAGAGAACAGACAGCTTGTAATCAATGCGTGCCTGTATAGGAAGCCAATGAGGTGAATAAAGTGGTGCCATGACGTGATCACGTTTTTTCGCCCTAAGAACTAGTCTAGCAGCTGAGTTTTAAACCTTTCGTAGTTTTTCTATGAATTGTTTTGGTGAACCTGACAGAGGTGAGTTACAATAGTCAAGACGAGAGATAACAAGAGCATAACTACAGTGTTTCTTGTGCTAACCGTGAGGTAGTTGCCGATGGAGCTGATCTAACGGATAGCGGTGTATGCAGAACGACATGTGTGAGATATATGTTTATGGAGAGACGTGTTGTTAGAAAGAATATAACCAAGGTTCCTAGCAGAGGATGTAAACTGTATGTTGGCGTTACCTACTTGAAATGAGGTGGGGAGAGTTGAGGTAGAGGATGATTTGTGATTGTGAATGAGGAGTGCTTACGTTTTGTCATCATTAAGCTTTAACTTGTTGAGTGCCACCTAAGACTTGACATCAACAATGCATCTCGCAAAGTCTGGACAACGGAATCCACGGTTATGCTTGAATAGCTGCGTGTCACATGCTTGCGCCGACTATGGTGAAGACCAATAAGGCTATCCACACTGGATATTAACAATGTAAACCTTCTATCCCGTTCGTTGCCTCGATCATAATTCGTTGTCGTTAGATGGGGATCTGTTATCTCGAGCATATTAGAAAAGTTGCTCCCTTCTTTTCTTGTATCATCATTCACATATAGCCTGGTTACTAGATCGCCGTATTGTCGCTGTACAATCACCGCACATTAGCAGCTGGATTGAGGTTCAGTTCACCGAGGCCGGATTCAACGAACTCCCCCCAGTACCCATCAGGAAGACCAAGCCATCGCCTGCAACGATAGGACCGCTCGCTGATAGGACTCTGCTCCCACGACAGACACATCGCTGGGATGTCCTCACATACACACACCACAACGTACTAGGGAAGAGCTAATCCACTACGTAATGATTTTACTGTTTTCATCCACTTTTGTGAACGCTCTGAGAAACCCTTAAAAGCCACGAAATATAAATGATTGAAAAGTCCACTTCCACATTGAAGGGATCTCATTGTATCGTACTGTCGTAACATCCCCTAACGCGAATACCCTGAGAAGCCATGAAGGAAAAGATCCAAAAATCAACTTCCACTCTTGAAGTGATCTCAGTTAATCGTATTGCTGTTTCGTCTACTTACATGAACGCTCTGAGAAGCGCTAAGCGAGAAGCCACGAAGGAAAATACCATAGAACCCACTTCCAGATCATCAGATCAATTGGTTGTTAAGTTATGTCTGAACAGTCTGATGGCATATAATTGTAATACAAAGCAATGCGACTATTAATATTATGATTGCTAGGCTATACCGTAAGCCAATATACATAATAAAGTGTAACCTAGATTAAATTATATGAACGTTGTATTTCATATCCTTGACTATCATATATTATAATAGAAAAATTGTAAATAAATAAGTTCATTTCATTTACTGAATTGTGTTATGAAGTCTTTCATAGTTAGGCATAAATGATTGTGAAACTATGTCCCTTAGTGCCTGAAATTTATATAACATAATACCGCTACACACGAGCAGGTGTGACACTCAAACGAGAGTGATCCTACACACCTTAATCAAAGTCGTTTTACCACACAACCTTCGCCACTGTCTCCTGGAGGGCTGTACTTAGGTCATGCCGGTGTGTCTCTGAGTCATCCCCATTGGATTGCATAAGCTGGCTATTCAGTTCAAACCAAATTTTGTCCGTGCTTCGTATGACTTACAATGGTCTCGACCAGAATGTTAAACGTTTATAGTAGAGTCCAAAATAACTAAAATGTTCAACCCCATCGTCCCCCCACCCCAAATCCAATAAGGGAACTAGATAAACATATTATTCCACTATAATAACATGGCGTAATAAAAATAAAAAAAATAAAGAAAACTTTAAAAAATAGTTTGTCTTCTTTGTTTAAAAAAAAACTAAAATCTAGAATCAAATAAAAAACATTTCAATTGAAAGATTCAACATATCGTAATGTTGCTTTTAACTACTACGTTTTAATAAATACATTGAAATAGATCTGATTCGCATTCTTCATTGTACACACATACATTTTTTTTTTCAATTTCATTTTCTACACTTGAACAAAGTGATACGTTGCAATAGACGTGTGTCTTATTAATTAAAGTGATACTTTATAACCTCTTTGTGTCTTGATATAATAGCTTCATGTTATAAACAAATCTAGTCTTGTTATAAAATTAATACACAATAACATCATTGTATCTTCTATAAATTTAATATATTCAAATACATGTGTGTCTTGTTCATTACAGTAATTGTCAAAGATGTTACATGTGTGTCTTGTTCATTACAGTAATTGTCAAAACTGTTGCTGAAATGATTATTAGGAAATTCTTTTTATTGATATTAAAATGTCCCACACGTCTGACGTAATCATCAAATATTACATCAACATTCAATGAGGAAACAAATATTAAATTAACTTCAATCACACTTTCATATTCTTGATATATTATTTATCTTATACTTGTATCTTTTCATTGTTTCCTTTTAATAATGTTTATGGCATTTATATTGTTTATATTTTCAAAATTGTTTAAAAACACAGCAAAATGTTTTTGGGGAGATGGTTAAGTTGATACTGTGTCTGGTAAAAATGTAAATGAGTAAAATAAAGTAATAAATAGGTCATCAACTCAGTCATCAACTCAGTCATCAACTAAGTCATCAACTCAGCCATCAACTCAGTCATCAACTCAGTCATCAACTCAGTCATCAGCTCAGTCATCAACTCAGTCATCAACTCAGGCATCAACTAAGTCATCAACTCAGCCATCAACTCAGTCATCAACTCAGTCATAATTTCAGTCATCAACTCAGTCATCAACTCAGTCATCAACTCAGTCATCAACTCAGTCATCAACTAAGTCATCAACTCAACCATCAACTCAGTCATCAACTCAGACATCAGCTCAGTCATCAACTCAGTCAACAACTCAGTTATCAACTCAGGCATCAACTAAGTCATCAACTCAGCCATCAACTCAGTCATCAACTCAGTCATAATTTCAGTCATCAACTCAGACGTCAACTCAGTCATCAACTAAGTCATCAACTCAACCATCAACTCAGTCATCAACTCAGACATCAGCTCAGTCATCAACTCAGTCAACAACTCAGTCATCAACTCAGTCATCAACTAAGTCATCAACTCAGCCATAAACTCAGTCATCAACTCAGTCATCAACTCAGCCATCAACTCATTCATCAACTCAGTCATCAGCTCAGTCATCAACTCAGTCATTAACTCAGTCATCAAATAAGTCATCAACTCATTTATCAACTCAGTCATAATCTCAGTCATCAACTCAGCCATCAACTCAGTCATCAACTCTGTCATCAACTCAGCCATCAACTCAGTCATTAACTCAGTCATCAGCTCAGTCATCAACTCAGTCATCAACTAAGTCATAAACTCAGCCATCAACTCAGTCATCAACTCAGTCATAATTTCAGTCATCAACTCAGTCATTAACTCAGCCATCAACTCAGTCATCAACTCAGTCATCAACTCAGCCATCAACTCAGTCATCAACTCAGTCATCAGCTCAGTCATCAACTCAGTCATCAACTCAGTCATCAACTAAGTCATCAACTCGGCCATCAACTCAGTCATAAACTCAGTCATAATTTCAGTCATCAACTAAGTCATCAACTCAGCCATCAACTCAGTCATCAACTCAGTCATCAATTCAGTCATCAACTCAATCATCAACTCAGTCATTAAATCAGTCATCAGCTCAGTCATCAACTCAGTCATCAACTCAGTAATCAACTAAGTCATCAACTCAGCCATCAACTCAGTCTACAACTCAGTCATAATTTCATTCATCAACTTAGTCATCAACTCAGTCATCAACTCAGTCATCAACTCAGCCATCAACTCAATCATCAACTCAGTCATCAATTCATCCATCAACTCAGTCATGAATTGAGTCATCAACTCAGCCATCAACTCAGTCATCAACTCAGTCATAAACTCAGTCAACAACTCAGTCATCAACTCAGTCATCAATTCTGACAACACTACTGAGTCAAATTAATGTTTACTACTAAATCCTTAGAATAATAGTTTGCCACATATTTAAATTATATTTAGATGTATTATGTCGTAAACTAAACTGTAAGGAAACCAATCATTTATAGAACGATTTCCTCATATTAACTTTGACAATTAAAAGACTTGTAGTTATCGAAAATCATGATTTCACAAAGAAATACTACACAATAGGTCCTAAAATAACTCATTTTGAATTGATCAATTTTCCTGACAATCTTACACAGGAACCATTCAGTATGACGTTGGAAATAATTTAAAACATGTGAACCAATACAATCGTTCATTAAGCAATTCTCACAATGGGATACCTGTTCCACGCGTGGTATGATCAAATGATAACAGAAAGATTTAACATAAACTACTTCGGCAACGGCTTCGGTTTCGGTGCCGAAATTGCCATTTTAGCACTTTCGGCATAAATTCGGTTTCAGAGTTGTGTATAATAATTATGTATGAGATCTAATGCAGACATGTTTACATTTATGGTTGCGGCCACATATTTAGATGTATTTTGCTATTCTCCGTGGCGACACGTCAAAACCACCATTTTAAGAGACTCAGCAATTTATAAGCACAAAGCACTAGTATGACCATAACCCCGAAACATTGTTGTTAATATGAGTTTTATATGACGTCATCAATATCAATGGAACAACTTGATGTTTTTTGTTCTATATTAACCAAGCATTTTTAATTGGTATTTTATTTCTCTTATACTTTAGTAAAATATAAACGATTATTTCTCCTTTTTTCATGACTTAAAGAAGATGACTAAATCATATACACCAGTAGTTCCTAATATAGGTGAAGCAGGTTTGGAAACTTCCTAGGGTTCTCGATGGTTTTTGAAAGTTTAAGGATGCTCGACAATTTTTCTAGTATACTTTAAAAAAAAAATATGTAGCAAGTTATTTTTTTAAGGCAGGGGCGGTAAAAAATCTTGTCATTCCCCAGGCGGCACTAACTCCTGCTACAAATCTTAACAGCGGCACTAACTCCTGCTACGACTCTGAACAGTGGCACTAACTCTTGCTACGACTCTGAACAGCGGCAATAACTCCTGCAACGACACTGAACAGGACCAAAGGAAATATACTAAAATGATTGACTTAATTCTGAAAAAAATGCATATTTTAGTTGCATCAAAGGTACGCTCGTTGACACAAATACTTGTGTGGGTAATGACGTCAAAGATACAAATACTTGTGTGGGTGATGACGTCAAAGACATATTCCAATCCCCACCCCATCTCCTGGTTCATGTCTTATATATCAGAAGTAGTCGATAAATTCAATAAAATTAGTTAATCTACCAGTGCTTCACTTCGGTGTGAGGGCGTAGTTAATCTACCCGTGTTTCAGTTCAGTGTGGGGCGTAGTTAATCTACTCTTTCTTCACTTCAGTGTGGGGCGTAGTTAATCTACCAGTGCTTCACTTCGGTGTAAGGCGTAGTTAATCTACCAGTGGTTCACTTCGGTGTGGGGCGTAGTTAATCTACTCTTTCTTCACTTCAGTGTGGGGCGTAGTTAATCTACCAGTGGTTCACTTCGGTGTAAGGGCGTAGTTAATCTAGCAGTGGTTCACTTCGGTATGGGGCGTAGTTAATCTACTCTTTCTTCACTTCGGTGTAAGGGCGTAGTTAATCTACTAGTGCTTCACTTCGGTGTGAGGGCGTAGTTAATCTACCAGTGCTTTACTTCGGTGTGAGGGCGTAGTTAATCTACCAGTGCTTCACTTTGGTGTGAGGGCGTAGTTAATCTACCCGTGCTTCACGTCGGTGTGAGGGCGTAGTTAATCTACCCGTGCTTCACTTCGGTGTGAGGGCGTAGTTAATCTACCCGTGCTTCACTTCGGTGTGAGGACGTAGTTAATCTACCAATGCTTCACATGGGTGTGGGGACGTAGCTAATCTACCAGTGCTTCACTTCGGTGTGGGGACGTAGTTAATCTACCAGTGCTTCACTTCGGTGTGGGGACGTAGTTAATCTACCAGTGCTTCACTTCGGTGTGAGGGCGTAGTTAATCTACCAATGCTTCACTTCGGTGTGGGGACGTAGTTAATCTACCAGTTCTTCACTTCGGTGTGAGGGCGTAGTTAATCTACCAGTGCTTCACTTCGGTGTGGGGCGTAGTTAATCTACTGTTTCTTCACTTCAGTGTGGGGCGTAGTTAATCTACCAGTGCTTCACTTCGGTGTGGGGCGTAGTTAATATACTCTTTCTTCACTTTAGTGTGGGGCGTAGTTAATCTACCAGTGCTTCACTTCGGTGTGGGGCGTAGTTAATCTACTCGTGCTTCACTTCGGTGTGGGACGTAGTTAATCTACCCTTTCTTCACTTCGGTGTGGGACGTAGTTAATCTCACATTTTTCACCTCGGTGTGGAGGCTTAGTTAATCTACCAGTGCTTCACTTCGGTGTGGGGCGTAGTTAATCTACCATTTCTTCACTTCGGTGTGGGACGTAGTTAATCTACCCTTTCTTCACTTCGGTGTGGGACGTAGTTAATCTCCCTTTCTTTACTTCGGTGTGGGACGTAGTTAATCTACCAGTGCTTCACTTCGGTGTGGTGGCGTAGTTAATCTACTCGTGCTTCACTTCGGTGTGGGGGCGTAGCTAATCTACCCGTGATTCACTTCGGTGTGGTGACGTAGTTAATCTTCTCGTGCTTCACTTCGGTGTGGTGACGTAGTTAGTCTACCATTGCTTCACTTTGTTGTGGTGGCGTAGTTAATCTACCCGTGCTTCACTTCAGTGTGGTGACTTAGTTAATCTATTAGTGCTTTAATTCAGTGTGGTGACTTAGTTAATCTACCAGTGCTTCACTTCAGTGTGGTGACTTAGTTAATCTACCAGTGCTTCACTTCGGTGTGGGGGCGTAGTTAATCTACCCGTGCTTCACTTTGGTGTGGATTGGCGGAGCATTGATTTATTAATATAATGTAATAAAATAATGGGTTTTGTTTAAAAGTGCATTATATTTAATGTATAAACGTTTGTCACGTTGCTCTTGTAAATTTAATCAGCTATCAAGAATAGAATTAAAGAAAAGTCTATGAAAATGAATATTTTATTGCGAAAAAATAACATATGCATCTAACATAAAACTGTCAATGTCAAATCAATTATTGCGATTTTGATTGACGGACACCGTGATTCGTTGGTGGTCATTCCAAGACAAAGTTTAACTTGTAAGTGAGTCATCTCAAGGCAAAGTTTAACTTGTAAGTGAGTCATCTCAAGGCAAAGTTTCACTTGTAAGTGAGTCATCTCAAGGCAAAGTTTAACTTGTAAGTGAGTCATCTCAAGGCAAAGTTTCACTTGTAAGTGAGTCATCCCAAGGCAAAGTTTCACTTGTAAGTGAGTCATCTCAAGGCAAAGTTTCACTTGTAAGTGAGTCATCCCAAGACAAATTTTCACTTGTAAGTGAGTCAATTCAAGGCAAAGTTTCACTTGTAAGTGAGTCATCTCAAGGCAAAGTTTTACTTGTAAGTGAGTCATCTCAAGGCAAAGTTTCACTTGTAAGTGAGTCACCCCAAGCCAAAGTTTCCGTCCATTGCCCCTAACTTTTAAATAAATTACATGTGTTAATGAATGTAAAATGTCGACTCTTACTTTCTCGTAGACGACAATAAAATGAATTAATGATCCACGTACTGCTGAATAAAACATTTTTTGTGTATAAGATACGTTCTTTGTTGCTTAGCAACAAATGATTATCTAGAGGAGTGAGGAGTTATGACGACAGGGAGGGGGCTTTTATTAGTGAAACTGTCAGAAACGACGTTGTTTAGGGTTAAGCGCCTTGGCTATTTGTGAAACACATTTTTGCGCGTAAAAAAATATTAGGAACCAAACACATCTCCACCATCTTGTTTAAAATGAAGGAGAACATATAATTTGTTTTAATATAACAGAGATTTCCAAGAACGTCTGATCGGACCAAATGGATCGTTTATAAGTCTCCCAAGAACGTCTGATCGGACCAAATGGATCGTTTATAAGTCTCCCAAGAACATCTGATCGGACCAAATAAATCGTTTATAAGTCTCCCAAGAACGTCTGATCGAGCCATATGGATCGTTTATAAGTCTCCCAAGAACGTCTGATCGGAACAAATGGATCGTTTATAAGTCTCCCAAGAACGTCTGATCGAGCCAAATGGATCGTTTATAAGTCTCCCAAGAACGTCTGATCGGAACAAATGGATCGTTTATAAGTCTCCCAAGAACGTCTGATCGGAACAAATGGATCGTTTATAAGTCTCCCAAGAACGTCTGATCGGACCAAATGGATCGTTTATAAGTCTCCCAAGAACGTCTGATCGGACCAAATGAATCGTTTATAAGTCTACCAAGAACGTCTGATCGAGCTATATGGATAGTTTATAAGCATTAAAATGAATGCTAAACTTTTCTCAACACATCAAATTTACTAAGAGATGTACTTATTTGGTATGTGATCTAATGATCTCCAAAGGTATTATACAGAAGCTGCTATAAGACATGCACATTCTATACAAAAACAATAAATCTAATTGTCCAACAAAAAACAAGTAGTATCTTGTTACTATATCAATTAATTCAACACACAGTAATTGGTGTTTTTACAGTGATACTTTGGTCAAACATACACATTTGTCAAACTCAGAAGCCATAGTACTGTGTTCATCTATATAGATAATTACAACAATTAGGTTAGAGTATTATGGTCTTTCGTATATATTAATACATTGATGCCAGAGTACGATGGCTTATCCTTACAACTTTGTACAACATTGAAGCAATAGTACTAATGGTTAGTGTCAACTCCTCATGTTCTGCTGGATTGAGTAATTCCCAAAACGATGTAATACGTCATACTATTCTTAATATCACTGAATAAACTCGATTCCTTGTCATAATAATTATAACTTTAATAAATTATTTATAAATACAGGCTGCAACTTCAATGGACACATTCATATAGCACAGCTCGCTATCAGACCTAAAAGAAACACATCCTACTTCCACAGCTTTCAACTGAAGACTGCCGCACGACTAAAACTTACGTCAAAATTAGGGGTGGCAAACCGGGAGACGGAATTTCGATAATACCGGAATACCGGACCATAATTTATGCTCGAAAATACCGGGATTGGACTTATGCAAACCGGGATTTTCGATAATCCTGCGATTTTATTTTCAATTTTAAAAAAAAAAATAGTTTTTCTTAGTTTCCACGTCGTAGTTAAAACAAGACATAGCAATACTGTTTTGAGATGTGCAAATCCATCACACCACGTGTCTCAAGTTCAAAGAAAGCCGACCGATCTTTGTACTATCGTATTTGTCAAGAATCATGACGTTGTGATTAGTTTTGTTTTTTCATCGTGCTTGTGTAGTGTGTAAGTGTAGACGAGTCGCGACCTGAATGTAGAGGAGGTAATCCCTTGTTATGGCGCATTACTCGAATCATGGGGTCAAATTTTAATTTAATTTGTTTTTTGATTGCTTGATTTCTTTTAATTATTCCAAAAAACCTACACATTAAAAAAGTTGAGTTAATGCGTATTTTGATTATCAAATACCTTAAGTTTAAGACAGAAAAATAATGTTACTTCTATTTTGTGATAACAATATTAATAATTTACATTCAACTCATAATTGATTTTCGAGCTATTTTGTCTCAGGCTGAATTTCCCAGAGTGCTGTACCGTACCTAGCCGAAAAGTACATATCTGAATGTCCCAATTTGTCTGTACCGTACTTAGTCCAACATGTACATGAATGAATGTCCCAATTTGTCTGTACCATACTTAGTCAAACATTTACATGACTGAATGTCCCAATTTGTCTGTACTATACTTAGTCAAACATTTACATGACAATTTAAACATTAAACACAAGTTTTACACGTCAAACCAATTCGATGGAATTCATTTTTTTTTAATGATTTATTTTCCAAGGTTGATAGAAAGAAATGGGGGACCCTGAAAAAAAGAAACCAAAATTTGAATACCATATGAAACTATCGGGAAAAAAGACATCATTGTGGCATTAACTCTTGAAAGCTACGGACAATCTCTCAGCTAAATGTATTAGATTTAGAGGTAACACGATACTTAAAACATTGGGAAGAAAAACTTCAGGCCATCACACTCATTTAAAGTCTGCACATTATTCTTCTTCTTCCTCTATATATTAAGGGCCCACGATCAATTTATTGTTCATTATGGCTCCTATGAATGTAGATGGGATTTGCAATGTCTCTGTGCCTGGTGTTGATGTTATTTTAACCACAGCACAAAGTTCATTCAGAAACAAATGTCCACGTCACCAATGTAACCTTTAAAATGGCGTTAAACTTTGTATTATAATCTTATTAGAAGGATATGCATTAGTTTGTGTATGTGTCACTTCAAGAAAAAAAAATATATAGAGTATGTAGATGTGTCTTTTGTTGTTGTAATTGTTAAAATCGTTGTTGTAGTTTTGCATTCAACCTTCACCAAAACCATGCTGTCACCATGACAACATAATGTATTTTTGTAACCGTTACATTTCTGAGCTTTAAAGTCCTTGAACATATTGCTACCAAGGCCACACACGTCACATCGACTACATTCAGACTGACAGGGTTTTCCCGGTACGTCACTTCTAGAATATCCGTTTTCACAAATAATGGTGGTGCCTCTTGTCTTGGTGCACGGTTCTACAACAATCTTGTCTTGGTGCACTGTTCTATAACAATCTTGTCTTGGTGCACGGTTCTATAACAATCTTGTCTTGGTTCACGGTTCTACAACAATTTTGTCTTGGTGCACGGTTCTACAACAATCTTGTCTTGGTGCACTGTTCTACAACAATCTTGTCTTGGTGCACTGATCTACAACAATCTTGTCTTGGTGCACGGTTCTACAACAATATTGTATTGGTGCACTGTTCTATAACAATCTTGCCTTGGTGCACGGTTCTACAACAATCTCGTACTGGAGGGAGAAAAATAAATTTAATGGCGCACTTTACATTTGATTATACAATGAATCACGATTCTAAATGGACAACTTGTATATCATTATTTAACACTGACTTACTGCTCCTTCCACAACTTGTATTTAATTTGTTTTCAGTGACATAAAGTAAACAGTGGTAGAATACAGCTGGACTTCTTTTGTTGGACAGGGTCAATTGTTACATTTCTATCGAACTAACTGACATGGTTTCGTTCAGGCATATCTCCAGGACGAGGGGCATTACCCCCCCCCCCCCCCCGCCCCCTGCCTGGAAAAGTCAAATTGACAACTATGTATACAAAAATAATAATTTAAATTAAGAACGACTAAGTTGTCTTTTTGAAACAGTTTTAAATAAATTAGTATCTGGTGCCTTTAACTTTAACGATTACAATTAGTTGAATCTTTGAAATAATACTGCGCTTAATATATTTGATGAACGGTATATGTAAGGCTATCTGGCAAAGAGCGTATAGTATTCGATTACAAATATCGCCCTTGCCGCACCAGATTTTAAATCGAATTCTTATTTCATGCAGTTCTCATATTATCTGTATTTTGAGTCATTAAATTTTTGCAACTTCACAAGTTTAAAGATTTTAATAACATTATATTTAAATACATTTACAACAATATAAAGTCTACAATTTTAATAAAAGTTCTTGCTAAGTATCAAACATGCGCAATCTATTTTCAAATTATAGTTCATCATAAAAGCATTACATGTAAAGTGGGAATAGGAGTGAATTAGAAATTTTATGATGGCATTAGGCTTTGAAAAAACATATTTTTTTAAAAATTAAGTATTTATCAGGGCATACAAAAAGTTCACATTTCATCCATTATTATTTAGAAAGCGTTTTTTTTTTTTTTAATGTGCTACTTTTGTAATATAGTTTCCTATATTTAGTATGTCTTACCTGTTTGCACGAATTTAAAAGATAATAACAAAAAAAATTCGAGATATGAATCTATCAGAAAGCTGACAAAAATAAAGATTTTTGTCAAATGGAATTTCGATGGTCAATATTATTTTGTTTTTAAATGTTAGGGGAAAAAAATATTCTTCTTAATTTATTCAATGTAAAATAAATTATGTGGATTTGAAATAAAAAAAACGGGTTTTTAATTATACCTAAAAGTCAAATTGTAATACATTTGAAAAAAATGTTATAGTATTTTGAAATTACAAATAAATATTTCAATCAACTGAATATTGGGAAATACATACATTATTTGCATTCGGTTTCCTAATAAAATAAAAAAATAAAATAAAATATATACATTCTTTTGTAAACAACTCAAGACTTCTTAAAATAGTTATGCCGTTGATGTACGATTTATAAAAATGACCAGTTTTCACAACTTTCTAATTAAGCTTTTTTAATTTTTGTTCTTCATTTTTTTTTTCTTTTTAGCAATGGTAAAAAAAAAAAGTCTTATTATTATGAGTAAGTTTTTTTTCCATTTGCATTTAACATATAACACCATGTTTGCAGTGCTTTTTAATGTTGGAACTTTTTTTTAAATTTGTTTTTTGTTTGTTTAACATTATGGAATCTAATGAGGACGTTTCTGTTAGCGAGATATTAGGCAAACAGTGGTGGCATCATCAGCAAATGTATTGATATGACTGGTGTTACTAGGACAGAAACTTTAAAATATGTTTACTTGAGAGTTAATATAATTGGGAAATTCATTTTTTTACATATTTGAAAATAACTGAATTTTCTGATATCACTGGGCTAACCGCCATTTTGAAAGTAGTTCCTTTCTAGCTGTTGGCAAGAAAAGATGTTTTTTTAAAGGTGATGACTTTTATTATGTGTGATATTGATTTTTAAATTAGTTGTACGTGGTTATCTTTTACTTAAATTAGGATTAACAACCGTCCGTTAATTTACTAACAGGTTTTTATTTACATTTAAAACCATTTGTCTGAAAAACTCCGTAAGAACTACAGAATGAATGTCGTTAACAACATGAGTAATTGTTCAAACATTCTGAGACGAATGAACGGGAAATCCCGTAATGGTCATTATTTCTTGTTTGCTTTACTATTGTGTGATCATAAGTATGAGATAATAAACACTCATGAGAAAGTCCTACTACACAAATCTAAAGACAAATAACATAAGGATTATGTGACATGTCACATCCCTCGCTCGCATGGTCATTATGACAAGGAGCTATAAAGACGTAACGAAGATACATACATTTTTGTAGCTGCCATTGATTTGATTTTTAACTTTAAAATGTGTTCATAAAATGTAAGTCTTGTCTATACAAAAAATGATCAGAGCTAGAATATTTTTAACAAAATTATTTTGTTCACCATTTGTGGAACAACCTGGTAAATAAGGGCAGTGCAAGTGGTCAGAGAGAAACATAAGGGTTGCTTTTGAGACAGACAGACCCAGGAGCCAGACTATCGGGGCGCTGAAATGGGGTGTATTAATTAGTATTATTTTAGGTTTAAATGCGTGAAACTTAAGTGTAATGCCATCATACAATTTATAATTAACCCGTATCACTACATTAAAAGTCATGCTTTTATGATGAAATATAATTTGAAAACAAATTTCAAATGTTTGATACTTAGCAAGAACTTTTTTTAAAAAAAATATGTAAAACGTATTTATATGAATGGAAATATATTTGAATACAATGTTATTAAACGTCTTTAAACTTGCAACGTTGCAAAAAAGAATTCAATAAAAATACAAATATATGTGATCAACGTGAAGTAAGTCTTCGGCTTATAACCAAGAGTTGCAAGTATGATATTTAGATATACAGATCATCAGATATATCGAGCGTGGCAATATATCATACGATAGAATAATTGTAATCGGTTGAAAGTAGTAGTTACTATTATTTTCAAAACTGCTTTAAAAATGAAAAAAAAAATTAGTCATTTAAAAAAAAAAAAATATTTCAGTTTTATTGTTTTCTTGGTGGGAGGATTAGCCTTGCTACTCCCCCCCCCCCCCCACCACGACCCCCGGAGCGATTACTTAATGGAAACCTCTTGAATGTTATTGCAACTCGATATAATGTTTACACTCCAACTAACCAATTTCAGTTTATGTTAAGTAGCAATGAAGTGGCATTAGGGAAAACCCTAAATGAACTACATCACATTGCTTTCAAAAATGATGTTTGTGGTCCCGTACCGGTCACACACTTAGTTCACATGTAATTACACAATCAGTCAACATTTAATTACAGAATCAGTTAACATATAATTACAGAATCAGTTCACATATATTTACACAATTAGATCACATGAAATTACACAATCCTTTAACATGTAATTACACAATTAGTTCGCATGCAATTACATAATCAAGTAAAATGTTATAAAACTTCTCAATGTATATCTAAACAAAAAAATCAAATTTCTGAATATCAACTCAAATAACTAAGAAGTTTCAACTGCTTTGGGAAGTGACAACATTGTTTTTATGACATGTCTTAATTATTATTTTTCGGAATTTGTCTTTAGATGAGTTATAAAATAAGAAACAAAACTTGTATCTGTTTTTATTTAAGTTATACATGGACAGGCAATACTTGTATCTGTCTTTAGTGGAATTATACACAGACAAGCGAAACTTGTACCTGTCTTGGTATTGAACACAGAGATGATCTCTAGTTACCACTTACAACACTACAATCAGACATTTAAAAACATCTTCGTTTACACCAGACACAAGGATGTCACTAAATAAAGTTAGATGTTTTGAGTGGATAATTTATATGTATTTTTTTTACTGTTATAGACAGCTTATAATATTGATAAGTAATGTTTAGACGGTAGTTAGCCGTAATTTTGTGCTTCCAATTTTTAAGTGTGCAAATTTGTGATGTGCAGGTTGCACAAAAAGTCATGCCACGATTTTTACACCATGAAATTATTATCTAAGTCATCATCATCATGTCCCTTAGACTTTTAACCGTTTGGGCGCCACAGATGACATGAAAACTAGCCTTCTCCATTCCTCTCGGTCTTCAGTAATACGCTTAGCATCGCCTAGTTTTAATCCCGTCCACTCTTTGATGTTATCCTCCCATATTTCTATGTGTCTTTTCTTCTTCTCCCTTCTCTAGTTGTGCCCTGCATGTTTTCTTTGGCGAGCCCTTTTGCGCTTTTTTACAGACAACAGGAGGTCATCGTACCGCCCAAATGCTTGATGAATCCTTTCTTTCACATGTTCATTGGTGATATTATGGTCTCTATAGCAGATGCCAAGAATGCCTCTGAAACATCTCATCTCCATTGCATTTATTTTCCTTGAAAGTTCTGTTGTTAGTGTCTAGGGATACAAGAAAATGGAGAGGACTAATGAGCGCATCAGCCTGATTTTGGTGCTGGGGGCTATATTTTTGTGGTTCTTTATTTTCTTGAGCCTCTTTAGTGCTGTTGTGGTCAGTGCAATCCTGGTCATCCATTCAAGCTTGGAGCCTTCTTCCGAGACTATTGTTCTTGAGGTACTTGATGCTCTAATCTTTCCTCCCCAACCTTAATTTCATTATCGAAGCAAGAGGTACTATTCGTCATCATTGTTGTCTTTTCTGCACTGATTTGGATGCCAAAGGACGATGAAGTCTTGTCGAGACACTTTACTAGGTTGTCTAGCTCTTCTTCGCTTTCAGCCATTCCGTCTAGGTCAGCCAACAAGCGTAGGTTGGTGATAGTTCTGCCACCAATGCTGAATGTCCCTACAGGCGTTTCCAGTGCATCTGGCATACTTATCTCTAAGAAGATGTTGAACAGGGTGGGGGAGAGAAAGCAGCCTTGTCGTACTCAGTGTGTGGTCTTGAACCATTATCCAATGTTATTGATGGATAAAACTGCACTGGTGGCTTTGTCAAATACTCCCTCTAATGTATTTTCACCCCTCCTTCTTACCTTTCTAAACTTGCTTCTAAAAAAACAATTTCATAAAATACTTTCATTTACGAAAACTTGACAAAAACTAAACAAATAAATAAATACCTATATATTAAAAGTAAACCCCCCATACCGAAAATTGTTAAATTAAATAATTTTATTAAATAATCAAGTATCAAATGTTTGAAAAGTTGTACAACATATCAAATGTAATCATAGATTAATTGATACAATACATTTTTAAGATAACATATTTAAACGTTTCTATTAACACATACAAAACACATTAGTGGAATAATTGATTTTAAATGATAAATTACTGAGCAGCTTACATTAATGAAACTTTACTTTCAGTCATAGAGCAGTAAAAAAAATATTTGTCTCCTGTAACAAAGGGTCTCTTGTGTTCTTGTGTAAACATGCACACATTTATTACTATGTGTTGTTTATTCAAAGGTCAAATGTTCTAATTTATGTCATTATTTCACAACATAACACACAGGTAAGTATTCTTAGATTTAGATAACATAACACAGAGGTACGAATTATTATACTAAGTTAAACTTTTTTGAAAAAATGAACTTATTTGTACAACTAAATATGGACTCAATAATTTCTTTTATATTTTAAGTATTTTAAAGGTTTTAAATGCATTTTGAAATTTTGTGTTTTCTTTTTTAGAATTTAACGTGTTGTATATATTGTTTGGTCTGTTGTATTTATTGTGTTGTTTGTTGTATTTATTGTGTGGTTTGTTGTATTTACTTTTTGTTCAGTATTGTTCATATTAATATTAGTACATATTAATTGACTTTGATGTCACATGCTTCACTATTAAAATAATACAAAGTGTTCTTCCGACATACTTTTTATTATGGATATATTTTATCATAGATATCTTCATACATTTTTATAATTCACTTTTAACATAGATATCTATATAAATAGTTATAATGTTTCAATTCACAAAAGGTGAAATTTAAAACAGTAATTAAACACTATAAATTCATTGACGCACTCGCGTAGGATAAACATATCACTGAAAACTTTACATATGTCCACTATTATTTTGGGGATTTTTAAAAAAAATAATTGTTAATTGATTTTTTTTATGATTATATTTATATATATATATAGAGAGAGATTATATATATTTATGCTGTGAAGAAAAAATGAAATTTGAAAATACTATATGTGTAGACTATGACAAACAAAGAAGACAAGATTTTTATTGTCAATGGAAAAAGTCATCATAAATAAATACTTTAAAAAAAAGTTAATATCAGTAAAATTTTCAAATATTATTGTATCCTCCTTTTAAGATTAGAAAATATATGTTTGTCTTGCTAAATATAAATTTAAATTTACAAGTGCATGATTAAATAACGTTGATTAGAACCACTAAATAAATGTTGAATGAATACATTCTCTATTGACTTCATGCCATGCTTAAAGTATATCTGTTTCACTAAAAAAAATAATCATTGCATTTTGTGAAAGGCCATAATACTCATAATGATGTAACACTTAAACAGAATAATATTAGATGAAGTAAAAAAGTATGTTTATTATAGTATATATAAATAGAGAGTATACAAATTATAATTAATATAGTACATATATTTAGAGACATTATAAAAATTATATTTACCATAGCAATTATATATATAGAGAGAGAGTATACAATTTATAATAACTAAATTAAACATTATATAGAGAGTATAAAATTTACAATTACTATAGTATAGAATGTACATATATATACTGAGAGATTATACAATTTTAATTAATATAGTATATATATATGTATATATATAGAGAGAGTATAACAATTTCTTGCAATCAATAATTATATTTGTTTGCCAATAATGTATACAAAAATATTCTTCTATATTTCATATTCAGTTATATGGTGTCAAGTATGTATATAAAGCTATTCCTTCACCAAAAGTCTCTAAAACTTTTTTCCAATAGTTGAACAGCATGCACAAAGTTTAATTGAGGAATTTATTAACAAACGGACCATGAATTATATTAAAGTTACCTGATTGTCTGTCACAGTAGTATGACTTTTTTGGTGAATTAACAGGATTGCCTGTTACAGTAATATGACTTTTAGTGAAGTAATTGTATTGTCAGTCACATTATTATGACTTTTAGTGAAGATACCTGGTTATATGTCATAGTATTATGACTTTTAGTGAAGTAACAGGATTGTATGACATAGTATTTTGACTTTTAGTGAAGTAACAGGATTGAATGACATATTATTATGACTTTTTAGTGAAGTTAAAGGATTAATATATTGTTGTCACGGTGTTAGGCTAATTCTTCTAGTATAACTTTCTATACAAGTTTGTGTTTATTAAAGATTGATTAGCAAAAATTACATGTCATTATTTGGGAATAGTGACAATAGTTTATCTAAATAAACAAAAATTTGATACTTTAAGATAAGTAATAAAAAAAAATGATAATGTCTAGCACATATCTAAATATTTATAACCATCTATATGCTTATATTACACTATACTTGAATGTAGAGTTAATAAGATGTTTATATATGTATTTATATGTCTAGGTACATTATACTTGAATGTAGAGTGTGTACCATTTATATTTAGGTAATGATATGTCTATGTACATGATACTTAAATGTAGAGTTACTACGATGTATCTTTAGGTAATTATATTTCAATGTACATGCTACTTGAATGTAGAGTTAAAATTACTAAGATGTATTGTAGGTATTTAAATGTATATGTACATGATACTTGATGCTACTCTATGTAAAGAACACTTGATAGTAGACTATGAAACACTTGCTAGTTCAGCCTGTAATGTTTGTTTATTCATGGGCAATGGTACATGGAGATCGACTCGAGTAGTGGTTGTCTGCCAAGGTCGACTCGAGTAGTGGTTGTCTGCCAAGGTCGACTCGAGTAGTGGGGGATCTGCCAAGGTCGACTCGAGTAGTGGTTGTCTGCCAAGGTCGACTCGAGTAGTGGTTGTCTGCCAAGGGAGGGACATTGTTCTTTTAATGTTAGAGCAGCGTTTTCTGACAACTGAAGCTTTTTATTATCTTTGTTGTTATGGAAGAGGTGTGGAAAGTTTTTGACACACCCCGGTTAGCACTAATGCTATCTACGCCTCTTGTAATGTGATATGTGACTACACATGCACCCCAGTTAGCTATAATCCTAACTACAGCTCTTGTAATGTGATATGTGATTACACCTGCACCCCAGTTAGCTATAATCCTAGCTACAGCTCTTGTAATGTGATATGTGATTACACCTGCCCCCCAGTTAGCTATAATCCTAGCTACAGCTCTTGTAATGTGATATGTGATTACACCTGCACCCAAGTTAGCAATAATCCTAGATATGACTCTTGTAATGTGATCTGTGGTTACACATGCACCTCAGTTAGCAGTAATCCTAGCTAAGTATCTTGTAATGTGATATGTGATTACACCTGCCCCCCAGTTAGCTATAATCCTAGCTACAGCTCTTGTAATGTGATATGTGATTACACCTGCACCCCAGTTAGCTATAACCCTAGCTACAGCTCTTATAATGTGATATGTGATTACACCTGCACCCAAGTTAGCAATAATCGTAGATATGCCTCTTGTAATGTGATCTGTGGTTGCACATGCACATCAGTTAGCAATAATCCTAGCCATGCCTCTTATACTAAGATATGTGGTGAATTAAGGAGCCACTAGTGTAGTGTACAATTGATTTAAAAACAGGACATCCTAATGATGCACTAATCTATTTATAACTTTCAAAAAGTTATTGATTTGATTTATTTTGTATTTTCTGTGTCAGATGACGTCAAGAACATTTACAAATGAGAAAAAAATATCCTAACTTATGTCATGATGTAGCCGCCATGTTGTTAACTAACTTTGTACTGAAAAGTATTCTTGCAGATAGTGAGAAAATTGTAAAGAAAATATCTAACTTTATTTTTAGATAATTTAAATTTCATTTGTCTTTACTTTCACTATAACATGAGTTGATGTCAGGAATGAATCAGAGTTATCTAACTTAAGACAGGATAAAAGAAACATTATTTAATTTGTACATCAACTTGTCATTAGTACATACTGTGGGAACAATAATGTGATTACTTTGTACATACTGTTTGGCGTTGTGCGAACAATAATTTGTCACTTACCCAATCAAACCATGTTTGTTGTTGCTACCAAGTTATTTCACAATGACTTGTGAAGCAGTGTTGTAGAGCAGTGGTCAGCAACCTGGGGTAAATTATCCCCAAATGGGATGAACTGGAAATATCTGGGATAAGAGGGGACTACATTTGACCTGTGCTATAGACAAACTTACTAAATAACTTTTGGTTGCTAGGGACACTGTATTTGATCTGTGTAATAGTAAAACTAACCCAATAAAGTGTTGCTACTAGTGGAACTATGTCCGATCTGTGTAATAGACAAACCCACTCTATAAACCATGGCTGCTAGTTGCACTACATCTCATCTGTGTACTAGACAAATTCACTCAATAAATTGTAGTAACTAGTGGCACTACATCTCATCTGTGTACTATAAAAATTCACTCAATAAATTGTAGTGACTAGTGGCACAGCAACAAACATAAGCTCATGTCACGTATATGTTATATTTTCCCATGTCCTTTTACACTCAGTGGCTAACAATATCTAGGACTCATTAGACAAGTTTGGTGACCAAAAAAATCAAAGACGCATATGTCAAGTTTGATTACCAACTAAATCAATGACTCGTATGAAAAGTTTGATGACCAACAATATCATCTACTCCTGGGTTAATTTGATTACCAACAGTTAAGGACACATTTGTCTAATGACAAACAATCTCTAAGACTATTTGGGTTGGTTTGAACAGCATCAATATTTTGGATTCATTGTTTCAACTAATCAATTTTGGGGTTTGAGAGTGGTACGGGACATGATAAAAATGGATTTGGGATGACTTTGTGATTGTGACGTTGTTGTGTACTTTTTGAAATCATGTTGTTCCTATAAGTGTGTTGGATTTTATTTTGAATGCATTGAAATCATTAAATGTCTTGTGATCAAGTTTTATGCCTTATACATTTTTGGAGATGACTTTATGAACTATTTAAAAATAAATCAATGTTGTGCCGTTTTGATTGTGTCACTTAAACCTTAGACAGCGCGCGAGAACATGATCGTTATTGTAGCATTAAGAACCAGCTTTTAACACCTGCCAGTACTTGTAGATGTTGTAGTCAGTACATTTTATTAACTTGTGATGTGTTCATCTTTGACAGAATCGAATACAACATCCACGACGTCACTTGTAACATAAACTGAAACAATGTTGGTGAGTATTCTAGTTTTGGTTACATTAAAATGCATGTTATTATTCTA
Source organism: Omphiscola glabra (assembly GCA_964017045.1). Lineage (NCBI taxonomy): Eukaryota > Metazoa > Mollusca > Gastropoda > Lymnaeidae > Omphiscola > Omphiscola glabra. Next base: position 1,336,343 of record OZ024806.1, on the reverse strand, counting down.
GTGTTTGTTAAATTTTCAATAGATAAAACTATTCTAATTTTGGTTACATTTACAAAAGATTTAAGTTTTCTAGAGTAATGTAACATTTACAAAAATTTAAGTATTTCTAAACATTGTTAATTATTACATTTAACCTGACTTGGTTGTTTAGATTTTATTAGTTAAGTTAGGTATGTGAAATGTATCAATTAAACTGTTTATGACAATTAACACATAACAAATTCTTATTGCATTTTTTAAATTAATTTTTACGTATTAGATTTAAATAGTATACTGGCAAATATGATGTTAAATAATTGCTGAAAGAACAACACTATATATTGTATGACATTGGCAGTAAGAACAACACCATATATTGTATAATGTTTGTTTTGAAGTTGTCAGTACCTAGCCCAACACATAACATCTTTTATTTTTTATATGCTAAAATATAATTCTGTCACAGTATTAGCAAAAAGAGATTTTCATTTAAATCAAGACATTTATTTAAGTGTCCTGATTTACATTTCAACAAGTTATGAATGACATTAGGTAAATTTAAAAACATTATTACATTTTCTATAACTAGCCTCATTTCTTTTAGTACTGACAATGATGATGATATAGACGATTCGTTAGTCTTTAAATATTGCTCATCAATCAAAATTAAAGAATTAGTCATAAAGTGAAGATGACAATAATAAAAGTTGATATTATGGGGAAGTCAGTTTAGTTCAACATTTCAATAATAGGGCTAACAGTAAACTTATCAATGTTCATTAAGATATTAAATGTGAACACATTGTTGTATATGATTAACAACAACTTGAAAATCCTAATGAATTTAGTTTATAACATACATAAAATATAGAGTTAAATTCTAAGTGTGTGTAATTAAGGGGAGTTATTTCCACAGTGTGGTAGATCACATTTATAGTTACATTCACAGTGTGGTAGATCACATTTATAGTTACATTCACAGTGTGGTAGATCACATTTATAGTTACATTCACAGTGTGGTAGATCACATTTATAGTTACATTCACAGTGTGGTAGATCACATTTATAGTTACATTCACAGTGTGGTAGATCACATTTATAGTTACATTCACAGTGTGGTAGATCACATTTATAGTTACATTCACAGAATGTATAACAATTTTTTTACATATTTTCACAATTTAATAATTCTCATTTAAATTTAGTTTTACAGAGTGTGTGATTATGTACATATTGTCCATACAGAGTGTGTGATTATGTACATATTGTCCATACAGAGTGTGTGATTATGTACATATTGACCATACAGAGTGTGTGATTATGTACATATTGTCCATACAGAGTGTGTGATTATGTACATATTGTCCATACAGAGTGTGTGATTATGTACATATTGTCCATACAGAGTGTGTGATTATGTACATATTGTCCATATTGTGGTAGTTAACGTTAGACATTTTCTAAGTGTCTTATGTGTTTATATACATTTTGTTTTGAATTTGTGAATATTGTGGTAGTTAAAATATTTAGTTAAAATAAATAGAAACATTCTTTATGCCTCTTTGTGTTTATGAGATTGATTGTCATTATTATGGTAAATCCCAATAGTAATTAAATAAATAAACTTACTAAGAATATGTATATGTTATGAACATAAGTGTTCATATTTTTGTTGATCACATTCATGTATTGGTTCAAATGATGATGTCATCATATTATGTGTACATGATGTCATCATTATATGTGTATATGATCTTTGAAAGGAAAAAAATACTTAATTATGTTGCAGGTCAAATAAAATTTAATAACAACTTTCTAAAAATAACAATGCTTATCAAATAAAAATGTATTTATAAAATGTCAGGCATTTTATAAATATTAATTATTACACTGTTAATTCTAAACTATGGTGAAAAATTAATGATTAATAAACTCAAATAAATCAATTGTTTTGTAGGTGTTGCTGTTATATGTTGTAAGTTGTAGAAGTAGTTATCTGTTAAAACAAAGGAGTGTCAATAAAATATAATAAAATACTAATTCATTGATTATATTCAGTGGCGTAACAACGGCTTGGCATTTGGGCAGTTGGCAAGGGCGCCAGCATGCGCCAGTTCAAAAGGGCACCGCTAAATCTCGAATTTTTAAATTGTTATTTTAATATCAAGGGCGCCAAAATAAATTAGCCAAGGGCGTCAAAAACCCAGTTACACCCCTGATTATATTAACCCTCACTGGGATATAAAATAGATGTCTAACACTAATATATTGACAATAACACCATCAGCTAGGTAAACAATTCAATGATATAACACATACAAAAAGAAAAAAAAGGATCTAAAATTATTGCATAGACCTAAATTATATTGAATATATTGACAATATCATTACCTAAATAAATTAGTAATCTAACTAATTTTATTACTAAAAAAAATAATGATCTTAAAGTTAGTATAAACTAAATAACTTAGTGATTTAAAAGTTATTATTACCTACATAAGTTAGTAATCTAAAATTAATGAATGTTTCTAAATTAGACTGAATATATCCCCAAGATTAGTTTATGAATAAGGCTAGTGATTAGAATATTAGCTAAACAATATATTTTCACTTGACATACGAACAACAAGAAATAGTAAAGTAATATATTAATATGTGATTACATTCTAGAACGCTCATAGTAATTATATATATAGGCCTATAGTCATGTTTGGCCAGCGGATGATATGGATAGAGTGGTACATTATACTCTAGTACCCTCATACTCATACTCAATACATATGGTCATGTTTGGTCAGCCGATGATATGGTTAGAGTGGTACGTTAAACTATAGTACACTTATAGTCAATACATATGGTCGTGTTTGGCCAGCCAATGATAATGATAAAAAAGAACATAACTCTCTAGTATTAAAATTGTGAAGTTGTTATTAAAAATTAAAAAGGTATTTTTTATTTTATTTGTTTTCTTCTGTCCGGTTTTACTTGTATATTTTTTTGACTGTCTGGTTCATTAGATTATTTAAATTTACGATTACTAAATCAGTTTTATCTCTCTATTTACTTTTCTTCTTTGTATAATTTATGATATAATAGTTTTATAACAATAGTCATTCAAAACAATTTCAAAGTTAGTTTTCTGATTATATAAGAATATATATACTTTAAACATTATTTTTTTTATATTTAAAATTTATTTTTAAAAAAGTACTCATACTTAAATTTCTAATGATCGAAATGGCCCATTGAGCCAAGAAGATAATAGTTGCAGACGACTAGTGATTTCAAAGCCCATTCCATCATTCCGAGAGATATTCACTCACATGCATGTTACAAACAAATGTTTGAATATATCTATTACTAGTTTTATTTCAATTTAACAAGCTGATCACATGACCAACTTTGATAACAAATAAAGACATTTAGTAAATAATGTTTGAAAATGCGGTACCCATAAGCTTAAAATTAAACCAACATAATTCGACTGAGGTGTTTGGTAAAATTAGTTTTTTCAGCACAATGGCAGATGTAACTTTTCATATTCAAGTGTTGAAATATAGCACCAATGGAATATACAAGTTCTTAATAAGAAAGTAGATTACACAGATTTTATTTTGAATAAACAAAATGTGTATTTTTTTCTAATTATTTCTCAATTTTTCTATTTTCAGAAAGCTCAAAGTAAATCAGGGATCCTAACAGAAAAGCTTAAATTTAAACCAATAAATGGTAAAATGTTAATCAATTACAGAGATTGAATAACTATGGACTTTGAGAGAGAAAGATCGTGAATAGATTAGTGTGGAGATGTAGCAAGATGTGGCTAAACTTGTTTAGTATCAAGGAGAGAAAGTGATATTATAAAGAAAGTTTAAAAAGGATTAGAAAAGTTTTGCATATTCTTAGACTAAAACTCAAAGATATAGAAAGTTATAAAGTTTATGTAACAGGGATTGTGAGAAACAGAAACAATATAATGGGAGTAATCAAGATAAATATAACATTGGTGAAAAAAAATTTAAAAAGTGAGAGACAAAGAGTATAAGAAAAAGATGTGTTTTTGAAAGAGGTTATACATTATATATGTATTACCTATTCTTATCAGAGCATGGCAAAGATGACTTTCAAGAAGAAGATGGCAGTCCAAAAGAAGATGGCACAGATGACATTCCAAAAGAAGATGTCACAGATGGCAGTCCAAAAGAAGATGTCACAGATGGCAGTCCAAAAGAAGATGGTCCATATGACAGTTGCAACAAGAAAACTGAAGCAAGTCTTTTCTATGGTAATTATTTGTTGATATACTTCTTATGGCTCTCCAAACATACAAAAGTTCAATTTAAATCATTATTAATATTGATGTTTAAAATACAATACTATATTTCTTCCGTTACAAAAGAGATATAAGAAGAGAGAAAGTTGTAACACATGGATTACAATGTACTTTCTTTGATGACCTTGTCAGGTACACATGAAACCCAGGTGTCAGAAGGTGGAGAAGCAGATCTACACAAACATCTTTTTGGATGTAAGAAGAATCCAGGTCACACAGAGTTTATACCTGTCAACGATTTTAACATCAATCACCTGCCTGAAGGTCACCATGACAAAGAACTAGTTGAGTTCATCAAAGCTACAGCTGACCTCACAGTAAGAGTTGCTGTTAAAATGACCAGTAGAAATAGACCAGAGTTTTGGCCAAACAGCAATCAACCATATCCATTTTATGACGAGAGAGGAAGTGAGGTCATGACAACAGGGACTGGGATTGTGTGGAATGTAGACAAATATTACAAGAAGGGAACTTGTCCATGTCACAAGTGTCAACACTCGGACACACCCAGCAAAGTGTGGGGGGAGGTATGGATGTACACGGCCAGGCACGTGGTGTTTGATGACCTTGAGGCGAGACACACCACGTGTAGATTGTTCTTTGATAGACAAGATAGCAAACTGGTCACTCTTGATGGCTGGACGGTGGTGCTGGCAAACATTGAGGAAGACAGGTGTTGGTTGAAATGTGTGACATGTGACGTAGATTTACTGGATAAACTGGACAAAATGTGGTGGCACTGGCGTGATCTATGGGAGAAAGTAAATGACAAATACAAGAGTTCTAGAGATGAGGTCAAGTTGACATTCATAGTATCACATCCACATGGATGTCCTAAACAGATATCTGTAGGACATTGGATAAACAGGTGCATGGTGGATAAGTTTAGGTCCAAGTACACGTACACAACATGTACATGTAAAGGCAGTAGTGGGGCTTATGTCTACCCACTGGGGTATGATGATGGCTGGTTGGATTATGTCCTTCATGTCCACAATGGGGTTAACTCTGAAGGAAACAATTTTAGTGGCACTGGTCGGGGTAATCCCTAATATCGATAATGTAAAAAAATGTTTTTATAATTCAACTATTTTATACAAAGTTGTATCAACTGTTTATTGTTGTAATAGACAACAACCTCTACCACGCCCCATGTACACCCTAAACACCACATCACATGAACACCCCCACCTCCAGTATCAGCACCCCCACCTCCAGTATCGGCGCCCCCACCTCTAACAATCCCTCCCATGTACTTATAACATATTAATATTTTGTTTATTTTCAAGACTATTCTTTTGATGACATTTTGACATTCTTGTATTTGAACTTATCTTTGAACCTTTGATCCAATAAACGTATAAAATACGTTGTATTTAAAACTGTTTCTTCTATTGTATACCATTTTAAAATAGTTTTGTCAACTTTGATTAGATCAAATAAACATGTAGAAATAAAATTGATTTGATTTGGTTTATTTATTGTATGTTTGCTGTTTATGTTGAATGGAAGTAACATGGACATACACGGACATGGTGGGTGATGTGGTGACATGTGGGTAAACATGTGTGGTGGGTGATGTGGCACAATGTGGGTAAACCTGTGTGGTGGGTGATGTAGACACAGGTGTGGTGGCTGATATGGCAAGATGTGGGTAAACATGTGTAGTGGCTAATATGGCAAGATGTGGGTAAACCTGTGTGGTGGTAATGTCATGACATGTGGGTAAACATGTGTGTTGGGTAGTATGGTGACATGTGGGTAAACCTGTGTGTTTGGTAATGTGGTGACATGTGGGTAAATCTGTGTTTTGGGTAATGTGGTGACATGGCAAGATGTGGGTAAACCTGTGTGGTGGGTAATGTGATGACATGTGGGTAAACATGTGTGTTTGGTAATATGGTGACATGTGGGTAAACCTGTGTAGTGGGTGATGTGGTGACATGTGGGTAAACCTGTGTGGTGGGTGATGTGGTGACATGTGGGTAAACATGTGTGGTGGGTGATATGGCAAGATGTGGGTGAACGTGTGTGGTGGCTGATGTGGTGACATGTGGGTAAACCTGTGTAGTGGTTGATGTTGTGACATGTGGGTAAACATGTGTGGTGAGTGATGTGGTCACATGTGATAAATCTGTGTGTAGCTGTTGTGATAACATGTTGATAAATATGTGTAGTATTTTCTGTGGTCAAATTTACGTAAACCTGTGTAGTGGATTATGTGGTAACTTGTAGGTAAACCTGTGTGATGGCAAGATGTAGGTAAACATGTGTGGTGGCAATATGTGGGGCTAACCTTGCATCGTTGAAGTCTGCATTGTTGACGGCTCCGGTCAAGTGCAATTATAATCTGTACAACCGTCTTGATAATCATGTTTCAAGCTGCTGTTCTCATCGCTCAGCCGGTGAAAATTCGAAAGACCATCAAAGAAGAGCTCGGCTGTGGCGCAGTCATCACTAGCTTCAATAATGAACCCAACTTTCTCAAAGTATTAGAAATATAATCTATGAATGACACAAAAGTTACGAGGAACAGTCCGACCGGCTTCATCCTGCAGTACAATATTATTGCCTTTGTTAACCCTTACAGTAAATACTTCACAGTGAATAAAGTCACCGGTGTTGTCAGCATTCTGGAGAACTTCGACAGGGAGATCGTGTGCAGTTTTCTGGACTGTCAGCTTGATTTTGAAGTTGCGACGAAGTCGTTGTACACTGGGTTCTTCTCACTGGTAGATATTACGATAGTTGTTACGGATATTAGAGATAACCCTCATGAGTTAACACAGGCGCAGTTTAAGCTTAACATGCCAGAAAACATTGAGGTCGATCGCTTATTTCAGCTGCCCACAACGTTTGACCGGGACACGGGTTCTTGTAATGGTGTCGCTGAATGTGTTTGGATGGGACATGGGTCCGGGGAATAGTGTCACTGAATGTGTTTGACCGGGACAAGGGTCCGGGGAATAGTGTCATTGAATATGTCTGACTGGGACACGAGTTCGGGAAATGGTGTCACTGAAAGTGTTTGACCGGGACACGGGTCCGGGGAATGGTGTCACTGAATGTGTTTGACCGGGTCAAGGGTCCGGGGAATGGTGTCTCTGAATGTGTTATACTGAACGGAGAACCGTTTTTAAAGATAAGGACGACAGATACCATCCCTAACAGAACAGATGTGAATCTCCACGTGGTGTCAACAGGGAGCTATCACCCACTTACAAAAGCTAGGAGACCAAATGGGCCCACCCTTCCTTGACCAATATTGTTGATACTGCCCCTATTGATTTATATAATTAATTTTAAATTTACATATTAAACGTTTTTTCAACAACTTAACGGAATAAAATAAACTAGCAAAATTATTGCTTTAAAGGGGTCAAAGTCATTATTTATTTTTGTTATTGTCTTAGGGCTCAAAGATAATAAGGATTTAGTCTAGGGTTCTCAAACTCAAGAGATGCAGGGTTCTCAAACTCATTAGTTCCAGGGTTCTCAAACTCAAAAGATCCAGTGGCCGCAGGAGGTCAAGTCTGGTTGAGACATCTAGTATTAAAGAAAAATAGAGATTACAAATTCAATTAAGTACAACCGTTTCAATGTACTCAATCTTTAATTACAAATTCAATTAAGTACACAAGTTTCAATGTCATCAATCTTTAATTACAAATTCAATTAAGTACACAAGTTTCAATGTCATCAATCTTTAATTACAAATTCAATTAAGTACAACCGTTTCAATGTCATCAATCTTTAATTACAAATTCAATTAAGTACAACCGTTTCAATGTCATCAATCTTTAATTACAAATTCAATTAAGTACAACCGTTTCAATGTCATCAATCTTTAATTACAAATTCAATTAAGTACAACCGTTTCAGTGTGCTCAATCTTGAATAATATCAAATAATAACATTAAGGGTTTTCAAAAACCAGCCTTCACTTTATTCCTCCAACTCCTTGTTGCCACAAACGTGGCTGCTCTTCTTCTTACACAGCTGAGTAACATTTCGCTTGAGTGGGGACGCTACTGAGACCCTCAGTATATCTTGAAGATGTCCATCAATGAGTTTGGCCCTGATCTATAACTTGTTAAAATTCATTTTCGAAAATAGCTTTTCATACATAGGTACTCTTAAAAAGGCACAAAAACCTGGAAAGATCAGGGAAGGAGGAGGGCAATTCTCTCACATTTTCCATGCTGGTCTGTTTTTCTATTCACCTCCCTGAACGTGCACTGAAGCTTAATAATCTCCATTATAGCTTAAAAAAGGGTTGGGTGGTGTTGCATCTTCCACAAGAAAGGAGAAAGGATCCACAAAAAAGTGAAAATTGGCTCTGCATGTTTTAAAGTCATCAAATTCTTCCTGTAGATTTGCAATGGCTTCAGTAGTTACAACTGAATGAGGTACTTTGCATGTCGTGAAATTGCAGAGGTTCTCTAATAACTATAAAACAAGTTTTATTCAGAATGCCCTGACGTTCTCATAGGAAATACTGACAAGCTGCCTCTTGCCTTGTAACTTCTTGTTGAGTACATTTAGTTCATGTGTAATGTCAACAAGAAAAGCCGAGCCAATGAGACATTTGGGATGACTTAATACAGGCACAACCACCCCATCCTACACCAAGAAGATTCTTAAGGCTAAAACGTGTTCAAACAGAAAGCATGTTGAGACAATATTTGTGTATTATTGATGCGAAGGAAGATGCCGTTGAAGGGAGAATGAATATCCAATGTTGATTATTAAAACATAAAATATGCCTATTTGATTAGCCCTATTTAGAAAGTTAACAAGCTCAAATACTAGCGGCAATTTGTATAGACATTCGTTGATACCGTGTCAGATTGCTACCATTCAACACAATTGTGGTTACCCACTAACTGAATTTTTAAACGTGGGGCGCATTAACACTGAACTTTGTTATAAAGTAGTGGGCCGCAAAAGGGCGTCGTGCGAGCCGCAAATGACCCGAGGGCCGTGAGTTTGAGACCCCTTAGAGTTTGAGACCCTTGATTTATTCGATCTAAGCAATATTGTTAGTCTGGGGCATTTTGATACAAGGTATCCTCAGAATACGAGCTTAGTCAGTTCTGGAACTCCGTTCATAAACAGAAAGATTTACCAACCAAAATAAATGTTCCATTGAAATAAAATTCAATTCATCTGTTCTTTCTTGGAAATGTTGTATATTTAAATTTTTAAGTGTTTTTATGTAAATAATACGTTTGAAATGTGTGACTTGTCTCCATACAGATGCTTTTTATGTATCCACATAATAAGAGTTACCTCCTCTTGAACAATATGGATACATCATCGATGAGTGATACAGTTGTGTAACCTTGACCTCGGCTATTAACACAATCACTTATTTAGCCACATCAGCTATTAACAAAATCACTTATTTAGCCACATTAGCTGTAAACACAATCACTTCCTTGGTCACACAGCCAGTAACACACTCACTTCCTTGGTCACACAGACAGTAACACACTCACTTCCTTGGTCACACAGCCAGTAACACACTCACTTCCTTAGTCACACAGCCAGTAACACACTCACTTCCTTGGTCACACAGCCAGTAACACACTCACTTCCTTGGTCACACAGCCAGTAACACACTCACTTCCTTGGTCACACAGACAGTAACACACTCACTTCCTTGGTCACACAGCCAGTAACACACTCACTTCCTTAGTCACACAGCCAGTAACACACTCACTTCCTTGGTCACACAGCCAGTAACACACTCACTTCCTTGGTCACACAGCCAGTAACACACTCACTTCCTTGGTCACACAGACAGTAACACACTCACTTCCTTGGTCACACAGCCAGTAACACACTCACTTCCTTGGTCACACAGACAGTAACACACTCACTTCCTTGGTCACACAGCCAGTAACACACTCACTTCCTTAGTCACATCAGAGAGTAACACAATCACTTCCTTAGCCACATCAGTCAGTAACACAATCATGCTTTAGTCACATCAGCCAATAACACAATCACTTCCTTAGCCGTACTAGCTGTCAACACAATCACTTCCTTAGCCACATCAGCAATCAACACAATCACTTCCTTAGCCACATCAGCAATCAACACAATCACTTCCTTAGCCACATCAGCAGTCAACACAATCACTTCCTTAGCCACATCAGCAGTCAACACAATCACTTCCTTAGCCACATCAGCAGTCAACACAATCACTTCCTTAGCCACATCAGCAGTCAAAACTATCACTTCCTTAGCCACATCCACCACATTTTTTGACTCTTTGTCTTTATAACTGTACCCATTATCAACTTCGCAATATTGTACAGCTTTTTCATGTCTGAAACACAATAACAATTTTAATTATTACATTCTGTGGTCTCTCTAAATTGTAAAAAAAAAATTAAACAAATTAAAGTATAAATAATTTAGTAAAATGAATTATTTTTTTTTTACATATTCTATTTGGTGCTAAAGATTTGGGGAGAGCGGGATAGCGTCACTGTCTGGAACACTTACAGTGGAAGTGGATATCTCTGATATGACTTCCCAGTACTTGAGCAGTCCCTCTACTTGATATGAATGACAATTTCCCAGTACTTGAGCAGTCTCTCTACTTGATATGAATGACAACTTCCCAGTACTTGAGCAGTCCCTCTACTTGGTATGAATGACAACTTCCCAGTACTTGAGCAGTCCCTCTACTTGGTATGAATGACAACTTCCCAGTACTTGAGCAGTCCCTCTACTTGGTATGAATGACAACTTCCCAGTACTTGAGCAGTCCCTCTACTTGGTATGAATGACAACTTCCCAGTACTTGAGCAGTCTCTCTGCTTGATATGAATGACAACTTCCCAGTACTTGAGCAGTCCCTCTACTTGATACGAATGACAACTTCCCAGTACTTGAGCAGTCCCTCTACTTGATATGAATGACAACTTCCCAGTACTTGAGCAGTCTCTCTACTTGCAGAAAAGACCAGAGCATACTAGAAGGGATCATATCCTTTTAAAGGTATTTACAAATTTAAATGTACACTTCAGATTCAGATTGACAAATTCTAGATTTGTTTCACAAAATATTCCAACCTCTTTTTGTATTTGAATGATCACAGTGATCAGTGCATGCTGGGTAACACTAAAAGTGATCAGTGCATGCTCGATAACAATAAAAGTGATCAGTGCATGCTGGGAAACACTAAAAGTGATCAGTGCATGCTGGGTAACCCTAAAAGTGATCAGTGCATGCTGGGAAACACTAAAAGTGATCAGTGCATGCTGGGTAACACTAAAAGTGATCAGTGCATGCTGGGTTACACTGAAAGTGATCAGTGCATGCTGGGTAACACTACCCTAAACTACACATTTTATTGATGAAGTTGTGTTGTAATTTTAAACTAAGGTATGAATCTGACGTCACAATCATTGTTTCACTACGAATTTTTTTTTTTAATTGTGCTCATTAAAAAAAAAACAGGCCCTCATTCAAGTTATCAAATTCAATTAAAATAATTTATTTTCATACATGTTAGACATGCAATATAATAATGAAAGAACAAAATCTTTTGAACTCATAGTTTATGTTTGTACTTGCTACAATGTGGTAATGTTTTTTAAATCAAGACTTTATGTACAAGGTGATAGCTACAGATGCAGACACTGGCTCAAATGGGAAGCTGACCTACACCTTCTTAACACTCCGACCACAAGATGACCTCTCTTTCCTTAGGATAAATCCCTCAACTTGTGATCTATCTGACTCAGTCCATAGATATTTTCACTGGTGACATCTACCTGACCAAATATACTGACTCCAGATCAGGACAAACATTGAACTGACCACTGAAGCCAGTGACAAGAGGCATCCTCCAAAAACATCCAGGACAACAGTTTGATCTGTTTAATTAACTTAAAATCCCCAGGAATAATTTTGTTAGACACATTCTTTAATGCAAAAATATAAGATATATTAGTCATTTTTTAAAAAACTTTTTTATCAGTTAAGAAAGCTCTTAAGAAAAAAAATGCATGTTGATTTCAATAAGACTAATTCAGAAAAGAATTATGACAGGTAATAAAATGCAGTTTGTGTTTTATTATCTCGTGACATCTTTTAAATAGACCGGAACTAGGGAACTGAACCGCTACACATACCAAACACACTGATCTCGAACCAAACACACTGATCTCAAACCAAACACTGATCTTAAACCAAACACACTGATCTTAAACCAAACACACTGATCTTAAAACAAATACACTGATCTCAAACCAATTACACTGATCTCAAACCAAACACACTGATCTCAAACCAAACAAACATATCTCAAACCAAACACACTGATCTTAAGCCAAACACACTGATCTTAAACCAAACACACTGATCTTAAAACAAATACACTGATCTCAAACCAATTACACTGATCTCAAATCAAACACACTGATCTTAAACCAAACACAGCTATCTCAAACCAAACACACTGATCTCAAACCATGCCGCTGACTGAACCAAACCCATAACTAAGCCAAACTTCAATTTCACTGAGTACGAACTAAACCAAACAAACCTATCACAAACTTATTAGAATAAACAATGTTTTACGAATGTGGCTCATCACTGCTTATGCCTACAACAGAATGTGGCTCATCACTGCTTATGCCTACAACAGAATGTGGCTCATCACTGCTTATGCCTACAACACAATGTGGCTCATCACTGCTTATGCCTACAACAGAATGTGGCTCATCACTGCTTATGCCTACAACAGAATGTGGCTCATCACTGCTTATGCCTACAACAGAATGTGGCTCATCACTGCTTATGCCTACAACACAATGTGGCTCATCACTGCTTATGCCTACAACAGAATGTGGCTCATCACTGCTTATGCCTACAACAGAATGTGGCTCATCACTGCTTATGTCTACAACAGAATGTGGCTCATCACTGCTTATGCCTACAACATAATGTGGCTCATCACTACTTATGCCTACAACAGAATGTGGCTCATCACTACTTATGCCTTTTACAGAATGTGGCTCATCACTGCTTATGCCTACAACAGAATGTGGCTCATCACTACTTATGCCTACAACAGAATGTGGCTCATCACTACTTATGCCTACTACAGAAAAGGCGTATTTATTAATTAAAAATAGAAGACCCAATCGCAAAATTATTTTTTGGAAACCAAATGACTTTTTTTTTAATCATCAGCTCCTACATCTTCTACACCAACATCCATTGATGCATGGTCTTGAATTTAGAATACTTGACAAATTAAACAACACATTGTAGCCGACTCTTTTTTTTATTTCGTTGTTAAGCTTGTTTCGGCAGTTTTTTTTCGTTAAGAAAGAAACAAAAACTTAAAATTGTGTATTAATACAATACACTTGATGTAAAAGAAGTCTTAGTGAGCATTGTAGGTTGAGCAAATTGATAAGTCATTTAGCCTATTTCGAATCGTCTTTTAATAAGCAAAAAACTTGAACATTAAAACCAATGCAAATTTATGTTTCCCTTTTTACATTAAGTTTTAGAAACTCACACATTAATTTATTGTGATATGAATACCACACATTTATTTATTGTTACATGAATCACACACATTTGTTATTGTTTTGAATCCCACACATTTATTTATTGTTATATGAATCCCAGAATTTTAGAATAGCCGGAGAAAATATATTTTCCTCTTTTTTTAGTAAATTTATATTTTTTTTCAATTTTAAATGCTTGTGTTTATTAAAATAAATTTAATTTCACCCTGTGTTAATTACTGAACCCACTGAACTTCAGTGCTTGCCTAACAATAACCAAACTTAAGCTGTTTCGGAACCTGAATTTAAGTTGTTACATAACCAAACCTAAAGTTCTGAAATACTGTTTTGTTCCCATCTCTAATCCTTCATAATTATTTATTTCTCAGATCCAAATGGAAGATGTTGTCAATATTATGCCGGAAATTATCATTGACACACTCAGTGACACACCCAGTGACACACTCAGTGACACACTCAGTGACACATTCAGTAACACACTCAGTGACACACTCAGTGACACACCCAGTGACACTCTCAGTGACACACTCAGTGATACACTCAGTGACACACTCAGTGATACACTCAGTGACACACTCAGTGATACACTCAGTGACACACTCAGTGACACACTCAGTGACACACTCAGTGACACACTCAGTGATACACTCAGTGACACACTCAGTGACACTGACGGTATTTCTGAGGGGGTCTGAGTTTTCTGAAATTGGTAAAGTTGTGGCCCATGTCATTATAAGAGACCCTGACAGTAGTGACAATGGACAAACTGAAGGTCATATCCACCCGAATATCTTTGAAGTAGTCCCTCTTGAGGATTTCGGAAAATATAAGGTTTATGTGCATTGAAGTTTGTGTGCATGAAACGTTTGTGTGCATTGAATGTTTGTGTGCATTGAAGGTTTGTGTGCATTGAATGTGTGTGTGCATTGATGGTTTGTGTACATTGATGGTTTGTGTGCATTGGTGGTTTGTGTACATTGAAGGTTTGTGTGCATTGATTGTTTGTGTACATTAATGGTTTGTGTACATTGAAGGTTTGCGTGCATTAATGTTTTGTGTACATTGAAGGTTTGTGTGCATTGGTTAAACTAAACAAACTTGCAATAAATTCGGTTGTTATCCAAAATGTTATAATTGTGTTAAGTGTTATATTTCTGTTACATATTTTAAAAAATTAATAATCTTAATTTGTTTGTGTATTGGAATTTCGTGCATTTTTCAAAAGTTTATTTTGTGATTTGATATTTTAAATTAAACTTGTAAAACATTTTGAATTGAGGCTGTCATAAGGTCCCTCCTGGACAGAGACGTAATGGACAAGTACAATGTCACTGTATCCTGTTTAACCATGGGTTGCCATCTTTCTTGGCAAACAATGAAATTTTCATCGTTAAAGTTCTGGATGAAAATGATCAGACGCCCAAATGCTCCTAAAATGTGTATCATGGCACTTTGTTGGAAAACAATAGTCCGGGTAGCATACTATCATTTAGAACAATAATCCAAGTAGCATACTATCATTTAAAACAATCCAAGTAGCTTACTATAATTTAAAACAATAATCCAAGTAGCTTACTATCATTTAAAACAATATTCCAAGTAGCATACTAACATTTAAAACAATAGTACAAGTAGCATACTATCATTTAAAACAATAGTACAAGTAGCATACTATCATTTAAAACAATAGTACAAGTAGCATACTATCATTTAAAACAATAGTCCAAGTAGCTTACTATCATTTAAAAGAATAGTCCGGGATTGCTACTGTGACGTAATAGAGCTGCATTACCTTCAAAGTTCAATGTGCTCACGACGAACTACATAGAAACCCTTTCCCTGTTTTTTTCAGGTCAGAACAAGTTACTTCCCCTGATTGCCGTCACCCCACGTGGATCGCTCACTGAACTAACGGATATCTTGGCCAGCGAACTGAACTACGCAGTAGAAACGCCCCCACCCCTCTCTTTTTTTCCGTCTTTCCTCTGGTGAAAGATTATTGAAATACTATCTTGCATCGCACTATTAAGTTCATTGGATTCAGCTATCACATGGTAGTGATTATCCGATAAGCAATCAGGATAGACTCAGTATAAAGGCCGTTAAAATATTTAGAAACTTCCTTTTCCAGATCGACTCTTAAGTTATCACAGTCAACTTAGAGTACCTTAAAGTCGGCTTTTCTAAACACCTAGTGAATTGAATGAACATTTCCAATTCATTTCTTTATTCTAATATTTGTATTACCATATACATAGTTGGTGAAATATTTAATTTATGATCATTCTCATTAGAATGAATTTAGTTAATTTATTTGTACCTTATATTTTCTCAATGTGTGACACGTGCCTCCCACATAGGACACGTGCCATCAACATAGGACACGTGCCTCCAACATAGGACACGTGCTTCCAACATAGGACACTTGTCTCCAACATAGGACACATGCCTCCAACATAGGACACGTGCCTCCAACATAGGACACGTGCCTTCAACATATGACACGTGCCTCCAACATAGGACACATGTCTCCAACATAGGACATACACCTCCAACATAGGACACGTGTCTACAACATAGGACACATGTCGGCCATTTTGATATTTAATTATCTAGACTTCATCCCATCGTATGGATGGGGATGTAGCCACTGGATAGTTGTTAGCCATTATGTTATTCATTATAATTGGTTAGATATGTTAAAGTAATCCATTCAGTTTATTTATATCTCTTTGAATAATTATGTTTGAAAATAATCTTTAGCGACGTGTCGCCTCTAGCCACCCATGCATGCGCCGACTATGGTGAAGACGAATAAGGCTGTCCACAATGGATATTAACATTGTAAAGCTTCTATCCACTTTGATGCCTCGATATGAATTCGTTGTCGTTGGAAAGGGATCTGTTAGCTCAAGCTAATTAGAAAAGTCGTTCCCTTGTTTTCTTTTATTATCATTCACATATAGCCTGGTCACTAGATCGCAGTATTGCCGGACCTTGGCAGCTGGAGTACTGGGGTATGATATCCCAGAAGGTACTGTTGTGACTGGTATCATCGACTTTCGTGAACGCCCTGAGAAGCGCTGGGCCCTGAAAGAAGCCACGTAGTACACTAGATGAAGAGTCCACTCCCACATTGGCTGGATCTCTGTATTGTACTGTCGTAACATCTACTTATGTGAATGCCATGAGAAGCGCTGAGACCTGAAAATCTATGAAGTAAAGAATTGAAAAATGCACTTCCACTATTAAAGTGATCCCATTGTATAGCATTGCTGTTTCGTACCATTACGTGATCAGCCTGAGAAGTCATGTGTCCTAAAAAGCCACTAAGGATAGGATCCGAAAATCCACTTCCACCTTGAAGGGATCTCATTATTGAATGATCTAACTAGATCATCGGAGCTACGTCATCAAGTACCGCTCAGTCATCAAGTACCGCTCAGTCATCAAGTACCGCTCAGTCATCAAGTACCGCTCTGTCATCTACTTACGTGAACGCCAAGAGAAGTGCTGAGCCCTGAAAAGCCACGAAGTAAAGAATGGGAGGAGCCACGCCTTCCTCGAAGTGGAACTACATCTTATTGATCTAGCCAGATAATCAGAACAATAGCTTGAAAAGTTAAGTCTGAAAGGTCTGATCGCACATGATTGTAATACAAATCAAAGCGACTGCTATGATGAGAGTTAGGCTACACTGGAAGCCGTTTCCCATAATAAAATAGGACCTAGTTTAATTTATATGCAAGTTGTTTTGTATAACCTTCACTATTATACAATTTATTAATGCACCTGTAAATAAATAAGTTCATATCATTTACTGAATGGTGTTATGAAGTAATCGATAGTTAAGGCATAAATGAGTAAAGTAATTATGTCCCTTTGTGTGTGAAATCGATACACCAAAATAATCCCTAGACACAATTAGGTGGGACTTTCAGCAGAGATTTGTTCTAACACCCTTATAATAAAAGTCATTTCAACACAGAGTTTTGAATTTTGTTATAGAAGAACTGAGGGTTGATAGCTTTAAATGCGTTTACATAAAGAACCAATGGGTTGAGATTTTTCAAATTTGTTTATAGAAAGAAGCAATGGGTTGATGGTTTTCACTTTATTTTAAAATAAAATATAATTAAAATATAATTTATTGAAAAACTGTTATAACAAATCAACACACAAAATAAAACACACAAGTTTAATTCTAGAAAACTTTATTCCAGATAAACTACATAATTATTAATTACATTGAATTTAACAGAAATTACATCGTAATTAGTTAAATTACTTAATAGACACAAATGAAAACTGATCGGGAATTGAACTCCAGACCATCAGCTTGAGATTTGCTCAAATATTTTAAATTATTTAAAATAAACGTATTCAATATTTATTTCAAACTTTTAATCAAGACTGTAAAAAGTACAGCAAATATCATAAATTACTTAATGGACACACATTGAAATAGAAATTAAAACAAAATTTTAAATAATGTGAAATAAACACAAATGATTAAATGAATTATCTCTGTCATTGTTAAGTCATGATACCAAAGTTTTGACACGTCGTTTCACAGTCGACTGTTTTGACGATGTCCATTTCGCCGATGACCGTTTCGCCGACGTATATTTCACCGCTGACCGTTTTACCGACGTCCATTTCACGGACAACCATTTTGCCGATGTCCATTTTGCCGACCACCGTTTTGCCGACCACCGTTTTGCCGACCACCGTTTTGCCGATATCCATTACGCCGACGGCAGTTTGCCTGTCATTTCCCGACAAATATAGAATAATTATACACATTTAAAAGAAAAATATGATACACTTTTATAAGTGGTTAAATGATGTTTAAGATTCTAGAACTTAATGTATATTACACAACTATTTTAAACTAAAATAATCAACACCGATTATTAAAACATCATATAGTAACAAATACTACACCTTAAATAGTTCATATATACTGTAAAAACTGTATTTCATATTAACATACAATAATTTATACTGCAAAAATATTAACATTACTACAACTCGACTTAGTATACATAATTATTAAACTCTATTTAGTAATAACAAATTTTAAAAAAAATTATTTTGTATAAATAGCCTGTGCTTAGAACATAATAGGAAATAGTAGAACAAGGTATTTGGATGATTAAAGTAAAAAGACAGTAAAATAAAATTAGAATTTATCTGCTAAGAGCCTTCCTTAGAAAAAAAAACGTTATAATGAAAATTGCACAAAATAAACATATTTCAAAAATTAAAATGTACACACAAATTGTCTGCTATTAACATTGTTCATAGAATGCGTGTGATATCAACAGTGTACATGGAAAACAGATAATATTAGACTTTTAAAAAATGAAAATATATTAAAACATTTCATGGGGCATTAAAATTATTATATTTTAAAAAAATCATAAATAAAGAAATAAAAATAATACTTTAATTAAAAAAGAACTTTTACATTGTATTTCTTGGGGGCCCAACGTCTTTTAAATCTTGTATATTAACTTAGATTTTGTTATTGTGTTTATTTTAGGCAAAATCTTCAGACTTCCCGTTATTCTATCTAGTTGAAAATCAGCAAATAAACAACATATTCTAACAAAGTTTTAACCCAAACCATTAAAATCAGTATGAACACTGCCATGATTTCACGAAATAAAATTCCCGATGACTTCGCTAAATAAGATACTTAAAAAAATATCACAAGCGCCTTTGGTGCGTAACTTTTGTTTACACACATACTTGTTGTAATACATCTTCGGTGTAAAAGTGGGTGATACATTATAATATTAATATAGTTCGGAGGCGTAAAAATGTGTGCTGTTGTTAGCCTTGGGGGTGGGATGGGATTAACAATTTGGATTCTTATAAAGTACGTTACTTGTATGAATGTTTTGTCAAAATTCAGAGCAAGCTAGAACAATCAATGTGAAGGGCATTATCCCTTTTATATATGATTAATTTTTCCACACACAAAACACTTCACTTGAACGACGCGGATATCCGGATCCAGACACTTATTATGGGCCTACAATCCTACACAATCTCAGGAATACATCTATCTTGGCCCTTTCATCCTACACAATCTCAGGAACACATCTTTCTTGACCCTTCCACCCTACACAATTTCAGGAACACATCAATCTTGGCCCTTCCACCCTACACAATCACAGGAACACATCTATCTTGGCCCTTCCACCCTACACAATCTCAGGAACACATATATCTTGGCCCTTCCACCCGACACAATCACAGGAACACATCTATCTTGGCCCTTCCACCCTACACAATCACAGGAACACATATATCTTGGCCCTTCCATCCTACACAATCGCAGGAACACATTTATCTTGGCCCTTCCATCCTACACAACGAAACGCATAACGAGACTTTGCACCGAAGCCGATACCAAAAGCTTGGAGTTAGTGATAGAGTAAATATGAGAAGTAAGAGAGTAAATATTAGAGTGAGAGAGTGAATATTGGAGTTTGTCGGAAAATTAGTAATAGAGTAAATGAGAGAGTGAATAAGAGAGTTCGTAAGAGAGTGAATAAGAAAGTTATCAAGAGAGTAATAAGAGATTAAGTCAGTGATAGTGTGGTACAATCTTAAAGTCAGTGATAGTGTGTTACAATCTTAAAGTCAGTGATAGTGTGGTACAATCTTAAAGTCAGTGATTGTGTGGTACAATCTTAAAGTCAGTAAAAGTGTAGTGCAATCTTAGTTATAGATAGTGGTTTGAAAGTCTGAGTTTATTAAGACAAATTTCATTAAAGTCTGAACTTTGGACAGATACAAAGAATATAGTTGAACTATTTAAGTGGTTTTGCCTTTCGTTGTAAGTTTGCATGTCTCTTAGAACAAAGCGTGACAGATTTATAATTAAAAATAGACAACGTTAAGACAAAAACTCAAAGGATCGCAACTAGTGAAAAATGAGTATTAGTCATATGACAGATGGACGATAGCTGAGACAGACATACAGGAAACAATGAGGTAGACGTTAGTGCAGATATTAAAGTAGACATTAAGGAAGACAGATTTTCTTTTTTTAATGCGTGACCTGAGAAGTAGATTTTTGTCTGATAAACCAGGAAACATTTCGGAAAACTTGTTTGATTTATAGGGATGGTGAAAAGAATAAATTTGGGAGTTCTTTACGTCCAATTGGGTATTGTAAATAGGTCCCTGCTGGGCATTGAAACACTAAGTGGATGATATGAGATTTTGGGCAGCCTCCCACCACCACCAAAAAAACTATCTGACTTCACAACTAAATAAATTTGATACTACATATAATTTACTTTTACCGTTGAAGTAACTCAGGGGATGGTGGGGGTAGTAGGGCGATGGACCCGGGGGTACTGTTTGAAGATTTTTTTGGTTAAAACCCATCTACATACCATATGTAAATTACAAGATAACATCCACACATGGTAAAAATATGAAAAGGTAATATCTTCATTGTTGCCAGGATGCATCGAGTGAGTTCTAGCTCTGAAGTTGACCACACTTTTATAACAGTATAAACAATCCTGAAACTGCCACATCTTGAATGCTTACGTTCGTTTGTCAACGTTTTCAGTCAAATACATTTAGGTTCATATTGTAATAGGATCAGGGTCGAGTTGGTAAGGTAGCTAAGGTTTTGTGACAAAAATAACAGTTATATCAATTTCTCCCCCCCCCCTTTTTTTTCCAACTACGTAATGTACGCTTCTGGCCCAATTTTTATGGTTGGCTTATGTTAAAAAAGTATAACTATGTTAAAGTACTGGCAAAAATATTAAATACTGTCAAACATAAAACATTCTTATAATTTACATATTTATTTTCTTATATTTATCTTTTTTTGTCAGTGTTCTAATAAAACTATGCATTACAGTTAATGTGTCAGTGATTAAAAATATCTCCAATCTATGTGACCACTCCAGCATGACTCAAATAACATATGTGGGACATGGTGTAAATGTGCAGTGTCACGTAAACAATTGTTAATAAAAAAAAGTATGCTTACATAAGTGAGCCGACCAGAAAAAATAATGATAAACATAAATTGGTATATTTTAAACTTGGTTTTAACAAAATACAATTTTTATTAGTCACCCTTTTTAGTCATACTTTTTATTAGTCACACTTTGTATGCTATATGACACAATTTGTATTACTTACACATTTTTATTTGTAACAATTGTTTTATTTGTCACACTCTCTTTTTAGTCAAAACATTTTTTATTTGTCACACTTTTTTTTAAGTCTCATCTTGTTATTGTTCACAATTATATTTTAAATATTTCCCCATTCTCCTCACTTTCCTAGGATTTTAGGAAAAATTGCCGTAAAAATGCAGCCCATAAGAAATCAGCCTTTGTTTCTTAACGTTTACAATTAATTGACAGTAAAGTCATGGTAGTGACATGGAGGGCAGTAGACCAATAGAGAGAAAACACACGGGAAACATTTATATTACTAAAGGTAGATTTTTCTTGTCAATTTTTATTTACGTTCTCTGAGGTAAGTATGGTGCACACAAGAACTCCCCCAAACGACTGATATAACAAAATTTAGCGACGCCCCTGAGGTAAGAATGGTACACACAAGAACTCTCCCAAACCACAGATAGCACAAACTCTAGCGACGCCCCTGGGACATTATTCGTTTTATGACCCAATTTCACAATCTAATCTGTTGGTAAGATTTCATGTTTGAAGCTATTAATAGAATGGAATACATTTTGGTAAATCCATTTGACGTGGTGACCACAATAAAACCATTAAAATAGTTGGATAAATTCATTAATATTTGAACTTATTGTCGGTAAGTGGCAGGTCACATGACTTCTGTCCAACGGTAATGTGTTTAAAGTAGAGTGCGCCGTCTACCTCACATTACAAGATATTTAAAACAACGTATGTATCATTATTTGAGTTAAGTTTTTTAAATGCAATGATTTAAAACTTGATATCAAACAAAACTCATTAAGAACTTTTTTACCTCAACGTCTTAACTGAATTTTAAAAAGTTTGAGTTATTTCAAAGTAGAAATTTCGTTCCAATTTATGACATGTAATTTTACCATTGCCAGTTGACATGTTTTCTATGTAAACTAAACAAGTGTACGAATGTAAGTTGACATGGTTTGCTATGTAAAATAGAGAATTTTACCATTGTCAGTTGACATGGTTTGCTACGCTAACTATGAAAGTGTACCATTGCCAGATGATATGTTAATTACATAAAGAAGTTTGTGTAATAATAACGTTGTATTACACAAAATTTCATCATACGATGGCTAGTTTTTAATTCTGTTCAACTGATTGTGTTTAATGATTGTATTTGTTTATTGTGTTTACTGATTGCCTTCTACTGATTGTCTTCTACTGATTGTGTTTACTGATTGTGTTTGCTGATCGTGTTCTACTCTATGCGTTTACATGATTATATTTATTGAATGTGTTCTACTAATTGTTTTTACATATCGTCTTCTCTTAAAACTATTGAAACTGCAACTAATCTAATGCTGAAGTGCTTTGGAGGATGTGACGTCATCTTATGCTCAGTTGACACGATCAAATTGTCTTCAACATCGTTTTTGAATGCACTTTGTAGTCAAACAAAATATTGCCTTCAAAAGGCCACAGAAACAATGTAAGAGTCTAGAATACTTTTCTTGTCTCCCAGCCCTTACAAAAATAATGAGTAGTAAACTAGAATCAAGTAAAAAATACAACAAAAAAAAGAGACGGTTTAAATAATCAGTATTCTTCTTCTTCTTATATTTCTTTAGGGCCCACGATCAATGTATTTATCATCTGGCCCACGATCAATGTATTTATCATCTGGCCCACGATCAATGTATTTACCATCTGGCCCACGATCAATGTATTTACCATCTGGCTCACGATCAATGTATTTACCATCTAGCTCACGATCAATGTATTTACCATCTAGCTCACGATCAATGTATTTACCATCTGGCCCACGATCAATGTATTTACCATCTGGCCCACGATCAATGTATTTACCATCTGGCCCACGATCAATGTATTTACCATCTAGCTCACGATCAATGTATTTACCATCTGGCCCACGATCAATGTATTTACCATCTGGCCCACGATCAATGTATTTACCATCTGGCCCACGATCAATGTATTTACCATCTAGCTTAAATATATGAATAGGGGATTCGCAATGTTTCTGTGCTAATTATTTATATAGCTAATCTTACCAGATTTTCTGGATGCCATGTACGGACACAACGGCTCACTGCAACCGAAACCATACGGGAGGGGTTGCTTGACTTTTTATGGACCTTCCTCCTCTTCCCCAATTCCCCCCAATCCCCCCCCCCCCCGGTCACAAATAAAATCGTACTTATACAAGAAGTTTTTAGCCCTAATAAAAAACAAAAACAAATCAAATAATTTAATAGATAATTGTAACGCGGGTCAATATCGCTGATAATTTGGCCAGCCAGTGGTCCTTAAAATGCGTCACTCTAGGTGCCATGTTGCCCTAGTTCAGAGCAATGAGAATGGGGCAGTAAGGTCAGTCACAGCGGGCGCAAAAATCTTCTTTAGATAGGATCTTAATATTTAATTAAAAGATATCAATGTCTTAATTCACAAAAGAAGAAATTTAGAACAGTAATTAAACACTATAAATTCATGGACACACTCTTACAGGATAAAAACATATCACTGGAAACTGTACATACGTCCACTCTTATGAATCCAATTATATCGATCTTAATTTAATTGCTTGCAATTGGGACGAACAAAAACATAGTTCCTGTCTTGATTCATCACCCATATTACTACACTACATGAATTTCTTGTGACTTTTACTCAGGGATGAGTGAACACCAACATCTTAAATTGTATTGTATAAATCTTCTAGTTGTTTCTAGTTATGTCTTTGATGATCAATTTATAGATATTTCTAATTCCAACAATTTTAAGATTTCATTCTAAATGTTTCAAATTGCATAATTTGATTATCAATGTTAGATGTTTTAAATTTTATAATTTGATGTTTAACTTTTACATATATTTTAAAATGTATATTTTGTCATTTAATTTGTAACAAAGAAGACTTAAATTTATCATTCAAATGAAAGTCCTCAAAAAAGTATTTTTCTATTTTAAAACAATAATTACTTGTAAGCACTTGACATTCATTCAAGTAAAAAAACGTATAAAAACATATTTAAAATGTATGTGTTCTATTTATACAAAATATATGTTATATTTAATTGCGCACACTTGATATGACTAAGACAAGAAATATTAAAACACTGATGTCAATTAATTTCATGTATATGAGGCATTGTTAAATGTGGAGTATGTACTGTATTTTAGATTATATCATGCACTAGATTTGTAAATAACTTTAAAATTAAATCTAAACTCAATACATTTCATAGTTTTCTGTGTGAATATTCTGTATATTTCAGAAAAAAATAAATAAGTCAATTCAATTTGTATTTTAAAATGTATAATAAAGCATGAGATTATAAATGATCTATCAACAGATTTCACAAAAAAATAAATATAAAATATTGAACAAGTAAGCATAAAAAAATAGAAAGTTCTACCAGCCATTGACAATGAATAATTCAAGATTAAATGGAGCATATACACTGCAGGAATGTTCAAGGAATATGAATACAAGTGATCTAACTATTAGCAAATCTGATGACAACATGGAGAGAAGTACAAGTCAAGATACCAGTGACTGTCAGACACAATCAAATCATTTGCAGAAATCAGAAAATGATTCAGAATTATTTGCAACCCAAAGTAAAAGAATTAAGGTAAAGAGTGACTTTAACCTTATTACCCATATTTATAACCATGGGTAACAAGTGAATTTAACCTTATTACCTATATTTATAACCATGGGTAACAAGTGAATTTAACCTTATTACCTATATTTATAACCATGGGTAACAAGTGAATTTAACCTTATTACCCATATTTATAACCATGGGTAACAAGTGAATTTAACCTTATTACCTATATTTATAACCATGGGTAACAAGTGAATTTAACCTTATTACCTATATTTATAACCATGGGTAACAAGTGAATTTAACCTTATTACCTATATTTATAACCATGGGTAACAAGTGAATTTAACCTTATTACCTATATTTATAACCATGGGTAACAAGTGAATTTAACCTTATTACCTATATTTATAACCATGGGTAACAAGTGAATTTAACCTTATTACCTATATTTATAACCATGGGTAACAAGTGAATTTAACCTTATTACCTATATTTATAACATGGGTAACAAGTGAATTTAACCTTATTACATATATTTATAACCATGGGTAACAAGTGAATTTAACCTTTTTACCTATATTTATAACCATGGGTAACAAGTGAATTTAACCTTATTACCTATATTTATAACCATGGGTAACAAGTGAATTTAACCTTATTACATATATTTATATAAATGGTTAACCACTTACTTTAACCTTATGACATATAGTTATATACATTGTAAATCCAAAAGCACATAGCAATGTATTCTATTAGTTCTATCAATTTGTTAGATTCTATTTAAATAACGTGAATAACATTATGTAATAATTATATATTTATGCATCTCTTAAGGGGGGAGGTACACCGAGAAAAATGGAAAAAGGCTAATTTTCGATTTAGCAATAATCATTGATATCAAATTAAAGTGTATTCAATTCTGCACAATTACGTGTAATTATTTTTAATTTATGTTAAATAGTTCTTGAGCTATGAATTTTTTATTAGAAGGGGTAGTATCAGAAATTACCCCAAAAAAATAAAAATCATTATACTTTTTCTGAATTAATTATTTTAAAACAAATGATGACCTCCCCAATAATTGTTTAATACAATGATCAGTCCTTTTAAATATGGCAGCTTCCATAGAAATAAACAAACAAAATTTGTGAACATTATAATTGTCTTAATATTTGTTTATAATTTGTTTATACAATGCCTAGTGATAGCAAATATTCAAAGAAACGAATGTTTCATAAAAATAGATATATTAAGCCTAATATTGGTCCCAATGCGGAGATTTAAAATGGAAATAAAATAAAACAATCGGAATTGATTCAATCGTTCAAGTTCAAGATGAATTACCCTTGGCTTGACTAAAATTAAAATACCCAAGTGTAGTGTTCTTGAAACACCATATGCCACGCCCACCCAGAACAGGGCAGAAATTAAATTGAAAGACATCTATGGAGTAAATGATTCTCATTGAGATTAAAGTGAAGATTAATTTTAAATGTTTATTATAAACAAAGTGAATCAGTATCAGTAGTCAGCAATGAATTTAATTAGGCCAATTTTGTATACCTTTCACATCCAAGTATATTTAGTAAATATCTAGATAGTTATAATCAAAATACGAACGAATCGATGAATAGTACTATATTGAAAATGTGCCCTAAGAACAAATATAATGGTTTAAGAGCTGTCAACATTGATGTGGCATTAGCAAGCCTTCTTTTAAATGATGGATCCACAAAATAGGAGGCTCCTCTAAGATTTTTACAGCTTTCCCTTGGTCTGTTTACTTTCAATTATTTTATTACGATGGGCGCTATGCGGATCGAAAGCACAAAAACAAAAAAAACAAGTCCTTAGAAGCTAAAAGAACCAGAAGAAGGCTTAAATAAGGGTTAGAAGAGTCAAAAGTTGAAGCTAAATGATATCCTTATCTTTCAGGGGGTCATTAAAATTAAAGAATTCATGTACTTTATGAACAAAATTAATGCGTGTTCATTCACAAAATTTCGACATTTAGTTCACATAAAAAATGATAACTTTTTTAAATGTCAACCAATTTGTTTGAAATTTTGCATGATGCTTTATAATATAATTGTCTATGGCAGCAACTAAGCATATTACAATATATTAATAATTACACATTTGACAATTTATCAAAATTTGATTTTAAAATTTCAAAATTAGGTTACTTTGGGATCCTGTGATATCAAAAGTATTCAATTTCTCACATTTTTCTTAGTTCATGCCATAGCTAATCCATATTTCTATATGGTTAAAAAAGTATAATAAATTTGAGCTTAAAACATTATATCTAATTTTTTTAGTCTGACATGCCAATTTTCAACATCCCATTTTTCTTTTTTTTTTCCAATATAAGCAAACTATTATGTATTACTTTTTAATGGTTATTTTTTGTGTTATTATGGTAGAATGGCTATTCCTCTAGCTTCAGTGCAAATTTGACACTTGTAACTTCAATAGTTTTTTTTTGGTGAATTTTTTAGTAGTCGACCTATGTTCTGGGTGTACCTCCCCCCTTAAAGGGTTTTGATTTAAACCTTTAAGTCATTTTGAATGGCGTATCAAATATTCATTAAATAAAATATTATATTTTTCACTTTACATTATATCATATTTTCAGGTTTTATCCTGGATTTTATTGTTCATGCGCTAATTTTATACATCTCATATTATTGTGTGTATATTGTTATTTATAACTTTTCAGCTATATTTAAGATTTTACATAAACAAAAGTAAGTTATACGAGAGTCATAGACAGAAAAAAAATGTCCTAAGTATAAATGTATTTAAGTTGATACATGTATGCTAACTTGTAGTCATAGAGTTGCATAGACCATATTTTTACAGGAGTTTACTTCAAGTATTTCGAGTGTAAAGACCTACCATGTCTACATCCATAATTAATTCAGAAGATTACTTCACATAATTACTTTGTTAAGTCATACCATGTCTACTTCCAAAATTAATTCAGGAGATTACTTCACATAATTACTGTGGTAAGTCCTACCATGTCCTTATCAATATTTAATACAGGACATTACATTAAGTATTTCCTGTGTAAAGTCCTAAAATGCCTAAATCCATAATTAAGTCAGGAGATTACGTCATTTCGTCAACTATTTCCTGTGTCAACTACTATCTTGTCTACATCCGCTTTTAATAATAGCTGAGAATCGTGGAATCAATGCAATATATATCATGTATATTATATTTTATAACACTAGCCTATTTTCTATAGTAAAGACTTTACTATTGTCTATAGATGTGCACACATGAGGTAATGTCAACCTAGGGCTCATTCTGTGAAAGCTATTGTCTTATCTGTTGTAACTTTATTTTAAAGATTTTATTTTTACATATTCTGTTAAATATTAGTACACTAAATATTTATTTTTAATATGATAATATAACTTATTTTAAACTACTATTGATCCAACATTGATTTTTATAATTATTGTTAATCAAATATTCTTGTGTCAACTTTATTTTTTTTTTCAAGTAAAAGTTAATGTATATGTGTAACAATAAATGTGAAGCTGTTATCAATTTTCTAAATAATACTTTTACTTGCAGACTGCCCAAAGACTGACCCTTACGAAACCAGAATTTTTTAAAAAATCTAATGGTAAAATATCATTTATATCATACCATATCATATATCATATCATATCATATAATATATATATATATAAAAGTGAAAATTTGTTTGTCTGTTTGTGAGTTTGTTCCACAAAGACTTTTACACGGATTGATGGATTTTGACCAAACTTGTCACATATATCCATCATTATCCAGAAGGAACTCTTAATGGTTTGATAACATTTAATAACATTTCGTTTGGGGCCTGGGGCCCCAAATTCGTTTTTTTTCTTATATGATCTATATAAATATCAATAGGCTTAATACTCATACATGAATGGATGGATCTTGACCAAACTAAGTACACATACACTTGATTATCCATACTCAAATACTAAAGGGTACCGAACTCAAAATATCCATTCCTCTGGGGCTGGGGGCCCAATTTCATTTTTCCTTATATTAGCTATATAAATATCAATAGACTTAGACAAATATATAGTTTCTATGTGAATTGATGGATATTAGCCTAGTGTGGTAGCAATAAACTACACTGTCCGTACTGAATTATCGTTGGATTTAAAACTAAGAATATCCAATCTAGAATTTTCCAGAAAGTTCGAGAACTTTAAAACTCTATATTTATGGCATTACTCAATAGATTTTAATGGACAAATTTAAAATTTCAACTTCATCTTACCTGAATTATTTTTATACAGGCCCCATCTCAGGCAAAACTAATTCGTTACAATTATGGAATGGGCCTCCGCGGCCCCCTTTTTAACTTAAATGTACCATAGTTG
Source organism: Omphiscola glabra (assembly GCA_964017045.1). Lineage (NCBI taxonomy): Eukaryota > Metazoa > Mollusca > Gastropoda > Lymnaeidae > Omphiscola > Omphiscola glabra. The sequence goes on along the minus strand of OZ024806.1, from coordinate 1,306,253 downwards.
TTATATAAATGCATTTAGTTGTATAATTTTTCGAATACGAAGATATTTACTTAGAAAAGACAGTGTTTACACAATTTGAGGAGGATAATACATTTAATGTAGAATGTTCCAGAAAGCTCTATAGGTCAATAGGCTTAATACTCCTACATGGATGGATGGATCGTCACCAAATTCGGCACATATATGCATCATTATCTGGAAGAAACTCTTAAGGGAATATTATCTTTTTATAATATTCCGTTTGGGGCCGGGGGCCCAAAATATCGTTTCTTCCAATATGAGCTATATAAATAAAATGATTAACAAATACTCCTACATGAATCGATGGATCTTGACCAAACTTAGTACACGTACACTTTATTATCCATATTCAAATACCGAAGTGTACTGAACTCATAATATCAATCCCTGTGGGGCCGGGGGTCCCATTTAATTTTTCGAAATTTGAGCTATATAAATATCATTATGCTTAGACAACACTATAGGTTATATCTGAACGTAATTCAATCGGGAACGGGATCAAAACCGGGATCGGGGTCCCAATGCAAAATTGGGCCACACCGGGTATATCGGCTAGTATATATATATAGGATAAACTTTGTCTGTTTGTGGGTTTGTTCCACAAAGGCTTTTACACGGATTGATGGATCTTGACCAAACTTGGCACATATATCCATCATTATCAAGAAGAAACTCTTAAAGGGTTGATAACTTTAAATACCATTTCGTTTGGGGCCGGGGGCCCCGAATTAGTTTTTTTTTCTTATTTGAGCTATATAAATATCAATAAGCTTAATACTCCTACATGAATGGATGGAGCTTGACCAAACTTAGTAAACATACACTTAATTATCCATACTAAAATACTAAAGGATACCGACCTCATAATATCCATTCCTCTGGGGCTGGGGGCTGAATTTAATGTTTTCTTATATAAGCTATATATATATATCGATAAGCTTAGACAACACTATAGGTTCTATGTAAATTGATTGATATAGGCCTAGGGTAGTTGCAATACACATCACTGTCCGTTCTGAAATTTCGGTGGATTTAAAACTAATAATATCCAATATAGAATTTTTCAGAAACTTCGATAAATTTAAAACGCTATATCTACGTCATTTTTAAATACATTTGAATGGGACACATTTTAAATTTGATTTCCTAAAGTGTCCGCAAGACTTTTATGCTTCCCCATCGCAGGAAAAACGAATTCTGTACAATTATGGAATGGACCCCCGGGGACCCTCTTTTAACGTAAATGTACTACAGTTTTAGAAATCCATTTAGTTGTATAATTGTTCGTATTCGAAGAATAATTACTTAGAAAAGACAGTTTTTACACAGTTTGATGAGGATAATACATGTAATCTAGAATGTTCCAGAAAGTTCTTTAGGTCAATAGGCTTAATACTCCTACATGGATGGATGGATCTTGACCAAATTTGGCACATATATCCATCATTATCCGGACGGATCTCTTAAAGGGTTATGAACTTTTTATGACATTCCGTTTTGGGCCGGGGGGCCCGAAATTGTTTTTTTTCTTACTTATTTGAGCTATATATATAAAATGACCGACAAATACTCCTACATGAATTGATGGATCTTGACCAAACTTAGTACACATACACTTTATTATCCATATTTAAATACCGAAGGGTACTGAACTTAAAATATCCATTTCTCTGGGGCTGGGGGGCCCATTTAATTTTTCCTTATATAAACTTTATATAAATATCAATAGCATTAGACAGGTACCCTACCGGTTTCGGGATCCGACGCCTATTGTTATCCCACTGGTATCGAGATGCCATCGTGATCGGAATACCGATGGGATTGGGATGATACTGGAATTGGGATAAAGAGAACTCGGAACTCACTGGGAAACGGGAACTGTAGACTGTTGAAGTTCCTTCGTTTCGAATGCTATCGCGGCAAATTGGCGGGTATATCCACTAGTATATATATATATATAAGTGAAAATGTGTTTGTTTGTGGGTTTGTTCCACACAGGCTTTTACACGGATTGATGGATCTTGACCAAACTTGGCACATATATCCATCATTATCCAGAAGGAACTCTTAAAGGGTTGATAACTTTAAATACAATTTCGTTTGGGGCCGGGGGCCCCGAATTATTATTTTTTCTTAAATGAGCTATATAAATATCAATAGGCTTAATACTCCTACATTAATGGATGGAGCTTGACCAAACTTAGTACACATACACTTGATTATCCATATTCAAGTAACGAAGGGTATTGACCTCTTAATATCCATTCCTAGGGGGCCAGGGGCCAAAATTAATTTTTCCTAATATGAGCTATATAAATATCGATAGGCTTAGACAACACTATAGGTTCCATGTCAATTGATGGATATAGGCCTAGGGCGGTAGCAATACACTTCGCATGTCCGTACTGAAATATCGGTGAATTTAAAACTAATATTATCCAATCTAGAATTTTCCAGAAAGTGCGATAACTTTAAAATGCTATATCTATTTCATTATTCACTAAATTTTAATGGGACAAATTAAAAATTTTTACATCACAACTTACCTGAATTATTTGTATAGCCCCCCCCCCTCCACCCATGCCCGAATCTTAGACATAACTAAAAGGTATTTTATTCAATGGGCCCCCACTGGGGCCCCTCTTTCAATTTAAATGTGCTATAGAAATGCATTTAGTTGTATACATTTTTGAGTGTTCCAGAAAGTTATATTGGTCAATAGGCTTAATACTCTTTGATTAATAAATGGATCTTGACCAAATTTGGTACATATATCCATCATTATCCGAAAGGATCTTTTAAGGCATTATGCACTTTTTATGACATTCCGTTTGGGGCCGGGGGCCCAAAATGTCGTTCTTTCCAATAAGAGCTATATAAATAAAACTAACAACAAATACTCCTACATGAGTAGATGGATCTTGACCTATCTTAGTGCACATACTCCTACATGAGTAGATGGATCTTGACCTATCTTAGTACACATACTCCTACATGAGTAGATGGATCTTGACCAAACTTAGTACACATACTCCTACATGAGTAGATGGATCTTGACCTATCTTAGTACACATACTCCTACATGAGTAGATGGATCTTGACCAAACTTAGTACACATTCTCCTACATGAGTAGATGGATCTTGACCAATCTTAGTACACATACTCCTACATAAGTAGATGGATCTTGACCTATCTTAGTACACATACTCCTACATGAGTAGATGGATCTTGACCAAACTTATTACACATTCTCCTACATGAGTAGATGGATCTTGGCCAATCTTAGTACACATACACTTTATTATCCATATTCAAATACCGATGGGAACTGAACTCATTTTTCCTTTTATAAGCTATATAAATATCAATGGGCTTAGACAACACTATAGTTTCAATGTGAATTGGTGGATCTAGGCCTAATGTTGTTAACTACAATTTTTAGTCCGTTTTGAAATATCGGTGGATGTAAAAATAACAATATCCAATCGAGACTTCTACAGATAGTTTTTATGACTTTAAAAACTATACCAATGGCATTTTAAAACCGATTTTAATGAGACACATTTTAAATTATAACTCCATAATTTATATGAATGATTTTCATGGGTTTCACCATCTCAGTTCAGTCAAACCTGATTCATAAAAAATTATGGAATGTGCCCCCAAAGCAATTTGTTATATAATTTTTCTAGTTAAAAAAATAATTATTTAAAAAGTAATTATTTGGACATTGCAAGGAGGTTATAAAATTCTTTCTAGAATGTTCCAGAGATTTCTATACAGTTCTACGGGATATAAAGGGATATAAAAGTTTATAGTTACGTTAACGAGATCCAGCAGTAAATTGAACCCAACGGTAACGCGATTCCCTTGGGTAACGGGATCAAACCGGGATCGGGAATCTTTCAGGAAAGGGATCCTATAAGAGAAGAGGATCCCACCGGGAAAACGGATACTAACGGGATCGGAATCATATCGGAAAGCTCATACCTACCGAGGTCGGTACCCCACCGGCATCGGCATCCGACAGCTATCGGGATTCCACCGGTATCGCTATCCCACTTTTATCAAGATGCCACCGGGATCAGAATACCGACGGAATTGGGATCATAACGGACATAGGATCCAGATGGATCGGAATTCCATCGGGAAACAGTTTACAAGCGGGAGCGGGATAACGACTGGATTGGGAGCCCACCGGGATCGGAATAATTATAAGGTTGCAATCTGTATAAGTTCCTTCGTTCTGAATGCTATTCCGGAAAATGCCGGGTATATCCGATAGTTGATAATAAATGGGATTTTTAGCTTTATTTTTTAAGATAGGGAATACTTTTGTTTATAAGTCCGATGGGTCTTTAATTATTTTTTTGTATGCCTGTCTGAGATAGAAAGCGGTGAGAGAGAGACACAGAGACAGGGAGGGAAAGCGAGAGACAGAGAGAGAATATGGTTTGATGGAAGTGGTATTTGTGTGAGAGAGAGAGAGAGGGAGAGAGACAGAGAGAGGGAGAGAAAGCAAGAGACAGAGAGAGAATATGGTTTGATGGAAGTGGCATTTGTGAGAGAGAGAATGCAAGAAAAAGAAATATAAAGATTTAAACATTTAATTTCTCTTCATTTTTACAGAATAATAATTATGAACTCCTATCACATTTACACAGATAATAGCAGATACGAGAGTCCAGAATACAATGGAACCGATGACAGTCAAGTCGATGATGGCACAGATATCAGTCAAAATGGCGATATCCCAGATGACCGTCAAGATGATGATAGCACAGATGACAGTCAAGAAGATGGTGGCACAGATGACAGTCAAGAAAATGGTGGCACTGAGGACGGACATAAAGACCGTTGTTACAATACATATGAAGCAGATCTCTTCTATGGTAATTATTTGTTGTTATAATTCTCATTGATCTGCTTGTAATACAATACATAAAACTATTGATGTATTTAATACAACACATAAAACATTCCTATTGATGTATGTAATACACCATTCTATGTCTCAAAAAATGCCATGATAATTGATATCTTGAGATTGTATTGTTTACTTATAATTTATAAGGACAGGTATAAAAATGTATTAAAATGTGATATGGCTTATAATAATTTGGTTATAATATTATTAAAATGTAATTTCTTTTATCACCTTGCCAGGTACACATGAAACCCAGGTGTCGGAAGGTGGAGAAGCAGATCTACATAAACACATTTTTAGCTGTAATAAAAATCCAGGTCACACACAGTTTGTACCTGTCAACAATTTCAATGTCAATCACCTACCTAAAGGTCACCATGACAACGACCTAGTTGACTTCATCAAAGCAACAGCTGACCTCACTGTCAGACTAGCTGTTATGAAGACCAGTAAAGACAGACCAGAGTTTTGGCCAAACACTCATGAACCATATCCATTTTATGACAAGCGAGGAAGCGACGTCACGAAACTAGGGACTGGGATGGTGACGTATGTAAACAAACATTACAAGGAAACTTGTCCATGTCACAAGTGTCAACACTCGGACACACCCAGCAATGTGTGGGGGAAGGTAGAGATGTTCACTGCCAGACATGTGGTGTTTGATGACCTTGAGGCGAGACACACCACGTGTAGATTGTTCTATGATGGACAAGATAGTACACTGGTCACTCTTGATGGCTGGACGGTGATGGAGGCAGACATTGAGGAAGACAGGTGTAAGTTGGAATGTGTGACATGTGACGTAGATTTACTGGATAAACTGGGCAAGATGTGTGGACACTGGTGGGTTCTATGGATGAAAGTACACAACAAATACAAAAGTTCTGGAACTGATGTCAAGTTGACATTCATAGTATCACATCCACATGGATGTCCTAAACAGATATCTGTAGGACACTGGATAAACAGGTACGTGCTGGATAAGCATGACATTAAGAGCAAGTACACGTACACAACATGTACATGTCCAGGAAGTAGTGGTGCTCATGTTCACTCACTGGGTTATGATAATGGTTGGTTGTCTTTTGGCCTCCATGTCCACAGTGGGGTAAACTCTAAAGGAAACAATTTTAGTGGCACTGGTCGGGACTGGCGCTAAAATCGATGATGTAAAAAATGTTTTTATAATTCAACTATTTTACACACAGTTTTATTAACTGTTTATTGTTGTAATGGACAACAACCTCTACCAAGCCCCATAAACACCCGCAACACCAAACCCATGTAGGCCTACACTATTACCTCCAGTATCGGCACCCCCACCTCCAGTATCGGCACCCCCACCTCCAGTATCGGCACCCCCACCTCCAGTATCGGCACCCCCACCTCTAACAATCCCATCCCATGTACTTATGACATATTACTAATTTGTTTATTTTCAAGACTTTTCTTTTGTTTACATTTTGACATTCTTTTATTTGAACTTATCTTTGAACCTTTGATCCAATAAACGTAAAAAATATGTTGTATTTAAAACTGTTTCTTATATTGTATACCATTTTAAAATAGTTTTGTCAACTTTTATTAGATCAAATAAATATGTGTAAATAAAATTGATTTGATTTGGTTTATTTATTGTATATTTGTTATTTAACTTAAATGAAACTAACATTTACATAAACGGACATGTTGAGTGATGTGGTGACATGTGGATAAACCTGTATGGTGACTAATGTGTAAGTTGTGGGTAAACCTGTGTGCTGGCTGATATGGCAATGTTTGGTTAAACCTTTTTGATGGTGAAAAGTGCTTAATCATTTTTGCTGGATGATTTTGCGAGATGGGGGTAAACATGTGTTGTGGATGTTGTTGGTATTCCTGTGTGGTGGGTAATGTGGTAAAATGTGGGTGAACGTTTGGTGGAAAGATTTGGGTAAACCTATGTTATGTGTGATGTAGTAACAAATGGGTGAACATGTGTTGTGGGTGATATGGCTAAGCCTGTGTAGTGGGTGTTGTTGTACAACAGTTTAGTGGGTGCAATAGTGTGGTTAGTGTGTCAAAATTGGGTTTGTCTATTTTAGAAGCTGCTTAAGTGAAGGAAAATGTGAAAACAAATGTGTGTATATACAGATAATGACACGGTGTGTTGTGGCAACATGTGGGTTAAACTAAGTGTTAAAAGCTTACTTTTGGGAATTAAAAAGCATGTATGTTAAAACTATATTTCACATGCCCCAGAGTGGTTGATGTGGCAAATTTTAGGCAAAAAATTGCCCCCGCGAAAAAAAAATAATTATTTAAGAGTTGGTTTTACAAAACAATACTATAAATAAAAATTCAGTCGCAGCCTTCCTCAATATCACAAATACAAATTCAGTCACCGCTGTCTTCAACACTACAAATACAAATTCAGTCACCGCTGTCTTCAATACTACAAATACAAATTCAGTCACCACGGTCTTCAACACTACAAATACAAATTCAGTCACCGCTGTCTTTATACTACAAATACAAATTCAGTCAACACTGTCTTCAACACTACAAATACAAATTCAGTCACCGCTGTCTTCAATACTACAAATATAAATTCAGTCACCACTGTCTTCAACACTACAAATACAAATTCAGTCACCGCTGTCTTCAATACTACAAATGCAAATTTAATTAAAATCAACGCAGCAACATTAACTATAATTACAACATCAAATACAGTTACTTCTACAACTAATACTAATACTACAACTGCATCAACTACAGTTGCTGCTACAACTAATACTACAACTACATCAAATAAACTCATCCCTGCAACTAATAACAGAAATGCATTAAATATAGTGACCGTTCAACAAATATTACAACATCTACAACATCAATTATCGTCTGCAACCAGTACTACAACTACAAGAGTAAATACAGTCACCCTTTGAACCAGTACTACAACTACAAGAGTAAATACAGTCACCCTTTGAACCAGTACCACAACTACAAGAGTAAATACAGTCACCCTTTGAACCAGTACCACAACTACAAGAGTAAATACAGTCACCCTTTGAACCAGTACTACAACTACAAGAGTAAATACAGTCACCCTTTGAACCAGTACTACAACTACAAGAGTAAATACAGTCACCCTTTGAACCAGTACCACAACTACAAGAGTAAATACAGTCACCCTTTGAACCAGTACCACAACTACAAGAGTAAATACAGCCACCCTTTGAACCAGTACCACAACTACAAGAGTAAATACAGTCACCCTTTGAACCAGTACTACAACTACAAGAGTAAATACAGTCACCATAGATAGGGTCTACTAATGCTACAACTACAAGAGTAAATACAGTCACCACATATAGGGTTTACTACTGCTACAACTACAAGAGTAAATACAGTCACCACAGATATGGTCAGCAATGCTACAACTACAAGAGTAAATACAGTCACCACAGATAGGGTCTACTAATGCTACAACTACAAGAGTAAATACAGTCACCACAGATAGGGTCTACTAATGCTACAACTAAAAGAGTAAATGCAGTCACCATAGATATAGGGTCTACTAATGTTCAACTACAAGAGTAAATACAGTCACCGCTGCAACTAATATTACAGCTACAATATCAATAACAATAACCTCTCCAATCAGTACTACAAACAACAGATACAGCTCCTTTGATATAATATTACAACTAAGGTATCAGATACAGTCGCCGTTGCCAACTAATTCCATGAATGCAACATCAAATGCAGTAACTGCTGCATACAATACTAGAACTACATCATCAAAATAGTCACGCAGCAGTCAGTGGTGCAAAATATACAACAACTGGAACATCGGTGCAGTCAGTACTAAATACAATCCCCACTCAACCAATCCTACTATTACCAAATCATTTACAATTATAGCTGCAACCAATACTACAACTGCACCATCAAATAAATTACCCACTTAAACCTCTGCTACTGCAATATGAAATACAGTCACTAGGTAAACTAACACGTACACAATAAGATGTCAACACTAGCTAAACTAACACGTACACAATAAGATGTCAACACTAGGTAAACTAACACGTACACAATAAGATGTCAACACTAGGTAAACTAACACGTACACAATAAGATGTTAGCACTAGCTAAACTAAAACGTACACAATAAGATGTCAACACTAGCTAAACTAACACGTACACAATAAGATGTCAACACTAGGTAAACTAACACGTACACAATAAGATGTCAACACTAGCTAAACTAACACGTACACAATAAGATGTCAAAACTAGGTATACTAACACGTACACAATAAGATGTCAACACTAGCTAAACTAACACGTACACAATAAGATGTCGACACTAGGTAAACTAACACGTACACAATAAGATGTCAACACTAGGTAAACTAACACGTACACAATAAGATGTCAACACTAGCTAAACTAGCACGTACACAATAAGATGTCAACACTAGCTAAACTAGCACGTACACAATAAGATGTCAATTCTAGCTAAACTAACAAGTACACAATAAGATGTCAACTCTAGCTAAACTATAACGTACACAGTAAGATGTCAACACTAGCTAAGCAAGCACGTACACAATAAAATGTCAACACTTGCTAAACAAACACGTACACAAAAAGATGTCAACTCTAGCTAAACTAACAATTACACAATAAGATGTCAACTCTAGCTAAACAAACACGTACACAGTAAGATGTCAACACTAGCTAAACTAACATGTACACAATAAGATGTCAACACTAGCTAAACTAGCACGTACACAATAAGATGTCAACTCTAGCTAAACTAACAAGTACACAATAAGATGTCAACTCTAGCTTAACTAACACGTACACAATAAGATGTTAACTCTAGCTAAACTAACACGTACACAGTAAGATGTCAACACTAGCTAAGCAAGCACGTACACAATAAGTTGTCAACACTAGCTAAACAAACACATACACAAAAAGATGTCAACTCTAGCTAAACTAACAAGTACACAATAAGATGTCAACTCTAGCTAAACTAACATGTACACAATAAGATGTCAACACTAGCTAAACTAGCACGTACACAATAAGATGTCAACTCTAGCTAAACTAACAAGTACACAATAAGATGTCAACTCTAGCTAAACTAACATGTACACAATAAGATGTCAACTCTAGCTAAACTAACAAGTACACAATAAGATGTCAACACTAGCTAAACTAACATGTACACAATAAGATGTCAACACTAGCTAAACTAGCACGTACACAATAAGATGTCAACTCTAGCTAAACTAACAAGTACACAATAAGATGTCAACTCTAGCTAAACTAGCACGTACACAATAAGATGTCAACTCTAGCTAAACTAACAAGTACACAATAAGATGTCAACACTAGCTAAACTAACAAACTTGGCCAAGGGCAAAACAAACTCAACTTTAAAACATAAAACATAATTTGTGTTTGTAACTTTGGGTTGTGGGGGTGGCTGGGGGTAGGGCAGGGTGTGTGATGTGGGGGTGGGGTGTAAGAGAGTGTAAATATAATAAGATAGTAAAAAAATAACTAAAAATGTGCTTACCAATATATATGTGGCTGAACTTTTTTTTTTTTAAACATTAAAACTGCTGTGTCATCGTCATACTCATGAGTGTCATCGTCATACTCATGAGTGTCATCGTCATACTCATGAGTGTCATCGTCATACTCATGAGTGTCATCGTCATACTCATGAGTGTCGAGTATGGGAGTTCAATAAAAATTGTTGCGACTGAATATTATTATTTATTATGTTTATTACGCGCGGTGTGTGTTTGAGAGAGAGTTTTATTAGTTAGTGAACTTTCTTTCCGCGCTTGACTCTGTGACGTATTTGTATGCTTATTATGACTTATTGTCTAGACTGTATTGTGACGTACGTTTTATTCGTCTGGCAGTCTTGAATGGAAATGTGTGGAAGTAGGATGTGTTTTATTTCTGTCTGATGGCGAGCTGAGCAATATTTATGTGTGTATAGAGTTGACAGCCTGTGTTAATAATAGATATATAAGTGACACTTGTTGTGATAATGGACTTGAGTTTATTCAATATTAGTAAGTCATATTACAATGTATGAACAAACTTTAAGATTTAATCAATCTAGTAGAACAAAGAGTTGATGATTTAATCAATCTAATAGAACAAAGAGTTGATGATTTAATCAATCTAATAGAACAAAGAGTTGACAGAGAGACTATTTTCATAAAATTAATTAACAAGTTGTTAGAACAGATTTTTTGGCCTGAGAAAGTTGAAAAACAAGAAAAGTTTAAATAAATATTTATTTTTATCAGGTTTCTTAGTCATTAAGAAAATGGAAATATTTTTTTGTTAATTAGGAAATAAGTTAAGAAAAAATTGACGTGTGTTTATAACTAGTTCAATAATTACTAAACATACGACTTAAAGCCTTTACTTCATACTAGATTTAACCCTACAAACTTTGGCGGCAGCAATGTGTGAACTTCCCATCTACTAGATATAACCCGACAAACTTTGGTGGCAGCAATGTGTGAACTTCCCATCTACTAGATATAACCCGACAAACTTTGGCGGCAGCAATGTGTGAACTTCCCATCTACTAGATATAACCCGACAAACTTTGGTGGCAGCAATGTGTGAACTTCCCATCTACTAGATATAACCCGACAAACTTTGGTGGCAGCAATGTGTGAACTTCCCATCTACTAGATATAGCCAGTCAAACTTTGGTGGCAGCAATGTGTGAACTTCCCATCTACTAGATATAGCCCGACAAACTTTGGCGGCAGCAATGTGTGAACTTCCCATCTACTAGATATAACCCGACAAACTTTGGTGGCAGCAATGTGTGAACTTCCCATCTACTAGATATAACCCGACAAACTTTGGTGGCAGCAATGTGTGAACTTCCCATCTACTAGATATAGCCAGTCAAACTTTGGCGGCAGCAATGTGTGAACTTCCCATCTACTAGATATAACCCGACAAACTTTGGCGGCAGCAATGTGTGAACTTCCCAACTACTAGATATAGCCAGTCAAACTTTGGCGGCAGCAATGTGTGAACTTCCCATCTACTAGATATAACCCGACAAACTTTGGTGGCAGCAATGTGTGAACTTCCCATCTACTAGATATAGCCAGTCAAACTTTCTTTGGCGGCAGCAATGTGTGAACTTCCCATCTACTAGATATAGCCAGTCAAACTTTGGCGGCAGCAATGTGTGAACTTACCATCTACTAAAATTTCTTCACAAAATATGAACTGCACAGTTTTTATTTCACGCCCATGAACTATATTACATATTATGATGTCTCAACCACTTTTAAACCGAATATGTTTTACAACATACTTAAATTGAGACGATTTCATTTACCGAAAAGAAAATTTTACGCACCAAATGCAGTTGCGTTATATAAAAAATATATCATTTAGCGTAGTTATCGGGAATTATATTTTCCGCGCTATTGAACACAGTATTGATCCTTACTTTCTTTCAAACATTTATAATAATATAATTTGTAATATACTCTCAATACCAAATTCGCTGAATAGGAAGCAGTCCATTAGGAAGCAGTCCATTAGGAAGCAGTCCATTAGGAAGCAGTCCATTAGGAAGCAATCCATTAGGAAGCAGTGCATTAGGAAGCAGTCCATTAGGAAGCAGTCCATTAGGAAGCAATCCATTAGGAAGCAGTGCATTAGGAAGCAGTCCATAAGGAAGCAGTCCATTAGGAAGCAGTCCATTAGGAAGCAGTCCATTAGGAAGCAATCCATTAGGAAGCAGTGCATTAGGAAGCAATCCATTAGGAAGCAGTGCATTAGGAAGCAGTCCATTAGGAAGCAGTCCATTAGGAAGCAGTCCATTAGGAAGCAGTGCATTAGGAAGCAGTCCATTAGGAAGCAATCCATTAGGAAGCAGTGCATTAGGAAGCAATCCATTAGGAAGCAGTGCATTAGGAAGCAGTCCATTAGGAAGCAGTCCAATAGGAAGCAATCAATTAGGAAGCAGTCCATTAGGAAGCAGTCCATTAGGAAGCAGTCCATTAGGAAGCAGTCCATTAGGAAGCAGTCCATTAGGAAGCAATCCATTAGGAAGCAGTCCATTAGGAAGCAATCCATTAGGAATCAATCCATTAGGAAGCAGTGCATTAGGAAGCAGTGCATTAGGAAGCAGTTCATTAGGAAGCAGTCCATTAGGAAGCAGTCCATTAGGAAGCAGTGCATTAGGAAGCAGTGCAATAGGAAGCAGTCCATTATGAAGCAGTCCATTAGGAAGCAGTGCATTAGGAAGCAGTCCATTAGGAAGCAATCCAATAGGAAGCAGTCCATTAGGAAGCAGTCCATTAGGAAGCAGTGCATTAGGAAGCAGTCCATTAGGAAGCAATCCATTAGGAAGCAGTCCATTAGGAAGCAGTCCATTAGGAAGCAGTCCATTAGGAAGCAGTCCATTAGGAAGCAGTCCATTAGGAAGCAGTCCATTATGAAGCAGTCCATTAGGAAGCAATCCATTAGGAATCAATCCATTAGGAAGCAGTGCATTAGGAAGCAGTGCATTAGGAAGCAGTTCATTAGGAAGCAGTCCATTAGGAAGCAGTCCATTAGGAAGCAGTGCATTAGGAAGCAGTGCAATAGGAAGCAGTCCATTATGAAGCAGTCCATTAGGAAGCAGTGCATTAGGAAGCAGTCCATTAGGAAGCAATCCAATAGGAAGCAGTCCATTAGGAAGCAGTCCATTAGGAAGCAGTGCATTAGGAAGCAGTCCATTAGGAAGCAATCCATTAGGAAGCAGTCCATTAGGAAGCAGTCCATTAGGAAGCAGTCCATTAGGAAGCAGTCCATTAGGAAGCAGTCCATTAGGAAGCAGTCCATTATGAAGCAGTCCATTAGGAAGCAATCCATTAGGAAGCAGTCCATTAGGAAGCAGTCCATTAGGAAGCAGTCCATTAGGAAGCAGTCCATTAGGAAGCAATCCATTAGGAAGCAGTGCATTAGGAAGCAATCCATTAGGAAGCAGTGCATTAGGAAGCAGTCCATTAGGAAGCAGTCCATTAGGAAGCAGTGCATTAGGAAGCAGTCCATTAGGAAGCAATCCAATAGGAAGCAGTCCATTAGGAAGCAGTCCATTAGGAAGCAGTGCATTAGGAAGCAGTCCATTAGGAAGCAATCCATTAGGAAGCAGTCCATTAGGAAGCAGTCCATTAGGAAGCAGTCCATTAGGAAGCAGTCCATTAGGAAGCAGTCCATTAGGAAGCAGTCCATTAGGAAGCAATCCATTAGGAAGCAGTCCATTAGGAAGCAGTCCATTAGGAAGCAGTCCTTTAGGAAGCAATCCAATAGGAAGCAGTCCATTAGGAAGCAGTCCATTAGGAAGCAGTGCATTAGGAAGCAGTCCAATAGGAAGCAATCCATTAGGAAGCAGTCCATTAGGAAGCAGTGCACGAGTCGTACCAGAAGCGTAACACATGTAAGAGATACCCCTACATTGTATGTTCATAACTGTCCAATAATTACCAAAACTTATGATTAAAGTCTTAGTTCTTATATCCTTGCATTTTATGTTTAGAACTAATCCAATAATTACCAAATTTATGACTAAAAACTTAGTTCCCCACATTGCATGTTTGGTTATAAATAAGCTTTTAGATTTATCAAAATCCGAAAAGTTGTTTTAAAAGGCTAACAATTTTGTGTCCTTAGCTCAGTCAGCTGTGAATGAGTGTTTGACAGGAATATGTGTACTGAGGTGTACAGCATTATTCCTGTTGTTTCATTTATTCAATTATCCCTTGTATCGTTAGGCGTTCAGTTGAGGTACAAAGCATTTTTTTTTTAAAAATCCATTGATTGCCTTTATAAATTATAATCAAAAACCTTTGCATATTTTTTTTTGTTTAAAACACTTAGGCTTTCATAAATATAAAGATCTTGCCAACAGATTTTAAAAATAGATCATTTAACATATAATAATTATTTTAAGATAACAGAAAATAAATATATGTGCTTTTACAAAATATGAATGTATCTAAATACTTTCGTTTCTTTGACATTGGTATTCTGTAGATAAAACCCACTTGCAAATACGTAGTTATTATACATGTTTATTGTTAGCCGCGTTATTCAATGCTAGTCAGGACCTTGTTAACCTGTACACATTTTTTTGGGAAGATATTGGCCTTTTTCTTTGGGTTTTTTATTTGGGCTTTTTCTTGGGATTTCCTTAGATTTGTCTTTAGTTTTTAAATAAAGCTATAGTCCTCAAGACATGAATTTGTTTAGTGTATTTTAATAAAACTGTCAGCCATGGTCCACCATCACCTTGCTACATGTTATTATTGATTGTAGCTATAAATACAATATTGAAATTTTCTACGATGAAATTATGAAGTAATAAACAATCGAATCGAGACAGCATTTTATTTTTTTTTAAAACATCAATTACGTTAGAAAAAAAATATTTTGTTTTCGACCGGCGCTCGTTGGTACATCTCCGTGAAGTACGGACTGTCTGAGACGTCACCTGATCAAATGTAGATATGTTTAATTTGCTGACAATCATCGACTTCACAGGAGACAATGTAGCCATGTTCAATTGCCGACTGTCACCGACGTTACAGGAGACAATGTAGCCAGGTTCACTATGTCGACTGTCACCGACGTCACAGGAGACGATGTAGCCATGTTCACTATGTCGACTGTCACCGACGTCACAGGAGACGATGTAGCCATGTTCACTATGACGACTGTCACCGACGTCACCTGACCAAATATAACCATGTTCACTTTGCTTTTGCATTTGTTTTTATACCAGATTCGGTTACTCCTTCAGTGTTGGTTACCAGACTAAGTTGAGCCACGCCCTTATTGGACCGATATGGGGGCTTGCGCACTGACCTAGCCAATTGACCACAACTCAGTTTCATTGTTCTCTAGAACGTTATTGTAAAGCTATATACTTTTAAACTCCATCTAATCAAAGCCAGTTCCTGCTTAGAAACAATGACGTTGTAGTTGGGACAATTAGTTGCTTGGCGATTGGGAAAACCCAAAATGTGATGTTTAATTCAGCTCAGGAAAATTCCACAGTTACAGTACAGTACAACGAAGAAAACAATAACTTTGACTTGTCTCACGTGATATTTTATCGACTGGGGTAGAGTTATATACAACATCAACGGTCCTCAAATTTCAGTCTGCACAAGGCTACTCTTCATACTAGCATCGTCCTTTAAATGATAAGATAAGATAATTTTATTAATCAAAATAACTGGAATGTGTTTATTGCAAGGTACGTAGACATTTTCAGCACGTACATAAATACATTTTTTTAATATAGCCGATATTTTCCAACTAAACAATTTAAACACAAGACATCTACATTAAATTATTTCTTTGGCGTAAAAAACAGACAGTCAGTGGACCCCCTTAGTATAAAAATGGATTTATTTAAATTATTGATCATTTAGATTTTGTGACTTCTGAGGAACAACGCTGATAAATTAGTACAGATTGTGGAACAAAATAATTTGTATAACTTTCAGTCCTCGAATAAACAGAAAGAATGTGTCCCCAACGGGTCGATGATAAGTATCTGTGATGAAGGGTTGGGATATTCCATCCACATTTGTTTAGTTTTACAATAACATCTTTCTTTAAATATTTTTCAAGTGAAGGATGTTTGGTTTAAGTGATGTTTCCAGCTTTCTTGGTTAGTCTATTTATTCAGTGTTTGATTTCAGACGATGAATTCCCACACCAGAAGGTAATATTGAAATTATGTAGATTTCCAATTAATTGTTGTCCTGTAGATTAAGTTAACAATTTGTCTGTTTACGCCGAAAGTGTATAGTTTTGTAAGGTAGAAAAGTCTTTGGTTGAAATTGTTACTTATTTATTTTATTTAAGTACTTGTTTGTCTCTACTTTCTCTACGCTTTACTTTTATGTTAAGATATGTCATCTGGAAATAAAAAGACAAAAATATTTCCTTCTTTTTATGACATTAAACGGGAATTTGTTAGGGCACCATTTGATAAAGCCTGTAACTAAAGTTGTGGTGTACGCCTTCTCCTTTAGATATTAAGCCAACAATGGTGGCATCATCAGTAAATGTAATGATAGGAACGGTGTTATTAGGACAGAAAAGTTATATTCTTTACTTGAGAGTTAAAATATAATTGGGAAATGTATTTCTTACAAAAATTATTTATAATTGGTTTAAAATAACGGAAATGTCCGATATTACTGTGCTAACCACCATTTTGAAAGCTTTTTTTTTTTAGCTGTTGCCAAGACAGGGCGTGTTTTTAAAGGTGATAACTTTTATTATGTGTGATATTGATTTGTTTATATTAGTCGTACTTGGTTATGTTGTACTTAAATCAGACTTAACAACCGTCCGTTAATTTACCAACATTTTTTTAATTTACATTTTAAATGATTAGTCCGAAAAACTCTGCAAGAACTGCGGAATGGATGTCGTTATGTCCGTTAAGTCATTAAAGGATGCGGTTACTCGGACCCGTGATTCAAGAGTGAGATATTGGGTTTATTGTTAAGTCATTTAAGGATGCGGTTATTCGGACCCGTGATTCAAGAGTGAGAGATTGGGTTTATTGTTAAGTCATTTAAGGATGCGGTTATTCGGACCCGTGATTCAAGAGCGAGAGATTGGGTTTATTGTTAAGTCATTAAAGGATGTGGTTATTCGGACCCGTGATTCAAAAGCGAGAGATTGGGTTTATTGTTAAGTCATTTAAGGATGTGGTTATTCGGACCCGTGATTCAAGAGTGAGAGATTGGGCTTATTGTTAAGTCATTAAAGGATGTGGTTATTCGGACCCGTGATTCAAGAGTGAGAGATTGGGTTTATTGTTAAGTCATTAAAGGATGTGGTTATTCGGACCCGTGATTCAAGAGTGAGAGATTGGGTTTATTGTTAAGTCATTAAAGGATGTGGTTATTCGGACCCGTGATTCAAGAGTGAGAGATTGGGTTTATTGTTAAGTCATTAAAGGATGTGGTTATTCGGACCCGTGATTCAAGAGTGAGAGATTGGGTTTATTGTTAAGTCATTAAAGGATGTGGTTATTCGGACCCGTGATTCAAGAGTGAGAGATTGGGTTTATTGTTAAGTCATTAAAGGATGTGGTTATTCGGACCCGTGATTCAAGAGTGAGAGATTGGGTTTATTGTTAAGTCATTAAAGGATGTGGTTATTCGGACCCGTGATTCAAGAGTGAGAGATTGGGTTTATTGTTAAGTCATTAAAGGATGCGGTTATTCGGACCCGTGATTCAAGAGTGAGAGATTGGGTTTATTGTTAAGTCATTAAAGGATGCGGTTATTCGGACCCGTGATTCAAAAGTGAGAGATTGGGTTTATTGTTAAGTCATTAAAGGATGTGGTTATTCGGACCCGTGATTCAAGAGCGAGAGATTGGGTTTATTGTTAAGTCATTAAAGGATGTGGTTATTCGGACCCGTGATTCAAGAGCGAGAGATTGGGTTTATTGTTAAGTCATTAAAGGATGTGGTTATTCGGACCCGTGATTCAAGAGTGAGAGATTGGGTTTATTGTTAAGTCATTAAAGGATGTGGTTATTCGGACCCGTGATTCAAGAGCGAGAGATTGGGTTTATTGTTAAGTCATTAAAGGATGTGGTTATTCGGACCCGTGATTCAAGAGTGAGAGATTGGGTTTATTGTTAAGTCATTAAAGGATGTGGTTATTCGGACCCGTGATTCAAGAGCGAGAGATTGGGTTTATTTAAAAAAAAAAAAATATTTAAAATATTATTGTTGGGCTTGTAAGAAAAAACTTTATATCAAATGAAAGATCATTGAATAGATTACATGTGTTTAAACTTACTTCTTTAGATTTACTAAAATAAACTTCCACAAATGATATCCGAATAGCATTACATGACATATAGTTTTAGTCTAAAGCGACACGGGTCCGAATCGCCGTTATTCGGACCCGGGTCCCTTAAGACTAAACTTTTCAAATTGTTATTATGAAAATTAGTCATTTTTTTATAAAAAAAATATATTTTTGATTTATTGTTAAATACATTTGTCTTGGGGGTCAATAGAAACCTCTCACACTGGTCAATAGAAACCTCTCACACTGGTCAATAGAAACCTCTCACACTGGTCAATAGAAACCTCTCACACTGGTCAATAGAAACTCTCACATTGGTCAATAGAAACCTCTCCCATTGCTCAATAGAAACATCTCCCATTGGTCGATACAAACCTCTCCCATTGGTCTATACAAACCTCTCCCATTGGTCAATAGAAACATCTCCCATTGGTCGATACAAACCTCTCCCATTGGTCAATAGAAACCTCTCACATTGGACAATAGAAACCTCTCAAATTGGTCAACAGAAACCTCTTACATTGGTCAATAGAAACTCTCACATTGGTCAATAGAAACCTCTCACATTAGTCGATAGAAACCTCTCACATGTCGCATTGGCAAATATAGACTTGTCACATTGGCAGATAAAGACATGTCACATTGGCATATACGGAACTGTCACATTGGCAGATATAGATCTGTCACATTGGTGGATAGAGACATGCCACATTTGCAGATAAAGACATGTCACATTGGCAGATAGAGAACTGTCACATTGGCAGATAGAAAACTGCCACATTGGTCGACAGAGACATTTCACATTGGTCGATAGAGACCTGTCACATTGGAAAATAGAGACCTTTCACATTAGCATATAGAGACTTGTCACATTGGTCAAAAGTGACCTGTCACATTCGTCGATAGAGACCTGTCACATTATCCAATAGAGACATGTCACATTGGCTGATCGTGGATCAGAAAGTATTTTATGGCATATTAAATTTCAAATGAAAAAAAGACAATTATAATTAATA
The DNA here is from genome assembly GCA_964017045.1 of Omphiscola glabra. Taxonomy (NCBI): domain Eukaryota; kingdom Metazoa; phylum Mollusca; class Gastropoda; family Lymnaeidae; genus Omphiscola; species Omphiscola glabra. Next base: position 1,286,384 of record OZ024806.1, on the reverse strand, counting down.
ACCTGACACCGGCCTATGGTGCCGGGCAAAGACAATTATAATTAATAACCTGACACCGGCCTATGGTGCCGGGCAAAGACAATTATAATTAATAACCTGGCACCGGTCCATGGTGCCGGGCAAGGAGAAATGTATCCGCAGATTTGCCAACCTGAAATTTTTTGAATAAATGTTGTAGAATAAATTGTAACATCGTGTGTAAATTGAAGTCTTGTAATTAACCTTCATCTGGGTAAGTTTTGAATTGAAGTATTGTAATTAACCTTCATCTGAGTAAGTTTTGAATTGAAGTATTGTAATTAACCTTCATCTGAGTAAGTTTTGAATGGAAGTATTGTAATTAACCTTTATCTGAGTAAGTTTTTAATCTCCCATATCATAAATGGACCCCGACACGCAGCCACGCCATTCGCACCCATGTACTATTAAACTCAATGCTATTCGGATGCCATTTGTTGTAGTTTATTTTAGTTAAAATTCATAATTAAGTTTACAAACGTATAGTACATGCAAATATATTTCATTTGATACCTCATTTGGTCTTACAAACCCAACAATAATATTTTAAATAGTTTTTTTTAATTCCAACCTCTCACTTCTGGTACCAGGGTACCAATAGCAACTTCGTATGTAGAACTCATAGGTCAGGTTTGATGACCAACAATATCAATGACTTATAGGTCAAAATTGATGACCAACAATGCCATCTACTCCTGGGTTAATTTGATGACCAACAATTAAGAGCTCATTTGTCTAATTTAATGAGTAAAGATCTCTATGACTATTTGGTAGTTTTGAACAGCATCAATATCTTGGATTCATTGTTTCAACTAATCAATTTTTTGTGTTTGAGAGTGAAGCAGGAAATGATAAAAAATGGATTTGGGATAGCGGTGTGTTTATGATGTTGTTGTTTCTTTTTCAAAGTATTGTGTTGCTCTCAGTGTGTTTGAGTTCATTTCAAATGCATTACAATTAAAATCAGTGAATGTCTTATGATCAAGATTCATGGCTTATACAATTTGGAACTAACATTATTATCAATTTAAAAATAAATCAATATTTGTTTCTGTTGTAGTCAGTACATTATATTTAATTGTGATTTGTTCATCTTTGACAGAATCGAATACATTATTGACGTCATTTTTTTTTTACATGAACTAAAACAAATGGGGGTGAGTATTCTGTGTTGGTTAAATTTAAAATAAATGTAAGCATTGTATTCTTGGTTACATTTAAAATACATGTAAGCATTCTAGTTTTAATTAAATTTTTAAATATATAAAAGTGTTCTACTTTTACAAAATATTTAAGTATTTCTAAACATTTTTTCATCATTATATTTACCATGACTTGGTTGTTTAGTTTTAATTAGTTATGTTATATATGTGAAATTGTTTAATTAAACTGTTTATGACAATTAGCACAAAACAATTTTTTTTTGCATTTTTTAAATTATTTTTCACATATTAGATTTAAATTGGAAATGTTCAATTATGATGTTAAATTTTGGCTTTAAGATCAACACCATATATTGTATGAGTTGACACTTAGAACAACATCATATATTGTATGAAGTTGACAGTTAGAACAACATCATATATTGTATGAAGTTGACAGTTAGAACAACATCATATATTGTATGAAGTTGACAGTTAGAACAACATCATATATTGTATGAAGTTGACAGTTAGAACAACATCATATATTGTATGAAGTTGACAGTTAGAACAACATCATATATTGTATGAAGTTGACAGTTAGAACAACATCATATTTTGTATGAAGTTGACAGTTAGAACAACATCATATATTGTATGAAGTTGACAGTTAGAACAACATCATATATTGTATGAAGTTGACAGTTAGAACTACACCATATATTGTATGAAGTTGACAGTACGTAGCCCAACACATAACATCTTTTATTTTTTATGTGCTAAAAAAATAATTATGTCACTACCAGTATTAGAAAAAATAGATTTCCATTTAAATCAAAACATTTATACAAATATCCTGAATTACATTTCAACTAGTTATCAATGAAATTAGTAAATTTAAAAAGTTTATTACATTTTCTATAAATAGCCTCATGTTTTATTAATTATATCTAAAAAGAACATTCATCTAGTACTGCCAATGATAATGATATGGATGATTATTTCAACTTTAAATATTTAACATCAATCAAAAAGTAAAGAACTAGTCATAAAGTGAAGATGAAAATAATAAAAGTTGATATTATGGGCAAGTCAGTTTAGTTCAAAATTTCAATAATGGGGCTAACAATAAACATATCAATGTTCGTTATGATATTAAATGTGAAAAAATGGTTGTATATGATTAGAAATAACTTGATGAAACAGATGAATCTAGTTAATTACATAGATAAAATTAGAGTTAGATTATAAGAGTTTCCAATTAAGGGAATTATTTCCACAGTTTGGTAGAATTCATTGATAGTTAAATTCACATAAAGTGTAATTATGTACATTATTTTCTATGTGCAATAAATCTCATTCATAGTTACATTTACAGAGTGTGTGATTATGTACTTATAATATCATATATATATATAAAAGTGAAAATTTGTTTGTGGGTTTGTGGGTTTGTCTGTTCCACAAAGGTTTTACACGGATTGATGGATCTTAACCAAACTTGGCACATATATCCATCATTATCGAGAAGGAACTCTTAAGGGGTTGAGAACTTTTAATAACATTTCGTGTGGGGCCGGGGGCCCCGAATTCGTTTTTTTCTCATATGAGCTATATAAAAAATGTTCAAACAAATACTCCTACGTGAATGGATGGATATCGATAAAACTTAGTACACGTACACTTGATTATCCATATTCAAATACCGAAGGGTACTGAACTCATAATATCCATTCTCCTTGGGCCGGGGGCCCCATTTCATTTTTCCTAATATGAGCTATATAAATATCGATAGGCTCAATACTCCTACATAAATTGATGTATCTTGACCAAACTTAGTACACATACACTTGATTATCCATACTCAAATACAAAAGGGTACTGAACTCATAATATCCATTCCTCTTGGTCCGGGGGCCCCATTTCATTTTTCCTTATATAAGCTATATAAATGTTAATAGGCTTAGACAACACTATAGGTTCTATGTCAATTGATGGATATAGGCTTAACTTTGTTGCAATACACTTCTTAGTCCATATTGAAATATCGGTGGATGTAAAACTAATAATATCCAATCTAGAATTTTCCAGAAAGTTCGATAACTTTAAAACGCTATATCTATGGCATTATTCAATATATTTTAATGGGACAAATTTAAAATTGTAACTTCATAACTTACCTGAATGATTATTATAGGGCCCCATCTCAGGCAAACCTAATTCGGTACAATTCTGGAATGGGCCCCCGGGGCCCCTCTTTTAACTTAAATGTACTATAGCTATAGAAATTCATTTAGTTGTATAATTTTTCGTATTCGAAGAATAATTATTACTAATAAAAGACTGTTTTTACACAGTTCGAGGAGGATAATACATTTACTCTAGAATGTTCCAGAAAGTTCTATTTGTCAATAGGCTTAATACTCCTACATGGATGGATAGATCTTGACCAAATTTGGCACATATGTCCATCATTATTTGGAAAAAACGCTGAAGGGGTTATGAACTTTTTATTACACTCCTTTTGGGGCTGGGGGCCAAAACTGTCGTTTTTTCCTATATGAGCTATATAAATAAAATTAACAATAAATACTCCTTCATGAATAGATGGATCTTGAGGCAAACTTAGTAAACATACACTTGATTATCCATATTCAAATATCGAAGGGTACTGAACTTATAATTTCCATTTCTCTGGGGTCGGGGTCCCGTTTCATTTTTCCTTATATGAGCTATATAAATATCAATAGGCTTAGACAACACTACAGTTTATATGTGAATAGCTCGATATAGGCCAAGATGGAACAGGATCCCATAGAGAACAGTATACTAACGGGATCTGTAGGTCACCGGGATCGGAGTCCTAATGCAATCCCGGGCCACGCCGGGTATATCGGCTAGTATATATATATAAAGTGAAAATTTGTTTGTGGGTTTGTTTGTCTGTTCTACAAAGGCTTTTACACGGATTGATGGATCTTGACCAAACTTGGCATATATATCCATCATTATCCAGAAGAAACTCTTAAGGGTTTGAAAACGTTAAAGAACATTTAGTTTGGGGCCGGGGGCCCCAAATTCGTTTTTTTCTTATATGAGCTTTATTACAAAATTACACAAAAATACTCCTACATGAAAGGATGGATCTTGACCAAACTTTGTACACATACAGTTGATTATCCATACTCAAATACCGAAGGGTACTGAACTCATAATATCGATTCCTCTGGAGCTGGGGGCCCCATTTCATTTTTCCTTATTTAAGCTTTATATATATTAATAGGCTTAAACAACACTATAGGTTCTATATGAATTGATGGATATAGGCCAAGCGTGGTAGCAATACACTGTCCGTACTGAAACATCGCTGGATTTAAAACTAATAATATCCAATCTAGAATTTTCTAGAAAGTTCCATAACTTTAAAACGCTATTTTTATGGCATTATTCAATAGAGTTTAATAAGACAAATTTAAAATTTTAACTTCATAACTTAACTGAATGATTTTTATAGGGTCCCTATTCAGGCAAAACTACTTCGGTAAAATTATGCAATGGGCACCCGGGGCCCCCTCTTTTAGCCTTAATGTATTATAGCTATAACAACGCATTTAGTTGTATAATGTTTCGTATTCGAAGAATAATTACTTAGAAAAAACAGTTTTTACACAGTTAAAGGACGATAATACATTTAATCTAGAATGTTCCAGAAATTTCTATTTGTCTATATGCTTAATACTCCTACATGGATGGATGGATCTTGACCAAATTTGCCACATATATCCATCATTATGCAGAAGGAAATCTTAAGGGGTTATGGACTTTTAATTACATTTCGTGTGGGGGCGGGGGCCCCGAATCCTTTTTTATCTTATATGAGATATGTAAATAAAAATGACCGACAAATACTCCGGCATGAATAGATTGATCTTGACCAAAATTAGTACACATACACTTGATTATCCATATTCAAATACCGAAGGGTACTGAACTCATAATAGCCATTCTTCTGGGACCTGGGGCCCCATTTCCTTTTTCTTATTTAAGCTATATAAATATCAATAGGCTTAGACAACACTATAGATTCTATGTGAATTGATGGATATAGGCCAAGGGTGGTAGCAATACACTGAACTGTCCGTACAGAAATATCGGTAGATGCAAAACTAGTAATATATAATCTAGAATGTTCCAGAAAGTTCGATATCTTTAAAAAGCTATATCTATGTCACGATCAAATCGGGATCCTATTTGGAAATGGGATAACATTGGAAAGATAGGCCCCTAGATGTAACGGGATCCCATAGAGAACAGTATACTAACGGGATCTGTAGGCCACCGGGATCGGTGTCCTAATGCAATCCCGGGCCACGCCGGGTATATCGTCTAGGTGTCTATATTGTGGTAGTTCACAAATTTAGTTAACTTAATATATTTTCTGAGTGTCCTATGTGTTTGTATACATTTTGTTTTGAATTTATGAATATTGTTTTATTAAATATACTTAAAATAAATGATAACTTTGCTTAAGTTTACTTTGTGTTTGTGAGAATAACTTTCCTTATTATGGTAAATCACTATAGTAGTTAAATTAATAAAACCACTAAGAATACTTTTTAGGTTATGAAAATACTTGTTCATATTGTTGTAGATCACATTCATTTATTGGTTACAATGATAATGTCATCATTATCTGTGTACATAAACCTGGTAAGGAAAAATAATTCTTCAATGTGCTGCATGTCAAATAAAATTTAATAATAACTTTCTAAAAATAACAATATGTATAACAAATAAATATGTATATATAAAATTGTATTTTTTTTATGAATATTAATGATTACACTGCTATATATATACTATTGGGATAGTAATGATTGCTACATTCAAATAATAGGCCTTAATTATGCTAAATATATTGGCAATAATATTACCTAAATAAATTAGTGATCTAAAGGTTATTATTACCTAAATAAATTAGTGATCTAAATTTAATGAATGTTTCTAAAGTAGACTGAATATATTCCCTAAGAGTAGTAGATGAATAAAGCCTTGTAATTATAATATTAGCTACACAATATTTTTTCACTTAAAATACGAAGAAAACAAACAGGAAAGTAAAATTATTATATGTGATTATACACTAGTACCCTCATAGTCAATATATGGTCATGTTTGGCCATCCAATGATATGGATAGAGTGTTACATTACACTTAGTACGTTCATAGTCAATATATAGGGCCTAGTCATGTTGGGTCTTCGAATTATATTTATAGAGTGGTACATTGTACTTAGTGCGCAATTAGTCATACTCGTAATCAATATATATAATCATGTTTGGCCAGCCGATGATTATTATAGAAAAGTACATTACTCTCTAATATTAAAAAATGTGAAGTCTTTGTTCCAAGTCGACTGCTATCGGGGGTAAACCCATTGTTGACTGGAAATAACACTCAACATTTTACACGGACGATACCGTTTGCTGGAAATAACACTCAGCATGTTACAATGAGGAGACAGTAAGCTGGAAATAACACGCATCATTTTACACGGACAAGACAGTTGGCTGGAATAACTTTGATCGTTATTTATCAGCAGACTTGTTATAATGTCATTTTTAAAAGATAGGCAGATATAGATCTACGGCTTGAAATTCGATTTAACTTTTAAATACAATACACAAATATTATTTTTAAACTATATATAATTTTATAGCAAATTGGAAATATTAATTTAAGTAACGAAGCGGCTATTGGTACCCGAGTACCAGAAGTGAGAGGTTGGGATTATAAAACGATTTAAAATATTATTGTTAGCTTCGTAAGTCATAAGACCAAATGAGGTATCAAATGAAAGATAATTGAATGAACAATACGTTTGTAATATTAATTTTTCAATTTTACTAAAATAAACTACCACAAATGACATCCGAATAGCATTGAGTCTAATGTTACCCGGGGCGAATTTCGGCGCTTTCATTTGATATCTCATTTTGTCTTATAAACCCAACATTAATATTTTAAAGCGTTTTTTAATTCCAACCTCTCACTTCTAGTAATCGGGTACCAATACTTGAATAGGTTCAGCCTTTATTAAGTAATAGACATACATCATACGTGCCAATATGTCACAGTTATTTACATTATGAAATTACTTATAACTTTTGCAAATAAATTAAATTTGAAAAATATGTAGGACTACGTTTTATGTATTTATTAATAAATATATTTTTAAAATTTGTACTAGACTTAAAAATACTTAAACATTATAAGCCGTGTTGCAAGTCCCAATAAAAAAAGTCCTGGCTTTCATAGTAACTAACTAGTAAAAAAAATGCAGAAATTGTAAAGATATTCTAGTATTTCTATAAAATGAATTCCTAAAAAACGTATTTTTAAAAAAAAATAATAAAACAATTTTTAATGGTAATATGAAAAAAATTATAAATTAATTGAAATCGTTCACTTAAAATTAAAACAAGGTATTTTTATTATATTTGTTTTCTTCTTTTGTGTTTTTATTATAGATTTTTTATTAACTATCCGGTTCATTGGATTATTTAACTTAACGATTACTTAATTCGCTTAATATCTTTATTTATTTTTCTTATTTTTATAATTTATGTTAAAGGCCTACCTGTTTTTAGAACAATAATCATGCAAAACAATGTGCAAGTTTGTTTTTTTTTTGTATATCTATGAAACTATCTACTTCAAATTTTATTTCATTGATTTGTAAAATTTATTTTACCAATTAAAAAAGTACTCATAATCTAAATTTTTATTGATCGAAATGGGCCATTCAACTCAGGAGATAAATGTTTGCAGACGACAAGCCATTTCAAGGCCCATTCCATCAATCCGAGATATATTCAATCACATTCATGTTACAAACAAATGTTTGAATATATCTATTACTAGTTTTATTTCAATTTAACAAGCTGATCACATGACCAACTTTGGTTACAAATAAAGACATTTAGTAAATAATATTTGAAAATGCGGTCAGCATGACCTTAAACTTAAAATAAAACCGACATAATTCTACTGAAGATTTTTTTAAAATTAGTCCTTTCATGACAAGGGCAGATGAAGCATATTCAAGTGTTGAAATATAGCACTCGTGGAATATACAATTTCTAAATAAGAAAGCAGATTACTAAGTTATTTCTTTGACTAAATAAAATGTGTAATTATGTCTAATTAGTTCTCAATTTTTCTAATTACAGAAAGCTCAAAGTAAATCAAGGATCCTAACAGAAAAACTGAAATTTAAACCAAGAAATGGTAAATTGTTAATCATTTAGAGAGATTGAACTAATATGGAATTTGAGAGAGAAAGATCGTGAATAGCTTAGTGTGGAGGTGTAGCAAGATGTGGGTAAACCTGTTTGGTGGGAATGAAAGGAAGAGAGATTATAAAGAAAGTTTGAAAGTTTTAGAAATTTTTTGAATAGTTTTAGACTAAAATTAAAAGAGAAAGAAAGTTATAAAGTTTATGTAAGAGAGAATGTGAGAAACAGAAAAAAAATAATTTGAGTAATCATGATAAATATAACACTGGAGAGAAGTTCTAGAGACAAAAATGTAAGAAGTAAGAGACAAAGAGTAGAAGGAAAAATGTGTTTTTGAATGAAGGTATACATTATATATTTATTACCTATCCTTATCAGAGCATGGCACAGATGGCAGTCCAAAAGAAGATGGTAAATGTGACAGTTGCAACAAGAAAGATGAAGCAAGACTTTTCTATGGTAATTATTTGTTGATATAATTTTTATTAATGTACAAATATACAAGAGTTAAATATAAAACATTTTTATTGATGTTTTAATACAACATTCTATGTCAGTTACTATCATTAGTATTGATGTATACAATACAACATTATATGTCTGAATTTCAATAGATATAATAGAAGAGATACAGGTGTAACACATACATTAAAATGTAATTTCTTTGTTGACCTTGTCAGGTACACATGAAACCCAGGTGTCAGAAGGTGGAGAAGCAAGTCTACAGTTATATGCTGATAGCTGTAAGAAAAATCCAGGTCACACACAGTTTGTACCTGTCAACGATTTCATTCTCAAGCACCTGCCCAAAGGTCACTATGACAACGACCTAGTTGAGTACATCAAAGCTACAGCTGACCTCACAGTCAGAGTAACTGTTAGAATGAAAAGTAGAGGAAGACCAGAGTTTTGGCCAAACACCAATCAACCATATCCATTTTATGACCAGACAGGAAATGACGTCATGAGAGTAGGGACTGGGATGGTGTGGGATGTAAACAAACATTACAACAATGGAACTTGTCCATGTCACAAATGTCAATACTCGGACACATCCAGCAAAGTGTGGGGGGAGGTAAAGATGTACACTGCCAGACACGTGGTGTTTGATGATCTTGAGGCGAGACACACCACGTGTAGATTGTTCTATGATAGGCAAGATAGTCCACTGGTCACTCTTGATGGCTGGACGATGAAGGCGGCAAACATTGTTAAAGACAGTTGTGTGTTGAAATGTGTGACATGTGACGTAGATTTTCTGGATAAACTGTTCAAGATGGTGTGGCACTGCAGGAATCTAAAGGCGAGAGTAAACAACAAATACGAGAGTTCTAGAGATGAGGTCAAGTTGACATTCATAGTATCACATCCACATGGATGTCCTAAACAGATCTCTGTAGGACAATGGATAAAAAGGTACGTGGTGGATGAGAATAAGAGCAAGTATACGTACACAACATGTACATGTCCAGGCAGTAGTGGTGGTCATGTCAACTCACTGGGGTATTATGATGATTATGATTATGCCCGCCATGTCCACAGTGGGGTCAACTCTGAAGGAAACAATTTTAGTGGCACTGGTCGGGATCGCACATAATATCGATAATGTAAACAATGTTTTTATAATTCAACTATTTTATACAAAGTTGTATCAACTGTTTTATGTTTTAATAGACAACAAACTCTACCACCCTCCATTTATGCCCTCAAAACCAAACCCCATGAACACAACGCCCCATGAACACCATCACCTCCAACAACCCCATCTCATGTACTTATAACATATTAATATTTTGTTTATTTTCAAGACTTTTGTTTTGTTAACATTTTGACATTCTTTTTTTTTGAACTTATCTTTGAACATTTGATCCATAAACGTATAAAATATGTTGTATTTAAAACTGTTTCTTCTATTGTATACCATTTTAAAATAGTTTTGTCAACTTTTATTAGATCAAATAAACATGTAGAAATAAAATTGATTTGATTTATTGTATGTTTTTTGTTTATGTTGAATGAAAGTAACATTTACATAAACGGACATTGTGGATGATAAGGTGACATGTGGGTAAAACTGTGTGGTGGATGATGTGGTGATATATGGATAAACCTGTGTTGTGGATGATTCGGTAAGATGTGGGCAAACCTGTGTGTTGGCGATGTGGCAATGAGTGGATAAAATGTGTGGTGGATTATATGTGATATTGGGGAAACATGTGTGGTAGCTGTTATAGCAAAGTGTGGGTAAAACTTTGTAGTGGCAAGATAAGTTAAACCTGTGAGGTCGCTGATGTGGCAAATTGTGGTTAAATATGAGTTGTGGGCGATGTTGCAAAATGTAAGATAACCTATGTTTTGCCTAATGTGTGATTAAAACTGTGAGGTGCACGATATGGGCAAATGTGTGGTGGGTGATGTGGGTAAACCTGTTTTGTGGATTTTGTGACAAGATGTGGGTAAACCTGTGTGGTGGGTGAAGTGGTAAGATTTATATAAACATGGATGGTGGCAAGATGTGGGTAAACATGTTATGTGGGTGAAGTAGTAAGTTTTATATAAACATGGTTTTATGGCAGATGTGGGTAAACCTGTGTGGTAGCTGATGTCGCATGATGTGGGTAAACCTGTGTAGTTGTTGAAGTGGTAAGTTTTATATAAACATGTATGGTGGCAAGATGTGGTTAACTCTATGTTGCTGGTGATATAAGAACATGGGGTCAACATGTGCAGTCGCTGATGTGTCAATATTTGGATACATCTGTATCGTAACTGATGTGGCTGACGTGGATAACCCTGTGAGGTGGCAAGATGAGGGTAAACCTGTGTGGTGTTGACTATTGCGTAAACTATGAGGTGGCTAAGTATGGGTAAACATGTGTGGTTGGTGTTTTGGTAATACGTGTGTAAACCTTTGTAGTTGGTGATGCAAAAAGGTGTGGGTAAACATGTGAGGTGGTGATGTGGTAAGTTTTGGGTAAAACTGTGTGGTTGGTGATGTGGTAACCTGTGGGTGATTTTATGTGTTGGGTGGTTTTATAACATATGGTTTAACCTGCGAGGTGGCTGATGTGGTATCTTGTTGGTAAGCCGGTGTCATGTCAAGATGTGGGTAAACCTGTGTGGTAATTGATGTGGTAACATAAGATTGAACCTGTGTGCTAGGTGATGTGGCAACATATGGGTAAACATGTGTGGTAGGTGATGTGGCAATATATGGCTAAACCAGTGTGTTGGCTGATGTGGGTAGACCTGTTCGTTGGCTGATGTGACAAGATGTTGGTAAAACTTTGTGTCGGGTGTTGTGGCAATGCGTTGGTAAACGTTGTCTTCAATACTACAACTACATCTTTAATTAAAATAAACGCGGCGACAAAAACTATAATTACAACACCAAATACAATGACCGCTACAACTAATACTACAAATACATCAAATATAATCATCCCTACAACTAAAACTGCAACTATAACATCATATAAAGTCACTGCTGACGGAATCCTGCAACTTCTCCATCAAATACACTCCCCCTGCAACCAGTTTTACCTCCAAGTGTAAATACAATCACCTCTACAATCAATACTTGAACCATAGAATCAAATAAAGTAAAATCTTTGAACAGCACTACGCTACAGAATCAAATTAAAAACCCGCTGCAGCTAATATTACAACTACAACATCAATAACAGTCACATCTGCAACCAGTAATACAACTAGAACATCGTTGCAATCATTAAGAAATACAGTCACCTCTCACTTATTCCTGCTACTACAAATCCCTTACGATTAAACATCAAATAAAATCACCGCTTAAACCTCTACTACTACAATTAAAAATTAAATGCGTAACTACTGCAAATAATACTACAACTAAAAAATCAAACAGAGTCACTATGCAACCAATACTTAAACTAGAAAATTAAAAAAATCAGAACTGCATCCAAACTACAATATTAAATACTGACAGGGTTGCATCCAAACTACAATATTAAATACTGACAGGGTTGCATCCAAATTACAATATTAAATACTGACAGGGTTGCATCCAAACTACAATATTAAATACTGACAGGGTTGCATCCAAACTACAGTATTAAATACTGAAAGGGTTGAATCCAAACTACAGTATTAAATACTGACAGGGTTGCATCCAAACTACAATACTAAATACTGACAGGGTTGCATCCAAACTACAATATTAAATACTGACAGGGTTGCATCCAAACTACAGTATTAAATACTGACAGGGTTGCATCCAAACTACAATATTAAATACTGACAGGGTTGCATCCAAACTACAATATTAAATACTGCCAGTGTTGCATTCAATACTACAATATTAAATACTGACAGGGTTGCATCCAAACTACAATATTAAATACTGACAGGGTTGCATCCAAACTACAACATTAAATACTGCCAGTGTTGCATTCAATACTACAATATTAAATACTGACAGGGTTGCATCCAAACTACAGTATTAAATACTGACAGGGTTGCATCCAAACTACAATATTAAATACTGCCAGTGTTGCATTCAATACTACAATATTAAATATTGACAGGGTTGCATCCAAACTACAATATTAAATACTGACAGGGTTGCATCCAAACTACAGTATTAAATACTGACAGGGTTGCATCCAAACTACAGTATTAAATACTGACAGGGTTGCATCCAAACTACAATATTAAATACTGACAGGGTTGCATCCAAACTACAGTATTAAATACTGACAGGGTTGCATCCAAACTACAGTATTAAATACTGACAGGGTTGCATCCAAACTACAATATTAAATACTGACAGGGTTGCATCCAAACTACAATATTAAATACTGACAGGGTTGCATCCAAACTACAATATTAAATACTGCCAGTGTTGCATTCAATACTACAATATTAAATACTGACAGGGTTGCATCCAAACTACAATATTAAATACTGACAGGGTTGCATCCAAACTACAACATTAAATACTGCCAGTGTTGCATTCAATACTACAATATTAAATACTGACAGCGTTGCATTCAAACTACAGTATTAAATACTGACAGGGTTGCATCCAAACTACAATATTAAATACTGCCAGTGTTGCATTCAATACTACAATATTAAATACTGACAGGGTTGCATCCAAACTACAATATTAAATACTGACAGGGTTGCATCCAAACTACAGTATTAAATACTGACAGGGTTGCATCCAAACTACAGTATTAAATACTGACAGGGTTGCATCCAAACTACAATATTAAATACTGACAGGGTTGCATCCAAACTACAGTATTAAATACTGACAGGGTTGCATCCAAACTACAGTATTAAATACTGACAGGGTTGCATCCAAACTACAATATTAAATACTGACAGGGTTGCATCCAAACTACAATATTAAATACTGACAGGGTTGCATCCAAACTACAGTATTAAATACTGACAGGGTTGCATCCAAACTACACTATTAAATACTGACAGGGTTGCATCCAAACTACAATATTAAATACTGACAGGGTTGCATCCAAACTACAATATTAAATACTGACAGGGTTGCATCCAAACTACAATATTAAATACTGACAGGGTTGCATCCAAACTACAGTATTAAATACTGACAGGGTTGCATCCAAACTACAATATTAAATACTGCCAGTGTTGCATTCAATACTACAATATTAAATATTGACAGGGTTGCATCAAAACTACAATATTAAATACTGACAGGGTTGCATCCAAACTACAGTATTAAATACTGACAGGGTTGCATCCAAACTACAGTATTAAATACTGACAGGGTTGCATCCAAACTACAATATTAAATACTGACAGGGTTGCATCCAAACTACAGTATTAAATACTGACAGGGTTGCATCCAAACTACAGTATTAAATACTGACAGGGTTGCATCCAAACTACAATATTAAATACTGACAGGGTTGCATCCAAACTACAATATTAAATACTGACAGGGTTGCATCCAAACTACAATATTAAATACTGCCAGTGTTGCATTCAATACTACAATATTAAATACTGACAGGGTTGCATCCAAACTACAATATTAAATACTGACAGGGTTGCATCCAAACTACAACATTAAATACTGCCAGTGTTGCATTCAATACTACAATATTAAATACTGACAGGGTTGCATCCAAACTACAGTATTAAATACTGACAGGGTTGCATCCAAACTACAATATTAAATACTGCCAGTGTTGCATTCAATACTACAATATTAAATACTGACAGGGTTGCATCCAAACTACAATATTAAATACTGACAGGGTTGCATCCAAACTACAGTATTAAATACTGACAGGTTTGCATCCAAATTACAGTATTAAATACTGACAGGGTTGCATCTAAACTACAATATTAAATACTGACAGGGTTGCATCCAAACTACAATATTAAATACTGACAGGGTTGCATCCAAACTACAGTATTAAATACTGACAGGGTTGCATCCAAACAACAATATTAAATACTGACAGGGTTGCATCCAAACTACAATATTAAATACTGACAGGGTTGCATCCAAACTACATAAACATTAATTAACCATCACAAAAATTAAATATTTTTATTAATACAAATTACGTTATATTTTTTAAATTGGTAATGGAGGAGGGGGTATTCGTTTGTAACACTTTGGAACTTATTACTTTTATGGGAAGAAGTGGGTAATTTAAACGTAACACTTGGAAATATCTCTTGTAATCACTTATGGCAAAAAAAAAAAACGTACGAACTGTCGCTCGTTACAGACTTCCATCTTCTGCTGCTACTTCTTGTCTGACTGACAGAACTCAGTGTATTGTAGTGAATCAATGCATCTTCTATGAACACTTTAATTACCTACGGCGTTTCATATGTTCCTACATTATATGTTTATAACCAGTCTAATAATTACTAAACTTAAGACTAAAGGCTTATTTCTTATATCCTTATATTGTTTGTTTGGTTATAAATAAGCTTTAAGAATTGTATCAAAAACAGAAATGTAGTTTTGAAAGTCTAACAATGTTGCTACCTCATCTCAGACAGTTGTGAATGAGTGCGTGAATGAAATATGTGTGTTGATAAAGACTATAACTATGTTGTGGTTTAAGTGGAATATGTGTGTTGATAAAGACTATAACTATGTTGTGGTATAAGTGGAATGTGTGTGTTGATAAAGACTATAACTATGTTGTGGTTTAAGTGGAATGTGTGTGTTGATAAAGACTATAACTATGTTGTGGTATAAGTGGAATATGTGTTGATAAAGACTATAACTATGTTGTGGTGTAAGTGGAATATGTGTGTTGATAAAGACTATAACTATGTTGTGGTATAAGTGAAATATGTGTGTTGATAGAGACTATAACTATGTTGTTGTATAAGCGGAATATGTCTGTTGATAAAGACTATAACTATATTGTGGTATAAGTGGAATATGTGTGTTGATAAAGACTATAACTATGTTGTGGTATACGTGGAATATGTGTGTTGATAAAGACTATTACTATGTTGTTGTATAAGCGGAATATGTCTGTTGATAAAGACTATAACTATATTGTGGTATAAGTGGAATATGTGTGTTGATAAAGTCTGTAACTATGTTGTGGTATAAATGGAATATGTGTGTTGATAAAAACTGTAACTATGTTGTGGTATAAGTGGAATGTATGTTGATACAAACTATAACTATGTTGTGGTATAAGTGGAATGTGTGTGTTGATAAAGACTATAACTATGTTGTGGAATAAGTGGAATATGCTTGTTGATAAAAACTGTAACTATGGTGTGGTATAAGTGGAATGTGTGTGTTGATAAAGACTGTAACTATGTTTTGATATAAGCTCTCTCCCTTAGATATTAAGCCAAATGACTTTAGTTCAAGTCCTACTGACTAACTATTTTATTGGCATTGTATGTTTCTATTTTTCCTATTAGTAATGCAGCTTAGGTCACACGATGTAATTTGATGAATTGAATGCAGCTTAGGTCACACGATGTAATTTGATGAATTGAATGCAGCTTAGGTCACACGATGTAATTTGATGAATTGAATGCAGCTTAGGTCACATGATGTAATTTGATGAATTGAATGCAGCTTAGGTCACACGATGTAATTTGATGAATTGAATGCAGCTTAGGTCACACGATGTAATTTGATGAATTGAATGCAGCTTAGGTCACACGATGTAATTTGATGAATTGAATGCAGCTTAGGTCACACGATGTAATTTGATGAATTGAATGCAGCTTAGGTCACACGATGTAATTTGATGAATTGAATGCAGCTTAGGTCACACGATGTAATTTGATGAATTGAATGCAGCTTAGGTCACACAATGTAATTTGATGAATTGAATGCAGTTTAGGTCACACAATGTAATTTGATGAATTGAATAAAAGACAGTTTGTACAAATGTAGGATTACTGTTTCCACTCTAGAATCCAACAGGTTTGAGAACAACTAATTGTTATACAGTTACATGCACTTTGCTTGGTTTCAAATTGTACTTTTCATTAAGCCATTTTATCTTATCACATTAACAAACCCTTCACATAAGACTTAATATGACGTCATTCACTGGTACAAACCATTCACATTAGACTTAATATGACGTCATTCACTGGTACAAACCATTCACATTAGACTTAATATGACGTCATTCACTGGCACAAACTTTCCATGCATTAGTTATGGTGTTTTTAACATTTTCTTTCGATTTTTCAAACAATGTTGAGTTATTTGGGAATTCAACTCTTTCGTTGTTTCTACGTCCATCTTCATTTAGCTAATCGTTTTTTCCCTTTTCATTTGTGATATATCCATAAATATATTAGTAGAAAATACATTAAGTATAAAGTATTTTTTTGATTAGTTGATTTAAAAATAAAAAAACAATACATACCATAATTATGTTAAGTTATGAACTGGTCGTCAGTGACGCTTTTGAACCACCGTAATACATAGACATATTTAAAGGACTGAAAATAGTAATGTTGTTTTCTTTATTAAAGAGCTACTGGAATTGAACTGCATTCACAGGAGACTAAGTGAGTCCATGCTCAAGCATGTAGTCGAAAAAATGTTATTGTTTTACAAATATTGCCTATGCATTGAATGACATATTTATGAATTTGCTTTATAATAACTGAAATAAAATTTCAAAAATAGAAAAACACTGACACTTTTTTTTTAAAAATTGTTAAAAGAACATTTATTAAATGATATGCAAATTGATCAACAGATTAGAGTGATGGGAAACATTAGCTGTTAACACAATCACGTCCTTAATCACATCAGCCAATAACACAATCACTTCATTAATCACATCAGCCAATAACACAATCACTTCCTTAATCACATCAGCCAATAACACAATCACTTCCTTAATCATATCAGCCAATAACACAATCACTTCCTTAATCATATCAGCCAATAACACAATCACTTCCTTAATCACATCAGCCAATAACACAATCACTTCCTTAATCACATCAGCCAATAACACAATCACTTCCTTAATCATATCAGCCAATAACACAATCACTTCCTTAATCACATCAGCCAATAACACAATCACTTCCTTAATCACATCAGCCAATAACACAATCACTTCCTTAATCATATCAGCCAATAACACAATCACTTCCTTAATCATATCAGCCAATAACACAATCACTTCCTTAATCACATCAGCCAATAACACAATCACTTCCTTAATCATATCAGCCAATAACACAATCACTTCCTTAATCATATCAGCCAATAACACAATCACTTCCTTAATCATATCAGCCAGTAACACAATCACTTCCTTAATCATATCAGCCAATAACACAATCACTTCCTTAATCATATCAGCCAATAACACAATCACTTCCTTAATCATATCAGCCAATAACACAATCACTTCCTTAATCATATCAGCCAATAACACAATCACTTCCTTAATCATATCAGCCAGTAACACAATCACTTCCTTAATCATATCAGCCAGTAACACAATCACTTCCTTAATCATATCAGCCAATAACACAATCACTTCCTTAATCATATCAGCCAATAACACAATCACTTCCTTAATCATATCAGCCAGTAACACAATCACTTCCTTAATCATATCAGCCAATAACACAATCACTTCCTTAATCATATCAGCCAATAACACAATCACTTCCTTAATCATATCAGCCAATAACACAATCACTTCCTTAATCATATCAGCCAATAACACAATCACTTCCTTAATCATATCAGCCAGTAACACAATCACTTCCTTAATCATATCAGCCAGTAACACAATCACTTCCTTAATCATATCAGCCAGTAACACAATCACTTCCTTAATCATATCAGCCAATAACACAATCACTTCCTTAATCATATCAGCCAGTAACACAATCACTTCCTTAATCATATCAGCCAATAACACAATCACTTCCTTAATCATATCATTCAATAACACAATCACTTCCTTAATCATATCAGCCAATAACACAATCACTCCCTTAATCATATCAGCCAATAACACAATCACTTCCTTAATCACATCAGCCAATAACACAATCACTTCCTTAATCACATCAGCCAATAACACAATCACTTCCTTAATCACATCAGCCAATAACACAATCACTTCCTTAATCATATCAGCCAATAACACAATCACTTCCTTAATCACATCAGCCAATAACACAACCACTTCCTTAATCATATAAGCCAATAACACAATCACTTCATTAATCACATCAGCCAATAACACAATCACTTCCTTAATCACATCAGCCAATAACATAATCACTTCCTTAATCATATCAGCCAATAACACAATCACTTCCTTAATCATATCAGCCAATAACACAATCACTTCCTTAATCACATTAGCCAATAACACAATCACTTCCTTAATCTCATCAGCCAATAACACAATCACTTCCATAATCTCATCAGCCAATAACACAATCACTTCCTTAATCTCATCAGCCAATAACACAATCACTTCCTTAATCTCATCCGCCAATAACACAATCACTTCCTTAATCACATCAGTTAATAACACAATCGCTTCCTTAATCTCATCAGCCAATAACACAATCACTTCCTTAATCTCATCCGCCAATAACACAATCACTTCCTTAATCACATTAGCCAATAACACAATCACTTCCTTAATCTCATCCGCCAATAACACAATCACTTCCTTAATCTCATCAGCCAATAACACAATCACTTCCTTAATCACATCAGCCAATAACACAATCACTTCCTTAATCTCATCCGCCAATAACACAATCACTTCCTTAATCTCATCAGCCAATAACACAATCACTTCCTTAATCACATCAGTTAATAACACAATCGCTTCCTTAATCTCATCAGCCAATAACACAATCACTTCCTTAATCTCATCCGCCAATAACACAATCACTTCCTTAATCTCATCCGCCAATAACACAATCACTTCCTTAATCTCATCAGCCAATAACACAATCACTTCCTTAATCACAGCAGCCAATAACACAATCAATCACTTAGCCACATTAACTGTTAAAACAATCACTTTCTTGGCTAATATAATAATGTACACATTATCGATTTCGCAATATTGTACTGCTTTTTCATGTCTGAAACACAAAAATAAATTTAAATATTACATTATGTGGTCTCAGTAAATTGTCAAACAAATATATATATATTTAAAAATTATAAATAATTTAGTAAAAAAAACCTATTATTTACAGATTCTTGTTGGTGCAAAAGATTTTGATGTTGTTTGGTAAAAACCGTTTAAAATCAGACAAAAATATTTTATTGTATCTCATTTTATGAGACATGGCTTAAGTGCTGTTTTGTGAAAAGATTAAAAAATTCAGTCAGTGGATAATGCACATCAACAATTGTGTTGAATCTTAGCAATCTCACACAATATCAAAGAATTTATATAAAAATTGCCGCTAGTGTTTCCGAGTGGGGGAATGTCCGAGCCTGTCAGCTTGGTCACTTTCAAAACATTGTTAATCAAAAAGGCCCATTGTACGATAAAATAAATCAACACTGGGTATTCATTCTCTTTTCAACAGCATCTTCTTTGGCATCAATAATACATAAATATTGCCTGCACCTGACTTTATTTTACCACATTTTAGCCTTAAAAACCTTTATGGTGTAGGATGGGGTGGTTGTTCCTGTATTAAGTGATCCAAAATGGCTCATTGGCTTGGCTTTTCTTGTGGACATTACACATGAACTAAGTGTACTCAACACGAAGTTACAAGGCCAGAGGCAGCTTGTCAGTATTACATATAACGATGACCCGGGCATTCTACATCAAACTTGTTTAAAATTTATCAGAGAATACTCTGCCATTTCCCAACATGCATAGTGCTCATGGACTCGGGTACTTCATTCAGTAGTAAGTACTGAGGACATTGCAAAGCTACAGGAAGAATTTGATCACATGTTTTAAAAGCACACAGAGCCAATGTTCACATTTTGTCTGACCCTTTCTCCTTTAATGTGGAAGATGACCCGCCCCCCTTTTTTAAAGCTTCAAATGGAGATGATTGAACTTCAGTGCACGTTCAGGGAGGTGAATAGAAAAGGCATTATCATTGGACAATGGTTGTACTTAATTAACTGTGTAATATATTTTCTTGAATACTTTATGCGGCCCAGTCTCACCCAGACTTTACCTCCTGCGGCTCCAGGATCTTTTGAGTTTGAGAACCCTTGACTAAATACCTATTATCCCTGAGCCCTTCGACAAGAACACTAATTTAGAATGACCTTTGATCCCTTTACAGCTGTTGGTTTAATACACTATATGTTATTTAAAGAATTGTACTAATTTTTATATGTTTATTTTTTTCCGTTAATTTGTTCAAATATTTTAAAATGTATAATTTGAATATTAATTAAATAAATCACAATGGGCAGAACCAACAATATTGGTCAAGGAGGGGTGGGGGCCATTTGGTCACCTAGCTTGTAAGTGGGGATAGCTCTCTGTTGACGCTGGCCATCACGTGGAGATAAACATCTTATCTGTTAGCTATTATCTCTGTCGTCCTTATCTTAAAAAACGATTATCTTTTCAGTAAAACACATTCAGTGGTACCATTCACCAGACTTATGTCCCAGTCAAACACATTCAGTGGCACCATTCACCAGACCCATGTCCCAGTCAAACACATTCAGTGGCACCATTCACCAGACCCATGTCCCGGTAAAACACATTCAGTGTCACCATTCCACGGACCCGTGTCCCGGTAAAACACATTCAGTGACACCGTTCCACTGACCAGTGTCCCGGTCAAACGTTGTGGGCAGCTGAAATGAGCGGTCGACCTCCAGGTTTTCTGGCATGTTAAACTTGAACTGCGCCTGTGTTAACTCAGGAGGGTTATCTCTAATATCTGTAACAAAAATCGTAAAATACACAAGTGAGAAGAACCCAGTGTACAACGACTTCGTCACAACTTCAAACTTGAGCTGACAGTCCCGAAAACTGCACACGATCTCCCTGTCGATTTTCTCCAGAATGCTGACGACACCGGTGTCTTTATTCACCGTGAAGTATTTGATGTAGGGGTTAAAAGAGGCGAGAATGGTGTACTGCATGATGAAGCCGGTCGGATTGTTCCTCGTAACTTTTGTGTCATTCAAAGGTTATATTTCTAATACTTTGAGAAAGTCGGGTTCTTTATTGAAGCTAGCGATGACTGTGCCACAGCCGAGCTCTAATTTGATGGTCTTTTGAATTTTTAACGGCTGAGCGATGAGAACAGCCACCACACAGCTTTCCCAAAATGTCACCATTTAAATTATTATACAGGTATACTTACACCTTGCCCCACCAGCCACCACACATGTTTACCCGCATTTAACCACATCATCAACCACACAGGTTAACCCGCATCTTACCACATCATCAACCACACACGTTTATCCGCATCTTACCATATCATCCACCACACAGGTTTATCCACATGTCACCACAACATGCACAACAGTGGTTGGCCAACATCTTACCATATCAGCCAGCAAACAGAATTATCACATGTGACCACATCATCAACCTCACATGTTTACCCACATGTGACCACATCACCACCATGTCCGTGTATGTACATTTTACTTTGATTTTGATTCAACATAAACAACAAACATACAATAAATAAACCAAATCAAATCAATTTTATTTCTACATGTTTATTTGATTTAATAAAAGTAAACAAAACTATTTTAAAATGGTATACAATAAAAAGAAACAGTTTTAAATACAACATATTTTATACGTTTATTGGATCAAAGGTTCAAAGATGATTTCAAATAAAAGAATGTCAAAATGTCAACAAAAGAAAAGTCTTGAAAATAAACAAAATATGAATATGTTATAAGTACATGATATGGGACTGTTAGAGGTGGAGTGTCGATACTGGATGTGTGGGTGTTCATGAGGGGTGGTGTTGAGGGTGTACATGGAGCGTGGTGTTGAGGGTGTCATGGGCGTGGTTTTAATGGTGTACATGGGGCGTGTCATGGGGCGTGTTAGATGTTGTTCTCTATTACAACAATAAACAGTTGATACAACTTTGTATACAATTGTTAAATTATAATATTTTTTTTACATTATCGATATTAGGACAAGTCCCGACCAACGCTACTAAAATTGTTTCCTTCATAGTTGACCCCACTGTGGACATGGCGCACATAAGTCAACATGCCATAATACCCCAATGTGTGGACATAAGCCCCACTACTGCCAGGACATGTACATGTTGTATATGAGTACTTGGTATAATAATTATCCACCACGTACCTGCTTATCCAGTGTCCACCAGCGATCTGTTTAGAACATCAATGTGGATGTGATACTATGAATGTCAACTTGTCATTATATCTAGAATGCTCGTATTTCTTGTTTACTTTTCTCCTTCGATCCTCCCAGTGGTCCACCATTTTGTCCAGTTTATCCAGTAAATCTACGTCACATGTCGCACATTCCAACACACACCAGTCGTCCTCAATGTCTGCCCACCTCACCGTCCAGCCATCAAGAGTGACCAGTGGACTATCTTGTCTATCATAGAACAATCTACACGTGGTGTGGCTCGCCTCAAAGTCATCAAACACCACGTGTGAGGCCGTGCACAAGCTTACCTCCTCCCACACTTTGCTGGGTGTGTTCTCCGGGTATTGACACTTGTGACATGAACAAATTCCCATGCATTGTTTGTTTACATACCACACCTTACCAGTCCCTAGTCTCATGACGTCACTTCCTGTCTTGTCATAAAATGGATATGGTTCATTGGTGTTTGGCCAAAACTCTGGTCTTTCGCTATTGGTCATTTTGGCTGCTACTCTAACTGTGAGGTCAGCTGTAGCTTTGATAAACTCAACTAATTCGTTGTCATGGTAACCTTCAGGAAGGTGATTGGTGTTAAAATCATTTACATGTACAAACTGTGTGTGACCTGCATTCTTCTTACAGCTATCAAATATTGGCTTTAGACCTGCTTATCCACCTTCTGACACCTGAGTTTCATGTGAACCTGTCAAGGTCATCACACGAAATACATTTTAATTCATGTGTTACGCTGGTCTCTCTTTTATTATCTCTATTGTACTTGAGACATATAATTTTGTATTGTATACATTAATAATAATGACAGTAACTGAGATATATAATTGTGTATTGTATTTGTATTCATCAATAACAAGGGTTTAAATAAAAATTATATCAACAAATGTTTACCATAGAAAAGACTTGCTTCATCTTTCTTGTTGCAGCTGTCATATCGACCATCTTTCTTTTAACTGTAATCTGTGCCATCTTCTTCTTGGAAGTCCTCTTTGCCATGCTCTGAATAGAATAGGTAATAAATAAATAATGTATACCCTTATTCAAAAACACATTTTTCTTTCCAATGTTTTCTTTGTCTCCTGCTTGTAAATTGTTGTCCCTAGTTTACTCTCCAATGATATTTATCTTTATTACTTACATTATTTTTGTTTCTGTTTCTCACGTTCTCTCTTACATAAACTTAATAATTGTCTCCATTTTAGTCTAAGTCTATTTAAAACTTTTCTAATCCTTTCAAATGTTCTTGTTAATCCCTCAATCTCTCATTCCGATCATTAAAAATTTAAGTATCAGTCCTTTTAATGGGTACAAAAACAATTAAATATCAATGCAATAATGTTTAAAGTAGATTGTTCTTAGATATTTTTAAAAAAAAAATTGCACATTGTTTTGCATGTCTATCATTATACAAAAAAATATAACATACATTATACAAAGAAGAATAATTATTAGAAAAATTTAACAGATTTAGTTATCGTACATTTAAATAATCTGATAATTAGACTATTAATAAAAATCTATATTATAACCCGAGAGAAGAAATCAAATAAAATAAAAATACCTTGTTTGAATTTTAATTGAACGATTTAAATGCATTGTAAAATTTTATCATACTATACAAATTTTCATATTAAAAAACAGAATTATATACGTTTTCTTGAATGCATTTTATAGAAGTAATACTGTGGAGTGTACAGACAATTGTCGACCCGTAAGGGGTGGGGGGAGTCCGATCTCGGTACTGACCGAACAAAGGGTCAATCTTGTCAGATTGCACGTGACGGGATGACGGCATTGGTTTTATGACCTAAGACCAACTTATCCCGCGACGGGATGGATGACCTATTTCGCGGTGTGAGATAGGAATGGAATCGGAGCCCTGGGAAGAAATCTCTAGGGACGCGGGGCGTATAAAAGGGACAGTTGGATGGGACTAGTCAGAACTCAGCCGGGGAGGCAAGTGGACATAAGGTAGACTCCGACGTACGGGAGTATAGAACATACGAGAGAAACCGAGAACGAAAGAGATAGAGACGAACCGGGACAGTCGGAGTTGAGTACGACAGAGAGAGAGAGAGAAAGTGAAGACAAAGGAGGATACAAATAAATGTCCAAAAACTCTAACCATCGTTGAGTTGTCAAATTAGAACAGACGAGAGACAGAGTGAACAAGGTTGCAAATTAGTTAGAAAACAGAGAAGACTAAGGTTATCTACAATACAATGTCTTTACTTTTTGATCTGAATGTTTTACTAGTTAGTCACTTTGGATACCAGGAGTGTATTATTTCGACTTTCACCACGGCTCATAATGTATAAACATTTTTAAGTCTAGTGCAAATTTAAATAGTATATATATAAAAATAAGCTATGTCGACATGGCGCCAAAGAACCGAACATATTTTGATACTTTCGGATTCTTAAAAATAATCATAGTTATATTCTATTATTTTACGGAAATCGAATAAATTTACAAGTGCAAACAATGATATATATCCGCTTTTACTTTAACAAATGTTTAAGTATTATTATTATAAATTACACAAACATTTAAAGTAAAAACTATGGAACTATTTAAGCAATGTATATGCGTTTGAAGTTATGAAAAAAAAATGAAATAAACAATTTGAGATCAAAGAAGTATGCAGTAATTAAAATTATCGGAATCCCAAAGATAAATTGTTTAAGTGCATATTTTAGTACGTTGTCAATATATCGAAAAAAAAAAAAAAGTTATTTGTTCTAAATAATCAAGCAAGTGACAGCATAGCGCCAGTTGACTATTTGATCCAAAGCTCTAAGTTTCTTTGATTTAATAATCGAGCGTGAAATTTATCGGGAAAAGACAAACGTCGTTTTTAGTGCGTTGTTTTTGGTGTGAAATTTAATTTAAAATTATGTTCATTATCAAAATGACGTCTGCTGTAATTAGCATGATGTGTCATCATTTGAAATTTATTATCTTAATATCTATAAATTGCTATTAGTTAAAAAGAAATCAGATTAATTGTATGAATTTTAGAACTTAAGTATTTACATCAATGTGAGTATTTGATAAAAATGACGTTATATTGCTAGTACAACTTAATTTAAGTGTAAATATAGTGTCATAGTTAATAAACATGTCCATAAAAATCGGGACAAATATAAACAGTAGTCATGTTTATTTCATTCAATACCCATGTTTAACTTAACAGTAGTCATGTTAATTTTGTTCAATAACCATGTTTAACTTAACAGTAGTCATGTTTATTTCGTTCAATATCCATGTTTAACTTCAGATCCTATTTTGAAAAAGTTATTATCTAAATACCGTAATATTATTAGTAATTATAAAACTTCAGTCATTAAATAAATATGGCTATGAATGTTTTATATTTAATTTAATTTTTTTAATATTTATACTTTTTTAAATGGTTTACGTACCTCCAACAATTGTTAACAATTAAGTAATGTTAGCTTTGTATCTTCAACCTTAAATTTTTCACTTGTTAAAGCATTATATTTATTAAATTCATAAACTAAATTATAGGGATTTAGTGTTAAAAAAAGAAAATGTATTAAAATGTATTTGTTTTTATTTAATAGTGTCAACAAATCAGTTTAATATGACATTTCTGTTATGACGATATTTCTAACTGAACATCTATTTTAAAGTTATTTATATTATTTTAGTATATGGGTCCTAAACATTATTTTAATTTCCTTCAGACACAGCTGCCGATTATTGCTTCAAGACATGTTAAAGAATTATTTTAATGATACTGAAATTTCTTTTTCTGGAGAAAAATAGCAAGTAAAGAATTATTTAAAACGAAGAACACTTATATAAAGCATAAATATAGTAGGAATTCATTTAAATGCATGGGCATGGCTTTCATTCAACGAGAGTTTCCATATTTATCACCTCCGAAAGGGCCAAGACAAGGACACGGTTCGGTTTAATTCGGTTCTGCAGGATCTGTCATAGTACAATACATTTTCAAAAGTCTTGGATTTGATTATATGAAAAACTTAAAGACTATTTTATCGCTGATCTAGACACAAATGAGAACAAAAGTTCCAAAGAGGAAACGCGTTACCTGCGCAAAGAAAGACAAAGTAGATGGAGTGAAGAACACATACGGTTGTGAAGTAAGCGACTACGAGAAGCAATGCTTATGTATATAGTCGGAAAGTAGGACAATAACTGGCATATGAAGATCATGTGAGACGAAAGGCAAAAGCTACGAGACAGCGCCGCAGTATAGTAAGAATCGCAGCCAAAAAACAGTCAAAGGATATGAAATGAAGATATACATTTTATTGAAGATCGGGTTCAGGCTAATGATTGTGGACAAATGAATATCACATGCCAGTATTGCAGTTCTATGAACTTTGTCAAGGAACTTCCAGCAGATGGGAAATTAACGAGCTGCTGTAGGAAATGCAAAGTTAAATTGTCGATACCAACCGACTTTCACGTGGTAGAGCTTGACTATCCCGGCTTTCTTCAAAAACGTTTATTGGATCCAAAATGTCCATGTCCTTTTAAAATTCTTGAAAACATTCCTTTATACAACAACTGAACATCGTTTGCCCCGCAGGAAGCGAAAATTATCGATGTTCCGTGTCGCGGTCCATACAATTTAAAAATTCATGGACAAACATATCACCGGACTTCTCACATTGAAGCACTTTCCCAGCTACCTCCGCAATACGCTAAACTATATGTCATAGATAGTTCACAGGCTTTTGATTTTCGAGAAGAGCATCCCGCTAATGATCGATGCCTTCCACACATTTTGGATAGAATCGACCGTTTTTTAGACAAAGTAACAGAATCGCACAATCATATCAAATGTTGCGTGAAGTAGAAGCTAAAGCTAAAATAAAGGCGGCAGCAAATGGAGATACAATTCCTGTCGTCAGCATGGTATTCCGTCGAGACCGCCAGTCAGACCAGCGACTTTACAATGCCCGAATATCAAATGAAATCGCCATGGTGTTTGTAAACGAAGATGGCGAACCTCAAATTAAACGTGACATACGAATATACCCAAGGAATCCTAAAAAATCGGAAAAAAATCAATTTTCAACATCAATATGTTGAGTCCAAACATGGATGCATTGAATTATGCCATTCTTTTCCCATATGGACAGCGTGGATGGCAGCCTAACTGGGTGTGTGATTCGTAGAGATAGTGCTACGAAATAAAGTTTGGCACAAAGTCACCATGCTTCAATATAAAGCGGCTCAGACAGCAATTCGCTCTGAATTCGATCATGTTATGTGTGCAGAGAAACTGACACAGCATTTCTTGTTCGACTCTTACCTCCAAGTTGAAGCCAACAATCTGAATTACATTCGAAATCATCAGCAAACACTTCAATAACT
Organism: Omphiscola glabra; assembly: GCA_964017045.1. NCBI lineage: Eukaryota > Metazoa > Mollusca > Gastropoda > Lymnaeidae > Omphiscola > Omphiscola glabra. The sequence continues at coordinate 1,257,683 of OZ024806.1, read as the reverse complement.
TTTGTATGAAACTGCAAACATAAGAATCTTCTTTTTTTCTCTCAACTGAGATCAAATGAGCAATACGTTCATAGAATATGACAGATAAGTTACAACGATGGTGTCACCAAGGAAAAATAAAATCTTGGTGTCACCCATTGAAATAACATATTTGTGTCACCCGATGTAGTATAATGACGGTATAATCCCCTTGCCTTTTTGGCACATGTTTAACTACCCCCTTCTTCCAAAGAGTATAGATTAACTAGATCATTCAGAACCTCTTATGTTTATTTTAATTATAAATCCTAAAGCAACACAAGACAAAAGTAGATAACAATAGCGTTTGGACAAACAGCGTTAACAGAAACCACTAACATTTGATTGAATCCATCAAATGTGAATTTAGATTTTTCAATAGATAAGTCAGACCGCATCAATGGATAAGTCAGTACCTATCAATAGATAAGTCAGAACGCAATAATAAGTAAGTCAGAACGTATCAATAGATAAGTAAGACCATGTCAACAGATAAGTCAGACTCGGCCAATAGATAAGTCAGACCGTATCAATAGGTCAGTCAGACCGTATAATGAATAATTCAGAACGTATCAATAGAAAAGTCAGTAAGTATCAATAGATAAGACAGAATATATCAATAGCAAAGTCAGACCGTATCATTAGATAAGTCAGAAGGTGTCAATACATATGTCAGACCGAATCAATAGATAAGTTAGACCGAATCAATTGATAATACAGGCCATATAATAGATAAGTGAAAACGTAGACTCTTGTCAATTAGGGCAAAATATTGCACATATACAAGGATGGCAATCATTATTATTATAAACAAAACTGAGATGTGTAACAATGGATTCAGATTTGGGAGATTTAAAACTTACTCAGATGAAAGTTAATTACAATCCTTCAATTTAAAACTTACTCAGATGAAAGTTAATTACAATCTTTCAATGGACTATGATTAGTCACTTCCTTGTTTTGTCACGTGATACGAGTAAGCCTTCGGTAGCCTATGCTACACATAATAACACATAACAGCTGATCAGCCATTATCATTAATTTTAAAGCAAAATGTGTGTCTCCATCAGCGCTTCCCCAATGTTAATTAAACATTTTACTTTTCAAAATATTCTTGAACACACGTGTTTTTTAAATGACATTCATAAATGTGACAATAATTATAATTCAGTTATGATTAAAGGAAGAAAGTTGTTTGAAGAAAAATTTGTGAGCGACTAGTGTGTTGCAGACAGCCTACCGGAAGTCTTACCCTTACTTACGCTTATCACGTGACAAAACAATCGACTCATCGTAGTCCATTGCGCGTAATAAAATTGATAATGTATTTCTCACTTCCTAAAAGTAAAATTAATAAATATAATAGATTATTTTTTAAATTTCTAAAATTTTATAAAATTAAATACAACTTTAGCTTTTTATATTTAACATATTATATGTTTGTACTTTTATACTTTCCAATAATATACTTTTATGAAATGTATAAAGTAGTAAAAAAGTACCCTTAAATATACTTTTAATACGAAAATGTCGTTTAATGCAATCAGTGTAGCAAAACTACATATCCAAAAAAGCATTCACTAATGCACGTAAGACTCATTCAAAAATTGTGTTGCTTAAGTAAGGGGATAACAATCCCGTGGATGATTTGATTAATTTCTTTAAAACTCTGTTTGGGGAGGGGGGATGTAATAAGATAGTTTTATTTGCTCAACGCAGCACACTATACGTCTCAGAATGACTTTGACAAATAATTAACCTTCTGATGTACATATATATGGGGGTTAGAAAATAGGGTGTGTACAATTTTACGTGGATGACAATTTTTTTTTAATTTAATGATATTACAGTTGTGAAAAATAGATGCTATATTCTCATTTTACTAATTAAGAAAACCAATGACGTTAACAAAAGGTAAATACATTTAAAAAAGTATATTATTATTATTATTATTATGGGTAGTTTTCTATAGCGTGGTACCCCAGCCTAGGATATCAAAACCACTTCAATTTACAAAAAATAACCAGTTTTGGACATTGGGGCCCTATAGTAATTTTATTTTTCTAATATGAGCTATTTAAATATAATTTCCGTATGTGTTCCAATACAATTCATCTGAATGCAATAAACATTCAGTGAGTTGTTGACTGCAGGCCCGCATTATTTTCTAAATATGTACAACCATTTTACAATATTCCGCTTTGGACCGGGGGCCTTAAATTAGTTTTTTTCCTTATATGAGCTATGTAAATATAATGACAAACAGAGCTATTACATAGGTGGGTGGAAATAAATTAAATATTAATTGTAACATTTCATTTTGTATATGTGACTTAAAAAGGTTTCTGAATAATTACAAGTATTTCACAATATTCCTTTTGGTTCCGGGGGCCCTAACTTTGTTTATATGTAATAAATGAGCCATATAAATATAATTTCAAACATAGCTATTGCATGGGGGGATCAATCGCTACAATTTTGGGGACTAAATTTGGAAAATCAATGATTCCCACATGGACAGATGCGTGTGGTCTGCTCACGCTTCGAAAAATCTTCTAATTAATTCGAATACGCACCAAACGGTAAAAAACTGTATAATACAAGTAATTACAAAAAAAAATATTAAAACACAAACGCTTTATTTCGATGAGTGGAATTGCAACGCATGCCGGGTCATCGCTTGTTTCTTAATAAATTTCATTTTCAAAATCTCCTATCAGATAGAGCAGCAGACTTCTATAGGATAGAGGGATTGGAGAAAGTTTGGAAATACCAATTAATATATGAACTTCCAGACATAAAATTCGCTTCATGAAGACCAACATGCCAGAGCTTTCTCTGCATAAACATTTTCATTACAATAATATGAGGTATGATTTTTTGTATCGATTAAAAAAAAAATAAAAAAAATGAGGAAACATCTGTTATGAACTAGATTTAGTCGCGTGAAGTTTTGCTATGAAAAGTTCTTCATGGACGTTGAGAGTTTGTATGAAAATCACTGTTGTTAGTGTAAACATTTTTTAGTCCATCGGTGATATCATGAATTGTATAATTGTGACTAAATGGTCATTGGATGACAGAGAAATACTAATAAACAAGTGAGTGGATATAAGGCAGTAGACAAGTTGAGTTGGGTGGAGATCGTGATGAACACCTGGGGTAGTGCGAGGTTATTTCATACCTGTTTAATAAGGATTTGATTATGTGCTTCCAAAGAATTTGTGACTCTTGCTAGTACTGCATGTGTTTATGAGGAATAAGGAATTTGTGACTCTTGCTAGTACTGCATGTGTTTATGAGGAATAAAGAATGTGTGACTCTTGCTAGTACTGCATGTGTTTATGAGGAATAAAGAGTTTGTGACTCTTGCTAGTACTGCATGTGTTAATAAGGAATAAAGGATTATATTATGACTCTTTTGATGTTCATGGACTTAATTTTGTGATTGTTGATCCATAGCTGTAAGTCCAGTAGGTGGTACAAGGACATAGTAGTAATCATAGACGTACTAATAAATTCACATACATCAATAGACCATAGACAATGAAAGACGTACTAAATAATTGACATCCATCAATAGACTCTAGACAACGAAAGATGTACTAAATAATTCACATACATCAATAAAATCTAGACAACAAAAGAGGTACTAAATAATTCACATACATCAATAGACCCTAGACAACGAAAGACGTACTAAATAATTCACATACATCAATAGACTCTAGACAACGAAAGACGTACTAAATAATTGACATACATCAATAGACTCTAGACAACGAAAGATGTACTAAATAATTCACATACATCAATAAAATCTAGACAACAAAAGAGGTACTAAATAATTCACATACATCAATAGACCCTAGACAACGAAAGACGTACTAAATAATTCACATACATCAATAGACTCTAGACAACGAAAGACGTACTAAATAATTGGCATACATCAATAGACTCTAGACAACGAAAGATGTACTAAATAATTCACATACATCAATAAAATCTAGACAACAAAAGAGGTACTAAATAATTCACATACATCAATAGACCCTAGACAACGAAAGACGTACTAAATAATTGACATACATCAATAGACTCTAGACAACGAAAGATGTACTAAATAATTCACATACATCAATAAAATCTAGACAACAAAAGAGGTACTAAATAATTCACATACATCAATAGACCCTAGACAACGAAAAATGTACTAAATAATTGACATACATCAATAGACTCTAGACAACGAAAGATGTACTAAATAATTCACATACATCAATAAAATCTAGACAACAAAAGAGGTACTAAATAATTCACATACATCAATAGACCCTAGACAACGAAAGACGTACTAAATAATTCACATTCATCAATAGACTCTAGACAACGAAAGACGTACTAAATAAATGACATGCATCAATAGACTCTAGACAACGAAAGACGTACTAAATAATTGACATGCATCAATAGACATTAGACAACGAAAGACGTACTAAATAATTAACATACATCAATAGACTCTAGACAACGAAAGATGTACTAAATAATTCACATGCATCAATAGACCCCAGACAACGAAAGACGTACTAAATAATTGACATACATCAATAGACTCAAGAAAACGTAAGACGTACTAAATAATTCACATACATCAATAGACCCTAGACAACGAAAGACATAATAAATAATTAACATACATCAATAGACCCTAGACAACGAAAAACGTACTAAATAATTGACATACATCAATAGACTCTAGACAACGAAAGATGTACTAAATAATTCACATACATCAATAAAATCTAGACAACAAAAGAGGTACTAAATAATTCACATACATCAATAGACCCTAGACAACGAAAGACGTATTAAATAATTCACATACATCAATAGACTCTAGACAACGAAAGACGTACAAAATAATTGACATACATCAATAGACCATAGACGACGAAAGAAGGCCGCAACAACAAAAACCTCTAGCTGGCCCTGATAACGTGTATACTATTATTTGCTTCATATTTTAGTCAATAACTATGTTAGTGTCACCCTGTGCAGCCTGACCCCCAAATACCAATAAGCAACGCCCTTGATTACACTCCATAGTTGTTGTTTTTTTAGTGGATCAGGTAAACAAATATAATTCTTAATGAAGAAGAATCGGAGCATCCTTAATTGATTATCCGAATATTTAGTCATCAAGTGTTTAACCTACACACACGGCCTACATGATTCTTTGGACCGCATATTTAGTCATCAAGTTTTCAACCTACACACGCGGCCTACATGCTTCTTTGGACCGCATACTTAGTCATCAAGTGTTTAACCTACACACGCGGCCTACATGCTTCTTTGGACCGCATATTTAGTCATCAAGTGTTTAACCTACACACACGACCTACATGCTTCTTTGGACCGCATATTTAGTCATCAAGTGTTTAACCTACACACGCGGTCTACATGCTTCTTTGGACCACATATTTCGTCATCAAGTGTTTAACCTACACACGCGGCCTACATGCTTCTTTGGACCGCATATTTAGTCATCAAGTGTTTAACCTACACACGCGGCCTACATGCTTCTTTGAACCGCATATTTAGTCATCAAGTGTTTAACCTACACACACGGCCTACATGCTTCTTTGAACCGCATATTTAGTCATCAAGTGTTTAACCTACACACGCGGTCTACATGCTTCTTTGGACCACATATTTCGTCATCAAGTGTTTAACCTACACACGCGGCCTACATGCTTCTTTGGACCGCATATTTAGTCATCAAGTGTTTAACATACACACGCGGCCTACATGCTTCTTTGGACCGCATATTTAGTCATCAAGTGTTTAACCTACACACGTGGCCTACATGCTTCTTTGGACCGCATATTTAGTCATCAAGTGTTTAACCTACACACACGGCCTACATGCTTCTTTGGACCGCATATTTAGTCATCAAGTGTTTAACCTACACACGCGGCCTACATGCTCTTAGGACCGCATATTTAGTCATCAAGTGTTTAACCTACACACGCGGTCTTCATGCTTCTTTGAACCGCATATTTAGTCATCAAGTGTTTAACCTACACACACGGCCTACATGCTTCTTTGAACCGCATATTTAGTCATCAAGTGTTTATCCTACACACGCGGTCTTCATGCTTCTTTGAACCGCATATTTAGTCATCAAGTGTTTAACCTACACACACGGCCTACATGCTTCTTTGAACCGCATATTTAGTCATCAAGTGTTTAACCTACACACGCGGTCTTCATGCTTCTTTGGAGAAAGAACAAGCTTCATAATGTAACGGAAACAGCGACTTTCAACACAACTATTTAACGTAAAGGAATTTGATCAAAATAATGTATTGGCATCGGAACCATACATATGCAAAAATTAGCCCTAACAATTAATATATGCACACCCTTAACCCTAACAATGTATATTTTTACCAAGGGTTTGCAAACTCATGAGACAAAAGAACCGAAAATCACCAGCAGGACGATGTAAAAAAAAATTGAGAGCCAAATTTCTTTTCAAGAATTTGTGAAGAACCATGTTTTTCGGAGTCAAGCCCGATTTGTGGCTGACTTTGAGCCGCACTCAAGTTGCTAAAGAGCCGCATACGGTCCACGAACCGCAATTAGCCTACCAATGTCCTAAACCTAACAAAACATATTTTTCATGCCCTAACCTTAAACAATTCATATTATAAATACAATCGCAAAAATTCTTAGTGCAAAAGAGTTAAGGAAAACTTGTTTCTTTAATTATAACTGGAATTATTTAATTACTTTGTTCCATATTTGCTCAGGAGATTCACCATTTTTTTAGATACTTTTGATAGAAGTAAAGGGTTCAATGTCTTTAACTACTATATTTGGATCAGAATTGTCTGGTTTCATAGTTTGGAGGCACCCCCGAGAGAATACTGAGTGGTGGTATTAAATAAATAAAGTAAGTGATTTTTTTAAATGTAGTAAACGAACTCAATTCATTGATATAAGAATATAACAAGAGACATAAATTCATTGTGATAAGTATATAACAAGAGACTTGAATTCATTGAGATAAGTATATAAGAAGAGACGTGAAAAATGATTTTGTAAAAATCCAAAAAGGCCCTAAGATGTACTCTGTCATCTTGGCACTGACACAACAAAAAGGCTAAGTCCCTAAAGGGTTAAAGGTCATATTATAACAACGCGATTCAAAATAATATTAAACAATAATATTCCGATATAACAGTACCACTTCCTTTTAATTTTGATTATGATAATAGTAATATATTAAGCAGAAATGGGAACAAATATGGCGGCATAAGGGGGTGACACCATCGTAAAAAGCCATATATATATATATATATAAAAGTGCGTGAAAGACAATTGATTTATTATTGCCATCTTGATATTATTATGGAACCATTCAATACTTTGAACAAAATCAGCATTCGAGGCTGGGGGCCTCAAACAAAGAGTTCAAAGATGAAGATCTCTGTAACGCAATCATTATTTGTGATGCTGATGTTACATTTTACTTGTAGGCTGGATGTATTAATTTGTAGCTATCTTCCATTAATTAATTATTCTATCGTTCTCATAATATCTTTCATAAACACAAGGCAGAATATCTTGATGGATCATCACTATATTTTATTCATCACTTGACACAAAGCACAATGATAATAAATCTCCTACACTAGAGAAAAGATGATATATATTGTCCTATACCTTCACACATAAAAATCATACGATATTATAATATGAAAACATGGATTGTGGCAAAGGGCCATCGATATTCATTACCTTCCGGCTGTACAGCTGCGCATGATCAAAATAATCTCATTAACGTCCTGTACATATTAAATTACCAAAAACAATACATTATCTTAATCAATTATCATGTCCACATTTGAGCTGTTATAATTTCCATTGTTGTTCAACCAGTTATAAAATAATTGTACAATTTAACCCCTAAAATGTATCTGCAGAATTGAGTATGTGGCATGTTCCAATTTTAGTAAAACAAGGCAGCTTGCATGTTGAAAACGCTCACTTATATTGTTGATTAATTCTGTCCTATTTCAAATAGTATTGTTTTTTTTCAAAATTAAAATCTCTAATCTGTAACTTTTTTTTTTATTTACAAAAGTTGCATTCATCAATGTGCTAATTGTGCCAATTTTAAATGTATAATTAATTTTTAGCCAAATGCAGTGTCGTAAAAAATATAATGGAAATAGAATTCAAGTATACTCAAAAATACTCCTCTTCATTTTGAAAAAAAAAAATTAAAAAAATTCGGGATGGCAGTCCCCAGACCCCTCCACACTTCAAAATTCTTTGGCTTCCTCAATTTCCGACCCTCATCCCAATAATCGCCGTTGTTGGTGCTGATAGATACACTGACTAGTGGCGTCTCTAGTATTATTGACCCCATGGGCGGCCAACGATTTTTGCCACTATCCCCTTCAGTATGCAAACTCTCCGGTTATCCAAAAATGCCACACTTTTATACAGAGCCATTCTTAGGTATTGGGAAAGTTTACTGCCAAGGGACCCACTGCACTTTTTTTAGCCTACAACTTGCAATTCCAAGCATTTCAGAAGTATACATTTTCTCTAGTGGCGTAATTTTCAATATGGGTTAGTATTTAAACGCAAGCAAAGAAGAAAAATTGACGAAGGCAGAGTGGGGGTGCCGCATTGATGAGTGGTGTTTTCTCCTCGGCTCCGGGGCAGCTCCGCACCTCCTGGACGCCCTTACCTACATAGGGCCCCAAAAATCCTAAGAATGGCTCTGCTGCATAAAAAGAAAAAAGTGACACAAGGGGGACCACCCCTTGAGCCCTATTTCGCAGACACTTGCAGCGGCGTATCTACAGAGTTTGGGACCAGGGGACAAAATTCATTTTTACGCCCCCCTATCAACTCTAAAACTGATTATTTTCAACCAATAAATACCATCAAAGCCCATTTTGCCGCCCCGCCAGTTTGGTGACCGGGACATATGCCTCACCAGCAATCCCATAGTTACGCCTCTGGCCTATTGCAAATGGCTCAGCCTCTCAGAAAGTTTTGAAATCAAGTCCCCCCCCCCCCAAACCGTGGAAACATTTCTGAAAGAAACACTGCTTATACGTTGTTCCATTTCACAGCTGCGGTGAAAGGACACGCTTGGCTGACTTGACCTTATGACTCGACTTGATATATCTCTCTCGCATTGTTTCTTTCTCTGCAAGTCATTTTTGTCAATTGTCAGTGGCACTTTAGTGTTAACATTCATTACTGATATTTGACTAATTAATAACTCTCTTGGTTGAAAATTTGGCCAAAACAAATGAACTCAACATTTCTTTTGTATCATGACAAGAAAAGGAAGTTAATTTTATAATGTACCGTTGAAAATGGAGAAGATTATATCTGTAAATATTTCCATTATTTTTTGGGATTGAGAGTCGGGAGAGGGAATGAAAATTTGAAAGAATGTGTGTACGTTGTCAACTTTACAGCTTGAGTGGTTGACGGGAAGTGGGTCAATTTGCAGTACGAAGATGTTTGCCTCCGAGTCAAGCTCCTAGTGCACCACAAAGAAAAGCAAAGTTAATATCAAAGAATTAAAACTTGTTTGTGATGGTTATTTCAACATTTTGAAATGTTCAATTAATATATAGATTGATGACTTTGAATAATACACCGAAATATAACATTCTTTCAGAAATGTTAACATTAAATTCAAGAGAATATTATCAAAATGTATTTGTTTAATCGAAATGCATTTTGTTGACCATATTACAAAGTCACACCAGGTTATGCCACTTATTTCCATCTGGCCTTGAACCTCGTAAATTTGGTTGTTTCTGTTTTCTTCAATATTACACTGTTGTTAACTGACGACAACATTTTGAGTCAATGCATGCTTTAACTGGAGTTATTCCACGGTCCCTTGATGGGCATTTCACCTCTACAAGTCACTGACATGAGTTGGATTCAATACACTATACCAATGGTCGTCAAATCGTGGCTTGTGATCCACGTGCGGCTCTGTAACGACCTGATTGCGGATCGGTAAATGGGCCACAAATCGATGTGGACTCCAAAAAAACTAGTTCTTGAAAGGTTCTGGACAGGAAATTTGGCTCTCTAAATAATTTTAATCATCCTAGTGAAGATGTTCTGCTTTTTTTGACTGATGAGTTTGCCGATCACCGCACTATACAAAACCATCAGGGCTTGAAGCTAAGAATGGAAAATGTAAGACTAAAATAAGCCCAAGTATTTTTTTTGTACAACATATTATATATTTGTGCTTTTTTTAACATTTCAATTTAATTTTTAGGACTAAAGTTTCAGACAAATTTCCTAATTCTTTATTGTCTCCATTGAAAACAGCACAATAACCCAAAGTAAATTTGATTAGGGCAAAGGGTTATACCACAGAGTTTCTTTTGAAACATTAACCCCCCCCCCCCCTCCCAAATATGTCGGGGAAACCAAAGTGGATTGAGTATTGGCTTAAACTTTTGTAAAAAATTCTGTAAGTGACCTTTCGGCAGCACCAAAGCTAACGTTACGAACTTTTTAAATATTTCTATATATGCAAAAAAATTATTTTATGAAAAAATATTGTAGGCTAGTTCAGATGCAATAACGTTTTTTGTCATAAGGGTTTGTATATTTCCTAGTAATTCTCACATGGTGACGTACATGTCTCAAAGTACTCTTGTATTTTGGCACTGGCTCTACATAGGTTCCGTTTTGAAAGCGTTATAAGTCATACTATAGCAACGTGATTTAAGATCATATTCTTTTTTAAAAAATCAGATTTTACAGTATAACTTCGTTTAAACTGATGTCTTTCGTTTTTCTAGCCCATCCCTCCCAATTTGTCCTCTTTCAACTTAGCATTGATCTGTTGTTTCCGATCAAAGGAATAGATTAGATCAACGCGTGCACAGCAGGTGGCCGTACGGTTAGACCACCAAACTCCCATTTAATGAACAGGCTTGCACATAGTAAAGTTTTGAATAAATACGTTTCTGATTATGAAATGCAATAATTTGTGAAGTAAATTAAAATACATATTGAAATCCTCTCAAAGACTGTACTAAGTTTCCATTCTATAGAAGATCTAAGTAAATACATATTGAAATCCTCTCAAAGACTGTACTAAGTTTCTATTCTATAGAAGATCTAAGTAAATACATATTGAAATCCTCTCAAAGACTGTACTAAGTTTCCATTCTATAGAAGATCTAAGTAAATACATATTGAAATCCTCTCAAAGACTGTACTAAGTTTCCATTCTATAGAAGATCTAAGTAAATACATATTGAAATCCTCTCAAAGACTGTACTAAGTTTCCATTCTATAGAAGATCTAAGTTAATACATATTGAAATCCTACCAAAGAACGTCCTAAGTTTCCATTCTATAGAAGAGCTAAGTAAATACACATTGAAATCCTCTCAAAGACTGTACTAAGTTTCCATTCTATAGAAGATCTAAGTAAATACATATTGAAATCCTCTCAAAGACTGTACTAAGTTTCCATTCTATAGAACATCTAAGTAAATACACATTGAAATCCTCTCAAAGACTGTACTAAGTTTCCGTTCTATAGAAGATCTAAGTAAATACATATTGAAATCCTCTCAAAGACTGTACTAAGTGTCCATTCTATAGAAGATCTAAGTAAATACATATTGAAATCCTCTCAAAGACTGTACTAAGTTTCCATTCTATAGAAGATCTAAGTAAATACACATTGAAATCCTCTCAAAGACTGTACTAAGTTTCCGTTCTATAGAAGATCTAAGTAAATACATATTGAAATCCTCTCAAAGACTGTACTAAGTGTCCATTCTATAGAAGATCTAAGTAAATACATATTGAAATCCTCTCAAAGACTGTACTAAGTTTCCATTCTATAGAAGATCTAAGTAAATACACATTGAAATCCTCTCAAAGACTGTACTAAGTTTTTATTCTATAGAAGATCTAAGTAAATACATATTGAAATCCTCTCAAAGACTGTACTAAGTTTCCATTCTATAGAAGATCTAAGTAAATACACATTGAAATCCTCTCAAAGACTGTACTAAGTTTCCATTCTATAGAAGATCTAAGTAAATACACATTGAAATCCTCTCAAAGACTGTACTAAGTTTTCATTCTATAGAAGATATAAGTAAATACACATTGAAATACTCTCAAAGACTGTACTAAGTTTTCTTTCTATAGAAGATCTAAATAAATACACATTGAAATACTCTCAAAGACTGTACTAAGTTTCCATTCTATAGAAGATCTAAGTAAATACATATTGAAATCCTCTCAAAGACTGTACTAAGTTTCCATTCTATAGAAGATCTAAGTAAATACATATTGAAATCCTCTCAAAGACTGTACTAAGTTTCCATTCTATAGAAGATCTAAGTAAATACACATTGAAATCCTCTCAAAGACTGTACTAAGTTTTTATTCTATAGAAGATCTAAGTAAATACATATTGAAATCCTCTCAAAGACTGTACTAAGTTTCCATTCTATAGAAGATCTAAGTAAATACACATTGAAATCCTCTCAAAGACTGTACTAAGTTTCCATTCTATAGAAGATCTAAGTAAATACACATTGAAATCCTCTCAAAGACTGTACTAAGTTTCCATTCTGTAGAAGATCTAAGTAAATACACATTGAAATACTCTCAAAGACTGTACTAAGTTTTCTTTCTATAGAAGATCTAAATAAATACACATTGAAATACTCTCAAAGACTGTACTAAGTTTCCATTCTATAGAAGATCTAAGTAAATACATATTGAAATCCTCTCAAAGACTGTACTAAGTTTCCATTCTATAGAAGATCTAAGTAAATACATATTGAAATCCTCTCAAAGACTGTACTAAGTTTCCATTCTGTAGAAGATCTAAGTAATGCACCAAAGTCCAATATTCCTCAATATACACATGGACGTGCTAAGGACGGGACGAAAAAGTCAATCTCCCCTGGCACAAAAATCAATGAATCAAAATTGTCAAAGATATGCCCTTAACAGTGCATTAAACGCTAAACGCCCATGTACTTTACATAGACAGCGTCTCCAAAATAGTCTTACTAGTGTCAGCTTTTCCTAGGAATATGTCTGTTAATAGCCTGCTATTCGAGTAATGCTGTGAAAAGTATTATGCCTAGGTTGGCACATGCGTTTTGACCAGTTTCTTTCAGGTAATTTTTCCACTGGGGAGTGTAGTAGTATTTCAGGTGTTCAGAGGGGGGGGCAGGGAATATATCAGCACCAAAATTATGCATTTTGACGCCCATGGCATATTTGACTTTTTTGCCCCCGTCATATATAGTAATACATATATTCTGTCAGTGGACCCTCTGAGGGCATGCTTTTAGCCCTAGCTTAGCTTCACCCCTGGAATCTTTATAGTCAAACTACAAATTATATACTGCACTAAGTTTTAAAAAAATAGAATTGTGTCCATACAAAAATGTCATTGTAATTATTTAAATCCAGCCCATTTTAAAAAACTTAAAATGTTTCGTTACAATCAGTTTAATTGGGGATCTAAAAGATATTGAGGGTGCCAAGTGAAGCTGGTTTTAATGTTGAAGAGAGATCTTAGTAATACCCTTACCTAAAAGATATTGAGGGTGCCAAGTAAACCTGGTTTTAATGTTGAAGAGAGATCTTAGTAATACCCTTACCTAAAAGATATTGAGGGTGTCAAGTGAAGCTGGTTTTAATGTTGAAGAGAGATCTTAGTAATACCCTTACCTAAAAGATATTGAGGGTGCCAAGTAAACCTGGTTTTATTGTTGAAGATATATTTTAGTAATACCCTTACCTAAAAGATATTGAGGGTGCCAAGTGAACCTGGTTTTAATTTTGAAGATAGATCTTAGTAATACCCTTAACTAAAAGATATTGAGGGTGCCAAGTGAACCGGGTTTTAATTTTTAAGAGAGATCTTAGTAATACCCTTACCTAAAATATATTGTGGGTGCCAAGTAAATCTGTTTTTAATGTTGAAGAGAGATCTTAGTAATACCCTTACCTAAAAGATATTGAGGGTGACAAGTGAACCTGGTTTTAATGTTGAAGAGAGATCTTAGTAATACCCTTACCTAAAATATATTGAGGGTGCCAAGTAAATCTGTTTTTAATGTTGAAGAGAGATCTTAGTAATACCCTTACCTAAAATATATTGAGTGTGACAAGTGAACCTGGTTTTAATGTTGAAGAGAGATCTAAGTAATACCCTTAACTAAAAGATATTGAGGGTGCCAAGTGAACCTGGTTTTAATTTTGAAGAGAGATCTTAGTAATACCCTCTCCGAAAATATATTGAGGCTGCCAAGTGAACCTGGTTTTAATTTTGAAGAGATATCTTATTAATACCCTTACCTAAAAGATATTGAGGGTGCCAAGTGAACCTGGTTTTAATGTTGAAGAGAGATCTTAGTAATACCTTACCTAAAAGATATTGAGGGTGCCAAGTGAAGCTGGTTTTAATGTTGAAGAGAGATCTTAGTAATACCCTCACCTAAAAGATATTGAGGGTGCCAAGTGAACCTGGTTTTAATGTTGAAGAGATATCTTAGTAATACCCTTACCTAAAAGATATTGAGGGTGCCAAGTGAACCTGGTTTTAATGTTGAAGAGAGATCTTAGTAATACCCTTACCTAAAAGATATTGAGGGTGCCAAGTGAACCTGGTTTTAATGTTGAAGAGAGATCTTAGTAATACCCTTACCTAAATATTTTGTGTTAATTCAAAATTATGGGATGCATTTTGGTGCTTACATGAATTTAGGTTTGTAGCCTTCAACACTGAACCGGCTAGCAGCAGAAGAGGTGCTGGTTAAAATCTAGGTTCCCTTGTATTACACAACTCCTTGTATTACACAACTCCTTTTATTACACAACTCTTTTTATTTGTCGTTATATCTAAATAGAAATGTTGTTAGATCATTTTTATTTCAAAACTATTTAATGTTTAAACTACGTCATCGCTATGTAAGTTTTTTTTTTAAAATATCTTTTTAAAAAAATTCGTTAAAAAACAACATATATTAGCTTATTTTTAAAATGATTAGCTTAATAATTAACATTTGGCTTTAAAAAAAAGAATAAGTAGGTTTTCCCAAACTTTGCAGATACAAAAATTGGGGACAATACAATTGTCTTTTTACAATGGTCTAAAGATTTTATATGGCTTTTTAAAGAAGGGTGTTTTTAAAATATTTTTTTTTTGCAATTGTCATAAAAGGAAGAAAGGAAATTTTAAAAAAAGGCTTCCTATATTTATTAATATGTGATTTATCTAAGGGAAAAGTAAATAGAATGTATTTTGAACAAGTGCAGTAACTTAAATGGCTTATTTGCAATTTTAAACAATTTTAACTTTCTTCATTCAAATAACAAAATAATAATTTATGAAGCTAATAATAAGAGTATTCACTCGTTAACCAAAGATTTACAGTTTATGAAACGAAACATTTTCTAAAAGACGTAACAAAAAATTTAATCGATGCAAAAATTGAAAAACTTGTTTACAAAACTGGAGAAACTTAAATTGCTAAAATTATTTTAATATTGATTAAAAATATTTATGGCATAATGCCGCTAGGAGTGTGAGACCCCCTAGAGGTTTGAGGTTCCATAAAGCCGTGAGGTCTCATATAGTTATCATGTCCACTAGAACAACAGGGCACCTAGCTGCTGCATGAGGCCCTTGGCAAGTGCGCATTTTTTAAATAAATGTACGTACTTCCTGTCGAGATGAAACCCTTCCAAAATACGCACGTTTTCGCGATATATCCAACGTCAAAAATTCCCTAAAAAAACAGCCCTCTCTGTGTACACACTAAATTGATGATCCACTCCTCAATAACAGCCCTCACTGTGTACACACTAATCGATGATCCACAACTCAATAACAGCCCTCACTGTGTACACACTAAATTGATGATCCACCACTCAATTCCCTTAATAACACCCCTCCCTGTGTACACACTAAATGGATGATCCACTCCTCAATTCCCTCAAAAACATCCCTCACTGCGTACACACTAAATTGATGATCCACCCCTCAATAACACCCCTTACTGTGTGCACACTAAATGGATGATCCACTCCTCAATAACACCCCTTAATGTGTGCAAACTAAATGGATGATACACCCCTCAATAACACCCCTTACTGTGTGCACACTAAATGGATGATCCACCTCTCAAAAACAGCCCTTACTGTGTGCACACTAAATGGATGATCCACCCCTCAATAACACCCCTTACTGTGTGCACACTAAATGGATGATCCACCCCTCCTAAACATCTTTGCAACACTTTAGACATGTTTTTATGACCTATTTCTTTTCTGCTCACCCAAATTTATATGCATATCATCATCATCATTATTGGACCTGGTCTGCTCCACCACATCCTTCCATTCGGTTCGATATATGACATTCCGCCTCCATGCGCGAACCCCCAATTGGTGTAAATCTTGTTCTACATCGTAGATCCATCAGTCTTAGACGATTGGTGAGTCGTCTGCCCCTTGGCTTCTGTCTGTATATTACTTTTGCTGCTCTACAATCTGTCATCCTTTCTATATGTCCAGTCCAACGCAATCTGAATTTTTAAAAATTGTTTCGACTATGGGTGGGTCTTTGTACAATTGGTATAGATACTGGTTTGTAAGGATTCTAAAGTCATTATTGGCTATCACTGGGTCTTATATTTTCATGTCCTTTATATCCTTAACAGATGTCAAATGCCTTCAAGGGGTATGTTTTACATATGAAAAAGTTAATTGTTGTCTTTATTACTATAATTGGGATGCTGAGTTTAATTATGTCTTACAATATTGTTTTTGCTATATTGCGGGCAGTCAGTAAAATGCAGCCCAAAACTCTCTACTTTAATAACAAGTTTTATTTGAAACATTAATCAACAACTTCTTCGCCTAGGGGCCATACATCAAAGTAAATTGGACTTCGCCTAGAGGCCATACATCAAAGTAAATTGGACGATGCATAAAGCTATAAAACCTCATGTCTATCTTTAGAATATGTCAGTTTGAATTAAATTGTAAGTCGTCCCTTTTGTTTGAGACCAGTTCCTCACAGACAGCACAGGTGAGTGAAGGATAAATATTGTGTTAGTCTTTGTCACTAGTAACCTTCCCTTTACGGCTAAATGATAGAGAGCTAAGGTGGACATTTTTATAGTTGATTGTCTTAATATTTTGCTTGAGTTTTAGTTCAGGTAAGCTGTAATAAAATCAGGTAAGCTGTAATAAGTTCTTCTTCTTCTTTCGCCTTTTCGTCCTCGAGGAACAGCAGCCGATCTTCATCGACTTCTGTGACCAGGACATAGGCCGCCCACAAGAGCCCTCCAGGCATCACGATCCTGAGCCAATCTCTCCAGCCTCCCCCAAGTGTGGCCAAGTTTCTTGGTATCCGCCTCCACTTCACGGCGCCAAGTGTTCCTAGGCCTGCCTCTTTTCCGTTTTCCTTGAGGGTTCCAATTCAAGGCTTGTCTAGTTATGCTGGAGGCAGGTTTCCTGAGCGTATGGCCAATCCATCTCCATCTTCTCTGGAGGATCTCTTGTTCTACCGGTTCTTGCTTTGTCCGCTGCCACAGCTTCTGGTTGCTGATTCTGTCAGGCCAATGAATCCCGAGAATCCTTCTTAAGCAGTTATTGATGAAGGACTGGACCCTCTTCATATTCCCAGCAGAGGTTCTCCATGTTTCTGCACCATACAGTAGAACCGGTTTCACCATTGTGTTGAAGGTTCTGATCTTCAGTTTGGTATTTAGGTGTTTGGAGGCCCAGATATTTTTTAGTTGTTGGAAGGCTGCCCGTGCCTTTCCTACCCTTATTTTGATGTCAGCATCTGTCCCACCTTGCTTGTCCACGATGCTGCCAAGGTAGACAAAGCTCTCTACCTCTTCGAGCGCTTCCTCATTGAGCCTGATGGGTGCTGTATTGGTAGCGGCATTGACCTTGAGGACCTTGCTCTTCCCCTTGTGAATATTAAGACCTGTACGTGCAGAAGTGTCTGCAATATTTCTGGTCTTCTCCTGCATCTGTTGTTGGGTATGGGAGAGAAGGGCAAGATCGTCAGCAAAATCGAGGTCATCAAGCTGGTCCCACAAGGTCCATTGAATACCATTCCGCTTCTGCTGTGTGGAAGTTTTCATCACCCAGTCAATGGCCAATAGGAACAGGTGTAATAAGTTCAGGTACGCTGTAATAAGTTTAGGAAAACTCTAACAAGTTCAGATAAGCTCTAATAAAATTGTGTATGCTGGTATAACACTTTTGATAACTTTCACCTACTGTCATGATCGCCATGTGATCTACTTAGTGTAACCAATAAAGATTAAAGTGTAGAAATATGGTTTCCTATATTGATAATTATTTTGACAATAAATCTTACAATAAATGACACGTTTCACTCGTCCATCCCATGCAGTGCTTTGACCTGCCTCAACAACTTCCTTCACAGTAGACATAATTGATACGTTTCACTCAACCATCTCATGCAGTGCTTTGACCTGTCTCAACAACTTCCTTCACAGTGCACCTAATTGATACGTTTCACTCAACCATCCCATGCAGTGCTTTGACCTGCCTCAACAACTTCCTTTACAGTAGACCTAATTGATACGTTTCACTCATCCATCCCATGCAGTGCTTTGACCTGCCTCAACAACTTCCTTCACAGTAGCTTTAATTGGTGCTTTTATTTTCCCATGCATGGATTCTACGATGCTGTCTGCCTTTGAGACGTTTTACTCTGGTGTTTTGGTGAAGCACCCTTTTCGATCATCTGTCATTTGGCATTCTTTCTAAGCGTCCTGCCTAGCGTAGCATGTACATTTTTTTTCCTTCTGCTACTATCGTGTGATCCCGAAATAGACTAGACTCTATGCAATTCCTGGTTGGTTCTTATTCTCCATCCCTATCCGTTATTTGTTGGTCCATACAGTTTCCGGATTACTTTTTCCTACCAAGTTTTCAATAGCTTTTCTTCCGTATTTGTCAGTGTCCATGTTTTACGTGTATATGGTACAACTGGTCTGATTAAAGTCATACATAATTTAATATTTAATTTTTGTTTTTTGTAATGTTTTTTCTTTCTTTTTGAGTATTTTCTGACTACTAAATTATGCCGTGTTTCCAGTCGATAATGTTTCTTTATTTCTGTTCGTAATTCATTTCTTTTATTTCATAAAGTTTCTAGGAATTTGACTTGATTTACTTTCTCAAAAGTCTGGTTTCTAATTTAAATGATTTCATCTTTCTGTTAATCTCTTATCATAGTCTTAAAGTTGGCCAATGATTAGTACTTAGCTATTGGATTCACTTGGGCCGGAGACCCAGACTTTCATTTATTGATCTGTGTTTTCTATGGGGTAAATCTTTACAGTAATGCTTTGGCTTTGGGCACCAGCAAAATTGACTTAAAAACTAAACATGCGGACGTAGCACACCAGAAAATGGCGTAGTTTTAGAGGGGCCTAAGCAACCATTGAAATCAAACTGATAAACTTGATAAGTGCCAAAGCTCAAGAAGCAAGTTATTTGTTCACTAAATCTCATGCCCTCGCCGAAAATCATAATCCTATCTAAATGCCTATAAATTGTGACAATTATATTTGGTGACAGTGCGATATAGTACATCAATTAGAATTCAACTGTCACACGTAATCTGATCGTCAGAAGTATTCCAGACATACAATTCAACTGTCAGACAATACGATAGTCAGAAGTATGCAGACATGCCATTCAACTGTCAGACAATACGATAGTCAGAAGTAATCAGACATACAATTCAATTGTCAGACAATACGACAGTCAGAAGTATTAAGACATACAATTCAACTGTCAGACAATAAGATAGTCAGAAGTATTCCAGACATACAATTCGACTGACAGACAATACGATAGTCAGAAGTATTCCAGACATACAATTAAACTGTCAGACAGTACGATAGTCAGAAGTAATCCAGACATACAATTCAACTGTCAGACAATACGATAGTCAGAAGTAATCCAGACATACAATTTAACTGTCAGACAATACGACAGTCAGAAGTATTCAGACATACAATTCAATTGTCAGACAGTACGATAGTCAGAAGTAATCAGACATACAATTCAACTGTCAGACAATACGACAGTCAGAAGTATTCAGACATACAATTCAACTGTCAGACAATACGACATTCAGAAGTATTCAGACATACAATTTAACTGTCAGACAATACGATATTCAGAAGTATTCAGACATACAATTCAACTGTCAGACAATACGATAGTCAGAAGTATTCCAGACATACAATTCAACTGTCAGACAATACGATAGTCAGAAGTATTCCAGACATACAATTCAACTGTCAGACAATACGATAGTCAGAAGTATTCCAGACATACAATTCGACTGTCAGACAATACGATAGTCAGAAGTATTCCAGACATACAATTAAACTGTCAGACAATACGATAGTCAGAAGTATTCCAGACATACAATTCGACTGTCAGACAATACGATAGTCAGAAGTATTCCAGACATACAATTAAACTGTCAGACAATACGATAGTCAGAAGTAATCCAGACATACAATTCAACTGTCAGACAGTACGATAGTCAGAAGTAATCAGACATACAATTCAACTGTCAGACAATACGATAGTCAGAAGTATTCCAGACATACAATTCGACTGTCAGACAATACGATAGTCAGAAGTATTCCAGACATACAATTCAACTGTCAGACAATACGATAGTCAGAAGTATTCAGACATACAATTCAATTGTCAGACAATACGACAGTCAGAAGTATTCAGACATACAATTCAACCGTTAGACAATACGATAGTCAGAAGTATTCAGACATGTTCGGCGACATTGAAAGTAACCTTTCATGGAAAATAAAGACAAGTGAATTCTTTGCACAGTATGTCGATGAAAGCTTCGATATCAGCGGTAAATCGCAGCCTATAGATCTTGTACCTGATATTGACAATTTACATAGTCTTGAATATTGTCGTCTGCTGTAAAGATCTAACAAAAAAAACTAAAAAAAATACATGACATAAGTGACGTTCTCTATTTATAGTTTCATTCTTGTAACTTGAACTGGGAAAAGCGCGTCGACTTTTTTACGGATGGTGCCTCGGGCATGACGGGATATGTGAAAACGTTTAGTCTCACTGGTGCGACAAATGCTTACGCCCATAAGCTCTATTCTTAAAAGTCATCTGTTAATGGCCTACTTTTACAGAAAAATTTTCAGGGAAAACCTGACTGATGAGACACAAACAATTTATGCATATAAAATATATATATATACCAGGATTTGATTATAAGCACAGAAAATGAAAATGCAAACGTTTGAGAAAAATGCCTTCATCGGTACTAAACAACAACAACAACAACAAACAAACGAAGACTTGTCAAACTGTAATTAAAAGGCTTTGACTTATGCAATTGTCATTTTAAGGTTATGGCTGATACAAGTGTCTTTTAAAAGTTTTGGACTAATACAAGTGTCATTTAAAGTTTCTGTCTTGACAAATGTCGCAATTAAACTTAATGTGAATGGTTTTGACTGATACTTATATTAATAATATTGCAAATTTCTGTAAAGACTTAACATAAAGAGCTGTCATTGTAACAAATGTCATTAAACATTTTTGGCTTGGAAAACTGTCAATATGATAACAGTAGCTTTAAGGTTTGGCTTTTGCATTTAAAAGTTTTTGACTGAAATAAATATCTTTTAATATGTTCCACCTTGCAACTGTATTAGAAAAGTTTCTCTGGACATTGTCATTTTAACGCAATGACAATACACACATGCAATTAACACAAACCACTTGTGCTAATTGAGCTAAATTCAGTCTGACAAATAAATATGTATCTATTTTCCTAATGTTGTGTCCATTACAAATTGCTACAGATTGTTTTCTGGAAAATATACTAGAATGTGAATAAAATTATAAATGACCAGAAGTTTGATATGCATAAGACCAGAAGAGTGTACACATCTTTTTTTCCAATTCCAGTTGAGTTAGTTCCAGATAAAAGACAACACAACGTAGACACTACAGATGGCAACCAAGGAAATTTTGTTAGTAGCTTTCCTGGTACTCGGTCATCTTGGACAGGTTCAAGGTACAATGATTTACTTATAAAAACACATGACTAAGTCTAGTTTCGTGAATGATCATGACTGTGTCAGAGCAAGCATATTTCGTGCACGATTGTGTTTAAAAGACATTCGTTTCTTACATACCAAGGCAAACTAAGGAAGATTGTGTTTTAAAGTTATTAGGAGTTCTGAAATATTTTTGGCATATTGGTAATGGAATAAATGTAACACGTGTATGCAGACATCGAAGGGAAATGGAGGTGATAAGACATAAGATGACTTAAAATGGGGAGAAATTATTCCCATCCAAAACTAGACATGCTTATGAAATATGGGGATGACACCAATTTAGAGCGTTCCTCAAATGCGTTCTACCATAAGATTTAAGACAATCATAGAAATAAGAGTATAGTTATACTGGATCAAGGCGACATTCAAGGGTTAAAATATGGGAGGTGGCTGATTGCGAAAATACATTTACATACGTTTTATTTTTATAACTCATTATTCAATTTTTATTTACATAAGTTTGCTTAGATAACCTTATTTGTGAAGATAGCATACATATAAGGGAACAAGTTTTGATTACAGTGGAAATAAGAATAACAAAAAATATGTTCACATGATGTGAAAGCGTCGTCATAATTTAAAATTTAAGCAAATGGATTTGAACGTTGTTGAACCATGTTTACCTTAAACCTTGGGACTAGTGAGCTAAACCTGGAACGAGTGAGCTAAACCTGGGACTAGTGAGCTCAACCTGGTACGAGTGAGTTAAACCTGGGACTAGTGAGCTAAACCTGGGACTAGTGAGCTAAACCTGGGACTAGTGAGCTAAACCTGGGACTAGTGAGCTAAACATGTGACTAGTGAGCTAAACCCGGGACTAGTGGCTTGTTAGACAAGTGTGGACTCTTTGACAATATATACAAACATTCATATCTAAAATAAGACCAAAAAAGTAATATTCTAAACAAAAAATCTTGGGTAGAGGGAAGTAGTCAACATTGAATAGTGGCTCACATAGAGAAGTAAAAAAATATGTCTTGCGGCAACAAAATCCGACAAAATCGTCCTGAGATGTAGTCCGATTGATTTAACGACATAATTCTAAATATCGGTCAGCCCCGTGACGCCCCTGGTTGTAAGCTCCATCATTCACTTTATATTCCTTTGTTTTCATTAGTTGCGTGGAAATCTCAAAACTGTCAAACAATAAGATCGACGAATTCACCGGTTAAAAAATATTTTAAACACCTTAATTTTTTTTATTTCTGCTATGGATCAGGATATTGATATGTTAACAGTATTTAAAGACTGGTATTTATAGGTATTTAAACACCAAACTTCAATTAAGCCTATTAAACAATGTATTTTTTTTGCTTTGATATCATAAAAATGCTCCTAGATCAGAGATATGTAGCATACTCAAATGATCAGAGATATGTAGCATACTCAAATGATCAGAGATATGTAGCTTACTCGAATAATCAGAGATATGTAACATACTAAATGATCAGAGATATATAGCATGCTAAAATGATCTTGGCATATATAGCATGCTAAAATGATCTGGACAAATATAGCATACTCATACAATGCAAGCATACGCCGGAAAAACAACCGAAACCCACCCACTTCAGTAAAACAACCACAACACACCAAGCTAGTAGCACAACCATCAGGCCAAATACACAATAACAATATACCTACACAAGTTACACAATGTTATCATGCACTCCAGTAAAGGAATCACAACACACCAAGCTAGTAGCACAACCATCAGGCCAAATACACAATAACAATCTACTTACACCATTTACACAATGTTATCATGCACTCCAGTAAAGGAATCACAACACACCAAGCTAGTAGCACAACCATCAGGCCAAATACACAATAACAATCTACTTACACCAGTTACACAATGTTATCATGTACTTCAGTAAAACAACCACAACACACCAAGCTAGTAGCACAACCATTAGGCCAAATACACAATAACAATCTACTTACACCAGTTACACAATGTTATCATGCACTCCAGTAAAACAACCACAACACACCAAGCTAGTAGCACAACCATTAGGCCAAATACACAATAACAATCTACTTACACCAGTTACACAATGTTATCATGCACTCCAGTAAAGGAATCACAACACACCAAACTAGTAGCACAACCATCAGGCCAAATACACAATAACAATCTACTTACACCATTTACACAATGTTATCATGCACTCCAGTAAAGGAATCACAACACACCAAGCTAGTAGCACAACCATCAGGCCAAATACACAATAACAATCTACTTACACCAGTTACACAATGTTATCATGCACTCCAGTAAAGGAATCACAACACACCAAACTAGTAGCACAACCATCAGGCCAAATACACAATAACAATCTACTTACACCATTTACACAATGTTATCATGCACTCCAGTAAAGGAATCACAACACACCAAGCTAGTAGCACAACCATTAGGCCAAATACACAATAACAATCTACTTACACCAGTTACACAATGTTATCATGTACTTCAGTAAAACAACCACAACACACCAAGCTAGTAGCACAACCATTAGGCCAAATACACAATAACAATCTACTTACACAAGTTACACAATGTTATCATGCACTCCAGTAAAGGAATCACAACACACCAAGCTAGTAGCACAACCATCAGGCCAAATACACAATAACAATCTACTTACACCAGTTACACAATGTTATCATGCACTCCAGTAAAGGAATCACAACACACCAAACTAGTAGCACAACCATCAGGCCAAATACACAATAACAATCTACTTACACCATTTACACAATGTTATCATGCACTCCAGTAAAGGAATCACAACACACCAAGCTAGTAGCACAACCATTAGGCCAAATACACAATAACAATCTACTTACACCAGTTACACAATGTTATCATGCAATTCAGTAAAACAACCACAACACACCAAGCTAGTAGCACAACCATTAGGCCAAATACACAATAACAATCTACTTACACCAGTTACACAATGTTATCATGTACTTCAGTAAAACAACCACAACACACCAAGCTAGTAGCACAACCATTAGGCCAAATACACAATAACAATCTACTTACACCAGTTACACAATGTTATCATGCACTCCAGTAAAGGAATCACAACACACCAAGCTAGTAGCACAACCATCAGGCCAAATACACAATAACAATCTACTTACACCAGTTACACAATGTTATCATGCACTCCAGTAAAGGAATCACAACACACCAAACTAGTAGCACAACCATCAGGCCAAATACACAATAACAATCTACTTACACCATTTACACAATGTTATCATGCACTCCAGTAAAGGAATCACAACACACCAAGCTAGTAGCACAACCATTAGGCCAAATACACAATAACAATCTACTTACACCAGTTACACAATGTTATCATGCAATTCAGTAAAACAACCACAACACACCAAGCTAGTAGCACAACCATTAGGCCAAATACACA
Source organism: Omphiscola glabra (assembly GCA_964017045.1). Lineage (NCBI taxonomy): Eukaryota > Metazoa > Mollusca > Gastropoda > Lymnaeidae > Omphiscola > Omphiscola glabra. The sequence goes on along the minus strand of OZ024806.1, from coordinate 1,231,961 downwards.
ATAACAATCTACTTACACCAGTTACACAATGTTATCATGTACTTCAGTAAAACAACCACAACACACCAAGCTAGTAGCACAACCATTAGGCCAAATACACAATAACAATCTACTTACACCAGTTACACAATAGTATCATGCACTCCAGTAAAGGAATCACAACAACGCAAAGAAAACAAATCACAAACGACAAGCCTTTTTAGTGACACGATGACAATTTACACAGGTCACTAACAAAATGACAACTAACTCAGGACAGTAACACAATATCAACTAACTCAGGACAGTAACACAATGACAACTAACTCAGGACAGTAACACAATATCAACTAACTCAGGACAGTAACACAATATCAACTAACTCAGGACAGTAACACAATATCAACTAACTCAATCCATTTAAAACAATGACAACCCACACATGCCAGTAACGCAATGACAACCCACCTTTCATATGTAACACATTGACAATCAAGTCTTGCCAGAATTACATTGACAACTCAGTCACGCAAGAAACACAATGACAACCCACATACACCAGTATCATACCATAGCAACCAACACATGCCAGTAACACAATGACAACTAACTCAATCCATTTAAAACAATGACAACCCACACATGCCAGTAACGCAATGACAACACACCTTTCATCTGTAACACATTGACAATCAAGTCTTGCCAGAATTACATTGACAACTCAATCACGCAAAAAACCCAATGACAACCCACATACACCAGTATCATACCATAGCAACCAACACATGCCAATAAGACAATGACAACTCATACATACCATTATGACTATAACAACTCAAACAAGCCAATAACACTATGACAACTCATACATACCATTATGACTATAACAACTCAAACAAGCCAATAACACTATGACAACTCATACATACCATTATGACTATAACAACTCAAACAAGCCAATAACACAATGACAACTCATACATACCATTATGACTATAACAACTCATACATACCATTATGACTATAACAACTCAAACAAGCCAATAACACAATGACAACTCATACATAACATTATGACTATAACAACTCAAACAAGCCAATAAGACATAACAACTCATACATACCGTTATGACTATAACAACTCAAACAAGCCAATAACACTATCACAAGCGACCACGTGAAAGAAGAATTCAATGTAGAACTCCGTTTGCTTATAAGACGTATACAATTCGAACCAATAAAGGAAACAAAACAAAATATGTCAACTTTATCTATTTTTTTTAAATTGTCTTTATAAATAGTGTTAAAGTAGCGCGTTTGGTGAAAACAAAATGTAACTGCATAAGCAAAGTTTAACAATATGACGTCCAAAAAATTCATCTTTAAATTAACAAAAAAGTCCAAACAAAAAAAAAGCCCCAACTTAAAGTTGACCTTATATTTTATGTCTATTTGGTAAGGCAGATAGAAGTTTAAAGAAACTTGTCTTGAAAGCTTGGACGGTCGGTATATTGCAGATGTGTAATGGGAGAGAATTCCATTGTTTGGGGGCACAGAAAGATAATGATTGTTCACTGTATGTTTTAGTGCATATCCTGGAAACAGAAAGAATACGCGTGTCTGCGGAAGAACTAAGCTGTTGAAATGGTGAATACACATAAAGAATAAGCGTGTCTGCGGAAGAACTAAGCTGTTGAAATAGTGAATACACATAAAGAATACGCGTGTTTGTGGAAGAACTAAGCTGTTGAAATGGTAAATACACAGAAAGAAGCCCAGTACGATAATAAGGACAGAGTTGTGACAGAGACAAAACATCTTATATCTATGCGTGCCTGGAAAATAGGGCCAATGAAGTTTTTTAAGTAGCGGATAAGCATACAAAGTTTACGCTTGACGAAACGGTTAATCTTACTCAATATTTGTGTACGAGCCGTAAGATCGTAATATCCTTGTAGTGACTAGCAATGTTAAATGCGATAGTCTATACCCTACCTCATATCATGGATCAGCGTAAACACTGCACTAATAACACTACACTAACTCTAACCGGTTAGTTGTGCAACAATGTATATTATTCACAATTAACAATAGTGTATTTACATTTTGGAGTGTTCAGACCTTGGTAAATGGGTGGGGGGATCCAACATCGCGCTTACTGACCAACGGTTAGGGTCCATTAAGCAGCGGATGGTCTTTAAACAGATTTTGTCATCAGTGCGGACCTGGCGGATACCGTCCAACTGACCAAACAAAGAATCAGTCGTGTCAGATTGCACGGGACCACAAATGCGGTGATTGTTTATGACTTAATGACGCGGTGTGAGACATAGGAATGGGAGATCAACTGAACACAGGGTCAGTTGTGTCAGATTGCCTGTGATGCCGTTGCGGTGCTGGGGTAAGACCAATTACACGGTGTGAGACATAGGAATGGGAGATCAACTGACCAAACAAAGGGTCAGTCGTGTCAGATTGTCCGTGACGCCGTTGCGGTGCTGGGGTATGACCAATTACGCGGTATGAGACATAGGAATGCGATATCAACTGACCAAACAAATGGTCAGTCGTGTCAGATTGCCTTTGACTCCGTTGCGGTGCTGGGGTAAGACCAATTACACGGTGTGAGACATTAAGAATGGGATTGGGGCCCTGGGAAGTATCTCTAGGGACGTGGGACTTATAAAAGGGACAGTTAGTCGGGACTTGGGGGAGAACTCAACCGGGCAGGAAAGTTGACAGACGAGAGAACTCCTGAACGGAAGAGATAGAGACAGAACGGGACAGTCGGAGTTGAGTACGACAGAGAGAGAGAGAGAGAGAGAGAAAGTGAAGTCAAAGGATAAAACAAATAAAATTTCAAAGACTATAACCATCGTTGAGTTTTCGAATTGGTGCAGTACGAGTGAGCAATGCCAATGTTATCAACCAGATACATTATTGAGAGAACCAGTGCCGAATAATGTTCTCTACAAAATATATATTAATGAAGTTCCAGCCTAAAAAACTAAGCAACATCATCTTTTCTAACGGCCATCTACATACCACCAATACAACTGCTAAACTAAGACGTCATTTCCCCCCACCCAAATGCGTCACAACATTGTCTCACACTATATACAGTTACACATATAATCTCTAACTAAAAATGTTTTACTTACCAACATCACAACATTTATATCATACCCTTGACAATGCTGTTGATGATAATGTCGTGGAAAGTTTAAATAATTTGTTTCAATTTGTTCTATTAATTTGACGACACATTCCTTCACGCAGTCTCACATTTTTATCAGAACATTGCATACATTATTAGTCAATAAAACTCACAATAATTCATTGACTCAAGACTTACGAAACTATTTTTAAGTAAAATTTTATAAATATTAAGTCTTTATTTTTTTCAGCGGTATGCTTGATTGACGTCTTGTTTTTGCAACAATTTGAACCCGGACAGTTAACAGATAAAATTGAAAATGTATCGGACGAGGTAATCTCAACAAATTTAATAATAAATGCAGAGTATCACTATTGACACTACTACTATCTCTATTAAAAGTTCGGGGATTTCTTAGATAAAGAGTTAATTTATGGATCTCTGAAAGTTATTTTGAAAACCAATGTTGAGCTGAAAAGCCCTTCAGCACCATGTCATAATGTGGGAAGTAATTCAGCACTAGGACATGATGTGGGAAGTATTTCAGCACCGGGTCATGATGTGGGAAGTAGTTCAGCACCAGGTCATGATGTGGGAAGTAGTTCAGCACCAGGTCAGGATATGGGAAGTAGTTCAGCACCAGGTCATGATGTGGGAAGTAGTTCAGCACCAGAACATGATGTGGGAAAAAGTTCAGCACCAGGTCATGATTTTGGAAGTATTGCAGCACCAGGTCATGATGTGGGTTTTGTTGTACAAAGAATATTTCCTTAGCATGATTGAATGTTAACGGCCCACCAAAGTCCGTTGAAAAAATTGTCCTCTTAACATATCATTTCCCGTATGCGCCTGTCAGCAACTGACAAACGTTTTTATACTATTTAGAGTTTTAAAATTGGTAACATTATTTTATACTGAAAATGCGTAAGGCCTAAAAACTAATGAGTTATTTATATTTTTCATTATATTTGATTTTAGAAAAAATAAATGGCTTTTAGAAAGCAATATTTATTGATTCATTTTACTTTCGTGACTTAATTAACAAGACGTGTTTTCATTATCGTTAGAGGTTCTCGCGGGCTCAAAATTTCTTGAAGATATTTGTGCCATATTCAAATCATTTCTATATGTATAAATAACGTCAATAAGGCTGCCTTCACACAGTGCGGTAAACTCATGTACTTTTTCAGTAGACGGAAACTGCCAGTGTTGTACCCCACAGGCGCTATATTTAAATGTAGACATTTGACAATTTATAAACATTGAATAACAATTTAAAAATAAATGAATCCTCTTATTATTATAATTTATTTCATGATTTACCTTGAAACTCCATCTTGGCTCCCTCGGCCTCGTGTTGGGAAACCACGTGTTACTTTGAGCTCTTCGTAAGTTAACATTGGATTATTTGGTCAATGTAACAATTTCTATAGATCTTGAATATTTGATTCACAGGACTGTTACAATGCCTTCTCTAATGATCCAAGATATTACCTTGCAAGTTATGATGGTGCCAATAGCCAATGTGAACTTTCTACAAACCCATCGACACGCTACTCTGATTCAGGCAATGGCTATGTCTTGATATGGGAATGCGTCGGTAGGAATACAACCAAAAATCCTTTAAACGTGTATTTTCAGTAACACTTGTTTATTTCTAACATTTAAAAACTGCTTTTTTTCTAATTTGCAATCATGAGAAGTATTGAGAAAAGCGATGCATGTTAGATACTGGGAAAACATTCGATAATAAAAACTGCATATCCCGGAAAAGTATTTGAAGTAGGTATATGTAAATCATTGGTTCTTAAATAAATATTTATTTTTTTATTATAAATTATATTTTTTCGACCCGTTGTCAAAAACAGTAATCTAAAATATGTCTTTTTTTTTTTCATTTTTACTAACTAACTTTAAGTTTGAATAATAGGATAACTTTCCAGTTTATTTTTTTAAGTCTATATTAGCTTTAACTTTCTACACTAATTTAGTAGATACAAAAAGACAATATTTATACTTGTGAATGACATTAGATTAATATTGCAATATTTTTTTATTTTTTTATGTTAACAAGTTTCCACTGCAATCAAGGGATATGACGTCATGTAAAATTAAATGATTAGCTATGATTTTATCAATCTCAATTTCTGTGTTTGGTTTTTTTCCTTTGTATTACCTTATTAAAAGATTTTTATTTTAATAAATCGAGTTCTAGAGGTCACTTTGCTTCTTTAAAATGCTATCCCAGGTCACTTTGTCCAAAATGATGTCGTGATACTAAAAATAGATTGTAAACTAATGTTGTAAATATTTTTTTTGAATATTTTGCTAATTATGAAAGTAATGGGTGAATTCTGGGATTATATCCTTCTTAAAGATTGCAATGCTAGCTTCTGGTTACTACAGCTACACATTGTATGTTTGTAATGTTAGCTTACTCACGAAAATAATAATAAACAGGATTGTTAATCCCAACGTATTAAAAATGATACATTTTAGACGTTAGCTCATTGAGGTATACGTTTTTTAAGTATAGTAAGTATAGTCAGTTTCGTTAGTTTGGTCAGTATGATCATTGTGAATTGATAGATGACTGAATAGATAAGTTTGGTCAGTTTCTTTAGTTTGGTCAGTATGATCATTGTGAATTGCTAGATGACTGAATATATAAGTATCGTCAGTTTCGTTAGTTTGGTCAGTATGATCATTGTGAATTGCTAGATGACTGAAAGATAAGTATGGTCAGTTTCGTTAGTTTGGTCAGTATGATCATTGTGAATTGCTAGATGACTGATTAGATAAGTATCGTCAGTTTCGTTAGTTTGGTCAGTTTCGTTAGTTTGGTCAGTATGATCATTGTGAATTGCTAGATGACTGAATAGATAAGTTTGGTCAGTTTCCTTAGTTTGGTCAGTATGATCATTGTGAATTGCTAGATGACTGAATAGATAAGTTTAGTTAGTTTGGTCAGTATAATCATTGTGAATTGCTAGATGACTGAATAGATTTAATTTTTCACTTTTTTAAACATGTTTTTTAATACTTTGCCTATTTTTTTTTTTAAAGTGGATACAACAGCAACCCCAGAATATATCACTGTGACGACACCACCTACCACTGTGACGACACCACCTACCACTGTGACGTCACCAACTACCACTGTGACGACACCACCTACCACTGTGACGACACCACCTACCATTGCGACGACACCACCTACAACTGTGACGACACCACCTACCACTGTGACGACACCACCTACCACTGTGACGACACCACCTACCACTGTGACGACACCACCTACCACTGTGACGACACCACCTACCACTGTGACGACACCAGCTACCACAAAGACGACGCCAAATACCACAGGTAATCATTATATCCTAATACCTATTTCTGTTATTTCCATTGATTCAATCACCTTACAAGTCTGTGCCTTATTTTCTTAACAAATACGTTAACCCCAAATGATCGCATTCATAAACCTCACTGTAAGTGGCGTCCCGAAAAATTAGTACAATAAGAACATTAAAATCCACTAAATATGAAAATATTTTAGAAATACACATTTCCTGTTTATATTCAAATATTATTTTCATCAACGTACTGAAAAGTAAATTTTATGTGTGTCAGATTGAAACTGTCATTCTTTGTTCTAGTTCAATGGGCGTTTCCTTACTATTTTAGATGTTATGTTTACTAACTGTTATAGATGTTATGTTTCCTTACTGTTATATATGTTATGTTTCCTTACTGTTATAGATGTTATGTTTCCTTACTGTTATAAATGTTATGTTTCCTTACTGTTATAGATGTAATGTTTCCTTACTGTTATAGATTTTATGTTTCCTTACTGTTATATATGTTATGTTTCCTTACTGTTATAGATGTTATGTTTCCTTACTGTTATAGATGTTATGTTTCCTTACTGTTATATATGTTATGTTTCCTTACTGTTATAGATGTTATGTTTCCTTACTGTTATAGATGTTATGTTTCCTTACTGTTATAGATTTTATGTTTCCTTACTGTCATAGATGTTATGTTTCCTTACTGTTATAGATGTTATGTTTCCTTACTGTTATAGATGTTATGTTTACTAACAATACGTATTTTTGTTTAAACACATGTGTGCACAAATAACCTTAAAGCTGACCGCGTTAAACAAACATTTAACCTCATCCGACGTGTTGGATGATTTAGTTTTGCGAAGCAACGGTTACACGAACACAACGTGCGCGATGGACCCGTGAGAAATGCCAGTTAATGGGTGCAGTTGGAGCAGAGTTGAGGATGCAACACGTACAGGTGTAACAGCTCTAATGCCTGAAAAGGTAAAATCAAAAACGTTCTATATTGTCCTAAAATACTTAGATTCATAACCATGATGATATTATGTATGTGTTATACTGACATCGTTAGTGTGTTAAACTGAATTCGAGGATCTTTAAAATTAAATCCATTGTGTGTCATTTTGCCACAATTTCTTTATTATATTGATGTTATGGATGTGTTGTATCGACGTCATTTGGTATCACTATTTTGTTGTACATTTGTTTTTCATTGTTTTTAAGTATCATTTTATGGTATTTTTAGCACTGGTTTGTTGTATGTTGTGTTGTATGGTTTGTTGTATGTTTTGTTGTATGTTTTGTTGTATGTTTTGTTGTATGTTTTGTTGTATGTTTTGTTGTATGTTTTGTTGTATGTTTTGTTGTATGTTTTGTTGTATGTTTTGTTGTATCTTTTGCTGTATTAATTTTTAGAATTCTTCTGTTTAATTATTTTTCGTAATAATTTTAATATTTGTTTTGTTGTATCGTTGCATTTTTTAAAAATAATTACTAATATCCCTTATATATGTTTTGCTTCTTTCATGGCTGCTCCGTTTGACTACCAGCTCTTCCACTACTCAACATGTTTGATATTAACAGTACTGAGTGAAAGAAAGTTGTTTAGCAGCAAGAGTCTTGTGGGATGGTTCCGTTTGACTACCAGCTCTTCCACTACTCAACATGTTTGATATTAAAGTACTGATTGAAAGAAAGTTGTTTAGCAGCAAGAGTCTTGTGGAATGGTTCCCTTTGACTACCAGCTCTTCCACTACTCAACATGTTTGATATTAAAGTACTGATTGAAAGAAAGTTGTTTAGCAGCAAGAGTCTTGTGGAATGGTTCCGTTTGACTACCAGCTCTTCCACTACTCAACATGTTTTATATTAAAGTACTGATTGAAAGAACGTTGTTTAGCAGCAAGAGTCTTGTGGGATGGTTCCGTTTGACTACCAGCTCTTCCACTACTCAAAATGTTTTATATTAAAGTACTGAGTGAAAGAAAGTTGTTTAGCAGCAAGAGTCTTGTGGGATGGTTCCGTTTGACTACCAGCTCTTCCACTACTCAAAATGTTTTATATTAAAGTACTGAGTGAAAGAAAGTTGTTTAGCAGCAAGCGTCTTGTGGGATGGTTCAAAGGTCAAAGGTTGAACGTTGTTGGTTTTTTTTAACAGAAGAGACTACTATATTAATCAATGAAGAGCCACGGAAATAGTTTAGGACTATCTGTAGGACTGAATGTAGGACTATCTGTAGGACTATCTGTAGGACTGAATGTAGGACTGAATGTAGGACATGTGTTTAATTGCCGGCAGGTAGGATTTAGGACTCTCTGTAAGACTGACTGTAACACTACTGTGTAATTGCCTGCAGGTAAGATGTAGGACTGTCTGTAGATATCTCATTTTCGAATTGCATCCATAAACAATTAAAATGCCTCCCCAGTGGTGTGTGGGCCCAATGTTGGGCAAAACCTATGTATACGATGGAGGCGTTGGCGTTTATGACTTGTCGTTTTGTTACCTTGTCGTTTTGTTACCTTGTCGTTTTGTTACCTTGTCGTTTTGTTACCTTGTCGTTTTGTTACCTTGTCGTTTTGTTACCTTGTCGTTTTGTTACCTTGTCGTTTTGTTACCTTGTCGTTTTGCCACCTTGTCGTTTTTTATTTGTTGTTTTGTCATGGAACCGAGACATTCTTTACAGTGCTATATGAGACTTCTTAAGTACTTCTATATGACAATTACAATGTGTGTCTTGTATGAAGATGTTTAAGGGAGTTTTATTTAAACATATTATTTTAATTATTAAATTATCAAGTTATCATTTGATTTTTTTTTCTTTTATTAATGTTTATAAAAAAAAGAAACATTTTTCCTTGTAATAGTTTCTTAATATTAATAAGTTACGATATAACATCAATGTTTCTTGATTCTTAGGAAACTGCTGTTTTGACTTAATGTTCCCCAGAAATGACGGAAAGACTCAAGTCCGTGTTCTGACATCATCATTAGACTCTCGTAAAAATTGGGTGTTGAACTTTGGCAGTGTGTGGAGACCTTGTTTTCAAAATCAACTTTTAAAATGCACAGTCACGCTATCCCTGGCTCAGGTAGCGTAACTTTGATAAAATATCAAATTATATATTAGCTTAAAGCAGATTATTTATATTGCATGGATTCATTTCTGGTTTATCCTGGATCCAGACATCAGATCCAGTTACCTACAGTGTCTCAGTTATCCCAATTTAACAGGAACGAAATTAAGGAACGGCGGATGTATCCAGCACAGCATTGATTTGAAAAACAATATGTTGGCAAGAAAAAGAATACAACTAAATTGGTTAAAATTGCTGGGACCATATCGTGATTTAAAATCAAAAACGTCATTTATTTCTAGTTATCTTTTATTTCTCTCCCATTTATTTTATGTTCATGTCTTTTGCACATTTTGAAACGTGATCATTTTATTTCAGCTGAATTGACAAATCTTTTTATACCATAGGTTCATTCTTTCGGTCATCTGTTGGTCATTTCTATCAGAGGTTAATTTTTTGTGCCATCTTTTGACCTACCTATCAGAGATGAATGAATTATTTCGGCCATATGTTGCCCTCTTTTATCTTCACAATAAATGTATGCACAATCTACATGCATCTCCAATATCTACATATATATTCTTGATATATATCTTTATAATTTAAGTATATCTCCAAAATATATATCCACAATCTAAATACAGTATTACCTGACATACGCGTGCCCAAACATACGAGATTTTTGTTACACTAGCCGTCGAGCGAGCGATGTTTGTTTTTTTTTTGAAATACGAGAACAATTTAAAATTGAAGGACCTGTGTCAGCGGCACGGCCGGCTGCACACGACACAACAGTCGTGCCTCGTCCGTATCACATATTCCCGCGCCTCAGTCAGTGTACTTGTTTGTCTCGCTGTCAAAGAATCTTGAGGCTCAGTCAGTGCACTTGTTTGTCTCGCTGTCAAAGAATCTTGAGACTCAGTCAGTGTACTTGTTTGTCTCGCTGTCAAAGAATCTTTGATAAGTCGTGCTCACTTATTGTGCTTTTTGTGCATTTACAGTACTTTATCACATTTATTTTTATAACCATGGGTCCGAAGAAAGTTGGTGGAAAGGTCATTGCTCAGAAGAAAGTGAGTGGAAAGGTCATTGCTCAGAAGAAAGTGAGTGGAAAGGTCATTGCTCAGAAGAAAGTGAGTGGAAAGGTCATTGCTCAGAAGAAAGTGAGTGGAAAGGTCATTGCTCAGAAGAAAGTGAGTGGAAAGGTCATTGCTCAGAAGAAAGTGAGTGGAAAGGTCATAGCTCAGAAGAAAGTGAGTGGAAAGGTCATTGCTCAGAAGAAAGTGTCTGGAAAGGTCATTGCTCAGACGAATATGATGACTATTGAATTAAAGCGTGAAATAATAAAAAAACATGAGCAATGTGTCCAGGCGTATTACTTCAACAATATGCACTGTGCTTAATCAATAACAACTCAACTGGTGGGGCATTGTGGGGGCTGGAACGGGTTAATGGTATTTCAATTAATTTCAATGGTGAAAATTGCTTTGAGATATGAACAAATTGACATACCAACAAATTGACATAGCAGCAAGGTTATGGAACGAATTAAATTCGATTCACGGGGTAAAGATGTATTTCTTTTCTTCACCGAATTTCCTTCATTAAATCCTAATTTATTTTGTCCTCTTGTCCTGCAGCTGGTTTGTATTTGATCCAATCGACATCTTTTCTTTGAAATGGGAAAACCATGAATTCAAGCAAAATTGAATACCAAGTTGACCAACCACCTAGGAAAAAAGATCTTATCAATAACAAGTTGACCAACCACAAAGGGGAAAATATCTTATCAATAACAAGTTGACCAACCACCTAGGGGAAAAGATCTTATCAATAACAAGTTGACCAACCACCTAGGGGAAAAGATCTTATCAATAACAAGTTGACCAACCACCTAGGGGAAAAGATCTTATCAATAACAAGTTGACCAACCACCCAGGGGAAAAGATCTTATCAATAACAAGTTGACCCACCACATAGGGGGAAAGATCTTATCAATAACAAGTTGACCAACCACCTAGGGGAAAAGATCTTATCAATAACAAGTTGAACAACCACCTAGGGGAAAAGATCTTATCAATAACAAGTTGACCAACCACCTAGGGGAAAAGATCTTATCAATAACAAGTTGACCAACCACAAAGGGGAAAAGACCTTATCAATAACAAGTTGATTGCTTCCAGCTTTGAACGAACTTGTGTAACAAGAAAAACTGCTTTGTTTTGTAGACCAAACTTTCTGACCGCATTTCAGCTTTAGTCTTTCTTTATCTGCTACAACAAAATCATGCAAATTTGTAATCCATTATGTAACTGGTGAATTGTTTGTAAAATGTATTATTCTTAAAAATGACTGTTCTCTACAATATTTTTAAAAATATTTTAAATGATAATTCAAATTAAGTTTTGATATGTTTAAATAATTTAATTTTGAATCCACATTTTTCTATTAAGAAATGTATCTGTACCATGAATAAAACAAACATAATTTTTTTTTTAAATTTTACAATATTTTTACAGGGTTGAAGTAATTGTAAAGTTTCTAGAACTAAAATGGTTGTCAATTTTGTTTAGTTATTTTTTTTTTTGTATTTTTACTTATAAATGTTAGTTTACCAGCAAATCGTTTTTAAAAGTCACAAGTTAAGATTATAAGTTCAATTAAAGTCTCCAACTGATTTTTTAAGATGTGTTGTTTGTTGTAAATTTAAAAAAAAACAAAAAAAACAATTGTTCTGTTCACATTTACAGCAATCATTAAACTGACTTTTTTTTTATTATAGCAACTTTGATAAATTGAACCACTAACTTATTTAATCTTTCTGGATCGGTATGTTGTTAAACATATCGCACGATAAGTGCAGATCTGAGAGATCAGAACGATGAACTTATTCATATGTCGTTTATAATCTTCTTCATTGATTTTTAGATTGTTATGAAATTATAGTACGACCATTTCAGGCTTTATTCTCATAAGTGCTTATCTTTTACATTGTTATGAAATTATAGTACGACCATTTGAGGCTGTATTCTCATAAGTGCTTATCTTTACATTGTTATGAAATTATAGTACGACCATTTGAGGCTGTATTCTCATAAGTGCTTATCTTTACATTGTTATGAAATTATAGTACGACCATTTGAGGCTGTATTCTCATAAGTGTTTATCTTTACATTGTTATGAAATTATAGTACGACCATTTCAGGCTGTATTCTCATAAGTGCTTATCTTTTACATTGTTATGAAATTATAGTACGACCATTTGAGGCTGTATTCTCATAAGTGCTTATCTTTTACATTGTTATGAAATTATAGTACGACCATTTGAGGCTGTATTCTCATAAGTGTTTATCTTTACATTGTTATGAAATTATAGTACGACCATTTCAGGCTGTATTCTCATAAGTGCTTATCTTTTACATTGTTATGAAATTATAGTACGACCATTTGAGGCTGTATTCTCATAAGTGATTATCTTTTACATTGTTATGAAATTATAGTACGACCATTTGAGGCTGTATTCTCATAAGTGCTTATCTTTTACATTGTTATGAAATTATAGTACGACCATTTGAGGCTGTATTCTCATAAGTGCTTATCTTTACATTTTTATGAAATTATAGTACGACCATTTGAGGCTGTATTCTCATAAGTGCTTATCTTTACATTGTTATGAAATTATAGTACATCCATTTGAGGCTGTATTCTCATAAGTGCTTATCTTTACATTGTTATGAAATTATAGTACGACCATTTGAGGCTGTATTCTCATAAGTGTTTATCTTTTACATTGTTCTCATTGATTTACTGTATTGATCTTTCATTGAGTCTTTGCACAGAAATTTTATAAAATATATTTTTTTTAACAATTATTGTATTTTATTTATTATTATTTTAACTAACTATTTCATAATTTATTTGACGCACTATTTGATATTTCATTTGGAAAATGTTTGCGCCATTGTATCACAAAGAGAGAGTTTGTGACGTCATTCTCTATGTAACTTAATATTTACAGGGACTGCAAATTAACAATTTACAAAATATTTTGGTCATTAATAAAACATAAAATATTGACCAGTTCAACATAAAGCGTCTTGGTTGAAATTGATGGGAATTGTGATAGTTAAAGTAATCTGAAAAGAGTTTTTAATTTGTTAACTCTTCAATTTGAAACATGAATTTTTATTGAATTGAACAATCTTAAAGCTCAAAGATTGCATTTGTCGTGATCACCTTTAACCTATGAACGGCCGTGACTATACTTGATATGCTTGTAATTTTCTATTTGATATTGTGTATACATATTTTAATAATAATAATAAAAATAAAGTTCATTTAAAAAACCCGCTTCATTTCTATATATTTTTATGTATGTTACTGCCGGTAATTCATAACAAAGGTTTACAAATCTCAACAAGTTCCTCTTTTATGTAGTCTGCCAACTTATTACATTTATTTGTTATCAGGATTGTAATGATTGAGTTCACAATTTTCATTACTAATAATCAAATTAAATAGAATAATTTTTAATTTTTTTACCTGGTATGCAATCAAAATTCAAGTAGTATGGAAATAACCTAAATATCCGTACGTCAGTTACTAAAAACAATCTTTAAGGTAAGTTGATTCCTAAAAATAAGTATCAAAGCTAAACATTGTAAACAATATTTTAAGCACTACAGCATCAGCATGGTAATTTTACACGATTAAGTTCCTTCACCCAATTTTAACCGTAAAGGATTATTTGTGAGGAACTGGGTTCAAGCCATGTGAATTATTTTTTTTTTTTTGCTGGCATCCGCCCGTACCAATGTGACGATGTTGTGGACTTCGCAGGACGAATTCCACAAGGAATTTGATTATTGCTCTAGGATTATAAGATGGTTCTCAACAGCAAATCGTCTCCCTCCACGCCGCTGGATAAACCCAGGGGTATAACATCAGGTGGATGATACAGCTTGGCACCAGTGGCGTCGAAGGAGTTGTCGGATTGTTTCATTGAAACAATGTTATCCGCCTACGGGACTCCATCTCCGGGTTGCTGGTGATGTTTTTTCTTGGTTGGGCTTTGTTGGGGATTAAACTCCAGACCATTTACTGGAGATTTGCTCAGTTTAGACCACTCGGCCACACTGCACTCCTAAAAAATAAATATATTTAAATTAAAATAAATTAAATATATATTGAACAAGATATCACTTTGTTTATGCTTGACAAAATATAGAACGCATTCGTGGATGTTTCGGCTAAATGTTAAACTTGTCTTTCAGAATATTGCAAATTAACCAAACTGTTTTTTCGTTAAAATTTTTCGTACTTAACATATAAGTTTGTTAAATAAAAATATGTGATTATAATTAACAAGAGAAAATAGAAAAAAATACCAATCAATAATTATGGAATGAATATCTCAATATTGTTGAATTTATTTTCATATCTAAATTTTGAAATTGTAAGAAATACAATTTAATTTCCTACACACTGTTTATTGATTTTATTATACATCTATACCAATATTGTCATTACTGTGTTCAATATTTTTAATTATATATCTGTATGTTGTTATTCGTCCTTCGTATTCGAAGATGACCAGGGCTAGAGTTCACGGTGTGTGCGCAGGTTGCATTTCAGTCCTGATTGTACCACAAAAGCTTTCCCGCAAGTGTTACACACGTTGTTTTGGAGGTCATAGTGGAATTTATGTGGCTTCTGCTTTTTCTTGCAGTGCTACTACTTTTGGCGTAAGATGTGTGCTTATTCTCTGGGGATTTTGCTCCGACATAGAGTCCACAACACCAACTTGCTCGGTACATAACAGGTGTATCCCGCGAATCAAGGTCAAAATCCAAGAGGGATTTAAAAAAAAAAAAATGTCTGCCCACCATCAAAGCGTTTCTCAATGAAGCGTTTTCCGAAAATTAAGGTTTGATTATTTGTTGATGACAACAAATACAAATGTGCTATGATTAAATTATTCATAATCATTGTCATCATATTCTTAGCTATTCTTACGAATATTTTAAATTAGAACTATTTAACGCGCGAAATTTAAAATCTTTCAGCTTGGGTTATTATATTATTGGTATTGACCAACTTCGGGAAAGACAATAGTAACTTTCGTCTGCTGCCATACATAAACTGTAGAAAGACCTTACTTTCTTATGCGTTTATGCAAGCGACTGTCTCCATAATAACTTTAATAACTGTGGTCTGCCTCAAGCATTTTAACAAGTTTTCTACAGCAAGCCTGAGCCAGGGAAGACCACAATGTCCAGGACGATTATTCTTTTTGCTAGGCGTAGGCGTACTCTTTTAAGGGCGGTCAGTGTTGTTTCTAGTTATCCGTCAGAGCTGGTTCTATTCTTTCCACTTGGCCCTGACAACACATCGAATGAAGTACCCCTCCTGGGTTATGTATGAATGTGCCATAGCTAATACGATTTTTCGTGGCGAAGCATGGGCCGCCCATTAAGACTTTTATCATTTGGTTCATGTAGGCGTTAATGGTATGGATCGCTTCTTCCTGCGTTCTGTTGGATTTTTGTGAGTGCAGTGTTTGCCAAAGTCAGACGAATTTCAGATAGGATAACGCTTTCGTGTGGTCCCCATACTGGGATCGACCGCACTTTTAACCTGTTTTGGGCATGGTAAGGTTTACTTCTAGATCATTGACGGTCCCATTGTCTGTATCACCCATCTGTCTTATTTTTTGAAAACAGAGTTACCTTCTGTCCATGTGTCGGTACCTCTCTACCGTCGTTATTATTTAAATATCTCCATGTTATTATTCTAATATGGCCATGTTATTATTTTAATATGTCTATGCTTTTATTTTAATATTTTTTTGTCCAGGTTTGCAAAGAAATTTTCTTTAAATTGTTATGTACACACCTGATAAGACATTTAAATGGTGATGTACACATCTAATAAGTCATTTAAATTTTTCTATACACACCTAATAAGTCATTTAAAGTGCTCTGTACACACCTAATAAGTCATATAAATGGTGCTGTACACATCTGATAAGTCATTTAAATGGTGCTGTACACATATAATAAGTCATTTAAATTATTATTTACACAACTAATAAGTCATTTAAATTGTTCTGTACACACATAATAAGCATTTAAATTATTATGTACACACCTAATAAGTCCTTAAAATGTTATGTACGCAACTGATAAGCCACTTAAATTGTTCTGTACACACCTGATAAGTCACTTAAATTGTTATGTACGCACATGATAAGTCACTTAAATTGTTCTGTACACACCTGATAAGTCACTTAAATTGTTCTGTACGCACCTGATAAGTCACTTAAATTGTTCTGTACACACCTGATAAGTCACTTAAATTGTTCTGTACACACCTGATAAGCAACTTAAATTGTTCTGTACACACCTGATAAGTCACTTAAATTGTTCTGTACACACCTGATAAGTCACTTAATTTATTCAATACGCACTGATAAATCAATTAAATTATTTAGTACGCACCTGATAAGCCACTTTAATATTCTGGATTGTCTGATGATCCAGAATCCGTGGTCTAGGCATGGCCAATGGTAAACCTGTGGAATGTCAGCATGTCCATCACACTGAGAAGATCGAAGACAAATCTCTTCATGACGCTTCATGATTATAACGAAGGCACCTCATCATTTTCTACTATATTAAATTGCCATCTTAACACAGGAAACTCATCAATTTCCACTCTATTAAATTACCATCATAACACAGGCAACTCATCACTTTCCACTCTATTAAATTGTTATCAACTACAGTGATATTTTGATCAAGACAAGCTTAGTTAAGGACAAAACATTTCCTGATTGTGTACTGACTATGGTATTTAAGGTGTGGTGACATATGGTATTTTTGTGTGTTGTCATATGATATTTTGGTGTGGTGTCATATATTTTGGTGTGGTTTGATATGACATTTTGGTGTTGTGTCATATATTCTGGAGTGGTGTTATATTTTAGTGTGGACCATTGGACCTACCATTATACACACCAGGAGACCACATTAGACCCACCATTAGACCCACCAGGAGACCTCCATTAGACCACTATTAGACCTACCAGGAGACCTCCATTAGACCACTATTGAACCCAACAAGAGGCCACAATTAGACCACTATTAGACCCAACAAGAGGCCATTATTAGACCCACCAGGAGACCTCCATTAGACCACTATTAGACCAAACAAGAGGCCACCATTAGACCCACCAATAGACCCACCAGGAGACCTCCATTAGACCACTATTAGACCCACTATTGATAACAATTCTAAGAACTAAAAAAAACAAGTTTTCATTTTTGCTTTTATTTTGGCCCATCTGATAAACATCTTTACATTGATCTATTTATAGTTCATCTATCTAAAGTCAACCATGACCATTCTAAACACATGTATGTTGCCAGGGCTGAATCTTTCTGATGATGGCTGATCAGGCCAATTCTGGCACGAAAAGCTTTGGTGCAGAAGGAATAGGGGATGGATGGAGTCACTCCAGTTACAGGGAATGGATGGGGCCACTCCAGATGCAGAGATAACTTGCGCTTTCCTGGCTTGTCTCGTGTGCTTCATGGCAGGTCAATATAAAATGTTTTCAAAGATGTGTTCTGTCAGCCTCATGGCGGGTCAATATAAAATGTTTTCAAAGATGTGTTCTGTTAGCCTCATGGCAGGTCAATGTAAAATGTTTTCAAAGATGCTTCAAGTGTGTTTTAAAGCATTTCATCTGCCCCCCCCCTTCAGCAAACCGCCTGCGTTCACCATAAAATATTCTTTTGGGCAAGAGCTTGTCTTACATTCTCACAGCATGGCCTGGGACTGCATTAAGTAGATGTTTATGATTTGGAGACCTGCTTGATAAAACTCATGTGTCTTACAGTAGAAAAATAAACTTAATTAACTGGCATTGTTACTTTGTTTGTTTGTTCAAACTGACAACAAGTTTCACCAGAGCCTCTGTTGTGGAAAGTATAAATATTTCAATCCAACAATTTCATAGTAAAATTTCCATCGTATTTTTCTTTTCTAATTCTCTTTTTGAACACACCAAACTGTAAAAATGTAGTATTTAATAGTGTGACTTAGTCAACGCTTGTTGTAATCTATCTGTTTACCAGGATCGTCTCATGCTGTAATTTAACATGTACTTACATGTTTCGGTTGAACATCTACTTACATGTTTATGGTTGAACATCTACTTACATGTTTTGTTTGTACATCTACTTCTATGTTATGGTTGAACATCTACTTACATGTTTCGGTTGAACATATACTTACATGTTTTGGTGGAACATCTACTTACATGTTTATGGTTGAACATCTACTTACATGTTTATGGTTGAACATCTACTTACATGTTTTGGTGGAACATCTACTTACATGTTTTGGTGGAACATCTACTTACATGTTTTGGTGGAACATCTACTTACATGTTTTGGTGGAAATTCAACTTACATGTTTATGGTTGAACATCTACTTACATGTTTTGGTTGAACATCTACTTAAATGTTTTGGTTGTACATCTACTTACATGTTTTGTTTGTACATCTACTTCTATGTTTCGGTTGTACATCTACTTACATGTTTTGTTTGAACATCTACTTCTATGTTTCGGTTGAACATCTACTTACATGTTATGGTTGAACATCTACGTACATGTTTATGGTTGAACATCTACTTACATGTTTATGGTTGAACATCTACTTACATGTTTTAGTTGAACATCTACTTACATGTTTTAGTTGAACATCTACTTACATGTTTTAGTTGAACATCTACTTACATGTTTTAGTTGAACATCTACTTACATGTTTTAGTTGAACATCTACTTACATGTTTTGGTTGAACATCTACTTACATGTTTTAGTTGAACATCTACTTACATGTTTTGTTTGTACATCTACTTACATGTTTTGGTTGAACATCTACTTACATGTTTTGGTTGAACATCTACTTACATGTTTTAGTTGAACATCTACTTACATGTTTATGGTTGAACATCTACTTACATGTTTATGGTTGAACATCTACTTACATGTTTTAGTTGAACATCTACTTACATGTTTATGGTTGAACATCTACTTACATGTTTATGGTTGAACATCTACTTACATGTTTTGGTTGAACATCTACTTACATGTTTTGGTTGAACATCTACTTACATGTTTTGGTTGAACATCTACTTACATGTTTTGATTGAACATCTACTTACATGTTTTGGTTGAACATCTACTTACATGTTTTGGTTGAACATCTACTTACATGTTTTGGTTGAACATCTACTTACATGTTTTGTTTGAACATATACTTACATGTTTTGGTTGAACATCTATTTACATGTTTATGGTTGAACATCTACTTACATGTTTTGGTTGAACATCTATTTACATGTTTAGTTTGTACATCTATTTACATGTTTATGGTTGAACATCTACTTACATGTTTTGGTTGTACATCTACTTACATGTTCTGTTTGTACATCTACTTACATGTTTTAGTTGTACATCTACTTACATGTTTTGTTTGTACATCTACTTACATGTTTTGGTTGAACATCTACTTCTATGTTATGGTTGAACATCTACTTACATGTTTTGTTTGTACATCTACTTACATGTTTTGTTTATACATCTACTTCTATGTTTTGGTTGAACATTTACTTACATTTTTTAGTTGAACATCTACTTATATGTTTATGGTTCAACATCTACTTACATGTTTTGTTTGTACATCTACTTCTATGTTATGGTTGAACATCTACTTACATGTTTTAGTTGAACATCTACTTATATGTTTATGGTTGACCATCTACTTACATGTTTTGTTTGTACATCTACTTCTATGTTATGGTTGAACATCTACTTATATGTTATGGTTGAACACCTACTTATATGTTTTGGTTGAACATATACTTATATGTTTATGGTTGAACATCTACTTACATGTTTTAGTTGAACATCTACTTACATGTTTTGGTTGAACATCTACTTATATGTTTTGGTTGAACATCTACTTACATGTTTTAGTTGAACATCTACTTACATGTTTTGGTTGAACATCTACTTACATGTTTATGGTTGAACATCTACTTACATGTTTTAGTTGAACATCTACTTACATGTTTTGGTTGAACATCTACTTACATGTTTTAGTTGAACATCTACTTACATGTTTATGGTTGAACATCTACTTACATGTTTTAGTTGAACATCTACTTACATGTTTTAGTTGAACATCTACTTACATGTTTTGGTTGAACATCTACTTCCATACTTTGGTTTAACATGCATTCTCATTTGGTTTAACATGTTCTCACTTCTTGTTACTGGTGTAACAAGTACTCACTTCTTGTTACTGGTGTGAATTGTACTCACTTCTTGTTACTGGTGTAACATGTACTCACTTCTTGTTACTGGTGTAACAAGTCCTCACTTCTTGTTACTGGAGTAACATGCACTCACTTCTTGTTACTGCTGCAACACTCATGGATGAGGAACTCAGCAGTGGATATGAAATCATCAAAACAGTTTTGTTTTTTATCCAGAGACCCAGCTTTGTGCCAAGTCTCACCATACTCTCTGAAACAAAATAACAAGTCTCATCATACTCTCTGGAACAAAATAACAAGTCTCAACAAACTCTTTGGAACAAAATAACAAACACGTCTCACCAAACTCTCTGGAACAAAATAATAAGTCTCAACATACTTTATGGAACAAATTAACAAGTCTCACCATACTCTCTGGAACAAAATAGCAAACAAGTCTCACCAAACTCTCTGGAACAAAATAAGAAGTCTCAAAATACTCTCTGGAACAAAATAGCAAGTCTCACCATATTCTATGAAAAAATAGCATTTCTCACCATACTCAATGGAACAAAATAACAAGTCTCACCATACTCTCTGGAAGAAAATAGCAAGTCTCACCATACTCACTGGAAAAAATAGCAAGTCTCACCATACTTTATGGAACAAAATAACAAGTCTCACCATACTAACTGGAAAAAATAACAAGTCTCACCATACTCTTTGGAACAAAAGAACAAACAAGTATATCCATACTCTCTGGAACAAAATAAAAAGTCTCACAATACTCTTTGGAACAAAATAACAAACAGGTATCTCCATACTCTCTGGAAGAAAATAACAAGTCCCACAATACTCTCTGGAACAAAATAACAAACACTTTAACACAACTGCAATGGCCAAACCCAAATCTGTAACAAAGCTAAATACAGCCAGTACACTCATCCAAGCCAAATAGAGCCAGTACCCACATCCAAGTCAAATACAGCCAGTACCCCATCCAAGCCAAATAGCCCAATACCCACATCCAAGTCAAATACAGCTAGTACCCCATCCAAGCCAAATACAGCCAGTACACACATCCAAGCCAAGTACAGCAATGTCATACTTATAGCAACACCAATATGTCCAAAATGCCCTACTTATTGCAACCTCAAGATTTCCTATCATATGCCAATATATGATATGTCACTAAAATCATCATACAATGAGCCAGAAAATTGTGCATCAGTCTTCCCAAGTTTACATTTCAACATGTAAAAAAAAAAATCAAATTTAAGAAACACTTGCAAGTTGTGGCTCGGTCAGGTCAATGTTGATGAGTTTGTAGTGTGGCGAGTTCAGATTGGTTGTGCATGTAAACACTGTGACTTCGTTGGTGATGTACTGGGCAATGATAAAATAAATGATGTTATAACTCGTTGGTGATGTACTGGGCAATGATAAAATAAATTGTGTTAAACATACACATAAAACTATTAACATCTTTATAAGAAAACGTATTTAAATATCTACCTCATTTAACAGAATTTACGTTGAAGAATGTAACGAGAACATTCAATAAAAATAATGATTGGTAGATTGTTAGGCCAATCAAAGTAGCTCCAGATAAACATGAAGATAGGAAGATTGTATGCCAATCAAAGTAGCTCCAGATAAACATGAAGATAGGAAGATTGTAGGCCAATCAAAGTAGCTCCAGATAAACATGAAGATAGGAAGATTGTAGGCCAATCAAAGTAGCTCCAGATAAACATGAAGATAGGAAGATTGTAGGCCAATCAAAGTAGCTCCAGATAAACATGAAGATAGGAAGATTGTATGCCAATCAAAGTAGCTCCAGATAAACATGAAGATAGGAAGATTGTATGCCAATCAAAGTAGCTCCAGATAAACATGAAGATAGGAAGATTGTATGCCAATCAAAGTAGCTCCAGATAAACATGAAGATAGGAAGATTGTAGGCCAATCAAGTAGCTCCAGATAAACATGAAGATAGGAAGATTGTAGGCCAATCAAAGTAGCTCCAGATAAACATGAAGATAGGAAGATTGTAGGCCAATCAAAGTAGCTCCAGATAAACATGAAGATAGGAAGATTGTATGCCAATCAAGGTGACTCCTTATAAAAAAAGTTGATTGGTTGATGTTAGGGAAAACAAGGGTGACTCTTTATAAACATGATGATTGGTTAATTTTAGGCCAAAAAGGTATTTCAGACTTAACTGTACAAAAACAAACTACTATACCAAAAACACTTTTTATGGGGTCACTATTATACACTCGTATCATAGCAACATATACAAAATAGCAAATCTGGCCATGGGCAAAACAAACTCAACTTTAACATATAAAATATAAATTTGTGTTTGGAACATTGTCGTGTGGGGTTTAAGTGTGTGTGAGGGGCAGGTTTGTGTGGGGTGGGTGTGTGGGGGGTTGTTGGGTGGGAATGAGGGGTGTAAGGTAAATAAAATTAGACTGTAAAAGTAAACAACTGCACATGTGCGTAATAATGTCTGTGAGGCAAAATATTTGGTGAGCTTAATGTCTTGTAGTTTATTCATAGAAACTGCTGTGTTATAGTCATACTCATGATTGTCGAGTAAGGGAGTTCAATAATATTTTTGTTGCGAATGAATATTATTTTTTTATTATGTTTCATTACGAGCGGTTTGTATTTGAGAGTTTTAATTAGTTAATGAACGATCTTCTCGCGTTCGACTTAGTGACGTATTTTTATGCTAATTGAGACGTATTGTCTAGACTGTATTGTGACGTACGTTTAGTCGTGCGGTAGTCGTGAATGGAATTTAAGGGCTATATCATAACACATGCATGTGTTTATTGAAGTTGAAACCTGTATATATAAATAGTTATTTAAGTTATAATTATTAGTGATATTAAGAATAGTACGATGTATTACATAAGACCTTGACGACTTACTCAAGCTGGGAGAACATAGGAGTTGACAGTAGGCATGATTACTCTCCCGACTGTCAACGACGCCAACCGATCAAATGTAGCCATGTGACTTTTCCGACTGTCAGCGAAGTCAACTGTCCAAATGTAGCCATATTTACATTTCCGACTGGTACCTACGTCAACTGAGCAAATGTAGCTATGTTCACAATGCCGACTGTTACCTTTGTCACCTGAGCAAATGTAGTCATGTTAACTTTATTTTTGTATTTGTTTTTATACCAGATCCTGTCTCTCCGTCAGTCTTAGATGCCAGACTAAGTGGAACCATGCCCTTATTGGATATATTTGAGGGCTTTCAGACTTACCTGGTCAAAGGACAGCTACTTAATTTCATTGTTCTCTATAACATTTTAAACTCCATCTAAACACTGCCAGTTCATGCTTAGAAACAATGACGTTGTAGTTGAGACAATTAGAAACAATGACGTTGTAGTTGAGACAATTAGAAACAATGACGTTGTAGTTGAGACAATTAGAAACAATGAAGTTGTTGTTGAGACAATTAGAAACAACGTTGTAGTTGGGACAATTAGTTGTTTGGCAATTGGAAAAACCCAAAATAAGATGTTTAATTCAGATCAGCGAAATTCCACAGTAACATTACAGTACAACGAAGACAACAATAACTTTGACGTGTCTCACGTGATATTTTATCGACTGGGGTAGAGTTATATCAAACATCAACGGTCCTCAAATTTGAGTCTGCTCAAGTCTTCTATTCATACTACCATCGGGCATTAAAAGATCAGATTTATATATTTTTATTTGTCGACATAAATTGAATTTTTATTGCATTGTACATATACATTTTCAGCACATACATAAATATATTTTTTTTAATAAAGCAGATATTTTCCAACTAAAACAATTTCAACACAAGGCATCTACATTAAATTAATTCTCTAGCGTAAAAAACAGCCAGTCAGTGGACTCCCTTAGTCTAATAAGGGAAATAATTGTTGATCATTTAGATTTTGTGACTTTTGAGGGAGAGCGTTGGTAAATAAGTACAGATTGTGGAACAAAATAATGTTGATATCTTTCACTTTTAGTCTTCGCTTAAACAGAAAGAATTAGTCCCGAACGGGCCAATCATTAGTATCGGTGATGAAGGGGGTGATATGTTTCATCCACAATTTGTTTAGTTTTACAATAACATCTTTCTTTAAAGAATATTTGGTTTGAGTGATGTTTCCAGCTTTCTTGGTTAGTTTGTTTATTCAATGTTTGATATCAGACGATGAATTCCCACAGCAGCGGGTAATATTGAATTTAAGTAGGCGACCAATGGTTGCCCTGTAGAGTAGCTTTATAACGTGTCTGTTTACGCCGATATTTTAAAGTTTTTTAATGTAGAAAAGTCTTTGATTGAAATGTTTATACATCATTCCATGTTAGATTATTATTACTGGTAACACATAAGTATTTATCTGTTTCTTTTATGTTGAGATCTGCCATCTGGTGTTTCCTCCCTCCGAAATAAAAAACAAACACAAATTTTCATTGTTTTTAAGACATTTAACTGGACATTTTTTTATCGCACCAATTAATAAAGCATGTAACTAAAGTTGTGGTATAAACGCCTTCTCCTTCAGAAATTAAACCAACAATGGTGACGTCATCAGCTATTTCAATGATAAGAACGCTGATACTCGAAATACAATTTAAAATGTCTTTACTTGCGAGTTAATATGATTGGGAAATTCATTTGTTACATATGTTGTTTAAATATTGTTTAACATATCGAATATTTCCGATATTACTGGGCTAACCGCCATTTTGAAAGCATTCCATACCAAGCTGTTGTCAAGACAAGACGTGTTTTTAAAGGTGATAACTTTTTTTTTGTGTGATATTGATTTGTATATTCGACGTACGTGCTTATGTTGCACTCAAATCAGGCTTAACCATCCGTTAATTCACTAACATTTATTTTATTTTCATTTAAAATGACTTATCTGAAAAACTCAGTAAGAACTACAGAATGGATGTCGTTAATAAAATGAGAAATTTTTCAAACATTTTGAGACGAATAAACGGGAAATCCCTTTGATGGTCATATCTTCTTGTTTGGTTTACTATTGTGTTCTCATAAGTAGGAGATATCAAAAACTAATGAGAACGCTCTACTACAGTAATCTAATGCTATAACATAAGGATTATGTGACATGTGAAATCCCTCGCTCGCATGTTCATTACATGAAAGAGATAAAAGATGTTACGAAGATATAGACACTGTTAGACATGTTTGTAATTTGCCTGGTTCCAGTAGGGTACGTTGCAGCATACACATATTGGCATATGTGCAACTGTTTGGGAAGCGATGCTGCCATCGTAACGGCTCCTAGCAGATGCCAGGGCAGCCTTGGAGCTTCCGATAGATTTCTGTACAAAAAATGATCAGAGATATAATATTTTTAACAACATTTTTTGTTTAACATTTGTCGACCGGTTTTAAAGGTTTGTGGACCAACCTAGTGATTGGTGGGCATTTCAGATATATCGGGGGTGGAGGTGACACTGCAAATGGCCACAGGCAAAGATAATTTGTGGTTGTTGGGACAGACGTCCACTGGAGACAGACTAGCGGGGCGCTGAAATGGGTTTTATCAATTAGTATTATTTTTTTGTTAACATGCGTGCAACTTATGCGTAATGACGTCAAACAATTTATAATTAAACCATATCCTACATTAAAAGTCATGCTTTTATGATGAAGATATTTTGAAAACAAATTTCACATGTTTGATACTTAACAAGAATATTTTTGTTAAATGTATACCTTTTTTTAAAATGGATATAAAAATATTAAATGCAATGTAATTAATAAGGACATGACAAAATGGTCGATACAGACCTGTCACATTGGCCAACATAGACCTGTAACATTGGTCAATATATACCTTTCACATTAGCTAATATAGACCTGTCACATTGGCCCATATAGACCTGTCACATTGGCTAATAGAGACATGTAACATTGACTGATCGTGGATCAGAAATGTATTTTATGACATTAAATTTTAAATTAAAAAAATATATATATACATAATTAATAATCTGGCACCGTCCTATGGTGCCATGCAAAGACATATGTATCCACAGGTTTGTCAAACTTAAACTTTTGGAGACAACTGTTGTAGAATGAATAAATCAATATCGTCATAATTCCAGCAAGTCGTGTTGTTTTCATTGTGTCATTTGAACCTTAGACAGCGCAATAACATGATCGTATTTGTAGCATTAAACCTTAGACAGCAATAACATGATCGCATTTGTAGCATTAAACCTTAGACAGTGCAATAACATGATCGTATTTGTAGCATTAAACCTTAGACAGCAATAACATGATCGCATTTGTAGCATTAAACCTTAGACAGTGCAATAACATGATCGTATTTGTAGTATTAAACCTTAGACAGTGCAATAACATGATCGTATTTGTAGCATTAAACCTTAGACAGTGCAATAACATGATCGCATTTGTAGCATTAAACCTTAGACAGTGCAATAACATGATCGCATTTGTAGCATTAAACCTTAGACAGCAATAACATGATCGTATTTGTAGCATTAAACCTTAGACAGTGCAATAACATGATCGTATTTGTAGCATTAAACCTTAGACAGTGCAATAACATGATCGTATGTGTAGCATTAAACCTTAGACAGTGCAATAACATGATCGTATTTGTAGCATTAAAGACCAGCTTTTAACACATATCGATACTTGTATTTATTGTAGTCAGTACTTTAAATTGACTTGTGATTTGTTCATCTTTGACAGAATCGAATACAGCATTGACGTCATTTGTTACATGAACTAAAACAATGGGGGTGAGTATTCTAGTGTTGGTTAAATTAACTATAAATGTAAGCATTGTATTCTTGGTTAAATTTAAAATACATGTAAGTGTAAGCATTCTAGTGTTGGCTAATTTTTTATATCGATAAAAGTGTTCTACGTTTGGTTACATTTACAATATATCTAAGTATTCTAGAGTAAGGTAACATTTACAAAAGATTTCAGTATCTCTGAACATTATTTATCATTATATTTGCAATGACTTGATTGTTTAGTTTTAATTAGTTATGTTATATATGTGAAATTGTTTTATTAAACTGTTTATGACAATTAGCACATAATTTCTTTTTGAATTTTTTAAATTGATTTTTACATATTAGATTTAAATTGGAAACTTTCAATTATGATGTTAAATATTGGCTGCAAGATCAACACCATATATTTATATTGTATAATGTTGGAAGTAAGAACAACATATTGTATAAAGTTTATTAAAAAACAACATCATATATTGTATGAAGTTGGCAGTACCTAGCCCAACACATATCTTTTAATTTGTATATGCTAAAAAATAATTATGTCGCTAACACTATTAGCAGAAAGAGATTTTCATTTAAATCAAAACATTTATATAAATATCCTGAATTACATTTCAACTAGTTATGAATGAAATTAGGTAAATTTAAAAAGTTTATTACATTTTCTTTAACTAGCCTCATGTTTTTATGAATTACATCTAAAAAGAACATTCATCTAGTACTGATAATGATAAAGATATGGATGAGATTTTAAACTTTAGATATTTGAAATCAATCAAAATCTAAAGAATGAGTCATAAAGTAAAGAATGAGTCATAAAGTATCGATGGCAATAACAAAAGTTGATATTATGGGGAAGTCAGTTTAGTTCAAAATTTCAATAATGGGGCTAACAATAAACTTATCAATGTTCATTATGATATTAAATGTGAAAAAATGTTTGTATATGATTAGAAATAACTTGATAATATGGATGAATTTAGTTTATTACATAAATAAAGTATAGAGTTAGATTATAAGAGTGTGCCATTAGGGGAATTATTTCCACAGTTTGGTAGAATTCATTGATAGTTAAATTCACATAAAGTGTAATTATGTACATTATTTTCTCTGTGCAATAAATCTCATTCATAGTTACATTTAGAGAGTGTGTTAGTATGTACATCTTGTCCATATTGTGGTAGTTCACAAATTTAGTTAACTTAATCTATTTACTGATTGTCCTACGTGTCAATATACATTTTGTTTTGAATTTATGAATATGTTGTATTTAATATACTTAAAATAAATAAAAACGTTGCTTCAGTGTACATTGTGTTTGTGAGAATTACTTTTCTTATTATGGTAAATCACTATAGTAGTTAAATTACTAAATTCATTAAGAATACTTTTTAGGTTATGAAAATACTTGTTCATGTTGTTGTAGATCACATTCATTTATTGGTTACAATGATAATGCCATTATTATCTGTGTATATAAACTTGGTGAGGAAAAAAAATTCTTCAGTGTGTTGTTTGTCAAATAAAATTAAATACAAACTTTCTAAAAATAACAATATGTATAACAAATAAAAATATATATATACAATTTTAGGCATTGTATAAATATTAATTATGACACTGCTAAATCGATACTATTAGGCTATTAATTATTGATAAATTCAAATAATCAATTGTAGTATAGTTGTTGCTGGTAATGTGTTGTAAGTTGTATAATTAGTTTTATCCCAAACAAATGTGGTCAATAAAATTAAAATAAAATACTAATACATTGATTATATAAATCATCAGTTAGATATAAGATATATTATTATGGCTAATACTTATAAATTAATAGTATAAACAATTAGCTAGATAAACAATTCAATGATATAACACATTTAAAAAAAAAGAAAATAGCGATATAAAATTAATGTATAGACCTAAATTATGCTAAATATATTGGCAATAGTATTACCTAAATAAATTAGTGATCTAAAAGTTATTATAACCTAAATAAATCAGTGATCTAAATTTAATGAATGTTTCTAAAGTAGACTGAATATATTCCCCACGATTAGTAGATATATATAAAGCCTTGTATTTAGAGCATTAGCTACACAATATTTGTTCACTTAAAACATGAAGAAAAAAAAACAGGAAAGTAAAATTATAAAATGTGATTACACACTTTTACCCTCATAGTCAATATACGGTCATGTTTGGCCAGCCAATGGTATGGATAGAGTGGTACATTACACTTAGTGCGTTCATAGTCAATATATGTGGTCATGTTTGGCCAGCCAATGATATGGAAAGAGTGGTACGTTACACTTAGTACCCTCATAATAAATATATATATATATTCATGTTTGGCCAGCTGATGATATGGTTAAAGTGGTACTTTACACTTGGTACGTTTATAGTCAATATATAGGGCCTAGTCATGTTGGGTCTGCGAATTATATTGATAGAGTGGTACATTGCAGTTAGTGCGCAATTAGCCATAATCGTAATAAAATATATAATTATGTTTGGAGAGCCGATGATTATGATAGAAAAGTACATTACTCTCTAGTATTAAAAAAGTGAAGTATTTGTTCCAAGTCGATTGCTATCGGTAGTAAACCGTTTGTTTGCTGGAAATAACATTCAGCATTTTACACGGACGAGACATTTGCCTAGAAATAACTTTGATCGTTATTTCTCAGCAGACTTGTTATAACGACTCTTTAAAAAGATAGACAGATATAGATGTAAGGCCTACTACTCGAATTAAATTTTAAATACAATACACAAATACTATTTATAAACAATATTTACTTGTATAGCGAATTGAAAATATTAATTTAAGTAAAGAAGCAACTATTGGTACCCGGGTACCAAAAGTGAGAGTTTGGGATTAAAAAAAAACTATTTAAAATATTATTGTTGGCTTCGTAAGACCAAATGAGGTATCAAATGAAAAACAATTGAATGGACTATACGTTTGTAATCTTAATTCTTCAGCGTTACTCAAATAAACTACCACAAATGACAACCGAATAGCATTGAGTCTAATGGTACCCGGGTGCGAATGGCGGCGCCTTCATTTGATATCTCATTTTGTCTTACAAACCCAACAATTATATTTTAAATCGTTTTTTAATCCTAAGCTGCAGCCTTTAAATAATAGACATACATCCTAAGTGCCAATATGAAAATATGTCACAGTTATTTAAATTATAAATTTACTTATAACTTATGCAAAGAAATTACATTTGAAAAATATATACGTTTTATGTATTTATTAATAAATATATTTTTAAAATTTGTACTAGCTTAAAAATACTTAAACATTATAAGCAGTGGTGAAAGTCCAAATAAAACAGTCCTGGTTTCCATAGCAACGAACTAGTAAAAAATTCAGAACAAATTGTAAAGATTTTCTATTATTTCTATTAAATGAAT
The DNA here is from genome assembly GCA_964017045.1 of Omphiscola glabra. Classification (NCBI taxonomy): domain Eukaryota; kingdom Metazoa; phylum Mollusca; class Gastropoda; family Lymnaeidae; genus Omphiscola; species Omphiscola glabra. Next base: position 1,200,809 of record OZ024806.1, on the reverse strand, counting down.
TCGAAAAACGTATTTTTTAAAACAATATTAAAACAATTTTTTAATGGTAATATGATAAAATTTAAAAATGAATTTAAATCGTTCACTTAAAATTAAAACAATTTATTTTATTATATTTGTTTTCTTCTTTCGTGTTTTAATTATATATTTTAATTAACTATTGGATTCATTATATTATTTAAATTAACGATTACTTAATCCGTTTAATATCTTTATTTATTTTTCTTCTTTTTATAATTTATCTTATAACTGTTTTTATAACAATAGTCATGCAAAGCAATTTGCAAGTTGTTTTTGTTTTTTTTATATCATGAATATATCTACTTTAAACTTTATTTCATTGATATTTAAAATTTATTTTAACAATTAAAAAAGTACTCATACTCTAAATTTGTAATGATCGAAATTGACCATTAAACTTAGAAGATAAGAGTTGCAGACGACTAGTGATTTCAAAGCCCATTCCATTATTCCGAGAGATATTCACTCACATTCATGTTACAAACAAATGTTTGAATATATCTATTACTAGTTTTATTTCAATTCGACAAGCTGATCAAATGACCAACTTTGATAACAAATAAAGACATTTAGTAAATAATGTTTAAAAATGTAGTCCGCATAAGATTAAGCTAAAACCAACATAATTCGACAGAAGGGTTAAGTAAAATTAGTTTTTACATGACAAGTGCGATTTAACTATGCTGATTACTAAGTGTTGAACTATAGCACCAATGTAATATACAGTTTCTAAATAAGAAAGCAGATTACTAAGTTATTTCTTTGAATAAATAACATGTACATTTATTTCTAATTATTTTTCAATTTTTCTATTTTCAGAAAGCTCAAAGTAAATCAGGATTCCTAACAGAAAAACTGAAATTTAAACCAAAAAATGGTAAAATGTTAATCAATTAGAGAGGTTGAACAAATATTGCATTTGAGAGAGAAAGGTCGTGAATAGCTTAGTGTGGAGGTGTAGCAATATGTGGTTAAACCTGTTTGGTGGGAATGAAAGAAAGAGAGATTATAAAGAAAGTTTGAAAGTTTTAGAAAAGTTTTCAATAGTCTTAGACTAAAACTAAAAGAGAAAGAAAGTTATGACGTTTATGTAAAAGAGAATGTGAGAAACAGAAAAAAAATAATGTGAGTAATTATGATAAATATAACACTGGAGAGTAGTCCTAGAGACAAAAATGTAAGACGTGAGAGACAAAGAGTAGAAGAAAAAATGTGTTTTTGAATGAGGGTATACATTATATATTTATTACATATTATTATCAGAGCATGGCAAAGATGACTTTCAAGAAGAAGATGGCATAGATGGCAGACCAAAAGAAAATGTTCCATATGACAGTTGCAACAAGAAAGATGAAGGAAGACTTTTCTATGGTAATTATGTGTTCATATAATTGTTATTGTTGTACAAATGTACAAGACTTTAATGTAAACAATTTTATTGAAGTTTAAAATCTAACATTCTATGTCAGTTACTGTCATTAGTATTGATGTATACAATACAACATTCTATTTCTGAATTTCAATAGATATAATAGAAGAGACACAGGTGTAACACATGAATTAAAATGTTCTTTCTTTTATGACCTTGACAGGTACACATGAAACCCAGGAGTCAGAAGGTGGAGAAGCAAGTCTACAGACATGTTATGCTAGCTGTAAGAAAAAACAAGGTCACAGAGAGTTTGTACCTGTCAACGATTTCATTACCAATCACCTGCCTGAAGGTCACCATGACAACGACCTAGTTGAGTACATCAAAGCTACAGCTGACCTCACAGTCAGAGTAGATGTTACAATGACCAGTAGAGAAAGACCAAAGTTTTGGCCAAACACCAATCAACCGTATCCATTTTATGACAAGAGAGGAAGTGACGTCATGAAAACAGGGACTGGGATGGTGAGGTATGTAAACAAACATGACAACAAGGAAACTTGTCCATGTCACAAGTGTCAACACTCGGACACACCCAGCAAAGTGTTTGGGGAGGTATGGATGCACACGTCCAGACACGTGGTGTTTGATGACCTTGAGGCGAGACACACCACGTGTAGATTGTTCTATGATAGACAAGATAGTCCACTGGTCACTCTTGATGGCTGGACGGTGAGGTGGGCAAACATTGAGGAAGACAGGTGTGAGTTGAAATGTGTGACATGTGACGTAGATTTACTGGATAAACTGGACAAGATGAGGGGACACTGGGATGATCTATGGATGAAAGTAGACAACAAATACAAGAGTTCTAGAGATGAGGTCAAGTTGACATTCATAGTATCACATCCACATGGATGTCCTAAACAGATCTCTGTAGGACAATGGATAAACAGGTACGTGGTGGACAAGTATTATAGTACCAAGTACACTTACACAACATGTACATGTCCAGGCAGTAGTGGGGCTTATGTCCACACACTGGGGTATGATGATGTCTGGTTGTGTTATGTCCACCATGTCCACAGTGGCGTCAACTCTGAGGGAAACAATTTTTGTGGCACTGGTCGGGTCGTGCCCTAATATCGATAATGTAAAAAATGTTTTTTTAATTCAACTATTTTATACAAAGTTGTATCAACTGTTTTATTGTTGTAATAGACAACAACCTCTACCACACCCCATGAACGCCCCCAACAACACGCCTCATGTACACCCCCACCTCCAGTATCGGCGCCCCCATCTCCAGTATCGGCACCCCCACATCCAGTATCGCGCCCCCATCTCCAGTATCGGCGCCCCCACCTCCAGTATCGGCACCCCCACCTCCAGTATCGGAACCTCCACCTCCAGTATCGGCGCCCCCACATCTAACAATCCCAACTCATGTACTTATAACATATTAATATTTTGTTTATTTTCAAGACTTTTCTTTTGTTGACATTTTGACATTCTTTTATTTGAACTTATCTTTGAACCTTTGATCCAATAAACGTATAAAATATGTTGTATTTAAAACTGTTTCTTCTATTGTATACCATTTTAAAATAGTTTTGTCAACTTTGATTAGATCAAATAAACATGTAGAAATAAAATTGATTTGATTTGGTTTATTTATTTTATGTTTGTTGTTTATGTTGGATGGAAGTAACATTGACATACACGGACATGGTGGGTGATGTGGTGACATGTGTGGTAAGTAATGTGGTGACATGTTGGTAAACCTGTATGGTGGGTGATGTGGTGGCATGTGGGTAAAACTGTTGTGGGTGATGTGGTGACATGTGGGTAAACCTGTGTGGTGGCAAGATGGGGGTAAACCTGTGTGGTGGAGATGTGGTGACATGTGGGTAAACCTGTATGGTGGAGATGTGGTGCCATGTGGGTAAACCTGTGTGGTGGAGATGTCGTGCCATGTGGGTAAAACTGGTGGAGATGTGGTGCCATGTGGGTAAAACTGTGTGGTGGCAAGATGTTGGTAAACCTGTGGGGTGGGTGATGTGGTAACATGTGGGTAAACCTGTGTAGCGGGAAATGTGGGTAAACCTTTTTAGTGGATGATGTGGTACAACAGTTTAGTGGGTGCAATATTGTGGTTATTGTGTTAAAATTGGGGTTGACTTTTATGTTGTCTGCTTAAATGTGGAGAAAAAATGTGTGAAAATATATATAATAACGTTGTGTGTTGTGGCAACATGTGGGTTAAACTGTGTGTTGAATGCCTTATTTTGGGAATTAAACAACATGTAGGCGAAACTATCTTTCACGTGCCCTAGTGTGGGTAGGAGAAACTATCTTTCACATGCCCTAGTGTGTTTGGTGTGGGTAGGAGAAACTATTTTTCATGTATCCTAATGTGGTTGGTGTGGGTAGGAGAAACTATATTTCACGTGCCCTGGTGTGGGTAGGAGAAACTATCTTTCACGTACCCTAGTGTGGTTGGTGTGGGTAGGAGAAACTATCTTTCACGTGCCCTAGTGTGGTTGGTGTGGCAAACTTGAGGCAAAAAAGAACCCCGAAAAATTCAAACTTCTGTTATCTTTACAAAACAATACTACAAATACAACTTTAATTAAAATCAACACGGCAACAACAACTATAACTAAAACACTAGTCACCGATAGATAAAATACTACAACTACCAAACAAAATACAAAGACCGATACAACTAATACTACAACTACATCAGATACACTCATCCCTGCAACTAATACTACAACTACATCAGATACACTCATCCCTGCATCTAATACTACAACTACATCAGATACACTCATCCCTGCAACTAATACTACAACTACATCAAATACACTCATCCCTGCAACTAATACTACAACTACATCAAATACACTCATTCCTGCAACTAATACTACAACTACATCAGATACACTCATCCCTGCAACTAATACTGCAACTACATCAAATACACTCATCCCTGCAACTAATACTACAACTACATCAGATACACTCATCCCTGCAACTAATACTACAACTACATCAGATACACTCATCCCTGCAACTAATACTACAACTACATCAGATACACTCATCCCTGCAACTAATACTACAACTACATCAGATACACTCATCCCTGCAACTAAGACTAGAAATAAAACATTAAATATAGTGACAGTTACAACCAATATTACAATATCTACAACATTCATTAGAGTCATCTCTGCAACAAATACAACAGTAAATGCAGTCACATTTCCCAAACAATACTATAATTACAACAAATACAGTCAACTCTACAACCAGTAATACAACTACAACAGTACATACATTCATGTCTGGCTTAAGTTTTTCGAATACAACAGTAAACACAGTCACTTCTGCAAACAATACAACAACATTTACAAATTCAATAATGTTACCAACTTTCATAATACTAAACTATAACATCCAATAAAGTCACGGCTGCAATTAATACTACAACTACAACATTAAATCAATTCTTAGCTGCAACCAATTCTAAAACTAAAACACCAAACATAGTCACAGCTAAATCTAATACTACAATTACAACATCAAATTAAGTCAACGCTAAATCTAATACTACAATTACAACATCAAATTAAGTCAACGCTAAATCTAATACTACAATTACAACATCAAATTAAGTCAACGCTGCAACTAATATTACAATTACAACATATATAACATTCACCACTGCAATCAATACTACAACTACCTCTGCATACAATACTACAAATACATTAACTTTTACAGTCTTCGCAGCAACAAATGCCATAAATCAAACATCAAATGCAGTGACCACTGCGTACAATACTAGAACTACAACATCAATTAAGTAACCGCAGTAACTTATGATGCTTTAAAAACATCAAATACAGTCAGTGGTGCAAATATACTACAACTAGGACATCGGTGCAGTCAGTACTAAATACAATCACATCTCAACCAATCCTACTAGTACCATATCATTTACAATTATGGCTGCAACCAATACTACAACTGCAACATCAAATAAAATAACTGCTTAAACCTCTGTTACTAAAATAACAACATCAAATACAGTCATCCCTGCAACTAATACTACAACTCCAATATTAAATAAAGTGATTCTGCAAAAATACTTAAACTACAACATTTAATGAAATCATAGCTGCATTCAATATTATAATACTCAGTACTGTCAGGACTGCATTCAATATTATAATACTCAGTACTGTCAGGGTTGCATCCAATACTACAATGACACATTTAATAACTATCACAAAAAAGTACATATTTTTATTAATACAAATTACGTCAAGAAGACGTAACTATATTGTGGTACAAGTGGAATATGTGTGTTGATAAAGCCTGTAACTATATTGTGGTACAAGTGGAATATGTGTGTTGATAAAGCCTGTAACTATGTTGTGGTATAAGTGGAATATATGTGTTGATAAAGCATGTAACTATGTTGTGGTATAAGTGGAATATGTGTGTTGATAAAGCCTGTAACTATGTTGTGGTATAAGTGGAATATATGTGTTGATAAAGCATGTAACTATGTTGTGGTATAAGTGGAATATGTGTGTTGATAAAGACTGTAACTATGTTGTGGTATAAGTGGAATATATGTGTTGATAAAGCATGTAACTATGTTGTGGTATAAATGGAATATGTGTGTTGATAAAGCATGTAACTATGTTGTGGTATAAATGGAATATATGTGTTGATAAAGCATGCAACTATGTTGTGGTATAAATGGAATATGTGTGTTGATAAAGCCTGTAACTATGTTGTGGTATAAGTGGAATATATGTGTTGATAAAGCATGTAACTATGTTGTGGTATAAATGGAATATGTGTGTTGATAAAGCATGTAACTATGTTGTGATATAAATGGAATATATGTGTTGATAAAGCATGTAACTATGTTGTGGTATAAATGGAATATGTGTGTTGATAAAGCATGTAACTATGTTGTGGTATAAGTGGAATATATGTGTTGATAAAGCATGTAACTATGTTGTGGTATAAATGGAATATATGTGTTGATAAAGCATGTAACTATGTTGTGGTATAAGTGGAATATGTGTGTTGATAAAGCCTGTAACTATGTTGTGGTATAAGTGGAATATGTGTGTTGATAAAGACTGTAACTATGTTGTGGTATAAATGGAATATGTGTGTTGATAAAGCATGTAACTATGTTGTGATATAAATGGAATATATGTGTTGATAAAGCATGTAACTATGTTGTGGTATAAATGGAATATGTGTGTTGATAAAGCATGTAACTATGTTGTGGTATAAGTGGAATATATGTGTTGATAAAGCATGTAACTATGTTGTGGTATAAATGGAATATATGTGTTGATAAAGCATGTAACTATGTTGTGGTATAAGTGGAATATGTGTGTTGATAAAGCCTGTAACTATGTTGTGGTATAAGTGGAATATATGTGTTGATAAAGCATGTAACTATGTTGTGGTATAAATGGAATATGTGTGTTGATAAAGCCTGTAACTATGTTGTGGTATAAGTGGAATATATGTGTTGATAAAGCATGTAACTATGTTGAGGTATAAATGGAATATGTGTGTTGATAAAGCCTGTAACTATGTTGTGGTATAAGTGGAATATGTGTGTTGATAAAGCCTGTAACTATGTTGTGGTATAAGTGGAATATGTGTGTTGATAAAGCCTGTAACTATGTTGTGGTATAAGTGGAATGTGTGTTGATAAAGCCTGTAACTATGTTGTGGTATAAATGGAATATGTGTGTTGATAAAGACTGTAACTATGTTGTGGTATAAGTGGAATATGTGTGTTGATAAAGCCTGTAACTATGTTGTGGTATAAGTGGAATAAGTGTGTTTATAAAGACTGTAACTATGTTGTGGTATAAGTGGAATGTGTGTTGATAAAGCCTGTAACTATGTTGTGGTATAAGTTTATCTTACAAATTTTCATTTCATTCACTTTTACTATATATTTTATTTTGATTCTATTTTTACATTCCTGAATGCAGTAATGGATGTTGGTACTTACAGAAATAATTTGTTATAGATTATTTATTTTTAATGAAATCTTACACTTCTTTAAAGAGTGGATACGCCTGAATGTGACGTCATTCACTGGCACAAACCCTTTAAATAAGGCTGAATATGACGTCATTCACTGGCACAAACCCTTCACATAAGACTGAATATGACGTCATTCACTGGCACAAACCCTTCAAATAAGACTGAATATGACGTCATTCACTGGCACAAACCCTTCACATAAGACTGAATATGACGTCATTCACTGGCACAAACCCTTCACATAAGACTGAATATGACGTCATTCACTGGCACAAACCCTTCAAATAAGACGGAATATGTCGTCATTCACTGGCACAAACCCTTCAAATAAGACTGAATATGACGTCATTCACTGGTACAAACCCTTCACATAAGACTGAATATGACGTCATTCACTGGCACAAACCCTTCACATAAGACTGAATATGACGTCATTCACTGGCACAAACCCTTCAAATAAGACTGAATATGACGTCATTCACTGGTACAAACCCTTCACATAAGACTGAATATGACGTCATTTACTGGCACAAACCCTTCTTCTTTCGCCTTTTTCGTCCTCGAGGAACAGCAGCCGATCTTCTGTGTTTAGGAAATAGGCCGCCTACAAGAGCCCTCCAGGCATCACGATCCTGAGCCAATCTTTCCAGCCTCCCCCAAGTGTGGCCAAGTTTCTTGGTATCCGCCTCCACTTCACGGCGCCAAGTGTTCCTAGGCCTGCCTCTTTTCCGTTTTCCTTGAGGGTTCCAATTCAAGGCTTGTCTAGTTATGCTGGAGGCAGGTTTCCTGAGTGTATGGCCAATCCATCTTCATCTTCTCTGGAGGATCTCTTGTTCAACCGGTTCTTGCTTTGTCCGCTGCCACAGTTTCTGGTTGCTGATTCTGTCGGGCCAATGAATCCCGAGAATCCTTCTTAAGCAGTTGTTGATGAAGGACTGAATTCTCTTCATATTCCCAGCAGTGGTTCTCCATGTTTCTGCACCATACAGTAGAACCGGTTTCACCATGGTGTTGAAGTTTCTGATCTTCAGTTTGGTATTTAGGTGTTTGGAGGCCCAGACAATCGTGAGCTGTTGGATATGTGCCTTTCCTACCCTTATTTTGATGTCAGCATCTGTCCCACCTTGCTTGTCCACGATGCTGCCAAGGTAGACAAAGCTCTCTACCTCTTCGAGCGCTTCCTCTTTCAGCCTGATGGGTGCTGTATTGGTAGCGGCATTGACCTTGAGGACCTTGCTCTTCCCCTTGTGAATATTAAGACCAATACGTGCAGAAGTGTCTGCAATAGTTCTGGTCTTCTCCTGCATCTGTTATTGGGTATGGGAGAGAAGGGCAAGATCGTCAGCAAAATCGAGGTCATCAAGCTGGTCCCACAAGGTCCATTGAATACCATTCCGCTTCTGCTGTGTGGAAGTTTTCATCACCCAGTCAAGGGCCAATAGGAACAGGAAAGGCGAAAGCAAACATCCCTGCCTCACACCGGTCTTCACCTGGAAAGCATCCGTCACCTGTTGTCCGTGGACCACTCGTCAGGTCATCCCCTCGTAAGAGTTTCTGATCAAGTCCGTGATTTTCCGCGGGACTCCATAATGTCTCAACACTCTCCAGAGGGTTTGCCTATCCACACTATCAAAGGCTTTCTCGTAGTCAACGAAGTTGATGTAGAGGGGTGAGTTCCATTCCAGTGATTGCTCTAGGATGATGCGCAGTGTTGCAATTTGGTCAGTACAGGATCTGTTGGTCCGGAAGCCTGCCTGTTGGTCCCGCGGCAGGGGGTCAACAGTTTCTTTCATTCTGTTGAGTAGTACGCGGTTGAAAACCTTGCCTGGGATGGACAGTAAGGTGATCCCTCTATAGTTGTAGCAAGAGCTTAAGTCCCCCTTTTTGGTGATTTTAATCAGGTATCCCTCCTTCCACTCAGAAGGTACCTGTTCCTCCTCCCAGATCTTCAAGAACAGTGGGTGTAGCATATCTACACTGGTGTGCACGCCAGCCTTCAGTGCCTCTGCTGGGATGCCATCCGCTCCTGCAGCCTTGCCATTTTTAAGTTGTTTGATGGCAATACGGATCTCTTCGTTGGTGGGTGCGTTGCAGTCAATAGCCAGGTCACTGTCAGCTATTACTTGGCTCTGGCCTGTTTAGAAGTTCCTCGAAGTGTTCTTTCCATGTGCCTCTCTGTTGCTCCTCATTTGGTATGCTCTTACCATCTTTGTCCTTCACTGGTCTCTCTGGCTTCCTAAACTTTCCAGACAACTTCTTGATGGTAGCGAACAATTTCCGCATATTCCCTTGGTAGGCTGCTTCCTCCGCTTCTTTGTCAATCATGTCTACAAAGTTCCTTTTGTCCATCTTAGCGATTTTCTTTACTTTCTTATTTGCCTCTGAGTACTCCTTTTGGAACCTAACTTTTTGCGCTCGTGTACGGCTGTTGTTAATTTCCGTCTTCTTCCCTTTTCTCTCTTCTCTTGTTGTGAACATGATTTGTATGAGAACCACTGTTGTTGGTGTGAACACTGTTTGGGTGCATGAGTTGTGGTATGAATTGTGTTATTGTGGCTGAATGGCCATTGGTTGAGAGGGAGTTATTAATAAACGAGTGAGTGTGTATATTAGGAGTGTGTGTTAGGCAGGTAGTAGAAGTAGAGAGACATTGGTAGAGAGTTGTATAGAGAGTTTTGTGTTAGGAAGATCAGAGATTAGTTAGTGTTTGAGAGAGACTTTGAGTAGGGAGACCGTGTTATTTTTGTCGCTAGAGATATAGAGAGATTAGTTAGTGCTTGAGAGAGATAGGACGAAGGAGACCGAGATATTTTTGTATAGAGAGCCCGAGCAGTTGTTGAGAAACGTTTGTTATTCCTTATGTACTATTCCTGGCCATGTGGGATTACATTTGTGTATAAAGTAAATAAAGGATTGAGTTGTGTAACTCTTTTGTGGACTTATTGTGTCATTAAAATGTACCTAGAGAAAGACCCTAGACAACGAGGCCGTAACATGTTGGGAAGTATACCGACACGTTATGGAGGTCATAACATTTTGAGGCCGCAAGTAAAGTAGGCGGTAACATCTATCACTTTCAATGTATCTGCTGTTATCCATTCTTTGTGTGTATGTTTCCTGTTTCCCAAAACTTCCTGACATGTTGATTTGACTGCTTTCTTTACTCCCTGCCACTTTCCATCGATCGTCTCGTCTCCTAGCAGTTCCTGTAGGACTTGGAACTTGTTGGACAGAGTGATCCTGAACTCTTCCTGCTTGGCCTTATCTTTCAAGAGGGGGGTGTTGTAGAGCAAGCTATATGATGTCTGCTCAGTGTAGTGCCTTTTCAGTTTTAATCTCAGCCGGGCCACTAGAAGATAGTGGTCTGAGGCAACGTCAGCTCCTCTTCTGACACGTACATCTTGGAGAGATCGCCTAAATTTTTTTCCCAATAACACATGATCTATTTGGTTCATCGTTTGGAGGTCCGGTGAAACCCATGTGGCCTTGTGTATCCTCCTGTGTTGGAATAAGCTCCCGCCTATGACTAGATTTGTTCTGGCACAAAGGTCGGCAAATCTTTCTCCGTTATCATTCATTTCTCCTATCCCCTTTCGCCGCATGGCTTCTTCGTAGCCCGTGTTGTCACTGCCGATCTTGGCATTGAGGTCTCCCATGAGGATGACAATGTTTCGCCTAGGGTGACCCTGGGTAATGGTAAGCAATCTGTTATAGAATTCATCTTTGTCTTCCTCCTCACTTTCGTTTGTTGGTGCGTACCATATCTGGTGGGCATTCCTCTATCCGCCACCTGGGTAGGCGCTCGATGATAGATCAGAAACTCCACACGAGACAAACCCTTCACATGAGACTGAATATGACGTCATTCACTGGTACAAACCTTCCATACATGACTTATGGTGTTTTGAACATAATCTTTTGATTTTTCAAACAATGTTGAAATATTTGGTAATTCACCTCTTTCGATGTTTCTCCGCCCATCTTCATTTTGCTAATCTTTATTTTCCCTTTCCATAAATATATTAGTAGAAAATAAATCAAGTATAATGTGTTGTTTGTATTTGTTCATTTAAAAAAAACAATACATAAAATAATTATGTTAAGTTATGAACTGGTCGTCAGTCAAGCTTTTGAACCCCCCCCCCCCCCCCCCCCCCCCCGTAATACATAGATATATTCAAAAGACGGAAAATAGTAATGTTGTTTTCTTTATTAAAAAAACTACTGGGATTGAACTGTATTCACATGGACTCAGTGGGTCCATGTTCTAACATGTCAAAGATTGTCAGAGAGTCCAGGCTCTATCATGTAGTCGACAAAATGGTCTTGTTTTAAAAATATTGCCTACGTATTGAATGAAATATTGCTAGGTATTGAATGAAATATCGCCTACGTATTGAATGAAATATCGCCTACGTATTGAATGAAATATTGCTACGTATTGAATGAAATATCGCCTACGTATTGAATGAAATATTGCTACGTATTGAATGAAATATCGCCTACGTATTGAATGAAATATTGCCTATGAATTGAATAAAATATTTATGAGTTGGCTTCAGATTAAGTAAAAGAAAATTTAAAATATAAAAAAACATTGACACTTTTTTAAAATTGTTAAATCAACATTTATTGATGTGCAAATTGATCAACAGATTAGAGTGATGGGTAACAAAACAATTCTTAAGCAAGGAAAATATAATTTCAAATGTGTGTTAAAAAACCAATGAGATTGACTCTGACATCTGAATAAAAATTATGCATCTGAGCCACGACATTTTGACATAACAAGAAAACTCTTGCAATTCTTGTAAACAATGTACTGATTTATGCTCGACCTGCATCTTACCATTCCTCAAAGAATAATCTACCTTATGAGATCCTCGTCACATTTTTTATATTTTTTTTTTTTGCACAGAAAGTACAGTAAAGAGGAAAAAAATTGCCTCCACTTTGTAAATAAAAACTAAATTGTGAAAGATAACAGCAGGGAGCCGTGATAATTTAATAGAATGGACACCATTGGTAGTAGAAGGATGGACACCATTGGTAGTAGAAGGATAGACACCATTGGTAGTAATGAATGTTGCCATGAATTAGTGATCTGAATTGACTGCACTATGATCACAATTGATGATGTCAAATAGTGTTTGATAAAACTGCATGTCTTTTTGTTTTTTTTTTGTTAGCTTAAAAAATGTTTTACAACTTCTGGAAAAACCAGGGCAGACAAAGAAGGAAAGAGATTTGTTTTCTATAAAGTAAATTTTAGTACAGGCACTGGAATTCTGATTTGGAACAATTCTGATATGGGAGAATTCTGATTTGGGAGAATTCTGATTTGGGAGTAAACATATTGAAATTGATATTGTAAGAACAGGTAATTAGATTATTATAGCAAGAATTTTTTTTTTTAAATGGTCCATATTTGTAGATCAATGGTAAATATAAGTCATTAGCCCTGATCAAAACTTGAATATACTTTTGTCGTAATTGTAAGTTCGACTTTATGTGGTTTACTTTTAAAAATGGTTTCAGAAAATGTCACCAATAATAATTCATATCAAATTGAACAATAGTAATTCTATGTGTGGTTTGCAATATGTTAAAAGTTCAATGTGTCAAAAAACTTAAATATCTTGTTTAACTAGGTCAAAACAAGAGAAAGTATTGCCTGCAACGCACCCCCTCCCCCCCCCCCCCCCCAGCAAAACCTAAAAATAATCATAATAAAATACAGTTTTCAAATCAAAAAGATAAAAATTCAGTTGAACATGATTAAAAAGACTTTTATAAGGCTGCCTTAATCTGTCCACTCTAGACCAACAGTCTGGTAAATAAAGCTGTATATATCTGTGATTTCTTCAATCTGGGAAAGGGGAAACACAAACAGTAATTGATGTGAGTTAAACGTTTACTGTATCATAACAATTGTTCAATCACATATTTTAACATGTAAATAAAGATCCATCCACCTAGAAAAAAATAACTATTAAAAAAATGATTTAATCTTTATTATAATATCTGGAAACAACTTAGTCATCATGTGTTAGAGATGGAAGTTTAGTTTTCTAAAACCAAGACATACGTTCTATTAAAGATATTACAGGAATTAAAATAATATAGGTATTTTTAATATAGAGATTACAGGAATTAAAAAAATAAAGGTATTTTTAATGTAAAATTCAAAAGTTTTAAATTTTTCAAGAAAGAAAAAGACCAAAAATCAACATAGAAGAGGATGGAAATTTAGAGGACTTTGAGTTAGAGAGTATTTGATTAAGTTCATTTGGTGCCAAAAAAACTGACTAAATTTGTCTTTATTCTTCACTCTGACTGTTCTATGAGGCCATCAACCTTTTTAATATAGTATGTTAAATTAAGACTGTTCAGACTTGTACTTACCACTTTAGCCGTAGGTTTCCCAAAACCATGTCCTGACTTGGTATCCACTCGGATGATGATTGGATTTGTCTGGGTGGTACATGAAATTACAGAGCAAATAAGAATAATTTATCATGAATAATTTATCGTGACTTATTTATCGTGACTAATTTATTGTGACTAATTTATCATGACATTTCTGGTTATTTTTGGATAATAAAGGAAACAACAGATCTCGGTATATGGAAGTTTCAAATAAAAAGACAGGACAATAAAAGAAGAACGTTTCGGCTAAGAGACTTCCTTAGCAGACAGGACAAATAAAGAAATAACAAGAAATAGAAAGACAGGACAAATAAAGAAATTAACAAGAAATAGAAAGACAGAACAAATAAAGAAATAACAAGAAATAGAAAGACAGAACAAATAAAGAAATAACAAGAAATAGAAAGACAGAACAAATAAAGAAATAACAAGAAATAGAAAGACAGAACAAATAAAGAAATAACAAGAAATAGAAAGACAGGACAAATAAAGAAATAACAAGAAATAGAAAGACAGAACAAATAAAGAAATAACAAGAAATAGAAAGTAGATTAAAAGCTTAAGTGTTTGTCATATTCATGTTATTGCCGAAAGTTGGGTTTTCACATTATTGCCAAAGTAATACGTGGATTTCCTAAACAAATCTTTTTTTAAAAATGATATTTTGGCAACTTGGGTTTTCTTTTATTTTATTTTAGCAGAGATTACAAGTGAAATCAAGTTATACAATTTTTAAAAAGAATTATTTTTTTTAAAGTTAGATGAAGAAACTTTTATAATATATGTATTTGTTTAGGGTTGCAAAAACATCTTTTTACCAGCCCGCTCACCTGTTTCTCCGAGTTTCCAAGGACATGCTGTAGCTCAGCCATGAACTTGAGAGAGTGCAAGGGCACTACTCTATCATCATGGTCACCTGTCAACAGCAAGAGTGCTGGGTACTGAGTGTCTCCCTTCAGCTCTTTGATGGTGTGCAGGGGAGAATAACTAGCAACAAAAGAAACAACAGTGAAAAATTTCTATCTAAATAATACCTGCTACTGTCAACTCTTTGGCCACTTAAATTGTTCTGTACTCACCTGATAAGCTACTTAAATTGTTCTGTACGCACCTGATAAGCTACTTAAATTGTTCTGTACGCACCTGATAAGCCACTTAAATTGCTCTGGATTGTCTGATGATCCGTAATCCGTGGTCCAGGCATGACCGATGGTGAACTTGTGGAACCTCAGCATGTCCATCACACTGTGAAAAGACAAGACAAATCTCTTACACTCTTCATAACTAATAACACAGGCACCACATCATTCTATTCAACTAGAATATATGACCCGATAACGATGTTATCGGGATAATAATGGTAGGTCCTTTGCGATAATTTCTACATGCTATTGTAAAACTTCACCACAATTCCTAACTTTAAAAATAAGTATGCAATGATATTTACGTTTCTAACATCATTTTTGAGAAGTATTTATCTGCTACATAATATACGCCTACCCTACTCCATTTCACGCCCCTAAACTACTTTTTTACCCTTTAAACACGACCTTAAATCAACCAATCTAAGTTATCACTAATAATATCACTTTAGTCACTAAAGAAGTCAATTGAGGGACGATTTCTACACTAGAGAAATACTTTAGATTTACCCCTTTCCATCTCCTTGAACTACAACTTTTTATCCTCTAAAAACTGTTAAGAAACATAATCTTAAATTTACAACAAAAACCCTTTATATGGCATAAATATATTTTATATTACAGAAATTTTATATCTTCATCAAAAATTTAAACACACTTTTGCCTTGTTTATTTAATATTATATTATTAGAAAATCGTAAAACAAAGACATATTTTTATTTAAAAAAGAATCTCGCAACCCTTTTTCATGTCCATAACAGAATTGAGTTTATTTTTTATTTTTATAATTTTGTGTTAATTTTATAAAAATACACACCCACTTTACTTTTCGCAAAGTAAAAACAAAAATATATTTTCATTTTTTTTAAAGAAAATAACAACTATACTCCATTTTTCAAAATTAAATTTTTAATTGTGTAAAATGATTTGCTTTTGATATTGATGGATATAATGACTTATATAAATGTACCCACGTTTTGTTAACGCTAGTGATGGGACGATACCAAAATGTTTAACGATTCCGATACGATTCCGATTCTACCCAATTATCCCGATTCCCGATACGATTCCCGATACGATTCCGATTCCTGGCCATTATTACATATATTATTACTGTGCCCAGGTATTAACATATTTAATTAATATAAAAGTTGAGAATTGATTAGAAAAGTTTATTAACTTGCTATTGAAGCTTTACAATATGATAGATAACAATACATTGAAAATGTTTTATATAAACACATCTATCAATAATTCCATTTTAATAATACAAAGATGTAGTATTGAGTTCAAAATAATATAAATAATTCCATTTTAATGAGAAAAACTTCATTCAGTTCAATCAGTTGATAGTAAGAATATTCATTTAATCATAGTCAAATTGAAGCACTCGCAAATTATAGTGCAACAACATAAGCATCTCTCCAGTTGTTGGTTCTAAACGGTTTCTCTTTGGCGAGTATATATTGCCACCTACACTAAAAATTCTCTCGCTCTCTACTGAAGAAGGCGGAGCACATAGATACTTTCTTGAGAGGAGAGCCAAACTTGGAAGTTCTTCTTTGTTCGCTTTCCACCAGCTAAGAGGATTCTCATTGTTTGCAATCATTTTAAATGTTAGATACCTTGATATTTCTGTTCTAATTTTAATACTTGCTGCTGAAAATTGACTCTTTGTTGTTGTGGTTGTAGCATTTGTATTTCTTGTTTCTTGTTGATCGGCTTTCTTTTTCTTTTTTCATATCAGCAAAGCACTTTTCAAAACTGAAATTGAAAGCCACATTTTGCTCATCATCACTGCCGGCTGAATCTGAAGAATCAGGAAGACTGGCAGTTTCACTGTGACTATACTTTATGTTATTTGACAGGTCTTCCGACAGTCATTCAGCAAGCGCTTCATCCGCAGGTTTGCCATTATATTCTTGTTCAATGAACTTATCTTTAAATCGTGGATCAAGGAAGGTGGCAAGAATTAAGTTTTTATCATTAATGTAGGAGCTTAATCTATGCTCAACTGATTATTTCCATGATGATAATGTAGATCCCAAGCCAGAGAACAGTCCATTTGATTCTGCAGATTCAAAAAAGTGCCTGATCACTTTGATGTTTGGAATTATCAACGCAGCTGTTGCATCCCGGGTGCTCATAAAATTGGTGCAATCTTCAAAGTTTTTCAATATTTTTTGAAGCTTTTCCAACACTTTCCACTGACTACTTTCCAAACACGCTGGTTTTGAATGCTCACTGCAATATGCAATGAGAGCTGCCTTTTGTTCAAGTATCCTATTCATCATTTGGTACTGACTGTTCCATCTTGTTTGTACATCCTGTATAAATCTGTGTGCAGATACTTTGAACTGTTTTTGATACTCTTGATATTTAGTAAATGCTGAAGACGAATGGTGAAAATGTCCTACAATCTGTTTGCAGACAGCAATAATATCTTTGACATAACGCTGTTCAAATATGGCATCATTTAGTACCAGCTGTAAGGTGTGCGTAAAGCATGGCAATGATTGTAAATTTGCTTGGGTAATTCCTGCTACCATGTTAGCTGCATTGTCTCTCACCACAAGATGGACTTTACTACTGCTTAGGTTAAATTTTTGCATTGCATTTAATATGTTTTCACATATATTGACAGCAGTGTGTTTATCATTGAATGGAGTGACTTGCAAAATGGCACATCTTAACTCATAGTTATCATTAATCCAGTGAGCTGTAAAGCTTATAAATGATGAATTAGAAGTGCTTGCAGTCCAACAGTCACTTGTCAATGAGATAAAAAGCACTGAATTAATTTCAAGCTGTAATTTCTTCAAAACTTTATCATAAATTTCTTGAAAGACAGTTTCTTTAATAAATTTCCTGGAGGGCATTTCATAACTGGGACAAATTGCTTTTAACAGCCTTATGAACCCAATATCTTCAACAATTGAAAATGGTTGAAGATCAGCTGCTATCATTTCTGCAATATGTTTGTGTACCTTTTCAGCCTTACTGTCGTTAATATTCCATGGTTTTGACCGATCTAGCGATGTTTGTAATGTCATTTGCCTCGTTGTTTCTTTTTCTATTCTCTGGACTTTGCTGCTTGTAGCTGGAAACAATGTTGCTTGCTTTCTCTTTTGTTTCTCGTTTTCATCCTTTCTTTTGATTTGTTCATATTCGAACTCTTCACTATGTTTAGCTTCTAAGTGCTTCAGCATATTTGATGTTGTTAAGTATCCTTGTTTATTTCCTCTTGATATTCTTTGATCACACACATTACATTTTGCTTTTGTTGAATCTCCAGAGTCGACTTTGAAAAAAATCCATGCTAAACTTTTGCCCCCACTCGCCATGATTAATTTGGGCTGTGAAATAAAATTAATAGAAATTAATAAATAAAACTGGTGATAACCAGATTGAGTTACAAAAACTAAACAAATACAATCATATTGCATTTTAATAGCAATAGATCTTATAGCACCCGAACAGAGAGACCAAAATCGCTTACAAGCTAATAGAGACGCACTTCATCAGGTCCTTGGAACTCACATTTTTATATGCCATAGCTCCTTTCTAAAAGCGATTTTGGTTACTCTGTTCGGATGCTATTAGATCTAAGGTGGTTCTTTACACTTGTGTGTGGAATACGGCAGCAATCACAGCAATCAGTTTAATTCTGAATTTTAAAACTGCAAATGATAGTTCTTCTAAAATGTTTTTTCACAGTTGCTACCACTATCCAAAAGTTAGGGTAAATTCATTTGGAAGATAATCTATACTGTTCCTGCATAGAGTTGGAATTAGCTAGAATTGAAAGGATTGGAAAATGATTAGGAAAGAGTGAAGAAATATTAGCGAGTTAGGAACATTACGCAAACCCCCACACAGTACTGTCCTGTGTTACAGCTATTTATCTTACGCCCTGTATATTTAACTGATTAGCTACCAAATTGAAAAACAGGCTGTGGCTGAATTAAATGTGGGCCCCCTTTCCCACTAGCATATATGTGTAGAAATTTAGCTTCAGTTTTCTTATTTCGTAACACATTCTAATAGTTAATATATCATTTTGTAGATAAATAAATTTTCTGTAAGTTAAGCCTACAAAATTGTATTGTTAATTTATAATTTATACTTTTTAAAATGTTTTATTATTGATTTTAACAAAAACTTACAAAAATCGGAAAAACGGGGCACCTTACCTTCAAATGCTTTACTTTTCAAAATATTTATCACTGCCAGCTTATTGACTATTATATAGTACAGCAAAAAGATTGTTTACATTTTGCTGATAACATGTGGTTTTAAATAAACTTCCTGCCGGTAATTAAAAATCTCGGAGCAAAATAAAGAAAAATAAATGTAAAAAAAATTGTTTTTTATAACGCGAAACAAACTTGGCGCTGTCACCGGCTTACGTCCATGAATGAAAGATTACCTTGGCGCTGGGAGCGGCTCGTGGTAGTTAATCAGTTAAGAATCGTTTTGGTATCGGAATCGGGTCTGAATTATTCAGCTCCGATGCCGATTCCCGATGCTTTGGAAAAGTCCCGATATTCCGATTATTCCGATACGATTCCGATTAATCGTCCCATCACTAGTTAACGCCTTTGATTTTCTTAATTGGTAAACATATGTTTATTTGTAAAATGAGAATGTAAAATCTATTTTTTTCACAAATATAATGTCATAGAATTTAAATATATTGTCATCCATGTAAAAATGTACACATCCTATTTCCTACCTCTGATATTTATGTATCCTAGAAGGTTAATTATTTATCAAATTAATTCCTTTATTTTTGAGACATATCTTGTGCTGCCTGGGGCAAAATGACCCCTCCCCCACCCCCGCATTTTAAAATAAAATAATAAAATCTTACAGCGGATTGTCGTCCCTTTCATACCTAAACTAACATATTTGCACTTCATATGGTTTGTTCTTATTTGAAAGAGTTATAAGTGGATTGGTGAATGCTATTTGGCTATGATAGAGTTTCGCTGAACTGATTGACCTAAACGACATTTTCTTATTAGAATTACATTTAAAAGTTTAATTTTTATTACGTAATAAATTTAACAAAAGTATATTTTTGGAATTTAAAAAAGTAATAGCTAATTAAATGTAAAAAATACAAAGCTAACATTTTTGTGTGTATTATTTACAATTTAAAAAGCAATCAATTATGTTTATTAATTTTAAAAGCAGCTGTCACTCGAGTTAAAGGCACGACTAGACAGGATTCTTTTAAAGCTACTCATTCTGATGCTAGGTCTAAATTTATTTTTTAACTTTTCCTCCCCATAAACTTAAAGCTAGTTTTCTGGTTCTGAAAAACCGCTCAATTCTTATGGCAGACCCTGACACCAATGAGATTTTCAGAAAACCTCCTTTTTTCGCTTTCCAGGGGGACAAGAGCCTTAGGGACATGCTAGTTAGAAGCCACCTCCCGGCTATTTAAGCGCATAAAGGCACCAAAATTTGCCATCGTAGCCAATGTAACACTTGTCCCTACGTGATTCATGTTGATAAGATCACTTTCCCTCTGAAAATATTAAGAATAAAAGATGGATTTACCTGCACAAGTCACAACGTGATTTACACCATCCTTTGTAAAAAGTGCAGTAAATTATACGTAGGAGAGACAGGTCATCGCCTTGGAGACCGGTTTAGATAACACCTCTATAATATAAATAAACTGGCTCATTGTCCGGTCTCCAAACATTTCAATAGCACTAACCATGATGGCATTTTAGACATCGCAGTTACTGGTATATTGCATACTAGTAACACACTGGTACGTTGACGTCATACAGGATAAACCAAATCCACAAAATTAAAGTAACTGCCATGTCTTTTTTCTGTTTGAGCTTTTACATTTTACTTCAAGTCTCTTCCTTTCCTTTCTTCTTTACTTTGTGTCTAGTATTTTCGCCTACTCCTATTTTTTCTCTTTTTTTAGGTAGGATATAATTATGTAAATTTGATTTATACTAATTTATATGTCTTGTTGTTGTACTGATGAAGGCATGTGCCGGAACATTTGCTTGTGTATAATGTAAAATTATTATTAAAGCTTAATATATATTGTTATATTGACACAGATTGTTCGTGTCTAATTAATCCATTTTAAAGCTTTATCCCAGTCTAACACTTTTATAATTAATTACTTTAAAGAATGGGAAAATACATTATTAGTTTTGTAAGTGTTTTTTTAAAACAAAGAAACTTTGGTTAACATAGGGATTCCCAATATGACATCATTTGAGTGTTTATTTAGATCAATAATTTAGATTTCCAATATTAATAACGCACTAAAAAACGCACTAAAACCAACTGATGTTTGGGTTTTCCCGATAAATGTGATTACAGTGTAATTTTTTTATCATACGTCTTTTTATTTAATTTTCTTTTCATAACTTTCAAACCATGTAAAATGCTTAAGATAGTTTCTTAGTTGTGTTAAATGTATTTGTAATTTATAATAATAATATTTAAAATTTTACTAAAATAAAAGCGGATATATAATATTTTTTGCGCATTTGAATTTATTTGATTTCCGTAAAATAATAGAAAATAACTATGATTCCTTTTAAGAATCCGAACGTATTTAATCTATTTGGTTCTTTGGCGTTTCGGTCAGCCTAGCTCATTCTTATATATATTGCTATTGCCTACAACATTTTTGTCAAGCCATGCTTGGTTAGAAACAAAGCATTTCCTAATTTGTGTATTGACTATAGTATTTTGGTGTGGTGACATATGGTATTTTGGTGTGGTGAAATATGGTATTTTGTTGTGGTGACATATGGTATTTTGGTATGTTGACATATGGTATTTTGGTGTGGTGACATATGGTATTTTGGTGTGGTGACATGGTATTTTGGTGTGGTGACATGGTATTTTGGTGTAGTGACATATGGTATTTTAGTGTGGTGACATGGTATTTTGGTGTGGTGACATATGGTATTTTGGTGTGGTGTCATGGTATTTTGGTGTGGTGACATATGGTATTTTGTGTGGTGACATATGGTATTTTGTGTGGTGACATATGGTATTTTGTGTGGTGACATATGGTGTTTTGTTGTGGTGACAGATGGTATTTTGGTATGGTGACATGGTATTTAGGTGTGATGACATATGGTATTTTGGTGTGGTGACATATGGTATTTTGGTATGGTGACATATGGTATTTTGGTATGGTGATATTTTGTTGTGGTATCTCTTACCCCACTTGAGCTATGCCTCCGGCGAATAAGTCGGGTCTTTGGTTCAGACACGCACCAACCAGGAGACCTCCATTGGACCCACCATTGATAACAATTCTGGGAATTAAAAAAAGGAAAATGTTTTCATCATTGACTAGATTTATTAATTGTAACACATTTCATACAAATCTTTACATTGGTCTATTAATAGTTCATGTGTCCAAAGTCGATCATGACCAATCTTATGGTGCAGGGGATGGATGGGGCCACTCCATGTACAGAGTTAACACGGGCTTTTCTGGCTATCTTTTGTATTCTGCAGCAGCTGTTCTGTCAGCTTCCAGTTGCATTGAGCCTTTGTGTATGGAAGAGTGCCACGAGTCTTGATTCATTGAGGGCTGTTCCCAAGTATATGGGTCAATGTGAAATGCATTCAAAGAAGCTTTCGGTGTGTCTATAAAAAGTTTCTTCTGTCTCCAACCAAACCGCCTGCCCTGCTTGAGTTCATCATAAAATTTTTTTAGGCAAGCGTTAGTGTGACATTGTCACAACATGGCCAGACTTGCAAAGCTGGGACTGCATTAACCCTTCCAGAACCCAGCGCATCTTTTTGCAGTTACTTCCGTTTTCCCTGCAGCCCAAGCACCTTTTTTCACCAGCCGATCTTTTTCCCTGCGGCCCAAACGTGTCTATTTGCCACATACTTACGGAAAGCGCACGTTTGCATTTGCTGGCCCAACCATTTGAAACACCTTTCCTGTCGCTCTCAGAAACAGCCAGACGCTGGAGTCCTTCAAAACAAATTTAAAAACTCATCTTTTTCGCAAACACCTTCTGGGGTGAAGTTGTCTACCATCTTTTCCAGCTAGTTATTATCTCCCAGCTTTGTTTTTGTACCGAGCATCGATCCCTTGGGGATGAAGCGTGATTTTTCATTATTATTATAGAGGGGTATCTAATATAAACACAAAAACGAGGCTATAACCTTTCACCTTAGTCTCGGGCAGAATGTTTATTCGTTAAGGGAATATTCGAATTTTATTTGGCTTTTTAAATTAAGAAAATCTACCAAATACTGAATTTTCTGTGCGGATCTGAATTTTGTTGTTTCCATGGCGCTACCTAGCGCTATTGATGACGACTTACGCCCACATAGAGGGATATCTAATATAAACACAAAAACGAGGCTATAACCTTTCACCTTAGTCTCCGGGCAGAATGTTTATTCGTTAGGGGAATAGTCGAATTTTATTTTGCCTTTTAAATTATGAAAATCAACCAAAAACTGAATTTTTTGTGCTGATCTGTAAACTATCAAATTTTGGCTCATTTCAAAATTTTGTCTGGGCCACATTATTAACCGGTACTGAGAAGCTTAGTAGAGCAAAAAGTAGGTCAATACCAGAAGGGTTAATTAGGTGTGTATGCTGGGGAGACCTGACTGAGTTCACCATAAAATATTCTTTCTGGCAAGCGCTTGTCTGACATTCTCACAGACGATTAATTGACGATGAATTTCTGAATAAAACTCCCAAATAACTATTTATAACATTATTCTATTTCATGTTTTTTTTTAACACCACCAAATGGTAAAAATGTGACCTTTAATGGTGAGACTTTGTCAGTGCTTAAATGTCATCTATCCCACCAAACGGTAAAAATGTGACCTTTAATGGTGAGACTTTGTCAGTGCTTAAATGTCATCTATCCCACCAAACGGTAAAAATGTGACCTTTAATGGTGAGACTTTGTCAGTGCTTACATGTCATGGGGAGATGGAGTTCACGTGCGCCTAACAGGCAGCAGTGAGGCCTCTCGAACATCTAACATCGGATTTATTTTACGCGCTTCGAGCCTTTGGGGATGAAGCGTGATTTTTAAATAAACTTTATTATTATTATTATTATCTATCCCACCAAATGGTAAAAATGTGACCTTTAATGGTGAGACTTTGTCAGTGCTTACATGTCATCTATCCCACCAAATGGTAAAAATGTGACCTTTAATGGTGAGACTTTGTCAGTGCTTAAATGTCATCTATCCCACCAAATGGTAAAAATGTGACCTTTAATGGTGAGACTTTGTCAGTGCTTAAATGTCATCTATCCCACCAAACGGTAAAAATGTGACCTTTAATGGTGAGACTTTGTCAGTGCTTACATGTTATCTATCCCACCAAATGGTAAAAATGTGACCTTTAATGGTGAGACTTTGTCAGTGCTTACATGTCATCTATCCCACCAAATGGTAAAAATGTGACCTTTAATGGTGAGACTTTGTCAGTGCTTAAATGTCATCTATCCACCAAATGGTAAAAATGTGACCTTTAATGGTGAGACTTTGTCAGTGCTTAAATGTCATCTATCCCACCAAACGGTAAAAATGTGACCTTTAATGGTGAGACTTTGTCAGTGCTTAAATGTCATCTATCCCACCAAATGGTAAAAATGTGACCTTTAATGGTGAGACTTTGTCAGTGCTTAAATGTCATCTATCCCACCAAACGGTAAAAATGTGACCTTTAATGGTGAGACTTTGTCAGTGCTTACATGTCATCTATCCCACCAAATGGTAAAAATGTGACCTTTAATGGTGAGACTTTGTCAGTGCTTACATGTCATCTATCCCACCAAATGGTAAAAATGTGACCTTTAATGGTGAGACTTTGTCAGTGCTTAAATGTCATCTATCCCACCAAATGGTAAAAATGTGACCTTTAATGGTGAGACTTTGTCAGTGCTTAAATGTCATCTATCCCACCAAATGGTAAAAATGTGACCTTTAATGGTGAGACTTTGTCGGTGCTTAAATGTCATCTATCCCACCAAACGGTAAAAATGTGACCTTTAATGGTGAGACTTTGTCAGTGCTTACATGTCATCTATCCCACCAAATGGTAAAAATGTGACCTTTAATGGTGAGACTTTGTCAGTGCTTACATGTCATCTATCCCACCAAATGGTAAAAATGTCACCTTTAATGGTGAGACTTTGTCAGTGCTTAAATGTCATCTATCCCACCAAATGGTAAAAATGTGACCTTTAATGGTGAGACTTTGTCAGTGCTTAAATGTCATCTATCCACCAAATGGTAAAAATGTGACCTTTAATGGTGAGACTTTGTCAGTGCTTAAATGTCATCTATCCCACCAAACGGTAAAAATGCGACCTTTAATGGTGAGACTTTGTCAGTGCTTAAATGTCATCTATCCCACCAAACGGTAAAAATGTGACCTTTAATGGTGAGACTTTGTCAGTGCTTAAATGTCATCTATCTGTTTAGCAGGATCATCTCATGCTGTAGATCTAATTACATGCTTTGGTTTCACATGCACTCACATGTGGTTTAACATTCACTCACATGTGGTTTAACATTCACTCACATGTGGTTTAACATTCACTCACATGTGGTTTAACATTCACTCACATGTGGTTTAACATTCACTCACATGTGGTTTAACATTCACTCACATGTGGTTTAACATTCACTCACATGTTTAACATTCACTCACATGTTGCTTAACATTACCTCACATGTTTAACATTCACTCACATGTGGTTTAACATTCACTCACATGTTGTTTAACATTCATTCACATTTTGTTTAACATTCACTCACATGTGGTTTAACATTCACTCACATGTGGTTTAACATGTTCTCACCAGTTGTTTAATATTCACTCAAATGTGGTTTAACATTCACTCACATGTGGTTTAACGTTCACTAAATGTGGTTTAACATTCACTCACATGGGGTTTAACATTCACTAACATGGGGTTTAACATTCACTCACATGGGGTTTAACATTCACTCACATGTGGTTTATCATTCACTCACATGTGGTTTATCATTCACTCACATGTGGTTTATCATTCACTCACATGTGGTTTATCATTCACTCACATGTGGTTTATCATGTACTTACTTCTTGTTACTGGTGTAACCCTCGTGGATGAGGAACTCGGCAGCGGATATGAAATCATCAAAACAGTTTTGTTTTTTATCCAGGGATCCAGCTTTGTGCCAAGTCTCACCATACTCTCTGAAACAAAATAACAAATACTTAACATACCAACGATGGTCAAATCCACATCTGTACCCCCATCCAAGCCAAATACAACCAGTACTCCCATCCAAGCCAAATACACCTAGTACCCCCATCCAAGCCAAATACAGCCAGTACCCCCATCCAAGCCAAATACACCTAGTACCCCCATCCAAGCCAAATACAGCCAGTACCCCCATCCAAGCCAAATACAGCCAGTACCCCCATCCAAGCCAAATACAGCCAGTACCCCCATCCAAGCCAAATGCAGCCAGTACTTTCTACTTCAAAACAAAACAAAAATATTTCAAATATTTAAGAGCCACCAACTGCTTCACTTCCCAATAGAAATGTTAGAAATCGCCATTGACAGCTGACCTCATGATTCACACAGTGTTTTCTCTTCACTTCCCAATAGAAATGTTAGAGATCACCATTGACAGCTGACCTCATGATTCACACTGTGTTTTCTCTTCACTTCCCAATAAAAATGTTAGAAATCGCCATTGACAGCTGACCTCATGATTCACACTGTGTTTTCTCTTCACTTCCCAATAGAAATATTAGAGAATCAATCATGGCTTACATCAACCTATTTTATTATAAAACTAAACTATTCGCATCAAACAAAACCTCAGATGGAAACTGGTTGAATAACTTTATCGGAGCAAATATTATTACCTTTATAGTTTGACATGAAAAAAATATTACCTGTATAGTTTGAATGGACACAAATTATATTACCTCTATAATTTAATATGGCAAAAAAACATAACTTTTATAATTCTATATGACAAAAACATATTACCTTTATCATTTGATTGGACAAAGAATATATTACTTGTATAGTTTTATATGATCAACAAAAATACTTGTATAATTTTATGTGACAAAAACATATTACCTTTATCATTTGATTGGACAAAGAATATATTACTTGTATAGTTTTATATGATCAACAAAAATACTTGTATAATTTTATGTGACAAAAACATTAGCTGCTTATTAAGACAGCTTTAAAAAAAGTTGTTGACAAAGCAACTTACCCTCCGCCCCTAATGTTGGCGACAGCGTAGACCCCACCGAGATTTTGAAGAAAGACAACTCTCGACGGTGAAAAGGACGGAGTTACTGAAATGCTGAAACCACCATAGCCGTACAGAAGGGTCGGATTGTTACCATCCAACTTGAGACCCTGAAAAATAAACAAAATGGACGGTTATAAATCTTAACTAATCTATTTAGTTACCGAGTGAATTTTGTTTTCTTTTCAATATACTTAATATATTACCTTTTAAGTCATCAAAACCATGTTATTTCTCAATAAACTTAATATATTACATGTATTTAAATTAAACATTTCTAATTAACATTGTATGAGTGAAAAGTTTGACTATTCGGGAACCACTTCTAACTAAGTGAAATGTTTGCAACTGTAGCTTGTACGGGAAACTCCCAGAAGGCCACAGCCACACAAGTCTGTCTATTGGGGAACCACTTCTAATCAATTGAAATGTTAGCAGCTATAGCGTGTACAGGAAACTCCCAGAAGGCCACACCCACCTTTTTATGCACAATAAACATTGGAACCTTGGTGCCGTCCTTGCTCTTGTAAAACACTTGGACCGTCTCAAAGTTGCTGGCATCAAAATTCTTCACAGAGATTTCCCTGAACACCTACAACAAGAATAAATGAGAAGCTTTAAGTGTGAAAGTTGCCTGAGTGAGGTGATCAAACAGCTGGTGAGACTTTATTTCTACAGTATAATCTGCAAGGTATGCTTGCTTTAAGACCGAGACAGAGATGGTAGCATTACTGCACTATTTTGTATTCACTGTGGTGCACTGGAGGGCATTAAAGTTAAAAGTCTGATTCCTGGTTCCTTGTCTGCTGTCTTAGCAGGGCATCAGACCTGTTTACCCTCAAACTCTTAAAATCATATTGTTGAGAACCGCTGGTCCTCACTTGTGTGAGACCCGCTGGCTCACACAACCTACCGGTCACTTGTCAGTCGCTTGTCACGTGATCGACTCAATTAGGCCAGGGCATGCACATAGTACTGATGTTAATAATGACTCATAGTCAGAAACAATAGAAATTTCCCTGTCAACCAGAAAAATGGTCAGTTATACGAAACACTGCCCAGGTCCAGATCGTGTGACTCAGCTTGTGACCAAGGGTCAGCTTGTGAAACATTGGTTGACCAAACAAAAAATTAGCATGTAGCATATGAATCATATGTATGACCCAGAGGTCAGCATTAGCTGGATGCAGGTCAGCGTTAGCAGGATCCAAGTATAAATAGAGTTGTAAGCCAGTTAATCGCTCTCTCTCGTCCCTGAAATTGGAGCCTGGCTTATAACTATTTGCTATTAGAGTTTGTCTAATCAAGAGTTATAGGTTAGTTAGTTTAGTTAGTTAGTTAGTTAGTTTAGTCCAGTTAGTAGTTAGTTCAGTTAGCGTAGTCTAGTTCAGCTAACTTAGTCAGTCAGTTAAGCCGCTCAATACTATATAAGCATATGCCATAGCAGAGTGAAGAAGTGAAGATTAATCGGAGAGTGGATTGTAGTCGAGCTGAAGCAAGATAGAGCTCAGTAGACTAGAACTCAGTACCGTATAAGAGGTCAGAGGTTAACAGTTGAACCCCGACGCAGTAATTGCACAAGGCAGAGAGTAACGTGCGAATAACGAACTAAAAGATGTATAAGGTCAACAGACGACCCAAACAGACGTGTTGTAGAGGTAGCAGAGCGCAGCGAGAGTTCCTCCCCCCTGCACAGTTGAGTGACCAGTGGCGACCCGTCACCAGAGGCTTTGTTGTGTTCTGTAAAGTCTGACGTGTGTAGTGCAGACGAAAGGCAGACCGCGAGAGGGCAAGCAGAGAGATGAACGTGTCCAGCAATATAGCCTCATGTTATTAGTAAAGCATTGTATTGATATTAATTCTTATTATCTGTATGTGTCTAGATGTTTATGTATTTTAGTAATTAAACCTTTATTCGTGGGCTGAACCACCTGTGTTTTTTAATAATAGTAGAGTGAGAGTGCCTGACTAGCGTTATGGTGAGTGAGTGAGGACTAATTTATTATAACTATTGTAGTCGTAGTAATCATACCCTAGACATAGTTCATGATAGTACTAATCAACGTAGCGCTAGGGACCTTTATCTATATATAGTAATATATACACACCCCTGTTCTTAAATTACCACAGTCGTAACATATTGGGGGCCATAAAAGTACCAATTTCGACATATTGGGGACCAGAAATATATAGATAATAAATAGAATTTCAACACTTACAATATCATCACAAAATCTTTCAATACATTATCTTAATAGTAAAAAACTAACATTCGGTATATATAATGAGTATGCCCCAAAATCGTAAAAGTAAACAGGTCTGGGGTATGCCTAAATTTTTTATATTTATAACTACAATTATATTTTATATTTTTTCTTAACTCTTTAGGTGCAAACAAAATGTCTTACAACACATGAAATTAACGATTATCTCAATGCAAAGTGTAACCTGATTGCTTTTTTAAAAATCTTCCAGATTATTTTGGACTCTTTTAATTTAACCAGCAAGTCTGAAGCTATTTGTTGCATTTACAGCCAATTTTTTATTGACATCCTAAGTGATTTGCATGGCTGTTTTATTTAACTCAGGATTTACATTCAATTACATCTGGCCATCATCTACACACATCTGGCCATCTACACACATCTGGCCACCTACACACATCTGGCCATCTACACACATCTGGCCACCTACACACATCTGGCCACCTACCCACATCTGGCCATCTGCACACATATGGCCATCTACACACATCTGGGGACAACCTGGGATGAATTAACAGTTCTCGGTGGAGCAGCAGACAATGTTACCATTGTGCCACAGGAAAAACAAACTTAACACCAGCATCCATCAGAACACTATTGTGCCACAGTACAAACAAATTTAACACCATCATCCATCAGAACACCATTGTGCCACAGTAAAAACAAACTTAACACCAGCATCCATCAGAACACCATTGTGCCACAGTACAAACAAACTTAACACCAGCATCCATCAGAACAGAGAAATGTTTCCACCTTCGGCTTGTAGTCCCTGGTCGTCACATCACAGTGGAAGATAATCCCGGGCGTGAGGAAGGACAAGAACTGGAAAAATATCTCTGTGCCCTTCTTCTTGCCGGAGAATCCAACAACACTCCCAACATCCAACGGGAACTGGAATCTTCTGTCACCTGTGGCGAGGTCATAAACGTAGAGCTCATTCTGTTGACATAGAAAATTACATATGACGCTAGGATGATAAAACTTTTTTAAAATAAGTATGTCTTGAAAGTTGCGTTATTTCTTGGATTATGCTTTTACTATTTGTACTATTTGCTCATCTGTAAAGTTACAGAGACTGTCTAGAAGGTTTGTTATAAGTCACAGAGACTGTCTAGAAGGTTTGTTATATGTCATAAAGACTGGCTAGAAGGTTTGTAAGACTAGATTGCTTTCAAGACAAAAACAAGTAAACAGTCTGACCTTGACATCCCTCAGGTAACATAAGACCAGTCTGTCCTCGTTGACACAAGAAGCCCATTCCAGGACAGCCTCAGCATCTTCCTCGACCAGGGTCACCCAGTTCTCCTGGAAACATGTAAGGGTAATAAGACTGAAAGGTAACCTTGTGGAAGCATATAAGGGTAATTGTGACTTAAAGGTAAGCCCAAATAGATTCAACATAAAAAAATTTAGTGTTAATTAACCAGCCATGCATCACTTAAACAGTAAATGACGTCCTGGAACAATGAAGTGCTGGCACAATGACATGTTGCCACTATAACGTGCTGTCACAATGACATGTTGGCACTATGACGTGCTGATGTTGGCACTATGACGTGCTGGAACAATGAAGTGCTGGCACAATGAAATCCTGTCACAATGACACGTTGGCACTATGACGTGCTGGCACAATGACATGTTGGCACTATGACGTGCTGTCACAATGACATGTTGGCACTATGACGTGCTGGAACAATGATGTGCTGGCACAATGAAATCCTGTCACAATGACATGTTGGCACTATGACGTCCTGGAACAATGAAGTGCTGGCACAATGAAATCCTGTCACAATGACATGTTGGCACTATGACGTGCTGATACTATGACATGACCACATTATGTCTTGCTGACACTAGTTCTGTCTAGTTTTTTCGCCCACTCCTATTTCTTCTCTATTTCTTCTCTATTTCTTATCTATTTCTTCTCTATTTTTTGGGGTAGGATATATCTATTAGTGATGGGACGATTAATCGGAATCGTATCGGAATAATCGGAATATCGGGATTTTTCCAAAGCATCGGGAATCGGTATCGGAGCTGAATAATTCAGACCCGATTCCGATACCAAAACGATTCTTAACTGAATGAAGTTTTTCTCATTAAAATGGAATTATTTATATTATTTTGAACTCAATACTACATCTTTGTATTATTAAAATGGAATTATTGATAGATGTGTTTATATAAAACCTTTCCAATACATTGTTATCTAGCATATTGTAAAGCTTCAATAGCAAGTTAATAAACTTTTCTAATCAATTCTCAACTTTTATATTAATTAAATATGTTAATATCTGGGCACATTAATACATATATGTAATAATGGCCAGGAATCAGAATCGGAATCGTATCGGGAATTGTATCGGGAATCGGGATAATTGGGTAGAATCGGAATCATATCGGAATCGTTAAAAATTTTGGTATCGTCCCATCACTAATATCTATATATATATATATTATGTAAATTTGACTTATACTTATTTATATGTCTTGTTGTTGTACTGAAGAAGGCATGAGCCGAAACATTTGCTTATGTATAATGTAAAATTATTAATAAAGCTTAATATATATTGTTATATTGACACAGATTTTCTGTGTCTATTTAATCTATTTTAAAGCTTTATCGCAGCCTAACACTTTCTGAATAAATAGACCTTATTAATACAGCCCCTAAAATCATCATTCAATGAGCCAGAAAATTGTGTATCAATCAAATCCAATCAATCAAATCCAATCAACCAAGTCTTCATGTCAATATGTAAACAAAAAAATAATAATTTAAGAAACACTTACAGGTTCTGGCTTGGTCAGGTCAATGTTGATGAGCTTGTAGTGTGGTGAGTTCAGATTGGTTTTGAATGTGAACACCGCGCCTTCATTGGTGATGTACTGGTCAATGATAAAATTAATTATGTTGTAACTCGTTGGTGATGTACTGGTCAATGATCAAATTAATTATGTTGTAACTCGTTGGTGATGTACTGGTCAATGATAAAATTAATTATGTTGTAACTCGTTGGTGATATGTACTGGTCAATGATAAAATTAATTATGTTGTAACTCGTTGGTGATGTACTGGTCAACGATCAAATTAATTATGTTGTAACTCGTTGGTGATGTACTGGTCAATGATAAAATAAATTACGTTATAACTCGTTGGTGATGTGCTGGTCAATGATAAAATTAATTATGTTGTAACTCGTTGGTGATGTACTGGTCAATGATAAAATAAATTATGTCGTAAAATAAAAAATTAAACTGTGGAGCTATTAACGTCTGCAAAAGAAAAGTTATTGAAATATCTACCACATTTAACAAAGTAAACATTGGAGGATGTGAAGAAAACAATCAATAAACATGATTGGTTGATTGAAGGCCAATCAAGGTAGCAATCAAGGAAGCTCCAGACATACCTGTACAAAAACAAACTTCTATACCAAAACTTGTGGGGTTTTTTGGATCACTTTTGTATATGTGTATCATAGCAATATGTACGCAGTAAACGCAGTAAGATGTCAACATTAGCTGATCCATTTCTTCACTCCCCGACACAAGCCATATTAAAAAAACACACACATGTAACAAGATAGCCTGTTATAAAACACCTAGATTTTGCAAGATAACTTGTTATAAAACACCTAGATTTTAAAAGATAGCTTGTTATAAAACACCTAGATTTTACAAGATAGCTTGTTATAAAACACAAAGATTTTGCTACACAGGAAGTGACGGCGACTTGCTAATGAGATTTAATATTGTAACATCTTTTGTACAAATATTTAAGGATGTTTATTTAGGTAATAAAATTTAGGTTTCAAAATATAATAATGGGGCAGGTGCCCATCCCGCCCACCCCACCTCCGACTAAACTAATAAACTCAGCCAAGCGCAACATACACTGAACTTAAAAATATAAAACATCATTTGTGTGCGGAACTTTGGGGGCACGGGGTGTGTGGGTTGTGGGGGTGGGATGTGGGGTTTTTGGTTAAATGTTAAGACATAATAACAGAGTAAAAAACAAACAAAAACTGCAAATGTGTGTAACAACTTCAGTGAGGCAAAACTTTTGGTGACCCTAATGTCACGGTAGTTTGTTTACAGGCAAAGTCATAAAAACTGCTGTGTCATTGTGGTACTAATGAGTGCTTATCAAAGGTCCTGGCCTGGAACTTTGCACTAAGAAGGCCAGGGATTAAGTGGTCATTACAATAGCCCATAGTTTATCTCTTGTTTAATCTGCTCTACGGAATCTAATGTAAACTTATATAAAGAGGCTGATGAGAATCTCTTGAAATTACTTGAAGATATAATACAAATGCTTGACAGTCACATAAAATCAGAGGTGGACATTTTTTTTTCACTGGCAGCAACATAAAAAATATTTAGGTTTAAAAATAAAGAAGGATGCATTTTAAAAAAAATCCAAGCTGATGTTTCATTCAGACTTGAAGTGAATTTTTAGCAAAAACTGGCATTTTTTTCCCTTGTTCTTTACTATTGATCTATGCATAGGGGATTCCCCCAATATCTCAGGGTGAAATTGTCCTAGCCTCAACACAACCATTTCTTAAATCTTCCTCCTCACAAATATAAAATCACTCAAGCTGCAGATGTCATAGTATGTCCGGTCCCATCTGTGCCGCCATGACGTTGTTTACATCTGCTCCCAACTATTGATTTTTATTTTAAACTTCAACTGTTGTGATTGTTGGTTTTTTTTGTCCCGGGTTATTGGGCGGGTTATTGGGTGGGATATTGGGCGGGTTATTGAGCAGGTTATTGGGTGGGTTTTTGGGCGGGTTATGGGGTGGTTTATTGGGCGGGTTATTGGGCGGGTTATTGGGTGGGTTATTGGGTGGGTTATTGGGTGGGTTATTGGGCCGGGGTTATAAATATTTCTCCGGCTCCATTTAAATTTTAGTTATTGTGATGTGTTCTGTCCATTTTCCCAAATCCTGATATGACATCACATGCCGGTCAATCTGTTTTGTCCAGACTCTACAATATTTATCTTATCTATGCCAGATACAATTATCTGGGTTTTTTTCTTTAACAACTGTTGAAAATTTGTCAGCTTAGTCAACAGCTGGCTGAATGGCCTTTGTAGACAAGACACACATCCCACAAAGACTTATAAATAGATGTGTTTACTGAGGTGGTACTTGTGTGTTTCAGATCCAAACAGTCAGGGATTAGAACTCATATATATCACAGATGCAAGGTTGAGATACGTCACAGATGCAATGTTGAGATATGTCTCAGATGCAAGGTTGAGATATGTCACAGATACAAGGTTGAGATATATCACAGATACAAGGTTGAGATATGTCACAGATACAAGTTTGAGATATGTCACAGATACAAGGTTGAGATATGTCACAGATATAAGGTTGACAAAGACTGTAAAAACAATTTTATATGTTATTTCGACTATCAGATGAAGTTACCGTATATACATGCATACAGGTCACACCAATAAATAGGTTGCACTCTTAGTATGGGGAGTGACATGGCCCCGTTTTGTAATGCGCCCCTAATCTTTGTAAATGCAACAAATATTTGTTAGACATCACTCAAAATAAGTCATCACAAACGACACATTTTTTAATAAACATTTTAAACAGTAAATTTGCCCTCTTCTCGAGCTTAAGATGGAGCAACAGAGAAAACCATTCTCTGACTTTTCATATAAATAAGGACTCCACACTGAATGACAGTAAGCGAAATGGACGTCAAGTGGATAGGTCGAACCCCCGACTTTAAAAAAAAAAAGTGTGCTCTATATACGAGTCTATACCATGATAGAATCCGCGGGTGGTCCTTGTGATACTTGGTGATGGAATCTAGACACAAGACCATTTTAACTGGGAAGGAGTGAAGTGAACTTGAGAAAGTGGCAGAAGACAGACATTGCTACAACAGACAGAGACAATATAAAAGAAAGGATCACAGCAGAGACAGACTGAACAGAAGTAGAAGATGACATAGCATTCCGTACATTATGCGTCATTCAACTTTTATCTATTCCAAATACCCCCCACACACGTTCCTCCCCACACACTTTCCCCACCCACCCACCACCCCCGAAACACCAACAATGTGACCACTGACTCAAGAACTTTCTACAGTATGCCACAATCTTCTGACATAAAACTCTCTAAACCAATAAAACTTTCTAAACCAATAAAACTTTCTAAACCAATAAAACTTTCTAAACCAATAAAACTTTCTAAACCAATAAAACTTTCTAAACCAATAAAACTTTCTAAACCAATAAAACTTTCTAAACCAATAAAACTTTCTAAACCAATAAAACTTTCTAAACCAATAAAACTCCAATAAAACTTTCTAAACCAATAAAACTTTCTAAACCAATAAAACTTTCTAAACCAATAAAACTCCAAATAAATCTTTCTAAACCAATAAAACTCTATAAACCGATAAAACTCTATAAACCGATAAAACTCCAATAAATCTTTCTAAACCAATAAAACTTTCTAAACCAATAAAACTTTCTAAACCAATAAAACTCTATAAACCAATAAAACTCCAATAAATCTTTTTAAACCAATAAAACTCTATAAATCTCTGTCTTCTGCCATTCTAATCACACACTTGGAATTAATTGGTAAAAATCTTTTAATATATCAGCTATGAGCAGAGTCCTAGAAATTATGTAAAAATCATGTGGCACACACTATGTATGACACAACACAAAAGTTGATCTAACCCAACAATACCTTTCCCCACACTTGACTTACTCTTCAACCCAATGAGTTCACTGCAAATGTTTTTCAATTTATTTATTTCATTGTTCCTGACACAATATAGCTTCAGCTGTAATTATTATCTGAAGATTTATGTCCTAAAAAGAATCAATACGAGCTACGGCAGTTGAAATCCCATAAACTTTCATCAAAATCAAAAGTCAAATAAAGATTACCTCATACTCAGCATCAAAATTATCAACCAACTTGACGTAAGGCAAAATCCCTGGAAAAAACAAATGGTAATAGTTGTGTCAAAATCTATCCAGATATAAATATGTTGTAAAATATATCCAGAAATAAATATGCTGTACATTATATCCAGATAGAAATATGTTGTAAAATATATCCAGATATAAATATATTGTAAAATATATTCTGATATTAATATGTTGTGAAATATATCATGATATAAATATGATGTAAAATATATCCAGATATAAATATGCTGTAAATTATATCAGATATAAATATGTTGTACAATATTTCAAGAAATAAATATGTTGTAAAATATATTCAGATATAAATGTTGTAAATATATCCAGATCACAACATATATCCAGATATAAATATGTTGTAAAATATATCCAGATATAAATGTTGTAACATATATCCAGATATAAATATGTTGTAAAATATATCCAGATATAAATATGTTGCAAAATTATGAAAAACACAATTCAAAACATAAAATAAACTTCTAAATGATAATTTTCAAAGGAAAACCAATTTTTTTTTTAAAACGTAATTAATTTGATTCATTTATACTTAATGCATTTCCCTTCTGCTCCTATGTTGGATTTCTGTATTCAGCAAACATTCAAGTTAATTACAAATAATGTTTTATGTACAAATGAGCATCAAATATTTTATCAAATCTCCACAAACCATCACACCTTTGATTCCATCACTTAAATTATTTAGATCCACATAATAGAGTCTGTTGACGGGGTCACATCCTTCCCTTGGTGTGAGAATCAGGTATCTACCACAGTCTGTGACTTCAGCACCTCTGCAACAAAGTTAAGTTTAAAAATTCATGTCTGTGTCCAATTAAGTTTGACTTACTTTCGTGTCCATATAGACCACTCAATACTGGATTTCATGCCATTATAAAAAACTTGGCCCATCACTACATAAGTGATAGGAAATATTAAAAATAGCAACTACATTTTTATCTTTGTATAATTAATTACGTAAGCCAAATTTTTTACACAGAACAGTTGCTGTATTACTGAAACTAGATATTTTGCATTCCTTAACAGAACAGTTGTTGTCCCAGTAAAACTAGAAAGGACAAGGTAAAATTTTCCCACACCACCAGCCCATGAACGATACAACATTCATAAGAAGGTAACCAAGCTAAATTCCAATGCACATCTAATCACAGTTACTCACATCATCCATTTTGGATGCTCTGGCATTTCCGCCACCAAGATATCCTCACTCTGATTAGTTCCCAGTTTGTGGTAATAGAGTTTCTGGTCCAAGTTGACCGTTGTCTCTGTGCCGTCAGTTTTTCCCTCTTGCTCTGGGAAACTCTAAGCGTTGATTGACATCAAAAATTAAATTTCCAGGTTTTGAAAAGAAAAAACTGTGGTAAAACTTTAAATTTCTGGTGAAAGATTTTATTTTTACTTTTTAAAAACTGGTTATATTTATATTCAAGATAAAATGGTATAAATGTATAAAGCCTCAAATTTAAACGGACATATACATTTTTTTTATCCCGAGAATTACAGTTGGCTGTTTGCTTCTATTTAGCTTCTGTTTAATAGAACATAATTCACTCACGTATCGACCATACTCGCTGCTCCCCAATTATTAACAGACAATGAATAGACTTTTTTTTTTTTAACAATCAATATTTTTAATATTACGCAGATTAATAAACACAATCAAGTAAGGAAACAAACCACATCTTACATTGTAGAAGAATCCAATGTGGTCATGTAACCATGTCATGCTCGAGAATTTCACCCTCTCTATAACATCTGGAAGATCCTCGCTGCTGGGTGCTTTCTTGAACTAAAATTAAGATGATACTACGTTAAGCTTTAAATAACAGGGTTAAACTTTTTTATGTGAGAACCTTTCACGCAAATTTTATGTGAGAACCTTTCACACAACTTTTTGGCACAAACAGTCCACTTCCCCTGATTTCAAGTACCCACTTCTTTTCTGGGTTATATTAACATTTACATCTTTTCTAGGTATTTTGGCATTATTCACATTTTTTCTACATATTTGACATATTTGCATCTTTTCTGGGTATTTTGGCCTACACATTTTTTCTGGTGTATTTTGACATTCACATCTTTTCTAGGTATTTTGACATTCACATCTTTTCTAGGTATTTTGACATTCACATTTTTTCTAGGTATTTTTACATTCACATCTTTTCTAGGTATTTTGACATTCACATCTTTTCTAGGTATTTTGACATTCACATCTTTTCTAGGTATTTTGACATTCACATCTTTTCTAGGTATTTTGACATTCACATCTTTTCTAGGTATTTTGACATTCACATTTTAAACAAATTTTTAAAATATTCTCCTTTCCAATGCACCTTCTTTTTTTTTTTTTTTTTTTTGCTTTACTGGTGAATCTGTTTTGAATATTTACTTTAAACACGGTGGTTCTCACATTTTTTTCAAAACTAAATTCCTGACTTTTTCCCAACTGAAAAATTAAAATTCCTGACTATATAAAATGCGGCTTTATTGTCATTATTGCGACCGATTTTCAAGCTTTTTTCATTAAAAATTGAATAGCCTATAATGATAAAGTTTCCGAGCCTACCGCGCACCCCCCCCCCCCCCACAAATTCTATAATATTAAGTCTATATTGATTTCCTTTGATATTTCAAGAGTCATTATCAGTTTATTTATTGTTGAAACTGTTCAATGCATATGGTTGTACAAGATCAAATTGATAAACATTCAACACCTGGATGTAATTTGTAAATCTTCAATGTAAAAAAACAGAGAAAATTTAATTTCTTTAATTATTAACTTTTTAATACTTCACAACATTAACTTTAATTTCAAAAGATTTCTTATTTATTTATTAGTGGTTTTAAAACTGAAAACCAGAAAAGAATTAAAAGAATAATTTTTTTTTCCTTGTTTCTTTAAAAATAATTTTGTTATATTTTCACTTTAATTTTTATCACATGTTGTTCGAGTTTTTTGAAACATGTAAAAAAAAAACCTCCTCCTATTAATAATATCCCAAGGTTTAGTCTGATTTTTAAAATTATTCCCCAGATCCTAATGGGGGGTCATGAATTCCCAAGATCTTGGGAAATTTCCCAAGGTGTGGTAGCCCTGAATTAATTTAAATGAGATCGGCATTGGAAGAACGATTTCAACGCATGCGCAGATAAATCGAAAGTAATACCATAAAATGCAGTCGATAAATGACCATGGATGCATAATTGAAGCGATTCACATATTTATTTTTTTTTTTTTAATGTTGAATTAAAAAATTCCCGACTATCCTGACAATTTCCTTACTAGAATGCTCAATTTCTCGGTTTTCACGAACGGGAAAAAAATTGAAGGAAATCCCGACTATTTCCCATTTTCCCGACTGTGTGAGGACCCTGTTTAAAAAAAACTTATTTTCATTGATAAAAAGATTATAGACATTGACATCTCATAAAATTGAACTAAACCAGAGCATCAACTGTTAAATCCAAAGTCAAAAGTTGACATTTGAAGAAAAAAATAAACTTTAGTGGATGATTTCCATTGTACCTTAATGGTGACCCAGTCTGATCCACTTGCGCTCAGACCATAGGCAAAAACAAGGCCATTTTCAGTGAATGATGATCCTCTGAGGGAGACTGTCCCATCTACCGACAGCGCATTTGGGTCTAGGAACACTCTCGGCTCAGAGTCAAGTGAGTCTTGCACATACATGACACTAATACGATATAGATGTGTAGATTTAGGAGAAAAACTTTTTTAGTCTCTATTTTGAGCATTAATGACGTAGCATTTCAAACGTATTTGAATTTTTGCAAAAATAACTATTATTCTTTTAAAAACGCAAATTATTTTTAAACATTAAGAATCTAAGCCATATATTTGAAACAAAATCCTTACCTCTGATTTTGTAATCCAGTGTTGTGGAAATAATAATAGTGGTCTCCGTGCTTCTTTGGACATCCGTACTTGGGATAGTCCCACACTTCTGTTATCCTACAAAATTGATAGATATTTTTGTAGATTGTCTGCTGCCAAAGCTCATCATTATATGATATCAGAGATACAGTTATGATATCAGAGATACAATTATGATATCAGAGATACAGTTATGATATCAGAGATACAGTTATGATATCAGAGATACAGTTATGATATCAGAGATACAGTTATGATATCAGAGATAAAGTTATGATATCAGAGATACAGTTATGATATCAGAGATAAAGTTATGATATCAGAGATACAGTTATGATATCAGAGATACAGTTATGATATCAGAGATACAGTTATGATATCAGAGATACAGTTATGATATCAGAGATACAGTTATGATATCAGAGATACAGTTATGATATCAGAGATACAGTTATGATATCAGAGATACAGTTATGATATCAGAGATACAGTTATGATATCAGAGATACAGTTATGATATCAGAGATACAGTAGAAATACATGGAAAAATTAACATGTAAAGACATTTCAACAGAAGCTCTGTTTTTTTAAAGCCATCATTCCAACGGCTCGCTTCAATGTTCAGGAATTGCTTTAAATCAACATCCATCTGCCTTTGTGGTGCTACAGCCCATATTTGAATCAACATCCATCCATCCCTGTGGTGTTACAGCCCATATTTGGATCAACATCCATCCATCATATTTGAACTTTTTTCAGAAATCTTTTTTATAAATCTTCTTTTTTTAATAGAGTCACTGCTGAGAATTGATACCTACAAAGAAAAAAAATTACCTTTTCTGAATTTTATCTTTTGAAGGGCACCCATCTATAAATGGCTTGGAAATATTATTTTGAGCTTCAACATAAGCTTTAGTTTCCTCTCCATCTGGATCTTCCATCCATCGGTAAGGATCTTTTATCTGAAACAGTATTATTTAGGGTGGAGCTACACAGCAATTTAACATGTCTCCGCGCAAGCAAGGGAAACCCTTAATGACATCAAAGCTGTAAACCCGGTGATGAATTCCAAACGCTGTTCGCATTTTCAATTTTATTTGCGAAAAATAGTAACATTACCAAGGTCAGAGCAATGGCATACTGCGTAGGATAAACATTTTGATATCATAGCTAAAGTCCATCCATTTATTATGTACACACTGATCAGGGTTTGTTTATTCTTGGTTGCCATGACGGCATGCATGACATTACAACCAAGATGGCATCTAAGTAAAAAAAAAAAAAAAAAAAAGCAGTGCTAAAAGACATCTGCTAAAATGGGGAGGGGAAGGCGTTTTAATTTTGGCTACTTACCAAGAGAAATGAAAATTAGCTACAAAATTTTAAAATGAAATAATTTTGTTGAGAAATACCTTCAATCCTAAGACTAAGGTCTACTACTACCACTCTACCTAATCCGAATGCTAAGTCAGTATCCTTAACTCAGCTCATGGGTTAATACCCCTTATCTTGAGCGTAAATTCCAGAAATGTAAACTCTATGACCAAAAAGCCTTATGTAAACCCTAAAATTATCATGTTTTCGTGTGCACAATGACAATTACACTCAGCTGTACTGGAAAATAATAAATTTGAATAAAAAGATGACATTTATTTTTAAAACATCCAAACCAATGAAACCCTAACTTACAGTTTAATCAAATTCACTTTTACCAACTTTATTACTTTATTCAATTTATTGCTGGTCCAACAAAAAATAAAATGCAAAAGTTGGCAGAAAAATCATTAATCAATTACAATACCAATTTTCCAAAATGCTGGAAAATTTGAATATTATTATCACTAGCCTCCCAATGAAATATTAATTTAAAACATTCCATTATTAATATTTTTAAAAAAAAAAAAGTTAACTTTAGTAACAATCCAAAAAAAAACAAGGAGAGAGAATCCTACATAGAAACTCAAAGTGGCATGATAAACAGACATTAGCCGAATAGTACTATTACAGTACATAAGACAGTGTTGGGTGAAGACTTGGCATGGCAAGATGAAAAGTGTATTTGAGTAACTGAGTAGAATGAAGAGAGAGTAGTCAGTCTGTAACTGTAACTTTTAATTGTATAAAAAATAATAAAATGAAATAATGTGGAGTGTAAGTTGGCCTACTTTATCATCATAAAGACTATATTATAAACTATCATGATTTAGTAATTTCACATTGAACATTCAACTATGAGTTAACCAGTTCTGACAGTTGATTTATGTCATTTTATGACAATTGTCTGCCCAATTGTCAATCATTTAATCATTTCAATCAATAACAGTGACTTCAGTGATTGATTCTCAATTGAAGTAGATGAGGCTGGCTTGGGCTTTTTTAGTCTTTAGCAATCATTTACCTCTATTCCATGATAATTGTCAACTACAGTTTCATCTCTTCTGGGGTTAGGATAGTTAAATTTTCCCATCTTCTTTCCTGGCGTAATTTCCACGTCTCTAATGAAATAAATTCCTACTATCAGCGTTATAACTGTGGCTAATGACGCTCTGGTTTTCCAAAGCATTACATTTTGTTGCAGCTATTTACCGAGATATAAGTATGATCTATGCAATATATTCCTCTGAAAAGAAATATGTAATTGTATATGGTTGCGGTTAATGACAACTACAAATTATCAATCATTGAACGTCACAAAATCTGCACACAGAAAAATCAACTAGTGGGCATATCCACCATATAAAAAATTCATTTAAATAAAATGTCCAATTAAAACATGAAACACAATCTTCTTAACTTTGTTTTTGTCTGGGTTTCGCGACCAAACTTATTCCTTGCTCTCTTTTATGTATGATACATATTTTAACATGTATATATATATTATATATAGATATATAGATATATATATTATTTAAATTTAATTCGGTAAATGCAGACGATTGGTGCCATGACGTATCACACGGCCACCTTCTTATTTGCCACGACCCGTGAACTTTTATAATTCACTGAACCTAACCTGAACCCTAAATGTATCCTTAAAACCTAACCTGAACCCTAAATGTATCCCTAATACTAATGGCACCAATTCTCTGTATTAGCCTTTACTTCTTCTTATATAAATGTTTTGCTTTTTTGTACTGATGAAGGCATATACCGAAAAGTCTACATTTGTATTTTGTGAAATCATCTGTAAAGATGAACATATTTTTGTTTATTTACACAAATTGTGACTAATTAATCAACACAATAGTAACGTAGTTTAAGGATATTATATGGGAGACTGTGTTCAAGCCATGTGAAGTAAATAATAATAAATAGTGGAATATGGTATTTGAGCCTTCAAAAATAAAGCAATTAAAAGGACTTTTCGGCTGTTTTGTGAAAGGGGTGGTAAAAGGCTTGCCCCCCTTCCCCCACCCCCCGGGTGGCACTACATGTATGCAAAGAGTAAATAATTTCCTTATTTTAAATAATATTTGGATAAAATTGAG
Source organism: Omphiscola glabra (assembly GCA_964017045.1). Lineage (NCBI taxonomy): Eukaryota > Metazoa > Mollusca > Gastropoda > Lymnaeidae > Omphiscola > Omphiscola glabra. The sequence continues at coordinate 1,156,752 of OZ024806.1, read as the reverse complement.
CAAACAAATTATTTTCAACCACCTGTCCTGTCATTAAAAAGGTCAGAATAATAAAAGAAGCCACGACAATATTTCTATCGATATTTCTGAATTTGTTTTTGAGCAGCACAGCAAAACTACAAATGACTTTGGTGACGGTAGAGAGTACTCGGAGGCTGAGTTCCTTCTGAAGACCAACATGATGAGCAGAGCCTACCCCGTCATGGAAGATATCCAGATTTCTGGACAAGGTGTGCTTACCCTCGTCCGAACCATTAACCCATACAAAGCATATGGTCCTGACAACATCAAACCACGAGTGCTCAAAGAATTGGCCAAAGAAATCATTCCTGCACTGACAATCCTCTTCCAATCATCTCTGTGCACAGGCAATGTTCCAGCAGACTGGAGAACAGCGCATGTCACTCCAATCTACAAGAAAGGGGAGCATTACGACCCAGCCAATTATCTCTAGCTTCCTCAGCAACCAATGCCAGGCAGTAGCGGTGGACTGTACAAGCTCCTCATTTCTCGATGTAAGTCAGGGGTCCCCCAGGGCTCGGTGATAGGCCCCTGTTTGTTCCTAGCATACATCAATGACCTACCTGAGAAACTGACATCCCACACAAGACTGTTGGCAGATGACACATCCCACACAAGACTGTTCGCAGATGACACGGCAGTGTATAGGACGATCACCAACAGTTCAGACCAGGACCAGCTACAAAAATATCTACATTAGCTGACTGGGAGATGAGCTGGGACATGGAATTTCATCCTGCCAAGTGCCAGACACTTTCAGTCTCTAAAAGTGGTACTCCTCTACACCACCATTACGAACTGCATGGCCAGTTTCCTCCGTAAGGTACTTCGGTGTTACCATTCAAAGAGAGCTCCGCTGGGACGAGCATAATAACAATGTGTGCAACCAGGCAAACAAGATCCTGAGGTTCTTAAGGTGAAATCTGAAGATCAGCAACTCCGGTGTGAAAGAAATAGTGTATAAAGCCTTTGTCCGGCCGCCTTTAGATTATGCATCTTCGGTCTGGGACCCATTCACCCAGAAGAGCATCGACAGGTTGGAGGCGGCACAACGACGGGCAGCACGCTTTCTTCTGAACCTCTAGTGTTTGCAATATGCTGGAAACACTGGGCTGGTCACAACTGGATGAAAGTAGACGATTATCCAGGCTCTCCATGGTGTATGCGATAAATAATGGGCTGGTCCACTGCTCCAGCATTAAACAGAAACTCGTCCCTCTCCCCCCTCGACAGCGATAAGACCATGAAAGGCAGCTCCAGCTCATAACAGCAAGGATACGGTACAGGAACTGCTCGTTCCTGCCAAAGACAATCAATGTCACGGTCAGATTGTGTGTTTACTTTTTTGTGTGTATGTTTGGGGGACGGAAAGGGAGTGTTCGTGGTATTGGCTGTATTTTCCCACGAGTATGACCGTCTTGGCAAGGGGGGGGGGGGGGAGGGGCCCAGGGGAGAAAGTGTTTGTTGTGAGTTGGGAAAACATTAGAGTGGTGAATGAATGTGAACATTTTTCTTGTTATCACGAGTGCATGGTCAATAGGGGTATAAAAGGAGAGACAGATTATTATTAGGGGAGAGAACGATTATTATTGAGTGTGGATTCGACAGAGTGGTTTTTTGAGTGAGGACTTAGTATAACTTTATAATGCTGTTTTGTGTATTCATTGGATTTTGATTCACTTTACATGACTATCGAGTAGAAAGTGATGTGTTGAACACTTATATCATAACCAGAAATAAAACTATATATTTGATGACTCTTAGACGACGTTCCGTGTTTTCCCTTATAAACTATCGGCTTTATAGGAGCCAGGAAACGTTACAAGCACCAGCTTTTCAGGAGCTGAATAACCAGAGTCTTTTTAGACTGAAACTATTGTCTGTGGCTACAGAAGGGACCTCATCCTCTAGACGACGTACTTTTCGCCACAATCAATGACTGGAAAAGCTTCAAGGAACAGTTGAGGCGACAACACTTGACACATTTGTCTATTGCCTCAGGCCTTCCAACCCCCTAGTTTGATTGATTGGATACTTCTATAGCGCTGGTATCCATGCTACTTTAGCATGCTCACTGCGTTCTGGTGTCATCAAATCTATTAAACATAAAAGTCTTTAAATGTTTCCTAAATGATTTTCTGTCCTTGTCAGTTCTCCTCAAAGATGGAGGTAAAATATTTCATAACTTTGGCGCTACCGCTTCAAAAGAGCACACTCCGTACGAGCTGACCCAGGGCGCTTAGATGACAGAAGCATGCCCCGACTACAGACCTGATATGTGGAATCATACTGAGTTTACTATCAATATAAAAACCAAGGTCTCGGACAGTCGATGACAACGGGATCTCTGATTCACCAACTTTTATTGATGTGAAAGCAACTTCCTGATACCCTCGCTGAGTAGTCATTGAAACCAGTGAAATATCTTTTTCAATACTAGGCACAGAAACTTTGCAAACCCCTCTACATACATAGGGGCCAGAATGATCTTGATCAATACATCGATCGTGGGCCCTTAATATATTAGAAGAAGAAGACTGCCATGCTTGGACTGCTAGACATATGATAAAATTAATAATTTCAAAATAATAATAATTAAAGAGCCATCCACAAAAGATGACACGCTATTTTTTTGCAGATTTTGGACCTCTGCCCTCCCCACATCGTCCCACCTTATTCACATAATTTAGGCACCATTCCAGTGAAGTAGGAAGGGGGTGCGGGAGAGGGGAGGTCCGCCCTAAGTGGCACTTTTGCTCTTTCTGCGGAGGGGCGGCATTTTCGACCAATTTTACATGGAAGGGGGTGGAAAATATCTTGGTCCCTAGCTTTGCCACTGCACGCTTATAATAGTTTGTCATAAAATCGTGACCCCCCTCACCTCAGACACGTGACGTGATTTTGGATGACCCTTAAAAGATTGACAAGATGTAAATACCGGCATCTTTTCTTTTTTTTTTTTTTTTTTATTTAAACCGAAAAAATAGCGCTATTTTCTAATCTCGATAATTTATTTTCATCTAATTTTTTTTTTTAATTTCAACCCCTAAAAACAAAGTTTTTCGTACAAATCAATATATGCATCATTGTTTGCATTTATGTTATTGTAAGTAATTTATCATCTCTTAAGAAGCGGTTCTGTAAATGAGTAAACAGATAAGATTTTGTCACAGAGTAAAAAAAACAAAAGACAAATTCATTAAAAGGATTTTAAAATGTCAATAACTATCTCTTTTTTTCCAAATCTCTATTCATTTAATGATATCAAAATTGTGCAACAGACATGGGAGACGTGGCGACACACTGGTTGACACGGGAGACGTGGCGACACACTGGTTGACACGGGAGAATTGGCGACACACTGGTTGACACGGGAGACGTGGCGACACACTGGTTGACACGGGAGACTTGGCGACACACTGGTTGACACGAGAGAATTGGCGACACACTGGTTGACATGGGAGAATTGGCGACACACTGGTTGACACGGGAGACGTGGCGACACACTGGTTGACACGGGAGAATTGGCGACACACTGGTTGACACGGGAGACTTGGCGACACACTGGTTGACACGGGAGAATTGGCGACACACTGGTTGAACATCAGTGTCATAGAACACTATTTTTAAATCCTTTATATTAACTTAGCTTTTGTCTGTGGCTGGCTGACTGGCAGGATGGCGAAATCTTCGGACGGCTAATCGACCCCATTCCCTTCAGGATATCGAGCTGAAACTTGACACATAGACTTATTCAAATATTGTCATTAAAATAATTTATATCAAACTTTCAGCCCCACACCGAACCCCAAACCGCCCCCCACCAAAAAAAAAAATTAATCAGTTTTGCCGGTTTTGTTTTCAAGGGGAAGATAAAAAGTATAATTTCCGATAACTGCGCTAAATGTGATTCTTTTTTATAAGAAATAATCGCAACTGCGTTTGGTGCGCAATGTTTTCTTTTGTTTCTCTATAGAATTAAATCTGCAGTGTAAAAACGGCTGGATCATTAGATTAGAATATTAATATAGTTCATTGGCGTGAAAAATTGTGCGGTTGCGAGCCTGGGGGGGGGGGGGGGGAAAGGGGGGGGGGACACAAATTGGGATTCTTATAAAGTGTGTTACTTGTATGTATGTTTTGTCAAAATCGCCCCCCCCCCTTTTTCCCCCCCAATTGCTCAATGTTAAAAAAAAATTTTTAAACTTGTCTTTAGGGGTTGTTTTTTTTTTTTTGTATTAAATTAATAATTTATAATTGCGAATTAAGGGTGGATATTTACTTCTTTTCACATTCTTGTTTATGTAATGGAGTAATGGAGTAAGCACACCTAATAATTATATTATATTCTGTTCATGTTATAATAATCCGGGTATGTGGACTTATTATTATTATTTACGCATTTTGAAACCGAAAAAATATATCCGAAGTTACGTAAAATTTTAATAGTAAAAGCTTACAAGTATTATATTAATATAAGCCATTTTTATAATTACAATTGCTTTTAACAAAAATAAAAATTACCCCACCTCGGTGCTATCAATGGTTTCGGTTGATGTCCTTTTCCCCTACTATGACTATAGACTATAGTCCCGAAATAAAGTACCCCAAAAATACTATTTAAAAACCAAAACAACTACACGTGCGAGGACCTAATAAATGATTTGTTTACATGTATACCGGTACTTTTTAAAAAATTGTCATTGTATATCATGTCAAATGTTCCTAATGTGACCCATTCTAGTGTCACTGAAACGACTTCATCACCGCCATCGCAACTGAACAACCAACCAACACAGCCTACCGAACCCTGCAGTTGCGATGAGAGAGTCGTGCGCTGCTGTTGTTGGCGGCGTATGTAGCAGCGTACAACGTCATCAGCTAAGGGAGACGACGTTGCTGAGGCACGAAGTGGTATTGTGTGATGCTTGCATTTGGGAGTTAAAAGTTTAAACTTACAAAGTAAGCGCTTTTGTACATTAAATAGGCCTACTGGTAGTCATTATTTTAAGGACCATAATATTCTATGTCAATATTTATGTGGAGTATAAATGAAATTATCAAGTTTTCAACTCAATTGTCTGTACTGACTGTGAATCTGATGATTGCATGGTCAATTACCGGTACAATAATAATAATATATCTAATGTCTAATTTAACAAGCCTACACCTACACACTTCACACTAATCCTAAACTAATTCTGTAGTAGTACTAGTCAGTCTAGTCTGATACAATGACAATAAGTAATAAATAATGATATGGAATGTAGAAGTGCAAGTTACCAACAATGTCCTTCTTAAGAATTTTTTTTCTTATCTAACAATTAAAAAGGGTACCCTAAGTACTAAGTCCTAAGAAAAAGTTTAAAAAACCAAAACAAAGAAACCACAAAAGTATAGACATAGAATGTCAATAAAAGTTTATTAAGTGTATTTCAAAGTTTCTATACCCAAAACTGCAACTGGTTTCTACCAGCTTCATCAAGCAGCTGCTCTACACAGGATAAAACATAAAATCATATCATATAACATGTCATATGATAATTCAGGATAAAAATAACTTGAATGTAATTGTAATACACAGGGAGGGGACACAGACAAGAGTTAGTGAGAGTAACAGCAAGGAGTGGAATGAGTTTGAAAGAAAAGCTCAGAACAGAATATCATGGATGGACGGAAAGAATTTGTGAATGGGATGTGCACCACTAGAAGCAAATAACTTAATAAGGCAAATAAGAAGAAGATAACATGAGAGTGAGCGCTGTTGATAAAAATAGTGCTGCCTCATTGAATCAAAACTTTTAACTGAGGGTGGTCTACACATTAAAAATGTACTATCAAGAATACTTGATAAATACCGGTATTGATTCTTTTGTATTTTCAACAAATTTATACGTTATTTACATTAGAAGAACAAGCATTGATATTAAGTGAATTCTTGAAAAATTACCCAATATACCCGGCGTTGCGTGGGATTATATTCTGAAAAAGAAAAAAAAGACTTCCACAGCCTTTTAGCTAACACTAACATCAAAATTACGGGCCCTGTAAAAAAAGACTTCCACAACCTTTTAGCTAACACTAACATCAAAATTACGGGCCCTGTAAAAAAAGACTTCCACAACCTTTTAGCTAACACTAACATCAAAATTACGGGCCCTGTAAAAAAAGACTTCCACAGCCTTTTAGCTAACACTAACATCAAAATTACGGGCCCTGTAAAAAAAAACTCTCTAAAGTAATAAATTAAATTTGATATTTTCCCATTCCTCATTGGGAGTCCCTTCCCCGTTAGGACCCTGTTCCCCATCCTCCATTGCAAACCATTTCCTGGTAGGAGCCCATTCCCCAGTGGGACCTTATTCTCTAGCAGGATCCAGTTTCCTGCTGGGATCACATTACATTAAAGCTTATTGAAATGTTGGTTTAGTTTTATTCAATTCTATGCTTTCCTGGGGATTTTTTTAGTATCAGAGAGTCACTGAGTCATCTTTTTATAAGTTTCATGGAGTTTCTAGATTATTCTAGTAGCTTTGATTTTTTTCTATAATCTTTTTAAGATTATAACAAAGACCCTATCATTTTGATTATGTTTCATTAACTTTCAATGAGTTTCCTTGAATGTCATGCAAGAAGAATTACAGATAATTTTGGACATTTCTAGAAAGTTCCAAATTAATTATCCATTATTATGGCCTAAGCTATATATCTAATTGAAGTTGAAGGCTTAGATTACAGTATACAATTCTTTGCGCATCAATGGATCTTGGCCAGAGTTGGTAAGCATACCTTTCATAACCCAGCAGAGGAGCAAGATCCTAATGGGGAACGGGATCCAACTGAAAAAACATGATCCCACCTGGTTACAGCATCACAATAGAACATATCCCAACATGAATTGGATCTCACGGGGAATGGGATTCCACCTTGATACAGGATTTCATCAGTGAATGGGATCCCACCAAAAATGGGTTTCCAACTGGTAAAAAGATTCCATCCTGAAATGGTATCCCACAGGGGAAATTAAATGTTGGCAACAGTTATTATATATGATAATAATTGTTTTTTACAGGACCTTTAATTTTGATTTTAGTTAAATAGCTGTCAAAGTTGTTTTTTTCCCCAAATGTAATTCAGGGTGATGGTGGTATATTGGCTAGTGTACTTATATATATGATATGATAATAGTTTGAAATTACAGGTAGCAACTTATGAAATTTGTTCGTAGTGTATCTTAATTATTTTATAATTTTTGTTACTATAAATATAAATATTATTTTTTTTTCAATTCCAGTTGAACCAACATGAGTACAAATATACTACAAATATACAATGAGTCTAAGATTTGATCAGTTCTAAAATACGAGAATGTCTAATGAAAATGTACGGAAGTCTAATCGCATTAAAGCAAGAAAAAAGACAAGCTACTTGGAAGATGACTTTGAATATGACTATGACATAGAACAAGAAATATCCAGTCTTCTGGATTCCAACCATTATAACCATAATGAAAAGATGAGCAAAAGCAAAAAGTCTTCACAGCAAAATAATCGCAAAACCAGATTCAAGAAAGACAGGGAAAACAAACAAGAGCATGTGAAAGATGAAGTTGTAAATGGTTTAGATGAAAGTAACAGTGAAAATATCAAAGATGGGGCAGCTAAAAATAACATTTATCTAACCCATTTTGCTCCGAAAAGTAAGCAAGAGAACAAATTGAGTGCGGCCCAAAAGCCAGAGGAAGAATCGCAAAAACATAAACTTGAATACCAAGAAGAAGGCAAGAATGCTGGCGGGTGTTTCATCTGTGACGCATGCAATAGAATCTGTGCTGATGGAGCATCCTACGAAAGGCACATGAAGTCCCATTCTGGCAACAGGCAATTCAAGTGTAACTTGTGCGAGAAATCTTTCGTAGAGAGCTGCAGCCTGAAGAGGCACATGAAAACCCACGATGATGATCGGCCGTACCCGTGCGACCTTTGCTTTAAATCCTTTAGGGACGGCGCCAGTCTGATCCGGCATCAGCGAACTCATGGCGAGCGCCCGAAAATGTTCGAGTGCCCCAGGTGTGACAAAAGCTTTACGGACAAACACGGGCTGAAGAGGCATGAGAGAATTCATACAGGGCTGCGGCCATACGAGTGCAAAGTATGTTTGAAAACATTCAGTGAATCCGGCAGCTTCAAACGACATCAGAAAATTCACAGTGGGGTGCGAAATTTTGTCTGTCTCAAGTGCAACAAATGCTTCCTGGAGAAGCAAAGCCTGGTCAGGCACCAGAAGAATGTCTGTGGTTTCGGAGATGGGCTCATTGCCTCGGGCGGTTCTGGTCAGCACGGCTCATTTGACTTTGACCACAGTCAAGATAGTTTATATTCGGGGGCTGAGCACTCAGAAGGGAGTATTGACGATAGGGGCACATCACTCACAGTTAGCAAGTGTGTTCAGGATGCTCTCCCTGTAAATAAAAAACATAGGTCATTAACACCACCAACTGTTCAAGAGAACGACAAAGCCAGTGCCATGAAAGAAAAACAAGCCTTCTCCAAAGATCCCCCATCTTTGCACAGTCTGCTTCAGAAAGATCCCCCATCTTTGCACAGTCTGATACAGAGAGATCCTAATCTGTACAACAGTATATCTTCCATTGTAGAAAGCATAGATTCCTATGAGAAGATGTTGGATTTATGCAGTGACAAAGGACAGAGTGAAATAGATGCAGCCTTGAAACACTGTAAGCCCTCTGAAATGCCAGAAAATTTAATGTGTTTTGAATGTGGAGAGCCCCTGGTGGATGGAGAAAATTTCAAAAGTGGGGGTAGATGTTTTGTCGCGGCTCCACAAAACTCTTTTAAATGTACGAGTTGTGAGGAGGATGATAATTATGGTGACCCACCCGTACTAACGGCAGAAGTAGAGCTTGACCAATCTCTTCCATTAAATGATGAATCTGTCAACGCTGACTGCGATGAAGAAGTGAGCTATGGGCCTCAGGAGAACAGGACGGATGATGTTGCCGTGACGTCAAATGCCACCAGAAATGTGTTTGGCGGTGATGAGACGGTTGAGCATTTAAGAGAACGCTTGCAAAGTCAACACGGGGTTTATTTTATAGGAGAGGGACACCACTCTCCATCAACAGAGACAGAATCCAATGTAGGAAGTGAGACCGCAATTTCAAATACCGAAGCGTCTTGTTTAGATATAAATGAAAGTGATCACGGCAATGAAGTTTCACCGCACTGCGGCAGAGCAACACGCAGGAAATCAAAAGATATCAAACTCAAAGATAATTCAACATTCAACAGCGAATCAGAAAGCGCTGACCTAGTTTTGCCTCCGCCCGACCTCATTAAAGCAGCAGAAGATGATATCGCTGAGCAGCAGACCGGTTTGTCCCAGCTGGACTATGAGGCAGATGATCCCAGCATACCATCTGTTTTCCCTTGCCATCTATGCACAAAAGTTTTTGCCTCTGCGCCCTTCCTCTCCCAGCACTTAGAGCTGCACAAAAGACACCCGCACAAGTGCATGGTGTGTGGGAGAATATTTAAAAACTCACCAAGCCTGAAACGGCACATGAGAACCCACACAGGAGAGAAGCCCTATTCATGTCCATTGTGTGAAAAATCTTTTAGAGATCCTTCCAACTTCTCGAAACATAAAAAGGTTTGTTTTTTCCTTTCAATTAAATATTATTTTGCAATATTTTTTACCTTTTATGTCATACATTGGAAGTGATACTGCGTCCCAGGACAATGGGAGAGTAGTGTACAGTTTCCAAAAGAGACAGAGTGCTTGCCTCATGAGAAAGAATAATTTTAAAAGACAATGCTCATTTTCTTGTCAACTGAAACGGACAACATGTTACTTATAATATCCAAGGGGAAGCGTAACCCCCCTATCCCCCCTCTCAAACCAGTAAGACATCTATTTAATTTAAAACGCCCTTGTGTGGAATATGGTCTTGTGTATTTTTTAAAATTCTTTTCTTTAAATATAATCATAAACCATCACATTCCTTATATGGATAGTTTGAGTGAACTTCAAATTCTAAATTAAGTCATTGTGTGAAGCACATGTGTAAAACTATTCCTTGAGAAACTTAAATCTGTGGTGAGCAGGAGAACGCACATGACATTTTACTCTAGTGCAATATGAGATATACCTACATGACATTTCACACTAGTGCAGTATAACACATACCTCTCTAGTGCAGTATAACACATACCACTCTAGTGCAGTATAACACATACCACTCTGGTGCAGTATAACACATACCACTTTAGTGCAGTTTAACACATACCACTGTGGTGCAGTATAACACATACCACTCTAGTGCAGTATAACACATACCACTCTAGTGCAGTATAACACATACCACTCTAGTGCAGTATAACACATAACACTCTAGTGCAGTATAACACATACCACTCTAGTGCAGTATAACACATACCACTCTAGTGCAGTATAACACATACCACTCTAGTGCAGTATAACACATACCACTCAAGTGCAGTATAACACATACCACTCTAGTGCAGTATAACACATACCACTCTGGTGCAGCATAAGACATACCACTCTGGTGCAGCATAAGACATACCACTCTGGTGCATTATAAGACATACCTGCATGGCCGCTAGTAATTAACCAAAAAGAACAATAAAATATTTGGTAGTGTCATTTTTGTTTATTGCTCTGTCAATGTTCATACATGAGATAAGCTTCACAATATCAGACCCAGAAACGTACACATATATATTTCTTTCTTACAAATTCAATAAAGACATAACATTTTATTATTTTATTAGAACCATCAAAATACATGGGGTATGGTATCGTTAGAACCATCAAAATACATGGGGTATGGTATCGTTAGAACCATCAAAATACATGGGGTATGGTATCGTTAGAACCATCAAAATACATGGGGTATGGTATCGTTAGAACCATCAAAATACATGGGGTATGGTATCGTTAGAACCATCAAAATACATGGGGTATGGTATCGTTAGAACCATCAAAATACATGGGGTATGGTATCGTTAGAACCATCAAAATACATGGGGTATGGTATCGTTAGAACCATCAAAATACATGGGGTATGGTATCGTTAGAACCATCAAAATACATGGGGTATGGTATCGTTAGAACCATCAAAATACATGGGGTATGGTATCGTTAGAACCATCAAAATACATGGGGTATGGTATTGTGTCGCCAAAAGCCAATGAGCTGATTAATATGTTAAATAAACACAGATTAAATTATTTTAATTGCTGGTTCTCAAGTTATTGATGTAACCATACCAACCAGTAACTAAACATTCTTTTTTGAAAAGACACAAATAAATTATTAATTTCTTTAAATCTACAGGCTTGCCATCCATTTGATACCATGCCAAGCTCTGCGGACTCTGCATCATCCACGTCCAGTTCATCCCAATATTCAACAGATGATCCCAGTGACCATGCAAGTACTGGGGCCTATCTGGCAGATTTGAAGCGCAAACTCAACTTTCAGCCAACACTGGCACCTGCCGGGCCTAAATCTCCTTCATCACCATCGGACCATTTATTTGAATGTGGTTATGATAATGGCGGTGAGGACGATGACAATGAAGACGACGATCTCCCGTTGATATTTGGTGATTCTTCACAAGAGGAGCCAAGTGTTAAGCTCGAATTTAAAAATGATGATGTTAGCAAAAATGGGCTCACTTTGGGAGAAGGTGGTGTGAAAAATGAAACTGGAGCAAGTTTCCCCACGCTGTGTAATATCTGCAGCAAGGCGTGTAAGAGTGAGCAGCATCTAGAGATGCACATGAATTATCACACTGGCAATCCCAACTTGACATGCATTGAATGTGGTAAGAGCTTTTCCGATTCTTTTAGTCTCAAGCGCCATGCCCGTATCCATGCAGACACCAGGCCATACATGTGTGCATATTGCAACCGTGGCTATTGTGATAATTGGAGCTTAAAGAAACACCAGTCACGGGGCTGCACGATCGGAGAACTGAAAGTACCGGCAGATTTTCTGCATCCATGCCCCCAGTGTATCAGAGTGTTCGCAGAGGCAGACTTCCTTCAGGTGCACATGAAGACACACAAAGGTCTGCTCAAGTTTGAGTGTGACATTTGCCTGAAAAGATTCTCCGAGGCATTCAATCTAAAACAGCACCGCCGTCTGCACATGGCTGTGTGTCCTGGTTGTGAACGTGAGTTCAAGGACACTAAGGCATTAACAGAACACCGGCTCCAAGATTGTCCCGCAAATCTTCAAGGAGAAGCCGCTGATCCAGAGGAAGGCTTCGCCTGCCCAGAATGTGGACGGGTTTACTCCACCAAAGCATATTTGGAGAGGCACAAAAAGTTCCACTCCGATCTGAAGCCCCATGTTTGTGAAGTGTGCCAGAAGAGATTTTCAGAGGCGTTCAGACTGAAACGCCACCTTAAAGTGCACACCTACCAAAAGCCGTACACCTGTGAAGGCTGCAAGAAAGGTTTCATGGATGTGTCCGGTCTAAGGAGACATGTGTCCAAAACAGCATGCAAGGCCCATAAGCATCAACTCAAGAATTTCATGCGTCCCGAGGTCAACGACTATCCCTGCGTCATCTGCGATAAGGTTTTCCTCAAGAACTACCTCCTGGTGAGACATATGAATGTTCACAGTCAAGATCGACCATTTGCTTGTGACGTCTGCCAAAGGTCGTACAAAGACACTTCAAGTCTCAAGCGTCACCAGCTCGTCCATCAGGGAATCAAAAATTTTATTTGTTCAGTTTGCAGTAAAGACTTTTACTATGCAGATAGCTTGAAGCGGCACATGTCTGGTTCTTGTGGAAAGAAAGGGAAATCTCATATCCGTGGGAAGGCCAAAGGCAGAAAAGCTAAATCTAATAACAATATAAACATTAAGAATAAAAATACCTTGAATATAAAAAATGATGGTGGCCCGGCGATTAAGGAATTAAATGAAGAAGAAAGCTTAACGGTTTCAGATGGCCAGCCCTGTCCATCAGAAAGCTTAACGGTTTCAAATGGCCAGCCCTGTCCAACGACTAATGTCGGCAAGCTCGGCCCCATTGGTAGTATTTCAAGAAATGTCAAATTAAGTATATTGTCTTCTGAGCAGAATCCTCGGCACTGGCTCCGCAGTAAAAAAATAATCTCTAACCTTAAATTCCTCAAAGTCAAAGGCAGCAGTGCTCACAAAAATGAAAAACGCTTTAAATGCAGCAGATGTCCTGCTGGGTTCTCTAGGCGGATTTACTTGACAGCTCATGGTAAAGTTCACCGCGCTCTCACTGGCTCAAAACAAAAAGCTGGACAAATACTCTAGGAGAATCATCTATGGACAGTCCCAAATAGATTGCAACCTGTTGACAGCCGAATAGATTTCAACCTGTTGACAGCCGTCCATTGGAACCTGTTGACAGCCGTCCAATATGTAATGTAAATTTAAAATAGGTGCATGTTCGTTAAAAGATAATTCAATATTATTTTTTCAAACTAAAGCTACTGATTTCATTTGTAGATTTATTTAAATGTTATTTTATTTTAAAGCTTTTTTTTTTTGGGGGGGGGGGGGGAGGGGACCCTTATAATTGTGATGAGGGTGTCGCCCTGATTGTGAGTTGTCCCCCACTATAAGATCTGATGATAATGTGGACTCCAATTTTGAGGAGTGGATTGTTTGTTACGCCCTTTCCACTCTATTTATCTTGTTTTCTTTTTAAATTTAAAAAAAAAATATTTTTTCTTTCATTGTTGTGTCCATAGTATGAGCTCTATGGTGTAAAGGGTATTTATGATGTACTGCGTATTTATGATGTACTGGGTATTTATGATGTACTGCGTATATCTTCTAATTCTTAGTAAACCAAATCATATTTTAATGCATTATTGTATTATCCAGGATAACACAAATAGTACTATGTGAATTTCTTGATCTATGTTATCAGAGTACAGGGTTACTGGTAACGATGCATTTCCATTGAAAAAACAACAGAAATATTAATTATTTCATGCCAAGAACAATTATTATGATTTAATAGAAATTATTAATTTAAATATTGCAAAAAGTTGTGTTATTTCATGAGATAAGTAACAAACATATAAATATTTCAGATCTGCAGATATATTAAAAAGCTCCTTAAAGAATTGATTTCAAATCTGCAGCAAAAGTCAAAGAATGATATAATTTTTTATTTTTTTTTAAAACTGGATTTGATTAACCTTAAATTAAAAACAAATGCCAAAAATATTTATAATTTATTGATTTTATGAAAACCTGTAGCATAAGTTTTTTTAAACTTCATACTATGTCTCTAAAATGGTCTTTCATTATTTATGATGGAAATTTTAATATTCTTTTTTTTTTTTTTTAAATATGCTTCCTCATTGATGCAAGTAATGCAACCTTTCATATTAAGGGTTCGATTCAAAAGATCCCTTGTTGGTGTAGGAAGCTGTCTTTAATTAAACTAGACCATGAAAGATAGCTTACTTTCTTTACAAATATATAGAAATCATAAATGATATCTACTGGGGTTTAATGACCAATAGTTGTTGTTGTTCAATAGTTTTTATGAGCGTACATTTATATGCTCGATGTTGTTCACATTGTTTTGCAAAAAAAAATGTTAGTGATTGGTTGGCCTCAGGCTGTACAAAACAGAAAATTGTATGCCATCTTTATAAGTATAACACTAGCTGAGCTATAGTGAGTTAATGGGAGTACTTGCTCCACTGCTGCCTGTTAATGGGAGTACTTGCTCCATTGCTGCCTGTTATGGTGAGTTAATGGGAGTACTTGCTCCACTGCTGCCTGTTATGGTGAGCTAATGGGAGTACTTGCTCCACTGCTGCCTGTTATAGTGAGTTAATGGTAGTACTTGCTCCATTGCTGCCTGTTATGGTGAGCTAATGGGAGTACTTGCTCCACTGCTGTCTGTTATAGTGAGATAATGGGAGTACTAGCTCCACTGTATTTTTTATTAATTAGAAAAGTACTTTAGAAAGTATAGTAACTTTTACACCATCTGTAGTTGAAAAAATATAAATGTTGATAATAATATATTGTAAATATTTGTATTCTAACTCTTAATTTATAGCAAACCACACCACCCATTTTAAGTTATGAAAAACTAAATAAATTGTACTGATTTTTTTTTTCTTTAACTTTTCTGAACTTTATGGTCTAGTCAGTTAATAATTGAGATTGTGTGGATGTAACTGCTTGTGTGGATGTAACTGTTTGTGTGGATGTAACTGTTTGTGTGGATGTAACTGTTTGTGTGGATGTAACTGTTTGTGTGGATGTAACTGTTTGTGTGGATGTAACTGCTTGTGTGGACGTATCTGCTGAGTCCCCTTATTGTAGTGAATAAATTAAAAATGAAATTTGCATTTCATAAAAATTCTTTGTCCAAGTAAAATATTTCTATACTTTCCTTTCCCGTCAAGTCCCAATTAATTATTACTTTGTTTTGCATATCACAATTTTTATAAAAAGAATAACCCTCATTTTTGTTTTAGGTGTGTTACAACTTGTTCCATCGTGAAATTAACCAAACTTGAGTCCAAGCCTACACGTTGAGAATATGTTATTTTGTTGTAACGTATCAGTTCTGCTACGTAGAATGGTCTTCCTGAAATGATGATTAATCATTTTTTTTCTCATGTACATATGGCAGTTGCTGACCACCTTCTGGTCAACTATGAATTAGTGATTGATGTGTTAGCCACATTTTATTTGCTTTTAATTTAGCTTTTTTACTTTTTCCCGTTGAAAGTTATATAGGGCTCTTTCACAACTGGCAACAAATGTTTTTGTTATAATGTTACATTTTTTGTGTGCTTTTTAATAAATTCTCTATTAAAAAAATAAACACACAGAAGACTCCGCCATATATATAACATCAGTTATCGGTCTATCACTTACTTTCAACCAAGTAACCATGGTTGATGGATCATAGATAGTTTTAGTTTACAAGAGACAACAGTGGTGACCTGAAACATTTTTTATGAAGTTGCTTTTTGTGTTTTGCTGTTAAATTTTTATTTTTTTTAAATTTAAACATTTTGCAGTTTTGTTATCAATACAGGTGAAATGAATGTGAGAAAAAATTAGCAAGAAGGATGGGTTGATTTTTATTCCTATTAATCAGTTAAGAGTATAAAATAATATTATATTTAACTTAACTTAGTAATCAGCTTATGCCCCATGCTCAAAAAGTTAAATTAAGAAAATAAAAACAGTATAATCTTAAAAACTATTCTAAATTTACTAAAATTATATATATAAGAAGTATGTAACGTAACGAAAATTAGGCCTTATTAATTTTGGGTAGCATATTATCTCCCTTGCTGCATTAGAGGTTAAAATTTAATCAAGACTTTACTATGGCTGTTTTTTTAGAAGATTTTTATTTAACTTATGTTAAGATCACTTGTGTGTATCCATTGATATACAGTTATGACTTTTGTTTTGTTTTCTGGTATCTCTTTGAATCCTGGCCTTCTGACCATAACTGCAAATGAATAATCTGCACTGCAATGCTGACTATTTTTAAGAAATGTTTTATTTTATTATCATAAATAGGGTAAATGCTATATTTACCATCATGATTAGAGCAAATTCAATATTTACTATCATAAATAGAGTAAATACTATATTTACTATTATGAGTCTTCCAGATCACAATGGACCAGTTTATACACACACAATAAATGAATATTTACTTACGCATGAATTAACATAATTGACCACATTCAGAAATAAATACTACTTCATTACTTAAATTCTGCTTATGCATTTGGAATAATCAAGATTTTAAAAAATATTTTACTTAACTGCACTGTTGCAGTATATTGTCATCTGTTTAATAACAAAAATAATCAGTATTATTATATTATCATCCCTGTTCGTGTTTTGACTGTCATTTTTAATATATTACATTCATTTCAATTTAAACCAAATTTTTAAATGGAGTACTGGTGAACTTACATTATTTAAAATAAAATAAAACAATGTTACTAGTTATTTTTCTTTCTTGTTATTTTGTTTAAATATGTTAATACTCATATATTTAATTTTTTTTTAAATTTAATTTAACACATTTTTTTTAAATTTAGCATTTCACCAATTTCATTGTGACACAATTATATATCCTCAAGGTCAATGCCGCTACCAATACAGCACCCATCAGGCTCAAAGAGGAAGCGCTCGAAGAGGTAGAGAGCTTTGTCTACCTTGGCAGCATCGTGGACAAGCAAGGTGGGACAGATGCTGACATCAAAATAAGGGTAGGAAAGGCACGGGCAGCCTTCCAACAACTAAAAAATGTCTGGGCCTCCAAACTCCTAAATACCAAACTGAAGATCAGAACCTTCAACACAATGGTGAAACCGGTTCTACTGTATGGTGCAGAAACATGGAGAACCACTGCTGGGAATATGAAGAGAATCCAGTCCTTCATCAATAACTGCTTAAGAAGGATTCTCGGGATTCATTGGCCCGACAGAATCAGCAACCAGAAACTGTGGCAGCGGACAAAGCAAGAACCGGTAGAACAAGAGATCCTCCAGAGAAGATGGAGATGGATTGGCCATAAGCTCAGGAAACCTGCCTCCAGCATAACTAGACAAGCCTTGAATTGGAACCCTCAAGGAAAACGGAAAAGAGGCAGGCCTAAAAACACTTGAAGTGGAGGCGGATACCAAGAAACTTGGCCACACTTGGGGGAGGCTGGAGAGATTGGCTCAGGATCGTTATGCCTGGAGGGCTCTTGTAGGCGGCCTATGTCCTAATCACAGACGTCGATGAAGATCGGCTGCTGTTCCTCGAGGACGAAAAGGCGAAAGAAGAAGACAATTATATATCTGAGGGCTTAAGAGGGTGCCGTTGTTTTTTTTTTTACACCGGGTCCGGTTATTTTGAGAAAATACCCGATGTGTCCAAGAGTTACATAAAAAAATTAACTTCTCATTTTCTATCATATATGCAGGCCTTTAAACAATAGGCCTACAGATAGTCCTACACCCTACCGGTCGGCCTTTAAACAATAGTCCTACAGACAGTGCTGCACAAAACCTGTGGCTTCTGATAAAAATTCAACTGCCTTTTTTTTCACTCAGTACTATTAATATAAAACGTGTTGAGTAGGCGAGGGCCTGTTGTGAAAAGGAAGCAGCCACACTAGAGGCAAAATATATATTTTTTAAGAGATTATGGTGGAAGATAAAATAAACTAATTATGTGAGAGAATAAAATATTGATTATAATAAACTATTAGCTCACATGTGTAGTTCAGAACATGGGGTAAAAGTAACATAATAAAAATGCATTTTCTTAAAGTAATTAAATATTTATATATTTTAAGTAAATAAAAATGGGGAAAAAAAAGAAGGGACTCAATTTTGCTTAATTGTTTCCAAGTGGTTGTTATAGTGATTTCCCCTGTCTAATTTACATAGCACTCTTTAATAACGGAGATCAACGCCCGTGGTTGATATCAGATGCAGAAATGGCACCGTCCGCTAAGGATAGTGTGATCGAGGATGATCAGTACTTCAGGGTCATTATAAACGAAAGAAGCGTAGATGATATTTCATTAGATTTCTTTTATAAGCCACATACAATTACTTTGCTGCTAACGTGTATTTCTGGATTACTATATTTCGCTTTTACTAGGTGAGCCATTGTGGATTTTAAATGTATCGACACTTGGTACACGACTGAACTGAATTCGACTAATAACAATACTAATAAATACCGGCACTATGTCGTACTATGAGTATGACTATTAGCGTGATTATTCTGTACCGGTATAGCGGTAGCGTTTGCACTATGTAACCGTATACGTATTTTAATCCCATTCCTTCCTCAACAACAAGAAAATGCCTTTAGGCTTTTGTATGTCCATTTTCCAACTTAAATTATTATAATAATATTAATAACGCATATTTTAAATTAAAATAAATCGATATGAACAGCCTGACTCTTATTTGCACAAACACAAGAGATCATCAAAAGGCTAAGTGAAAAATGTTAAACATTAGATCAATAGACTCAATAGTTAAAAGAGCAGGGTTTCCCAAGCCGACCTGCAAAAACGCATTTCAGGGGGTGTGAGGGAATACAGAAAAGGCAAAAGGGATTTAAGAATTTTATGTAATAAGTCTATAACTTATAACTACTATAAAAGTAATTAAAATTCACAAGTTTATGCCCCACTAATCTCTGCAGTTAGAAGTCCCATAATTTTTAAAATGAAAATGTATCCATTTTACTGTTCAAACCAAAACTTAGTAAATATGCAACTAACAACTTTGAAATTCTTCTGATATTAATGATGATATGCTCAACATAAATTTTAAATATTAATAATAGACAGAGGCGTAACTGGGTTTTTGACGCCCTTGGCTAATTTATAAAAAGTGAAATATTTATTTAAATAAAAAATTAGAGATTTAGCAGTGCCCTTTTGAACTGGCGCAGGCCGGCGCCCTTGGCAAATGCCCCAATGCCAAGCCGTTGTTACGCCACTAATAGAATGAACATTTTTAATCTGGTCTTGTTTTTTTTAATTATAAGCAATAATTTTTTAAAAAAACATATAACTATAAATAATAAAAAAATAAGGAAAAAAAAAAAAGATTTAAATTTAAAAAATGTACACGTAGAATGTTGTGAAAATATGCTTACATTACAATTATATGATTATGATCAAATTTTAATTATCGTCACAGCAAAGGCTAAATTTGGGGACACGGCATACATTAAAAATGGCAAGCTGATTTTCCCTTTTTGCTCCTGATTGATTTGAAGATTGCAGACTTCCTTCCCCATTTTGCTCCTCTTTAATATTTTTTACTCTTATACAGTGCCGATGAAGACTTCGCATTTAAAAATAATTAATTTTAAAAGTTGAACAAACTTAATAAAACATTCACAAGCCACATGGTTAAATCTTTAAAAATTTTCAAGACAGAGGCAGACAATTATATGTAGAGCCTTGGTTTTTTTATTTTTAATGACACTTTATTTCTCTATGTGTAGAGTGGATTTTGTTTAATTAAAAAAACTTATATCATGCTTGGATTTTCTAAGCTCATTTAATAAGTCATCATCATCATCAGTGGCCCATGTAGGGCTTTGGCCTGCTCTACCACATCCTTCCAAGCGGTTCAATCCATGGCCTTCCACCTCCATGATCGAACCCCCAACTGGTGTAAATCCCTCTCCACATCGTCATTTAATAAGTGACTGCTTCAATTATCTGATAAACAATGATGTTTTGACAATCCGTACAAACTAAGAGCTATATCAATTGCACATATACAGGCAGACTGTGCTGGACAGGACATATTGAAAGAATGCTGGATTGTAGAGCAGCAAAATTGAAATACAGGCAGAAACCTAGGGCTAGATGGCTCACAGGTCTACCAAGACTGAGATTGATCAACAATGTAGAGAAGGACTTACACCAGTTGGGGGTTCGCGTGTGGAGGCAGAAAGCCATGGATCGATCCGAATGGAGGGATGTGGTTTAGCATCACTGATGATGATGATTCAATTATCTGAAGGTCTTTGTAATTATTTAACAAGTTAAATTAAGACATTGAAACTAACCAGATGTAATAGAAAAACTAAATAAATAATGGAACAAAATGTTTACCGTATTTTACGGACTATAAGATGCTACGGACTATAAGACGCACCTTAATTTTTAAGCAATTCTTTTTTAAAATAACATTTTTACCATTTTTATTATTAATTTTGAGTATAAGACACACCTGAATTTTGGAGGCAATTTTTCAAAGAAAAAGTGCATCTTATAGTCCGTAAAATATGGTAAATGGTCCAGATGTTGAAAAAATACTTTTTCAATTTTTTCGTTACTAGTTGAAATGTTGCTGGTGGGATTTATGGAGGTTCTCGGTGATACAAATTCTTGCTTGAAACAATACCTGAAAAAAAAATTATTAGTGATGAGATAGATGCCTTACGCTTTCAAACTGACACTTATTTTGCATTATCAGATTTGAATAACAACATTATGATTACTAGCATAATGATTTTCTTTTCTTGCTTTGGTGGTTTCTCTTGCACCTGGAGCATTTGTTTAGACTTCTATTTACCTCATGTAAATAACAAAAATATAACAATCAAACAACTGTGTTGATTTCATTTATAAATTTGTATTACTTTTAAAAATCCAGAGATGACAGCAATCAAGAGCAAAACATTTGGAATGGCTTGAACTGCGTCTTGCTTTTTTTCCTCATCATTAGTGTTTTAGCATTTCCTAATGGTAAGTTTTGTTTTAAGTTTTATAGATACATTCAGGTTAAACACTGTTGCTTTCGAGATGTCTCAATCTTTCATTGAATTGAAATGTCTCAATCTTTCATTGAATTGAGATGTTTCAATCTTTCATTGACTTCCCTGTCCCACTTATGCATGAAAGTTAAGAATGGGTCATACATCTATAACGGTTACCGGAAATTTGATCGAAAGAAATTTCGTCGACGGAAAAATGATAGACGGTAATTTGATCGAACAGAAATTAGACAGAATCTTTTTTTCAGTTGAGACATTAAAATTTTTGTCAGATTTCTTTTTGAACGCACTATACTATTTAGTAAAACAAAATAATGCGTTCAAAAAGAAATTAGACACAAAATTTTAACGTATAAACTAAAAAAACGATTCGACCAAATTTCCGTTCGACCAAATTTTCGTCGATCAATTTTCCGTCAACGAAATTTCTTTCGATCAAATTTCCGGATACGATCTATAACTTATGCACTGCTTATACATAGAAGTGAAAATAAAATATGTATTGCAAGGTTACTTATAAGTAATGATCAAATAAACTCATGTGCTATATGTGTATGTTCTTTATCTAATTAGGTCCTTTCACAAGGCCTCATCCAGCTATTTGGAGAATAGTATTTGGTATGTATCATCTTTCTCTTTCCAAGTGTTTAAACAAAATGTATAGCATGCACTTGATTCTTGTTGGTAGATCTTAAGATAATGTGGAAACTGTTAAAGCATGCCCCTTAACACTGACATTGAATTTCATATACGTAAAATTGCAGTGTATCCTCATCAAAAACTTTATTTAAAGGCCAGAGTATAACCAAAACCACACCCATTATTGTTATTATTATTAGTTGTCTTATATAGCGCGGTAACCCAGCCTAGGGCCCATACTACACAAAATACAAAGCTATTGTCTGGAATGTTGAGGTAGCAATAGTTTAATTACTAAGACCAATGTGAGTCGAGTAAGTACTTAGTGATTTGCTTTTTTTCCCATTACATTCGTACATCTACAGCTCCTAACTGATCTAGGGGAATTTTATTAGATTAAATTAATTTTTAGAGAAAAACATTTGTTCACATGTTTGGTTCCATGTTTGGTTCCATATTGTAGCTTAATTTATCTTAATAACTATATTGGTCACAGTCCACTGATTTTCAACTATTTTCTATTTACCACTCACAGGTCTCAGTGTGTTTTATTTCTTGCTCCTGCTCTTTATATTGTTTCAAACCCGTACCGATGTCCGCAAAATGATAATATGGCTTTATCCTGAACTGAAGGACTCTGGACCCGATGAAAAGGTTTGTTAGTTAAATAAAACCATTCTCAAAAACCATTAACAACTTTAATTGCTTTATCCTAAACTGAAGGACTCTGGACCTGATGAAAAGGTTTGTTAGTTAAATAAAACCATTCTCAAAAACCATTAACAACTTTAATGGCATTTTATGGATATTCCATGAATGGGTTGTATTGGGTGTGTCTTTCTGCTTTATGGCAGAAATAATTTAAAAAATACTAGGGCGGTCGAATCTAGCTATATAGCTTTTAAGTTAGAGATTGTTCTATTGTTTAATCTAGCTATATAGCTTTTAAGTTAGAGATTGTTCTATTGTTTAATCTAGCTATATAGCTTTTAAGTTAGAGATTGTTCTATTGTTTAATCTAGCTATATAGCTTTTAAGTTAGAGATTGTTCTATTGTTTAATCTAGCTATATAGCTTTTAAGTTAGAGATTGTTCTATTGTTTAATCTAGCTATATAGCTTTTAAGTTAGAGATTGTTCTATTGTTTAATCTAGCTATATAGCTTTTAAGTTAGAGATTGTTATATTGTTTAATCTAGCTATATAGCTTTTAAGTTAGAGATTGTTCTATTGTTTAATCTAGCTATATAGCTTTTAAGTTAGAGATTGTTATATTGTTTAATCTAGCTATATGCTTTTAAGTTAGAGATTGTTATATTGTTTAATCTAGCGAATACACCACCTAACTAGAGATGTTGAAGATGTTTAATTCAGGTAATATGCAATATTATCAGATATTTTTTTTCTTTCATCTGTTGTCTGTAAAATAAATTATATCTTCCACACTCCCTGTTACATACAGTTGTGTAAAGCATTAAGACTTAGGATTCCTTCTCTTACAGGAGTATGCAGTAAATTGCTCCGAGATCACAGTACAAAGATTTGCCAGCAGTATAGATGTGTTTATTTTGTGTCACTTCTTTGGCTGGGTGACCAAAGCTTTGCTCATCAGGCACTATGGCATTCTCTGGACCATCAGTGTCATGTGGGAGATCACAGAGGTACAGTTTTTAATAAACTCTTTATTATCACAAAAAGATTATTTTATAAATAAACAATCGACATTTTAAAAATTAAATAATTTATTCTAAATCCAAACTGGCAAGGCTTAGCGCACAAGTTATAAACTAGTGGCTTTGAAAGAGTATACTTGAAAACAACACTCGCGTGATTTCAAACAAATTTTTTAAACTGTTTAAAAATGCAATATATAGGACCCACATTAGTAGTCTTAGTTAATTACAATTTGAACTATTGACCTCAACCTTATTTTCATGGTGCAGGGCCAAATCTATAAATGAGTACTATTATCAATATTACTAGCGCATTGCCCATCAGAGTACATGTTAATAAGGCAGCATTCAATTACTTGACAGGCTAGATATGCACAGTTTGTGATTTTGTACATACATATTTTTGTTTTTAAATCGGGGATTCACTTTTTTTTTAAAAATCTAATAGACACCTCTACCACTTATCTAATAATAGACACCTCTACCACTTATCTAATTGACACCTCTACCACTTATCTAATTGACACCTCTACCACTTATCTAATAGACACCTCTACCACTTATCTAATAGACACCTCTACCACTTATCTTATTGACACCTCTACAACTTATCTAATAGTAAACACCTCTACCACTTATCTAATAGTAGACACCTCTACCACTTATCTAATAGTAGACACCTCTACCACTTATCTAATAGTAGACACCTCTACCACTTATCTAATAGACACCTCTACCACTTATCTTATTGACACCTAAACCACTTATCTAATAGTAAACACCTCTACCACTTATCTTATTGACACCTCTACCACTTATCTAATAGTAGACACCTCTACCACTTATCTAATAGTAGACACCTCTACCACTTATCTAATAGTAGACACCTCTACCACTTATCTAATAGTAGACACCTCTACCACTTATCTAATAGTAGACACCTCTACCACTTATCTAATAGTAGACACCTCTACCACTTATCTAATAGTAGACACCTCTACCACTTATCTAATAGTAGAAACCTCTACCACTTATCTAATAGTAGACACCTCTACCACTTATCTAATAGTAGACACCTCTACCACCTATCTAATAGACACCTCTACCACTTATCTAATAATAGACACCTCTACCACTTATCTAATAATAGACACCTCTACCACTTATCTAATAATAGACACCTCTACCACTTATCTAATAATAGACACCTCTACCACTTATCTAATTGACACCTCTACCACTTATCTAATAGACAGCTCTACCACTTATCTAATAGACACCTCTACCACTTATCTAATAGTAGACACCTCTACCACTTATCTAATAGACACCTCTACCTCTTATCTAATAGTAGACACCTCTACCACTTATCTAATAGTAGACACCTCTACCACTTATCTATTAGTAGACACCTCTACCACTTATCTATTAGTAGACACCTCTACCACTTATCTAATAGTAGACACCTCTACTACTTATCTAATAGTAGACACCTCTACCACTTATCTAATAGTAGACACCTCTACCACTTATCTAATAGGAGACACCTCTACCACTTATCTAATAGACACCTATACCACTTATCTAATAGACACCTCTACCACTTATCTTATTGACACCTCTACCACTTATCTAATAGTAAACACCTCTACCACTTATCTTATTGACACCTAAACCACTTATCTAATAGTAGACACCTCTACCACTTATATAATAGTAGACACCTCTACCACTTATCTAATAGTAGACACCTCTACCACTTATCTAATAGTAGACACCTCTACCACTTATCTAATAGTAGACACCTCTACCACTTATCTAATAGTAGACACTTCTACCACTTATCTAATAGTAGACACCTCTACCACTTATCTAATAATAGACATCTCTACCACTTATCTAATTGACACCTCTACCACTTATCTAATAGACAGCTCTACCACTTATCTAATAGACCGCTCTACCACTTATCTAATAGTAGAACCTCTACCTCTTATCTAATAGTAGACACCTCTACCACTTATCTAATAGTAGACACCTCTACCACTTATCTAATAGTAGACACCTCTACCACTTATCTAATAGTAGACACCTCTACCACTTATCTAATAATAGACGCCTCTACCACTTATCTAATAGTAGACACCTCTACCACTTATCTAATAGTAGACGCCTCTACCACTTATCTAATAGTAGACGCCTCTACCACTTATCTAATAGTAGACACCTCTACCACTTATCTAATAATAGACACCTCTACCACTTATCTAATAATAGACACCTCTACCACTTATCTAATAATAGACACCTCTACCACTTATCTAATAATAGACACCTCTACCACTTATCTAATTGACACCTCTACCACTTATCTAATAGACACCTCTACCACTTATCTAATAGTAGACACCTCCACCACTTATCTAATAGTAGACACCTCTACCACTTATCTAATAGTAGACACCTCTACCACTTATCTAATAGTAGACACCTCTACCACTTATCTAATAGTAGATGCCTCTACCACTTATCTAATAGTAGACGCCTCTACCACTTATCTAATAGTAGACACCTCTACCACTTATCTAATAGTAGACACCTCTACTACTTATCTAATAGTAGACACCTCTACCACTTATCTAATAGTAGACACCTCTACCACTTATCTAATAGTAGACACCTCTACCACTTATCTAATAGTAGACACCTCTACCACTTATCTAATAGTAGACACCTCTACCACTTATCTAATAGTAGACACCTCTACCACTTATCTAATAGTAGACACCTCTACCACTTATCTAATAGTAGACACCTCTACCACTTATCTAATAGTAGACACCTCTACCACTTATCTAATAGTAGACGCCTCTACCACTTATCTAATAGTAGACACCTCTACCACTTATCTTATAGTAGACACCTCTACCACTTATCTAATAGTAGACGCCTCTACCACTTATCTAATAGTAGACACCTCTACCACTTATCTAATAGTAGACACCTCTACCACTTATCTAATAGTAGACACCTCTACCACTTATCTAATAGTAGACACCTCTACCACTTATCTAATAGTAGACACCTCTACCACTTATCTAATAGTAGACACCTCTACCACTTATCTATTAGTAGACACCTCTACCACGTATCTATTAGTAGACACCTCTACCACTTATCTAATAGTAGACACCTCTACCACTTATCTATTAGTAGACACCTCTACCACGTATCTATTAGTAGACACCTCTACCACTTATCTAATAGTAGACACCTCTACCACTTATCTAATAGACACCTCTACCACTTATCTAATAGTAGACACCTCTACCACTTATCTAATAGACACCTCTACCACTTATCTAATAGTAGACACCTCTACCACTTATCTAATAGTAGACACCTCTACCACTTATCTAATTGACACCTCTACCACTTATCTAATAGACACCTACCACTTATCTTATTGACACCTCTACCACTTATCTAATAATAGACACCTCTACCACTTATCTAATAATAGACACCTACCACTTATCTAATAATTGACACCTCTACCACTTATCTAATAGACACCTCTACCACTTATCTAATAGACACCTCTACCACTTATCTTATTGACACCTCTACCACTTATCTAATAGTAAACACCTCTACCACTTATCTAATAGTAGACACCTCTACCACTTATCTAATAGTAGACACCTCTACCACTTATCTAATAGTAGACACCTCTACCACTTATCTAATTGACACCTCTACCACTTATCTAATAGACACCTACCACTTATCTTATTGACACCTCTACCACTTATCTAATAATAGACACCTCTACCACTTATCTAATAATAGACACCTACCACTTATCTAATAATTGACACCTCTACCACTTATCTAATAGACACCTCTACCACTTATCTAATAGTAGACACCTCTACCACTTAACTAATAGTAGACACCTCTACCACTTATCTAATAGTAGACACCTCTACCACTTATCTAATAGACACCTCTACCACTTATCTTATTTACACCTAAACCACTTATCTAATAGTAAACACCTCTACCACTTATCTTATTGACACCTCTACCACTTATCTAATAGTAGACACCTCTACCACTTATCTAATAGTAGAAACCTCTACCACTTATCTAATAGTAGACACCTCTACCACTTATCTAATAGTAGACACCTCTACCACCTATCTAATAGACACCTCTACCACTTATCTAATAATAGACACCTCTACCACTTATCTAATAATAGACACCTCTACCACTTATCTAATAATAGACACCTCTACCACTTATCTAATAATAGACACCTCTACCACTTATCTAATTGACACCTCTACCACTTATCTAATAGACAGCTCTACCACTTATCTAATAGACACCTCTACCACTTATCTAATAGTAGACACCTCTACCACTTATCTAATAGACACCTCTACCTCTTATCTAATAGTAGACACCTCTACCACTTATCTAATAGTAGACACCTCTACCACTTATCTATTAGTAGACACCTCTACCACTTATCTATTAGTAGACACCTCTACCACTTATCTAATAGTAGACACCTCTACTACTTATCTAATAGTAGACACCTCTACCACTTATCTAATAGTAGACACCTCTACCACTTATCTAATAGGAGACACCTCTACCACTTATCTAATAGACACCTATACCACTTATCTAATAGACACCTCTACCACTTATCTTATTGACACCTCTACTACTTATCTAATAGTAGACACCTCTACCACTTATCTAATAGTAGACACCTCTACCACTTATCTAATAGTAGACACCTCTACCACTTATCTAATAGACACCTCTACCTCTTATCTAATAGTAGACACCTCTACCACTTATCTAATAGTAGACACCTCTACCACTTATCTATTAGTAGACACCTCTACCACTTATCTATTAGTAGACACCTCTACCACTTATCTAATAGTAGACACATCTACCACTTATCTAATAGTAGACACCTCTACCACTTATCTAATAGTAGACACCTCTACCACTTATCTAATAGTAGACACCTCTACCACTTATCTAATAGTAGACACCTCTACCACTTATCTAATAGTAGACACCTCTACCACTTATCTAATAGTAGATGCCTCTACCACTTATCTAATAGACACCTCTACCACTTATCTTATTGACACCTCTACAACTTATCTAATAGTAAACACCTCTACCACTTATCTAATAGTAGACACCTCTACCACTTATCTAATAGTAGACACCTCTACCACTTATCTAATAGTAGACACCTCTACCACTTATCTAATAGACACCTCTACCACTTATCTTATTGACACCTAAACCACTTATCTAATAGTAAACACCTCTACCACTTATCTTATTGACACCTCTACCACTTATCTAATAGTAGACACCTCTACCACTTATCTAATAGTAGACACCTCTACCACTTATCTAATAGTAGACACCTCTACCACTTATCTAATAGTAGACACCTCTACCACTTATCTAATAGTAGACACCTCTACCACTTATCTAATAGTAGACACCTCTACCACTTATCTAATAGTAGACACCTCTACCACTTATCTAATAGTAGAAACCTCTACCACTTATCTAATAGTAGACACCTCTACCACTTATCTAATAGTAGACACCTCTACCACCTATCTAATAGACACCTCTACCACTTATCTAATTATAGACACCTCTACCACTTATCTAATAATAGACACCTCTACCACTTATCTAATAATAGACACCTCTACCACTTATCTAATAATAGACACCTCTACCACTTATCTAATTGACACCTCTACCACTTATCTAATAGACAGCTCTACCACTTATCTACTAGACACCTCTACCACTTATCTAATAGTAGACACCTCTACCACTTATCTAATAGACACCTCTACCTCTTATCTAATAGTAGACACCTCTACCACTTATCTAATAGTAGACACCTCTACCACTTATCTAATAGTAGACACCTCTACTACTTATCTAATAGTAGACACCTCTACCACTTATCTAATAGTAGACACCTCTACCACTTATCTAATAGGAGACACCTCTACCACTAATCTAATAGACACCTCTACCACTTATCTAATAGACACCTCTACCACTTATCTTATTGACACCTCTACCACTTATCTAATAGTAAACACCTCTACCACTTATCTTATTGACACCTAAACCACTTATCTAATAGTAGACACCTCTACCACTTATATAATAGTAGACACCTCTACCACTTATCTAATAGTAGACACCTCTACCACTTATCTAATAGTAGACACCTCTACCACTTATCTAATAGTAGACACCTCTACCACTTATCTAATAGTAGACACTTCTACCACTTATCTAATAGTAGACACCTCTACCACTTATCTAATAGTAGACACCTCTACCACTTATCTAATAGTAGACACCTCTACCGCCTATCTAATAGACACCTCTACCACTTATCTAATAATAGACACCTCTACCACTTATCTAATAATAGACACCTCTTCCACTTATCTAATAATAGACACCTCTACCACTTATCTAATTGACACCTCTACCACTTATCTAATAATAGACACCTCTACCACTTATCTAATAATAGACACCTCTACCACTTATCTAATAATAGACATCTCTACCACTTATCTAATTGACACCTCTACCACTTATCTAATAGACAGCTCTACCACTTATCTAATAGACCGCTCTACCACTTATCTAATAGTAGACACCTCTACCTCTTATCTAATAGTAGACACCTCTACCACTTATCTAATAGTAGACACCTCTACCACTTATCTATTAGTAGACACCTCTACCACTTATCTATTAGTAGACACCTCTACCACTTATCTAATAGTAGACACCTCTACCACTTATCTAATAGTAGACACCTCTACCACTTATCTAATAGTAGACACCTCTACCACTTATCTAATAATAGACGCCTCTACCACTTATCTAATAGTAGACACCTCTACCACTTATCTAATAGTAGACGCCTCTACCACTTATCTATTAGTAGACGCCTCTACCACTTATCTAATAGTAGACACCTCTACCACTTATCTAATAATAGACACCTCTACCACTTATCTAATAATAGACACCTCTACCACTTATCTAATAATAGACACCTCTACCACTTATCTAATAATAGACACCTCTACCACTTATCTAATTGACACCTCTACCACTTATCTAATAGACACCTCTACCACTTATCTAATAGTAGACACCTCTACCACTTATCTAATAGTAGACACCTCCACCACTTATCTAATAGTAGACACCTCCACCACTTATCTAATAGTAGACACCTCTACCACTTATCTAATAGTAGACACCTCTACCACTTATCTAATAGTAGACACCTCTACCACTTATCTAATAGTAGATGCCTCTACCACTTATCTAATAGTAGACGCCTCTACCACTTATCTAATAGTAGACACCTCTACCACTTATCTAATAGTAGACACCTCTACCACTTATCTAATAGTAGACACCTCTACCACTTATCTAATAGTAGACACCTCTACCACTTATCTAATAGTAGACACCTCTACCACTTATCTAATAGTAGACACCTCTACCACTTATCTAATAGTAGACACCTCTACCACTTATCTAATAGTAGACACCTCTACCACTTATCTAATAGTAGACGCCTCTACCACTTATCTAATAGTAGACACCTCTACCACTTATCTTATAGTAGACACCTCTACCACTTATCTAATAGTAGACGCCTCTACCACTTATCTAATAGTAGACACCTCTACCACTTATCTAATAGTAGACACCTCTACCACTTATCTAATAGTAGACACCTCTACCACTTATCTAATAGTAGACACCTCTACCACTTATCTAATAGTAGACACCTCTACCACTTATCTATTAGTAGACACCTCTACCACGTATCTATTAGTAGACACCTCTACCACTTATCTAATAGTAGACACCTCTACCACTTATCTATTAGTAGACACCTCTACCACTTATCTATTAGTAGACACCTCTACCACTTATCTAATAGTAGACACCTCTACCACTTATCTAATAGACACCTCTACCACTTATCTAATAGTAGACACCTCTACCACTTATCTAATAGACACCTCTACCACTTATCTAATAGTAGACACCTCTACCACTTATCTAATAGTAGACACCTCTACCACTTATCTAATTGACACCTCTACCACTTATCTAATAGACACCTACCACTTATCTTATTGACACCTCTACCACTTATCTAATAATAGACACCTCTACCACTTATCTAATAATAGACACCTCTACCACTTATCTAATAATAGACACCTACCACTTATCTAATAATTGACACCTCTACCACTTATCTAATAGACACCTCTACCACTTATCTTATTGACACCTCTACCACTTATCTAATAGTAAACACCTCTACCACTTATCTAATAGTAGACACCTCTACCACTTATCTAATAGTAGACACCTCTACCACTTATCTAATAGACACCTCTACCACTTATCTTATTTACACCTAAACCACTTATCTAATAGTAAACACCTCTACCACTTATCTTATTGACACCTCTACCACTTATCTAATAGTAGACACCTCTACCACTTATCTAATAGTAGACACCTCTACCACTTATCTAATAGTAGACACCTCTACCACTTATCTAATAGTAGACACATCTACCACTTATCTAATAGTAGACACCTCTACCACTTATCTAATAGTAGACACCTCTACCACTTATCTAATAGTAGACACCTCTACCACTTATCTAATAGTAGACACCTCTACCACTTATCTAATAGTAGACACCTCTACCACTTATCTAATAGTAGACACCTCTACCACCTATCTAATAGACACCTCTACCACTTATCTAATAATAGACACCTCTACCACTTATCTAATAATAGACACCTCTACCACTTATCTAATAATAGACACCTCTACCACTTATCTAATAATAGACATCTCTACCACTTATCTAATTGACACCTCTACCACTTATCTAATAGACAGCTCTACCACTTATCTAATAGACACCTCTACCACTTATCTAATAGTAGACACCTCTACCACTTATCTAATAGACACCTCTACCTCTTATCTAATAGTAGACACCTCTACCACTTATCTAATAGTAGACACCTCTACCACTTATCTATTAGTAGACACCTCTACCACTTATCTATTAGTAGACACCTCTACCACTTATCTAATAGTAGACACCTCTACCACTTATCTAATAGTAGACACCTCTACCACTTATCTAATAGTAGAAACCTCTACCACTTATCTAATAGTAGACACCTCTACCACTTATCTAATAGACACCTCTACCACTTATCTTATTGACACCTCTACCACTTATCTAATAGTAAACACCTCTACCACTTATCTTATTGACACCTAAACCACTTATCTAATAGTAGACACCTCTACCACTTATATAATAGTAGATACCTCTACCACTTATCTAATAGTAGACACCTCTACCACTTATCTAATAGTAGACACCTCCACCACTTATCTAATAGTAGACACCTCCACCACTTATCTAATAGTAGACACCTCTACCACTTATCTAATAGTAGACACCTCTACCACTTATCTAATAGTAGACACCTCTACCACTTATCTAATAGTAGACACCTCTACCACTTATCTAATTGACACCTCTACCACTTATCTAATAGTAGACATCTCTACCACTTATCTAATAGTAGACACCTCTACCACTTATCTAATAGTAGACACCTCTACCACTTATCTGATAGTAGACACCTCTACCACTTATCTAATAGTAGACACCTCTACCACTTATCTAATAGTAGACACCTCTACCACTTATCTAATATTAGACGCCTCTACCACTTATCTAATAGTAGACGCCTCTACCACTTATTTTATAGTAGACACCTCTACCACTTATCTAATAGTAGACGCCTCTACCACTTATCTAATAGTAGACACCTCTACCACTTATCTAATTGACACCTCTACCACTTATCTAATAGACACCTCTACCACTTATCTAATAGACACCTCTACCACTTATCTTATTGACACCTCTACCACTTATCTAATAGTAAACACCTCTACCACTTATCTAATAATAGACACCTCTACCACTTATCTAATTGACACCTCTACAACTTATCTAATAGACAGCTCTACCACTTATCTAATAGACACCTCTACCACTTATCTAATAGTAGACACCTCTACCACTTATCTAATAGACACCTCTACCACTTATCTAATAGTAGACACCTCTACCACTTATCTAATAGTAGACACCTCTACCACTTATCTAATTGACACCTCTACCACTTATCTAATAGACACCTCTACCACTTATCTAATAGACACCTCTACCACTTATCTTATTGACACCTCTACCACTTATCTAATAGTAAACACCTCTACCACTTATCTAATAGTAGACACCTCTACCACTTATCTAATAGTAGACACCTCTACCACTTATCTAATAATAGACACCTCTACCACTTATCTAATAGTAGACACCTCTACCACTTATCTAATAGACACCTCTACCACTTATCTTATTGACACCTAAACCACTTATCTAATAGTAAACACCTCTACCACTTATCTTATTGACACCTCTACCACTTATCTAATTGACACCTCTACCACTTATCTAATAGTAGAAACCTCTACCACTTATCTAATAGTAGACACCTCTACCACTTATCTAATAGTAGACACCTCTACCACTTATCTAATAGTAGACACCTCTACCACTTATCTAATAGTAGACACCTCTACCACTTATCTAATAGTAGACGCCTCTACCACTTATCTTATAGTAGACACCTCTACCACTTATCTTATAGTAGACACCTCTACCACTTATCTAATAGTAGACGCCTCTACCACTTATCTAATAGTAGACACCTCTACCACTTATCTAATAGACACCTCTACCACTTATCTTATTGACACCTCTACCACTTATCTTATTGACACCTCTACCACTTATCTAATAGTAAACACCTCTACCACTTATCTAATAATAGACACCTCTACCACTTATCTAATTGACACCTCTACCACTTATCTAATAGACACCTCTACCACTTATCTAATAGACAGCTCTACCACTTATCTAATAGACACCTCTACCACTTATCTAATAGTAGACACCTCTACCACTTATCTAATAGACACCTCTACCACTTATCTAATAGTAGACACCTCTACCACTTATCTAATAGTAGACACCTCTACCACTTATCTAATTGACACCTCTACCACTTATCTAATAGACACCTCTACCACTTATCTAATAGACACCTCTACCACTTATCTTATTGACACCTCTACCACTTATCTAATAGTAAACACCTCTACCACTTATCTAATAGTAGACACCTCTACCACTTATCTAATAATAGACACCTCTACCACTTATCTAATAGTAGACACCTCTACCACTTATCTTATTGACACCTAAACCACTTATCTAATAGTAAACACCTCTACCACTTATCTTATTGACACCTCTACCACTTATCTAATAGTAGACACCTCTACCACTTATCTAATAGTAGACACCTCTACCACTTATCTAATAGTAGACACCTCTACCACTTATCTAATAGTAGACACCTCTACCACTTATCTAATAGTAGACACCTCTACCACTTATCTAATAGTAGACACCTCTACCACTTATCTAATAGTAGACACCTCTACCACTTATCTAATAGTAGACACCTCTACCACTTATCTTTTCAAACTTTTAGTTATGGAGCATTCATCAAACTGATTATTTTATTTATGGCACGTAGGTTGCGTTTGCACATCTGCTCCCAAACTTTGCCGAGTGTTGGTGGGATGCCATCGTTCTGGACGTCCTCCTGTGTAACGGTCTGGGCATCTGGCTCGGGATGTGGATCTGTCGCAAGCTGGAGATTAGGGATTACCACTGGGAAAGCATCAAGTAAGTGTTTCTTTGGGTCATGTTTGTAACAATGTTGTTGGTAATGCCAGATCAACATGTGGGTGACTGGATGGCTGTGTCCACACCAGGCGATGACAAACGTACTCCTGGGCTGGAGAGAAAAAAAATTTATAGCATCCAGGCACTTTGGGTAGATGGGCCTTTTGAGCCTAAGAGAGGAAAAACTCGTGAAAACCCCTTATGGTTAAGTCTTGTGGACTAAACCTTGGCAGAAAAATCCAGTGCTGTAGTTTTAAAGGCTGTCCAGTGCTCTAGTGTTAAAGGCTGTTTAGTGCTGAGGTTTTAAAGGCTGTCTGACTTTAAACCCAATGAAACACAAGGATTGCCTGAACCACCATTGGTGCCAAAGAATTCCCTTGAGTCCAGTGAAAATTGATAGACGGAAGTTTGAACGGACTATACTATATAGTAAAACCAAATAATGCGTTTTAAAAAAAATTGATGCAAAATTTGATCGTGTTACCTGAAAAAAAAATAATCGACCAAACTTCGGCTCTACCAAAATTCCGTTACGATCAAATTTCCATTGGATCAAACTTCTGTCTATCAATTTTCCGTCTACGAAATTTCTTTCAAACAAATTTCCGGTAACAGTATCTTAGTTATATCTTTTAATAAATTCATCAAACTGTAACACACACCACCCCCACCCATCCCCCTGGCACGCCCGCAAACTTGGAAAAAATTTGCAGTTGCTGAGTCTCTTTGTAAGAAGAAAAAACATTTCCCGTCCCTCTAGTTGATTTTTTTTTCTTTCTTGAAAGTGTCCCTGTAAGTAGCAGGAAAAATGTATTGCTCAGTTCAAACCAGGGCCTGATGCTGAACTGTTAAATTGATATAAATATCTGTAAAAATCTGATTCTCATCCATTGATGTGGGTCGGATGTGGGTCCGATTAAAGGATCTATTTTCTTGCATGTGTCATTGTTTGAAGAATTTGTAGATTCCAGAATAACCAAAGGTAAGGAATGAGTTGGGGTGGGGAGGGGCCTGAATCTTCTGGTTCTGGTAGGGTATGTTGCTGAATCCATGTTCTGGCATATGTGAATTTAGATCCTAATGCATGCTGCTAAGGGATGTTGATAGTGTTTTTTGTTTTTTTCATCATTTGTAACATATTAGGTGCGTCTTAAGGTATTTTCATTAAAATATGGCATACACCAGAAAGGTTGATTTGTATAGGGTCAGACTTTTCTTTACTTCAATAGCCATAGGTGGCTTAATGTCTTTATTTCAATGGTAATTGGTGACTTCATTTCTTTATTTCAATAGCAATAGATGTCTTTATTTCTTTATTTCAATAGCATTAGGTGAGTTTATTTCTTTATTTCAATAGCAATAGGTGAGTTTATTTCTTTATTTCAATAGCAATAGGTGACTTAATGTCTATATTTCAATAGCAATAGGTGACTTAATGTCTATATTTCAATAGCAATAGGACCTTCAATTTCTTTATTTCAAAAACAATAGTCAACTTAATGTCTTTATTTCAATAACAATAGGTGACTTAATGTCTTTATTTCAATAACAATAGGTGACTTAATGTCTTTATTTCAATAACAATAGGTGACTTAATGTCTTTATTTCAATAACAATAGTCGACTTATTGTCTTTATTTCAATAACAATAGGTGAGTTTATGTCCTTATCTCAATAGCAAAAGTTAACATGTCTTTATTTCAATAGCAATAGTTGACCTAATTTTTTTTTTTACATTTTTTAAAATAATATTTTACTTTTGTTATCAATGGCAACTATTTAACTTTCAATTAGAGGTAAGCAGTGAGTCATATCACCTTTTGCTTATCCTGTTTGTACACTTTGTAAATGTGTAAGATCAGTCTTAAATATGGATAACATATTTTACATAAATAGATTTACTAGAGTAAATGCAACTTGGAGTAATGTTGTTTTGTTGTTGTTGTTTAAATTTGAAAATAAGACAGTGATAAGTCTATATGTCTAAGTGATAAGTCTATATGTCTAAGTGATAAGTCTATATGTCTAAGTGATAAGTCTATATGTCTAAGTGATAAGTCTATATGTCTAAGTGATAAGTCTATATGTCTATTAGTAAACATCGATGTATGACATCCGGGATAGAGACTACACAATTGCATAATGATTACATTGATTTAGGACATCCGGGATAGAGACTACACAATTTAATAATGATTACATTGATTTAGGACATCCAGGATAGAGACTACACAATTTAATAATGATTACATTGATTTAGGACATCCGGGATAGAGACTACACAATTTCATAATGATTACATTGATTTAGGACATCCGGGATAGAGACTACACAATTTCATAATGATTGCATTGATTTAGAACAGTGGTTGGCAAACTCATTTGTCTAAAGTGCCAAAAATCGGCAACAGGTCATTAAACAATTTATGAGAGCCAAATTTCTTTTTGAGAACCTGTCAAGAACCTTGTTTTTGTGGCTCAAAACCGATTTTTTTGGCCGACTGGCTCAGCTGCAGTCAGGTCGCTAAAGAGTCACTTGCGGAGCCGCGATTTGCTGACCACTTATTTAGGACATCTGTGATTGAGACTACACATTTTCATAATGACTAAATTGATTTAAACATCTGGGATAAAGACAACACAATTTCATATTGACTGCATTGACGTAGGACATCTGGGATTGAGACTACACATTTTCATAATGACTCATTTGATTTAAGACATCTGGGATAAAGACAACACATTTTCATAATGACTGCATTGATTTAGGACATCTGGGATTGAGACTACACATTTTCATAATGACTAATTTGATTTAAGACATCTGGGATAAAGACAACAGATTTTCATAATGACTGCATTGACGTAGGACATCTGGGATTGAGACTACACATTTTCATAATGACTAATTTGATTTAAGACATCTGTGATAAAGACAACACATTTTCATAATGACCTCATTGATTTAGGACATCTGGGATTGAGACTACACATTTTCATGACTAATTTGATTTAGGACATCTGGGATAGAGACAACACATTTTCATAATGACTGCATTGACATAGGACATCTGGGATTGAGACTACACATTTTCATAATAACTAATTTGATTTAAGACATCTGGGATAAAGACAACACATTTTCATAATGACTGCATTGACGTAGGACATCTGGGATTGAGACTACACATTTTCATAATGACTAATTTGATTTAGGACATCTGGGATAGAGACAACACATTTTCATAATGACTGC
Source organism: Omphiscola glabra (assembly GCA_964017045.1). Lineage (NCBI taxonomy): Eukaryota > Metazoa > Mollusca > Gastropoda > Lymnaeidae > Omphiscola > Omphiscola glabra. The sequence continues at coordinate 1,117,798 of OZ024806.1, read as the reverse complement.
ATTGACGTAGGACATCTGGGATTGAGACTACACATTTTCATAATGACTAATTTGATTTAAGACATCTGGGATAGGGGCTGCACATGTTCAATGACTCTCCTGAGTTTCACAGCACATGCCACCTAAAGTCTATGCTACAATCACATGCCTTCTCCTATAGTTATGGAGGGTTTTAATACATCTTTTTTTTATATATATATTCTGGGATTTTATTAATTTTTCACCAAAAATGAAAATAATCATTCAATTCAATAATCATTTTGTAAATAAATAAATAAAAAAATAAAATTTAAAATAAACCTTTGATACAAATCATATGTGATCCCAAACATTTGCCATTAAGTTTCAATTCGCTCTTGCGAGTCTCAAATTGTGGTACCTGAATGATTTGTGTGTTTGGTTTGTTCATATTTTGACAGTGCTCTGCCGGCAAAGACTCCATGGGCTAACAGTATGAAATAAAACTGAAAAATGTCCCTAACCGAATGTATATTCTGGTGACAGCATTGCACAACTAGCTTCTTCTAGCAGTCATATTTCGCGAGCTGTTCATCCCTCTGGGGCACGGCACAGAACCCAAACTGTACGATTTTCCCCAGGCAGACTGTCCCCCAATATGGACATTCCAGGGCATTCCCATGACATGTTAGTTTGGATTAGTTTGTCTTGAGACACATTAAAATATTCAAGCTCAGGTGCCATTGTCTGGCCATTGATTGGGAAAACCTCTACCCCCCCCCCCCCACCCCTTTCTCCCCTTTAAACAAAAAAATCAATATATGTTAACAGTGGTTCTCATGTTCATCTTATTTAGTGCTGACTGATATGTTGTTGTTTTTCATCTCCATTACTGTAGCCAAAGTATTTGGTTGACTTCTCTGAATGTAGAATCTTACAGCCATTATTTGGAACAAGTTCTACAATCCTTGCAATTAGGCCATAACCATGTATGCCCTTTGAGGATTTTTCTATGTTCAGTTTCATTTGTTGGAAGTTGAATCTTTTATTTGTTGGAAGTTGTCTCTTTCATTTGTTGGAAGTCCTGTATTGGACTCAATGTCACAGTGGATGCAAAGAGTCACTCACAATCACAGAAACTCTCCTGTACTTTTTCATTTGTTGGAAGTCCTGTATTGGACTCAATGTCACAGTGGATGCAAAGAGTCACTCACAATCACAGAAACTCTCCTGTACACTTTCATTTGTTGGAAGTCCTGTATTGGACTCAATGTCACAGTGGATGCAAAGAGTCACTCACAATCACAGAAACTCTCCTGTACACTTTCATTTGTTGGAAGTCCTGTATTGGACTCAATGTCACAGTGGATGCAAAGAGTCACTCACAATCACAGAAACTCTCCTGTACACTTTCATTTGTTGGAAGTCCTATATTGGACTCAATGTCACAGTGGATGCAAAGAGTCACTCACAATCACAGAAACTCTCCTGTACACTTTCATTTGTTGGAAGTCCTGTATTATCCTCATTACGGATACATGTTTAGAAATCAGTTCTTTTAGACTTTAGATAGTCAGGTGCAGAGCCTTCGATACAGCTTTACGCCAGGGACAGAATTTTGTGGAAACGCGCTCACTCACAGGAAGCCATTGGAGATCTTAAAGAACTGGGGTGATGTGGTCAGATTTCTTTATCCGCATTGGGCGCGCTGCAGTATTTTGTAACTTCTGGAGACTATGAAGTTGGTTTCGAGATAGACCCCACAGACAACTGTTACAGTAATTGATTGGATTAGAGAGACTGCTACAGCATTGCCACGGCACTGTAACGTTCACCCACATGTCCACATGTTTATGGTCAGAAAAACAATATATAAATATACATTTAGTTCTTTTTGTTTTCTTTAAAACACCCCCACATTATGTCTGATTTCTATGAGTTGAGAACCTATGACATAAAGCACTTTCAAACTAATGAATCACAGGGACAGCGCTGCCACCTATCCACCATCCCCTACCCACCCCTCTCCAGGTCGTCCAATAAGTGTGATTGTAGGACTTAGTCTGAGTGTGATTGTAGGACTTAGTCTGAGTGTGATTGTAGGACTTAGTCTGAGTGTGATTGTAGGACTTAGTCTGAGTGTGATTGTAGGACTTAGTCTGAGTGTGATTGTAGGACTTAGTCTGAGTGTGATTGTAGGACTTAGTCTGAGTGTGATTGTAGGACTTAATCTGAGTGGTCTTACATACAGCTGATTTATCAAACGATAAGTCCTCAGAGACATTGTATGTGTTTGTGTCAATGTAGAATGTCATAGCCGTGGAATAATTAACCCTCCTGTATGTTCTGTCTCACTTACAACTGATTTATCAAACGATAAGTCCTCGGAGACATTGTATGTATGTGTTTGTGTCAATGTAGAATGTCATAGCCGTGGAATAATTAACCCTCCTCTATGTTCAGTCTCACTTAGGAGTTGTGAAATTGTTGATCAGAATCATGGCTGACCTCAGACGTTATCATCAAAACTATGTTCAGTCTCACTTAGGAGTTGTGAAATTTTTGGTCAGAATCGTGGTTGACCTCAGACGTTATCATCATAATTATTTTCAGGAAACATCTTTTCAAATTTACTTGAACCCACACTTCCCTCTTGGATCAACTTCCGGTGTGGAGCTTTCGAAAAAATGATTGGAGGGTTGGGGGGAGGGTAAAATATAAAACTCGTTCTCTCATTGCGTCCTTGATATCCGATGGTAGGAAATGTACACACTGTGAAGGCGATATTGTACATTAGAGCAATTTCTCAGTTTTTCCTATTGTATGATCAAATTATCTGCTATAATTTCGTTATTTTATTTTTTTGGTTTGATTCCTTTTTTTTTTTCGTTTATTTTCTTTTCTCTTAATTTTGTTAAGATTATTTTCAAAGTGTTCCTAATTACGCCTCTTCAAAAGCCTTTCATAATCTGGTTCTCTCGATAATGCCTGCCTCCCAACGTGGGGCAAAACTCACGCAGCGTGGGGCTAAAATGGAATACTTCCAGATATCACAATCGATTGTAGCAATACCTATTACTCTTATTACGCTGATCTCATCCGCGTCGTAACAATTTGTATCCAACTCTTAAAGAGGCTAACTTAGAATAGCCTTAAAGAGGCTAACTTAGAATAGCCTTAAAGAGGCTAACTTAGAATAGCCTTAAAGAGGTTAACTTAGATTAGCCTTAAAGAGGCTAACTTAGAATAGCCTTAAAGAGGCTAACTTAGAATAGCCTTAAAGAGGCTAACTTATAGAGCATAGCATTGAACGACGATAAGAGTCATTGGCACGCTCAACGCCTTGGGTAAAGAAAAGTGTAAGCAATCGTAAAGGTGGATTGTGGCGGGTGACATTATAAGAGGTGGCGATACCCGTGATTTCAGTTAAACTGGCTGCCCTGTATGTCTAAGTGAATCCTCGTCTGAGTGTATGTTTAAGTGAGTCCTCGTCTTAGTCTGAGTGTATGTTTAAGTGAGTCCTCGTCTTAGTCTGAGTGTATGTTTAAGTGAGGCCTCGTCTTAGTCTGAGTGTATGTTTAAGTGAGGCCTCGTCTGCTAAAGATGAACCGATCTGGAGTCTCGGCACTAGTTTCTTTCTTGAATTTCTTATTAAAGGGGCGTCTTCTAATGAAAAAGACACGTACTGTTAACCACACCAGATTAGTTTATATTTTTGTAACAGTGGCGTAGGAAAGGGATGTGGACGGGGCGGTGAACCCCGTCAGTATATTTTTTTAAAGAGGGGGTTGGCATTTTAAGCCATTTGTATAGGGTTGTTAGTTTGTTTGTTGTTGTTGTAGAAATGAGATGGCACAAAGTCGTGTGAGATGGCACAAAGTCGTGTGAGATGGCACAAAGTCGTGTGAGATTGCACAAAGTCGTGTGAGGTGGCACAAAGTCGTGTGAGATGGCACAAAGTCGTGTGAGATGGCAAAAAGTCGTGTGAGATGGCACAAAGTCGTGTGAGATGGCACAAAGTCGTGTGAGATGGCACAAAGTCGTGTGAGATGGCACAAAGTCGTGTGATATGGCACAAAGTCGCGTGATATGGCACAAAGTCGTGTGATATGGCACAAAGTCGCGTGATATGGCACAAAGTCGCGTGATATGGCACAAAGTCGTGTGAGATGGCACAAAGTCGTGTCAGATGGCACAAAGTCGTGTGAGATGGCACAAAGTCGCGTGAGTTGGAACAAAGTCGTGTGAGATGGCACAAAGTCGCGTGATATGGCACAAAGTCGTGTGAGATGGCACAAAGTCGCGTGATATGGCACAAAGTCGCGTGAGATGGCACAAAGTCGCGTGATATGGCACAAAGTCGCGTGAGATGGCACAAAGTCGCGTGATATGGCACAAAGTCGCGTGATATGGCACAAAGTCGCGTGATATGGCACAAAGTCGCGTGAGATGGCACAAAGTCGCGTGATATGGCACAAAGTCGCGTGATATGGCACAAAGTCGTGTGATATGGCACAAAGTCGCGTGATATGGCACAAAGTCGCGTGATATGGCACAAAGTCGTGTGATATGGCACAAAGTCGTGTGAGATGGCACAAAGTCGCGTGATATGGCACAAAGTCGTGGGAGATGGCACAAAGTCGTGTGAGATGGCACAAAGTCGTGTGAGATGGCACAAAGTCGTGTGAGATGGCACAAAGTCGCGTGATATGGCACAAAGTCGTGTGAGATGGCACAAAGTCGCGTGATATGGCACAAAGTCGCGTGAGATGGCACAAAGTCGCGTGATATGGCACAAAGTCGTGTGAGATGGCACAAAGTCGCGTGATATGGCACAAAGTCGCATGTAGCACTAACTATAGCTACGCCTCTTAAATATTAAACAATAACAGCATTTGTTTCAAAGTGAAAACGATGTGTTACTTATTTATTCAAGTAAATAGGGTTATAGACATAAGAACATATTTTATGTGTGCATGTGGTTGTCTGTGCACGTGTGGACACTACTTGTGTACATTTTCATATTCCGGCATCGCCACTGCTTGGGAACTGCTTTAAAATGTTTAAGAACCGCTAAAGTCAGTGAAGCACGAGGTGTGCACTGCTGAAAGCGATTATGTTAATGTGTCATTGAAAAGCCCTGGGTATTATCCGTAATTGTAAATCTATTTGCGATCGATAATCATGTCGATATCACAAGCCAATCTGTAGTGCCGTGCATAGAACTGTGGTGCAGGCGACAATGGGCCATTCATTGCAATTACTTAATAAGCTGGTTGTCTGCATGGGGCGTATTTCAAGCCGACACTGTAACAGCAGACTGTGTTGTAAGGGCCGTGGGATAAGTCATGATGGTATTAAGTGTCTGCGCTGCTGGTGCTTGCCTAGCCGTTTTCTGGGGATTGAATTCCAGCCCACTTGCTTGACACTGTACCAGCAGTCTCTGTTGTAAAGGCCATGTGATAAGTCATGATGGTATTAAGTGTCTGCGCTGCTGGTGCTTGTCTAGCCGTTTTCTGGGGATTGAACTCCAGCCCACTTGCTTGGGATTGGCTCAGTTTAGACCGCTCGGGACTCGTTGCCCTTTCATGGCAACCCATCTAAGAGAAGGCAAATCCTGAAATCAAACCAGGAGATTGCTGTCCCTTGGGCGTTATGACATTGACACAATGAAAATTCCGACAACTCTTGCGACGTGGAACACGTGAAGAGCGACACACGAGACACACTGCTGGTCGTCTGCTGCATCATGGTCTGTCTCCAGTCGTCTTGACTAAGTCTTGCCGATGGATCGAAAAGTCAAGGACGAGAGAGTGAGACTGACGAACTGAGCGCCTCTCCCTCACTTTAAACAAAATACAGCTCAGGTCAAGGCTACTAACTCTGGCTAGTACATTGACAACCAGCTCCATCCCTTGAGCTGATCCGTATAAAATTCTCCTCACGTAGGGCTGACCTCCCCCGAAACATCTATTGAGGGGGATTCGTTCAAAAGAAGCGCTCGAGTTTCTTGGACGAGGCAGCAATGCCGGCAGGTAGGGTCCTTTTTATGACCAAGGCTACTAGTCAAGTCGGAAAATCGCCTTGGTCGTCTTCGCGTGCGAAAGACGAACACACAAAAAACATTGTCGGTAGACGACATCTGAATAGGCTTACGTGTGTGATTGTATCACCACGTGTCTGTCGTTTCTGATGCCTCGCGCCAAGTGCAGCAAAGTCAGATCACAATTAAGTCTCCGCCATGTTCCTGTCATGTCTGGTACAGTTTTGAGAATCTATCTGAATGCATCATTAACTTCATCATTCTGTAACCCTTCGATTCACCCTGGACTGGATCGCTATCATTGAACGATTTCAGAAACGTGTCTGTTGAATTCATTTTGACTTGAGACTTGTTTCAAAAACTTCTCAAGTCCCTTGGGCTTACTGCTCGACCGCCTCACGATCAGTGTAGTGGACTGTGAGCCATCTGTCCTTACTGATCGACCGCCTCACGATCATAGTGTAGTGGACTGTGAGCCATTCGGTCCTTACCTTTCACCCGCCTCACGATCACAATGTCATGGACTGTGAGCCATCCTGTACCTACCTCTCACCCGCCTCACGATCACAATGTAGTGTACTGTGAGCCATCCTGTCCTTACCTCTCACCCGCCTCACGATCACAGTGTAGCGTTTGGCTCTGATTAATCGACCTGGCTTCTGTGGTGTGAGATACGTGTTTGCTGGGATGGCCGGCACTAGCCCCATGATGGCCGGCACTAGCCCCATGATGGCCGGCACTAGCCCCATGATGACCGGCACTAGCCCCATGAAGGCCGGCACTAGCCCCATGATGGCCGGCACTAGCCCCATGATGGCCGGCACTAGCCCCAGGACCACTGTATATAGGAATGTTAGGCGGATCTTTTCTCGTCTGTCTTCGAGGGTGGGGATATCAAATCTGTGTAAGAGGCCAGTGACGTAGCCAGGAGTGGTGGTCGGACGAGTGCAAGATAGGCATTTTGTTTGCAGGATGTTGGGTAGTGGCCCAGATTTCTTCGAATGAAACCTAGTGTGGAGTTGGCTTTTTTTTTTAAATTTTGTTTAATTTGTTGTAGTCAGTAACCTTAACTAGTCTCCTCTTAGAATTACACTTTTATGCTAACATTGTTAGGAACGATGAAATAGACTTATTATTTGATACAACATAAGACACTCGTCTGGCTAAGTCATTGCCCTATGCCATCGTTGTGGTTGCACTCAAAGAAATTGACCTGGCTCAGTAATCATGCTGATGGCATCTTTTTGTCTGAAGTCTTTATCCCAAATATGGCTCTGGTTTATAAAGATTTCACCACGGACTTAATTTTAATTTTTTTAAAAATTACAAATCTGCCATTGTCACCGGCATGACGTCATATTATGCCGGCCATATTTGTTTAGTGGAGTTTAGCCATAACAGTCTAATCAAATCAGAAAATGATTTTTTTTATATTCATTGTCAGATTTGTATACGTCATTATCAGTGCATACAAACTTTTTTTTAACATCTGCTCCAGCTCCTCTTTTCTTGAACCCACCTCGCTTTATTTTTCAGTTTGTCTTGTTTTTCTTTTGTTTTCTTTCTTTTTTAAATCAATGCTCTAACTCAGTGGTTCTTAACCAGGGATGACGGAGGCAGTGTCATGGGGGTCGTGGTTGAGACGCAGAACATCAGGTTTATTTGCAGTTTAATCAGCATTTCACGATCGTGGTGTTGCGGGCAATAGCGTTTAAAATCAAGAAAGTGGACGGGGGTCGTTTTTAGGTGAACAAGTTATGCGGCGTTTAAGAACCCCTGCTCGAACGAATCTCTTAAGAAAAACAGCAGTCAGTCGAGCCAGAGCTCACCAGGTCTTCCCCAACGTACCCCTTCTTCCCCAACATACCCCTTCTTCCCCAACATACCCCTTCTTCCCCAACATACCCCTTCTTCCCCAACATACCCCTTCTTCCCCAACATACCCCTTCTTCCCCAACATACCCCTTCTTCCCCAACATACCTCTTCTTCCCCAACATACCCCTTCTTCTCCAACAGACCCCTTTTTCTCCAACATACCTCTTCTTCCCCAACATACCCCTTCTTCTCCAACATACCTCTTCTTCCGCAACATACCCCTCCTTCTCCAACATACCCCTTCTTCCCCAACACACCCTTTCTTCTCCAACACACCTCTTCTTCCCCATCATACCTCTTCTTCTCCACATATCCCTTCTTCTCCAACATACCCATTTTTCCCCAACATACCTCTTCTCCCCCCAACCCGAGTAGCGCTCATTAACTATTCGGACCTCGAAGCGGCACGCTGAAGGTTCTCCGCCGCTGAGACAGCCCAAACCACCCGCCTTCAACTCGGTTGACCATGCTGATGGGACTGCTCTAACTCAAATGTCATGACTTCCGGGTCATTAGTAGCATTTCAATAGAAAACACTGCTGAAATGTTGGTAGCAACTTTCAACGTGCATTTTCATTCTTTATTTTTAAAGAGAGCCAGAACTTAATCAGGTTGTGTTTGTTGTTCAATTTGTTCAAAGTGACTTTTTAATTTTAATTTTGTGACATTAATATTGAATAAAAGGTTGAAGACTTTGCTATCGCCTTGCATGACTGAACTCAGTTGAGGCGTCACATTCGTCCGGTACTGAGGTCGCGTCATTTATACAGCCACAGAGTGAGAGAGAAAGGAAAAAAGGGGGGGGGGGTCATATTTTTTTAATGACTGTTATTTTTAAATTGAGAATGCGGGCGGAAAAATTGTTTGCTATTGATTCAAGTCATTCTCTATGTGCATTCATGTCTCAGTACTTGCACAGCTCCGACTCTCTCAGACTCCCTCCCTCTCCCTCACTCTGTCTCTCCCTCACTTACCCTCTTTCCCTCTGCTAATATAGTTGTGCGTGTCCGTATCCCGGGAGTGGTGGATGGTTGTACTAGCTGATCAAAAAGTTGCACCACCATGTCGTTTTTGTCTGATCTCTTGTTCTTGATTGCCTTAGAATGGCTGCAGCCACCGCTCCGTGCAAATCTTTCTCTGTGCGTATCTGCAAAGTAATAAGAAACCCAATCTGTACATATGAACAGTGGCGTAGTAAAGGGTGGGTGTGGTGCGGAGGTGGCGGAAGTTATTGGTCTCTTTCTTATAAATTTTTCGCACACTAAATGGTCGCATAAAAATTGGTCTCTTGCATATTGGTCTCGTACATATTGGTCTCTTGCATATTGGTCTCGTACATATTGGTCTCGTACATATTGGTCTCGTACATATTGGTCTCGTACATATTGGTCTCGTACATATTGGTCTCGTACACATTGTTTTGCACAAATCTCCGGTAACGACCTGTGTGGGGTAGCGTAAAAAGCTGTGATTTTTTAAAAACTTTTTGACAATGAAGTAGAACCAGTGGCGTTACTAATGTTAATGCCGCTCGGATGGGCCAAGATTTTTTGCCGCCCTCCAAACAAGGCAACAAAAAAAAAAGTTTGCCCGGAGCGGACCGCCATCCCATTCCTTCCCCACTTCATATAATAGGTATTGATCAGTGGCGTAGCTAGGGTAGGTGCCGCCCTGGACGGGCCAAAATATGTCCTTCCCCCCCTTCCATTGAAAAAGTTCTGCAGTTGGCCGAAAATACCGCCCCTCAATATAAAGAAGGAAAACAGTGGCGCCCGGTGCGGATCGCCCCCCCCCCACCTAACCCCGTGGTGTTAGTGGATGGGATTCATCCCCCTAATGTATCACATATTTCATTGTAACGATGACACAGAACAGAGTCCATCCTCTCGGTACTCAGGTTACCATCTCCCAAGCATAGAGACAGACGACGGAAAAAAAGAGGTACACTACTGATTTATCCACAACTCAATAGTTTCCGAAACAAAATATAATTGAAACTACCAAAACGGTCGTTACCATGGTAACATTTTGCCACCACCTTTCATCAATTGAACATCTGATCATCTATAGTTTCCTTGTTATATTCTTGTTGTTGACACACGTGACATTATCGCTCAGTTTGATCGTCTGTCCCGTGGTCATCTGAAAGCTATAGCATCTGAGGTGTGTCAATATCGCGTCTGCTTCGTTCAGTGACTCTGTTTTTGATGTTGTTGACACACAATACATTATCGCTCAGTTTTATCGTCTGTCCCGTGGTCATCTGAAAGCTAGCATCTGAGTTGTGTCAATATCGCGTCTGCTTCGTTCAGTGACTCTGTTGTTGTTTTTTTAACTTGTTTTTTAAAAAAAGACTTTCTATAAAAGTAGAAAATCTCTTTTATATATTTTGCTTCTGGTGTGGCCAGCTTCCTTTTCACACCCGGCACTTCCCTATATTTCACACCCGGCACTCCCCCTAATAATAGTAATGTGTGAGGGTTAAAAAAGCTGTCAGGCAGCGAGCGGTCATGCGTGTCGGTTGACCTTTGGTCAAAACGTTGAATTTGTTTAGATAGGAATTATTATTTTTTGAAATGTCGCTGTTTTTTGGAAGGTGCTGCGATTTTCATTATGCTGCGTCTGTTGGTTCCTAAGTCTGTGTTACACAAATGAACGCTAGTGTCTTCTGAGTCGACGGGTATGTTATCTCTATTCCGGGATCCGACCACTGCCTGTTCCTATCATTGCATTACTTCTTGAGACAAACAGTTGACGAAGGCAATGCACTCTCACTACGACATGGGGCAGTTCACTCTCACTACGACATGGGGCAGTTCACTCTCACTACGACATGGGGCAGTTCACTCTCACTACGACATGGGGCAGTTCACTCTCACTACGACATGGGGCAGTTCACTCTCACTACGACATGGGGCAGTTCACTCTCACTACGACATGGGGCAATGCACTCTTACTACGACATGGGGCAATGCACTCTCACTACGATATAGGACAATGCACTCTCACTACGACATAGGACAATGCACTCTCACTACGACATAGGACAATGCACTCTCACTAGGACATAGGACAATGCACTCTCACTACGACATAGGACAATGCACTCTCACTAGGACATGGGGCAGTTCACTCTCACTACGACATGGGGCAATGTACTCTTACTACGACATAGGACAATGCACTCTCACTACGATATAGGACAATGCACTCTCACTAGGACATAGGACAATGCACTCTCACTACGACATGGGGCAGTTCACTCTCACTACGACATGGGGCAATGCACTCTTACTACGACATAGGACAATGCACTCTCACTACGACATAGGACAATGCACTCTCACTAGGACATAGGACAATGCACTCTCACTAGGACATAGGACAATGCACTCTCACTAGGACATAGGACAATGCACTCTCACTAGGACATAGGACAATGCACTCTCACTAGGACATAGGACAATGCACTCTCACTAGGACATAGGACAATGCACTCTCACTAGGACATAGGACAATGCACTCTCACTAGGACATAGGACAATGCACTCTCACTAGGACATAGGACAATGCACTCTCACTAGGACATAGGACAATGCACTCTCACTAGGACATAGGACAATGTACTCTCACTAGGACATAGGACAATGTACTCTCACTAGGACATAGGACAATGCACTCTCACTACGACATAGGACAATGCACTCTCACTACGACATTGGGCAGTGCACTCTCACTAGGACATAGGACAATGCACTCTCACTAGGACATAGGACAATGCACTCTCACTAGGACATAGGACAATGCACTCTCACTAGGACATAGGACAATGCACTCTCACTAGGACATAGGACAATGCACTCTCACTAGGACATAGGACAATGCACTCTCACTAGGACATGGATTTCGTTGCATATTATAGAAAATGAAAAGCTAACTCTTTTTCTGTTACACCTGGAGCCACCGGGTATTTTCTCAAAATTACCAGACCCGGGTTTAAAAAAATGCACCCGGTTAAGCTCTAGTACTTGAATATCTCATGGTCGCCAAAGACCATCGGAAAACACATGTAATCTACAGTTATGAATTTAACAACGAAAATAATTGTGTGGTTAGGGGTCGCACACAACATCAGGAACTGTATTAAGGGGTCGCGGCATTAGGAAGGTTGAGAACCACTGTTTTAAAACATACGTTTAAATTCGAATCCGTTGGCTACTTAGAGTGCTCGTCTCCACTACTAAAGTCACTCTTTGGCGCAATGCATTTTAAGAAATTGTTAATTACTTTCAACTTTCTACTGGTTCAAGTCGTCTTTGGCAGAATTTGTGTTAACAATTTTAGTTTAATTGTTTTAAACAATTTTTTTTATACTCTGGGCGTCTGATACTTCCACTGACGCCCTATCTATGTGAGATAAAGGTGGCACATAACAAGAACTGAATCCCACCATCCCAGTCACCCCGCCGTGAGACATGAGCGCTCTCCTCCCCCCCCCCCCCCCCTTTTCAAACAGACTGTCGGTAATGGCCACGGTGAGTTGTGGGAAAGGTTTAAGGTTAGCCAGTTAATAACTTTGGTCATGAATAGCGTGCTGCCAGAGTCCCCGCGCGGGGGGGGGGGGGTAATTATAAGCAGGGGTTCTCTTGTGTGCGTCATTGGGTGCGCCCAGTGAGTTGTCACACTATTTTCTTATCTTGGGTCTCGACGAATCAATGTGTCCACCAGATCTGAATGGTTTGTTCATTTTCTGAAGTCACCCATGAAATTTTAAGATATATTTACTATGAACTCGCGCTGTTGGACACCAGGTCAAAGACTTCAGAGTGATGAAACCCAATTTGTCTGCCGTCTCTAAGACTTCAGGGTGATGAGACCCGATTTGTCTGCCGCCTCCAAGACTTCAAGGGGATGAGACCCAATTTGTCTGCCGCAACTAAGACTTCAGAGTGATGAGACCCAATTTGTCTGCCGCAACTAAGACTTCAGGGTGATGAGACCCGATTTGTCTGCCGCCTCTAAGACTTCAGGGTGATGAGACCCAATTTGTCTGCCGCAACTAAGACTTCAGAGTGATGAGACCCGACTTGTCTGCCGCCTCTAAGACTTCAGGGTGGTAAGACCCAATTTGTCTGCTGCCTCTAAGACTTGAGAGTGATGAGACCCAATTTGTCTGCTGTCTCTAAGACTTCAGAGTGATGAGACCCAACAATGTCTGCCGCCTCTAAAAGTTTAGGGAGTTAAGACCCACCTTTTTCTGCCGCCTGAAATAAGATTGATTTGAAAGTCATTGTACTTAATATAACCTGACATTGTAAGCTTTGAAAAGTAGTTGTAAAGATTTCATTTTGACAGAGAGCTGTGTGGCAGTGCGTCGCTAGGTGTCGCCCGGGCCTGTCCAAGATTTTTACCGCCCCTTCCAAGCAAACAACTCAGTAATTTTTGGAAAATACCGAAATGTTTCTATATTGGTTCATGTTTACTATAGTCCAACCTACACCCTAGAACAACAACAAAAAAAAGTCAATCAAATGTCTCAAAACTTTGTAATTCTGCCCCTCACAAACAACATCACCACATACACACACAACAGCACCACATACACAACAGCACCACACAAAAAACCGCACCACATACACACACAACCGCACCTCATACACACGCAACCGCACCCCACACACACGCAACCGCACCCCACACACACACACACACACACAACCGCACCACATACACACAACCGCACCACATACACACAACCGCACCTCATACACACACAACCACACCACACAACCGCACCACATACGCACACAACCGCACCACATACGCATACAACCGCACCACACACGCACACAACCGCACCACACACGCACACAACCGCACCACATACGCACACAACCGCACCACATACGCACACAACCGCACCACATACGCACAAAACCGCACCACATACGCACACAACCGCACCACATACGCACCACATACGCACCACATACACACACTCACAACCGCACCACACACATACACAACTGCACCACACACACACAGCGGCACAATAAGAGCTATCATATTTTGTAACAACCCCAAGAATTTTGCAGAACTTAATCTCGGCTTGGCCACTCTCCACTTCATGGAGAGCATCTTCTCATTATGACAAGGTCAATAAGATGACCCGGGTGCGGCCTGTCCAATCAATGAACTGTTTATTGAGGGCAGCCAACCCCTGATCTTCTTAGCAGGAAACGTGGTGCTCACGACCTGCCCAGCACGTGCTTGTGTCGTCATGCCGATATCATCTAAACCAGCGAGTCCCAGACTTTTAGGTTTGGCGCCCTGTTGTACAAGTGTCCTATTGCACCAGTGGACGTTGTCCTCCTTTGCACCAGGCAGGCCTGGATAAACTATTAGGCAAATAAGGCACGTGCCTTGGGCACCAAGCGTTTGGGGGCACCACAAGTCCTCAAGAAATATATTTTTTGAAAAAAGATCAGGGGCCCCGGGCAGAAGGGGGCACCCATGTGGGTTTGGGCCTTGGACACTAAATGGCTTAATCCGGCCCTGGCACCAGGGACCGATTGACAGAAACTTTAACTGGCGCCCACAGAACCCTTGGAGAACCCTTGGCTGGCGCTCACAGAACCCTCGGCTGGCTCCCACAGAACCCTTGACTGGCGCCCACAGAACCCTTGGCTGGCTCCAACAGAACCCTTGGCTGGCTCCCACAGAACCCTTTGCTGGCTCCCACAGAACCCTTGGCTGGCTCCCACAGAACCCTTATGTTCCACGGAACCCCGGTTGAAAAACACTGTGGTAAACAGTCAGTTAAGTTGGTCAGGTGTTCAGCGATGAACTTGAGGTGTATCATCAAACATTTCCCCAATCATCGGTGACCCCCCACCCCCAAATTTTCCTCGCCTCTAGCTTTCGTTTATGACCCTCGATCATGTCAGCCATTATGAAGCACGCGACCATCGTTCCTGGGATAGGGCTCATTTCAGCTGGCAAAGATATAGGACAAGTTGGCCAGCTTGGCTATCCAATCCACATTTAGAAACAGCTTGACCAATCCGATGCTATTGTTTTTTGCTGTGAGAGAGTGGGGAGACGACAGAAATGTAGTTAGGAAATGAGTGAAACAAAATAAGGTTAAACCTGAAAAAAGGAGCGCTACAGTGGAACGAACGTGTCGGCTGGAAGCCTTCGTCAGCGAACAAAAAACAGGAGAAAACAGAATAAAATTTTAAATATAGCACTTAGCTGAGAAGTAGTATCCGAGGACGCAGCAAAAGAAATGCATTAAGCTCCCTTCGTAATTCAAAGAACCCGTTCCCTTTGAACAACCAAATTACTTCTGTATACAGTAGAAGTTGTTATGGGTTCAGCCCTCCGTGTCATCACATGATTCAGCAAATAGTCTTGAATTCAACGCACCAGCTTTCACACAGTTGGCAAATGTTTACAACTTTGCTGAGCACGTTGTTCAGTTCGGTAGAAGATCTCTTGGTGGCAAGCGTCTCAAAATATTTCATAGTTCATGACCAGGCTCTGTGGGCAAGAGATTTCCTAACTGTGTCGCGACACGTTAGTGTATCGCCCCCTCCCCCCTCCTCTTTTCCCAGGGTGAGGGTGTGTCGCATGAAAATGAGCGACACAAACTTGCGATTCCTGCTGATCTGTGTCGGGGACTGGAACCTAACCACGTGAATGTTCGAAGCATAACTGTAATACCCGCTTTATTCCCAATGATAGTCGCACGGGATCACGGATCATGTGAGGCTTCGCGTTGGTAGGCGTCTAAGGGCGCATTAATAGCGACGGTGGTAGGGCGCATTTGCTGATACGGGGGTTTGGGCGCATTAGTAGAGACGGGGGTAGGGTGCATACAACTATGGTAAAACCCCGAAATTATCGCGACCCCTCTTTTAACGCCATCCGATTTTATCGACCCCGGTTATTGCGGGGTTTCCACTGTCTATGTGAACATGGAAAGTTGAAGATAGAATCAAGGACTGTCCAAGCTAAATAATAATTGGTGATCCGTCAGTAATTTAAAGTCTTTCTAACATAGAACAATTTCATTTCGATTTTGTCCCAACACGGTTCTCCCCACACCGGCCGCTCTAGGCTCTGTACTAACCAAGTTGATCAAATGCCGCGTCACAACCATGGTTCCTTCACTCCCAACAGCGTGAGAACCTCATTTGTCACAACAGTTCTTCCCGCAATGGCCGCTCACGGCTCTGTACTAACCAAGTTTATCAAATGCCGCGTCACAACCGTGTTTCCTGCAACCCCCCCCCCCCCCCCCACGGCCAGTATGTCTGGCCGTCTCAGGGGGATGGTTAACCTTGTTATGTAGTCGTCCATTCTATGGCGCCTGTCAGCTGTGATAGTCCAACACATCTCTCAGGGCACCACCACGGCCAGTAGGTCTGGTGGTCCATTCTATGGCGCCTGTCAGCTGTGATAGTCCAACCCATCTCTCAGGGCACCACCACGGCCAGTAGGTCTGGTGGTCCATTCTATGGCGCCTGTCAGCTGTGATAGTCCAACACATCTCTCAGGGCACCACCACGGCCAGTATGTCTGGTGGTCCATTCTATGGCGCCTGTCAGCTGTGATAGTCCAACCCATCTCTCAGGGCACCACCACGGCCAGTAGGTCTGGTGGTCCATTCTATGGCGCCTGTCAGCTGTGATAGTCCAACACATCTCTCAGGGCACCACCACGGCCAGTAGGTCTGGTGGTCCATTCTATGGCGCCTGTCAGCTGTGATAGTCCAACACATCTCTCAGGGCACCACCACGGCCAGTAGGTCTGGTTCGTCCATTCTATGGCGCCAGTCAGCTGTGATAGTCCAACACATCTCTCAGGGCACCACCAAGGAACACCTCAGTCGCTGGGTGCTTGTTTTTAAATCCTTTATATTAATTTCGTTTTCGTTCGTGGCTGGCTAGAAAAAAATCTTCGGACGGCTAATTGACCCACTTCCCCTCAACCTATCGCGCTGAAACTTGGCACATAGACTTGTTGCCGATGACAACACATTCTTTCAAGTTTTTAGCCCTACCCCCAACCCTCAAAAATCAGTTTTTCAATGGTAAGACGAAGGAAATGTAATGCGATGATTCCTTAAGAGCTGTACAAGAACTGTCCTAGAACTGTACAAGAATTGTACCAGAACTGTACAAGAACTACCAGAGCTGTACAAGAACTGTACCATATCTGTACAAGAACTGTACAATAATAGTACCAGAACTGTACAAGAACTGTACCAGAAATGTACCAGAACTGTACCAGAACTGTACCAGAACTGAAGCCATCGCTAAGTCGCAGAGTAATGCACCAAACAGTTTTGGGATCGATCCACAAGTTGTGACGGAAACACAATCAAATGGGTTTTAAAAAGGGGGACAATGAAGGAAATGTGAAACGTGTTTTCACCGGAAGTTTAGCTATTTACATAAACGCTTCTTAATTTTAAACAAATGACATAAATGATGATTCACGTGGAATGACATAAATGATGACTCACATAGAATGACATAAATGCATATAAAGGATTTATGCCGAACATTTGTTTTTAATTTTCTTGGGGTTTTTTTTTTGGTTTTTTTTTTTTGGGGGGGGGGATCTTTACTGGAGTAAGACGCTTCGTTTATATTTGTACAAAGTACCACGGTACACAGTACTATCCGTCTGACGTAGAGTGCAGCCATGGGACGGAGAGTGCAGCCGATGTATTGGACTGAACATGTATGGACCTCTTGCTGTGTCGGCTGTCTCATTGTAACTGTTGGATCATTACATTGTGAACCAACCAAAAATAAACCACTTAGCGGGTGTGTGGAGGTGACTATGACTGTGGAATGGCAAGGGCAGATTTGGGGGGGGGGGGGGATTATAGTTAAATGACGGGGTAGGGATACACGAAGATCAGGTACGGACCAGGAGAGAAAAGGACCCCCCAACGCTCTGATTGTATATAAGTGGTTTTGGTCGATCAGGCAAGCGTTAAGTACTGCAAGGGTACCACTGTAGGTTACTGCAGCACCCGTGTGCCACTAAGCGTTAAGTACTGCAAGGGTACTACTGTAGGTTAGTGTAGCACCCGTGTGCCCTATTCACCTAAGTCAGCTATGTCTATTGATTTATTGACGCTAAGGACAAGGTCCTCCAGAAAATGGCAAACTACAAATTTATAACTCAGTAGCGAGATCTCTCCTGTTTAAATTTTTTAAATTTTTCATCTGCAGCTTGGAGAGGTCCTAAAAATCGATCGCGGCACGTGGTGCATACCCCCCACCCCCCCCCCCCCCACCCACACACACCCTTTACACTTTTTTGTTCCTTTGACCAAAGTACGAGGCCAGCACTTGGCTTTGAATGGGAACTACGTTTCCAACTGAATAGAGATGGTTTGGAAAAGTTTCCTCTACCGCAGTGGTTCTCAACCTTCCTAATGCCGCGACCCTTTAATACAGTTCCTCATGTTGTGGTGACCTCCAAACACAAAATTATGTTCTTTGCTACTTTATAACTGTAGAGTATATGCGTTTTTCGATGGTCGTAGGCGACCCCTGGGAGTCGTGACTCACAGGTTGAGAACGTCTGCTGTACGGGGACATGACATGTCAACTAAGGACTGCTATTTTATAGTTAATTGCAGCGTCTGCTTTATCCGAGGTTTAAGAGGGGTGTGTGCAATAACTCTGTGTTTGGTGTGGGTGTGCAATAACTCTGTGTTTGGTGTGGGTGTGTGCAATAACTCTGTGTTTGGTGTGGGTGTGTGCAATAACTCTGTGTTTGGTGTGGGTGTGTGCAATAACTCTGTGTTTGGTGTGGGTGTGCAATAACTCTGTGTTTGGTGTGGGTGTGTGCAATAACTCTGTGTTTGGTGTGGGTGTGTGCAATAACTCTGTGTTTGGTGTGGGTGTGTGCAATAACTCTGTGTTTGGTGTGGGTGTGCAATAACTCTGTGTTTGGTGTGGGTGTGTGCAATAACTCTGTGTTTGGTGTGGGTGTGTGCAATAACTCTGTGTTTGGTGTGGGTGTGCAATAACTCTGTGTTTGGTGTGGGTGTGTGCAATAACTCTGTGTTTGGTGTGGGTGTGCAATAACTCTGTGTTTGGTGTGGGTGTGCAATAACTGTGTGTTTGGTGTGGGTGTGCAATAACTCTGTGTTTGGTGTGGGTGGGTGCAATAACTCTGTGTTTGGTGTGGGTGTGTGCAATAACTCTGTGTTTGGTGTGGGTGTGCAATAACTCTGTGTTTGGTGTGGGTGTGCAATAACTCTGTGTTTGGTGTGGGTGTGCAATAACTGTGTATTTGGTGTGTGTGTGCAATAACTCTGTGTTTGGTGTGGGTGTGTGCAATAACTCTGTGGTTGGTGTGGGTGTGCAATAACTGTGTGTTTGGTGTGGGTGTGCAATAACTCTGTGTTTGGTGTGGGTGTGCAATAACTCTGTGTTTGGTGTGGGTGTGCAATAACTGTGTGTTTGGTGTGGGTGTGCAATAACTCTGTGTTTGGTGTGGGTGTGCAATAACTGTGTGTTTGGTGTGGGTGTGCAATAACTCTGTGTTTGGTGTGGGTGTGCAATAACTCTGTGTTTGGTGTGGGTGTGCAATAACTCTGTGTTTGGTGTGGGTGTGCAATAACTCTGTGTTTGGTGTGGGTGTGCAATAACACTGTGTTTGGTGTGGGTGTGCAATAACTCTGTGTTTGGTGTGGGTGTGTGCAATAACTCTGTGTTTGGTGTGGGTGTGCAATAACTGTGTTTGGTGTGGGTGTGCAATAACTCTGTGTTTGGTGTGGGTGTGTGCAATAACTGTGTTTGGTGTGGGTGTGCAATAACTGTGTGTTTGGTGTGGGTGTGCAATAACTCTGTGTTTGGTGTGGGTGGGTGCAATAACTCTGTGTTTGGTGTGGGTGTGTGCAATAACTCTGTGTTTGGTGTGGGTGTGCAATAACTCTGTGTTTGGTGTGGGTGTGCAATAACTCTGTGTTTGGTGTGGGTGTGCAATAACTGTGTATTTGGTGTGTGTGTGCAATAACTCTGTGTTTGGTGTGGGTGTGTGCAATAACTCTGTGGTTGGTGTGGGTGTGCAATAACTGTGTGTTTGGTGTGGGTGTGCAATAACTCTGTGTTTGGTGTGGGTGTGCAATAACTCTGTGTTTGGTGTGGGTGTGCAATAACTGTGTGTTTGGTGTGGGTGTGCAATAACTCTGTGTTTGGTGTGGGTGTGCAATAACTGTGTGTTTGGTGTGGGTGTGCAATAACTCTGTGTTTGGTGTGGGTGTGCAATAACTCTGTGTTTGGTGTGGGTGTGCAATAACTCTGTGTTTGGTGTGGGTGTGCAATAACTCTGTGTTTGGTGTGGGTGTGCAATAACACTGTGTTTGGTGTGGGTGTGCAATAACTCTGTGTTTGGTGTGGGTGTGTGCAATAACTCTGTGTTTGGTGTGGGTGTGCAATAACTGTGTTTGGTGTGGGTGTGCAATAACTCTGTGTTTGGTGTGGGTGTGTGCAATAACTGTGTTTGGTGTGGGTGTGCAATAACTCTGTGTTTGGTGTGGGTGTGCAATAACTCTGTGTTTGGTGTGGGTGTGCAATAACTGTGTTTGGTGTGGGTGTGCAATAACTCTGTGTTTGGTGTGGGTGTGCAATAACTCTGTGTTTGGTGTGGGTGTGCAATAACTCTGTGTTTGGTGTGGGTGTGCAATAACTCTGTGTTCGGTGTGGGTGCGCCACAACTCTGTGTTCGCTAACCCGTCCAATAATTTTAATAAAAAATGGGCCCAGTTCAGTTTGCCTACGCTCTCCCGCTCTCTCCCTCCGTCTCCCTTTCTCTCCTTCCCTCCCTCTCCCTCCCTCCCTCTCTCTCTCTCTCTCACTCTCTTCCCTTCTCTCTCCCTCTCTTTCTCCATCCCTCTCACTTACGCTTTTTTCTCTTTCACACTCTTCTTTCTCTCACTCATATTCACTGTCTCTCCCACTAACTCTCTATCTCTTTCTCTCTCTTCCTTCATTTCTTTAATCCCTCCACGTCTCAAACTATCCTTCGCTCAATCCCTCTCTCTATCCCTTCCTCCTTCTCTTATCACTCCCACTCCGGGCCTTTCTATCAGTCTCTCTCTATCTGAACCCCTCCTCTCAACCACTCCCTCTCTCAGCCACTCCCTCTCTCAACCACTCCCTCTCTCAACCACTCCCTCTCTCAACCACTCCCTCTCTCACTCCCTGTTGAGAATACATTTCCCTCACCTATCAGTATGTATTTCCCTAGTTCCTTGCTTCTGTTATATCCACCAACACAAAACTTTGTTGCCCAGCTCACCCCCCTCCCCTTCCATTGTTGATGTCTCAATCCTAAGTAAATAAATCTCTGATGAGATTGCTCATGGGCGGGGTCAATCGAACCGACCTTGTTGTCACCGTGCACCCATGTGTGTGTGTCCATCCACGCATCTATCAGTGGTTCTCCGTGTGTGTCACCGTGCACCCATGTGTGTCTCCATCTATGCATCTATCAATGGTTCTCCTTGATTCATCTATTTTCCATGCACTCATCTATATGCACTCATTTGTGTGTCTCTGTGCACTCATATATGTGTCATTGGATGTGAATGCACCTATCGTGGCAAGGTCATTAGATGTGAATGCACCAATCGTTCTATAGCAACAGGCCATCACGTGATGTACCCATAACTTCAATGGAACCGAACTTTAATTCTTTGCATACAAATGTGGATCGTGGTGGGGAAATAGAACTTGTGTGATCAAAGGGCTCAAAGTTGTGTCAAGTGACCCTTCCCCCCCCCCTTTTTTTTCCTTTTTTTTTCGCTTTCAAATCTGCCGTGAAACCCGGGCGTAAAGGGGGAGTTGGCCCGTGCCTCGTGGATCGGGCCTGAAGTGTTGGGGCACATCCGCCTGGCATTCAAGCACTCGTTGGACTTGGGGGCATTAAGGGGATCTACTAAAAACAAAATTGAATAGAAACTAACCAAGACAATGTCATTCCACCAGTACCGACGCTTTACGCGGTCAATGGAAGAGATACGTGAGATATATATATATATAGAGAGAGAGGGGGGTGTTGGTGGGGGGGGGGGCAAGTTTATGGACGAAATATGAGACGGAGATAAAGATGTAGCTTCCAGTTTTAAAAACATCTTATGTCGGTGTTAGGAGATGAAAGGAAGAAATTTGACATGGTTCAGTGGTTGATCCGTGCACATTTTTAGGTGCTATAAGTTGTTCTGGTGGCCTTTCGGGTCGTCCATTTATTATGTCAACAAAATGGGTGGGTGGGGGGGGGGGGTTGGAAATGTTTGACAATTGTTGACAGGAGTGAAAGGATTAGATTAGTTGACGTCAACAGTCATGTTTTCTCTATTATAATTTTAATCTTAAAAATTGACTGGTTATTACATTATTTTAAACAAATTTAGTGAGTGTTCATTAAAATAGTTATATAATTTTTAGGCTTTTAACATTATAAGATTTATTTAACGTGTGTTTGTGCACTGCAGATGGCTGGTCAGAATGCTAGCACACTTTGTTGGTGCAAGAGAAGTCAAAAGTTGGCCTCTCTTCGCCTGTAGATTCTGTTTGTCGCAAATGACTAGGGCGGTGTGTATGGGATCGTTTTGCAGGTATGGAACAATGTTCAAGTGTCATGTGCAGTCAAGAAAAATGATAATGATAGAGTAGGAATACGATATTTTGAGAACTAGGGGAAAGTAAAGTGAGTAACAATAATACAATCGCTGCTTAAACGGATTTGCAAAATCTGTAACAACTACTTTGCATCACAAGTCATGTTGAAATAGCACGTTCAACAACACCGGCACTGCATAAGAAATTACCCCGTGCTCCTCAACAAAAAAGGATTCGACTAACGCAAATAGCTGCCAGGAGACAGAGAGAGCTTATGGCAATTATTGCTCACACTGACAATGCTTCTATTTTGTGTGATGAATGGTTAGATGAGGATGATGTTGACTTGTCTGGTATAATTGTTAGATGAGGATGATGTTGACTTTTCTGGTATATCAGTTAGATGAGGATGATGTTGGCTTGTCTGGTATATCAGATGAACATAATAAATCAGCTACTAAGCCCATTGCTACGATAGACCAACATCTGGCTACTCCCTGAGAAGATGATAACAGCTATAAACTACGCTACGATTGTCAGATATACTGACAATAATCATATTTATACTTCCACAAACAATGACATTTAGTCTTGAACAACCTGTTCATTGTTTCTGCATTATAAGATTTAAGTGTAAAAACTTTTTACCTTGTTGATTAACAAGCTAAACTTGTAATAAAATGTGTTTCCTACAAGTTTGTGCCATTAAAATACATCAGCACAAAGTCAAAAAGGGGGGGTGGGCATAAAAATGTTGACATAATTACTTGGGGCGAGGGTCATTTAAAGTTGACAGATGTTGACAGGGGGCGGGGGTCAAAAATTGCTTTAAAATTGTAGACGTAATTAATTGACGTCCCCTTTGCACATGTTTAGATGCTAGAGGATGGTTTAGTGGCCTATACACATGTTTAGATGCTAGAGGATGGTTTAGTGGCCTATACACATGTTTAGATGCTAGAGAATGGTCTAGTGGCCTATACACATGTTTAGGTGCTAGAGAATGGTCTAGTGGCCTATACACATGTTTAGATGCTAGAGGATGGTCTAGTGGACTATACACATGTTAAGATGCTAGAGAGTGGCCTATACACTTGTTTAGGTGTTAAAGGGTGGTGTATGAGTGTACAGTGGCCAATACATGAGATGGTGGACGGATGTGTGCCGTGGCCAATACATGAGATAGTGGAGGGATGTGTGCCGTGGCCAATACATGAGATAGTGGAGGGATGTGTGCAGTGGCCAATACATGAGATGGTGGAGTTATGTGTGGAATCATGCCAAATGTAAGCTTCTCCTGATTTGATTGTTGTGTCCAATGTTGCAGAGAGAGAGAGAGAGATACGTGGGTTCACCCTCTCTCTCGCCCATTTGTCCCGTTGACCCAATCGATAACCTGAGATAAAGACCTGTGCTTATCTAGGTACACCTCATTACCTCCACCGGTTTTTGCCGGCTTCCTTCACCGGGGTTCTTTTATCATTTTGGGGCGGGAGTGTTGTAGCTAGGGTTAGTGCCGCCCGCCGAATCCTCCCCGTAAAAAAAAACTCTGCGGTTGGTCAAAAATTGCGCCCCGCGAAACATGAAAAAACAATATCTGCCGCTTGTTCTAGGTCAGTGAAATCACAAGTGATACATTAAGGATGTGATGAATGAATAGAGATGACTTACATAAGAAAAACTTGCATTCCTTAATATTTTAAGTTGTGGGAAGAGCGTCCACCCCCACCCAATAAATGCCTGACTTATTTCATCCCTCCACCAGTTAGATTAACCTTGACATGATTGACCAGCGTTGTGTCACAGCAAGATCGTATTCAGACTTCATCGGCAACTTTTTATGGCCCTTTACCTGGGCGTTGTTTTGCACGCCTGCCTCGGTCTCTTTGAGTCCAACGTCCCATCGGTTCAGGTTTTCTTGAAGAGCTGAACGTTGGTCTACAGCAGTAGTTCTCAACTTTCCTAATGTCGCGACCCTTTCATATAGTTCCTCGTGTTGTGGCGACTCCCAACCACAAAATTATTTTCCTTGCTACGTCATAACTGTAGAGTGTATGTGTTTTCATATGGTCTTGGGCGACCCTCGCGAAAGGGTCGTTCGACCCCCAAAGGGGTCGCGACCCACAGGTTGAGAACCGCTGGTCTACAGCTTGGCCCAGTGGTGCGTTGTGATAGATCACAGTTGGTCTACAGCTTGGCCCAGTGGTGCGTTGTGGTAGATCAAAGTTGGTCTACAGTGTGGCCCAGTGGTGCGTTGTGATAGATCAAAGTTGGTCTACAGCTTGGCCCAGTGGTGCGTTGTGATAGATCACAGTTGGTCTACAGCTTGGCCCAGCGGTGCGTTGTGGTAGATCAAAGTTGGTCTACAGCTTGGCCAAGCGGTGCGTTGTGATAGATCAAAGTTGGTCTACAGCTTGGCCAAGCGGTGCGTTGTGATAGATCACAGTTGGTCTACAGCTTGGCCCAGCGGTGCGTTGTGGTAGATCAAAGTTGGTCTACAGCTTGGCCCAGCGGTGCGTTGTGATAGATCACAGTTGGTCTACAGCTTGGCCCAGCGGTGCGTTGCGATAGATCACAGTTGGTCTACAGCTTGGCCCAGCGGTGCGTTGCGATAGATCACAGTTGGTCTACAGCTTGGCCCAGCGGTGCGTTGCGATAGATCACAGTTGGTCTACAGCTTGGCCCAGCGGTGCGTTGTGATAGATCACAGTTGGTCTACAGCTTGGCCAAGCGGTGCGTTGCGATAGATCACAGTTGGTCTACAGCTTGGCCAAGCGGTGCGTTGTAATAGATCACAGTTGGTCTACAGCTTGGCCCAGCGGTGCATTGTGGTAGATCAAAGTTGGTCTACGGCTTGGCCAAGCGGTGCGTACTGATAGATCAAAGTTAAACTGCAACTTTGCCTAGCGTTGCGTTGCAATAGACCAAAGTTGGTCCCAATCTAGACAAAGCTATTCCTCACCTAGCGTTGCAATAGACCAAAGTTGGTCCCAATCTAGACAAAGCTATTCCTCACCTAGCGGTTCAATAGATCAAAGCTATTCCTCACCTAGCGTTGCTATAGATCAAAGCTATTCCTCACCTAGCGTTGCAATAGATCAAAGCTATTCCTCACCTAGCGTTGCAATAGATCAAAGCTATTTCTCACCTAGCGTTGCAATAGATCAAAGCTATTCCTCACCTAGCGTTGCAATAGACCACAGTTGGTCCCAGTCTAGACAAAGCTATTCCTCACCTAGCGTTGCAATAGATCAAAGCTATTCCTCACCTATCGTTGCAATAGAACAAAGCTATTCCTCACCTAGCGTTGCAATAGACCACAGTTGGTCCCAGTCTAGACAAAGCTATTCCTCACCTAGCGTTGCAATAGATCAAAGCCATTCCTCACCTAGCGTTGCAATAGACCACAGTTGGTCCCAGTCTAGACAAAGCTATCCCTCACCTAGCGTTGCAATAGATCAAAGCTATTCCTCACCTATCGTTGCAATAGACCACAGTTGGTCCCAGTCTAGACAAAGCTATTCCTCAACTAGCGTTGCAATAGATCAAAGCTATTCCTCACCTAGCGTTGCAATAGACCACAGTTGGTCCCAGTCTAGACAAAGCTATTCCTTACCTAGCGTTGCAATAGATCAAAGCTATTCCTCACCTAGCCTAGCAATAGATCAAAGCTATTCCTCACCTAGCGTTGCAATAGATCAAAGCTATTCCTCACCTAGCGTTGCAATAGACCACTGTTGGTTTCAGTCTAGACAAAGCTATTCCTCACCTAGCGTTTCAATAGATCAAAGCTATTCCTCACCTACCCTAGCAATAGACCACAGTTGGTCCCAGTCTAGACAAAGCTATTCCTCACCTAGCGTTGCAATAGATCAAAGCTATTCCTCACCTAGCGTTGCAATAGATCAAAGCTATTCCTCACCTAGCGTTGCAATAGATCAAAGCTATTCCTCACCTAGCGTTGCAATAGACCACAGTTGGTCCCAGTCTAGACAAAGCTATTCCTCACCTAACGTTGCAATAGATCAAAGCTATTCCTCACCTAGCGTTGCAATAGACCACAGTTGGTCCCAGTCTCGACAAAGCTATTCCTCACCTAGCGTTGCAATAGATCAAAGCTATTCCTCACCTAGCGTTGCAATAGACCACAGTTGGTCCCAGTCTAGACAAAGCTATTCCTCACCTAACGTTGCAATAGATAAAAGCTATTCCTCACCTAGCCTAGCAATAGATCAAAGCTATTCCTCACCTAGCGTTCCAATAGATCAAAGCTATTCCTCACCTAGCGTTGCAATAGATCAAAGCTATTCCTCACCTAGCGTTGCAATAGACCACAGTTGGTCCCAGTCTATACAAAGCTATTCCTCACCTAGCGTTGCAATAGACCACAGTTGGTCCCAGTTTAGACAAAGCTATTCCTCACCTAGCGTTGCAATAGATCAAAGCTATTCCTCACCTAGCGTTGCAATAGACCACAGTTGGTCCCAGTCTAGACAAAGCTATTCCTCACCTAGCGTTGCAATAGATCAAAGCTATTCCTCACCTAGCCTAGCAATAGATCAAAGCTATTCCTCACCTAGCGTTGCAATAGATCAAAGCTATTCCTCACCTAGCGTTGCAATAGATCAAAGCTATTCCTCACCTAGCGTTGCAATAGATCAAAGCTATTCCTCACCTAGCGTTGCAATAGACCACAGTTGGTCCCAGTCTAGACAAAGCTATTCCTCACCTAGCGTTGCAATAGATCAAAGCTATTCCTCACCTAGCCTAGCAATAGATCAAAGCTATTCCTCACCTAGCGTTGCAATAGATCAAAGCTATTCCTCACCTAGCGTTGCAATAGATCAAAGCTATTCCTCACCTAGCGTTGCAATAGATCAAAGCTATCCCTCACCTAGCGTTGCAATAGACCACATTCCTCATTCTGGGCAGTTGAACATTTGAAAGGCCAGCAACAATGAGCATGAGCGCTGGCGTAACGAGATCCAAAAATTGATCAGGGGTTCTTAAACCTTTTTACAGTGCCGAACCCCATCTCGATTTCAGAACATAACTGATTGGTCTTGACTTGTTTGGTCACACAGTGAGAGTCGATGGTCATTTGTCACAAGGATTCCAAGGAAGATAACACGTTTTATTTGTTTGTTTTTTTTCCATCTTCCAGCCGAAACGGTTGGCCGTGGGGGCGTGATCATTGGGTTTAAATTACAAAGTATTGCCGCCTTTTCAACTTGTTTTTAATCCGTCATTAGCTGGAAAGCGTGTGTTATTTGTCTAGTGGTCAATGCATGTATATGATTAGGTGCTAGAGGATGGTCTCAACAATGTGGTTGACCTATATGTGAGTAGTACAAGATTTCTGGATAGCGAAAAGTGTATCATACATTTTCCAGCAATTTTTTTGTCTTTTGGGCATACACATAATAGAGATTCATAAGAGTACGATAGACTCCTTGGGATTAGAGATTCATAAGATTAAGATAGACTCCTTGGGATTAGATATTCATAAGATTAAGATAGACTTCTTGGGATTAGAGATTCACAAGAGTAAGATAGACTCCTTGGAAAATGTCATCCGCTGATTTTTTTTGCCATTGATATTTTTGCATTAAAAAAAAAAGTTTTATCAAAATTCGTGGAAAATTAATCGACTTTTCTTAAACGTCAACCCTGATGGCTGAATAGGATGAGAACCCTCAAGTAAGTCGCTTGTGTATCTCTCTAGTAACCATTGTGGGGGGAGCTGGTTCGCCAGCATCCTTTAACTCTTCAAACACGTCCTGTGTTCCAGTGTTAACCACGAGGGGGGATTCAAACAAGTATTCGATTACATCGTTTGTGATGGGATCTCTCTACTAATGTCCTTCTTCCTTCTTCTCCCCCCCCCCTGGGCCGCGTACCCATAATTTGCTCCCACCCCATTGGGAGAGGCTCGATGCTCTCTATTGGTAGAGGATCGATACTCGCAATGTTGCCCCAACCGCCGAGTGAGTACTGGCGACATATTGATCCAGTCGCACAAATGGGAATCGGTCCAGCGTTTTGGGATAGTGTGTGTGTGTCTAAGAATTAATTGCTTTATTGCCACCGGACGATGACGTCATTGATATAATTGTTCCTGCCCTGTGTGAAGGCCACGCTGCCATGTGACGTCACGCCGTCCATTTTATTCTATGGCGGACCCTGGGGGTGGGGGCTATGCGACGTAATGCCGGCAGTTGTTATCTGATGAGAATTAAACATCGCGTGCACTGGTTAGCTTTTCATAAGCTTTATATTCTATGGTTGTCTATTCAGTTTTATTCAAGACAACACCTACCCCACACACACACCCCACACACACACCCACACACACACACCCCAGCACCCCACACACACCCCAGCACCCCACACACACCCCAGCACCCCACACACACACACAGACCCCCACACACACACCCCACACACACTTTTTGTTTTCTTTCTATCTTTCGTTCGTTCCAATCACAACTAGTATTGGTGTTAAGTGTTCTTTTAATGGCTCCTCATCTTTCGTTGAAAAGTGTCAAGTGTCTTTTGTAAGGCGCAAGTACGATCAAACATTACTGTATATAAAATAGAACATAAGTGATAGTGTCATAGGATGTACGGTAAACTGATTGCTCGTGTGATTGGACTGATCAGTTGTATGGGGCTATAGGTTACAGTTATATGGGGTTATAGGTTACAGTTATATGGGGTTATAGGTTACAGTTGTATGGGGTTATAGGTTACAGTTATATGGGGTAATAGAATACAGTTATATGGGGCTATAGGTTACAGTTGAATGGGGTTATAGGTTACAGTTATGAGGTTATATGTTACAGTTATATGGGGTTATATGTTAGTTCTTACGTTTAGGTCCAACACAATATTCCAGGAGGTCGCATTGAGTAAAAGCGTTTTAAAAATATACTCAAGCGAGGCAATTAGGCAAGAGATTTAATTTAATGCAAGGTTAATTTTTCTTTTGACATTCGTCACCAGCATTAATGTAACATATGTCAACAGCAATACTTGTAACAAAACACTAACTGGGTTAGGCTCCCCAACCTGTGGTGCTCGCAACTCCGGGGGGCGCCAGGTGGCTTTCGATCGACTCTGCCAAGCTTCTTTCAATATTGGTCAAAATGTATTGGCATAAAACGAATATGTGAAACATAGCGTACCTAGGGGAGGGTGTGAGGGGGAATAGCCCCGGGCTGCGCTTAGGGGGTTTATATATTAAACATTGTACAAGTGTCTTAGAGGACGCACTTTGCGGCATTATGTCAAGATACTCTGTTAGACAATGTACAGATACTGAGTCACATGACAACGCCAATTTTGATGTAGTATAATCAGTTTTTGTTGTTGTTGTAAAACCTGTATTTATTGCAACACTTATGAGTTGACATTTTTCCTGATACCCAATGACGTCAGTAGCCATCAAACATGTTACTTTGTAAAACCTGTATTTATTGTAACACTCATAAGTTGACATTTCACCTGATACCCAATGACATCAGTAGCCATCAAACATATTACTTTGTAAAACCTGTATTTATTGCAACACTCATAAGTTGACATTTTTCCTCATACCCAATTACGTCTATAGCCATTGAACATATTACTTTCTAAAACCTGTCTTTGTTGCAACACTCATAAGTTGACATTTTGCCTTAGCATGATGAGTTGTAATCCCAGGTTGGCTGCTGTATTCCGAATTGTATGGCTGAGCCTTTCACACCTCATCATACAACTTTTGGTTATTCTATTGTAGAACAGAAATCATCTTAAAGATTAATCGCCAGCGCTTTGTGGATAGACTCTGTATCTGAGACTCACTACTCGTGTCTGCTGGTGAAATGTAATATATAAACTATCTGTTGTTTGTCCACAGAGACATCCACTCTACCACTGGCAAGCTGAGGAGGGCGGTCCTACAGTTCACACCAGTCAGGTCAGTGCCACCGGCCAACAGTGCTTGGGTCATAGGTCAATGGTGTCAGAGGTCAATGGTGAAATAATTGGTGAAAAAGTCTTGTCAGATGAATCATGAATTTACTTCCCCTCTAGTGGGGAAGTTAAAACTGTTGATACATGAGAGCTACATCAGAGCTACATGAGAGCTACATTAGAGCTACATTAGAGATAGATTAGATTACATGGTCAAACTGCTATATTGGTGTCATCCAATAATACAAACAGTATGTGTAAAAAAAATTATTATAAAAAATCACTAATTGAATCTTCTTTTACTCCTCTCTCATAAATGTGTGTGTGTGCTTCTACCTTACCTCCCTTTCTCCTTCAGCATTTTCAAAAAGTATGATTCTAATTGCACTTAATGGTGTACGAGGTTCATGACTGAATGGTGTACATGGCTCAGATGGTTCATCACTGAATGGTGTACATGGCTCCGATGGTTCATCACTGAATGGTGTACATGGCTCCGATGGTTCATCACTGAATGGTGTACATGGATCAGATGGTTCATCACTGAATGGTGTACATGGCTCAGATGGTTCATCACTGAATGGTGTACATGGCTCAGATGGTTCATCACTGAATGGTGTACATTGCTCAGATGGTTCATCTCTGAATTGTGTACATGGCTCAGATGGTACATCGTTGAATGGTGTACATGGTTCAGATGGTTCATCACTGAATGGTGTACGTGGTTCATCACTGAAAGGTGTACATGGTTCAGGTGGTTCATCACTGAATGGTGTATATGGTTCATCCCTTAATGGTTTATATGGTTCATCACATAATGTTGTACTTGGCTCATCACATTATGGTGTACGTGATTCATCACTGAATGGCTATCCAATACCGGTCCACCATTTCCAAGCCTCGCCCGAGTATGCGGCCCTGGTCCCAAGGAACACTGAACTATATTACTGGTAAATAAGATGTACAATAATAATGACCGCAAGTTAAAGCCTTGCTTGGGATGTACAATAATAATGACCGCAAGTTAAAGCCTTGCTTGGGATGTACAATAATAATGACCGCAAGTTAAAGCCTTGCTTGAGATGTAGGTAAAATCTTTCAGTTTTATGATGCCTTTGTCCCGATTCTTTTTTCCAGCTGGCTGTACGTACGCTGGATGGACCCCAACTCCACCATGATGAGAATCATTGCCGTGTGGATACTGATAGTAGCCTGGCAGATGGTGGAGCTCAACACATTCTTCCTGAAGCACATCTTCTTCATCCCACCATCCCATATGCTGAACTTGATACGTCTGCTGCTCATATGCCTCATTTCTGCTCCTACGATACGGTAAGCGTCGGTTAGCATCTGTGGTCCAATTAACGGGCTAAAACAGTTTGTTTTTTTAAATTTCACTTTAAATGGAACCACTTATCTAATAAGGTCACACAAAATATGCTGAGATGGCGCTATGAGCATGGTACTTGAGAGTCAGATGACCCTAAATCAGAGATTCTCAAACCTTTTTTTTTTCCTGACAGTTATTTTCATGCTTCTCCTTTGTGACCCGTTAATATTTGTATCACCTGTTCTGACCTATACCGGCCTATGTCGACCTATACCGGCCTATGTCGACCTGTAACGGCCTATACTACTGGCTTATACTGGTCTGTAGATAACGTACACAGTTATCATATATTATAATAAATTATTGACTCCTACAAGACTGTACAGAAATCCAACCATCATTTATTCATGACAAGCCTCATTCTGTTTCTTGCTGACTAACAACTCCGAGTTCATATCAAACTATCCTGTTCTAGGCCTATCGCTAGTGCGTCACTTTAGTCTGACCTAGATTTTCAACAAATTGGTTGCTTCTTTAAAGGGTTAAAGGATGCCATTTTGCTTTCTTGTTCCTCCCCCCACCCCATGTATTCCACCGCTGACTTTTTTAACACCCCTGAACTATATTATTATTATTGTTGTTAGTTTTCTATAGCTTGGCACCCCAGCCTAATAATCTGATGTCTCACCCCATTTTACACTGAAGATTTATAACACCATATTTAAATTTAGACTATTTCCCACAGCAAAAGAAAATATTACGCACCAAACGTACTTTTATGAATCTCATTCATCGCAGTTAGCCGGACTTTAATTTTTCGTGCTATTAAACGCACCATACTTTCCTTTATACATAGAGATTTATATTGAATGATAGATATTTTGTTTTGATCCATCAGACAATACTATGTGTACGTAACTGACACCAGATGTAAGAGAGTGGGAACACAGCTCTGGGTCTTCTGGTAAGTCTCCACCTAGTTGGAAGAGATCTAACTGTATTTCAAGTGATGCTAAAACACACACACCCACATTAAATATTTTAGAGACAACTCTAAAGCTCGTCTGTGTTATATGTGTCAGTAGAAGGGGGAATAACCATGAATACACTAAAGTAAAAGTGCAAGATTATACCAAAAGTGTTGCCATGGCAACTATCCCAAGTTGTGTTGACCAGAATTGAGACGTTCATTTGTAGATTGACCTCGAGTAGAAGCTGACTTAAGTATATTCACTAGACATGTCACTGTCAAAATTAGAGGATATTTTCTTGACCAGTCAATACCAATCAAACAGACTTGGATGCAATAGTTGTGCATTATTCTTAGACAGTATATTTTATACGTAATGAGGAGCCATTAAAAGAACACTTAACACCAATACTAATAATCTAACCTCTGCATGATTTGAAGGGTCAGGGGTCAACAATAGTCATTAACCTACTGCTGTTATATGGGTCGGGTGTCGACAAATGTCATTAACCTACTGCCATTATCTTGACATGTTGTCTTTCCTCCAGTGCCATTATGTTGACAGAGAGTATCATCTGCATCAAGTTTGGTCTGAAGATGTTTCGTCAGACTGTGGCAACGTACATCATCACGTGGCTCTGTGTCCAGGCAAGTCTTGAGGTCGTTGGCCTGTCTCGGTGTCTGCTGAATCATTGCTCAGTTTGTTGTGCCAAGTTGTAGACAAGATCCTGTTTTGTAGACAAGATCCTGTTTTGTAGACAAGATCCTGTTTTGTAGACAAGATCCTGTTTTGTAGACAAGATCCTGTTTTGTAGACAAGATCCTGTTTTGTAGACAAGATCCTGTTTTGTAGACAAGATCCTGTTTTGTAGACAAGATCCTGTTTCAATCAATCAGCGCTCTGTCCATGATATCTTCAAACTAAGATGATGATGGCAATCAAACTTAGCATAGTATTTATATTTAATCCCCAGAGAGTCCATTTAAGAAATAACTTGTTGTTTTCAGATGGTGGGCAGTTTTGTCTGCATTTACCTGTGTGCACTCTTTGCTGAAAGGTGGAACAAATGGAAGGTGAGCAGTAATGCTTTTCTTGAAATGGCAAATTTTTTTTAAAATATTTTTTTAAATTGTACAAGCATTGGAATTTGTTGCAATATACTCGTATCAGAGTTATATGATTGTATGTCTTTGAATTATATATTTTACTGAAATGGTATTAATTTAAGAGCTGTATGTTGTACTGCAGTGATGTTGTACTGCAGTGATGTTGTACTGCAGTGATGTTGTACTGCAGTGATGTTGTACTGCAGTGATGTTGTACTGCAGTGATGTTGTAGCATCTTTTAAAAAAATATATTTCCATTTAAATGCTGATTAAGGCAATGCAGCATTTCTTTTGTAGCTCCTAGTCCTTTAAATTAGCTTGCCTTGATGATGTCATCCGTGTTTGATTTTTATCATTTGATCGTCCAAATATTTCTGTACTGCTTCTTTCTGGCCTGTAACCCATGTCGACTGTTTTACATTTAAGCACTACCATGATGCAGACTCTCCCATCCGTGTGTCCAGAATCAGGACGGACAGTACTGAAGTCTCCTCGCCCCCCACACCGCCGAACCGATTTCCCCAGGATGTCCTGGAGAGCTCCTACAACGGCCGGCTGACCAGCGGTGCCGAACCTATCAACATGCATGTTGAGGGCCAGGAAAAGTTGCTGATAACGGATAACTACATTTGTGCCAAAACTGATTCGCCGTCAAGTCCATCCGTGTCCAACGGCTATAAGCTCAGGTCAAGGTCACCGCAGCTGCGCTCACGGGTAGACAGGAGTGCTTCTAGTTCACCCAAATTTAGAACCGGTATCAACGGCAGCTTGTAATGTGTCCAAAATATATGTGTTTTTAAAAAATTGGATGCGCAATCAGTCCCAACTAAGAAAACAAAAGCCTCCGCTAAAATGGATGACGTTCTCTTAAAGAGCATCACGTAGTGTTGTAGTTGCCTTGAAGACCATCACGTAGTGTTGTAGTTCCCTTGAAGACCAACATGTAGTGTAGCTTGTTGTAAAGCGACCTTCTTCTACTACCCACGCTATATTATTTCATACTAAATTCTGGCAGTTTTTTTTAAGAACAGTGCACCGTCCACTTGACATCAAGAGGGCGTTAGAAGCTGCGGTAAATTTTTCCCCCATTGAAGATGCTACGTTGGGCAGTGACTGGTGTTAAAATACAGAAATGTGTACGAGGGCATCTAATTGCATTCTTTACCATTCTGACACCCGTAACAATTGTATATGTTGGTTTACATTAGCTCAGATACGTGTAGACTAAACCAAATTTGTTAATGACCAGTGCTGTACATTACTTATATAAGGTTTGTTGGTTTTGAAACTGAAATTTTTTATTATTTTTAATAAGATACGTTTGTTAACTTATTTTTCCTCACATACACGTAACTCGTAATTCACAAAAGTTAGTATGAGCCGTAGCCATGGTTAGGCTTTTTTAACATTAGCGTTCATCAGTCGGGTGGTACGGATTATTCTCTTAACATCTACCTTGTATAGACAACCGGTTTTGTGGTCGGGGAGAACAGAGCTACGTAAAGCGTCATCAAACAGTTACATATCAAATATACGAACCATCATGGTCATAATGGACAAACAAATATAATTTATGTGACTTAGTTATACGCCTTCCTTAATGTTTGGAAAAAATACTTTAACCAATTGATTGTCTCAATGTGTCGATCATTCTGGCTCCTTATGTACTAGGTTGTGTGTATTTTTTAAATCCTATGACCGTCATTGTGTCAAAGCAAGCCAGACATACAGCACAAAACTAGTTTCTCTTCATATCAAATCTGTGACAGAGTAGTTGTGGTTTTGTGTTCTCTCTGGCTAGATTTGAAGGGTTGACAACTCTGTTTTGCATCGTTCCATGTGACCCAAGGGGAGACAACAACCTGAATATTTCTAAACCTCAAGATTTCCTCATCCACGTGTCCTGTGATGAACACTTCGATGGGTCATTATTTCCACATCATCCGTCTGGTGGGTTAACGGATACATTTACTGTTATAAAGTTTTATTATTGAAGCGGGTTTGGAAGGCGTATTACATCACAGTTTGTCAGTTGTGTCTATGTGGAGGTGTGTCCCTCTCTTGTGTCAGTTGTGTCTATGGGGAGGTGTGTCCTTCTCTCGAATTTATAGGTCCATTTCACTCACAAGTGTTTTAAAAAACATGGCCTGAGAAATTCCATTTTGACCAATGAAAGTCTTGATTAAAAGTTTCTGACGTTGAATTTTGTTAAAATACTGAATAAATAAACCACAACCACCAGTGTGTTCCTGATATCTGAGTCCTGAGGTCCGAGTCCTCAGGTCTGAGTCCTGAGGTCTGAATCCTGAGGTCTCGTGGTATTAGGACATCATTCCCCGGGCTGTACAGCAGATCAGATAACAGTGAGGTCTGACCTCCGTCTGATGTTTCTATTCCGACTGTGTGAAGGACCTTCTTCCCAGGGCTGTACAGATAGGTCAGTCCTGTTGATTTTCTCGGGTTGTATATACAATCTTCCTCGATGTTGTCAGTAGCACCAATGCCCCTTAGCTTGATCCGCACATTTAAACCATAATTTTTCCTTGTTTATAAAGTTTGTGTTCTTTTGTGGTTGTAAGTGGGTGATTAAATGTTCCAGTGCTAATAATAACCCCAAGACTTACAATGTGCTTAGAGCAACTGTCTCGGTTGTCGTTTCCGTTCAAAGATTCTATCATAAATAAGGGGAGAAAAACATGGCGTGATTGTGAAAAACAGCTTACCTGTGAACAAGTGAAAATAAAATAAAGAAGTTACAAGGAGTTATCTGTCCGTCTAAAGGTTTCAGTCTAAAGGTGTCAGTCTAAAGGTGTTAGTCTATAGGTGTCAGTGTATTTGACCTGGCGCTAGGTGAGAGAGAAGATGAAGAAATCAACTTGTGTGCTATGATAAAATAGAGAACAGCCATAATGTTGTCAGTGACCTGGCGCTAGGTGAGAAAGAAGATGAAGAAATCAACTTGTGTGCTATGATAAAATAGAGAACAGCCATAATGTTGTCAGTGACCTGGCGCTAGGTGAGAAAGAAGATGAAGAAATCAACTTGTGTGCTATGATAAAATAGAGAACAGCCATTGAAGGGTTATGGGCATGTCAAGAGAAATGAAGCAGTCAAAATGTGTAGCAGAAAGTCTTGGCCGTAATACTGAGGCCATATTTCATCTGCTTGTGGTCTTTGCCCTATGGAGACTTATGGTGTTTTAAATGTTGTAATTGGGCATCTCCCTCACAAGCAAGTCTTTAGCCCACCAAACATATCAAATAGCCAAAATCATTTGTTGATTGCAATGAGGCTGTCTGATGAACGTCAATATATAAGGATCATCTTACTCAAAGCAGGCGTCTGCAGACCGGCATCGATTGGTGAGGCCAAAGTCACCTGTCGGCAAATGGTGGGAAATTTAAAAACGAGAATCCATTAATTGTGCGCATGTCCTGCTGCAAAGTGGATCATTCTTGGCGATCCATCTCAGAAAAGTTTGAGAAGCACTGCTAAAGATTGTCTGATCTCATAAAACGCAGCTGAGATTTTTTTCCCTCTAAAAAGGCAAGGTAACTATTTGTGTAAAGTTCAACCCCATTGAGTGGAACAGCAAAGTGAGGTGATTTATCTCCACAGTGACATTGCACCTGTACTTGAAGATTGAAAGTAACACCTCTTAGTGTCAGCCCCAATGGAATGTCAGCAATTGGCCTCTTCTTGGCTGTTAACCGGCTGTATAGCTGTCAGGCAGTTATCTGGTTATATAACTGCCGGGGGTCTACATATGGGATGCAAACTTTGTTTACAGTTTTAAACCCGGTTGACCATAAAAGAAAAGGTTTCAGTTGTCATGGCTGACAGTCAATTGAAACATTGTGAATATGTGTCCTTGTCTTAGGAGCTCTTTTCTAACGTACACAGAGACATGCCCATCTTCCCACGTGTCCATCTTCCCACATGCCCATCTTCCCACGTGCCCATCTTCGGTTGTTCATTTGTACAGAGCGGCTGCTGTTGATTCAATAGTATTTTTTTTTTAATGAAAACAATTTGTCATTTTAATCTGCAGCACACCCTTCCTATTTTTTAAGGTCTAATTTATCGCATTGTGCCTCTCCCTTGTTGTATCTGTATGCTCAAAAGAACAAACCTGAAGACTAGACCAGCATACATTTGAAAGGCTCAGGTTAGAAGTTTGCACAAACGTTACAGGCTTGCATTTGAACTAATTTAATGAACCTTTGTTGTTATTTCATCCCGACCTCTGCCATGCTGGCCAACTAGTTGCTCTAGCTTAAGTTTTTCAGGATTTGCTGTGTATATAGCTCTGTATTGTATAGTATTCAAACTATACTTTTTAAATTTTTTTAAAAAGGGATTCTAAAACTGGGAGTGTGGTAGTGCTAACTTACGTGATGTGCTTTGCCAGGACATGTTGCTGTCATGAGAGTATTTCTAGGACAATGATCTATTTAAGGGGTCAGAGAAACATACATTTCTATATTTTTAATGTATTTCAAGGGGGGTAAGATTGTTGAGAAATATTTTGCTTTGTTCTGATTAACAAGAGGAGCTATTCCTGGGCTGATACAGCAGAGTTGTGTGTGGCCGCCGTCCATCGCAGTTTACTTGTGCCGGGAGAAGTGTGAGGAGGGCCTGCTCCGGTTGTGTATGTTACCATCTGCGTTGTACGTTATACTGGTATTAAACTACGTGACCAAACCTCAGTCAG
Source organism: Omphiscola glabra (assembly GCA_964017045.1). NCBI lineage: Eukaryota > Metazoa > Mollusca > Gastropoda > Lymnaeidae > Omphiscola > Omphiscola glabra. The sequence continues at coordinate 1,079,186 of OZ024806.1, read as the reverse complement.
ACTGTATTTATGGCGTTACAGTTATGTTGTTTAATTTTTGTTTTTTCTTCATTCATAAAGTTTTTAGATTTTGAACAATTATTTATTTGAAGTGTAATTTTTGTGCTTCCCTTTTGGTTGTTAGTTTTGGTTTATATACCTGAAAAACTGAAACTGTTTGTATAGATAATAACATTAATGAACAGATTTGTAACAAGAAATTTTTTATTTTTTTTTAAAATCCGTTTTCCAAATGAAACTATCCAAGTTGCCAGGTGTACCATCCATGAGGGAAGTTATGCACAAAATATAAAGGTAAGAAATCTCCATAGCAAGAAAAAAAATTCAAACTTTCTTTATGCAATACATTTGGGACCCATGACGATGACATGTAGTCCACCTGTCACATCCACTCATTTTTAAGTTCATGGTGGAAAAGAAAAAACAGATTACATACGAGTGATTACATACGAGTTCTTTGTTTGCATTTCAATTATTGACATTTCATTGAATATATTTCTGATTTGTTTTTATTGACTGCTGTTGCGGCTATTTTTATAAAATCACTTAAACCATGATTCTTGTTGGAACGGTTTTGTTGGAATAATTAGAACTGACGGGGTAACAGGCAAAGGATAACGGGTAACAAGGGGAGAGACTGCAATCAGGTTAGCAGAATAGGAGATAAGTGGAACAAAGTACGGTTAAACCTGAAAAAAGGAAGGCAACAAAACAACCAACGTGTCGGCAGGACGCCTTTGTCAGCAAACAGACAAAACAGAATTTTTAAAAGTTTTAATATATATATATAAAAATAGAGCACTTAGCTGAAAAGTATTGTTAGAGAGGGCAGCAAAAGAATTTTTAATATAAATGATAACCAACCTTTAATATTTTGGAGGTGTTTTATTGAAGTAACCAGAGTGAGGTCGACTATATGATTCTGTGGGGAAATTGTACAAATCTATATTTTTCTTAGTAATAGATGCATAACTTTTTTCTTTCCCTATGACTTACTTGACTTTCCCTTTTGTTAGCTAAAAGTTCGAGACTGTCTCATGTCAAATCTAAATGGCATTTCATATCCAGGATGATTTTGTTCTCAATGGCTGAATGTCTCATGATCTTTACTTTCTCTTAGATGTCTCATGATCTTTACTTTCTCTTAGACTATAATCTTTCATGTCTCAGACACAAAGCTTTACCATTTTACTACACATCAATTTCTGTTTGTTTTTTCTTTTTTTTTTTAATTGTCTTACTAGCATTCACTTGATATACTGCAGCTATTTTCTCCCATAGCATTCACTGGATATGCCGTGGCTATTTTCTCCCATAGCATTCATTGGATATACTGCAGCTATTTTCTCCCATAGCATTCACTGGATATGCTGCGGCTATTTTCTCCCATAGCATTCACTGGATATACTGCGGCTATTTTCTCCCATAGCATTCACTGGATATGCTGCGGCTATCGGATATGCCACTGTGACTCCCATAGTATTCATCAGATATACCACTGTTGTCTCCCATAGCATTCATTGGATAAACCGCTGCTATCGTCTCCCATAGCATTCATTCGTACCGCTGCTATTCTCTTCTTTTCCTTGCATGCTGGTGTTTATTTTATTTAAATGTTCCAAAATGTCACCCAAATATGCCACTGTTGTGCACTAAGTTTATTTTGAATTAGATTACACAATTAGTTTTGGTCATTTTCCTTTTAAAAAATGTCAGCATTTATTCCCCCAATTCGTAAATATGACAAGCATCCAACCTCGCCAGCTTTTTAAATTGTGACCCCGTTAGTAGAAAAATCCTGTTTGAAAAGATCTGCTTTTCATGTACATGTAATTAAATACGTGTTCCACTTTTTACATCAGACGTACATGTAATTAACTGCTTGCTCCACTTTGTACATGACTTTGGTTCATACATTTCCAGCAGTTTTCCAAGTCTCAGACAATGCGTGGACGTTGGTATGGCTTATTTTCGAGCGACACGCCGACACCCTGCAGGTGGCACACTACCGAAACTGACATGTCTCAATTTGTATGAACACGTTGTCAACCAGTGCGTGTCATATATCCCTGACACTCTATGTCATGACATTATGGTGAGACGACACACATCTGCTAGGTAGGGACACTTGTCAAATCTGCCGACACGCTATTACTTTTTTTACTGCGTACAAAATTTTGAAACTTTCAAATGAAAAGTTGAGATGTCTTCAGCTATGATTGGTCAGATGTGGCCTTGAAGATAAATGTGATCTAGATGAACTAGGTTAAAATTGAGCTGTTATACACTTACAACAAATGGGAATATATAAAGCAGATGTTGTAGTGGTTTTAATTTTTTTTTAACTTGCCAATTTGTAAATTTTAAAAGTATTTGTTGTCTTTTTTTTTTTTGTGAGTGGCTTTTTACTTTTCAAATTTTTTGGTGTGTTTTTATTGAATTGATGACAATATTTATATAATGATTGAATGTATTGACATGATTAGATTTATTTAAAGCATTTGTCGGGTCGTATTCCTTTCACTCTCTTTTATTAGTCATTTTTTTATTAATGTCTTAAATTCCATTTTATTGATAATTATTTTCAATTGTCAGGGATGGAGTTTTGAAAACATCTCAGTGAATGCATGCATTCAGTTTTTGGAGTTGTTATTTTAGCTCCAAATCTGAGCTCCCATTTAACGGCCTTTGATAAGGTCAGAAGTGAAACTAGGGCATCTGGATTATTAAAAGTGGGGGCATCACTCGAGAATTTGTTTGCCCTGCCTCGTGGGTTTTTCCGGCAAATTTGAAAAAAAGAGTATCTCAAATTACGTGGGGGTGCTCTGAGCCAGACTGTCCCGAGGCTGCAATGTTAGATTGCGGGTTGGCCTCCGGCTCTCCATGAGTTGCGATTCAAGAGCTATTACTCAGTAAAATTTCAGCAATTTTATGTTTTATTATATTTTAGATATTGCTAAAAAAAAAACATTTCTCTCCGAAACAGAAATGTGAGGTTAGACAAAATAACAAGTTGCATTTTTGTCATAGCCAGCTATGTGCCCCCCACACCAGCCCCACCCTAGTTACACACCGTGACTTAAATGTAGCACAATATTTTATTTATACATTTAGATGGCATCAGCTGTGCAATAAGTGAACCCTTTGATTGTAGTCCCGTGCAGTGGTATTATAGGACACCACCTGTACCACAATCAGACTTGATTTTTAGTGGGGAAACAAAAAGATCTTGTTGTTATTTTAAGTTGTACACTGGTTGTTCTTTCAGTTTGCCTTCAATTATGTTGTTCTAATCAAAGTCACAGAATGACAACTGACGGTGTGACAACTGACAGAGTGACAACTGACAGACTGACAGTGTGACAACTGACAGAGTGACAACTGACAGAGTGACAACTGACAGTGTGACAACTGACAGTGTGACAACTGACAGACTGACAGTGTGACAACTGACAGTGTGACAACTGACAGAGTGACAACTGACAGTGTGACAACTGACAGTGTGACAACTGACAGAGTGACAACTGACAGTGTCACTTTTCATTTTTGAAGTGTTGGGTTGGGTTCTCTTTTGTTTCTATTTATGTGACGGTTATTTTATCATATGTCATCTCGGTAGTGACCTCAACTTGTGAATATTCAGTTTATTGTGTTAAAGTTCTGCTTACGGTGTCAAATTCTTGGCCGCTGTCTGTAGCTGAATTGATTAAATTATATCAACAAACGATTGGATGATTGAATGATTGTTTTGTTGGGTTTAAAATAAAATGTCCGCCAATTCCCCGTCCTTTAAACAAGTAGAATTGTTGTTGTTTTGTTTAATTTGAAAGATTTGCTCACACTTTATGGTGAAGTTTTGTGAGTGAACAAGTTATCAGCTGTCAAAACTATTTCATTAACTGAATCTTTAGATTTCAGCAACCATATAATTCAGTGGTTCTCAACCTGTGGGTCGTGACCCCTTTGGGGGTCGAACGGCCCTTTCACGGCCTAAGACCATCGAAAAACACATATACCCTACAGTTATGAAGTAGCAGCGAAAACAATTTTGTGGTTGGGGGTCGCCACAACATGACGAACTGTATAAGGGGTTGCGGCATAAGGAAGGTTGAGAACCACTGATATAATTAATACCCGTTCTAAAGCCCACTTTATGTGGAAATATTTCATCGGAACAAGTTGGTTGTTCTGATTATAACTGAGTGATAGATTTTTATAATGTGCTCCAGGTACCGCTCATTGATTGATGAAAATTGTTACTGTAGATCGCTGAGTTCCTAGTCAAAAACCCTCTGAAAGATTCAAATATGTTATGATATTAATAAATAGCTGCACTTCTCTAAGAATTATAAGTTTGGACTAATGAAAGGCTAGTTTTGTTTTCCTAAGTAATTGTATGACCCAGTGCTTTACAGGGCTCTGTAAATTAATGTAAGCTCACAGTGCTTTACAGTGCCCTGTAAATTAATGAATGACCCAGTGCTTTACAGTGCTCTGTAAATTAATGAATGACCCAATGCTTTACAGTGCTCTGTAAATTAATGATAGACCTAGTGCTTTACAGTGCCCTGTAAATTAATGAAAGCTAATAGTGCTTTACAGTGCCCTGTAAATTAATGAAAGCCACCAGTGCTTTACAGTGCCCTGTAAATTAATGTATGACCCAGTGCTTTACAGTGCCCTGTAAATTAATGTATGACCCAGTGCTTTACAGTGCCCTGTAAATTAATGTATGACCCAGTGCTTTACAGTGCCCTGTAAATTAATGATAGACCTAGTGCTTTACAGTGCCCTGTAAATTAATGTATGACCCAGTGCTTTACAGTGCCCTGTAAATTAATGTATGGCCCAGTGCTTTACAGTGCCCTGTAAATTAATGTATGGCCCAGTGCTTTACAGTGCCCTGTAAATTAATGTATGACCCAGTGCTTTACAGTGCCCTGTAAATTAATGTATGGCCCAGTGCTTTACAGTGCCCTGTACATTAATGCAAGCCCTGTGTTATTTAATTTATTTTAGGTGTAGTTCTTCTGTAATCATTATGATAATCTTATTTATTTTGATGTGTGCATTACTTGGTTGTCCCAGCCAACCCCTATACAGTTCTGCTGAATCTGGTTGGACAGCTTTAACCAACTGATTGGCTTTTTACAACTAAGAGGGGTGTGGGGTGGTTGTACACTTTTGGACTAATGTCTGATTGAACACTCACGACCAACTGATTAGTTGTAGAACTGTCTGTTTGTACAACAATGACCAACTGTTGGTACAGGTATGACCATCTGTTGGTACAGCTATGACCAACTGTTGGTACAGCTATGATCATCTATTGGTACAGCTATGACCCACTGTCTGGTTGTAAACTTATGGCTGTCTGTTGGTACAGCTATGACCATCTGTTGGTACAGCTATGACCATCTGTTGGTACAGCTATGACCATCTGTTGGTACAGCTATGACCATCTGTTGGTACAGCTATGATCATCTGTTGGTACAGCTATGACCATCTGTTGGTACAGCTATGACCATCTGTTGGTACAGCTATAACCATCTGTTGGTACAGCTATGACCATCTGTTGGTACAGCTATGACCATCTGTTGGTACAGCTATGACCATCTGTTGGTACAGCTATAACCATCTGTTGGTACAGCTGTGACCAACTGTCTAGTTGTAAGGCCTTGATTGGTTATCATTAACCATGCAATGTTTGCCATGATAGGTGAGAGGGCTGATTGGACCAGGTTTATTTAACCAATCAGGATAAAAGTTGATTGTTTCAACTTGTTCAATAGCTCAGTTCTGTTTGTTTTTTCACTTAGAAATTTGTTGGCCTTGATTTGTCTCAGCACAATACTTGCCATTGATTTTGTGTTTGTTTTTTTTAATTTTACTTGATTTCCTTAACTGTAAAGTATTTGTTGGCCAAGCAGGTTGGGCTGGCAATAAGACGCTGATCTGACAGTATTTTCTTTATCCCTGTGTTTCCATCTTACTTATTATGCACTTGTTTATCATCATGTCAATGTAGAGTGTGGGAATATGTCCGACAAGAATTATTCTTTTAGACTTTGTCTTGATATCTACAGTGTGTTTAGAATAGATCATTTTAATGTTGTAGGCAGATAACCTAGGCGCGTTTTGTTAATCTATAAACTAATTATTTTTAAATACAAGTCCAACATAATCATCTAAGTAGCTCCAAGTCTTTTCAAAATGTCAACTGTATCTGCTCGATACATCTCATTCATCCCTGTGGCGCTACAGCCCATGTAGGGCTTTGGCCTGCCTCACCACATGCTTCCACTCAGACCGAACTGATGGTTGTTTTTTTCATTTCCCAGCTGCTGTAGATCCATCTCCACATCATCCATCCATCTAAGCCTAGGTCTGCGTTTGAGCCATTTTCCTCTGGGGTTTTGGTGGTGCAACCTCTTCACTCCTCTCCTATCATTTGGCATTCTTTCTAAGTGTCCTTGTTTCATTTCATGCATTATGTCACTTATAATTGTGAATTAATTTATGTGGTGTTTGAAATCGGGATAAGATTTCTTTGATTAGTCTTAAGAACATTGACCTTTTACGTTTACTTTCTCCACCTAAACACATAGAGATAAAATAGACCTAAACTTCTTCCTTGTTAACATTTATAAAACACATTTGAAAAATTTCTGAGTAATTTCTTTTGGGCTTGTTTGGTTGTTTCTTGTTTCATTGGGGAAATGTTTCTTTATTACGTGCTTCCCTTTCCATCAATTGGAATTTGTTCATGATTTCGGATTATTTTTTATTTTTTTGCAAGCATGAAAATTAGGTCAACGTAAACTATTGTATAATGTTCATTGAATCTACTCTGTTCATTATAATTCATTATTTTTTGTAACTATCAAGAATGCAGACCCTTTTACCCTCAAACTCTTAAAATCATACATACAATATCATCACAAAATCATTCAATACATTATCTTAATAGTAAGAAAATAAGAATACAGTATATGTAATGTATACACCTCAAAATCGTACATTGTGCGCCAAAATCGTAAGAGTAAAACAGGTCTGGGAATGTCATGAATTCTTATGAGATTAAAATTTGGGCACATTTATTTTATTTGCAATTGTACAAAGTCAGCCGTGCCGTTGTCCATATGGTTTTAATTATTTTACTCAACCACAAAAAAAAACAATTTAGTACCGATATGATTAGAGAAAGCTTGGCTCAATGAAGACCAAGTCTTAGTGTCACATTTTTGTATTAGATGAAAACGTTTTAGAGACAATTGAATAAGCTGCACTAATTTTAAGTTGTTTTTTGTTGTTTAAAATTCTTTTAATTTTTAAAAAATTTGAAATGTTGTTTTAATGTTATTGCAATGACTGTGTTTACAATGCCTCATCAGTATGCATGTAATGTAAGTATGTAATGTATGTATGTTAACTTATTCATTTTTAAAGAATTTGACAAAGCAGAAACTGCAGTCTCTAGCAATAGAAATTATAATTTTTGGTATGAAGTCAATTGGGCAATACTTGTATCTGCTCCTAGATATTTGTGATCTTCTTTCTCTTGAAATCCATCGATAAATGCTGAATTGTGAACAGAATTTGTTACTCATTTTGGAACATCAAAATATCTGTCAAAACTGATACAAAATAAATGGGTTACCGTAGATTTTTTTTGTTTGCATTGTACTGGTATTATTAGTATTCTCTTAGATCGTTACTGTTCCAAAGTGTATTATTATTAGCATGCTCATAGATCTTCACTGTTCTAAACTGAATCATTATTAGCATTGTCATAGATCTTTTCTGTTCCAAACTAGTGTGCATTCTCATAGATCTTCACTGTTCTAAACTGGCATTTCATGATTTTAATGGTCTATGTTTATTATTACAATATGTCGAGTTATAAAGCTCAAAAGATTGCTTTATTGAAGCTGAATAGTGAAGTCCAACAACTTGTAACAGTATTAGTCAATTCATTTTACTTTTTATTAATAAGCTGCAAGTAGCGGTTTTGTAAAGGAAGAGTTTTTTTCTTTTTTTTGTTCCTTCTCAGACAATAACTTCCAAAAAAATTTTCATTAACCATTAGCACATATCAGCCGATTTCACGCACTTGGTCACAATTCCACAACTTCACATAAAAAAAAAGATGTGTAAATATTTATAACAATGGGTGAACTTTCATTTCTTATCTATATTATTTTATACTTTGTTTTTAATTCAATTCCAAATACTATTTTTAATCGTCTGGTTTTTAAAGTAACCAGCTACGACTATGATGTACGTAACTAGCTACTGCTATGACTATGCTGTACATTTTGTTGTATTTATTATTGATATTTGAATTAAGATAACCAAGAGAAGTTTGTAAACATTTTTTTTTTTTTCAAATTTGGAAATAAAATTAACTTTATTCAACCGTTAAAAGAAAATAATTCAAATCTGAATCAATATCAGTCCAGTACTTTTGATATTTCCCTTCTAAATAAGCAACTGCTTGACTATGAACAATCCTGATTGAATGGATCCCAGAATATGCACTAAGAGTTCGAGTGTTTTTGTTAAGTGTCACTAACATTACTAGAGCAGAAGAAGTTGTCCTCAAATTTATTGATCCATTTCTAGTCAGAGAGAGAGAGGGGGAAGGGGGGGCGACACCTTGTACATCTCTTAATATACATTGTATCATTTAAATATACATTGTATCATTAGATATTTCAACAATTTCATAGCAAAAAAAAAAAAAGTAAATTATGTTTGAAAATGTTTATTGTATATGTATGTTCTGTATAGTACAATGACATGATAGTTTTGACAATAAAAATTAGGATGGTGAGGGACATAGTCCACTGGCCCATTGACCAAACATTGTGAATGTAGGTCAGATGCCCACAGCTGAAACCAAAACATTGTAAAAGGACGTCAGTTGCCCACAACTGAAACCAAAAACATTCAGAAATAAATCTTGTCTCAACTAAGAGGAAAAAAGGGGTTTGCTCCGAGGAGCAATTTTTCTTTTCTTTGTACATTAACAATGTTAAAGATTTTGCGCGGCTGTGTTGAAACTGCCAAGTATCGAAGGACGTCAGAAGGATGCCATATCTTAAACTTACAAATATTGTAGAAGGATAAAGAAAATAACAGTAGTAAAAACAGAAGGTTATACCGTAAATATTATATGTAGCATGGCAATAATCAAAGGTATTTACACAGGATAACAGCTTTACACACAAACAAACACATACTATCACTCAGTGGCTATACATGCCATAAGTAGAGATTTGCATTCCCTGGCCAATCTGTTCCAGATCACTCGGTTATCTTTCCAAGTGACCTACTGCAGTGTTTTCATGGTATACAACAAATTGTATCCTGTACAGTAAAAGAACTCGGCCAATGGAAATTAAAATATGATTGACAAAAAAACAACACCTTGATTGGAGACTAATCTGAAATTCATTCGCTCACTGGCAGGCCGACACACTAAAGATATAACTCATGAGCTCATGTGTGATAATTAAAGACCACTCTGTATACCTTCTATATAAATTTAGTTAAAAATAAGTTGTCAACACAAAAAAGGATATTTTGGATACATGTGTCTTATGTACACTGATATATGGCAAATGTATTTTTACCAATCGAACAAAAACACATTCATCTTGTTCTGCAAAAACACAGTCATCTTGTTCTGCAAAAACACAGTCGTCTTGTTCTGCTGGCAAAATAAAATGTGCTTTAAAAAAATAAAGCAAGACTGTCAAAACATCTCCAGACAGTACACTCGTTTCCTAAAACATCTTCAAACATATTGATGTCTGACTTTGTTAAACGGTACAATTTACACATGAACTGTAATATCAGATACAGAAGAAATACTTGTATGAATTTTCTTTTACATGAGTCACACAAAAAATGCTCTAAACCATGTTTAATAAGTTGGATTGGATAGAATTAGATTCTGGGGAGGTATATAAGCAAGCACACATATATTCTCAAACAGAAAGAATTCCTTTAATTGGCTTCTAGGGTGTAGACCACCCCTTGACCCAAACAATATGTAAACCGTGCTCATAGAACCACAACCTCACAAAATAATGGGCAACACCCACAATATTTGGTCTCGCCATAAAGTGTGATCTTTTATGGATGCACTTTATTGTTCTCTTTAAAGTAATTCTTTACTGCCTTAGTGTACCAACCACATGAACCCAAGTAGAATCTTAAAATACAGACCAAGGTCAAGTTGTCCAATGTCATGGGGTAAAAGGAGTTAACTGCCATCAACTAAACTTGAAAGGGAGATAAGTACCAAAATTTCTTGGCTAAATTAACATCAACCAAATGTGTACAAAATGTACACATTTTTTATTTTAAATTATTATAAAATTTGTAAATGAAAATTAATAAATGCAGTCGGAACAAGAACACATCCCTGGTTGTCAAAGGAGTCCAACTTGTACCAATTCCACTTTGGTTCTAATGTTTTAAGTCACTTTGAACAAATCAGCATTTTTTTTAGCTATTAAAAAATATATATGATAAAATTTGCCCACAACTCTTCACGTGTATATATACATAGAAAGAGTCAAATAATCCAGCACACATACACAACCAGAGTTCAATTCATGGGGATCTTAACATGCACTATCAACAAGATCAAAATCTTAATAATCAATAAATATTTTTTCAGTTAGAAACTAGTGAGGTATTTCCCCATCTTCTTGTAACTGAACAATTTAAGAATTATTATTCTTCATTTTTAAGGCTTAATAAAACTAAGTGTGTGTTCATTTGAGGTCAGTAATCTAGAGAAATCAAATCAACAACAAAGAGTAATCTAGAGAAATCAAATCAACAACAAAGAGAAACATTTTATCAGCACTAAAGTTTTCATCAACAAGTAATACTAATTTTCTTTTCTAATAATATTTTGAAGGGGGAAAAAAATTACAAGAGATAAAAAAAAAAAATTTTAATTGAGACTATAATCTTTTTAAAACGAAATTTTACAATTGTTTTTAAAGATGATCTACTCAATATTCATTATGATAAAAATAATTTGCCTACAATTACAATAATTAAATATGTAGATAAATAAAAATTTAAAAAGTGACCCAGTTTTGCAGCCCTGTTGTGTTAGATCTTTTTAATGATAAATTCATTTTAAAATCAAAATATCTGCAAATGATAAGTCAAAAAAATATGGTGTTAATAACGTTTGGACCCATTCATAGTTTCCATCAAACCTCTTATAGTCAATGATGCCATTAGTCATGTTTAGGTTGAATACTAATATTTAACAACAGCACAAAATAAGAGATTGCATGTGAGAAGGAAGACAAAGTATGGTGTAGAGCTGCTTTGATAAGCTTCATTCTAAGCAAAATGTCATAAGGATGTTAATAGCATTCACACATGAGGCATAAAATTTGAGGAATGGCATTTGACATTTACATGCCATTACTTCCATAGTTTTAATTTGTTCTTGTTTGCTTATCTCCCGATTCTCCATGCGTTTGTTACGTTATAGTTGGCATCCGACATAAGTATAACTGCAAACAGGCAAGTCACAGTAATAAAAGTTTTTTGTTTAAAATGCGCACCTGGCACATTCCCAAAGATCTAATCGATTATTTAAGACGTAAAGTTTGTGAAACAGAAGAACATTTGATAGCTGTGAGTCCATGTGGTCCAGAAGAGTCAAAACTTTCTATGTACAATATTTCCAAAAATTAAATTCATTAAAGACAATAATGATTTAAAGGAAACTTTGGCTATGTACACAACATACGCTCAATATGTCAGATCTTTTAACATTAACAACCCACACCCCCGGCCAAAATAAGACATATATTTACACACACACAAATAAAAAAACTATTTTCAACTGCCTCATAATTTTGTAGGTATTTGTTTACATTTTTTAACATCAAATTCCATTCCATCAACACAATATTCTTACATGTTACTTCAACAAACTTTATCTCTATAAATCATCTGCTTTGTGCGAAAAGGCACTTCCCCCCCCCCCCCCCCCCCACTGGAATTTCCACAGAAAATGTAATATTAGATATACTGTAGAACTATTCACAAATCAAAGATGGCATAAACTTTGGTTTTCAGTATTAGAGCAATAACAGAAGGGCCCAACTAAAATTAATTTCACAAACATGAATGGATAATTACACTTTCATAGATCCACCACCACCCCAGCGTAACCTTTTCTTACCCTCAAAAATGGCCCAAGTATTTATTTGATTCACCAAGTAGACATTTTAGAGGGATATGAATGCATGGCTGTGATGCCTTACCATTGACACTATGACCCTTGTTCACACTTGATGTTTTATGTTTTAAAACTACCTTTGAATTTGTAGAAAAGATTGATCTTTCCCACAAAAAGATCGATCTTTTCCACATTTCATTAAGATTTTAGCAAGTTTTAAAATGTATCATACACTAGCACAGCTAACCACCTGATGAGCGGCTTAAAAGCAGTTGAACAAAGTGGGATAATGGCATGCAGTACAACAATAGAAGGATGAGGGCTGATGACAGAGTTTAAACAAACAATATATTAACTTTTACTGGTACAATGGAAATAAAACATAATTCTTTGTAGAAGCCATCTTTAACTGTTGTTTTGTTTCCTCCAAACATTCATTTACCATGATGTATAATCATAAAATATTAACTAAATTTTTTTATTATAAAAAATATGTATAATACGTCCATCAAAGAAAGTTATAAATGAGATTTTATGTACAAATCAGTTATGCGTGTTGCGATTGCGTAGTGGTTTCCAACCTTGACATATTTTAGTGTGGTCTATGTGTGTGTATATTAAAACTGAAAGTCAGGGATGCACATCCTCTTCCAAAATTTCACAAAAATCGGAACGTCTCACAAGCTGCGTGTTCTGTGACTTTGTTCAAATCTACTATCAAGTCTTTCGAACAAGGCTCGTGCGTGTTCTGTGACTTGTTCAAATCTACTTTCAAGTCTTTTGAACAAGGCTCGTTGGCTGGCCTAAGTTGTTATGTTTTGGTTTTTAAAGATTTTTTTTGTTTTGCCAAAACACAATTCCCAAGAGATTCCAATGCAACTAGTCTTTCACATACACCTGATGCTGCTGACTCGGCTTAAGTTCAAATGAAATAATCATGTTCGATATTCATCCAATCCAACAAGATCCCGATATCATGTTTTATGAATATAGAAAAATTTTGCTATTTTTTTATTCCCGGCCTGGAGCTGATTTGATTATTAATTAATCCCCGCTCACCCCACGCCATTTTGACATAGATTAGTCTAGTATAAATATCCAGGTAAAACAGGGAATACCTTGTATATATTCATATACCTCCAATTGCTAGCAGTACTTTTGTTCATCTCCAGCCAATGTTTAACCGTTGTTCCTGTAATTCACAATTTTTAACCACAATTAGTGAATGCTAAATAGCCTCCCTTCAATAAAGTAGCCATCTTAAAGCTTTTGTTCATGAGATCTGTTTATCTCACAGACTTGGCAGGGGGCACGACTCAAAAGCTTATATCCATATTGATGGAAACGATTCTGATGTTTTTACAACCCTGTCAGCTCCCAGTCACCATGCAATGTAACTTACAATGAACTCACTGCAGACTTTGCTTCTCCAATGATATCTTTGTCTCTTCTTTCAATGCCAAGTAATAGTCCAAGACAACATAGTGAGTGAGGAGGTGATGGTGGCCAATTAAATAATGCTCCGGCAGCAGGAGAAAAATCACTGATGCATGCTGTATATTCTGTTGTCTCCCTTATCCTGTCCTTGGTCTCGCCGCCCCTGATTATTCCATTGACCGCCATCAAAATTTTGGGGCCCTCGTAGATCAGCCATCCGCATCTCCATGACCTTTGAAGCACTGTAAATATTCATGAAGCGAGATGCGTCCACTTGGTTGTACGAGTTGGGAATAGGCTCTGAAGCCAACGACAGCCGCGGCCAGTTGCCACTGGTCGACCATGCATGGTGAAGTGCTTGATCGGGTGTGCCCGGGGGCTTGTAGTGCATTGTCTGCTGCACATCTCCGGCACCTCCATTGCTGGCACCTGCCGAGTTGACTCCAGATGTCGGCCCGGGTGTGTGGAGTTGTCTGTTCATGCTAGGCATGTACTCTCCGCCGTTGCCCCCTCCAGACTGGTTCATTCCAACCTGCTGCTGTTGCTGGGGCTGCCACTGAAGCGGAGGCCCTCGACCATCTGGTGTTGGCGTGGGTGTCGGCGTTGGATTGGAACCCGGCGTCGATCCATCTTGTTTGATCGACTGCTGTTGTTGCCCCATTCCATGAGGGCTGCCCACCTGTAGTGGATGCCTCACGACCACAGACTCCGACACAAACTGTTGAGGAATGTTTGGGATTGTCTTTCCACCATACCCCCCAATCATGTCTTCATCTTTTTTTATCCCTCCATATACACCATCTCTTTCCATATCCATCCTCTCCGTTTTCATCTCCAGACCCAGCTGATTCATAAGTTGCGCCCTTTCCGCCTTCTTCTTGCCACGGTTCGACCCACCACCTCTATTCTTACTTCCCCTCGGCCGCCCTCTTGTGGGTGTTGTTAAGATCGTGTTGGACTGGCCGTGTATTCCCTGACCATGGCTGGGGCCCGCCGCTCCTTGCGGTAGGGGGAAAGTCATGTTCTTCATCCCCGTCATATCCATGTTAGTGAGCTTCATCCCCTCATGTCCCCCCCCATCCTTGGCATTATAGTCGTATGGGAATCTCAGTCGCATTGGAGACGTTCCTTTTCTTTTCTTGCTTCCCTCCTTAGGTTTGTTTGGGTTGGGAATTTTGCCTTCCTCGTCAGAAGTGAGGTAGTCCTCTGAACTGTCAAAATACATCAAAATCTTTAAAAATTGGACGTTGACTACCATAAAAAAAAGCTATTGAGGCAATAAAAAGAAAATAAACAATAACTTTAACTCATCTTTAACAGTGAAATATCGACCTTTGACAACAGGTGTTGTTAGAAATTTAAATAATCACTTTCAAGAGTAAACTATACGACTGTGTCATAAAGAACCTTTTAAAAATGAATATTTTGTGAAGAATAGAATTTACAATATATACACAATCTATTTTTTTAAAAGAGTTAAAAAAATGGAACTTAAAAATCGTTTGTTTAAAATGTATTGTCTTTAAGACAAGTTTATTACATTTGAAATGCAATAAACACCTTCAATCAAAAAAAATATTGAGTTTAAATTACAACTAATGTTGCATTTGATCTTACCAAGCTTGTGATTACGGACTAGGATTTTTTAAAACAGTTATTAACAGCAAATAAAAATAATTACCTGTGTGATTCCTCCTTGCTGGCCACACTAATGGGTGATGCTGAAATCCCATCCGCCCTCAGCGTGCCGTCAGCCCTGATGGACAGATTCATGTTGTTGACAGGAGAGAAAGTGGCGGCGGTCAGGTCCGGGGTGGTCAGTACTGAAATGTGGAGTGGGGCACATAATACATTCATGTCTCAATAGGTCAACTCAGTTACTTGGAAGGGACACATGTTAAGACATAGTGTGGGTGAGGGACCCATGATGTCATCCCCCTCCATGGATTTTATGTTAAAATATTGAAGGGCAGCACACTAACGCTCTAAAGCATTTGTTGTAAAGCAGCTTTTAACCTAAACCCTCTGCTATAAAGCAGCTTTTAACCAGAACCATCTGTTGTAAAGCAGCTTTTAACCTAACCCATCTGTTGTAAAGCAGCTTTTAACCAGAACCATCTGTTGTAAAGCAGCTTTTAACCTAACCCATCTGTTGTAAAGCAGCTTTTAACCAGAACCATCTGCTGTAAAGCAGCTTTTAAACAGAACCATCTGCTATAAAGCATTTTTTAACAAGTCTTTGAATATAATGTAGCAAGTAAATTAGTGGAATTGAAAATATAAAACATTTTACCGGTATCTGTTGGAGAAGCATACAATTATTTTTTTTTATTTGGACAATTTTAGATTTCCAATGCCACATTCAAATTGAAGCTGTCTCATAAAAATAAACAAAGCTAGTTTAATCAACAATCTTCATAACATTACGAACAAGCGTCACTTTTTGTATGTGTGTGGCGCAATCAAAACCCAGCGTCACTTTTTGTATGTGTGTGGCACAATCAAAGCCATCGCTTGTCAGCTCCATTGATGGGGACATGATGAAAATACCTGCCTACAATTGATTTCTGGTTCCAGGTGTTACATTACATTCACTAGTATATCTGTCACATCCCAAACAGAATTCAGCTGCCATTTTGACTTGTGTCAGAGAGTAACGTCTTGTGCAACATCCTATCAATGACACACCCCCCCCCCCCCCCCCAGATGTATTCAGTCATCACCAAATGGACAGGTTGACATTAATATACCCATAAGGTCATTAAATGAAAAAAAAAGAAGAAAATTTGTATTTAAAACAGTTTGATCATGATTGAATCTTGTTAGTTCCAGGTGAGAATTACAGGGCTGTTTGGATTCTTCTCATGCACAACATTTAAGAAGTGATTTGCTTAGAATTGCATGCCTGGAAAAAAGGCAGACTGTAAACAATTAAATCCAAAAGAAGCACCAACATCTACCTGTTTACCCAATGGAAGAGCTATCAGGAGATCATGAATGCATAGCAGTGCGTATAATTTTTATCGCCAAGACAGAATGTCGTTGGATAATCTTTATAGATGTAATGAGAAAAATCCTCGAGAGGTTATAGCGGCCTAGAAATGTTCTTCTTTTTTGGACCCAGCCAAGCACATCATGATCATACTGAATGTCAATTGAAAAACGACAAACAACTAAAAACTGCGAAATAAACAATCCATGGAGGTAACAAAGTGATTGGATAATGGGTGTCGATTGGTGCACAAATCCTCACCCTCACCATGTCGTTTCATGTGCTTGTCTCGGTGATGAGCACGGAAGAACATCTTCTCACAGAACGGACACTTGAAGGTGCGGTGGTACTCGCCTGTGTGTGTCTTGTAATGGCGGTCCAGGTGCTGCTTGCGGGTGAATGCCTTGCCGCACTCTGTACAGGCGTAGGGCTTCTCTCCGGTGTGGGTCATCTCGTGACGTCGCAAATGGTGGCTGGTCAGGAGAAATAGGAGGGTAAAAAATGTTTAAATAAATAACAGACTAACACCAATATTTCGTTGAAAAGATACTCCACGATATGCATACTGCAAAACTCCATGATATGCATACTGCAATACTCCATGATATGCATACTGCAATACTCCATGATATGCATACTGCAATACTCCACGATATGCATACTGCAATACTCCACGATATGCATACTGCAATACTCTAGAACAGGGGTGGGCAAACTTTTTGTGCGAAGGGCCACATTGACAAATGTAAAGCTATTACAGGGCTGCATGTATATTATGTCCAATTTTTACATGTCGATAAACATTTCTCTATATTAAAATCGGTAAATTCTCATTTTAGCACTACATGACA
Organism: Omphiscola glabra; assembly: GCA_964017045.1. Lineage (NCBI taxonomy): Eukaryota > Metazoa > Mollusca > Gastropoda > Lymnaeidae > Omphiscola > Omphiscola glabra. The sequence goes on along the minus strand of OZ024806.1, from coordinate 1,061,677 downwards.
AAAGTCAGGGACTGTTGAAAGAAAAACAGAAAATTAGAAAGAAATTTGATAAAAAATAACTAAGAGAACAGAACAATATACGAGAGAAGACAATGAGAAATAAGAAACTTTGAAACGATCAATCCAAGGTTTGTGCTTGCAGGGTTACATGCAACTATCCTTTCAGAGCACTGCATTGCTAGATTTGGTCTCATTGAGATGTACTATCCTTTAACAAATGTTCATTCCCATTAGCAAACAAATCTGAACTTACTTTGATAGATGTTAATTAAAATTTCATTTTTATTTTTAGTTCCTTTTTTTTTTTTTTTTTTAAAAAGAGAGAGAGAGCTAGTGCATTCTGCAAGACACAAACCTTTTTTTCTTTAAAATAATTTTGACGACATTTTTAAAGACAATGTATTTTTTAATGGATAAACATCACTCAATGAAACCCTTCTAAACAGAACATTTTGAAATGGTCTTTTTTTACGACTCCCATTTTATTTTATTCTAAAAAGTATTTCAAAAGTGAAGAGCAAACCAGATCCGTTGGTTTTTTGGTCCAATGAATTTGAGATCCCAATAGAAATCGGTTGCTCGTGTGTATTTGGTGCTACTTATGATCTAGAGTACACTACGAACATGCAACCCTGCATGAAAGACAAACCTCAGGTTGAACGCCTTCCCACAGATGCCACAAGTGTAGGGTTTGGTGCCCGTATGCGTCAGCTCGTGACAGCGGAGATGATGGCTGAAAGAAGGAGCAGAAGGTGTGGATGAGCCAAGCGGTGGGGGGAGGTGCAGCACACATGCATGGTGGGTTTGTGGACAAATAGGAATAAAACCAAGTGCGCAGGTAAAAAGCCAAGGACGCTAAAGAGTGCAATTGCGTTCGCTCGCATAATTTGATAAATTTGTAACACATTAAGCAAATGACAACTTTTGTTTCAATTCAGCGACAAAAATATGACCCAAAATAATGTGTCTTATCTCAGATGAACAATATGTGCCCATATATGTGAGCCCTTGTTTGTCTTTACTTTCATTTAATATGCCACTTACAATAAATAATTACTGATTAAGTTTTGATTTTTAATAAATTATCTAACTGTGAATACAGAAGTATTTTTAGTTTTTTTATTTCATTTATTTATTTTTTTGTGGGCAACATCGTGTTTTTTTCTTTTTTCTTAAAGTTTTGCTCATAGAACTAAAAATTTAGGTATGTCTCTGCTCCCCAGAATAATTAGCATCATCGTGAGGTAAGTTTATGAGGGGGAAAAAACAAATACAAGCTCTTGGGTACTTTTAAAAAAAATTGCATTAAGTTTTTAAATTACAAAAGCGTGTTAATAGTTCTTGTCCAGAAAGAACTAACCTGCGTCTGAAACTGTGACCACAGATGACACATTTGTATGGCCTCTCTCCAGTGTGGATCCTGACATGTCTGCGCAAGTACTCCTTCTTGGCAAACATTCTCCCGCAAAAGTCACAACTGCACGGATAGTTAGGTCCATGGTGACTGTTGGGATTAGCATGGCTAACGGTAGAACCAGGACTATGTGAAATGAGACGAGCGCCCGGCATGAGCCCACTTCTTGCCAGCCTTTCTTCAGCTTTAACCTATAGGGAGAATACATTTTTACTTACTCGGCTGCCGTTCATGAACCTTGATGGCATGTTTGGGAAATAGTGGCCCTAGCCAAAAGCAGAGAAATTAAAAACGGTTGGAAATGTTGAGAATACTTGAATACAGCACTACAGAGAACTGAGTCCTTTGTCTTCTGGCTTGGACATTTTATTCAACATCACTGACTGCTTGTAAAAAATGGAATAAGAAATATTGTATTGTAATGACTCTAACTGAGACAGCCTAACTGCAGTTTCCCTCTATCCATAAATAAATTTTAATTGAATTATTCATCTCAGTTAATGTACATGGTCTCTGAGCTAGCCATGTATTATTCATCTCAGTTAATGTACATGGTCTCTGAGCTAGCCATGTATTATTCATCTCAGTTAATGTACATGGTCTCTGAGCTAGCCATGTATTATTCATCTCAGTTAATGTACATGGTCTCTGAGCTAGCCATGTATTATTCATCTCAGTTAATGTACATGGTCTCTGAGAGAGTCATGTATTATTCATCTCAGTTAATGTACATGGTCTCTGAGCTAGCCATGTATTATTCATCTCAGTTAATGTACATGGTCTCTGAGCTAGCCATGTATTATTCATCTCAGTTAATGTACATGGTCTCTGAGAGAGCCATTTACTAATATTACTTAAAAACAGTCAGTGATGATAAGGATGACCCGAGCTCACAAAGACATGGAAAACTAAATGAAAATAATGTTGCAATACGAAGCCATCTGTACTAAAAATAATTTTCTTTAATTGCAACTCGGGGGAGTTAAAGCTTACCCATCAAATAATGTAAAACAAAAACATTTTTGTTTAAAACCTTAGCTATTATCCCTAGTGAGAACACTGCATTGGGCTCAGCATCTAATTTGCAAACTACAATCTAGTTATTTGATCTAACCCTTGTTTGTTTGTTGGTTTTGAAAATTTTGATCAATGGTGACTCAAAATAAATAGCTCTAATGCCACATTTTGTGACAACATAAAAATGACAGACTCCAAAGCCAGGGGAATATTTGCACTACGCACTGTACATTACAGTTAACTTGTCATTGACATTTTCCAAACTTAGTTTAAAGCTAACGCAGTGTTTTCACTGTAAAATTAAATCTCTTAAATGACTAGATTAGAATATATATAAACTGTTAGTAAAAATCACCCACTCTTATTCTGAGAGGAATTGAACAAAAAAAAATATGGCGGGTGGGTCAGCTGACAGAAAGTTGGACATTACAGCCAATACAAGTGCCACAAAATAACAATGCAAAATAGTTTTTAAATGTCCCCCAAATCGTATACCTGTATGACTGTTGAAAGATCTGTTTGCGACGACTGATCCTTGACAGTGACCCGGGTTCTACATCCACCACAGCAGCTGGCTGAATGGCCCCCTGAACCACCACCACTGTTCATGCTGTTCATCATACCAACATTGCTGCCGCTTGCATTGATATGAACACTGTTGTGGAGCATGGCCCCTTGCTGCTGCTGTGAGACATTCATGTTGTTGGAGTTGCCAATGTTAGAAGTTTGTACTCCAACAACATTTACATTTGATGCTGCTTGCATTGCCAACCCTCCTGCCACTGCCATGCTGAGCCCACTGCCATCTACAATACTTACACCAGTTCCCCCGGCCTGGAGATTCATGCCGACTCCCGGAACGAGGTTCAGTGCCGCGTTACCAGGAAATGTAACTAAACTGTTCCCGGCTGCCACCAGACCAGCTGCGTTCGTACCGGCCACAGAGCTCATGCCCATCCTGGCGCTCAGTGTTGCCAGAGCATTGCTGGTAAAAGTCAAGCTGTTGGGATCCGCATTTCCTCCTGATAATCCCATCGCCACGGCCAGGCTTCCAATAGACATGGCTGTGCCCGGAATCTGAATATGCTGAGGTTGTGCTTGTAAACTGTTTTGCTGTTGTGATCCGCCGTCACCCGCGCTGCATGGTACCGATATTGTTCCTGTAACAGTTCCTGAATTAATGGCTGAGTTAACTGAAGGATCTATGCCAGATGTTACGGGTAGTGCCATCCCAACCGAGCCCATATTAATTGTATTCATGTTTCCATCTCCACTTGTTTCATTAGTCGTTGTGCCTATCTCCATCACTCGCTACCTTCAACAATATTAAGTTAAGGTTTGCACCATTTATCCTTTTATTTTCTGAAATTAAACGTACATAAATTATAAATAACTTCATAAATTTAAATATATTTATTTTGTCAAAAAGCTTTGTATCATAGAAATCCAAAATGGAGGATCAAGCAAACGTATAATTAACATAATTAATATATGTAGCAGGTTTATTTATTCAAAAATACTTTATTTCGAGATAAAATATTCTCAAAATAAAGTATTTTTTTGAATAAATAAACCTACTACATATATTAATTACTAACATAATTAATATATGTAGTAGGTTTATTTATTCAAAAATACTTTATTTCGAGAATATTTATTAACACTTCTTATTTTTTTTAAATAATTTTTCTTTAAGTTTTTTGTATGTACATGATTTCTATGTTTTCAGAAACACATTGTGTTTATTAGAGTTTGTGTGGGAACAGCAGGCTACTTAGATTAACATTAAGATCGATACCAAAAATATTAAACATTAAACATAAAATGCTTCAGTTTCTTGTAACATTTCAAATACAAAAAAAGTTTTCCTGCTCAAAATATCATCAAACATGTTGATATATCTGCAATCGAATATTGCAGGGTTTATCATATAACCACATAACGACATCAAATGGTGTCTTTTAATCTTTAATTTGTTAGAATAGCTCAAGAATACAAAAATGGATACTAATGTTCTAGATTGCCTTAAGCCATGTGCTGCAAAATATGTCAACGTGGAACTTAGTGAGATAAATATAATTTTTTAATGGCAGACCGGATCAATCGGGCAATTATTCATATTTAAAAATCCTATTATAAACTGATTAAACTTGTTTTATTGGCTCTCATGTGTAGGAAGAATTTCTGTGACAAGCCAGCGATCTCTGCCTTCATCATTCTTGGGGAAATGAATTGCTTTGTATAAATTCTACAATATATGAAATTTTTACTTTCTACAATGTATACTGATAACAAAAATTATAGAAATAGATGCATGTACTTTTTACACCCACACCCACCCTTTTCCCCCATGGTTACAAATAGACTCAAATATTATGTCATACAATTCTGCCCACTCCCCCCCAACCATCTACTTAAAAAAAAAAATCAATTAAAAATTATTGTTTTGTTTAACTTATGTTTCAATCCACTTTCATTGTAGTATGTAAAACTAATTACTAGGCGTTTTCAGGTTGTAAATTTTAAGTTACTGCTTCCTATCTAAAATCCACAGGCCAGTGATCATGTAGTTCAAAAACGATATTCACTCTGTCCACTACTGTCTTGACCTCTTTCTTTATAAAATTTTTAAAATTCCAATCCCATGGATAGGCAAATGCTGCCTATCAAAGTACAAAATGTGTGTATGTGAAATTTCCTCCATGAACAGTGGTTCCCAAACTGAGCGCTGGTGCCCTGCAGAGCTGCAGCTTCTTCACAGGTGCCGCTACGTAAAATAAAAAAATTTATTTGCTATTTCGAAATAAATATTTGTTAGAATTTAACATAGGTGGCCTTAAAGATCTTCAAATAAAGATGTTCTTGACCTCACTCTACTTATAGATTCAACAATATAGAAACACTGAATTATAAAAAAATATTTTTAAAAAAGCATTGAATTCTGATTCACTTTAAGTTTAAGAAATTAAAATAACAAAGGTTTCCTTAACAAAACTCTAATTAGACCTACCAAATTTAGGTTGTTAAAACAATCATGGGTTGCATTTTACAAAGTTCTAAAATCAAAAGAATTTTTTTTCTCAATAATTTGGGGGGGGGGTTTGAAAGTGAAAGTGTTAAGATTTTAAAAAATAAAAGATATGTTAAAGAACTAAAGATACAACACCAATTAGCAGAAGGTGTCAAAAAAGATGTAAGTTACAGGCCATTTTTATATAGCCAATATTCCCTATATTATATTAATCCACCAAAAAACTAGGTAGAGGAAACACAGTGACAGTACATTACTTAAACTTAAGTGTGTGTTACAGTTACTGATTTAATATTCATTGTAGTAACTTTAGTAAGTAGGTCTATATTTTTTTTAGAAAATTAGGTATTGTTAGCATACTAGTCAGTAGTAATTTAGGTAACTTAGTAATAGTTGCAAGAAGTGAGTACCATACGTACTACTTAGACTTAGAGGTTATAGTTTAGTAGGATCTAATTTTATCATAAAATTTGTTTTAGGTCTAGCTAGCCCTAGCTAAACTTAAGATTTTATTTTCTAAAGATTTAAATAATATAAGTTTAGGTGGATTCAGCACTTTCTAAATAAACACGATGATCTTTAACTAGCCTTTGATAACACGTTTCAAATCCAGATCTGATTATTATTGTCAACAGACTTCGTGTAGGTAAAGTATGGGCATAACATTCAAATTTATTTGTTCTCATTTAAATTGACAAGCATTTTTTTTCAGATTAAAAATTCTAACATTAAGGTAACAACAATTACATTAAAGACTTACAATAGAAAATGGAGGGGAATTAAAGGTGCAAACGAAATGGATCCGTCCATATGCTCCATTTTCTTGATCGACTATGTCTAAGGCGTCATATCCAATGATAGCATAAATTACCATTGCCGATAAGCGGGGCGTCCGCCATTTTCCTAATGTCAGAACTACTTTTTAGATGCCGGAAGTGTCGCCAACACACTAGATTGCCGAAAAAAACATATGAGCAGTTCAAACGCCATATTTTTTTATAATCTATGCTTTTTATCAATTGGAAACGTTATAACTTTTAATTTTTAATTTATGATCTTCATTGAAAAATGTAACATTTAAATCAATTTAAAACAATTAAAATGATATTTCTCACCATTTTATTTTTATTATGGAATGACCCTCTCCAATGAAGTCCAAAATAAATATATCCATGTATAATCAGTTTAATACGGTATACCTGTTAAAATATAGAGACTATTTAGTGTGGCACACAGCTTTCCTCTGACTATTCATATTGTGTGCTGCTTGCTATGGTTTTTTGTTTTATTTTAAAAATTTTAATAGTTTCTTCTCTATTTAAATTATTTATTATTATTATTATTATGGGTAGTTTTCTATAGCGTGGTACCCCTGCCTAGGGCTGGGCTCACCACGCTGTACATGCAAATTAAAATGAACTTAAAAAATATAAATTAAAAACCAACCATTCCATATCAATTTACATGTGAAGCCATGGACGGCACTCAGCAGCATCGTTTAACTTTCAGAGGGGGATTGGCTTTATAGATAGAGCAGGCCCGCGCAACTCAAAATGTAAGTGTAAGGCGGGACGTAATACTTTATGAAAAACTTGTGCGGGCCGAAAGAAAATAGGGCGGGAGGGGGAGCTATTAAGAAAATAATAAACACCGGTGTTACCTCGCAGCCCGCAAAGTGGGTCCTGGCGGGCCGCATTCGTATGTTGTTCAGGCCCGAGATAGAGGATCAATATAATTCTCTAGGAATGATTATGAAAGAAATTATGTTGTATTTAGTTCCATGCCATTGAAAAATACAATTCCAAACAACTACGCTAAATGAGATTCTTAGAAATACCGCAAGTGTGTAGTATTTACTTTTGTTGTAATGAAATAGTCTAGGTTTAAATATATGATGCAATAAATGTACGGTGTTAAAGGGGTGGGCCATTAGAATATATATATATATATATATATATATATATTTAGTTCAGGCGACATAAAAGGTGTTCGGTTGCGTAACTAGGAGGGGGTGGGTCGATACTGACTGGGATTTTGATAAAATAAATTACTTTACTTGAATGCATGTTTTGTCAATAAACTTTGGTAGATGGTATATCCGCGCGTTGCCACTTTTCAGCAGGTCAAAGCTAAAATGTATATGATAGCATATACATTAAAGTGTATTGTAACTATATGCTTGGCTATCTCTATTTTTGTTCTTTATCATAATACAGGTAATTTAGTGAGCCTTAATGATTAACATATTTTAGTTATTATGTGGTTGGTTGGTTAACTGGTTCACCCAAATCCTGAAGTGCACAAAGCATTGAACACAGAGTTTTGTCTCTTCTTCTTCAGGTTTTCCCCTACCCTGTTTCTTACTCTTACTGCTTCACCCTGAACCCAGTCCTCCCAATATTATAATTGTAGTACGAAGATGGACCATCCACACATTCTTGACAACATGACGAGGGAAAAGTACGAAGATGGACCATCCACACATTCTTGACAACATGACAAGGAAAAAAAAAACTTAATTCACAGATATCATTTTAAAACCTTTCATTTATTACTTACAGTACAGAAAAAGACAGTTAAAAAAATACAACTACAAATTACTCTCATGACATAAATATTAATAAACTTTTCTATTTAAAATCAGTTCGGCACAGTCATCATTTTGTTGTATTATTTATTTGATCATTTTCATTAGATAGAAAAATACATATTTAAAAAAAAAATTTAAACAGAAATGAGAAGCCACTTCACTTGCTATGTGGATTTAAGGGCATATTATGGATCTAAGATTTGATATTCAAGAATCATGGCTCCACAAGGAACACTGTGGATGTTGTGGAGAACAAAAGACTGTGTTTTGTAACTGGATAAGTCAGAACTAGAACAAACACAAAGATATGACCAGGAAAATTAACAATGTATTAAAATTTATTTTCGAGCAGACTAGCAACGAATGGTAAAATAAATACCGAATGGTAAAATAAATACCGGTAGCCATATAGTTTGCTTATTTTATAGGTTAATGGTATGACGTACATGATGGAAATTGAATGACATTTTGTTTTAACCATTAAAAAAAAAAGGTTTTAGCATTCCTAATGTATAATCATAATCAAAAATACTTTATTTTTTACAATTAAACACATTGTATATGAAGGATTGTTTAACATCAACAGATTCTGTTAATGAAAATTATCATTAAAATGTACTCAATATATCTGAGGAAAGAGGAACATTTACGCCAGGAGATTTCTTACAGAACTTTTCTTTAAAATCGTAAAGTTGCCATGAAAATTCTAATAAAATTCTAACACATGACATCCCTTATTGGCATGAGTAGCAGTTTCTAATGTGTTTTTGTTAATATTTCAGTGTAGATATGTTGATGTAAATATTTTCACAACTTATTGATATAATATATTGATAAAATCAGAGCTACCCCAACCAAATCAGTAGTATAAAAATTCTTCACATTATGTCCTGAAAAAAATGTAAATATATATTAGGTATCGTGAGTATGAAATAAAAGGCACCATGCATGTTATGGAAGGGCATAATTGTTAGGCTAAGGGCATAATTGTTAGGCTAAGATCTTACATCCTTTTTTCTTTTTTTTTTTGAAGGACCATTAGGAAAGCAAGCTTGTGCGGCTGTTGAGTTGTTCATTTTTTAACCCAGCTCACTAACACTCTGAAGTAACTACATTGCTATCGTCGGCCGCACATTTTAAAACATGAAGCTTGCACCAAATGAAGTGATCAAAGATCGTAATTATTACACCTGTAAAACCAATTCACCTCCATGTCGGACCGAGGTCAATTGATCAGACCTTAACAATGACAAAAAATATTTTTTTATCAACATCAAAAGCGATTAGAAAATATAAAAAAAACTTTTCACCTCATCATTTCCGGAGTAAGCATTATCATTTTCACATTGTCAAGTGAATTTTTTTTTTTTACAATATTATCAATTATTGTGAATTTAAGACCAAAGTTATTAAATTTGATAAGGTACATCAAAAATAATTTCAAACAGGAAAAGAAATGGAGATCAGTAGGAATTAAATTTAGTGGTTTGTAATTTTAGTAGGGAATGCAAGGAACAGATCCACCTGAAAAGAATTTCATCAATGCAACCTAAGACATAGGACTTCATCAACAAACAAACAAACAAAAGACACGGCATAATTAATACGCACATCCAAAGTTTCAAGACAAAACGTGGATGCAGGTTTTCACTAGGTGGTGTGTAAGTCACAGCCTTGTCGAACATGGTCGTTGGGTTGTTCTAAGTTCAGTAAATGAAATGTATGTGTGTAAAACTATATTGCAGGTGCCAAGCATGTCATCAGTGCCAATCATGTCATCTGTGTCAAGCATGTCATCAGTGCCAAGCCTGTCCGTGTCGAACATGTCATCAGTGTCGAGCATGTCATCAGTGCCGAGCATATCATCAGTGTCGAGCATGTCATCAGTGCCGAGCATGTCATCAGTGTCTGTGCTCCATAAAAATATTAGTTAAACACTGCTAGGGAGCTAACAAAATGTCAACAAAATGTCCATGTCAATTTTGTACCAAGCTCAGATGTCAAACTGGGGTAAGATACATAAGAAATGGGTTACACTGCAGGGTGCCTACAGTAAAACATGTGACCTGTTGTAATAATGTTCTGAAAGAGAATAACAATGGTGTTGTAATTGAGGCATGACATAATGTGATTCTTTTTTATTGTGGAGTGATTTCTTTTTTTTAAACTTGAATTCTGAACAATTATTAACCAAATTTAGGGAGAGGGGAAAAAGACTCCTTTTGTTATATTGAAATTCAGCTAAGGACATTAGGAAAAAAAAAAAGATCAAATATTTTCTTACATTAGTTAAACAGAATAATAGGTTTACAGTGGGTTAAATTATTGCCATATAAGAAGACATGTTTTTTAAATGCTCTTTTAACAGAGAATATCAGGCCACCACACAAATAAAGTATTTTAAGCAGGTGAAAATTAACATGAGAATATTTCTTCACTTCCACTTAAATTTTAGGGAAAAAAAATTTAAGTAAAATATTTATGAAAATGTTCAATCGTCATTTATTTAATGATCATCTCCCAAAACTCAGCCAATAGATATTATATTTGTATTTACCTAAGCAAAAAGCAGAATGTATGTTTTAATTAATGTTTTCTGTGACATAGCCAGATTTTTATTCAGGCTATCGGAAAAAAAATGAGAAAAAATAAAACCCAAAGTTTTAATAAGTTTAACATTTGACAAACCAGCAAAGCAAATTTAAATTATTTTTTTTTATTGGTTTTAATTTCAGCAATAAAATAAAATATAGTTATGGGACAATTGGATATCTTTATTTGATTAAAATAAAACAACGACAAAAATGATATGGACTTGTGCTACTTAAAAAGAACTCAGCTGATATAACATCAAATTAGATTTTGACTTAGTTGATCGAACAATCAGCTAAAAATAAAGTACCTTTCTTTTACGGTGTTGTTTTTTGTTTGTAGTTGTAGTACAGATTTTTTTAGATTTTCTTTTTAAGTGTTCCTGACAAACAAATAGAAGTCTGAGGAGCCATTAAATAGAATACAATATGAAAGGTAGAGGATGGCCAAATCAAAACGAAACAATCAGGAATATGGGTAGAAAAAGTGACGGGAGGAATAGTCGGGAAGTCGAAATGTATTTTGCATCCTGGATAACAATAACATTTTAAAGCCAAATGTACAAGCCCAGACAGTAACATTTTGAGTTGGATCTCGGCACGTAGAAGTTAGTTTTCTATTTCAAAACTAAACAAAAAAGTTCTTAAATAAGTATCTCAAATGAAAATGTACTTTCTTCAAAAGTTCTTTGCCCCATCAAGTGCCCTGATTTCAGATTAAAATGTACTGAACTTTTAACCTGTTTGATACTGGCTTTTGATAAAAATCAGTTACAAGTATTGATCCAAAACAAATCGTCATGATGACAATACACTCAAAATACTGTCTCATGGGTAAAAAGTTATGACAACAAACAAAGCTAATCATGCATAAAAACGTGTATGGCCAATCCATTGGTACGTTTGCAAAATTTTTTTTTTTTAAATTTTATTATCAATAAATAATTTCAACAAATAAATAAAACTTGTAAGTAAGTTGTGATTTCTTAGACACAGAACCATTTTAAGCTTCTGGGGGAGGAGGATTTGCTGGATTTTTGGGGGAAAGTTCAACTAAATTAAGAAACTATCACAACCCACTCCTGTACAAAGTAGTTGTTATAATTTGTGGCTTTCATGACAGGGACAAAAAATATTAAAAATGACTTGTGAATATTTTAAAGCCAAAAATGCATTATTCTCAGAGGCAAAAAAAAAAATAATAATAATTTCTTAAAATGAATTTTATGTTCTTACTTTATTTGTATCTTTTGTATGTGATAATTAGAAATTATTATTTTTTGATTTGTTTTATGCATTTTTAATTTCATCATTTAAAGTGCAAATTAATGATCTTGATATCGAAATGATGATGCAGGTCTTCACGTCATGGGGATTTCATTTTTTAAGTTGAGAGACAGTTTTTGTAGGTTATCTTTTGATCTTCAGTAATTATGAGAAACAGAAAAAACACATGGAGTGGAAGATGGCATTGTTCATTGGTTGATCGATTCTGTTTTTTTTTGTTGTAAATTGACTTGGAGATAAATATTTTACAGACAAAACAAACTAAAATATCGGCATGCCATTTCAGAAAACAATGAAAATCATATTTTTTTCTTCGATACATGGGGAATTTAAAAAAAGGTATAAAAAAAAAAATTTTTAAGAAGAATTGTTCCTTGTCCCAAATAAAATGAAATTGTTACCACAAAATATGGATAAAACACAATAAAGAAGTATATGGCAGTTAATCAATTTGAAATAAATTTTAATGGACATATTTTTACATGTAGGTGGTAGTCATGATAGCTTCACGTAACGCTTGCGGTAGATCATGTTTACGCAACACATCAAGTCGATGTGACGCGGGTGATAAAGAAAATTGGGTATTAAATGATAAGCACAAAAAAGTAAGTTGTATCATTTAAATAAGTTATTATATTCTATGCCGTACAGGTTACATGTCAATAATATATACAACTTATCCACTCACTCTGACAATCTATGGTTTTCAGTATTACTAGAACAGTCAAGGCAAAGTTCAGGATTGCAATAGTCGTCATCTGACTATGTGTCCATAACAATAAACAAAGAAAAAGTGCACATTACACAGTAAAACATACGTTGTTCAACCTACATTCAAATTATTATTGGGATCAATTTTGAGCACTCTCTGCTAAACATTTGATGGACAGCTTGAACATTTTTCTTCCATAACTGTCGCAGCAAGCCCGACTTCCGATGAAATCTTTTTGCTTTATCTCTCTTTTGAAGTCACATTAATACCAGAAAATAAGAAAACCTATTCTTAATCAGAATTCATGTTTAACTTCCATCAAGTCACTGCTGCTCACTTTCTCGAGGGTTGGATATAAGTGGACACACAGCTTATAAAACAAATTCTAATTATCTCTAGTCTAACTGTGACAAAAGCTGCATTTGAATTGGTTGAATTTAAACCAACCACCTTCTAGCTATCTTACAGTAATTAAATGATGCCAATGGGTTACCCTTCATGCATCTACATGATCTGATTACTCGTTTATTGCAAACGCTGTTGTTTTAATGTTCCTTTTTTTTTTTATAACAGTCACGGTCAAACTTTAATTAATCAAATTCAATGTTTCTTTCAAATATAAACAGATTCTTTTACAATGTTTAAGTCTCTCAGATCCTATACATCTCTCACCTGCTTTTGTGATGACAAAACATGTCGCAGTAAGGAATTTACTTGTCGAGGATTCTACACTAGTTTGAAAGATTCTTGACTGCTTGAAGGAATGGGTGGACGGGATTCCTCCCATCTCTTGACCTTCTGTTCCTTTTAGGCAAAGTACATAACTCTGCATGTGTCTGGGTGTACGGTCACGGCCCTGGCCAAGTAAAGCGGATTGCGGTCCTCGCTGTTGTCCGAGTGCCTGCTGCCCTCACCACTGGAAAATAGGTCATCACTGGGACGTGAGAGTCGTTAGAAAAGGGGCGGGGCCAAACCCCCCACCCAGGACAACAATGTACAACGGCACAGACGTGGGTGTGAGAGTGGATGTGTTGGACGATACATGACGTGGACCAACTAATTGAGGAAAGTTCACAAAAATCCGTGCCAAACCAAGGGTTCCTTACAAATAAAGTTCCTACAGTCATTTCTTGCGATACTAACTGTTAATTGTAACTAAGGCTCATTCAAATAAACTTACACTGCCGTTTAAAATTATTTTAAGCTGTCAAAGGATATAAGGTGATTTTAATTTGTATCATAACAAATGTTGCCTTACAACTTATATAAATTTTTGTTTAAATACAGAATCATCTGATTGGTTCTTAGTTATTTTTAGCAGAGTTGTTTTCTTGACATGATCTAAAATATTCCTATATAATAAAAGTGGAAGGATGACTTTCCTAAGAAATATTCCTATATAAATAAAAGTGGCAGAATTACTTTCTTAAAACCATCAAAGCTAACTGGCCTTGTTCATGCATCAACCAATTAAGCACATGTGTAAATCCCTTGGCCTGACACGGGAAGTGTGTTAGTTCTAATGACATCAAGCGGTCTTACTTTCATATTTTTCTAAACAAATAATTGGAAAACCGATTATTGTTTTAACATCTTTGGTACCAGGTACTAATACATTTTTTTGTGTGACAATAATAACCACCGGTGCTATAAATACTCAATAATTAAGATATTTGACCCTTTTGGTATGAACTATATTACACATAATTTTGGTTTTTAAAAAAATTAATAACTTCCAGAAGCTCTTTATAACGTGTTGTACATTTTGTAAATGCTATAAATAAATTGAGCTTTGAGCCTTTCATTCGACAGAACAGCTTGCTTGATAAGATTTGCCAGTGGCATGCAATACAAGAAAGGTTAAGCGAAATGATTTGAATTACATTTCACTTATATTTAGATCGAGGGGAAAAATTTGTTTAATTGCATAACTGTCATAACGGCCAATCATCAGTCGTTATAACTCCTTCTGTAATGCTAGAAAAATTATCATTAAAAATGTGAATGATTTAATTTATATTGGTTAGGGGGAAATTATATATAAAATATCTCAGCAGTGTTTTCAAGTCTTCTGCCAGTCTGCCTTTCATTCATATATTTTGCAAAAAAATTATTACGTAGAATTTTTATTTCCTTGGACTGAATTTTCAACAAGCTGTCAATAGTTATGTTGAAGGTTTCCCTCCTTTCCACCCCCCCCCCCCTTTTTTTTAAATTGAATGAGATCATCTCTTCATTTTTATAAATGTGATTTACTTGAATTAAGCATCTAAAATAGTGCTCCCCCTGCATTCAGACGGCATGCAAAGTGCAAATGAAATACTTCAAATGTTAGATTCAACCGATTGCTTCCTCATACTTTTTTTAAAAGATTCTTGATGTTAGTAAAGAGATATGATATCCAATGGGTGCTTGTGAGCTTATTGTAAGCGATGCCGACATGTCAGACAGATGCCAACATGTCAGACAGATGCCAACATGTCAGACAGATGCCAACATGTCAGACAGATGTGAAGCTTGGAGAAAAATAGGTACATTTAACTGAAATAATGAAACTCATACCTTCTGGCGGAACTATAAAAAGTACATTAGATAGATGACATAAATATGGACTAAACTTTTAGATACACACTTGAAAAACATATATTTAGTGCTGCTTCAAGTGTCTACCAGAAATTCATTTTTTTATATTTAATAAATAGTTATCAACTTATGCAATTTAAGTCTAGTCCAGTTGAATATACTCATTTTTTAAATAAAATAATTGATACAAAACTTGGGTCCCCTTTTCTACGTCTCAAGAAGCCGTCTCCTTTAAATTTAACTAAAAGTATTAATGTCCGTTTAAATTTCGCGTAATTCTTAAATTAGAGCCCAAAATTATTTTATTTGAATTGGCCGAAATTTATATCTCTTAGTTTTCATTTTGTTAGAGAGTAACTGGACCGTACTGATATAAACAACATCAGGAAAACATTAGCATAGACACTACCGGTATTCCCTTGATTAAATGCCATGCTGCAAAAAAATTAGTAGCTGTTAATGTGAAGTTTATTACAAATGAGATGTAGACACAAATTACATATTTCAGGGACAACACATTCTTTTAAGGACTTTGTACAAGTTTTTGTGTCTACAAGTTTGGTAGTTTTATTCAAATCGTCTAATATTTGCTTCCAAGGGTCTTTAATTTTTATGACGAGATTCGTGTCCTGATAATTTTGTCTTATAAAGCCAGTACTTATTCACATAAAAGAAAACTATCACCATACAGGGAGGAGTGACCTAAATAACTATCACCATACAAGGAGGAGTGACCTAAATAACTATCACCATACAGGGAGGAGTGACCTAAATAACTATCAGCATACAGGGAGGAGTGACCTAAATAACTATCACCATACAGGGAGGAGTGACCTAAATAACTATCACTATACAGGGAGGAGTGACCTAAATAACTATCAGCATACAGGGAGGAGTGACCTCAATAACTATCAGCATACAGGGAGGAGTGACCTAAATAACTATCAGCATACAGGGAGGAGTGACCTAAATCAGATGTTTGAATCCCTGGCAACAGCCCCATTAACTTCACCCTAAACCAAACTGCAATTTTAAGATAGGCTAAAACATGATTTAAAAAAAATTAAATGGTGTTAAACACACGAAGAAAGACGCACAATAAAGAACACTGAATTAAACCTCCCATAGACGCACCTGTCATGTTCCTTCTCAACCAGATGGTAGCGTGCTCTGAAAGCTACCAGATGGGCGTAGTATGCCGGTGCTGGGATGGATACAGACCTTGTGCAGCGGACATACGTATGGCATAATTGATATGTGAGAATTTGAAGTTCATCTGCGTTAAAGCGGTTGTCATCCCAGAGTACGTGATAGTGAGAGGGACGACTTGTGCCCTGAAGAAATTAAATCACGTTTGACATCAGACTTGCATTCACGTAAATGTTTCATTATTTATTGCTTCCTTTTAAAATGGTCTTTATGGTAAATGTTGTAATTCCATTCTAATATCAACAAAGGCTCAAGACAAAATTAAAAAATTGTTTCATAATTGAATTGAAAGTGTGACCGTACCAAACTCAATTGGTTATTTAATTTTTTTAAAATTTATGATGGTTTAGCATAATAAAAAATGTTGCGTGGCAAATATTTTGAAAGAAAAATTTCAATAATCACCTGTATACCAGCATGAGAGCAGAGATAGAAGTCAAATTCAGTGGGGTGGGTTATGCCTTGATCGACCGTCGTCCCAGCAGGTATGTTGCCACTACGGCCAGTCTGGTCCCTACGGTCTGCGCAGAAGAGGCGAGTGTGGTGCCGCTTCTGAACTACTATGAAAGTGATGCCGGGCTGATAGTCGACCTCAAGCTTCATACAGGCTTCTCTAACAGCTCGCAGCTCATGACCAAGAACCTAGGAACAAGTCACGGGAAAATGAACCTTTTTGTAAAGAAATTTCAATTTGTATATTAAATTGTTTTTTTTTAATATATATAAAATAAAAATATTGCTTTTTTTTCCTCTACTTTCTTTTAAATAAAATTCATGATTAAAGTATTTTGCTTACATACCAACTCTCTAAACCAAAGCATTAACAGTAAACCTCTCACAATAAAGAAATATTTAGGGCTATGAAGGTTGACATTGTCCTCATGGAAAGTGCATCTTATATTTTATCCACGCAAAGGTTACAAGGCTTTAAAGAACAATAATCCTGAGATATCAAATTCATTAATGCTACACACACACAAATAAAAACAACAAAGACTTAATGGATATATTTTATCATAAGGAAGTTCCTTTAGATTATATATAGCAATTCATCCTCAGTTCAAAGTTACCCAAAAACACGCACACAAAAAACCAAACAATTTTTTCTTATAGGATCCCAACTGTACGAAGGACTTACTGTATTGAACTGGCCTTCACTAACGCCATCACGGTAAAAGATGATTCTTGTGGGCTTGAACCTCGTAGAGCGGTAAAATTGTATGAGCAGCTCCTTGACCATCGTGGCCAGGTCACGTATAATCTCTTGCCGATGTTCCTGGACTCGTACGGTGGCTGAATAACGACTAGGGTGGGCATCCATGCTGCCTACAACCTACAACAAATAGCATTGCATTTTTTTCTTTAAGTTTTCAACTCACAGTTGTAGCCCTAGTTAAATGAATGCAGCTTTCATAAAAATATGCATCAATGAGTGCAAGTCTTTTACTAGATTAATATGAGGGGTACATTTATTTCTTTAATTAATCTTACAAAAATTAGGTCGTGTATATACTACAACAAGAAAAACCAACATCGGGCATCCAACTGAAGAGAAACAGTTAATGAACAAAGGAGTCGGGGAAATCGGTAAAACTTACAGCAGCAATAGAAGGCTTGAGTGTGTCACCTGCAGGAGGGTGAGTCACATCAGCACCAAGGAATATGATTGGCTCACGGAAAACATGAGGCCTGGAGATAATTTTTATAGAATCTGTAGTTTTTTAAGACCGAGTGATGGCAAAAAAAATAAATTTATGTAATTTTTATTGCCGCAATAATGTGGCTAACCTCAACTGTATGTTACGAATAAAGAATAAAATCACAAATGAATGAGGAACAGATGTAAATTCAATATAGAACTGCAGTAATAATTTAAATGTTGCAAAACCCTAACAGATTTTTTAAACAAAATTGTTCCAAGTCCTAACCTGATACTCGGCAGTAGTATACTGTTGACTCCTCCCAGTTTGACATTGATCTTAAGGCAGAGGTTCGACAATGTTTGCGGGGTGGTTTTGTTCACATTCTTGGCTTGTACACACTGTGTGGCCAAACCAAAACAAATGTCTCCAACTCTTTTGACTTCGGCTGTTAGGATACACAATAATTGACGTAGCCCTCTTTCTAATAACAATGATTTTAAATGATGGAGAAAAAATACTACCAGTACCCGAAGGATCTTAGATTTGTTTTATATAAGTCTCTAGATTAATTTTTACACAGTTTGATTAAGTTGGTTTCGATTCAGTGAAGGTCAAATCTTTCATTTCTGTGAAGGTGAAATCTTTGTCTTTTAAGGTTTATTTAATTAGCATAATCTGATAATGAAAAAAAAATAAGTGAGTCCATAAATTTAACTTTGCGAAACAATTTTTTTAATCAAATGCATTTAAAATTCACCTCAGCTGGTCTTAGTTTAACTTAGCTCTGGTCTGTACAAATTTGAACAATATATTATTAAATTGAAATGTTAAATAAAAGAAAGTACTACCATAAACAGGTGTCTTTCCTGGCAGCACAACCACAATAAGTTGCAACCCTTGGTAAGTGTTCTTTAAATATCTAAACATGGGCTCCACTTGATCAGGTCCGGTTGCATACTTGCAGAAGCAGGGTTGTCCCATGATAGGCATACCCGCATCATTTGAGATCCTCTGCAGCTGCTGGGTAAAATTGCTAAATTCAAAGGGGGATAAAAAAAATGTATGGTCATTAGTTTATATTATAATTCAATCAACAAAAAAGGGTCCTTTTAAAACAATGTTATCAGAGAAAAATTTAAGCATTCTTTAAATTGAAGCATACAGATAGACAGAGGGTGACACAGATAGACAGAGGGTGACACAGGTAGACAGAGGGTGACACAGATAGACAGAGGGTGACACAGATAGACAGAGGGTGACACATCATTTGATGGGTCAGACAAAGTAATTTTACAAGTTGATCAGAAAGACAGAGGGTGACACAGATAGACAGAGGGTGACACATCACTTGATTGGTCAGACGAAGTAAGTTGACAAGTTGATCAGAAAGACAGAGGGTGACACAGATAGACAGAGGGTGACACAGATAGACAGAGGGTGACACATCACTTGATGGGTCAGACAAAGTAAGTTGACAAGTTGATCAGAAAGACTTTCTCTCACCGGAGGGCATCCTCTCTGACAGTTCTTTGCGGAGCGAAACAAGCGATGGCCCAGACTCTGATCTCGATGCCCTGGTAAAACTGCTTGCCCCTCATGTCCCACACACCTTGATTAGGTACAGCCTGGGCTTTTGTCTGAGTGAACGAGTCATTAGGAAAGCAGGTTAGGATTATTCATTCACTGTGCAAAATTTTTATTTTTTTTTTTATCTATGAATCTCTTTCAAAATACTTAGTTCACTGTTCTTTGATGCTCTGCGGCATCTTCTACACATTTACAATTTAATATACTTTTGTGTATCTATCCTTAAACAATACTTTCTTCTCCACATTGAATCAATTTTATATTATATATGACTCGTTTAAATTTGACTTTAACAACTATGAAGGTTCTTTTTATCATATTCATTCTTATTGACGAATGGTAAACCAAATAACATTTACCTCTAATTAAAAAAAAATTCACTTTCAAATTGCAAATTTACATTAGTTAGCAGAAACTTGTTTGAGCATCAATATCTATGAAAATTTATCTTGTATCATTTCATAATGAATATACTTTTTTAAATTCTTTTGATTATTATTGTAAAGGTGAGTTTATATGATAACACATTTTACCATAGATATCTAACTACTAGATGAGAAGAGCAAAAAGGATTAAAGAGAGATGCTAATAGAAAATTCTTCCTGTTAAAGACCCCCAAAAAAGTGTTTGATTTTTGTTAAAACTAAATATAGAATTTTAAAACATATGCAATCATAAATTGAAGGAGGAAATATAGGACACGGAAACGAAAATATAGTCGAAATTTCATATTTTAGGGTCAATAAATTGCTATTAACATTTTTTAGAATTTGAAATAAGAGACAAAACGGACTTGAAATTTTGCTAACTTTGTTGTTCCCCTTTCTTTTTGAAATTTGACACATACATAGAAATACCCACTATAGCCATTTTGAGAAATGTACCAAGTATAAGAAAGGTAAGTTTTCTTACCGTCTCTAGGATAAATAAGGACTATATTATTAAGCAAAGCGTTAATGCTTGAAGATATCACTCCACTTTCTTTCCGACCCACAAAATATCATCTTTAATGTCATTAAAATAGATCAAGCTGGTTAGTGGGCTTCAAAGTTACGACTGGAACATTAGTAAAGGGAGACAGGCAACATGACATTATGGGACAGAGTGCTATTCAACAGACGTCTAACATAACTCTAACATTTTTAGATTTTTAACAAGTTTTTCTGGGGATTAGAACAAAATTATTATTTTATTAGGACATTTATTTGCTTTGATTTAGGTGCTTTACATTATAAATAAAATAGGACAAAATTATTATTTTATTAGGACATTTATTTGTTTTGATTTAGGTGCTTTACATTTTAAATAAAATAGGACAAAATTATTATTTTATTAGGACATTTATTTGTTTTGATTTAGGTGCTTTTCATTATAAATGAAATAGGACAAAATTATGATTTTATTAGGCCATTTATTTGTTTTAATTTGGGTGCTTTACATTATAAATGAAATAGGACAAAATTAAGATTTTATTAGGCCATTTATTTGTTTTGATTTGGGTTCTTTAAATTATAAATGAAATAGGACAAAATTATGATTTTATTAGGCCATTTATTCGTTTTGATTTGGGTGCTTTACATTATAAATGAAATAGGACAAAATCTTGACTGCTGAATGACCACATTAATTCTTTAATCTTAATCCCTAGCTAACTTGTTTGGGGTAGGCGTGGTAACATATTTGCTGTTACTGACTTGAGATATAAAAAAACTTGCAACTTTTGCTTACACTACTCTGATGATTAAATTTCTTTTAAAAATTGACTGCATATTGGCATCAACAAATGTCAATTGTTAACAATTGTGAAATCGTAAAAAAAAAATTTTAAATATCGCAACAGGGTGGGGGAGCACCACTAATTTTTGTATGAGATAACTCAAATGTCACTCCCATTTAAAAACACCTTCAAGTTTAGAGACCCAAAAATTAAAACTGTGAATCAACGAGACAAAACAGTGGATAAGGTAGATTAAGGGTTTTATAATTTCAATCATGCATGAAGACATGTAGCAGATGAGACCACGGTTGGCCCTAGGCATCTTAATTCCTCTGACAGTTGAGAAAATGCTGTCACTACAGATTGTTTAATCATGTTAAAAACTTTATTAAATATCTCTGACAGTTGAGAAAATGCTGTCACTACAGATTGTTTAATCATGTTAAAAACTTTATTAAATATCTCTGACAGTTGAGAAAATGCTGTCACTACAGATTGTTTAATCATGTTAAAAACTTTATTAAATATCTCTGACAGTTGAGAAAATGCTGTCACTACAGATTGTTTAATCATGTTAAAAACTTTATTAAATATCTCTGACAGTTGAGAAAATGCTGTCACTACAGATTGTTTAATCATGTTAAAAACTTTATTAAATATCTCTGACAGTTGAGAAAATGCTGTCACTACAGATTGTTTAATCATGTTAAAAACTTTATTAAATATCTCTTACAGTTGAGAAAATGCTGTCACTACAGATTGTTTAATCATGTTAAAAACTTTATCAAATAACATCTCTGACAGTTGAGAAAATGCTGTCACTACAGATTGTTTAATCATGTTAAAAACTTTATCAAATAACATCTCTGACAGTTGAGAAAATGCTGTCACTACAGATTGTTTAATCATGTCAAAAACTTTATCAAATAACATCTTTATGTGATGTCTTCACAATTCAAAAAATTTGTCAAAATGGAAGGGGAAAAAAATTGCTAAAAAAAAAAAAAAGACCAACAAGCCATCTAGCATGATAAAGATTACAAAACACTTTAAAAGTGCACAACACCACGTTTCATAAGTATTGCAACATCCACAATGTTTCTTTTACTATGAAAGTTCTGGTTAAATGACTTTAGTTTTATCTCCAAGAAGTAAATATAATTTTTGACTTGGGGAAAAATTAACAGCTTCCATCAAAAAGCTTGATTTTTAAATTTTTTTTTTACTTTTACCCTTATCTGGGTCTTTGACTACAGGATAAAATCTGTAGTATTCTTTCCTTACCCGTCCACCATATTGCAATTTGGGAGCAGTTAGCACTCTGCCCGTCACATCCATCATTTGTGTGTGAATACTGATGCCAAACGTTTGAAGATAGGGGTCCGCATTGAAATTTGCCTTACGGATCTGACCATGGGAATAGAAAGGGAGAAAAACCAGCGCGGACACCGCCGTGTGAGAAAATGATGAATCAGCTTATTTAAAATGTTTAAGATGGAAGCACATTTGAACATGCAGCCTTTTCTCTCCCTTCTCTTTCTAAAAGAGAAAAGATTCTGTTTGTTATGAACCCTGCGGTCATCTCTCCTGGAGTCCGTATCTCAAGGATGGCAAGGTTCAGCCGTATATCTAAAAAAAAAAATCCTGTTCTAAATCCAATGTAAGAATTTGTTTCCTAACTGCACATTCTAGATCTGGCGAAAAAACATCTAAAGGAAAAAAAAAAGATATTTAAAGTCCTGTGAATGTCACAAGTTATGAAATGGAGAAAGCCCTGTGAAATACCACTCAGTACAGACCAAAAAATAAAATAATTGGAAGCTCATGGATCAACACATAAATCAACCGAAAATTGCGTGACCAATGAAGAAAAAATTTTAAAAACTTTTTTATATAATGGCAATGGTGACACCGGATTTTCCCCACGGGAAAAGAAATAAGAATGGGTTTGAGAAATAATATGTCATTGCTGAACATGATCATGCAGTGCGGATACATTTAACACAAGTTTGGGGAACTGGGTTAGCAGAGCCGTTACACCATAATGGTTGTCCCTTAAAACATTTGTTGCTGTTGTGACTTCTATGTTACTGATATTATGATGGAATAAAATGCATACATTTTATAAGGAAGGTATGGCGTTAATATTGCATGCTAGGTGAGAACTGAGCTCTCTGTATACGCACAGTATGTTGTTATTTCTTCATGTTTAGAGACTCGGTCTTCAACATCTATAGTTTAGTTAAATTATTTTGGTTCCCGTCTACATTTTTGTTTTGTAAATGAGTGATGACTTTCATTAGCTATTAAATTTAAAACAGCATTGCATTTGTACCTAGTAACCGTGTTTTTTTTATAGCATGTTAGAATTTTGAGATATTTTCCAGATATTTGAAAGTTTCATTAAAAAAATGGATAACTGCGTGAACAGCATGCCACCGTTACTTCATCCTACAGCCAAACAGCCCAGACTGACCAACTCACAAACATCAACTGTGACCACATGAGAAAATAAAAGCTGCACAGCAAGAAGCCATTTACTACAGCAGATGCCTGATCTCATCAGCTATGTCCTTATGAGAATAGAATGTCTTATCAACATATGCCCAACAATCTATTTTAAAAGTATCTTTGTTATTGGCTTTTGAATGTTATTTCATTAAGCTGACAAGTGTGAATCTGCTCTAGTTAAGGTCTAGTAAATGGAACTGTTATGAGACAGGGAGTAAACATGAAAAAAAATAAAATAATAATAAAAGGTACATATAATATTTTCATTGACGCAAATACCAAAAAAAAAAAAAAGAGTTGTAATAGTGATAGTCGAATGGCAGCAAACCCTATCTGCTGGTCTGATTTTACTTGTTGCGCTTTTAGAATTTTTTTTTAACTTTTGAAATTTTAAATTGACAATGATGTCAAATGTCACTTTCAGCAACAATATTTTCTTTTCATTTGTTTGTTATCAACAACCAAGCAATTAATCAGAACGGCAGCAAGAAGGCTTGTCCAGTACTAGGGAAGTAGTTGGAGTATTAGTGGGCCTACCCGGCCACCATACTGCAGCTTCGGGGCAGGCAGGACACGCCCTTTCAGCTCTGTCATGTCATAATTGACGCATATGCCAAACGTCTTCAGGTAGATGTCATTATTGAAGTCGGCTTTGGTGACCTGTTAGAAAGGTGTGCATGAGTCGACGTGGCGACTTACAAGCTCATTAATTGTTCTCAATGATGGTTACAAAATAATGGTGGTGATGAAGGACAACACAAACATCTTTTTTTTTAAATGATTGATAGAAGCAGATGGTGTTGCAAATGAGAGTTTGATGTTTGCAATAAAAATCAAAACAATAACAATAGGTAACAACAACTTGCTGGTGGGTACAGTCATGAGATTGCCTTTTTTAATTGTTGTAAGGTTTGGCAAGCAACTAGTTGTAAAAAGGATTGTTGAAAAAAAATTATCGACACCCACAACCCTCCAGCACTACTTTTTAAAAGATAGTTCATAGATTTTATTTACACTATTTATCAATGATATCTGAATTTTGTTTTTTCTTCCCATCATACCGTTTATAAGCTTGAGAACTAATGAATTAAATTTTGCTACCTTTTGGTGTGCAATTGGGGGCCACTTGAGATTGAACAGTAACACCTAGCTCTTGCCAACCCTGACATGTCTGAATGAGTGGTATTACGCAGTGACATACTCAGGGCCATGCACGCTCTGGCTCAAAGAACTGATGTGAAAATATCAACTTCACAAATAAATTCCCTTTTCCTTATACTTAAAAGACAATATGGAATTCGAATTTTGAAATAATCTCCTAAAATTTGAGTTTAAATAAAATACATGCTCAATATAAAAATATGTAAATTTTTGTATTTCTTCTTAAGCTTAAGAACACATTTTCTATGAATTCCAAATAACAAGTTCAAAGAAGATTAGTGTCCATTTTAAACTTCTATAAAAGAAGTGTGAGCACCGACGCGTCTACATCAGTTCACAACAGTTCTTTCCAGCAATCATCATTTTATCATCGTCTCTGCACAATCATCAGATCGGTCAAAAAGAGGGGTAACACTCGTTACATTTTTTTGCAATGAGTCGAAGTCGTGTGCTTTACATTTCTGCAGTGTCACACTTGTGTGCTTTACATTTCTGCAGTGTCACACTCGTGTGCTTTACATTTCTGCAGTGTCACACTCATGTGCTTAACATTTCTGCAGTGTCACACTCGTGTGCTTAACATTTCTGCAATGTCACACTCGTGTGCTTAACATTTCTGCAGTGTCACACTCGTGTGTTTAACATTTCTGCAGTGCCACACTCGTGTGCTTAACATTTCTGCAATGTCACACTCGTGTGCTTAACATTTCTGCAATGTCACACTCGTGTGCTTAACATTTCTGCAATGAGTCTCACCCATGTCAAACAGGTCATTGGATTCCTTCTCTTTCCTTTGAATAAAAATACTTTGGCCAAAGAAATTGTTCACATACTTGTTTAAAAAGGATTACAAAAAACAAGTTTTACCACTAACCAAAGGTACTTTAAGAATGAACAAAAATGGTTTCCCAATTCAGCAGACTCTTAGAAAATCCTATCACACTATATATGCTAATGCAGAATATTCCCTTTTAAAAACAAAATGACTTAGCGATGTCCAGGGCATTTAAAACCAAAATGACTTAGCGAAGTCCAAGGCAAAAATCACCAAGTCAAATATGTTCCATGATCTCACACAGCTATACCAACAACAGACAGAAATGAAAAGCATACAACTTTTGTGCTTCCTGTTTTAGCTGAGCAACAGAGTATCCTAACAGTAGAGAGAGGGAACATAACAGTAGAGAGAGGGAACATAACAGTAGAGAGAGGGAACATAACAGTAGAGAGAGGGAACTTAACAGTAGAGAGAGGGAACTTAACAGTAGAGAGAGGGAACTTAACAGTAGAGAGAGGGAACATAACAGTAGAGAGAGGGAACATAACAGTAGAGAGAGGGAACATAACAGTAGAGAGAGGGAACATAGTCATAATATGCGTGTATGGGAACCTGTGAATGGGACAGAATTGATCATCATCGTCACAGCAGATGCTATGTTAATTTTTCTACACTGATGGATTTTCTCAGAAGGCTTTTGTCAAACCTATTTTTTTTTCATTTCAACATAAAAATAAGTACAAATCTGCCAAGAAAAGTCCAATCTAATTGAAGTTTGCAAGGACAGATAAGTCCAAATCTGCCAAGAAAAGTCCAATCTAATTGAAGTTTGCAAGGACAGATAACTCCAAATCTGCCAAGAAAAGTCCAATCTAATTGAAGTTTGCAAGGACAGACAATTACGTGATAGTTTTCAGTGATGGTCTTTAAATCACAAAAAAAAAAATTTGTTTTCAAGTTCTCTGGCATTAGATCGCTCATTTGTAAATGCCCTTAACACGCAAGTCTGTCAAAAGCTCAACTGACCTTATCAAATAATTCAAGCCTTAAACTGAAATCCTAGGAGAGGAGCTCCTTTTTTTTTTTTTCTAAATATTTGGCTCACGCCATCAAATAATTATTCCGTAAAACCTTTGAAGGTGGAAAAGTGTATTTGTTTTTTGAACATGCAAGAATTTTTGTTTGAAGAAGCCACCATTGGGTTTCTTAAGGCAATCCATTTAAAGCAAATGAATGGATTTTAATTGTAGTTTATTTCTGTCACTATACTATATATATTAAAAAAATTCTGATCTTGCTGCAAATGGGTCAAAGAGATTCTGCAGAGAAAAGCTGTCATTCATTCATAACTTTGAACTGAAACAATACTGCAACAGATAAATCATCTTCTTAACAATGCATATTAAATAATTAGACATTAAAACATCTATTATTACTTCCGTCAAAAATATGTTGAATGAAGAAAACTAAATTTAACTTTTAAAGTAAATGGCCAATAAATGATTATTTGACATGTTTGGCATCAACTAAATTTTAAATGAGATGCTTCTCTCAGGGATGTTCTTTGAAACCAGTTTTCATTATTTAGAACTACATGACAAATACATAAAGGCAAATATGTGAGAAAATTGGAAGGTGGGGGCATTTGAAAGTAGACTTGAATGTCCAGACTCTCTCAGCCTTCTAACTGCACTTGAGAAAATATAAAGCACTATGTATAGTGAAGTTTGAAAAAAATGCAAACAGCACAACATAATTGGGTCATCTACAGAACTTGATTCTGCCATGTCAGTGAAATGGGAAGAGGGTGGACATTTGATTTAGTGGAGATCCAACAATCGAGGATTTATTTATACATTTATAGTACTTGATCACCACACGGTATTGGTGAAATTCAGTTTCAACTGACTAAAAATTTCCTGGCATGTTTCTGTTCTCGCCCAATCACTTGTATTTTTTTGATTTCCCCATTCTATCCACGACTCTAGATTTTTTTTTCATTTCCTGATTACTTCTTGGACTTTACACCAAATTTCTATGCAATGAATTTGTTTTTCATTTCATCTTCTCTCTTTCAACTGAAGAAGGCTTTTGGCTGATACGCTTGTTGCACTGTTTGATTTTTTAAAAAGCTTTCACATTGTGCTTCATGTTTCCTTATTCCCAGCTTCATCACAATGGCTCCCATGTTTTTCCCTCATTTGCATTTAAGAATTTTGAATTTAGTTTAACTAGTTCAACTTGTGCACATTTTAAATCAATATTGAACATACCAAGTTGTTGATTTCTTTTTCTCTGTCTGGAGCCGACCTAGCTGTAGCCTGTCATTGATAGACAACAAAAAAAAGTACATTTCAGGTGTTTAATTAAGAGGAATGTATTGTTGATTCTTCTAGATCATGTTTTTTACCAAATGTTAAAGGAAATAGACAGTAAAAACAGCTAATATTGTCAGTAAGTGTGTCAATGTGAAAATACCAGTAAATCTTTTTTTTAAAAGCTATTTACAAATAGCTGACCTTAATCATAGTAGATGTTTGCATGTCAGTCAGTTTCTTGATGCACCTTTGCCCTCCAACAATATTGCAAACCTGAAAATGAAGAGGAATTTAACTTTTATTGTAACTGAGCATTCAAGACCATCATTCAATCAAGACCATCATTCAATCAAGACAATCATTCAATCAAGACAATCATACAATCAAGACCATCATTCAATCAAGACCATCATTCAATCTTATTATTTTATATCATTGGTTTGCAGGACTTAAAATATTCTAAAGAACGCTATAATTCCAAAGTATTTTGTACTTATAAAGATGTGCCTGTTTACGTAATTGTTCAGATGAACACCTCAGCTGGTCTTTGTGGGATATCCTTAAATTTCACTAGTTCAATTATACATGAGTAATCTGAAAAGTGAACCAAAAGTAGATGAACACAAATTACCTCAAGCGGCAGATATGTATGTTTCTGTTCTTGGCCTACTTGCAAACATGGTAGATGTGGATGTCTGTAAGGAAAAATATATTTTATGACAGAAATAGTTTACAAAAAAATGTACTAATAGTTTTAGAAAAACAATGCTGTAAGAATAAAATAATTTAGGAAATCGTTTAGCTCCAATATGTCAATTTATGTTTAATTTGCACTTTAAAATAACATATTGTATTGATCCAGCTCAACAAATCATAAATACATTATTACTGAGACGAAGAAGAAATCCTTAGGATTATAACAATTTTATAAGGGAGGCACGAAATGTTTAGTTAGAAAAGCTATTTTTTTCATCTCATAAAAAATGTAATTGTGCCAACTTACTGTAATTTCATTTTGTAGCGCTCCATAAAGTAGCGAGCTACTGTACATTCTATAGTTTGACCAGATTGCAATTGCAGAGGGAATCTACAATATTAAAAGTAAACATGATTAGCATACAAAAATAATATTGATGTTTATCCTATATTTTCCCTATACAAAGCACTTGAGTTTTCATCTGTTAATCAGTACAGTATTTCATCAGAGGCCAAAAACTGGAATTTTACCCTTTTTACTCAAAAATGTAATAAGTTTTTACTAAAGTGGACAAATTCTAAACGTTCTTGAGCCAAATAATGAACTTACGATTGTGTTTGAGCAGGTCTCCTAGTGACATTGCATACTCTATACTTGCGTCTCATTGTCCCACAATGGGTGATTTCTACCTTTAGACCTATACATTGAGAGTGGCATCGAGGATCACAAGTTAAATGTCATGCTTTCACATCATCAAGTTTTAGTGTACAATATGAAATGAAACACAATTAAATGAAAACACAATTTGATGAAATGAAAACACAAATTGATGAAATGAAAACACAAATTAATGAAATGAAAACACAAATTGATTTAGTATTTATAATAAAAGCATTTAAGTGCACAATATGAAATGTAGAAAAAAAAGATAGTTAACCTCTATTAAAAAACCATACCACAACAGATATGGTTTAATTTTCATTTAAAGACAGTGTTGAAATCAAATTGCCATTCTAAAAAATTATAATTATTTAATCACTTATAGCAGCGTTTACCAAATGCAGGGTCGCTATTTCCCAAACGCCGGGTTGCGACCCAGTACAAAATTACCGGGTGACCGAAAGAAGAAAAGAAAAGTTACTGGGTCACAAAAAATAAAGTTTGGGAAATACTGATATACAGCATTTAAGTAAATACACGTACCATCATGCTTAGTAAAAGATATAAACCAGAAAAATGCCACTGAACTCTAAAACAATAAAAAAATATACTGTACTTAACAGTGTTAATACTTGACAAATGATGAAAAAAAATCTACAGCTCTAACCTTTTATTTCTTTGGTAAATTTGACTCGTTGGGAATCAGCTAACGGTCTCTTCTGTTCTCCGATGTCGGGCAAATCTAAGACTTCGCACATAAATTCTATCACTGGTTGTTCTTTATAAAAGGCCGTGGCAGACACTGTTGAAGATTATTTATCTCTAGAGTTAATGACTTATTTTACGCACAAATTCTGTAGCTGAAATAGCGCAAAGAATTTCTAGATATTTAATTAAAAGCTGATACAGTGCAAAGAATTACTGGATATTTAATTAAAAGCTGATACAGTGCAAAGAATTACTGGATATTTAATTAAAAGCTGATACAGTGCAAAGAATTACTGGATATTTAATTAAAAGCTGATACAGTGCAAAGAATTACTGGATATTTAATTAAAAGCTGATATAGCGCAAAGAATTACTGGATATTTAATTAAAAGCTGATACAGTGCAAAGAATTACTGGATATTTAATTAAAAGCTGATATAGCGCAAAGAATTACTGGATATTTAATTAAAAGCTGATATAGCGCAAAGAATTACTGGATATTTAATTAAAAGCTGATACAGTGCAAAGAATTACTGGATATTTAATTAAAAGCTGATACAGTGCAAAGAATTACTGGATATTTAATTAAAAGCTGATACAGTGCAAAGAATTACTGGATATTTAATTAAAAGCTGATATAGCGCAAAGAATTACTGGATATTTAATTAAAAGCTGATACAGTGCAAAGAATTACTGGATATTTACTTTAAAGCTCTCTAATATTAACACTAACATTAACACACATAAAAAGTCTTCTTAATGCTTGTCACAAAAGTTACTGCTTTACAGTCACACTAGAATTAGATATTTCACAACGCAAGATGTATTTATCATTTAGGTAACACAAATTCAAATTATTATCCTGATAAACTCTATAGATACATTAAAATCCAATGCCTTACCATCAATATTTAACATCATTTTCCAGTGCGAAGGCCGTACTGATTGATGGAAACCAAACCAAACCTCCCGACCACCTCCGAGGGGATGATCATAGCCCTCCGGAGGAGAGAAGAATGATCGACCGACTGGTGTATATCTAAGAATGCCAGAATATACATTGATCATTTCACAAACATGTCCTGTTTAATATCAAATTAATTTCAAAATATTAGAGTCGATGAAACTTCTATGTTTTCAGTTTTAATTTTATAGCTGATGAAAGTCATCACTCATTTTCAATGCCTATAAGATGGCATTCACTGAATTCTTTTGTACACATATCAAAATTTCAAGTTTTACGGTAACATTTTATAACCGCCTGTCATTTTTTTTTTTTTTTTTTGATGATGACCTGACATAGAAATTACTAATAAACTCAGGCATTGAATTAAATTTTTGGAATATGTTAATTAATCAAAGTTACATAAGGTATTTGAAAGTCTATTGTAGAAAAAAATATGTGGTAAAATGTATTTATATACCAAAATCTTTATTAAATGTAATTTTTTGTGAACTATCTTGAATTCCAACCAGATGAACTTCAACAAAAAAATATAAAATCAGGCCAGCTTTGGAAATGACTGGAAACATAGCAAACAAAAATCCCATATGTTCTTCAAATTTGTGCACAATGGCCTAGTCTAACTTCCTGCTTTCTTTATTTTAAAAAGGAATCACTCAATGTTTCTAAGAAACAAAGACTGCTTTTAATAATTGCCCAAAGCTGGCTTATCAAAATTTTAATGCCTCATTTAATTGTTATTTAACTCAATGTATTTTCAACTCTATCAAATGCTTTTAAATTTACCATCAGAGAAAGATAATCTTTTAAAAACAAAAGATATATACAAAGCCAAAGTGAACCATAGTATTAGATTGACAACTAATGTTTTACTTGGAGGGTGTCTCATGACAAAGCATTAGATTGACGACCAACGTTTTAGTGGGAAGGTGTCTCATGACAAAGCATTAGATCGACGACCAACGTTTTACTGGGAAGGTGTCTCATGACAAAGCATTAGATTGACGACCAACATTTTACTGGGAAGGTGTCTCATGACAAAGCATTAGATTGACCAACATTTTACTGGGACGGTGTCTCATAACAAAGCATTAGATTGTTGACTTACGTTTTACTGGGAAGGTGTCTCATGACAACATCCAATGCCTGAATGGCATCCATTGGAATCTGCCTGGTGCGACCTTCAAGAGCCTCCTCGAGGGCAAACAGGCTGACCTGGCCAACAAATCTTATTGCAACTTTAAAGACTCTATCCCGCCCCTCACCAGGCAAGGTTACCTCCAGCTCAACCTGAAAATCAAAAATAGATTAGAAAATCTTCCATAACATCCTGTTCCAGAACTGGAAAAAAAAAAATTGGAAAATTTATCAATTCATTTTCACTTAAAGGTATGACTTTGTAAAGCACAAATTCTACAATGTCTTATTGAGATAACAGTAAGGAGCAGTAATCTCCAATAAATTTTTAATATACTTAAAGAATGGTGCTTAATAATCATAATGAAACAAAAATTCATATTTCAAACTGAAAAACAGCTTCTTATACAGTATACAAAATAAGCTTATTCTCAAGAAGATAATCAATTAGAAAACCTAACAGAAAAGAAAAAATAATAATTAAAACCTCTCACCTTTTCTGATCCGATAGGAAGTGCCTCTCTGCTGTACAAATTCTTTCTTCCGTCAAACACGGGCTTCTGACCCTGGAAGATTTTTTGTTGGTAAGCAGTCACCATTGTGTCAATGATCTCTCTGAAACAGAATCTTTCATTAAAAAAAAATCATCTTCATTTGGTTGCAATCACATCTTCTCAAATACCTTTGATTGAGTGATTATCATGAACCATGTGAGCGATTGATGGCAATGAATGATGAAAAGGCATTATAGTGTCTCCAAGTGATAATAATCTTTTCACTTTATGCTACTGACAGTGTCAAGAAAAAGTCAAGAATTCAATTGATTGCACAGAAGAAAGCAATGACATAAACATTGTTTTATCTCACATTGCTGAGCTATCTTGACCACAAGAGAATTCCCAAGTCTAGTAATGACATCTCAACACAGACACAAGCCACGCACATTAAAATAATAAATCGTCACTTACCTGTTGACCCGCCTGGGACACTTATCGGGGGAAATGTTCACCTCATAATGGTGAATGATTCCCTTAGGCACTCGGACTTGGAAGTGATTGGCTCTCAGTGAGATGGTTCTGCCCTCTGTGCCAGTGTTGGGGCGAGGTGGGGACACAAAGTCTATAGGCGGAGGTATCTGAGGGGTAAAGCTTTCGAGCTGTGTTTGCCCAAAAGCTGGCGGGGGCTGTTCTGGGGGACCAATGGGGTTGGTGACAGGTGGGGGAGGGACTGGACGGAGAAGAAAAAGCACAATTAAAAACATAATATTACGTGTTTGAAAGAGAATTAGTTAACTTTAAATTAAATTAACATTTCAATAGTTCTCAAGTGTTTACACTTCTTTGTCTACAAGAATGTACAAAACTAATATACGAAAAAAGAACTTAAACAAGGAGAGAGCGTCTTCTCTTGTTGTATTTTGGGCCATTTAATCTTTTACTTTTATACCGGGTACTCATAGCAGAAATGAAGTACATCTAGTTTGAACGTTTCAAAATACTTATAAATAACATACCGTCTGGTTGTATTTGCGGGAATGGAAAATGAAGACCTGGCTGACCTAAATTTAGAGAAAATGACATTTAGAGATATCAACTTCGAAGTTTTTTTTAAGCTATTTTAATTGAAAGTAAATATTTTCATGTTAACTATCCATTTCAGAAAACTATATTTTTCAAATAGTAAAAAAAAAATCCTACTGTAAATTTTTTTTACGATAACGACCATACATAAATGGTACTGGAAGTATCAATTGAAAGTAATGAAAAGTTTACCTATTGCCAGCAAATAATTCAAATAGTTATTTTTAAAAGGTCGACTGGCTCACTTCATATGAAGACAAAATAGATTAAACAATAATCTTCACTTCGTTATAACAAAATGTAAATAAATACAGTGAATAATCCAAATGTGGCTCATTCCTAACCAAGGGGAAGATGGTGAGTCTACTCAAAAGTTTAATGTCAGTAAAACAAACACTATATGATTGCAAATTTTCAGAGGTCTGGCTAAATAAGATGAAGGATGAATTTATTCTGAAGTCATTGTTTTTAAAGCCATGATTTAGATTGTGTAAATTAAAAGGGGAAAAGATGCAATAATCGAGTTCAAGTTTTACCAAAGATCTTATTTAGTGAACTGAACCAATCAAGCTTAGTTCAATAGAATATTTAGAAATCCGGCGTTACTAAAGGATTGAGAAGTTTTTTGGGGTTTTTTTCTCTCTAAACGCGTTCCTTGCTCATAAAAAACTATCTTTGGCATGTTTTTGTCTTTTTATCCTCCAAATTTCCCCTTTTTAATGTTTGGATGCGATCTTTAAATAATTTCAGTTTGATATATAAATAATTTTGTGCATAAATTCAATGTTTAAGGAACGGAATATCGATTATTTTTTTTTTTTGGTCAGGTGTCCAAAAAAAACTGCAATAAAAACAGAAAAAAATTAATGCTGTGCAATATACAAACTAAGAAGTGCCATGTTACATTGAAAAGAATTGTCACACAAAGTAATAAGGAACTTAAATGGTAATTTCTATAAATGAGACCAAACACTGCGGAACCACATTGAATGAGCCCATTGTAGCTACTGTAGTCAGTCTGTAAGGTGTAGTTAAACACTAAACGCGTTAAGCTACATGTATATATTTTCAAAGACAAGTTTGGTTTTATTTTAATTAGACAATGGAATATTCATAAATTTCTAAAATTTGTATATTTAACTTTTAAATATCATGATTAAATTTTAACAATAAATTTAATGTAAGATTCGCTTTAGTAAAAACAGCTATTGTTATATTCAAGTACTGTTAACACTGTGACCCAACGGCAATATTGCCTGCCTCAATTCAACGGCAGTAAAAACTAAAATACATTTGAACGGCAGCAGCAAAATTAATGTTTTCTTAATAAATTAATCAATGAAAATGAGGGGGATTTGTGACAGCAATGGAATCAGAATTTCAGGAGTTAAAGGGGGGGGGGGGGCCTTTGTTGATCTTAATCAATAAATCCAGGTTTGACTATATCAGAAGGGTGGGGGGGCCTTCCTTGATCTTAATCAATAATCCAGGTTTTACTATATCAGAGGGGGGGCCCCTTCCTTGATCTTAATCAATAATCCAGGTTTTACTATATCAGAGGGGGGGCCCCTTCCTTGATCTTAATCAATAAATCCAGGTTTGACTATATCAGAAAAGGGGGGGGGGGGGCCTTTGTTGATCTTAATCAATAATCCAGGTTTGACTATATCAGAAGGGGGGAAAGGAGGACTGAAACAAACTGAACAATTTTTTTATAAAAATCAGCAAATCTGATATGGAAGGGAAAAGACATGTTTGCAGGAAAAATTATGACCAAACATAACAGAGTACAATATAGACTGCACATTTCATATCATTTGAATAACTCATTTTTGACTTGTAGTTAGAACATCATGGCTTGAATTAGTACATGTTCTGATTTCATAATGACGGATGAGCTGCAGTCTGTTTTGATCTCCCATTTGAAAGAGATTCTTGTGCTTCGTACGTCAAAATTCAAAATGAATTAAACGTGGGTCATGTGCAGGAGGTGGCATCGATGTCTGCCTCGTCTACATCAACTTAAATGTATTGAAACTTCATTCTCACTGGTAACCCTAATATGTCATCACAGGCCAACTTGTCATCACAGACCAATATGTCATCCCAGGCCAAGATGCTTGGATGCAAAGTATTGGTGATTTTAACAACTTTCCTTCCCGTGAATGTTTTATGCGGTCATTTTATTGTCTCTGGATTTATATCTTTTTTTAAAAACATTTTTTGTCTTGCAATTACCTTAGTGAAGCAGACATTTGGAGCAGAGTATACAAAGTATTAGGATCATGAAGTTTTGGAAACTAACATACGGGGGTGGGGTTTGTGACCAACAAGCCATAAAGTCCTTATCAAACTGACATCTTTTTTTTAAATAAAAAATGTTGTGTCCAGTTGCAACTGTACAAAATCTTTAGTTTCTCCAGACGCGTTTGTGTTTGAACCATTAACCCAGTGGTTCTCAACCTTTTAAATACCACGACCCTTTAATTCAGTCATCATCTTGTGACGACCCCCAAACGTAAAATTATTTTCGTTGCTCTTCATAACTGTACAGTATATGTGTCTTCCAATGGTCTTAGGCGACCCCTGGGAAAGGGTCATTCGACCCCCAAAGGGGTTGCGACTCACAGGTTGAGAACCGCTGCATTAACCCATCCCACCGTCCCTGGGAACTACAACCCAGACTCTACAAAGCAGACTCTGCAACCCAGACTCTATAAAGCAGACTGACACCTTAACTTTTGAGAAACAGGGCAACTATAAATTTAACACAACAATACACAAAGTCAAAATGGCTACGCTTTAACATGCAAGACTGTTTTCTATCTAACAAAAGTAAGAAGCACTGGGCTCACTGAGGAACGCAAGAGAAAGTGTCAGGTAGTACTAAATAGAATCTGATAATAATTGACAGAAGCTGGGTTCAAACGTGACCAAAAGAAAATGTAAAATTGTTACCCGCAAAGTGTATTACTTATCAGTCATCGAAATTATTCATAAGAATTCAACATCAAATACAACTGTCCTCTAAATTGTTTTAACTTTTCAAAAAAAATTGATTCCTTATCAAAGTCTTAAAGTAAAAAAAAAGCTAATGACACTTGTATGAGGCATTTTTTGAAGGCAAAAAAATGTCAGCAATAGCATATGACATGCTAATTTAGTAATGTATATACATGTACAAAGATAGCATTGTTAAGCCATATCAAAAATAAATGTTGTTTAATAGAAAAATCCCCAGATCCAATCCCATTTATCACCTAACTGTAACTCAGCTCCAGACAAGAGTATTCTGCTAAGGGACACGGTTTCAGAGGAAATTATCTACTAAATGTGAATTTCTAAAACAATCTACTTTATTATTATTAGTGACTCAATAGACTCAATAAATAACTTGAGCAGTTGAAAACTTTCGTTTCCAGTCGCAACAAATTATGTCAAATCTATAAAACGTGAAATGAAGCAATCACACATAATAAGGGGGTCGTTCACAAAAGATATCCGCAGAGAGGGGGTTGCGTTCAAAAGAAAAAGTTCTTGTTGACGTCCGCTAGCCAGCATTTCTTGTTATTATCCTGCTTTGAGAACACTGAGTGTATTCCAGCAGGTTTTAAATTGTTTAAATTGCCGACGTCCACTTTAGTTGATCTTTTTTTCAAAATTGTGGAAACCCACCAAGAAGTTAGTAAAAACTTCATGAGGGAGATCACTCTACATATATATTTATCAACAAATGTAAACAATGCCAGTTTGGGCTTTTGAAAAAAATGTATCTAGCTCTCAGCTCTGGTTGATTCTAATCGAATGCTTTTTAATACCAGACTTATTTAGACGTGTAGTACAAGTGACTCTTTGATCTTTCAAATCATTATACTTCCAAGCACTTGGCACAGTATAATGCTGCATGCGGAAGCCTGAAACCGTAGGACAGCTTGCAGAACGAGAGGGGGGGGGACCCGTGACAACCCCTAAGCACTCATGAGCAGGTCCACCAGCTTGAGGCAAGTAAACACTGATAGCCTAAGCCAAAATACCCATAACATAACTAAACAACATCAACAACACCTTATTAATGCAATTGGACATTTTCAAAAAGGAACATTTAATTTTTTATTTTATTCTGGCAGCACCCAATTAAGAATGATAACCCTTAACCAAGGTACTGTAGTGCTTTTTACGTACTCATTGTTTCTAATATCATTTTACATTTCAATGATCAATGCGATGACCTCTTATGGTCTTCTAAATATCAAATTAATATATTGTCAAAAAGTCTGAAGGTTTTATATTAGGAACTCTATCTACACAATCAAGTTAACTGCATCAAGCCAAGCACAAAAACTATTTTAAAACTAAACATTGTGGTAACAGCTCATAAATGCATCTCCATACAAATTAATCATTATGTTAACAGCTAATAAATGCGTCTCCGTAGAGGTCAATCATGCATAGCACGTAAAGGAAGGACGATACATTTCTGTGAGCATCCAGCATAATGACAGCGTTTAGTCCTATTTTTAGCAGAGCATGCAAAAATATAATAACTTAAAATGTATCGTTTGCTCTTTCCTGGGGTAATTATTTTTTAAAAACTCCTTGCAGTATTAATTAAATTTTGACTATTTTCAGTTAAGTTTTATTCTTCATTAGCTGATTACATCACAGACTCATAACATGTACATTTTGTTAAATGTAAAATATGTGAAATACATACATGTATTTGGTGTAATAGAACCAAATTATAGTGAAAATACTACATTATACAGAGGTGAAAATGATCTTAAACTGAGATCAGTGGATGAGTAATAATAATTTTTAAATGCAAAAGCTGTGCTGCGCAGATACTATGGCTGATCAACTGTTGTTTTTTTTTTTAATGTAGTCAGGTCGCATCAAGGCTATGGTAAAAATGTTACCATGTTACTTTCACGGCTCCATTACTTTATTAGAATATAACTAAGTAATATAACATGGTGACAAGTAAAAGATAAAAAAAAAGTTTATTTGAAGATAATTTATTTCAATAATTCTAATTAATACATTTTATCTGGGACAAAACTGAATTTTTTAACATAAAATTCCTACAAACTTCTCTAGAAGAAAGACTGCAATCAGCAAACAGCAAGTACACAGTGGTTAAAATGTTAAGTACGTAGCAAGCAGTTGAAGCTCTATATGATGATACAGGAAAAATTGTTAGTACAAAAATGGCTTTAAAAACAATTTAGTATTATTTGTTTGTTCCTTAATCAAATTATGTAGAGACTGTTATGAGGTGATATTTAATCATTATCTTCAACCAGGACATTATCTTGTATGGATTTTATTTCTTTGAATTCTGAGCTTTTCGCAATAACTTCAGTTAGGACCATATATTAGATTTCTTGTTCCATGTGGCTAACTTCATTACTTTTTAAATAGCACTTTTTTTATAATGTTTATTTATTATATTTTATTTTTTCAAATTCAGCTGTTAAAATAATTATGATGAAGTAATAATGATAATATCAGTTTGAAGAATTATTTTAAGTATTGTTGGTCTGAACACATTATATAGCCCCTTGAATTAATATTTCCTTTAAAGAAGATTGATAAATAACACGAGGGCTGTGCCATTTGTCCAAATTGCAAGTTTCAAAATGATTGGTCAACAGAGATGTGAACAGTGTCAATCATGATTAGGATATGGGTTAAGGCAGTGATGGTAGGGAATGTGTAACAATGTTAATAGCATCAATACCTACCATTGCCCAAGTGCTGTCCCATGAAAGAGGGTGGCATGCCTTGGCCTTAAAAAACAGAATAAAGACCCACACTTACTAATAATTCAACAAGCCAAATGCTGAATGCTTTTTGTTGTTGTTTTCTCGCCCTTTGATTAATGCTTGATAATAGGATGATTTGTTGTGGCTTGATTGCAGATAGCTTTATAAATCATAAGGGACATGGCTCCCCCCCCCCCCCCACTTTTCTCAACCCCAACACTAACAACCGTTAATTTTTTTAGAAGACCAAAAATAACCCATTCAATGTCAAGGTTATGTTGTTAAGATGGGTTTTTGTTATAAGATTATTTAAAGTCCCATGAAAGCACTTTTAAAATGGAGAGCTTATTTTTTTAAATAAGCTTCATCACACAAAATTAAGTAATAATAACAAGATAAAATGATAAGATCTTAAAAACAAGAAGGCTTAGTCAATTTTAAATGCAAATTAAAATTTTCAAGAAATAGTTGCACACAAAATACTGTAACATTAAAAGAACTGTTTGTTTTTTTTTTAAATCAAAATCAACGTACAGCATATGTTATTTTTTAAACTTGTAGTTGAAAATTTTTTTAAACAGGGAAACATGGTTTTAACTAAAGAAAAAAAACATAACAATAAAAAGTGTCTTCGACTTCAACATGTCGATGCACAGTGATTGTTAATATAGTTAAATTTAGTATCACTTTAAGGGTCTTATAAAAATGAATTTAGCAAATTTGACGCGAGTATAATTTTTCAATTACTTCCAAGACCACAAAAATACAGGTGATTATTTATTATAATATAAGGCACATATCTTATATGGTCCATATTTCAGGTTG
This sequence comes from Omphiscola glabra, assembly GCA_964017045.1. Taxonomy (NCBI): domain Eukaryota; kingdom Metazoa; phylum Mollusca; class Gastropoda; family Lymnaeidae; genus Omphiscola; species Omphiscola glabra. The sequence goes on along the minus strand of OZ024806.1, from coordinate 1,021,192 downwards.
TATTGTTATATAATTTCTGCAATCTCAAACCAGCATGCAATGTTTGCACATGTTCATTTTACAAACCACATGAGATGAACATGTGCAAAGATTTAGATACTATAAACAACGGAAAGAAAATAACAACATCAAAGTATAGAAGACAAACTGAAAGCATTGTTGAGATGGCAAGCTCACAGATAAAGCATGGCTTTCTAGTACTAACATTCAGTTGGTAAACGACATTAACTGTTGAGAAGTTCTGGTATTGCATGTTATTTTTAACTGTAATAGAAATCAAGATGCTATTCATTTGCCTTGACCCCATGAAGAGAGCATCTAAAGTGCAACATAAAACAGTGTGTTGATTCCTTAAGTTAAAGAGGAACTTTATAATCTAGCTTACAAACTTTCAACACATTATCAATAGATTAACCCACAATAAAAAAACAAAGTATAACTAGTAAAATCAAGTTGAACAATGAGAACACTGTTGTATCGAGCAGGTTTCAGATCATATTGTTCAAAAGAATTTTTGAAATTACAAACCATATAAATATGTTTTTCCTCCCATTAATCTATGATAGTCGGCTATTTGATGATAAATCTCATAATCTGGAAATGGTCAAATAAACTTTAACTAAAAAAGCTCCCTACTTTGTACTCTTTTCAAGGTGGATATCAATTTTCTTGATTTTGGTAGGCAGGACACCAATCACATTGAAAAGGAGCGGCTATGATGGACCATTGCTTATTATAAACCAAATATATTATGTCAATGCCAAGTTCAGTCATTTTTAAACAAATTTCATTTATAATTATAGAATAAGTAAATGCTTTATTTAATTATCAAACAAATATTCAGATTTTTAAAAAGATATTCTACTTTTAAATGCCTGATAACTGCTTCTCAGCTTTTATAATTTATATACTAATCATTAAAGTAATTATGATCATGAAATTATGTAAATTTTTTGCATCTTAGCTGTCGATTTTGTTTTGGATATTTGGACATTCGATTGGCATATCAAAGTTAATAGAAGAATATACTTTACATGATAGAAACAGACCCTCAAAATGTATTCAATAAAATAAAGACAACCCTCGTGGAGACAGAAAAAAAGGAAATTAACTACCTAATTTATAAACTACACATGGATGACTGTTGATATGCTTTTTCTTTCTTTAAATTAAGATCATTTTCAATTCTTTTAGATGTGTTCAAAAAATGTAATATGAATAAAGATTACCTTTTTCAACTTGTAATCATAATTTATTGAATTAAAATGTTATTAAATGTTTCTGTAATTTAAACATTAAGGTATTCCAATTTGAGCTATGATAAAAAAAAATTAAATATGTATCAAAGGCAGAAGAACATCTTAAATGCAATTTTAGAAGTGCATCACCAGCTAACAACAATCCTGAACCCCCAAAACATATAAGAATGGATTTAACCAACAGCATGCATAACCTAGAAAAGTGGGTGGCAATGTCCGACACAAATTTACTGAAATACTTCATTAAGCCATTAGGACATTAAGCGACAAAAACGTGTGTTAAGATACCTGGTCAGTATTATCAAATTTAATTACATTATTATCTTTATCGGGTTTATTTATCATGGCTAAATAGTGACCAGTGCAAATAACATGGAAATAATGTGTATAATATGTGGAGGTGACTAGTAACAAAATAAATGGATAAACAGTTCAATCTACTATTCAGTTTTGATTATTGTGCCATTCAAAATGAAAAGGTTGCCTATCAACTTTTCTTAGAAAAGGTCACTAATTGCTATGACAATATTGGAAACAATTAACACTCATGTAGCCCAAATATCGGTAGGTACATGGCTCATAGACATCCTGACATAAAATGTGTATATGAAAACCTCACCATCTTCATTTTTGAAATGAGTGTAGGAAAACATGGATGACTCACCAGCTGGAGTCTGCCCGAAGCCACCATGGCCTGCAAGGAGATACACAAACAGTTATGAAATACATGTAAACTTTTTTAAAAAACTTTAAACAACGACCTGATGCAGTCACTGCAAAGAAAGATGATGATTGATGACTTTTATAGCGCTTGTGTCCATGCTATTTTAGCATGCTCAAAGCGCTCTCATGTCATTAACTCTTTTTAAAGAAAAATGTCTTTAAATGTTTATTTTATCCTATCTAAAATCCCTCAAGGACTGAGGCAAACTGTTTCATAATTTAGGCGCTATATTTAAAAATGATGCTAAATGATAATCAATTGAAATTAATCCAATAAAAAAATTATATGTTGTTTTTTTAAGAATATAATATTTAATCATTTTAACTATTTAAAAGTTAAATTTACACAAATTCCACAATATTTAATCTTATTTATTTAACTATCTTTCAGCATTTAAATGGGTGGTGGCCTTTTTGTAACTTTTTTGTTTTAAACAATTGACAATAACATGTAGACAATTATCTGTTGAGAAATGGATAAGGGAGTTAAAAATTAGAATCATCTAATCCCAATTAAAGCTCAATAATAGTTTCAGAACAAAAGGTTTCATCAAGTGGGCGTAAGTCGTTATCAACAATAGTGCTAGGTAGCGCCAAGGAAACAACAAATACAGATCAGCACACAAAAATCAGTAATTGGTTGATTTTCATAATTTAAAAGGCAAAATAAAATTCGACCATTCCCCTAACGAATAAACATTCTACCCGAGACTATGTTGAAAGGTTATATCCTCGTTTTCTATTTATAATACATACCCCCTCTATGTGGGCGTTAAGTCGTCATCAATGGCGCCATGGAAACAACAAATACAGATTCGCACAAAAAACTCAACAATTGGTCAATTTTCATAATTTAAAAGACAAAATAAAATTTGACTATTCCCCTTACGAATAAACATTCTGCCCGAGACTAAGGAGAAAGGTTATAGCCTCGTTTTTGTGTTTATATTAGATACCCCTCTATGTGGCAAATAGACGCGCTTGGGCCACAGGGAAAAAGTAGGTCACTGCAAAAAGACGAGCATGGTACCGGAAGGGTTAATAAAAAGTTGAAGTGCTGTCTCGATTTCCAAACTACATAAACTGATGAGAACAGACTAATCGAAGTACCATTTTCCCACACCAAAAAATCAACCTCACAGAAGCTTAAATAAATCTATTTAAATATATGTTTTTTCTTAAATATTTTGGAGGGGGGCGCGAAGAAGCTAATTTTGTATTTTAAGTACACATAGACTATAGATGGGTGTCCAAAAATGTATGTTATTTAATGAGGTCTACTTTTCATATTGGCAGAGTGAGTAGGCTCAGTAGGCCTATTAATATTAAATGGGGGCTACTAAATACCCAGGCTTTACTATACTGCTATAACACCACTCACACTCATATTACATCAACAATAGCCTGAATTTATTTAACATACTTAATTATTTACTATCCCCTTTCACTCATGACTGAAAAAGAAATTTCAGGTAACAAAATAACAAATTTCAAGCAAATTCCAATACCTGCCTATTTAATAATATTTTATTTTTAAAATGAATTATTAAAAAATTTGAAATAAATAAATGAGATATTGAGAAGGCTAACTGCCGTCAACCCGACATTGTTGACTTTTCTTTAAGAAGAAAACCTCAAAGACCGAAGTGGTCCAAACACAAATGTTAGGTACTTTGACAGAAATTTTCAATATTGTCCTATTGCCATAAATGATACATCATTTTAAAGGGCTAGCTATAAGCTTTGCAAATATACCAATTTCATCTTTCTAGCTTTTATAGAAATGAAGTTATGATTTTTTTGGTGAATTTTTTAACCCCCTTCTTTATCTTTGTATTTAATTGTAAAAACTTGTGACCGACTTTCCAAATTTCTGCCTTATTTTGCCAACAACTTTTTTATTTGAAAAGATAATGCAACCAAATTTTCAGGAAACATTCTCAATGCAATATACAACTCAATGAACAACAAAACTTTTACATAACTTCAAGAATTTGCATTTTGGATAATTTTATTTGTGGGTATGTTACGAAAAAAGTGAACGGAAAAATTGGAACAATCATTATTTCTGAAGAAAAAAAGCAGAAAATAATATGTTTATTTAATTTAAACTAATTTTACTAAGCTTAAGCTATTGTTAAATTTTAAATCAATTGTCATATTTATGAAAAGGTAAGTATTCTTTTTTTATATCTAAAATTGATGGATATAATTATAAATAAAAATTACTCAAAAAAATTAAAATCATCCATAAGTTATAAGACTAACGGTAAGGACACACAGTAGGAAGGGTAAGTATTAGAATGTTACATTAACTTAACAATTATTTAAAATTTATATTTTAATATTTTATTAAATTAAAAAGATACTAATAGGCATGTAAGTGTGGTTGTATTAGTTAGTAATAGTTAAATTTAGTATAATGTAGTAATTATATTCTGTTTAATATCCCTAGCGAAAGGATAAAATTATTATTATTCCTATTATTGGTTCAGTAAAGGAGAACATATAAAATGTTTAGACATTAACTAAATAAACTTACAGTTTTTGACATAATTTGATGCTATATTATGTATTAATTTACTATTATACCGTATAATAGCTATTTATGTATATCAAGGGACAAAACTTGTCAGAAATTCAACAGATTACAAAAACTTGAATTTATATAAACTTCTTGAATTATTCGGTTGTATTAACTTCTAATAATATTGTAAAACTGTTTCTCATTTATTAATTGGTTAGTGCTTAGCGGATTTTTCGATATGAACAATAATAAAAATATTTTTATATAATTATATAAAATTGATGAGAAGAGCCATTTCCGACAACCCAAGTTTTATTTGTGAAGGGGGATAAGTGGTGACAACTGATAATTTCATTGAAGTTTGAAAATTCATAACTTTTTCTTGCAAGAACCATTCTTAACGAAGTAAAGTTATTCTTTTGTGTGAAGGATCACAGCATTACTACGGTAAAACCACTATGTCCTACGACTTTACACAAAAAAGTGTTAAGCCATTAAAGTATATACCGTTACAAAATAATAAATTTGATGACAGTCTCAAAATTAACCATGATGCAAATATATCGCCGTGTTTGGAAAAATATGCGCTCTACGTCACTGATGTCAAAACAATTTATTCTTAGAAAACTGTGACGTAAAACGCAAAACAACGAAGTCCTCCCCGAGCCGAATGTAAAATGGCCACAACAGTTTTTCCGTCATTTTTCGGATGCGCAAACCGCGTGCGTGTGAGACCTTCAAAGTACCTACAAATGTTGCTGTAAATTATAAATTAAAAGATGGCAAGTCTTTCACTTTTGTTCTAATTCAATTTGTTAAATAGTTGTTTAGGTCAAAAATGACAGAGGCCTAATTAAATAATAAAAAGTTATGAAATTTGCCTAGTAAAATTTTAAGCGGATTCTTTAAAAATGTAATAGTAATCCTTTTCATTAGTATTAGTATAATATTACTATACTATTATTAGCCTACCCAGAGTGAGTCTAGACATAGTGTTGGCTTGGGTGATTCAATCACCGGTTAATTCGCCAGTCACCTAATATTATAGTAGTCACTGGGTCATTCAGATTCACTCACTGACACTCAAAATAACTCAATAGTCTCAACTGACATTATGTTTGAGTACTCCTGACTATTTCTATTACTATTGTGTTGTCATTGATGAATGTGATGACACATAATTGGACTGTTGATTTTTATTAAATCAGTCTTTTAACATCATTTATGGACTACTTACTATGAAATAATCACTTCTAAGTATCCTGATTAAACCCATATCTATCTCAGAGATCGAAACTGGACCGTTGTTTGGTTTATATTACTATAATACTGTTGGACCTAAAGTCAATAAAGAGTAGGGTATGAGTGTGAAATGTGGAAGAAGTGAAAGAAAAAAAAACGAGTTGACGAGGCGAGGTGAACAAAGAAATGCATAAGACTGACATCATCAAACGTGTTCACCAAGTTTCAAATACTTTTTTTAAGTATTGTATTTACCTGGCTGTATAGGAAACATTGATGTGTGTTTCCTGAACACTGGAATCCAAACGGAATGGATTTAAGAATAATTTTGTTTAACACTCTACCGCCGCCTCAAAACATTCATGGCGGTGAATGTGAGTGTTTCCCCTTCCGTTGATAGAAATTGGGTCACGGCGCCTCGATTTGACTTTTCCATTTGCTACTGTAAACATAATGATTTTTCAACTTTAGGGTTGAAAGTCGATTACGGCAGAAGTATAAATATGCATAAATACGCTGGGGCCTGTAATATAGGCATAGCCTCTACATTACACAATAATTTTCTAAGAAAATACATACCTCACAGAATAGATCTTAAAAAAGAAATCATACAAATTATTGATTTTACATTTCAATATTTCAATAGCGTTATAACATCAAAATCAAGGACTAAAAAAATACCCACGAGTATGTCAGGGGGTCCAAAGTGACAGGCCTATAATTTTGACAAAGGTACAAAGATGAAGGGGTCATACACAAGTAAAACAGATAAGCTAACATGAATTACAAATAGCTTTCCTTTTAGCACAGTGGCGTAGGAAGGGGTGTGGAGGGCAGTCCACTGGGTGCGACATTATTAATAATATTTTATTAGTATTAGGCCGATTCCTTTTTACTTTATTTTTTACATTGATTTATTTATTTTTGATAATCAAATGAGTGACATCTGTTTTTCTCTGAGGTTCTATTTCAGTTCTGGAACAGATTATTAATACATCAGTCACTTTAAAAAGTCATTGATATAGTTTAAAGCATGCAAACTAAAAACATCATAGTATGTATATTTAATTCTAACGTCGCTAAATTGCTAGGATATTTTTTTATAAAAAAAGGGGGGGCAAAAGAAAATAGCCCAGGTGAAGAATGAACAAATTAGTGTTTTTTGGGGGAGGGGGGAGACGACCCCATGGATTAGTGGGAGAGAGAAGCAAGGTGCAGTCCCCTAAAAGTCATATACCCGTAAATTATACATTTTTTTCTCCGTAACCACAAATAAACAAAGTTAGTTTGACGAAATGTGTAACATGATTAATCTACGTCATAAAGCACGTGCCAGAAGTTATGCGGTTTCCTGTTTTGCTACTACTACGCGTTATCTCAAACCGTAAAGCCTACATCCAAAAAAATTGGTCTAACTGAATAAATATGTCTTTGAAAAATTATTACTACTCCTAACACATGAATCACGTTGCTTGTATGTAAATAAATACATAGCCTATAAATTATGCATGATTAATTATTTAACATATTATTTTTCTATTGGTTTAAATCAGCGTTTAGCAACCTGCTACTTTCTTTAAAAATAAACGCGTGATCTTTTCATTTAATATATCAAACCCGCCCCCCCATCTGTATCTGTCTGAATATTTTCTTAGCAGATTTAAATATGATTTATAAAATGGCTCTTCGCTCCAAAAAGGTTGCCCATCCCTGTTTTACCGTGTATTGAATATTGACACCCGTATTCATGGAAGCATTGCTACATTGACTAAGTTGTCTGATGGCTGCACCTATTGGTACATTTGTACCAGAATTGAGAGGTTGGGATTAAAATACGATTTAAAATATTTTTGTTGGGTTTGTAAGACCAAATGAGGTATAAAATGAAAGATAATTGAATGTACTATACGTTTGTAAACTTAATTTTTCATTTTAACTAAAATAAACTACTACAAATGACAATCCGAATAACATTAGTCAAAATGTACACGGACAAGCAGCGCCCCCTTTCGGACCCGGGACACATTAAACTCAATGCTATTCAAATGTCATTTGTAGTAGTTTATTTTAGTTAAAATGAAGAGTTAAGATGTCAAACGTATAGTACATTCAATTATCTTTAATTTGATACCTCATTTTGTCTTACAAACCCAACAAAAATATTTTAAATCGTTTTTTAATCCCAACCTCTCAATTCTGGTACAAATGTACCAATAGCCACTTCGTTGTCTGATAGTTATCAAATAACTAGAAATAACCCGCGGAAAATCAAGTCAGCGCAAACCACTGAGCGCCCACCCCGCCCTTTTTTCTGTATCTACACCACTACCTTACTTTCACTCGGGAGCCTCCAGCGCTCTCGCTTTTTGTTCACCTACCCCTTCCTTCCCCCCCCCCCTTTTTTCGATTATGACTGTCGATTCGAATCACTTTCCGAAAGTTTGCAAAACGCTGTAAATCAAAGTTCCAAGGTTTCTATTTACATGTGATGATTCAAAAAAACTTCACAAACTCAATTTTGTTCTTCTCTTATCGGATCTGTGATGACGTTCTGAAAAGCACAATTTCTATTTAAATTAAAAAAGTCAACCCCAAAAAAGTTGTTGATTTTACCAGCATCAACTATTTAAAAAAAAGAAACGTTCATTTATAATAAAATACGCCAACTTTTGTTTTCTAAACGCTTGCACTTCTTCAAATGACGAAAATAATTGCGCGTTCCCGCCTTCAGTGTCGTTTATTTAATGTACGCACGGCCACTTGTGAGGCAAAAAAAAAAATGCGTTCGGGACAGACAAAACGAAAGAAAGACGTGTCTGGGCTTTTCTTTAATATCATGTGCAAATGCAATACTGCTGTTTGCACACGAAAACCTATTTTCATAATTTTGCTAGGAAGCGCTTAGTAAAATCAAGGAAATCAATAATCAGCCAACATTTTAAACTGACACCGAGAACACAGCTTTCATAATATATTTTGACATCACTAAACTATGATGTGAAATGGAGTAACAATACTCGAATTGCATCAAAACAATCTTTAATTAAGAAATGTTAATAGAATTTTAGGACATTTTGGATATCCATAAATGACGTCATAAATTTTTTTTTAAGTTAGAGGGTAGGGGGAGGTTGTGCTCCAACGAACGTTTTACAATCTAATATGAGGGTATCTAAACAGTATAGTATTACGAATTTGTTACGAAAGAGAGGATTAAAAAAAAGGAGGGGTGAGTCTTTAATATTTTATTTAAGACTTTTTCTTTATTAAAAACTTTAGAATATACTTTTTTTAGGCCTACTTAAATTAGTTTTGTCATGGATGATTTTTAGAAACGCTATTGTATTAAGTATACGTATAATTATGCAAAATGCATATTGAATGATTTTGTCATCCGCTGGTACGGTACAATTATTTCCAAATAGTTTTAGGCATAGCCTGCATGTCATGATAAATATTGGAAGCGCTATGTTAGTTGGACTCCCCTACCATATACCCCATGGTGGCCACCCGTTTTCCCACCCCGATTTTTCCAAGTCAGAAGTAATTTTAGAAATTAAGAACGTCTGTAAATAAGAAATGCACAAGTTAAACAGCGGTGTAGTGTACGTTTTAATAATTAAATACTAAACTAAATAAAACATCGTCGCCACAAGCTTCCGTTTTAACAAATTTAAATGAGATAGATTATTTGTTATCAAATATTTTTGGACGAAGAATAATGATTACTAATTTAATTTTAAATAAGAAAATTTTAATATACAACTTATTATTTTATATTATTACTGTACTTGTATATTTTAACGACGTAGTAAGCAGTTGCTATAATTATTAGCTAGAAAACAAACACTGACTAATTTTGTAGAAGTGGCTATATTTAAAATGTTAACGATGCAGAATTTTTGTTCGGTATTAATAATAATGTGAATTTCAATCATTAATTATGTTATTAAATCATTTTCCACAACCCTACCCTTTTCTACTTTCATTGACGGAAGGATTACGTTAATATTCGTACACTGGAATAAAGCGCAATCATCCCACTTCTAGTTATCTTTAATTTTAACTTCAAATGTTTTCAATAATTTCTATTATAAGATTCCATAATAACACTTGTCCTTACTAAAACTAGCAAAATGTGATAATATTTGATAATTTATTTAATCTGAAAATATTAATTTTGTTGGAACTACTTTCTACACTAACGGACACTTAAAAACCTATTTACTAACGACGCGCACAGTCTTCCTTTTCAGTGTTGCACCTTCTACCATGAGGTTGTAATGATATCCTCTTGCGATTTTTGCTATTTATTTTCATATTTATAACTTGTTAACTATCTTTTATAGTATATAACATTTAAATATACATTGATATGTCATGAAGTTTCATTTCTAAATAACGTTATTCATTTTCTTTTATGATTTTGGTATTTTATCGCTTGCACAACGTTGTGTAAAACAACATAGCAAACTGTTTAAAAAAAAAGATGGCGGCATGGACACATTGTTCCATAAAATATGATTCTGCTACAATTCTTGTCCATTAATTTCATGTTATCTGTTTTCAGTACCCTTCGCCTTCAGAAGCGTTTGGCTTCAAAGGTGCTCAAATGTGGTAAAAACAAAATTTGGTTGGATCCCAATGAAACCAATGAAATAGCGAATGCTAACTCCCGTGAGTATGAATCTAGCCCTCAAAAATTAAAAATTATTTTTGTAAAATTAAAGTAATAATTGTTATCTTAGTTTCTGTATAAATCTTAAATACTTAAAATGTATGCTGACGTGGTAAATTTAAGTTGTCTTATTTGTGATATTTCCCACATGGCTGACATTTTGTAGGCTACACTGTTCTTGGTAGTTTGACTGAAATTGTGTTCATAGTTCATAGTATCATCAAATTTTCACTCACAATATTTTAAAGTTTTCTTTCTATTTCCTATAACTATTAAATGTCATGTAGGTCAGAATATAAGGAAACTTGTAAAGGATGGTTTAATTATCCGAAAACCTGTGAAGGTCCATTCCCGTGCTAGAGTTCGCAAAAATGCAGAGGCTCGCCGTAAAGGACGACACATGGGTCATGGCAAAAGAAAAGGTATTTAAATATTTACATATAAATTTGTTTCATTTTCTGACACATATAATATATTCTAACAATCTGTGTTCCTGGCTTTAACAATAATAACACTAAAGAGAACTCATGATTTAACACTCCTTTTCATTTCTAGGTACTGCAAATGCTCGTATGCCTACTAAAATTCTTTGGATCAGGAGGATGAGGGTTCTTCGCAGGCTACTTAGAAAGTATAGAGAGGCCAAAAAAATTGATAAGCACTTGTGAGTAATGTTTTTAATATAAATACATCTATATAATTTGTATAACTAGCTGGTTGTTTGTTTTTAATATTTAAGGCCGTCAGTGAATGAGACTTTATTTTTTTCTTTTCATAATTTCAAGGTACCACGAGCTGTACATGAAATGCAAGGGTAATGGATTCAAGAACAAGAGAGTTCTCATGGAGTTCATTCATAAGAGAAAGGCAGAGAAGGCCAGATCCAAACTGCTCAGGTACAAGTTTTTCTTTCTTGATCAAATAAAAGTTTTCATCTTAATCATGGCCATGCACAATTTTGCTGACTTGTATATACTGTTGGTGCTTTATAATTACATGGCAAATGTTATGACTTCTATACTACCGTTTTTTTTTTCTCTTAATTCTTGTAGTGACCAAGCTGAGGCTCGCAGACAGAAAGTCAAGGAGGCTCGTCGTCGTCGTGAAGAGCGCATTGCCCAAAAGAAGGAAGAGCTGTTGAAAAATATGGAAGAGCCTAAAAAATAAGTTAATTAAATCTGAATTTTATGTCACATAATATGACTTGTTAGTTTTTTTTAACTGCTAGTTTATTTGTTTTTCACCAAGACCAAGTAATGTGAGTTAAGCAGGGGGATGGAGTGTTCCTCCTATTATACTCAGTACTTGTCACACTTATAATTGTGCATTACAAATCGTGTTAAAAACACATTTTGATCATTAGTAACACAAATTATTTTGTTATATTACTAGCTGGAAATTAGCGACTTGCACCTTTTAATAACGGTATACACCAAAAGTTGTATTTGGGAAACCCATTCAAAATTACTGTGCCCAGTCCAATTGTTTTTTTAAGAGCATGTGACATGTGATATTACTAATGAACTAATTCCTACTTTATATAGCTAAATACAGTATTTATCTTAGATACTCTACGTAAAACAATACCTGGTACTAGATCAGGTCTTAGTGTGGTTTTTCAATCAATAACTGATATTGATATCCTCCATCCTTAACATTTTGTATTTTCTTGGTGTTAATACTGGGGTATTTATTTTAAAGGTAAACAAGTTTAATTCATAATTGATTTTAGGGATTGGGGTTTTTAAATATTACTGGATTGCATCAATAAAAATTACAACTAAGTAATTGTAATGTTTTTATTAAAATAATTAAATGTAGTTACTAGTGGCTAAGACACATCATATTGAAAATGAGGATCTGAATTATTATTAAAAATGTTTAAATCAGAGCTTTGCCCGCTGAGACCATTATCAAAAAACATTAATTTATAGGTTTTACCACCTTGACATTAATTTAATGAACTGACATTGTTTAACGATAGTAATTGATTATGCACGGATATATAATATAAAATAAGAGTAGATTTATGTGGCATAGCTAGTATTTTTCTCCTGGGGCGGACCTTGAGTTTTCTGCCCCTACTCTCAGGAAAACACAAAAAATGTGCACTACTACCCCCAGTACAATACACTCACAAAACAACCCACTTGTTTGGGATGTGCAAAACATTTAATCATTAAAATTAAACTACTGTCAAATGTTATTTCAATATAGAGCAACGTTAAAAAGTCTTAATTTTTTTCAAGTCATAAAATCTCAACCTCGCCCATGACTAGAAAAGATGTAAAGGACGCACTGCCTTCAAAGTTCACGCTACGGCGCTGGTCATACTAAACAACAGAGGTCGCAAATTTACAATGACAATACACATTATTACTTCCAATTCGAAATATTACTGATGTTTGAAAAATGACCATAATAATACTATACTATTACATTACAATAACCGAACATTTTTTAAATATAATCATCAATACCTGGTACAAATACATATAATTTTCTAGGTACCGGTACGACAATGAAACATAATATTTATTAATATAGTGAGTTTAAGTTTAATTAGAGTTAGAGAGCAAAATAAAATTAGTGATAACTGCGTTGAAATTTAATTAAATGAGATTTAGAGTGTGAAATATACTTCTATGTTCTTTTCTTAGACAGAAATTGAGTTTAGTCTCAATATAAATATGGTGTAAGAGTAGAGGGGGTGGGACATCAAAATATTAATATCGTTCAGGGGCGTGAAAAAAGTGTTGCAGCACTAATTGGGCTTCTTAAAAAGTGTGTTACTTGAATTCATTTTTTGTCAAGTAGCTTGTAATAAACTTGTACAGGTATTTAATAAGTTTTTAGGCTTATGCTAATGCTACGCCACTTTTATTATTATACTTACACGGATTCGTGAATTACCACCCTTGAATTACCTATCTCAGTGCTGGAATTTGGCTGAAGTTAAATATTGGGAAGGAATCTTATTCACTTGATCAGCAGTGGCATAGCTAGGGTTAGTGCAGTGCCCCTTACACTTCGTAGCATTCTCTTTTAGTTACCGGTACCCCAAACAAAAAAACAAACTAATGCCGCCCTTCTATATAAATAAATAATTACATTTATATATTTTAAAAAAAAAAAGCTTTATAACAAAAATGTTCAAGTTGTTTCTAAAAAGTAATTGTATACTTTTTAACTGACACTATTTTTATTTTAAAAATACTTCATCTTAAAATTAATTTAAAAAATAGACATTTTCAGTAAAAAAATAGTTACAAAATTGGACTCATAACGTCATATCCGTAGACATGTTCATTAATTAAACACACAAAATTTGAGCTATTAAAACAATATAGTTTCAGCTTCAATAATTATACAGAATACAAACTGAAACATTTCCGCAAATCAGTACCGGTACAACAAAAAAATTCATATAAATGAAATTTACATAATATTATATACATACACTTGTATCATACATAAAAATGTAAGAAAAGAGTGAGAGTTGGCGCATGTTAAATGAAAATGAAACAAAACTATGAGTAGGCCTAGCTAGAATAATCATCTATGGGATGTTATTTCAAATTGTACATGAATTATGGCGAAATGATGTAAATCCGGTAGAGGAGAAAGGCGATATTTATTGGAGGTGTCATATCTTTATTTCTATAACTTTCTCTCCCTTGCTGTCTCCTGGGATACCACACTGCAACTAATTGTTATTTTGATTTTATTTTGGCTATACTCTTGCTTAGGAAATTAGTAAAACACAGTAAGGTTAAACCTGATAAAAGGAACGCAACAAAACAACGAACGTGTCGGCAGGAAGCCTTTACTGTTGCTTGCACGCCGAAGAAGGCTTCTTGCCGACACGTTTGTTGTTTCGTTGCGTCCTTTTTTTTCCTCAGGTTTCCCCATAGTTTATTTCGCTTAATTCCTTTCACCTAACCTGATTGCATTCTCTCCCCCTTATTACCATATAGCTTTCACCAGATAAATTCTAATTAATGAACACACACTTTTAAAAATTCTTTAAATAAAAGTATGGACTCAAATGTTCAGGACACCCACCCCCTTTTTTACGACGTCCACAAAGATAACCTCCCCCTTAAACACACACACACAGCTTTTCTGTACCGTACTGATGAACACACCATACTGATGAACACATCGTACTGATAAACACATCATACTAATGAACACATCGTACTGATGAACAGACTGTACTGATGAACACATTGTACTGATAAACAGACTGTACTGATGAACACATCGTGCTGATGAACAGACTGTACTGTTGAATACATCTTACTGATGATCGGACTGTACTGATGAACACACTGTACTAATGAACAGACTGTACCGATGAACACATTGTACTGATGAACACATCGTACTGATGAAAAGACTGTACTGTTGAACACATCTTACTGATGATCGGACTGTACTGATGAACACACTACTAATGAACAGACTGTACAGATGAACACATCGTACTAATGAACACATCGTACTGATGAACACACTGTATTGATGAACACACTGTACTAATGAACACATCGTACTGATGAGCATACCGCTCTTTAAATTGAACACCGGAGGCGTCACCAGGATTGCTGTCTTTTGGTGCAGTAAACTCATAACTCTACCCCCCCCCCCACTCCCCGAACCCAAGTAGAGTATTTCCCAGGCTTTACAGAACCACTTACAGTATTTTTGTATACTAATATTAGAAAAGTCATCAAGCAAGGAGGGAGGCATAAGAAGAAAAGGTTGAATCATTAGAATTTCAGGTGTTAGAGATTACAAAATGCAAAAAAATTACTTTTTTTTTATTGAAATATTAAACTTGGCAGTGATGGTGTCACCCACACCTTTTCAATGATCGGTGTCACCCACACCTATTCAATGAATGGTGTCACCCCCACCTTCGCAATGAAGGGTGTCACCCCCACCTTCGCAATGAAGGGTGTCACCTGCATCTCCCCAGTGAATGGTGTCACCTGCCCCTCCCCAGTGAATGGTGTCACCCGCACCACCCCAGTGAATGGTGTCACCCGCCCCACCCCAGTGAATGGTGTCACCCGCACCACCCCAGTGAAGCCACTGCTCTGGATGGTGCAAACTTTCTGAAACGCATTTAAGCTGTAAACAATGACGTCATCGATCGTCTCTTCCAGTTATCAATCAACCAAGAACTGGACGAACTCCATGCCTTGAAATTTTGTAATTTATCATTAACAAATTAAAATTTATTAATTGTAATTAGCCCTGGTTTGAGTATCGAATTCTTTGTTCAAATGGTATCGTCTTTTGTTGTGTACTGTTTTAGAACGAGCCATTAACTCAAATAAGAGATTAATTTATCCCTACTGATAACATTACGTAACACTGGACATAAGGCGTTGAAGACATTTAGAATATCATGGCCAATTGTGGCTACTGATAGCTTGGTAGCTCAAAGAAGTATCCCCCGGTGCGGCAATTCCATGACGGACACGGCATGCATGCAGGCTATGTCTGTGACACTGTAAGTAGTATAGAGCACGTGAACCATTCACAGGAACACCAAACAGGGTTGCGTCACTGCAACGAACCATTCACAGGAACACCAAATACGGTTGCGTCGTCACCGCAACGAACCATTCACAGGAACACAAAAACAGGGTTGCGTCACTGCAACGAACCATTCACAGAAACACTAAACACGGTTGCGTCACTGCAACGAACCATTCACAGAAACACTAAACACGGTTGCGTCACTGCAAGGAACCATTCACAGGAACGCAAAACAGGGTTGCGTCACTGCAACGAACCATTCACAGGAACACCAAACAGGGTTGCGTCACTGCAACGAACCATTCACAGGAACACCAAATACGATTGCGTCACTGCAACGAACCATTCATAGAAACACCAAACAGGGTTGCGTCACTGCAACGAACCATTCACAGGAACACCAAACAGGGTTGCGTCACTGCAACGAACCATTCACAGTAACACCAAACAGGGTTGTGCCCTTGCTACTGCATTATTCATCTTCATAAATTCTCCCATTTCGACTGATGCTTTCAGAGAACGACTTTGGGATCGACCGGAGCCGGCTCAGGGTACCGGCAACTCGGTCAGTTTCCCGGGGCGCCCTGTGCTTAGGGCGACATCAACGATCTTCCAAAATAGGAAAAATCATTGCATGTGTGGCGCCATGGGAGAAAGTTAGAAAGTGCAATACAATGATTTGCTGATCTTCAGGCTAAACAAACAATGTCAATGGAAGGCTAATTGTTCATACTGTCCAAGGTGGGCTAATTGTTCATACTGTCCAAGGTAAGCTAATTGTTCATACTGTCCACGGTAGGCTAATTGTTCATACTGTCCAAGGTGGGCTAATTGTTCATACTGTCCAAGGTGGGCTAATTGTTCATACTGTCCACGGTAGGCTAATTGTTCATACTGTCCACGGTAGGCTAATTGTTCATACTGTCCACGGTAGGCTAATTGTTCATACTGCCCATGGTAGGCTAATTGTTCACACTGCCCATGGTAGGCTAATTGTTCATACTGTCCAAGGTAGGCTAATTGTTCATACTGCCCATGGTAGGCTAATTGTTCACACTGCCCATGGTAGGCTAATTGTTCATACTGTCCAAGGTAGGCTAATTGTTCATACTGCCCATGGTAGGCTAATTGTTCACACTGCCCATGGTAGGCTAATTGTTCATACTGCCCACGGTAGGCTAATTGTTCATACTGCCCACGGTAGGCTAATTGTTCACACTGTCCACGGTAGGCTAATTGTTCATACTGCCCACGGTAAGCTAATTGTTCATACTGTCCACGGTAGGCTAATTGTTCATACTGTCCACGGTAGGCTAATTGTTCATACTGTCCACGGTAGGCTAATTGTTCATACTGCCCATGGTAGGCTAATTGTTCATACTGCCCACGGTAGGCTAATTGTTCATACTGCCCACGGTAGGCTAATTGTTCATACTGCCCACGGTAGGCTAATTGTTCATACTGCCCACGGTAGGCTAATTGTTCATACTGTCCAAGGTAGGCTAATTGTTCATACTGTCCAAGGTGGGCTAATTGTTCACACTGCCCATGGTAGGCTAATTGTTCATACTGTCCAAGGTAGGCTAATTGTTCATACTGCCCACGGTAGGCTAATTGTTCATACTGCCCACGGTAGGCTAATTGTTCATACTGCCCACAGTAGGCTAATTGTTCATACTGCCCACGGTAGGCTAATTGTTCACACTGCCCATGGTAGGCTAATTGTTCATACTGTCCAAGGTAGGCTAATTGTTCATACTGCCCACGGTAGGCTAATTGTTCATACTGCCCACGGTAGGCTAATTGTTCATACTGCCCACGGTAAGCTAATTGTTCATACTGTCCACGGTAGGCTAATTGTTCATACTGTCCACGGTAGGCTAATTGTTCATACTCTCCTTGGTAGGCTAATTGTTCATACTGTCCAAGGTAGGCTAATTGTTCATACTGTCCAAGGTAGGCTAATTGTTCATACTGTCCACGGTAGGCTAATTGTTCATACTGCCCACGGTAGGCTAATTGTTCATACTGTCCAAGGTAGGCTAATTGTTCATACTGCCCTTGGTAGGCTAATTGTTCATACTGTCCAAGGTGGGCTAATTGTTCATACTGTCCAAGGTAGGCTAATTGTTAATACTGTCCAAGGTAGGCTAATTGTTCATACTGCCCACGGTAGGCTAATTGTTCATACTGCCCATGGTAGGCTAATTGTTCATACTGTCCAAGGTAGGCTAATTGTTCATACTGTCCATGGTAGGCTAATTGTTCATACTGTCCAAGGTGGGCTAATTGTTCATACTGTCCACGGTAGGCTAATTGTTCATACTGTCCACGGTAGGCTAATTGTTCATACTGTCCAAGGTAGGCTAATTGTTCATACTGCCCATGGTAGGCTAATTGTTCATACTGTCCAAGGTAGGCTAATTGTTCATACTGCCCATGGTAGGCTAATTGTTCATACTGTCCAAGGTAGGCTAATTGTTCATACTGTCCAAGGTGGGCTAATTGTTCATACTGTCCAAGGTGGGCTAATTGTTCATACTGTCCAAGGTAGGCTAATTGTTCATACTGTCCAAGGTGGGCTAATTGTTCATACTGCCCATGGTAGGCTAATTGTTCATACTGTCCAAGGTAGGCTAATTGTTCATACTGTCCAAGGTAGGCTAATTGTTCATACTGTCCACGGTAGGCTAATTGTTCATACTGCCCATGGTAGGCTAATTGTTCATACTGTCCACGGTAGGCTAATTGTTCATACTGTCCACGGTAGGCTAATTGTTCATACTGTCCACGGTAGGCTAATTGTTCATACTGTCCACGGTAGGCTAATTGTTCATACTGTCCATGGTAGGCTAATTGTTCATACTGCCCACGGTAGGCTAATTGTTCATACTGTCCAAGGTGGGCTAATTGTTCATACTGCCCACGGTAGGCTAATTGTTCATACTGTCCAAGGTGGGCTAATTGTTCATACTGCCCACGGTAGGCTAATTGTTCATACTGTCCACGGTAGGCTAATTGTTCATACTGCCCATGGTAGGCTAATTGTTCATACTGCCCACGGTAGGCTAATTGTTCATACTGCCCATGGTAGGCTAATTGTTCATACTGCCCACGGTAGGCTAATTGTTCATACTGCCCACGGTAGGCTAATTGTTCATACTGACCACGGTAGGCTAATTGTTCATACTGCCCAAGGTGGGCTAATTGTTCATACTGTCCAAGGTGGGCTAATTGTTCATACTGTCCAAGGTGGGCTAATTGTTCATACTGCCCAAGGTGGGCTAATTGTTCATACTGTCCAAGGTGGGCTAATTGTTCATACTGTCCAAGGTGGGCTAATTGTTCATACTGTCCAAGGTGGGCTAATTGTTCATACTGTCCAAGGTGGGCTAATTGTTCATACTGTCCAAGGTGGGCTAATTGTTCATACTGTCCAAGGTGGGCTAATTGTTCATACTGTCCACGGTAGGCTAATTGTTCATACTGCCCAAGGTGGGCTAATTGTTCATACTGTCCACGGTAGGCTAATTGTTCATACTGCCCACGGTAGGCTAATTGTTCATACTGCCCATGGTAGGCTAATTGTTCATACTGTCCAAGGTGGGCTAATTGTTCATACTGCCCACGGTAGGCTAAATGTTCATACTGTCCACGGTAGGCTAATTGTTCATACTGCCCACGGTAGGCTAATTGTTCATACTGCCCACGGTAGGCTAATTGTTCATACTGCCCATGGTAGGCTAATTGTTCATACTGTCCATGGTAGGCTAATTGTTCATACTGCCCACGGTAGGCTAATTGTTCATACTGCCCTTGGTAGGCTAATTGTTCATACTGCCCACGGTAGGCTAATTGTTCATACTGACCACGGTAGGCTAATTGTTCATACTGCCCATGGTAGGCTAATTGTTCATACTGCCCTTGGTAGGCTAATTGTTCATACTGCCCTTGGTAGGCTAATTGTTCATACTGCCCTTGGTAGGCTAATTGTTCATACTGCCCTTGGTAGGCTAATTGTTCATACTGCCCACGGTAGGCTAATTGTTCATACTGCCCATGGTAGGCTAATTGTTCATACTGTCCATGGTAGGCTAATTGTTCATACTGCCCACGGTAGGCTAATTGTTCATACTGCCCTTGGTAGGCTAATTGTTCATACTGCCCACGGTAGGCTAATTGTTCATACTGACCACGGTAGGCTAATTGTTCATACTGCCCATGGTAGGCTAATTGTTCATACTGCCCAAGGTGGGCTAATTGTTCATACTGCCCTTGGTAGGCTAATTGTTCATACTGCCCTTGGTAGGCTAATTGTTCATACTGCCCATGGTAGGCTAATTGTTCATACTGCCCTTGGTAGGCTAATTGTTCATACTGCCCTTGGTAGGCTAATTGTTCATACTGCCCACGGTAGGCTAATTGTTCATACTGCCCATGGTAGGCTAATTGTTCATACTGTCCATGGTAGGCTAATTGTTCATACTGCCCAAGGTGGGCTAATTGTTCATACTGTCTATGGTAGGCTAATTGTTCATACTGTCCACGGTAGGCTAATTGTTCATACTGTCCATGGTAGGCTAATTGTTCATACTGCCCACGGTAGGCTAATTGTTCATACTGCCCATGGTAGGCTAATTGTTCATACTGCCCTTGGTAGGCTAATTGTTCATACTGCCCATGGTAGGCTAATTGTTCATACTGCCCATGGTAGGCTAATTGTTCATACTGCCCATGGTAGGCTAATTGTTCATACTGCCCATGGTAGGCTAATTGTTCATACTGCCCTTGGTAGGCTAATTGTTCATACTGCCCATGGTAGGCTAATTGTTCATACTGCCCACGGTAGGCTAATTGTTCATACTGCCCACGGTAGGCTAATTGTTCATACTGTCCACGGTAGGCTAATTGTTCATACTGCCCAAGGTGGGCTAATTGTTCATACTGTCCAAGGTGGGCTAATTGTTCATACTGTCCAAGGTGGGCTAATTGTTCATACTGTCCAAGGTGGGCTAATTGTTCATACTGTCCAAGGTGGGCTAATTGTTCATACTGTCCACGGTAGGCTAATTGTTCATACTGCCCATGGTAGGCTAATTGTTCATACTGTCCAAGGTGGGCTAATTGTTCATACTGCCCACGGTAGGCTAAATGTTCATACTGTCCACGGTAGGCTAATTGTTCATACTGCCCTTGGTAGGCTAATTGTTCATAGTGCCCATGGTAGGCTAATTGTTCATACTGCCCACGGTAGGCTAATTGTTCATACTGCCCACGGTAGGCTAATTGTTCATACTGCCCACGGTAGGCTAATTGTTCATACTGCCCACGGTAGGCTAATTGTTCATACTGCCCACGGTAGGCTAATTGTTCATACTGCCCACGGTAGGCTAATTGTTCATACTGCCCATGGTAGGCTAATTGTTCATACTGCCCATGTTAGGCTAATTGTTCATACTGCAAATGGTAGGCTAATTGTTCATACTGCCCATGTTAGGCTAATTGTTCATACTGCCCATGGTAGGCTAATTGTTCATACTACCCACGGTAGGCTAATTGTTCATACTACCCACGGTAGGCTAATTGTTCATACTACCCACGGTAGGCTAATTGTTCATACTACCCACGGTAGGCTAATTGTTCATACTACCCACGGTAGGCTAATTGTTCATACTGTCCACGGTAGGCTAATTGTTCATACTGCCCACGGTAGGCTAATTGTTCATACTGCCCAAGGTAGGCTAATTGTTCATACTGCCCACGGTAGGCTAATTGTTCATACTGCCCACGGTAGGCTAATTGTTCATACTGCCCACGGTAGGCTAATTGTTCATACTGCCCACGGTAGGCTAATTGTTCATACTACCCACGGTAGGCTAATTGTTCATACTGCCCACGGTAGGCTAATTGTTCATACTGCCCACGGTAGGCTAATTGTTCATACTGCCCACGGTAGGCTAATTGTTCATACTGCCCATGGTAGGCTAATTGTTCATACTGCCCACGGTAGGCTAATTGTTCATACTGACCACGGTAGGCTAATTGTTCATACTGACCACGGTAGGCTAATTGTTCATACTGCCCACGGTAGGCTAATTGTTCATACTGCCCACGGTAGGCTAATTGTTCATACTGACCACGGTAGGCTAATTGTTCATACTGTCCACGGTAGGCTAATTGTTCATACTGCCCATGGTAGGCTAATTGTTCATACTGCCCTTGGTAGGCTAATTGTTCATACTGCCCTTGGTAGGCTAATTGTTCATACTGCCCTTGGTAGGCTAATTGTTCATACTGCCCTTGGTAGGCTAATTGTTCATACTGCCCTTGGTAGGCTAATTGTTCATACTGCCCACGGTAGGCTAATTGTTCATACTGCCCATGGTAGGCTAATTGTTCATACTGTCCATGGTAGGCTAATTGTTCATACTGCCCACGGTAGGCTAATTGTTCATACTGCCCTTGGTAGGCTAATTGTTCATACTGCCCACGGTAGGCTAATTGTTCATACTGACCACGGTAGGCTAATTGTTCATACTGCCCATGGTAGGCTAATTGTTCATACTGCCCTTGGTAGGCTAATTGTTCATACTGCCCTTGGTAGGCTAATTGTTCATACTGCCCTTGGTAGGCTAATTGTTCATACTGCCCACGGTAGGCTAATTGTTCATACTGCCCATGGTAGGCTAATTGTTCATACTGTCCATGGTAGGCTAATTGTTCATACTGCCCAAGGTGGGCTAATTGTTCATACTGTCTATGGTAGGCTAATTGTTCATACTGTCCACGGTAGGCTAATTGTTCATACTGTCCATGGTAGGCTAATTGTTCATACTGCCCACGGTAGGCTAATTGTTCATACTGCCCATGGTAGGCTAATTGTTCATACTGCCCTTGGTAGGCTAATTGTTCATACTGCCCATGGTAGGCTAATTGTTCATACTGCCCATGGTAGGCTAATTGTTCATACTGCCCATGGTAGGCTAATTGTTCATACTGCCCATGGTAGGCTAATTGTTCATACTGCCCATGGTAGGCTAATTGTTCATACTGCCCTTGGTAGGCTAATTGTTCATACTGTCCACGGTAGGCTAATTGTTCATACTGCCCACGGTAGGCTAATTGTTCATACTGCCCACGGTAGGCTAAATGTTCATACTGTCCACGGTAGGCTAATTGTTCATACTGTCCACGGTAGGCTAATTGTTCATACTGCCCACGGTAGGCTAAATGTTCATACTGCCCACGGTAGGCTAATTGTTCATACTGCCCACGGTAGGCTAATTGTTCATACTGCCCACGGTAGGCTAATTGTTCATACTGCCCACGGTAGGCTAATTGTTCATACTGTCCATGGTAGGCTAATTGTTCATACTGCCCACGGTAGGCTAATTGTTCATACTGTCCACGGTAGGCTAATTGTTCATACTGTCCACGGTAGGCTAATTGTTCATACTGTCCACGGTAGGCTAATTGTTCATACTGCCCACGGTAGGCTAAATGTTCATACTGTCCACGGTAGGCTAATTGTTCATACTGTCCACGGTAGGCTAATTGTTCATACTGCCCACGGTAGGCTAAATGTTCATACTGCCCACGGTAGGCTAATTGTTCATACTGTCCACGGTAGGCTAATTGTTCATACTGCCCACGGTAGGCTAATTGTTCATACTGCCCACGGTAGGCTAATTGTTCATACTGCCCACAGTAGGCTAATTGTTCATACTGTCCAAATACAAAGTAAGAACAACGATATCTTTGTTTATTGTTTGTTAATAAAGACAAAAGAACCTAAGTATAAAACATATTACATAGGCGTAGCAAGAATGTTTCACTAAGCCTCTGACTTATTTTCCCCCTAGTTTTTTCCCTCGCACAACTTTTTTATGACTTGAAAGGGGCGCCATTATAGTTAATATTGCCCGGGGCGCCATAGTTAATATTGCCCGGGGCGCCATAGTTAATATTGCCCGGGGCCGGCCCTCACATTTGCGAGCTGTCCCTCACTCCATTTGATAAAAGACGCAAAGCTACAAACAATACACTGAAAATACTCACTGAAAAACTAACTGAAAGACTCACCGAAAGACTCACTGAAAGACTCACTGAAAGACTCACTGTAAGACTCAATAAAAAGACTCATTGAAAGACTCACTGAAAGACTAACTGAAAAGACTCACTGAAAGACTCACTGAAAAGACTCACTGAAAGGGTCACTGAAAAGACTCACTGAAAGATCCACTTAAAGACTCACTGAAAGATTCAATGAAAAGACTCAGTGAAAGTCTCACTGAAAATACTCACTGAAAGACTCACTGAAACGACTCACTGAAAGACTCACTGAAAGGACTCACTGAAAGACTCACTGAAAGACTCACTGAAATACTCACTGAAAGATTCACTGAAAAGACTCACTGAAAGACACACTGAAAGACTTACTGTAAGACTCAATAAAAAGACTCACTGAAAGACTCACTGAAAGACTCAATGAAAAGACTCACTGAAAAGACTCACTGAAAAGACTCACTGAAAGGGTCACTGAAAAGACTCACTGAAAGACTCACTGAAAGACTTACTGAAAGACTCACTGTAAGACTCAATAAATTGACTCACTGAAAGACTCACTGAAAGACTCACTGAAAAGACTCACTGAAAGACTCACTGAAAAGACTCACTGAAAGGGTCACTGAAAAGACTCACTGAAAGACTCACTGAAAGACTTACTGAAAGACTCACTGTAAGACTCAATAAATTGACTCACTGAAAGACTCACTGAAAGACTCACTGAAAAGACTCACTGAAAGACTCACTGAAAAGACTCACTGAAAGGGTCACTGAAAAGACTCACTGAAAGATCCACTTAAAGACTCACTGAAAGATTCACTGAAAAGACTCAGTGAAAGTCTCACTGAAAATACTCACTGAAAGGCTCACTGAAACGACTCACTGAAAGACTCACTGAAAAGACTCACTGAAAGACTCACTGAAAGACTCACTGAAAAGACTCACTGAAAGACTCACTGAAAAGACTCACTGAAAAGACTCACTGAAAGATTCACTGAAAAGACACAGTGAATGTCTCACTGAAAAGACTCACTGAAAGACACACTGAAAGACTCACTGAAAAGACTCACTGAAAAGGCTCACTGAAAAGACTCACTGAAAAGACTCACTGAAAAGACTCACTGAAAAGACTCACTGAAAGATTCACTGAAAAGACTCAGTGAAAGTCTCACTGAAAATACTCACTGAAAGACTCACTGAAACGACTCACCGAAAGACTCACTGAAAAGACTCACTGAAAGACTCACTGAAAAGACTCACTGAAAGACTCACTGAAAAGACTCACTGAAAAGGCTCACTGAAAAGGCTCACTGAAAAGACTCACTGAAAAGACTCACTGAAAAGACTCACTGAAATATTCACTAAAAAGGCTCACTGAAAAGACTCACTGAAAAGACTCACTGAAATACTCACTAAAAAGACTCACTGAAAACCTCACTGAAATATTAACTAAAAAGACTCACTGAAAAGACTCACTAAAAAGACTAAATGAAAAGACTCAATGAAAGACTCACTGAAAAGATTCACTGAAAGACTCACTGAAAAGATTCACTGAAAGACTCACTGAAAGACTCACTGAAAGACTATAAGGCCTAAGGTGGCACTTTTTTAGGGCGGCATTTCAGTCCACTACAGCAGTGCTACTCAAAGTGGTGGTCCGCGGACCGGTGCCGGTCCGTGGGCCATCATCCGCCGGTCCGCAGAAGTTTTCAAGAAAACTCATTTCGCTACCACGTCAGTACAAGAAAAATAGTGCACCGGTCCCTGGTGCAATGGAAAAATTCCTGCCGGTCCGCCATACTAAAAAGTTTGAGAAGCACTGCACTACAGGACAGCTACTTCAATGAAAAGAATACACACATCCAGGGCTTCCATTTCTACCGGAGATTTCCGGAGAGCAGTTCAAAAAATAATAATTTTAGGTTGTTTTAACGTGTAATATACATGTACTACACATCATGTTTTAAAAACTGATCACTCCGAAAATTGGATTTAACGGTAATCGGTCGTACTCGGTAATCTTATCAGACTTATCAGCTAATAATGTGATGACTGTTAATTGACATTTTATTTGTCTGCTGATACATTAAATTGTATATGATGATTAGATTTGCTATATTGGCTATACTATACTATTGATATATTATTTTATAAGACATAAGTTAAGTCGTCTTAAGTTCAAGTCCAGGGCCAACAAATCTATAGTGTAAGTCCAAGCCAAACAGTACAGTGGCAACAGCATTGGGCCATTGATTGAAATATTGTTTTACTTTTATTATTGTAAGTTGTAAACGATATTTTTGTAAGCCCCTAAGCTTATGAGTGTCATCACCTGAAATGAAATAAAAATGGTAATAACTGCTGTTTTGCCTATTTAGTTGTCTTTATAACATGTACAGTTATAATGGGGATATAGCTCAGTGGTAGAGCATTCGACTGCAGATCGAGAGGTCCCCGGTTCAAACCCGGGTGTCCCCTTAATTTTTTTTAAAGTCGTCTTTTTGTTGTCCTGTTAGATCAGCGATTGTGGATCGCGACCCCCATGGAAGTCGGAAAACACACATTTATAAAGTAGCAACGAAAATAAATTTATAGTTGTTTGTGACCACAACATTATGGACGAGGCCGGATCTGGTAGAAAAAAAACCAACGAACTCCGGTCAAAATCAAAATAGTGTGTTGAGTTCTCGACCATAATTAGGTTTGACTGTTGCTTAACACAGCGGTTCTCAACCTGTAGGTCGCGACCCCTTTGGGGCTGACACGACCCTTTCCCAGGGGTAGCCAAAGACCATCTGAAAATACACATGTTCCATCTATAGTCATAAAGTAGCAACGATAATAATTTTGTGACTGGGGGTCGCCACAAAACGAGGAACTGTCTTAAAGGGTCGCGGCATTGTGAAGAGTGAGAACCACTGGCTTAACACGCTTCATAAAAGGCCAATGCCGTTGTTATGATAACTGTCCCCCCCCCCGGACACTGCCCTCCTGGGGGGGGGGCTGTCTTCTTAAAATTAAATTAATGAACTTTACACACTACATAACTTATTTTTATAGTGAAAAAAAGAACAAAACAACAAAAGAATACAAATAATGAAAATGGTCAACAATGTTAATCTAAAGGAATGTTCTAGTAGTAATATGCAGCCCTGAGAAAGCTGCTCCTAGGCAACCGTTTCGTCCCAGCTATCTCGCAAATTAGTTGCGGGGTGGAAACCCACTGTAGAATCCCTCTTAGAGGGCGTCCGATGCTTCCCCGGGACGGGTGGGGGGAGATTTTAGGACGTTAATTTACCGTCCCGGCCCCTGGGAGAGTGGACCGCGGACGCTTGAAACACAGCGTCTTCGGTCGACCAGATGTCTCCGGGCGGGGAGGGTCTCCGTCGGCGAACCCGATCGAGCGGTTGCGGGGGGGGGGACGCTCCACGTCCGGGGAGGTCTCTGACGCCCTCCCGCACGGCCTGCCGCCGAGGCGGCTGGCAGGTGCGAGTGGGCGCCGGGGAGGGCATTAGGAGCGTAAGCTCGACGGCCCGCTGACGCCATTTCCTAATGAGATATTCGAGTAGTTCGATGGAAAGTGTGGCCTGCTGGTTGGCTAGTGAGATCATCTGATAATTGAGATGGTCAATACTTGGGAATTGAGATGGTCAATGTCTTTAGAATTGAGATGGTCAATACTTGAGAATTGAGATGGTCACTGTCTTGAGAATTGAGATGGTCTATACTTGAGAATTGAGATGGCCAATGTCTTTAGAATTGAGATGGTCAATGTCTTGAGAATTGAGATGGTCAATACTTGAGAATTGAGATGGTCAATGTCTTTAGAATTGAGGTGGTCAATGTCTTGAGAAGTGAGATGGTCAATGTCTTGAGAATTGACGTGGTCAATGTCTTGAGAAATGATGTGGTCAATGTCTTGAGAATTGAGGTGGTCAATGTCTTGATAATTGAGGTGGTCAATGTCTTGAGAATTGAAGTGGTCAATGTATTGAGAAGTGAGATGGTCAATGTCTTTAGAATTGAGGTAGTCAATGTCTTGAGAATTGATGTGGTCGATGTCTTGAGAATTGAGGTGGTCAATGTATTGAGAAGTGAGATGGTCAATGTCTTGAGAATTGACGTGGTCAATGTCTTGAGAATTGATGTGGTCAATGTCTTGAGAATTGAGGTGGTCAATGTCTTGAGAATTGAGGTGGTCAATGTCTTGAGAATTGAAGTGGTCAATGTATTGAGAAGTGAGATGGTCAATGTCTTTAGAATTGAGGTAGTCAATGTCTTGAGAATTGATGTGGTCGATGTCTTGAGAATTGAGGTGGTCAATGTATTGAGAAGTGAGATGGTCAATGTCTTTAGAATTGAGGTAGTCAATGTCCTGAGAATTGATGTGGTCGATGTCTTGAGAATTGAGGTGGTCAATGTCTTGAGAATTGAGATGGTCAATGTCTTGAGAATTGAGTTGGTCAATGTCTTGAGAAGTGAGATGGTCAATGTCTTGAGAAGTGAGGTGGTCAATGTCTTGAGAAATGAGATGGTCAATGTCTTGAGAAGTGAGGTGGTCAATGTCTTAAGAATTGAGGTGGTCAATGTCTTGAGAAGTGAGATGGTCAATGTCTTGAGAAGTGAGATGGTCAATGTCTTTAGAATTGAGGTGGTCAATGTCTTGAGAATTGAGGTGGTCGATGTCTTAAGAATTGAGATGGTCAATGTCTTGAGAAGTGAGATGGTCAATGTCTTGAGAAGTGAGATGGTCAATGTCTTGAGAAGTGAGATGGTCAATGTCCTGTTCAAAACTTGTCCCCGTACCCGTATGGACTGCGACCAGACTGATCGATAAGACCACTGGTGGGCCGGATCTGATCCGAGGGCCGTAGTTTGAAGACCACTGGTCTAAATTTACTCTTTCCGTAATCGCTGGATCTTTTATCCCAGTAGCTCAGCTATTTTTTTTAACCCCTAGGCACATCCTAGGCCTTTCTCTGAAATCCGCGGCACACACTAGGCCTTTCTCTGAAATCCGCGGCACACACTAGGCCTTTCTCTGAAATCCGCGGCACACACTAGGCCTTTCTCTGAAATCCGCGGCACACACTAGGCCTTTCTCTGAAATCCGCGGCACACACTAGGCTTTTCTCTGAAATCCGCGGCACACACTAGGCCTTTCTCTGAAATCCGCGGCACAAACTAGGCCTTTCTCTGAAATCCGCGGCACACACTAGGCTTTTCTCTGAAATCCGCGGCACACACTAGGCCTTTCTCTGAAATCCGCGGCACACACTAGGCCTTTCTCTGAAATCCGTGGCACACAACATGTAACAACATACCCAAAATATACCATATAGCAAAATGTAGGTATCATGAAAGGGGTGCGCAAAGCTAAAAGTGTATACATAAGAAGTGAGCGAAATAAAGTAATGGAAAACCTGGAAAAGAGGACGCAAAAAAACCGTGTCGACAAGAAGCCTTCGTCGGCGAACAAACAACAGTGAAAACAGAATTAAATAAAAAGAACACTTAGCTGTAATGTAAAAGGGTATATCATGACACTGCGTCGCTCTTCTAAGTTCTACACCAGTCTACATTAACTGTCTGTATGAGACATTGTTTCACAGTTTGGTAACAGGCTAATTCATAGCCATGTTCTCTTTGCAGCAACTCGGTTTTATCGTAGTCACGTGCCTACAAATATGTTTGCTGGAACACCTGGCATCATCACGCGGCACACCTGGCATCATCACGCGGCACACCTGGGATCATCTCGCGGCACACCTGGCATAATCTAGCGGCACACCTGGCATAATCACGCGGCACGCCTGGCATCATCATGCGGCACACCTGGTAAATCTCGCGGCACGCCTGGCATCATCATGCGGCACACCTGTTAAATGTCGCGGCACACCTGGTAAATGTCGCGGCACACCTGGCATCATCTCGCACAGCACACGGCATCATCACGCGGCACACCTGGCATCATCACGCGGCACACCTGGCATCATCAAGCGGCACACACTGGCATCATCTCACGGTCAACCTAGAACCATTTCGCATCATACATTACATCATCTCGTGGTGCACCATTAGAGATTTTTGGCTCTTGGATTTTATTGTTAGACCGGTGAACCACATACTGTTTTTTTTTAAAAATCATCCTAATCTTATGGAGCCGACCATTAAATATGTCAACAATTTGTAGGCAATTTTACCCTCTTCCGCCTCCCTTTCCGTTTCAACAACTGTCATACTCTCAAGGACCTCCGCCCCTGGTTAATTTTGTCAACAAATTTTATCTCTTCCCCCACCCCCAAGAACAAAATGTAAGTAAATATAAATGGACCCGGACACGCAGCGCCGCCATTCGCACCCGGGTACCATTAGTAGACTCAATGCTATTCGGATGTCATTTGTGGTAGTTTATTTTAGTTAAACCGAAGAATTAAGTTTACAAACATATAGTCCATTCAATTATCTTTCATTTGATATCTCATTTGGTCTTACAAACCCAACAATAATATTTTAAACAGTTTTTTTAATCCCAACCTCTCGCTTCTGGTACCCGGGTGCGAATAGTCGCAGCCCTCCCATAATATGGACACAACGCTCACCAGATTGTGCGTGCCGAAACCATGTGGTTGGTTCGTGGAACGCTTTGATCGACAGGTGTCAGTCAATGTCCTGTGTTACTGTGACGTGTGTTGCCGGTTTGGCATTCCACTTTGTTTGCATGCAAAATAAAAATATAAAGAAAAAAAATGTTTGATTCGAAAATTGAGGCATTTGGACTCATTCTTTTATTTAATAGAAAGAATACAATTTTTAAGATGTCTAAGGGGGTGTCCATTAATTATGTCAACAAAATAGGGGGGAGGGGGGGTCTGAAATTTTTTGACAATTGTTGACAAGGGGGAGGGGGGGAGGTCAAGAAAAGTTGACGTCAAAAATGTTACTTTTTTAAAATAAATTTAATTTCATAATTTAAAATTTATTAAACTTTTCTTTCTAAACATTTTAATTTTATTCACTTTTTTTGTTGTAGTTGTAAACTAGTCTATTTAAAATATTGTTTTCCCCCCCCCCCATTGTATCTTTATTTGGGGGGGGGGTAATCAAATGTTGACGTAATTTTATAATGGGGGGGCTCTGGAAGTTTGACAAATTGTTGACAAGGGGGAAGGGGGGAGGTAAAAATCGCCAAAAATGTGTTGACATAATTAATGGCCAGCCCACGTCCATCCACACTTTTAAAAAATAAAAACAAAACGAAATTAGAATACTTTTCCCTCGCTTACTATAAAATACATCCCAAATATTAAATGTATCAGTATCAGTTGAATAAGATAAATTCAGGATAACATACAATTTGAATGATCGAATTTTCATGTTTTTTTTAAAGGCCTACACTTACACCTTTTTAACCCGAAATTGAGTTATGTACCGCACGAGGGGAGTTTATCGTTTAGGGCAGGGCAATTGCTGTCACAGATATCAAAAGTATTTAATGCGTCTTTGTCAACACAAGAGTTATAAAACAAAATGGCCGTGCCATGACCGAAAATATGACATTTCTTTTTACACCTGTGATTTGTCGATTACTTTTTTTGAGACACGATTACGAACACAGGTATGAAGGTAATGCAAAAAATATCAAGGTGTAAATCAATAATTTTATGCATTCTGAATTTTAATATTTATAATTCATATTAAAAACGTATAGTTTGTCCAGTGAATACATTATAAATCCCAAAGCGGGTTGACTATTTTAAAGGTATCGTATTCGCTTTTTTGAAGTGACAGTGTTGTCGAATACCCCAAGTCAAGAACCAGGAAACGACGCTGTCAATGGCGGTCGAGTTGTGACAGTTGACTGTTTTGTGATATTATTGCGATTTTGGACTTTATTACAACTGAGGTAAGTGCTGCGTCTTTTCTTTTATTTATGAACCGTTCGATCTGTGTGGATGTGGGTAGATGTTTGCATGTGTGCCATTGGGAATTAATTTTATAAAATAGAAGATGTTAGTCAAAAAAATTAAACAACTAGAGTTAGAGTTGGAGTACTTTACTTAACTTTATTTAGTAAATTACTTTGTAATATTAATAAGTAAAATAGTAAGTTTGGTTTGATTTTTTAAAGTATTACTCATATGTCGTATTACCAATGTGAGAGTAGTCTACTACTGTGTAACTCCAGTAACCCTTACTTAAAGTTAAAGTGTATGAATATGAAAGTATGACTATGAGTGTATGACAGTACAATGATACAATGACTTGTTTAGTATTAGTATGACACAGTATGAGGTTAACCTTGCCTTGTAATACTTTGAACTTGTAACAGTATGGCAGTAAAAGTCTAAGATGAATAAAATTATTAAAATGTGTACTATACTTCTACTGAAACTGATTCATTGTGTGTTGCCTATACAACTATACGGTACCCAACTAAACTACTAGACTATATCAGAATACAGTAAATTAAACAACACTAGTCTGAATGTGTTATTACTGTTATTGTTGATCGAGACTCATTGTCACGGCCGGTGTGAGTCGATTACAGATCAGATGAGTTATACAATAATTATATCAACCTTTTAGGCTAGAATTGTCAATGCCACCTATATACTTGAGACTGTGTCGGTTGATGGAAAGTTTTATGAGTAGTTAGTTTATCATGCATGGTTAGTTTTAAAGTAACATCTATTTGTACTATTAGTGCACTTTCGCTTGGCCTTTGCCTCTGCATACATTCTACATGCCGCTTATCACGCTCATCTCTACAAGTTCTTTCCAAACATTACTATGAAACTGACCCAACAGTTATAAATAGCCTCGACTCCCATCATACACATGCTAATCCTATGTCTACGTATAAGGAACCCTTCCCCCCAACTTCCCTTTCACAGATCGTAAAAAATGTGTAATACATGCATCGTCAGTGACGTCACAATTTGTGAAGCTCACAAACCCCCCCCCCCCCCCATTTTTTGGTTCCCCTCTCTTTTTGTATTTAATATATTATTATTATTATTATTTTTTGTTGAAAGACGCGTGGCGTCGTTGACGGGCAAACGGATAAAATTAACAGATCCTATCTTAACACAGAGAAACCTGTCAAATCGAAATAGACCTGTAAAAAATGGAGACTCGTACAAACAATTGAGACATTTATACAAATTGAGACATGTACAAAAATGGAGTCATGTATAAAAATGGAGACATGTACAAAAATGGAGACATGTACAAAAATGGAGTCATGTATAATAAAGGAGATTTAAAAAAAATCACCGATGCTCGTTTCTGTTCGCGTCATCACGGTCATCCTTGCTGTAAGAGACGATGATTAAGTGTTGAAAATACAACAAAAACAACAACAAAACGTTTGAAAGAATGGTTTGAGTTTGCGCTGGTATCCACACCGAGGAAATGAACGCGCCCTCACCCCCCCCCCCCCCCCCCCCAAATACCACACGGCTATTGTAATGAGTGATTATTTGAATCAATTCCTAACTGCATCATTATTCCACGGGCCGCAGACTTCCGGACTGCTGTGAGCATAATGGTGGTATGTCTCACTTTGTGCACTATTGGCTTGGTAGAAAAACAAAATGTGTCCATGTTCAACGCGCAGAGATGTTGATACTGTCAAAGTTGATCATAAATGTATCGGCAGCTTTCCACGATTTCAAAGAATTAAGGAGGGTGTGTGTTTGTATTTGGGGTGGGGTAGGCACCAGTGGATTATACCATTTTACCCTATGTCAAAATCCTTGTCTATACTTGATTGGTTTACACCTTCAGGTTCATCTACACGGTGTTCATGAGTCGTACTAACACTGAATCAACACAAGACCTTTCCCATAATTAAATGCAACTTTAATCTATAAATATATCCAACAGACTGTACATTTCATCAGCACATGCATAGAACAGCTCGCTATCTCAAGTATCTAAGAGAATAACACACAACCGTCTCCTACAAAGTTCTTTCTACGACTGCTCACCAGTAAACACATGCTTCACACATTCGCAATACAGACTATAGACAATACGTCATTACCATAACAATACGTCACCAAGTCAAGCGCGGGAAGAGCGTTCACTAACTAATTGATCTCTCGAACACACACACACCGTGCGTAATCAAACATCATATCCGGTGCGCAACATTTATTAGTGAATTCTCATGCTTGACACCACATTCCCGGAGATATCTCTGAGATTGGATTAAAGGGGTCGTTCGCAAATTACGTCCGGTCAAGGCGGGGGAGGGGGGGGGCGAGAATTTGTGACAGGGGGGAGGGAGGGGCAAAAATGTGTGCCGTCACACTTTTCTTAAAATCTAAAATTTTCTAATTTTGAAAAATCTTTATTCAATTAATTTTAAAAACATTAATTCGAGGTCGAAATTGCCTCAGATAAGTACCACGAAACTCAGTCGCTCACACCTTCTGGACATATCGAAAAATGACGCAAAAACTTTTGTGGCCATTTTACATTCGGCTCGGGGAGGACTTAATTGTTTTACGTCACAGTTTTCTAATAATACTACATGTACACCGTAATCCATTAGGGCGGGAAATATTAAAGGATAAAATAGAATCTTAGTTTAGTTATGAAAATTTTATGTATGTTTTGAATTTTTTTAGGTGTGACGTGACGCAAATGGGGGGGGGGGGGGGAGAGGGGTAAAGAATTCGTGACGGGGTGAGGGGGGGGGGTCTGAAAAATGTCATTTTTGGCGTGACGTAATTTGCGAACGAAGTTGTTATGTATTGACAATACTCTCTTGAACCAGTTTCTACAGTAGAATTGAACACTCGAATGTTGCATATTTTGTCCCCCATTTTACCATATGTATATGGGGAAGGTGGGGGGGGGGGCTGGTGGGTGTTCAAGGCCCCGAAGGGTTCCCTTGAGAGTCACGGCCACTTACCGTCCTGACATGTTGCTAATTTTTTCCATCATTCTCGAATCTGCCACACACTAACCGACCCTGTCCTAATAAACACAAACAATGTCACAAACTGTCAATACAAACATTGTCACAAACTGTCAATACAAACATTGTCACAAACTATAAATACAAACAATGTCACAAAGTGTCAATATAAACATTGTCACCAAACTGTCAATACAAACATTGTCACAAACTATACATACAAACTATGTCACAAACTCCGTACGCCAAATTAAATGACCGCAGAAGTTGAAGATTAAGGTGCCCGGCATAGTTTGTTATAATGGGCTTGCGGCCACGACCAGGAGCGACCCTGCACAAGAGAGCTACGTTGTTTCAATTATAGCGCGGCAAAACTCTCTAGGCAGCACGCTCGATGAAAAACTTTCTTTGGAAAAACTCTCAAACTCTCACGTCATAACTGTCAAATTTGTGTTACTGAATTGCCATCCATTTCCGTGAACCGACCGCACAGTCACGTCAAGGGAAATAACGCACCTTACATAACCTCGTGTTTAAAGATATTTCCCTTGGGACCCCCACCTCCCATTCCGCTTAGTCCGGTGGTACTAGTTGTACACACGGCTTGTACTAGTTGTACACACGGCTTGATCAAGTTGTACACACGGCTTGTACTAGTTGTACACACGGCTTGTAATAGTTGTACACACGGCTTGTTCTAGTTGTACACACGACTTGTACTAGTTGTACACACGGCTTGTACTAGTTGTACACACGGCTTGTACTAGTTGTACACATGGCTTGTACTATTTGTACACACGGCTTGTACTATTTGTACACACGGCTTGTACTATTTGTACACACGGCTAGTACTAGTTGTACACACGCTTGTTCTAGTTGTACACACACTTGTACTAGTTGTACACATGCTTGTACTAGTTGTACACACGCGTGTACTAGTTGTACACACGCTTGTACTAGTTGTACACACGCTTGTACTAGTTGTACACACGGCTTGTACTAATTGTACACACGCTTGTACTAGTTGTACATACGCTTGTACTAGTTGTACACATGGCTTGTACTAGTTGTACATACAGCTTGTACTAGTTGTACACACGGCTTGTACTAGGTGTACACACGCTTGTACTAGTTGTACACACGAAATGGCAGCAGAGGTAGGCCTACACTGGTTATTATTTCTTATTCTAACAATGACACTGATTTAATTATATATATACAAATTGCTTCGGGATCCCTACTCAGAGACATTTATGTTTATCGACACCCCCCCCCCCCCTTTTGTTATTGCGGTGTCACCCAGTGTGGACCGTAGTCCTAGATGTGCCACTTCTTATCACCTTACCCCACAATCCAACCAATGACACGCCCTTACCCCACCCCACAAATAAATTGAAGATGCGAAAACAGTAGTTTGGCAAACAGTAGTAGTAATGGCCTATGCCTATTGAAGAATTGCAAGAGATTTGGACTGCGATGAAGCTTTTAAGTACCTTAACGAGAGGGAAACTATTTGTGTAAATAAAACAATACATTTTAGGCTTGACTGTCGTTATAGCCTGTGTGTTTACCTAATTTTGTTCACCGCAGAGCTAAAGCGTCCACCACTTCTCCCCCTCCATCCTTTATTATTATTATGATTATTTTTTGTTTTGATATTGAGGTCGCCGTGTGTAGCGCAGTACTACACCCTCAGTGCTACACCCTCAGTGCTACACCCTCAGTGCTACACCCTCAGTGCTACACCCTTAGTGCTACACCCTCGGTGCTACACCCTCGGTGCTACACCCTCGGTGCTACACCCTCAGTGCTACACCCTCAGTGCTACACCCTCGGTGCTACACCCTCGGTGCTACACCCTCAGTGCTACAACCTCAGTGCTACACCCTCAGTGCTACACCCTCAGTGCTACAACCTCAGTGCTACACCCTCACATCCCTGGATTGGGAAAATCTTGTTTCAATTCTAAATGCTTCTAAGTGATGCTACCGGGTGCTGGACTTTCTAGACTAGAATTTCTTTTCTGGAGGGTTCCAACTCTCTCCCTATAAATAAGCCTGCAGCTTTCCGAGGCGGAATAGATTTTTAGCTACTTTAGAAGCCTTACCTCGTGCTCATTGTGTCTGTATGTGTGTTTATTTTAATATTTGTAGCTTTAGAGGATTATACGTTTTCCACTTGCTGTGCTGTCAATGAATATATTTTTTATGTCTGTATATTTGATTTTACTGTAATAGTATAATTTATTTGAATATTGTTAATATCCCTAGATTTGTGATATTATCCTGGAAATTCCCCCCCCCCTTTTTTTTTTCAGAAAAGGAGATGCTACTCCCCCCCCCCTTTTTTTTTTTCAGAAAAGGAGATGCTACTCCCCCCCCCCTTTTTTTTTCAGAAAAGGAGATGCTACTCCTCCCCATGTGGAAGCCATTGCCCCCCCCCTTTTTTTTTCAGAAAAGGAGATGCTACTTCCAACCCCCCCCCCCCCGCATGTGTGTGGACGCCATTGCCCCCCCCCCACCCCCCACCCCCATCCCAAGTTTCTAGTTACACTATTTCCAAATAGTTAAATAAGTTTTGACAAAAGTTTGAACAAATCTGAAGTAGGTCGAGTTATTTTTAGAACACATTCTCAACTTTATGTCTGACTTGAACTATTGAACAAATCTGAAGTAGGCCGAGTTATTTTTAGAACACATTCTCAACTTTATGTCTGACTTGAACTATGAGGCTGCAATGCCCAGGAACTCCAGCAAACAAAAGGCTGCAATGCCCAGGAACTCCAGCAAACAAAAGGCTGCAATGCCCAGGAACTCCAGCAAACAAAAGGCTGCAATGCCCAGGAACTCCAGCAAACAAAAGGCTGCAATGCCCAGGAACTCCAGCAAACAAAAGGCTGCAATGCCCAGGAACTCCAGCAAACAAAAGGCTGCAATGCCCAGGAACTCCAGCAAACAAAAGGCTGCAATGCCCAGGAACTCCAGCAAACAAAAGGCTGCAATACCCAGGAACTCCAGCAAACAAAAGGCTGCAATGCCCAGGAACTCCAGCAAACAAAAGGCTGCAATGCCCAGGAACTCCAGCAAACAAAAGGCTGCAATACCCAGGAACTCCAGCAAACAAAAGGCTGCAATGCCCAGGAACTCCAGCAAACAAAAGGCTGCAATGCCCAGGAACTCCAGCAAACAAAAGGCTGCAATGCCCAGGAACTCCAGCAAACAAAAGGCTGCAATGCCCAGGAACTCCAGCAAACAAAAGGCTGCAATACCCAGGAACTCCAGCAAACAAAACATAAAAGACATCAAATAAGAACAAAACCGTAACATACCCAGCTTGAATGGCACTAAAATTTATGAACTATTCTAAAGTGGTCATGTGAACTATTCTAAAGTGGTCATGTGAACTATTCTAAAGTGGTCATGTGAACTATTCTAAAGTGGTCATGTGAACTATTCTAAAGTGGTCATATGAACAATTCTAAAGTGGTCATATGAACTATTCTAAAGTGGTCATGTGAACTATTCTAAAGTGGTCATGTTTAACCGTGTACGATCTTTCACAGTTACAGGTTGCATCGGGAGATCTCAAACTAAACAACGATGGCATCCAACCAACCCAGGGGCTACACCGTGGACCCCGTGGAACCCAAGAGGGTGAAAGCGCCGTCCTCTTACCTCATCAACGACGAGGAATCCAAAGTGAGCTTCTCGTGTGGCAACGGCACATTGTTCCTCAAGTTGTCCTCGGTGCTCATCTTAGTCAGTTGTATTTTACAGGTAAGGAACAAAAAACCGTTTAAAAAAAAAAAAAACATGACCTCAGATATATAACTTGTAAATATGGTTTTCATATGTTCTCAGTCGTTCAATGGCGCCAGTTAGTTGAAAGAGGCAAGCACTTTCAAATGTGTTTCTTTTATTTAAAAAAAGTTAAATAATGAATATAAAGAGTAGAGAGTAGGCCTATAATAAAATAATGAATATAAAGAGTAGAGAGTAGGCCTATGATAAATTAATGAATATAAAGAGTAGAGAGTAGGCCTATGATAAAATAATGAATATAAAGAGTAGAGAGTAGGCCTATGATAAATTAATGAATATAAAGAGTAGAGAGTAGGCTTATGATAAAATAATGAATATAAAGAGTAGAGAGTAGGCCTATAATAAAATTAAATAATGAATATAAAGAGTAGAGAGTTGGCCTAATTTGAAATTAATTGTAAAAGGATCATTTTTTCTCTTCATGAAAACTATGATTAAAAGTTGTCTTAAAAAATTTCTCTGCCAACTTTCAGTTGATTGCCATCGCTTGCCCTTACTGGGCGGCAGGGTGGAGGCGTGACAAGATGTCCTGGCACGAAGGGGTGTGGCTGACGTGTTACAGGGCAGAACTGGACAACAAATGGATTTGCGGGGCGTACGACTATCTGAACCCTACACCTGGTGTTCCAAGTACGGATATCTTCCTGTCAAGAGTGGGAAGGGGGGGCTGGGGGCTCTGTAAATGTCCTGTGGGTCAGTGAAGCTATTATCAGTGGTATGCAAATGTCCTGTGGGTCAGTGAAGCTATTATCAGGGGTATGCAAATGTCCTGTGGGTCAGTGAAGCTATTATCAGGGGTATGCAAATGTCCTGTGGGTCAGTGAAGCTATTATCAGGGTATGCAAATGTCCTGTGGGTCAGTGAAGCTATTATCAGGGGTATGCAAATGTCCTGTGGGTCAGTAAAGCTATTATCAGGGGTATGCAAATGTCCTGTGGGTCAGTGAAGCTATTATCAGGGGTATGCAAATGTCCTGTGGGTCAGTGAAGCTATTATCCATTATTTTCTTTTAGAATATGGCCATAAATTCAAATCACTGTTAGCAAGGGCCTCAACCCTCATGTAAACTAAATACAAGTTCAACCTGCACCCCAAAATGACTTAAGTTGTAAATTTGTTAGTCAATTTTACATTTAGGATATAAATATTTATGATAGGTCATAAATATGAATTCTACTTCTACATGTATAAGATATTTATAATAAGTTATAAATGAGTCACTAAGTACCAGGTATTGGGTATGTAATTCCAATCTTAAGTTTGTTTAAATGTAGATTGGCAACAGATGGCAGTGGCTATGGCACATATCCATCCATAAATCAGTCTACTTCTGATTGTAACCAGCACATTAAAATTTGTGACTTGCACATTAAAAACTAATTTGCTCATTAAAAAATATATGCTTACAATAAAGGAATGGAACAATCTTCCAAAAACAACAGTTGCGGCGACTACGCCTGACACATTTGCGGCTCTTGCCTCCTGTCTTGCAACCAGTGAATTATCCCCTTAAAAAACCACGCACATTAGCATCGCGAACCCCTCTGAACCATAGGAGCCATAATGATCAATGCATTGATCGTGGGCCCTGAAAGCATAGAAGAAGAAGAAGAGAAAAACTGTAATTTGGACATTAGAAACTGTAATTTGGACATTAAAAATTAATTTGCTCATTAAAAACTGTAATTTGGACATTAAAAACTGTAATTTGGACATTAAAAAGCCCTGATCTTAAAAGTCTAATGAACAAAATGTATCTTTTCCAGTTTGGTACGCTGCAGTTCAGGCAATGGGACTGGCCTCCATTGTGATATTTTTACCAGCACTCCTCATCAATTTCTTTTATACAATGCACCCAAAGGGAAAGATGTTCCGAGGATTGCTGTGGTTCAACTTTGGACTCACCATGGGCACAGGTACACAATATTGTAATGTTCAAACACAGAAGTAATACCATTGAATCCACTAAAGAGTTGAGATGAAAGGTCTCAATCCTGGCTTATGGGCTATGAGATGAAAGGTCTCAATCCTGGCTTATGGGCTGTGAGACGAAAGGTCTCAATCCTGGCTTATGGGCTGTGAGATGAAAGGTCTCAATCCTGGCTTATGGGCTGTGAGATGAAAGGTCTCAATCCTGGCTTATGGGCCTGATCTGGTTTGACACTTAACATCTTTTTCTTTGGAAAATAATAACCAGGAATATAAATATTCAGGCCTGCTTAAACACTTCAAGTTGAAGACAATTCTTGGGACCTGCGTAAACACTTCAAGTTGAAGACAATTCTTGGGACCTGCTTAAACACTTCAAGTTGAAGACAATTCTTGGGACCTGGACTTTCTCATCAGTCTTGTGTCAATATTTTCAAATAGTATTTTATCCATGAAATGAAGGGTGGCCAATCCAAAAGGCTTCACTGGCCACTTTGAAAAAGAATAAAAAAACGCTGCATGTGATCATTCCACCTAATGCAGACCTGTTTACTCTTACCATTTTGGCGTACAATGTACTATTTTGACATGTATACATCATATATACTGTGTGTTTATTTTTTACTTGTAAGATAATGTATTGAATTATTTTGTGATGATAGTGTACAATTTTAAGAGTTTGGGGGTAAACAGGTCTGCTAATGTTAAAATAAACACCCAATAAATGCTGTAGAGAAATATTATACATTCTATACAGCTAATTCCATACATTACAAAAGGACTCTATACTGAAACCGAAGAAATATTATAGTCATTTATCATATATAATGCGAGATATTTTCATTTTCAATAAGTGTTTTTTTCTAATGTGCCTTCTTTATACAGACTTGGGGGCAGGCAATGGGGTCACGCTATATTATAGATACTATGTTATTATGTTATTTAAAATTGTACCGGTACCTTATTAAGTATACCTGATCTAAAACTAACTTTTTTCAAAAACAAATTTTCCCATCTTTATATTTCAAAAAAAATCTTTTTAACTATTGTTTAGAGGTTTTCAACTGG
This sequence comes from Omphiscola glabra, assembly GCA_964017045.1. Lineage (NCBI taxonomy): Eukaryota > Metazoa > Mollusca > Gastropoda > Lymnaeidae > Omphiscola > Omphiscola glabra. The sequence goes on along the minus strand of OZ024806.1, from coordinate 979,395 downwards.
GTTATGGTTCTTGGAATTTACTTTAAATTTTCAATGTATATGTACATCTTTTACCTGTTGAAAATTTTAACGGTAATCAATTGCTATAAATCCCCACAGCACTTCTGCCACTTGCAATGGTCATTGTTTTTGCTGCTGGTCATCCAAGGCGAGACAGGTTCCCGATCCCATACCTTGATCTGGACTACGATGATTCACCTTTTGAATTTCACTTCAGTTTTGTTTTTGAAATTTTTGCAGTTTTTGTCTCAGTTGCAGCTTTTGTTCTTGAAATTGTTGATTACATGCGGAGTAACTATTAATGATTAATTGGGGGAATGAGAATTACTTGAAAGAACACATAGGCTATTTCAACTTAAATTCCTTTGGCTCTATTGTACAGCTACTACTATAGCAACATTGTTGATGTCTAAATGCTTGTCTCAGACATAGCTCAACTTAATATTTAGTGCAAATTTTGGTAATGACCATGAATGCAGCGGTAAAGACATTGATTGGTAATAGATTAATGCGAGGTATTACTGTTACTTACACTATAGGTTACAATGAATATTTAGAACTGATTTGATAAGTATAAAGAAAAAAGCTTAAAGATTATGAATTAATCGATTTCCCCGATGGGTTGAGATTGTAAAACAATTGTGATAGGGTAAGTTTGATAAATTACAAGAAATGTTTGAAATTGAATGCAGTAACACTTTATGGCTAATAAAATGTTAAAAACTCACATCATCTGTAGTGTAGCTTTAAATTTGAAATGCTTTGTTAAGGTCTTTCATCAAAACAAGATTTTGATATATTCATTGTAAAATTGTAGCATTACGCTTACATGACTTTGGAATGTAGCATTAGGTATATGGATAGAATTGTATATTTTATGAACAAGTGTAAGATGTTTATGTAAGATGTTTATGTAAGCTCAAGCTGACTTAGCTTGTTCAGTAAAACTTTTGCCAAGAAACCAGAACCGAAAAAGATACTAATTTTTATAGTTTGTATCGAGGCGTGTCTACCTATTCACTTAGCCGCAACTAAATACCACCAAGGTGTAAAAACCCCCAAGTTGAAAAAAAATATATAATTTTCACCACCAGTACTGCAAGGTAGATAAAGAAAAACATACAAGCATGTTAACAAGATCTTAATACTACTGCTGAAATTGTATTTCATGTTGCTGTAATTTGCTTTCTAAGCTGTAGCTTTTTTAAATTTTCTAATTGGTTTCAATGGCAGCAGATTTTTAAAACTATTTCTAACGGTCTTTATCTTTTAAAAAAAAATTTGTGTCCATCATTATTGTTTTTAAAATAATATCAAAATGTCAATTTTATTCAATATCATAAGATACTTTTTTTTTTTTTTTTACAATGGGAGCTGTTTTAAAATCAAATATTTAATTTGGGGTTGGCTCACAAGTACTTTTCCTTTTCTTCAATATTGCATTGACACTGAGAGCCCAGCGGTTTTTGTACAATACATGTATGAAATATATTATGCATGTGATTTTATACTTTTTTTTCCAGATAAAAATTATGTCCATAATAATTTTGTAAATAAAAGCAGTTCATGCATAATGGAATTGACTTAGACCCCCACCCTCTCTCTCCTCATTTCTTCAATCTAATATGTGAACTTTTTTTGTACATTTTATATTTGGTCAGTTTAACAACTATTTTGATAGCTAATTTAATGATCAAGTTCAAATATTTGATACTTGCAACATAAAGACTCATGTAAATAATGTGTACAGTTGACAATTTAAAATTTTTTTTTACAACAATGTGACATTTTCAAAGAAAAAGACATTTACAATTTCAAATCTAAATAATTAAAAAGTGAAGTAGCAAGTTCTAACAAATTTATTTGAATTTGTCCTTTCCTCATTTAGAAACCTAAACAAATAAATATTTGAACTGTTCAATTAAAAACTATGAGTAGGGTAACTGTAACCAAGTATTTGAAATAAAACATAATAAAAATCATTTTTGTATATAAACTTGAGTTTTCTTTATTTGTATAATCAATTAATAAAACACGTAATAATATTCAGTCCATTCATTGAGACGATTGCCAGAAAAAAACACAATATGTCTTCACAGGATCGTACACTACCAAAATTTTATGCTTATTAGAAAGTGTAATCTGTTTCCTGAACTTCTCAGCCTGGCTCTTAGTTCATCAAATATTTAACGGCTATCCATGAACAAAGAAACTCTGGACATGTAGCCAAACAAAAGTGACGCCAACAGTTCAACATTTTGAGCCAAGTGTTCCAGATGTTCATTAGCCAATCACATCACACTAAACCAAGAACACAATATTGTCTGATAACATGACTTGATTATCATCCATCATCTTGTCAATGGCTGACATTATTTCATCATCTGTAAAAGGGGCGTCCTTGTGTGTTGTTGCCATATGTGCTTTAATCTGATCCACTTGCACAGACTGGGCTCTTTCTTTTTTGTAAAGTAGGTAGAGGGAGGATCGGAAAACTTTTAATCTGAAAAATTAATAATGAATAGCAATAAAGTGTTTGATGAGAAATAGTAATATGATGACCACCTAAAGAAAACAAACATTTTATCAAATCTTGCATCTCAAATCGATGACCAGTTTATTATAAGTAAAATAAAATGCTTATGTTGTGATCTGCTTCATGTCAGCTTTGTCTACATGAGAAATTACAATTCCTCTGATAATTAAAATAACCCCCCCCCCCCCCCCAATCTCTTAGTCTAATTGCATAAGGCAGTTGCAGATAACGCAGCCTCCATCTTGTGACTGAAAAGAAAACCCTAGAACATTACCTTTCATCCGATACTTGAGTGGACGAAGGCGCCACTGGAGTTGATGGCGCGGATCCAGATGCACGTCTCTTTCTACGCTCTTCCTCTAACGGAACAGGAACTAACGAATTTTTAAAATGCGAATATTAGTCATATGAACACCATTAATAAAATAGTCTGGCCTCATCACTTCCCAGGTTTAAAAATAAATAAAATAAATTCTCAGAACTATTTCATAACTTAAAATTTCAGCATAATGTTGATAAAATGAAAATAAGTTTGTAATACAAATCAGCCTAGCAAGTAATTACGTTATAGATACGTTATACATGTGATCTCAGGTATAGAGATATTAATAATTTAAGCATTGAAACAAATAAAATTTGTTCCAGGGCCTATTTTATTGAAGGGTGCAGTAATATCTCATTTATGAAAAGTGTCAGGCAAGAGCATTTCATTACCTGTATCTTCTTCCATTTCCTCAATATCATAAGGGTCATATCCCTCTTCTCCTTCCTTTCGGCGGGGTGTTTTTCTACTTGGAGCTGTTCTTCTGGAGATTTGAGAAATACATTCTTTTTTAAGACCAAGGGACTATTCCACGTCAATTATCTTAGATATTTGAGCGAATAAAGGTACATTAAATATATCTTCAACTATCATCAAAGTCAAAGAATAAGAAAATAAGATTAAAATATAAACAAAATGATCAAATTACACTTCGGACTTACGTTTTTTTTGGCGTTGGAGCTTTCTCAACATTCTCCTCATCTTGGCTCTCTTCCCCTTCGCTGTCATGAGCTCTTCGACGAGATTTCTTTTCTTTCTCTAAAACCTTAGTAAATACAAAACATTGTAATTAATCTGAGAATCTTTGCTATCCATGGTCAAATTGCAGTTGGGATGGACTTGAAGCCAACTAAGAAAGCTATTCTTCAAGAGTAAATTAAAAAAAACAAACCAACCCCAAACATTGAGAACAGAAAACAGTGGGCCAAAGTGTCAACGGTTTACTAAAAAAATCCCCATCAATGCAAAAATAGTAGCAAACAGTCGCCAGAAAAAATATTATAAAGGGTGTAAAATATATTATCACATTAACAAGGAATTTTATAAGGCTTCACAGAATTTAATTCCAAAAGAGGCTCAACTAAATTTTAATGGCATTTTTTGAAAGGCACTATTAAATATTTGTTCAGCAAAACTTTTCAACAGTAACAAAGAACTCAATAGCTAGCACAACAGAACCTGGACAGTATGGAAAAGACCCCCCCCCCCCCCCCCGAGAAATTGTAAAAGATATATTTACAATTTACATGTTCAAGCACAGGTAAACCCTATTTCCTTCAGTTGCTTAAAAAATATGTAGATGCAGTTCAACATGTTCTGGCTATGATATGACCATGCACTCACTTTTTTGAAATATGCAAATTCCACCAGCTCTACAGCAGCCTGTGCATCAATCATTTCCACATGTTTACTCAGTCGTGCCTTTGCATGAGCTGTTGAAAGACGAATAATGGTTTCCAAAGCACGGGCTGTCACTGGTTGTGTCTGAAAAAAAAGCAAGATTTTGAACTAAAGGTTTACATTTTTCTATGGATAATTTGTATCAGTTTGGTCGTATATGGATCAAGTGTATCAGTTTGGTCGTATATGGATCAAGTGCAGCTTCAATATAATTATGAAGTGTTAACTAATGGGAAAATTCAATATTCATATATTAGACGATTTTGATATATAATTTCAAAACATAAATTTAAAAAATTTCAAAATAAAGTTTAAAACTTGGTTTATATAAAAATTTAGCATACACCAGTACAATCAGTTTAATTGAGGAACTACATATAATGCAATCATTAATATTAATTTTAAACCATAAACAAAGAAAACAAACTTATCTGTGGTCTGTTAATAATTAATTCCTATCTAAATTATGTGAGAACAGTGAAATATTTACTTGGAAGGTCTAGTTTTATTATACTAGGAATCTCTCAAAATATATAGTTACCCTTGCAATATTGTCCTGTGTAAGATTATCTTGGTTTCTCAACTTGGCGTACTCTTCTGCAATGTAATCTGAGGCTGCCCGAGTTAGAATGGGTTTCATCCCCTTGGCAATATGTATGTACTTTCTCATGAACTGCATGCTGACAATTTTTTCTCTGAAAAGACAAAGAAATAAGATTTTCATAGTAGTAACATCATTACCTTCTAATGAAGTTAGTAAGAAGAAGAAAAAAAAACCTTTAAAAAAAATCCCCAGCTTCAAATTTGAATTGACTGATGTTGGCAATTACCGATTCCGAAGAATAAAACTGGGATTAACAGTCCTCCGAAACGGAACAAATAAAAGTAAATTACTTAATTACTTTAATAAAAAAAATGTTACAAAATCATACGCATTTTTCAATAAACAAAATAAAACAGAAAGATCACATACCCTTTCTTTCCTGGACCATGAAGGAACGTGTCTCTCTTCTCATAAACGTGTGTCTCCTGATGTTCTTCATTCTCCACTTCAGGATCCTGGGTTGCCAGCATGAATGTGTTATTTCCCATCGGGAGAACTGCGCACAAAGAACAAGTTAGTTCATTTTTTAGATTGGAATCATCATCATTTTACAAGTTAAAAAATTAATTATAATCAGCAATTGGGTTGCAACACGCTGTGCATCAAAAAGATCAAACTTTTCGATATTAAAATTTTTCAGTTTTGTGAAATAAATATCTGAAGAAAAAAAAATCAACTTAATATGAAATACTCTCATTAAAATTGATTTAAATAGAAAGGAATCTCTGGCAATAGTTACCATCTCCATCTTGCTCTCCTGCAGCCCTGAAGCGATGCATTCTCAAGACATGGTCAGAGATTTGTCTGTCAGATTCAGGGTCCATCTATCAAGATATGAAAGGTTACAATGAGGTTACAGAACAGTCAAAGCAGTAAGAAAATAAGCTTGCAGTTATTGAAATTCTTGTATTTTAATTTTTTAAAATATATCTTAGCTTATATAATACTTAAAACTAATAGGAGACTGACAATCGATGTACCTTGTCAAGCACAATAAACAGCAAATCAAAACGTGAAAGTAAAGAGTCCTGAAGTCCTATATTTTCCATTGGAGTCTTGAATTGGTCGTACTGCAGATTAAAAAGAAAAAAAAAGTTTTGACTCAGTTGGAACTTTAGGGACAATCAGCTGAATAACTTAAAGTAAATCAAACTGCAGATGTAAAGAGTAGCCATCATCACTTACTCTTCCATACACTGGGTTAGCGGCCGCAAGAACACTGCAGCGAGCATTTAACTTGGCATGAATTCCAGCTTTGGCAATTGTGACTCGACCTTGCTCCATGACCTCGTGGATAGCTGTGCGATCAATGTCAGACATCTTGTCAAACTCATCAATGCACACAACACCCCTGTCTGCAAGCACCATGGCACCAGCCTCTAATCTTTTCTCACCTTTAAAATTATACGAATGATAAAAAAAAGTTTGTATAATTTACAAAATCTTAACCCCATAAAATTAAACATCAATGTCTATAGAAGGATGATTAATTTTTCATGTTTCATTATTAAATAATAAAAAGAAACCTTATTCCAAACAGTACTGCAATTTTGATTGTTTTTACCTGTTTCTTGATCAACTGTGACCGCTGCTGTAAGACCAACACCAGAAGAACCACGACCTGTTGTTGGAATGGCTCTTGGGGCTGTACACAGCACATATCTAAAAAAAACACACTAAAAAAGTTTTCAATTGTACCAATCATTTGTATGTACACTATCTTTTTTGTACGCATAGATAAAAATATATATAAAATAAAATTATCTCTAATATATATATATATAAATAAAATTATCTCTAACCTGTGGGATATCACAGGCTGCATCCGCACTCTCTGAGTTAATTAAAAATTGTTAACAATGTGTATGCTTCCGTTTTTAACAATACATTTTTGCTATACCTCAACATCTGTGACTTGGCTACTGAAGGATCTCCAATAAGTAAAATGTTAATGTCTCCTCTCAACCGTGTTCCATTTTCTAGAACCTTCTCATTTCCACCCAGGAGCATACAAAGAACAGCTTTCTTGATATACTCATGACCATGAATTGATGGAGCCAAAGAGTGTGCCAACAGTTCAAATGCGTCCTAAAAAGAAATTGCTATGAATTTATATTTTCAAAAAATAAAGAAATCTTTACTTTCCAAAACACATCAAAGTCAACTTAAAGAACCATTAAATGTATTAACAAATAGACATTTTAACTTACATGTTTCTTATCTTTTCCAAACTTTTTTATTTTTGCCACATCATCGGCAGAGAAAAGTGGAGCAACTTCTTTGCTCATTAGGGATATACTGTTTGCAATCAAAATTGTCCTTAAATTCAAAAACAACAAACAATTAAAATTTTAAAAATGAAATTGTAGAAAACAGAAAAAGGGAAATTCCATATTAACAAACCCCCAAAAATTGTATTGCTCTGTGGTTAAAACAAGAATGGATTTTGAATTTTGTTTATCAGACTCTTGATAGTGAGATTAATTTAAAACGAGAACTTTCAAAACTTTTGACAATTTTATTTTTAAAACCCAAAAGAACAACAAAATTTTAAAAAATTGCACCTAAATGTTGCTGTAGTAAACCCATTCTTTTTAGCAGGTAAACACCGAAACATTCCAACTACTTGAACTCTGTCGCCAGGCTAATAGAAAAAAAGAAAAGATGATAGGTAACAGGTAATAAAGACAATTTTGATAAGCAAAAGAAAATGTTTGATATTTGCAAGGCTAAATTTGATAAATATTTAGCTGGTGAATGTAGAATATAAAAAAATCAAAACAAACAAAAAAACTAATAAGACAAAGCTAGAAATAAATATGAATAAAACAACAAAAAGCTATTTTAGGATGAAGAAGGTTACTTAATAAATGAATGCATTGAAGAAATGGGATAGCAAGAAAAACGGTTATGGCATCAAATGTCATATAGTAAGACAGCCTTACTTCGCATCCACACCTCTGCCGGTTTACTCCCAAGATATGTTCTGCTGGTTTTTTTTATATACTATTTGACGAGATTTTTTTGAGGCATACATATTTTTATTTTAATTAGTCTTCAAGTAACCTAAGTATTTTCAAGCCTAAATAATTGGAGAAAACAATATAATAATAACTTTGTATAATTGCACGAAGGGTTAATGCTTTAAATATATATGAATCCCATTTAGTGGTTTATCACATTTTGTTGGGGGGGGGGGGGGGGGGGGGGGAGGAGGAGGGACTCTTAACACAAATCCAACAATATATTCAAGGTATTACTGTAGGAAAAACAAAAAAAATCTCAATAAAAACAAAAGTGTATGCATCTTTAAGTTTTCCATACCTTGAGTGACAAAAACTGAAAGTATTAACTGCTGGTAAAGTAAATGATTTGTGTGAGATCAAAGAATAGCCTATACCTACTTTGCATGTGTCAACAAGGTCATTGTCAGCAATTACATCCACAGACCTCGGCAACTGACCAGGTGGAGCTTTTTCTGGCATTTCCTGAATCGCAAATGTCTGATGATCTTTATATACGGATAATCCAAATTCTGTCTCCAGCAAATTACCATCCTCATCCTGTAGATCACAAATAATGCTAATAATCAGAAGATACATTAACACATTAAAGTTAATACTGAATTTTAATTAAATAATTTCTATTTATTGAGATTAATATTCAAATGGGCCCATGGCACTCACTGACAGGATATCTTTGCTATTAAGAAAAATAAATTAACCCATCAAACCTTTGTGGGATAAACACCACTGGTTGGATGTGCATCTAGGGATGTCATATCAGTATAACGTCGTTCTAAAGTCTTTTTTGTTGCTGGGCAATAATGCACACTGCGGACAATCTTAGGCCGTATTAAAGAACCTGAATTCATAATAAAAAAGAAATAGTTTAAACATTTAAAGCACTGACCCTGGCAAATGTGCTAACTCAACACCAGCGGTGATTGATTTCTAAACAAACACTAGATTTTGCTAAAATTCCCGACGCCGAATTACTTCACGCAGTCTTTTTCTGTATGGCTGTAGCCATCAGGAGCAAATAGTGAGTTGTCAAAGATTTGCTAAAAAAACCTAGGGTTGTGAATCATGAGGAAATTTCATCATCACTTACTGAAAGCAGACTACAAAAATGGTGACAATACACATGTACTTATTTTCAATGCGCATTTTTCATTTGGTCCCAAAGGTTTGTGCTTTTTATACATTTTAGTGACAAAATAAGTTATATTTATCATTTAAAGAAATAGCTTTAATGCTTAGTTTAAAATCACATTGAATGAACTTACACTTAGTTACAATGCCTTCCAAACAGACCATGTTGCCAAGGTATTTACTTGTAAGTGACCGTGGTGTGTTATGCTTGTCACCAAAACTGAAAAATCAAAACTTTTACCATAAACAACATGTTTATTTTTAAGTACACATCAATATATGCATGGCCAAATACTTCAGCCAGTTTCCTTCGTAAGGTTACTTGGTGTTACCATTCAAAAAGAGGTCAGCTGGGACGAGCATATAAACAATGTGTGCAACCTGGCAAACAAGACCCTGGGGTTCTTAAGGCGAAATCTAAAGATCGGAGACTCCTGTGTAAAAGAAAGAGCCTATAAAGCCTTTGTCCAGCCGCTTTTAGATTATGCATCTTCAGTCTGGGACCCATTTACCCAGAAGATCATCGACAGGTTGGTGGTGGTCCAGCGACGGCAGCACGCTTTGTTCTGAACCACTACATGAATACCTCTAGTGTTGGCAGCATGCTAGAAACACTGGGCTGGTCACCATTGGAGGAATGATGACAACTATCCAGGTTCTCCATGATTTACAAGATAAATAATGGGCTGGTCCACTGCTCCAGGATTAAAAAGAAACTTGTCCCTCTCCCCCATATTGAGCGACGAGGCCATGACAGGCAGCTTCGGCTCATATCAGCAAGAAGCCAGTGTAGGAACTGCTCATTCCTGCCAAAGACAATTAGGAACTGGAACAAGCTTCCAAAAGGAACTATTGAGGCGACAACACTTGAAACATTTTCGTCTATTGTCTCAGGCCTTCCAACCCCCAGTTCATGATACCCTCACTGAGCAGCCCTTGCAACCAGTGAAATATCCTCTTCAACACCAGGCACAGAAACATTGCAAAGCCCCTCTACATCCATAGGAGCCAAAATGATCAATACTTTGATCGTGGGCACTTAATATATAGATGATATAAAATATATCATACACTTCAACATGATATAAAAGTATCAGTTACACAATGTCTACAATTATCTAAAGATGATAAACTTGATTTGCTGTACCGTAAAAAGGGATAGTCCGATCTCTACAATCCTAACACTCATTTAATAACAGTCTAATTAATTATTCATTTAAATGGTATTAAACACTTAAAGTAAAAAGAGACAAAGCAATACAATATTTACAAATTCTCACTTTAACCATTTCATTACCGCTGGTTTTGGCATCAATTTTTTGCTGTCTCAGCAAAAAAAAAAACAATAAAGAAGAAATTTCCAGTATTTTTCATTCTCTAATAGATGTTTAACTTCTCTATAGAGTAACTAATAAAGAAATATACAGTATACAGCATTGAAATATGACGTCGGCGTGAAGTCCTTGGTATTTCAGAAAAGTTCTTTGCCTCTTTGTTATGATGAATATGTGACGTCATTCAAAGTGGGTGATCGTGACGTAGCGTCAACGGTAACAAAAAGGTTAAAAATAATAATTCAAATTTATGTCAGCAAAGCAAAATACCTTCCTTCAAACCCGACAAAGAACTCCTCATGTTGCTTGCCATAAAGAGGATCAGCAGCAGAAACAAGATCTTTCAAGGCCCTTTGAAAGCAGATGAGCTCTTCAAAAGATTCATTTAACAGCCTGGAATAAAATTTCAATAAACTTAGCAAATGAGCTATGCTTACCAAACAGTAAGACATGAAGGAATCTATATACAAGTTAATATAACTAAGTAAGAGTTTACAAAGACAATTTTCTAGATTAGTATTCTATCAAACACGGATCACATTATTATTGTATGACTGTTCACTGAATTGAAACATGCAAGGTCCAATCATAAAACAGTTTCATTTAATCTTATTGAATGTACATTTTTCAGTAGCTGGGGTTAAGATTACATGATGAGTAAGCCAGGCATTTTTTTAGATCTGGGGCTCCAGGTTAACTGTTAAAACAATTCTGTAAACAGGTCTGGGTATCTTGCAGTGTGTGCCCTAAATTAAATTATCACCAAGAACCTAACTAAATTATCTATTAAGTTCCAACCCCAACTCAATAAAACAATAAATAAAATACCTATTTGACAGGTTATACTTACATTGTGCATCTTTTGAGATTTTTCCTTCGAAGGTCATTAATGTTCACTTTAATGCGGACATCATTGTTGGCAACCATATCTCTCACCTTCTGGTGATAAATCCCTTGGTCATTCTGAGAAAAAAATGTTATCCATGTAAAAAAAGCTTCATTGTAATTTATGATGACAGTGTAATGTAAAGTAATAGAATATTCTATAACCCAAACCAAATGTTTTTCTTACACCCATTAAAAAGGCATTATGTATTTGTGTAGCTTTTGTATTATTTTTTGGGGTAGTTAGCAAGGGTTGGTTAAAGTTAAAGAATTCTTCAGGCTCTGAATGGATTGTGCAAAATTCTAAGTCTAAGTGGCCTGCATAATCAGAATAAGCTAACAAATTGTTTTCCATAAATAAAAAGTATCATTTAAAACATCTTAGAAACACAATTATCTCTTGTGTTGAAATGTAACATCAGATTACAGTAGCTTAATTCAGACTCCCACTCCAATTAATACATTATTATATAAGTAAAGAAACATTTGAATAGCACAATCAATCGTGAATCATCTGTTCATGTCATTGAAGAGCATATGATTTGTGATTTTTGACATGACAGTTATCATTTAGTTCAGACTCAAAGCAGTACCGATACTCTATAATATACTATTATCAAAGTTGCTTGCCAGTGTTCACAGATTTTGTTTTCCCACTCAGTAGGCGGTGATTAATTGGCTTAAACAAAAATGAATTCTTGGAGCAAAGGTCTTTAGTCTTAGTCTTGTCATTCTCAACATTTGGCCTAAGCCTAAACTTTAATAATAAACTCAATCTATTTTATAAAATATTTAAAATGTCTTTTGAAATGAATTGTTGAAAAATTGTTGAATAATAAATCAGATTCAGTGCAATGATTGTAGTGTAAGAGCTTAAGGAGTAAGCAATTATTAGTACTAGCAGACTTAACAGTACCTAAATAATACTATTATTAGTATTATCAGCCTATTACTAAACAGTAAATGAAAATGATATGTACTAATAAGACTAATTTACTAATTGTTTTTGCAGTTAATTTTGATTTAATTTTAAATTTTATGATACTGATACGTTAGTAACTGTGACATATTGCCTAAAAACGAAAATAATTTCAAAATAGTACAGTATAGTCTGTATAGTTAATCAAGCAAGGATGACAAAACTCAATGGTCTCTCACTCTCGTGTTATTAATAATATTAGACTAAAAGTTTAAAGTAAATCTTAACTAAATCAAAATGAACTAGCACTTACGTCGTCATCGAGAAAATCTAAATACTCTCTTTGGATCTCTCTTAAGCGCTGGTCAACTTCTGTCGCCATAGCAGTTTGGATCTTGATAGATTTTACTACAATTGAATGCAAAGACGAATGTAACAATAATGGTTTGTCTATAATCTAGTTAAAGATAAATATAAAAATGGTATGGTATATTGAGGAAAACAAACAAGAACGCGCCAAGTATGTCACGTGATTATTTCGCGGGAGTTTCTTATGTTTCCGAAAATTTACGAAATTGATATGGAATATATTTTTTGCGGATATTTTCGATTTTTTGATTAAACGGAAACAATCATTCAATGTGGACATATTGTCATATATCGAGTCAGGAGAAGAAAGTAAAGTAAAACAACCAATTACTCATTGAGTCATTACGAACATACTTTGTTTATGTTATGGCTTCGAATGATGAAAGCGATGATGAAATACTAGGTTTGGGGCAGTCGAGCACAAATAATAAGTCCTTTATTAACAAAGAAGCTGATGAAGAAATAGCTCGCCTAGAGCTTGATGTTACTAACGCCAGTCACGGTGATGACGATGAAGATGAGGAAATGTTACTACTTTCCTCCCCATCTCCACCAGCCCAAGCTGATGAAACTAAGACATCAAATGAGACTAAGCCTGTTGAAAATGAGTTGAGTAGCAATACTTTGAACCAGCCAACCAAACTTTCGTTAGTGCACAATGATACAGATAATCATACAAAATCAACATGTCCTGAAACTGTTGAGGTTATTACAGATGATGATGATGTTTTAGAGATATTAGATGATGACTCGGATGACGATGAATTTGATGTTCTTGCAAACAAAAATAAAATAAAATCTAAATTTTGCCACAATAATACATTGGATGATGAAGAAAGTCAAGAAGATACAGACGAAGACTTTGATGAAGATGAGGAACTTCTTACTGATGAGAATGAGATTGACAGTTGTGTGGAAAGTGAAGAATCAAATTTATTCATTGATGGAAAAATCAACATATTTTACATTCATGGTGGATTTTTTATCTGGAATGCTGAAGGCAAGCATCTAGGCTATTTATTCATAGGGCCAAGACATAACTTATACTTATTAACAGCATGCATCCTAACTCAAAATGAATGAAATTAATTGAAGTGAATGTAGTATTAAATATAATATTATTACTAGCAAAGGCGTAGGCCATATGCAACGGAATAAGTTATTTAATTATTAAAGGCTAAATTAATAAAACAAATATGACTAAGACCTATCTGATATCTATTATTATGATTTATTGGCTGTATTATTGTAAAAAAAAACACTTTTTTTGTTGCTGTGGGCACTGTGGGGAAAAATTTAGATAACTTTTTAAAGTTTAAGATAAAAATGGAATAAACAAAATATATGTGCTTCATCTACAGATGTACAGATGCTAAGAGAGGAATGCAGGATTGTAGGAAAACTGACAGGTTGCCTACCTCGAGCACCAAGACAAAACAACCAGTTGGGTCTTCCTTTACAGTTGATGCCTGAAGAAGCTAAACTGCTGGTTGACATCGGTCGGTGGAACATAAAATTATTTACTTTAAAAAACATCAACACAACGTTTATTTAATGATCAGCTTTAGCTAAGGATTTTTATTAGCTGGAGAATGCCCCAAAATAATTGTATTTTCATTTCTCTTAGATGCCGCTGCGGTTGTTACAGATGATCCTGTCTCTTCAAAGATGCTGAAAATCAGAGAAGAAGCTTTCAAAAATATTCGAAACGAAAATTTTCACATTCAGGTGATTCTTTCTTTTTCTGTTATTACTGAACTAAAAGTGAATAATTTGTAATGATTATTGTGAACTAAAAGTGAATAATAATTTGTATTGATTATTGTGAACTAAAAGTGAATAATTTTTATTGATTATTGCTTAGCATTATATACAAAACAAGTTTGCATAAAATATTTTTTTTTGTAAAGTCATAAAATTTGGTTATTTCCCCAATGGCTTTATCTCCCTTTAATGTCCTTTTTGTTCTATGAGAATTGCTGCTGTATACAAATTTCAGCTCCATTGGAACTGAAGAAATGGTAATTGCCTGTTATTCGGAAAATAATGATAATGGGCTCCTTGTAAACTTAATGTATACTATCATGTACCCAAACTCAACAAATTTGAGAACTTTAGGGCACAGGAAGTTAGGGAAGTTGCTTTTAATTGTCTTCAAAGATGTTGTGAACCTTAACCCAAATAAAGTTTTTAAAAAAAATATTGAAATTGAAAATTTCCCCTATAAAAATAGATATCTAGGTCTATCGTGTCAATAGTGATCTATGTGGTAAATACTAAAAGTTTTGAATTTGGGGGCAGCTCTTCAATTCTAAAAGTTTTGAATTTGGGGGCAGCTCTTCAATGTAAGTTTAACTGATGACACACCCATATGATCAGTTTAATGTGTAAACTATTTTTTAAAATGTCACAAAAGAGACCATTTTTGAAAGCGAATAGCATTGTCATAATGTGCAGCTGCATCCCTTTAAATGTTTTTTTAAATAAAATTACACTCTCGATATAAAATCATAATTCACATTGAATTGTTAAATAGATAATAGATTTTCAGTGTAGATTTGATTTCTATCTATGACTGTTTTATTTTATAGCAAAAACTCTATAGAGTTTCTAGAGAGGAAGAAGTTAAACATCGTTTCAAAGATATAATTGCTGGAAAAAAAGCAAAGAAACGAAAGATAGAAACTAGCCAACACGTGCAAGAGGAGGTAAACATGGGAAGTACAAAAACTGAGCCGATTGCAAGCACATCAGGTTGCAAGGCCACCAAGAAAATTGAAATTAGTCCTGGTGCTGCTGACTTCCAGAAAGCCATTGACACAAATGAGTGTGAAACTGATCACCTTACTGTGGAGGATATCGTAAAGTCTGAGACGTCAGCCCAGCATGCATTGGTACAGATTTTTACAGGTAGAGTATGCTCTAGTTAAGAGGATTCACAGTTGTAATTGAACTAAGTCCTGCCTAATGCACCACAGAGGGCATCGCAATGTTTTATGATGACTACATAGGGAACTGCAATTTGTTGTGATGTTTCAGTGTGCCTAGCTACCTGTTACGCCTCCTATTATGTTCAATGAATTTGAACAGGCTCGTGGTCTAGGGGATTTGAAAAGGGGGCTAACACAGGTAGATTTTATTCTCACTATTTGCTAAAATAAAGACAATCAGTGCTCTATATAAATGTACTTTATTACATGGAATAGAAAGTGAACAAAGATACATGAAATCTACATATAAAGAAATGAATACAGGTCTAACTCAAATAATAACTAAACCTCACAGTAAAATAAACTAATACTATCACAAATCTAAGTTCCTGGAACACTATTTCTATTAACTATTGAATAGCCCTATCTAGTACTAAGCAAATGCAACGGTCAGCTAGTCACGCATCCCTGTACTCTGTGTCACTCCGGCCTACACAGCGCACTTATACTCTACGTTAGTTGGCGTGGCTTGACCTACATGTGACCCTTCCTGGACGCTGGTCATCTGACATGTCTAGGCTAATGGGGTACCACATAAAGAAAACGGCCCTACCTCGTAACATACCCAACTACCATATACTTACCCTAGCCGCACCACTGGGCATAATGGTTTAAAAGAACTAGATTTTTTAAAATTATATGGCATACTAGAGACATGAAGAATGGAAAGAAAAGGTTGTCCACCTCTGAGGGGCCAATTGGAAGTTGCAGTAAAATGAGGAAAGCAATCCAATTAATTTAACACAAATAAGCAGATGCCCATCAGATGCTCCAATTTTTAGTTTATTCTTTTTTTTTATATTTGGAAATTTCATTCTGAGTTTTGTCTACCATTTTATAGATTCATTTACTAATGTTAAGATGGAAATTTTAAATTTGTGTTTCCAAAGAAAATCCATGGAAGCAGAGTGTTCAAACGGCCTTTGACTGGCTCTATCCATGTACGGAGAAAGAAATAATGAGATACCTGGTCTTTAGAGACTTGTGGAATAAAGGATTCTATCTGACCCCCGGGTCAAAGTTTGGCGGGGATTTTCTTGTGTATCCAGGTGAGAAATCTCTTAATTCTCTATGTTTATATCTTCTACGTCTTCCCTTTGAGGATCATCAATTGAACTGTGCAGTTACCACTGTTGCACTGAATATTGGCTAGGCTGTGTTTTCTTACCTTCTCCCAGGGAGAGCCTGCCGAAGCAAAGCTCCCCCCTTCGCCTTGAGAGACAAACGATTGTTGTGGGTTTTTGTTGTTGTACGATATTGCAGCCTAGTCCCAGAAACTCGATAGTGCATCTGTTGACCGAATGTCCCTCAATAGAGATGTCAGGGGAGGCCAGCGCGGTGAAAGAGCCCTACATTATATATTCAGTTACCTAAGTGCTTTTTAAATAATCGTGTTTTGGCTTATTTCAGTTACTTAAGTTCTGTTTCGGCATGTGATTTAATCTCTAATTATAAATTTTGACTTGAACATAATTTCTGCTTTCTCAAAGGGGATCCTGCAAGATACCATTCCCACTACATAGCCGTCTGCAGAAGCCAGTATGATGAAATCCCGAGCCTAGATATTGTTACACTTGGTCGCCTGGCAACCACAGTGAGGAAGACAGCGCTTCTCTGCACGTTAGATAAGAACAGGAAGGTCATCTACACATCTTTAAAGTGGACAGGGATCACGTGATTTTTGATCTCACATTTTTAAATAACGTCATCATAATAATAATATCCCGAATCTTTGGAAGCAGGGATTAACAGCGTGGCCAAGATCTAAGTGAACTGTGGTTTCATGTTTTTCGGCAGGTGAGCCTGTAAATGACTGCCACCCTTGATCACTTCACTCTTCTCTGTAGCCACGTAGTGCAAAGCTATATGTGATTTCTCATAAGATGGTTAATGAGACAATTTGCCTTGAGAGTTATGTGCTCACGGATGTGAAAGAGATTCCTCAGTTTAATTTATGGGAAATTTCTTTCAAACCTTTGGTCATGACTTTTAAATAACTTGAAACACAGCAGTAAAAAAAACAAGTCAAAGAAAATGTTTGAAACTGATCAATTAATATTCTTTCTGAAGGAACTAAAATTGGATTGGTTATTTTCTTATATGTGTATGGTAACTGTAAGCATAACTATCCAGGCAAAGCTGCAAGTAGTTGTAGTATTTAACTAACAAGGTACAATGTAAATATAAAAGAATACTAATTTATTTTGCATACTATTTGCCAACGGATAACTACTGCGTTACCGGTATATCACTCACTTGAATTCTAATAAAATACCATAATATCATAAAACTAATCACTTTTGATCTGAACTCTGGAAGTGATGAGGATTTTATTGTTAACATTTTAAGGGTATAAATATATTTCAAAGATATGCCTTATTTTCTAGAATAAAATGTTATAGCTGTGTACCGGTAACTTAGTTGAATAACATAGGGCATTATTTCCCTACCAATCACCTTCTGCATATAAAACATCAACATTCACAAGGATTGTTCCTCTTACTATTAACTCATATCATAACTGGTGCAGCATATTTCTCCAGGCCCAAAAAGTGTTTTGCTCCCTAAAGTGTTTTCCTTTCTTAACTGGCTCTGCATATTTCCTTCAGAGTCAAAAATTATTTTCCTTCAGCTCTTCATATTTGACAGCAATTGGGTTACATCTGTATGGGATATGTTCACAAAAGAAGAAAAAAATTTTTGGAGAGAAAAGAGCATAATGTGTTGTTGAATATCATTTCTGCTGTCACATCATTTGTGGTTGTCATGGTTTGGCTTAGTAAGCATGGATCGAATGACGTTACCGTGAACTGAGAGGAAAGAAATTATTCAGAGTTAAAGTAAAAAAAAATTATTTTAAAAACTATATTATTATTTGGGTCAGTTTTCTTCTTCTATATATTAAGTTATTAACTAATTTTTAATATTTAAGGGCCCACTATCAATTTATTGATCATTATGGCTCCTATGAATGTAGATGGGATTTGTTATGTTTCTGTGCCTGGTGTTGAGGATATTTCACTGGTTACAAGAGTTACAATGGGTTTTTTTAATTAACTCTACTTAACTTACTGGATTCGAGTTTAGAATCACCGAACATGATTTTGGAACCAGCCCAACTTGGTTAAAGTAGATGGCAACCACGGGCAACCAATTCTGTTGCCTATACAAATAGTTTTTAAATTGCCACCATGTAGCCTTGATACTAGACCGATTAGATGGGAGATACGCTTTTATTTTACTGAAATTACTTTCAACTTGTTTTAGATAAAAATTAAAAAGAAAAGCTATTGGAAAACACATTTACTCCAGAGTTATGAAATAATAACTAATATAATTTGGTGGTCGCCACAACATGAACTTTATTAAAGGGTCGCAGCGTTAAGAAGGTTGTGAACCACTGCTATTGACCATCTCCAATTACACATTGGCTTGTTCTCAGATCATTAGCAATTGATAAGAAACACAGTTCGTTTTAGTTGTGGCAATAGCAAGTCACTGTTTTGGTTGTGGCAATAGCGCTGTCATCTTCCTCAGCTGATCACACTTTTTGGGCGGGGAAAAAAAGTTAATTCTTTAGCATAACCAGCTGAAAGAATAATATTGGTACCGGTACTACGCTGCCTTAGTCTTAATGTTATCATCTGAGGCAGCATAGAATGGCAGGTAGTGGTAGTAACACTTTGAGTAGTAAAGTATGCTACAAACCTGTTTGCTTACTATATAATGCCGTTAGTATTTGCACTTTTAATTTCTATTAAATAATTAAAAATGTATTTAATATAAATATCAATGACTCGCATTATTCCTATCTATTACAACAGCATTGGATTTGTTAACTCTTTCTAAAACTACAAGCAGGTGTAATCCTCTTTTCTTCGTTTAAGTATATGTTATTTACAGCTGAAAATCAGTGAGAACTTTTGGCCAGTTATATTATTGTTTGTATTTTTTTTACTTCATCTGGAAACTTCCAAGTAATTAACATATTGTATACACACAGCGCAGTTTAAAAAAAACTACCTCCAGTAATGTACTGTGAAAAAAAGGTTAAATATTGATGGCACACTGAACTCAACTGTCAATACTTTAGTGACAAGTGGCTTGAAGTATAGACATCAGCTTTTATCTTTACAGGAATCTGTATTACTATAGTTGGCATAATTAACTGAAGAATTTATGTCTAAATTATCAGTCATCATCTAAACTTAAAATAAAAATGATGGAAAAGTATATTTTATGTGGTTGTATAACTATTAGTTACTTCCAATTAGAAAATGCATTGTTCAATTCTTCAGCTCATCAACATGCAAAATTAAACCGTTTTGTGAAAATGTCATTGTTGAAGTAAATTTCCACCATTGAAATGCTATCTTGAGTTCATGAATTTATAGACTTCTTTAGCGTTGTACCTTGCACTTTTGAGTCAATTTTTGTCTATTTTACATGTCAACATTTTCACAGGTTATAAGTGTGAATATAAACATATGACTGGTGATTGTGGTCATGACCATTTGAGACAGAAAAAGAAAATTACTTCATATTAAACAAATATGTGATAAATGAATACATTGGACCCGCAATGAATAATCTCTGAATGCCTAATTAAAATAAAACTATTGATTCTTGGGGGGGAAAACCCTTTTTGCAATGAAAAGTTCATATTCAAAACTATACAGTATCGTAAAGAAACAACAAACTCAAATCAAATGCACATAATCCCTTTTATATTAACTTAAGCAGCTTACTGTAAAAATCATTGAACTTGATAAATTTACTAAAAACATCAACTTGAAGTAAACATCTGTTATTACAAGGTTCAAACATATCAATTAAGTTGTCTTACATTTAAGATACAAATATCAAAACATGGTACATGGCTGTCAAATATCAAAACAATGGTGGCAAATAAATAAATTGTTAAAAATTCATTTTAAAAATAAACTTTACATGATGTACTTACCTTTTTTTTTAAAAAAAAATGTTATCACATGTCAAAAACCTCTTGTTAAATTTTATTTTACATATTAATTTACTTTCTGTTACAAATGATGCATGTTAAAAATTGAGCATTATCCATAGCTTATTTAGTCATATATTACTTCAACGCACTCGGTTTAAACTATATACAGTATATTACACTTGAAAATTTTAAGCAGCAGTCAAAAGAAATATGTACGAAAGCATAACACTCCCTGATTAAGGAACATTTGTAAGTCAATACGGAATCAATCTTTTAAAAATGGCCTTACGGAAAAAAACATTACGATCCAGAAATTTCATGCGTGTAAGTATAATAATATAGTAACAGAAATTTTATGATTGATTGCATTGAACTCTGGCAAGAAGAGCACTAACTGTGACAAGAAGTCTGCACATTTTTTTGCCTGAATTTTTCCAGTTTATTTACAAAAATAAAATGGCATTCTTGCAGTTACAGTCACTGACAATATCAATGAATGCAGCTGTAAAACTTTTTTTGCCTGATAGCTTTATAATAATACTGGTAGAAATGAAGCCTCAGTTGGTTGAATCTCATACTGCTATTTTACAGCTACACCGAAGCGAGAAGAAAGAAAGATAATCGAGTTCTGCACAATCGGCATGAATAAAGGTAATTGAAAAAAAACAACCTTCAACTTGAAATTTTCTCATAAAATTACAGTACTTCAGGAACAAATACAAGAAGAACACGGATCAATACTTTGAAAATAACACCACTAAAATTTTCGTGATATCACAGTCGTTTGAGATTTTTCTTACTCTTCCTAGTCCCAGCGACGGCAGCTATGGAGGAAGCTCTGCAGAGAGGCTTGCAGCGCTTCGGGTGATGGAAAGCAGCAAAACACTGGGTGCAAAAATCATAGCCACACTTTGCATCCATGCAAATCGCTCTATCCTGATTTGGTTGGACCACTGCTGACCCTTGGCAATGTGGGCATCTCCGCAGTTGGTCACCACTCCTGAGCGAAAAGCTGGGCTGCAAATGAATTAAGTATGGTACATGTGAAGTAAAAAGTCAATTTGGAACGGGAGGAGAAATGACACAATTTTTGTATCATAGCAGGAAGAAACATTCATAAATAATCTTCACTTTGCTGCACACCCATTCTATCATGTTTACATCCTTCCCAAATGGATACATAACTTTTCAATGAAATATTTCTTTTTATTTTAACACAGTCAATGGTGATTTTGTAAATGTACCCAGATGATGAATTTGATAACAATTTAGATGTAATTATAGACAACCGCCTTTGTAACTATTGTAATTATAGACAACTGCCTTTACAAAGTTATTGAGTTTACCATTTTATTATAAACATTTTTTTCACTGGGAAGTGAGGTTATGTGGAAAGAGGAGTTCTTCTAGCGCTATTTGTATATGAAATGTTCCTATTGTTAAGGTGTATGATATAGAATTGAAAAGGAAGGAAATATGATGCCTAAACCTGTCTGTTATTGTTAAATACTCATACATGGATCAAAATGAAGTCCATGAATCTTAGAAAGTTAAATGATTACCTCAAGTACAGCTGGTTGAGGTTTACTCTCTATCTTTTGAGCTTGAGTCTGCATGCATGTCAAGTGACCTTTTGATGTGGTGAGATTTTGTGCCAAAGGCCCACTTAGAAGCTTTTCACCACAGTTCTCCTGTTGAAAGAGTCGCAAGTAAATTTTTGAAGACGTGTACACAAGTAATTTAATCTTCCTGGGTTTTTTAGGGGAAAATATCAAGGAAAAAATACAAAAATAAGGGAAAATACCATGTTATACGAGCTCAGACAACCTAAAAAACCCACCTTTCCATGTCCCTTTTCCTGTAATGCACTTCTGGTTTCTCTAAACATTTTGTATCTGTCATAAGATTTCTTGTCATTGTAGAGGGCCTTTTTCCAAACACTGTTTACTTTACACACACTGAAAAGTTCAGTGAATGAATTATAAACTATGATTGCCTTGAGTTAAGTACACTTTGTTCCCTTTAAGCTAACTGAAATACTTTCAGTTTCATATGAAATAGTTTTATTATTATTAAAAAATCATGTTACTTTTTTGACATTGTAAATTTTTGTTGTTAATATTGTAATAACACAGTATAATAAACATTTACTGTATAAAATCATTGTTTCTAACAAATGTCACTTTTAGAACATGAAATGAAATATTAACGTAAGCTTACCTGTCTAAATCAGATAGGTCAAGATGTTGAAAGATACTTCCCAAAATTTGAGAAAAGTTTTGACTCAGCCTCTGTACAATATCAAGTTTCCTCACTCCAACATTTCTGCCAATGAGCCGAGAAGGTTCTGATGGGGAGAAACTTTGAATAATCTTTGTGAAGCGTTGTGATGAAAGAACACTGTCAACGGTTTTAATGTGTATACGCTGCTGAGTAATATCTGATAATGAATCACAAGAATCTTTGGAAGAACATAGCTTGTCAGAATCAAGCATTTCACACATTGCATCACCTGATGATAACGCTGTAATGTCAAAATCATGACTAGACTTTTTTTCCTTTTGTAACTGCTCTACAACTGTGTACATCTGTGGATTAGTTGATCGAGCCCTAGCACTATCATCGAGAGTTCTTTTACATTTTGTTGGACTATGCATTACACTAACATCATATTCAAATTCTGAGCTATGACGTTTGTTGGGACTTTTCAATAATGGCTGCTCTCTTTGGAAGCAGACACCAGTATCTGAAGTTAAAAAATTATACTCCGATGGCAATGGAGGCACTCTTCTATTTGTAGTTGAAAGCGAATCTAAATGTTCTACACATACTGTGAGATTGTGATTCAGAGATGGGCAAGCTCCACATGCATTATATTTAAAATATGTGTGATCTAAATACAAGGATGATTCACTTTGTGCTTCTTTGAATCCTGAATCAGAAGAAAAGTTGTTTTCACTTGACTCACATGTCTGGGAACAAGGACTATATTGCTCTTTTAAACACGAGACTGATCCAATGTATGGTCTCTCTTCATCACACTGAATCATAATTTTACTATCTGACAAAGAATCTTGACTAGAACCCGGCTTCAAACTAAATGGTGATGTCCGTGAACCAGATGACCACGATGATGTCATTTCTTCTAGAGACATTTCTTGGAGACTAAATTCAAGATCATCTGTTGACCCAGAGAGAGATGAGCTGGCATAGCTGCCGTTACATTTATTTAAAGATACTTTGTTGGATTGATCAGCAGACATATTGCACGTTCCCAAATCAGTGTCCTTTATCGCTTTGGTTACATTAGATTTACAGTCAGAAAATGAACTAAGCTCATTCATTTCAAGACAGTCAAAATCTTCCAAAGGCAACTGCAGAGCAGGAGGTCTAGTGTCAAAAGCCTTAAATAGTAATCTCCTTCCTCGTATAGAGGTTGTTTCTTGTACAGGAGAAAATACACAGTCAGTCAGCGTTGACCTGCGTCCGTTACTGAAATTTTCTTCTGGTGACGATAACAGGCTTCCAGATTTTGAAAATAAAGGTGATCCAAAGTCAGCTACATCCGTTGTATTTGATTCACCAGTTAAGTTAAAGTTGCGATCTGAAAATCCACTGTCATTACTAACAGCAGTTTGTACTGACCATGACTGTATTTCAGGACGCTGTATCAATGGTGTACTGTACACTAGGTTATCAATGGGCCTGTCAGCCACCTCCATTGCTGGTTTACTTTCAAGTTTGTTGTTCATACTATGAGTTCTTGATAATGACCTCTGGTATCCTATGCCTATGCTGTCTGTGATATTGTCCTCCTCCATCTGAAAATGCAAAGTGAGTGAAAGGATTATTATCTCCAATATCAGTTTTGAGTTTCTATACAATGCCTAGCTTGTTACTTAAACCATAAGATATACCAATATCAATTTAAATATAAAGGCCTATTGACTATTGGCATACAAGTTACAACTTTATTTATTTGGTCTGCACACAAACTTATTTGTTTTCTCAGAGTCAATATTTTGAAAACATTCAAAATGTGACTGGGTTTCTTTGATGATCATTTCGATAACACATATGAGCTCTGACTACATTACTACAACTACATGTCATGAGGATATCTCATACGACACCGCCAATCACATATCGGAGGTGGTGAATAACCTTAATCAAAAACCCTCAGTATATAAAAAAAAATGTGCTGTTATATTAATTTATACCCATTATTAGATCTAATGCAATGCAGCATAAATTCATAAAGATGTAACTTGTATGCCAATGGACCTTTAAATATGATAATTTGACATTTATTCATTATCATAAAAAATTCTCATATCGTTTTAGTTTTATGATTGGCACGCTCACACTGTCTTCTCTACTAGTTCCAGTTTAATGAGTTTTTGTATATTCCTTCTTGACTTGGTAATTTAGACATAGTCTAACTCTAAGCTGTTAAACTCCATTGTCATTAAAATAATAAAATAGTTTAAATTATAGATCAAATCATGAATAAGTCTTGCCTTATTAGATTAGAATTAGACCCTAAGCCATCTGTTTTCAAGAAACAGTCTAGTCTACACTATTACAGTTTAGTCCCAAATCACTGGACACCAGCAACATTTCAAGAAGGTATGTTTATTAATTTGAACAGACCAATAGTCAGTAGGCCTATTATAACTCAACTATAAATAAAATATGTTGACTTAAGTGTAAGACTGAGGAGTTATATATATATGAATTATATAATATATGGTCGTATTGTGGTATTGCGCCTAGCTATGTGGGATCTTAAAATTACAATTTGATTCAATATTGTAACAACAAAATAAATAAAATTGTAATAAACTTTAGGTATTTTTTCAATGTTAGGCTACCTCATAGAATAAATCCTCACAAAAAAGGCAGGGAGATGTACTTCTTATATTGTTACCACTTTACGAATTTCGCAGTTTTCAAACATTACGTCCAATTCCAAGCAGCCAATGAGAATCGCTATATTTTGGGACGATGTACTAGTCACTGGCCAGTTTACAATTGTCTTCTACAGATACATAATAAAAGTTGATGCCAAAATTTTTTACAGTAAATTAAAAAATGATTTTTTTTTTTTTTAAAACATCTACAGAAATGTCTATTACACTACAATTTGTACTATATTTATATTAAAATTTTCTTATTTTAAAACAAAATATGCAAAAATCAACTAAAATTTAAAATATCCTGTTAAAAATATGTATACATATATTTTTAGAATTCATAATCCATGTAGCGAGGAGACACCCATCGAGCCTTTAATCTTCGTTTGTCATCATTCTTAAGTTTATTAGTATGGGTGAAAGAAATATTTATAAATTTTAATTAAATTTACTGAAATTTGAAAATATATTTGATTTATTATAATTTCAACATGTTTATGTATATATTTTATAAGTGGCAATACTGGCAAGTTAGCTAGGAACGGTAAGTCGCAAATATTTTTCAACTTATTAATTTCCGGTTTCGAAAAAAGAGCATTGTTAAATAAATAATATTTACACGACACGGTAGGAAACAAGAAACGTGTTTTTTGTATTACTTTAATTATGTTATAATTTATGTATTTGAAATTAATAATACACATTAATTGGATTACCATAGTCTTCTACAGATACAAATTAATACTTATTAATGTGATTAGAGATTTAAAATTCATTAAAAAGTTCCCATCTTGATAACTGTGAGTGAGGAGTGTGACCCGAAGTCGAAGACTTTCCTGTCCTACTTAGCCTATTATATTATTATTATCAGCCTTCAATTCGCACTTGTTAACTCAGGGTGCTCATCTAACTATTTCATTTAACTTGTATTCGATGATGCTGAAATGGAATTTTGGTCAAGTGATGCAAAGAGAATGCGCCATGACGTCATTTGCGTGTTTTTTTCTGTTTTGGATTCACTAATTCACTCCTTAGGCTTTTGGTTTCTCAATTTATATTTCTCAATTTCTTTTGATAACATGCGACGCCTCCCCTGTACAAGCAACAGAAAGAAGGAGAAGATGATATTGAATTACAAATCACCCCCATGATCTGCTGATATGTGCTTCACATAAATTACTTTCTTCTTGTCAAGTGGCGCAAGCCATCCCACTCCTTAGCTATTGTGGCCTCCCCACTTTTCCATGTTACGTCTCCTGTGCTCTCATGTGATTTTCCAACTACCGTATAATGAAATCAATGAATGTCGTTTTGAAATTATTTTCACTTTAAAGTGTTTTGTTTTTGCACACATTTCAAGCTGTAACGTTTATTCAAAATAAAATCAGTTCTCATATGCCAGTTGGACAACTGTGTCTTAAGAAATGTGGGTAAATTTTGAGAGATGGGTACGCGTTTTTTACCATGGCCGCCATCTTGGTTGACATGACCCCTAAATGTATCCCTAACCTGAACCCTAAATCTATCCCTCACGCTAACCTGAACCCTAAATCTATCCCTAAACCAAACCTGAACCCTAAATCTATCCCTAAACCAAACCTGAACCCTAAAGTCATCAGCAACATAACAAAACACGCAAATGACGTCATGTACCCATCTTTCAAAATTAGCAGAGGCTTGTTATAGCCTACTGGTATTTTTTATTATCACCCATTCATGTTACACATTGAAATATTTTGTCGATAATACTTAATAATAGAATGTTTTAAAACTATTTTAAATTTCAAGATGTCTGCCACACCAAGTATGGACCAGGGTAAGGACAATCCCCTGAATCCTCCTCGACAGCAGACTATGATATATATTTGTGGAGGTAAGATATTTACATAATATACAATCAAGCTTAAATGTGTTTTTGATTTTATTTGCAGTATTTGTTTGTTTGAGTAGTATTTTAAAAAGTCCTCTTTTTTTTTTTCTCCTGTCACACTTTGAGCTCGTTACAACTAAGCTTAGTTGTATTAATGTATTTGGTCTTTTTACAGAGTGCCATGCAGAGAATGAGATAAAAGCAAGAGATCCCATTCGTTGCAGAGAGTGTGGATACAGGATAATGTACAAAAAGAGAACAAGAAGATGTATCCTTTATTTCTGGTTATGTTAATGAATTTTCAAAAAGGGATTCTAGATTGGTTAACACAGTTAGATATTGTTTGCAATATAATGATCTATGAGTGGTAAAATATTCTTAATTATATTAAAATTTACGCAATGGTTGGACAAAGGCAAAAAAAAGGGCTTAACATTTTATATTGTAGTTAAAGAGTACCGTTAAGTTAATTCCAAATGAAAATTCCTTGACTCCTGCCCAGTGATTGTTTTTGATGCCAGATAGGATTGTTTGTGATGCCAGATAGCTTCTTCAACCATCACTTTTATCATTCTATTATGTTCCTGTTTGAGATCTGGTGCTTGCTTTGAGATTGGGACAATGACTTCATGTTTATAATTATTATTTTTTTCATTTAATTTAGTTATGCGCAGAAGATTTATGAAGTCTCTGGTTCATATGACTTTTCTGATGCTTCTGGTGACAATTTTTAAATGCAAGACAAGTCATTAGTCATTATTTAGCTTCTCTAACAAAAGGCCCTCTAGTGTGCAACAACTTCCAGTGTATTCTTTTCTGGACAAAAAAATGCTTGTCATGATTTAAAAAAAAAAATTTTGATGTATATTGGTATATTTTTTCCCCATTGTGCGCTTGTCTGTTTTTTTTTTTTTGGGGGGATTATGTAAAAAATGTGACCAACTTGTTAATTATAATTTAAGAAACGAAGACAATAAAATAAAAGTCTTTGTCATTTTTATATTTGATTTTTTGATTTATTTTTTGTGTGTTGTATATTAATTTTTTAAAAGTATTTTTCTTATCTTTCACTTTCATATATATCATAAGTTAAATCATACATTCCAGTCTATAGTGTCCCAGCCTATATTTTTTCACATTCAACTAGGCAATAAATTCAAAGACTAGGCTTCCTGTTGCCCTTTTATGGGGGTAAGAAATGTGAAACACAAGTCCTCGTAAAATTCCATACCTAGCTAGACTATGTAGATAGAAATGTGAAACACAAGTCCTTGTGAAATTCCATACCTAGCTAGACTATGTAGATTAAAAAGAAATGTGAAACACAAGGTGGAGCAAGTTAATGTCTGAAGTTTGAAAAGGGTTTTACCTTTAGCTGTCTGCAAACTGGAGAGTGACTTTTTTTAAACCTTGGAAGAATTCTTCTGCAGTCGCAACCTGCGTCTCTTTTCATTATTTAATCTTTTGTTGCTGTTAAAAGCTTGAATTTTGAATAAATTCTTTTTCTGGGGCTGTAATGTAATTTCTAGTAATAATTTTAAAGCATCAGAAGTAAACTATTCTTCCAGATGTCACTGAAACTTTCAGCCTCCAGATGTCACTGGATCAACCTTCAGATGTCAGTGAAACATCCCCTCTCCAGATGTCACTGAAACATTCACCCTTCAAATGTCACTCTGGCTACAGCTAGGCATATATAATAATTTATAAAAAGATTCTTCACTCAAAAAATATTGCTGACCCTGTCATAGGTAAAACCTTTATGATGATTCTGTCTATAGGTCTTGGACCTGCAACTTTGCTCCGCCATCATTTGCGTTAGTTAATGGTACCGTATTTGCCTAAATGCAGGGGCCACGTCCAAGAGGAATGCATGGTAAAGTAAAGCTCTCAAAGGAAAACAAGAGTAAACAATGACAAAGTTTTAATTTTTTAAATTTTTATTTAAATTATTGAAACGGAAAAATCAGTTTTAGTTCTATCTTCTTGAAATCTGTCAGATAAAGCATTTCTATTTCAAGCTCTTCTTTTTCAAATCACAAACAGTCGCTGCAGTCAAAAACAATTCTTGGTTCTTTTTTTGTTTTATCAATGTCGGACACGGGGCTGGTATCTTTAGATTGTGATTCCTCAGTGTCCGCTTCCTCTTCACTGTCATCGCTGCTGTCCTCCAGATCTAAACATTCGTCTCTTGCCTCCTCAGATTGCTCAAAGTAAAAGTCAAAGGAATATTCTGATTTATTGTATCTTTGCACCTGGGAAACATAGAAAATTATATTTTTATTGAAACATGACTGACTGTAGGAAAATAGTTGTAGGAATCTTTCTTGCCTAAAAGAAATTGTTTTAAGAATCTTTCTTGCCTAAAACTTAAAGAAATTAATTGTTGTAGTCATCATTCTTGCCTGAAACTGAAACTGAAAGATATTTATTGTAGGAATCTTTCTTGCCTTAAAGTAAAAGTAATTGTTTTACAAATCTTTCTTGCCTACAAAAGAAATTAATTAACAACTCCACGATTCTAATTGTGCCAGGTTTGACCAGGAAACATCGAATATTTCCTCCATATCTGTAACACATTAAGTTCATGAGACCTGAAGCACTGTTTCATAAAAAAACCTTTGTAGTATTATAAGGTTTCTACAAACCCTTGCAGTTCAAATGTACACAATATTTTAACACTACTACTGGAATTATAAAACTTAAAATACTTGGATGGACACAATCTGCTAGTGGACACAATCTGCTAGTCAACGCAATATCTTTTACTTTTAACAATTCACCCCCCCCCCCCCCATCTTTCCACTCTCTCAATGCAAATCTAAAGCGTGAGATCCAGCCATGGAGTTTGACCCCCCAGGGCATGTTACAACAATCCTCGTATCTGGCATTCTAACTACTATAAAAAAAAAAGGGAACCAGGCAGATTTATTCTATGCATTTCATATATAAGAGTTTATCAGTGTTAGTAGGAGGTTAACTCTTGTGCATTATTATTATTTGTAGTTTGCTATAGCGTGGTACCCCAGCCCTAGGCTGGGCTCACCACGCTGTACATACAATTTAACAAACATAATAATGAACTTAAAAATTAAATTTAAATTAATTTTTAAAAAAACAAATGTGTAACTTATAACAAAGGTGAAGCCAAGGATGGCACTCAGCAGCATTGTTTAACGGTCAGACTGGGGGAATCAGTTGGGGTAGTAGAGTTTAAAAAGATGTGTTTTGAGTGCAGTTTTGAAGGCTGTAATGGTTGATATATTGTGGATGTGTAGTGGAAGAGGATTCCATTGTTTGGGGGCACAGTGAGAGAAAGATCGTTTGTGCGAGTCTTGGGGACAGAAAGACAATGCCCGTCTGCAGAGGAGCGAAGCTGTCGAACGGGTGAATAGACAGTGAGAAGTTCAGTTAGATAGGAAGGGCAGGAATTTGAGAAAAAGTTGTGGCATAGCACAGAGAGTTTATAGTCAATCCGTGCTTGTACAGGGAGCCAATGAAATGAATGAAGTAGTGGTGTGACGCACAAGACTTACAGAAACCTGACTGAACAATTTATGAAAGAAAACAGCAGCAACTGATATTCTATACACTACAAATAAAGTTGTTGTAACTCTATAGCCTCACACTCAATGTGTTAAAGAAATAAAAAAACAAGTAGAATTGTAATTAAAAAATGTGTCTTATTCTAGTCAGTGAGTACTATTAAAATATTTATGAAATTTATATACATTTAGGTACGGTAGCATACTTAAAATAAGACGTTTCAAAAGTAAAAGAGCAAAAATCACACCTGTGTGGCAAAGACGTTCCCTGTTCCCTGAAGTGAATAGTTCGTTACATCCATGAATAAATCTTCTGCCGTGCTCACACATGGTACACCCGCTTGTCGGAAGAACTGAAATTCACAAATATAACGATAGAACATTAATTATGTACCGTACGTATGATAAGAGATCTCTTTTAATTGTTACAAGTAATTGATGTAAGAATTAACTGAATACTTGATCAGCTTTCGAGAATAATGGAATGAGTGTTGTGAGAGCTTGGACATTCCACACATTTTAGGACTAGGACATAACACATTTTTTTAGGACTAGGACATAACACATTTTAGGACTATGACATAACACATTTTAGGACATAACACATTTTAGGACTATGACATAACACATTTTAGGACTAAGACATAATTAAAATAAATAATTTCTTAAAACAATATTTAAAAATGATGGTCTATTCAGTTATTACTTACGTCACAGACATTTCTACAATCACGCAGCAAAAAATCATGTGAACTGGGATTTTCCTTTTCAACAGATTGACTGACGTCCAGAACCCAGATTTGGCCTTCATGCCAGAGCAGATTATACTCACTCAGATCTGCATGTACCAGGCCGCAGTTTTGGTAAAGGTTTTTCACAAGCTGTAGAAAATAAATTATTTTAAAATAAAAATTAAATTGTGAAAAATATCTAAAGCATTTGATAATATTAAGATAATAATAGAGATGTTCAACTATGAGAGATGTTTAACATACTTTTGTAAAATTTATTTCACTTTGTGATGTTGAATGAAAACGTTTGTATAAACTTCTGCTGCCAGTAAGCTTGCACATATGTTGCCAAATTTAATGTATACAATTCCATGTCAAATGAGCAGCTTGTGCTTTAGAGTACCGGTAGATGATGGTTTGTGGGGAAAGCTCTCAAAGTTATCTTTGTATGTACCATGTACCGGTAGATAATGGTTTGTGTACAGAAAGCTCTCAAAGTTATCTTTGTATGTACCATGTACCGGTAGATGATGGTTTGTGTCAAGATAGCTCTCAATGTTATCTTTGTATGTACCATGTACCGGTAGATGATGGTTTGTGTCAAGATAGCTCTCAATGTTATCTTTGTATGTACCATGTACCGGTAGATGATGGTTTATGTAAAGAAAGCTCTCAATTTTATCTTTGTATGTATCTTATTCTTATTAGTAATATTAGCAAGATTGTGGAAAATATTTTCTTAGACACTTTTCCATGTTTGACTGCAGAACATTGATTTTCAACACACACAAAAATCAGTACATTAGAAAAAAAAATTCAAATGATATATATATACAATATGTCATATGATATATTTGAACTGAAATTTAAATATCGGTAATTTAAAAAAAAGAATAATTTTCAAAATCTTCTGCTGTTATGACATAAGTCATAAATAAAAATCCATTGTATTTGTTTGGTACATGCATTTTAAATAAAGCTTGAATTTATGTCCACAGAACTCTGACATGCAAAAACTATTTAAAATATACAGAATTAAGTGTTATACCATTTTGAGAAAGTACAGTTCAGTATGTGGTACAGGAGGGTTGGTTGGAACATTAGATTAGAATTATGACATAGTTCAGGGGCGTGCATAAAGGGCTTTGCTTACCAGTGGTAAGGGCTTTAAATCATGTTTTTAGACTTGGCTCAGCTTAAATATTAACTGAAACGGTCACGGCCCAGAATTCAATGGATTATTTTTTACGCTGATAACGTTTTAGAAGATTTTTTCCAAATGCAAACCCAAACCACGCCGGGTATATCGGCTAAGATATATATATATATATGTATTATTTTTTAAAAAAGAGAATATTCTACCTGAACAGTTTGTTCATAAGCCAGTTTCAGATCATCTTGGCCGAGATGTACCTCCTTTAGCTTAGGGGCCGGGTGCTCACCACCGATACAAGTCATAGCCAGAATATGTTTCTTTAATGTCAGAGGTGTGGGACATGCAATATTGCTTCTGCGCATCCTGTGCAAGATCAAATTGTGCAGCTATTAACAGTTTTACATGGATTAATTAACATTATAAACTGTGAAATTTTGTATCACATGATAAGTTCGATGATTTGCTAAACAACTTTAGGATTATGTTTGAAATCATTAAAAAACCAAACACTGACAATCAAGCACATCTTACTTCTTAAGATTCAAATATTCTTTTTCTGCCCAGAGTTTGATTATTTTCCTAGGATTATTTTTCTTGTACACGTCCTTCGACAGCCGATGGTCCCCTTGAACATACTTCGCCCGAGTTCGAAACTCATTCATGGTCGTCTTAAAGACTTTTAGTATTACATGCTTTGGTAGCTCCAGCTCATCCTTCCTAGGATAAATACAATGCAAACAAAAATGTTGTTATGATGATGTTTTGTGTCCTGACACTATTTTGTCAGTTCTTTGATTCTCCGATTCAGGCTGGTCCTTCTAAAATGTATTTATTTATACCCGGTACTAAATATGAGCTAAAGCTGAGCTTTTTACTAAACCACAACTTACATTCCTCCTGATGCTTTAAACACCATGGCTTCTTTCCCCTCGCTTGTGATTCCATCAATTGAAGCAAGGTAGCCAGAGTTTACCATTTTGAATAGAAGAATTCTCGTCCTCTGGTCCACAGCTTTTATCTAAACACGAGTTCAATCAAAAGATTTTCAGTGAATTCGGAATGTTTAACTTAGAAGAAGTCAGTTAACTAAAAACTATAAATTCTTTTAATAACATTTGAGCGCACAAGCTTTCATGATGTATGATCACTGCCAGATTGGCCATCTGAGCAAAACTCATTGATTATTTTCTTTATATTGAAAGATTTTAACAAAAATCCAACGACAATAATCCAATTTTCAAAACATAATCCATACAAAATTAATAGACAGTATCAAATTTAAAATAATAAAAAAGAGATGAAAAAAAAAATTTTGATCAAAAGAATTTGATTAACTCTTTACATACAGCTGTGGAATGGTCTTTCTTTTCATGAATCTTGTGACTTTTCTTATTTTCCACCACTGAATGTGACTTCAACTTATTGTATACATGATTTGGAAGGCGCATGTCCATCCCCTCTCCATCCCCGCACTCAAAGTCAGGAGGGAACTGGAGCACAAATAATAAATTGTTAGAGCTATATAAACGTACTGCACATAAGTCAATGACAGCATGCTCTTATTTGGAATACAGCCAAGTTCATCAACGAACAAAAACAGAATATTATTTTGTTTCATAAAAGAAAAAAAAATCTTTAAATACCGGTACCAAATGAAAATCTAATGTATTGTCAACTTTTACATAAATTTGAAAGGTTACTATGTTAATATTTGAAACCTTACATCCATGAGCCGCTCAGCATTACGCCTGCCACATATTTCACTGTCATGCTTGGTGATTATATTTTTGCCTTGACCTATGTAACCTTTGCCCCCAATACTAGGGTTAGGAGAGCCTAAATAAATAAATAAAAAAAACACTACAATATTGAATCCAAGTTTAAGCATTTTCACAATTTCAAATTTGTGTTCAATTTTCACAGAAATGAATTCACATCTGTCAAATTATAGCAATGGAAGTTTTTGAAGCATGGAAAAGGATAGATTTTAAAATAATTACTCCAGGTTGTTGGTGTTGGAAACTCAGGATAATCCTCCTCGCAGCTGTCTTCTTCATCCTGTCCTGTGACTTCCTGACGCTGATGTTTCATTTTATAATTTTCAAAGGATATTGACACTAGAATTTAGAAAGGAAATAAAAATATCAAACCCGTTTTAAAAAAAAAACAATTATTAGGTTACGTTTTTCATCATAACAACTTGTAAAAATGTGCCGGTCTTCAGATAGTCTTTGTTTTCAGGGTGTACGTGAAGTCTCAAAATTGTATATGATATTTATAGAGTAAATCTTAAAGATACTGTACCATCCCATTTAGGTGATACTGTACCATCTCATTTAGGTGATACTGTACCATCTCATTTATGTGATACTGTACCATCTCATTTAGGTGATACTGTACCCGGTACCATCTCATTTAGGTGGTACTGTACCCGGTACCATCTTATTTGGGTGATACTGTACCATTCCATTCAGGTGATACTGTGCCATCTCATGTAGGTGATACTGTACCATCTCATGTAGGTGATACTGTACCATCTCATTTAGGTTATACTGTACCATCCCATTCAGGTGATACTGTACCATCTCATTTTGGTGATACTGTACCATCTCATTTAGGTGATATTGTATCATCTCATTTACATGTTTGCAGAAATCCAAAAATGATGCTTTGAATACTTTGATACGGTTTAGGTGTGAGTTAAGTTGGCTGTGTCCTGTGTGCAAGCAAAATATTTTTATCTGTTCCTGTCTTGAAAGGCATTTTCTTGTGTCTTTGGGATATGGGCTATGAATGTGTGTCAACACATTTTATCCTACCAGCCGATCCATTACATTATAAAACTTATTCTCCAACATACATCACAAATATGCTGTTTCTTCCTTTCTCAAGAAGAGAAATATCTTTTTGCATGGTAATAAACATACATACAGTAAATTTATAAATACTTTAAGATCAGTTTCCTTTTCCTGCAGTGCAAAGAAAAACCGTATATATAACAATGAATAAACATTACCTTTACTTGTGCCATTGCGCTTTTTCTCCACTTTATCGATCATTGCATCATATTCTTTGTCGAATTCCATCTGTAGGTAACGCGCTATAATTTCATCATCTGGATGCTCGCCGAGCTCTTCAGCCGCCAACTTAGCAGCCAACGCCTCATCAGATATTAAACTGTTGGTTTCACCTGCTACAGCTTCACTGAAAATTGGCATTAGGGAATTGTTTTTTTTTCTTCAAGAATAATGCATTTTTAATATTAAAATGTAATTGGCCAGAAATTATATTTTGCACTTTTCGTTGTTAGCGTACATGGAGGATACCGTTTCTTAAAAAAAAACATTTAAATTTGTCAACAATTATTTTGGGTGTAAATAAATTTGTTTATCATTAGTTGTATGAAGAAGATGTTATTTTACCTGCTTTTAGCCTCATCAAAAAACAAATGTTCAGCTAAAATGGCTGTATTGATATCTTTTTGCTCCAATGTGTCGATTTCTGATGCAAGCTGTTCACTCATAACATCTTCAAGGGAACAAGGAGTGGGAACAGATGATATTTTTCCCCAGGGACACATTTTTGGCACAACTATTGGATTTTGTACTGTTGTTGATGGTGCTGACGACATGATTATAGTTCCGGCTTATTGACTAGCCTGAATAATACGAATAGCTTAATTTTATTTCTTCTTTTCTCCAAACTTATTGGGGTCTTTAAATCAAAGAAGTTCACTGTTGACTCTAAAATTTCTTGAAAAAGCCTTCTAAAAAAACCTAAACAAAGAATAAAAGAAATATACATACAAGGCTATTCTGTAACTGTATGTTATGTTTTTTCTGAAGTGAACTAACTCATGGACAGAAAAAATATTTTAACTAGGCCACTCATCTTATTATAATTATATTTATGTATCATGGCAAAACGCACTAGAATTTCTGGTGGCAGCCTGTTCTTGTGAATCCAGTCCAGTGACACTTTTAAATCTTTTTGGATGGCACTCTATTATTATATCTGGTTGCACCCTAACTAGATAGATACATTTTGAAACAGACTAGGCATCTAGGGCGAGCCCTGTCCATCTTTCAATTTGGTATCAGTAGACTTGCAGTAGTATTATTATTAGTATTTGTATCACCTCTTCCCACGAAGACCACGTAGTAAGGATGTCACCCAGTGCGGCCAGCAGCCCCTTAGGCTTTAGTGACGCCATTTAAACAATATATATTTTTTACTTTATGTCTTAATTAGTAGTAGTCTATCGATCATCTATGAATTCTATGCCCTATGCCTATTATTAATTCAATATGAATAGTATTCTCTGTCTTATTCAGTTGAAAGAAATTTGACCAAAATAATACTTTTTTAAATACATTCATTACTGAACTTACCAGTCTCGCTTAAACTTAACTGTAAATAAAATACTAGGCTTTACTTTGGTATCCCTTTACTTTAATGTGCACTTAATCTTATATACGAACGAGTGTTGTTACCCTAACAAATAATTAACTTTTGATAAGTCCCCACCCATAAATAGATGTTTGTGTCATGCAATTGCACAAATCAACGAAATTCACAATTACTTCCGGGGTTACAATTGTTTATTTTTAGGTCGTCAGTGTTACCAGACCTTGGGAGATTTCTTTAGACCTTGGGAAATTTCTTTAGGCCTTGTTACATTCTTATTATATATTTTTTTAAATCTTGGGAATTTAGGACCCCCCCCCCTCTCCCCCAACCATCACCTGAAGACTACTTTTGAAAATCTTGAGAAACCAAGTAAAAAATATCTTACTAATTAAAAAACAAAATTCTTCGTAAATCAAAATATGGAGCAACTAAATTTTGTAATGAGTTGCGCTCTGGGACAGTGTCCTGCCGAGATAAGAAAAGATGTCCTTTTTTTTAATGATCATATGAAAGTAAGATCTGATAGAATTATCATTTGAAGAATTTATTTATATATATTTTAAAAAAATAATAATAAATTAAGTCGAAACTAATTTCGTGCATTATCATTTCATTTGACAAATGCAAAGAGTATTGTTACGTTACGCGAATTCATTACAAAAAAAAGTTTAGTGTTTGATGATTTAGACACCTCTGGCCTGATAGAGGTACTGGGATATACGCTCCCTTCTCCCCCAATTTGCAAGTCCGTGCAAGTCGGAAATTTTACAGTCATCCCTCGCCACTTCGCGCTTCAACTTTCGCGGCGTCACTCCATCGCGGTATTTTTATAATACTGGATATTCATTCAAAAATGCTGGGTGGCCGAGCGGTCTAAACTGACTCAAACCAAATAGCTGGTTGTCTAAAGTAAAATCACCAAAGCACTCCGGGTGGATGCAGAGGCGTAGCGTAAAGGGGGAGGCAGGGGTACAGATGTACCCGGGCACCAGCTAGTTAGGGGCGCCAAAATGTGCTTTGGTATTATTTTATTGATGAAAATAATGGGTTTGAGAGTTGAAAAAAGGAAAAGAGAGCGCTTTAAAATGAATCTTGTCCCCGGGCGCGAATCTTGTCACCGGGCGCCAAACACTCTAGCTACGCCACTGGGTGGGTGGGACTCGTTAGCCTTGGGCGGCAGCTCAACTAAGAGAAGGCAAACTCTGAATTCAAACCAGGAGCAAGAATGATCGATACTGCTCGCGCTCTTTTGTCTGAGTCAATTATACATCATGTTAGTTGCCGGATGTGAGTAGCAGCGGTGATGAAACCATTGAACACGTGGAGCTAACAATACACCCCTGTAATTGTTGTGTTTACGGCACCTCTTGTGTGGCTTTGCGGGTTTACTGATTTAGCCGGGCTGACCGCTGGTCACTGAGCCCAGCCGGTATATACCAGCCGCTCCCACGATGGATCAGTCTATGCATTGATATAGCATTATAACTGTCATGCTTGCACGGCTGGTGTTTCTCGAGCAACGATATAGGCTAAAAGTAATTAAACGCACAATAATAATATGAAATATGTAACGTCTAATACGTCTTATTTTGTCTAATATATGGGGTTATACAAGTGTAAGGGTGACTAAAGGGTGTTATTTCACGTCTAGAGATTTTTAAAATTATTTTTGAATATGGGAAATCTGTGGAGATTTATTGACTTAACCTGGGCATTAAAAGAAAATGTGCGTGGCAGCACAGCACTACGTTAACCGCGGTGGTAAACCGAACTGACACAAAGCTGCATTGCCGTATTATGTCCAATGATCAGCTAATTTTACAGTGGCAGTTGAAGTTGAAGCAGTAGACTTAATTAAGTCACAGGACCGTCGCATTACTTTTGGAGGCCCGCATAATTTTTTGTTTTTTAGCTTCCTTAATTCAAAATTGACTTTAAAACAAAAAGAAATACATGAAACTATTAATTAAACATTTTAAATTATGTAATGCTTCACACAGACAGGAAAACTGCGCAATTGTATAATTTATTTCACGACTAAGGTCCTCTATCTAATGGCTATTTTGGCCCCCACCTAATGTTCGCACCCGAGGCGAGTGCCCCCTCGCCCCCCCCCCCACTTTTTTTTGCACGGCCACGGCTGTATGTTCGATCCTTTTTATTTTCAGTTAAGTA
Source organism: Omphiscola glabra (assembly GCA_964017045.1). Lineage (NCBI taxonomy): Eukaryota > Metazoa > Mollusca > Gastropoda > Lymnaeidae > Omphiscola > Omphiscola glabra. The sequence goes on along the minus strand of OZ024806.1, from coordinate 940,115 downwards.
AGTATACCGTTAGTAAAGCAAACCTATTATTTTAAAGGTCTAAACAGCACAACAGCATTTGAACTGGAAACTTTATTTTCTAATTCTCCAGCCAAAGGATAAAGCACATAAGATCAAATCAATTTAAACCAATGACAGACACAAGTCATTTGCAGCTCTGTTGGACACTACTTCTCAGCTAAGTGATATATACTTATATATACAATTTTATTCTGTTTTTTCTGTTGTTTGTTCGTTGACGAAGGCTTCCTGTCGACACATTCGTTGTTTGGCTGCGTTCCTTTTTTACAGGTTAAACCCTACTTTGTATCACTCATTTCCTAAGCCTAAACCAATGGCAGCTCTTTTTCAGTCTCCAATTTCTATCATTACCAGGTAACATCGTTTAAGGCTGGATTTCAATAAGTAAATGAAATTAACATTTACACTTTTATAGAGATTATTGCTATTAGACTGGTGTTAAACGGTACGCATTTATTTATTAATATATTTTAATAATGAGACATTTAAATGGCAAAAATTAAAAAAGTCTGCTTGTCATGTTTCTAACTACCGACAGTTGAGTGCTTCATTTTCTTCGTCTATTAATCTTATTTGAACTTGCGTCTTGTGTTCTTCCTTTTTTTTTGCCAAAGAAATAAAAAAACATTTTGTTGAGCCAAGTGATTTGTTATTTTGTTGTATATTTTTAAAGTTTTAACGAGTTTTAAACTATTTATTTTATGTCATCCTTACGTCATAAAAAAAACTAGAAACAATAATAGTCACTAATATGCCGACCTTACATGACAATCTCGCTAGTTTTGAAAGCTTTTTTTTTGTTTCTACTATTTTCCCCACATGTCCATGAACTTGCTCTGAATAAAAGGCGATACCGGGTGGGCTAATTATACTTTAGACAATGTTTTAATTTTCTTTCAGTTTCAATGTCGGATAAAAGTAGAGGAAATGGACAAAAAAATTATGTCCCGTTTTTTTAAATTTACCCCCCACCCCTCTTTTTGTTTGTTCCCAAAAGAAAATCCCCCTCTTTTTTTTTTTTGTAACACGGGAATCGAAACTTCCGTTCATAAAAAGAGAAACACACGCTCCCCACTCCCGCATAATGATTTAAAAACAATGAGACTTTTAGGTTGTTTAACTGTTCATTTGTGTACTTCTATTATTCATAATGAACTATCGAATTAAATACCTATTAAGAATGACCGACAGAATTGACCCAGATGAAAGGGGGGGGGGGGTACCAACCTCTGGATTTGGGCCCAATTTATCGATATGAAATATGAACAATTTACTATTTTGGAGACCTCCTTTCGCACGGCCATGCTGATAGGTTTTGGGTTATTCTTTTTTTCATATATAATAAGTTTAGTTGTAGAAATAAAATATTTGATATTATCTAATTAATTACTTTAATAATATAAATAAATAATGAAATAGGGTTATACAGAGGCGTAGCGTAAGGGGGGGGCAGGGGGTACAGATGTACTCGGGCGCCAGCTAGTTAGGGGCGCCAAAATGTGCTTTGGTATTATTTTATTGATGAAAATAATGGGTTTGAGACTTGAAAAAAGGAAAAGAGGGCGCTTTAAAATATGAATCTTGTCCCCGGGCGCGAATCTTGTCCCCGGGCGCCAAACACTCTAGCTACGCCTCTGGGGTTATAAATTAAAGTATCATTAAGAAACATGCAAATAGCTAGACATACAATTATTATATTATTTAAAATATTGATTCGCTCCCTTTAACATGTTACCCAGATTTAGCTTATTATATATTTAAAAAAGGCTTAGTTATATTAAAACGACATCAATTTGTATTGTAAACTTAATCTAAGTAACTTTAACAAATAAATAACATATTTTAGTTTGAAGCTTAACAAAAGTTACGTATCAGTTTTCATAATATATTATAGAATGAAATCTCAGAACGATAGCAATCACTTTAAAATCTTGGAATATTCTAGTTACCAGTATCAGTAGTCTGTAGTCTTATACATACCCAAAGCTAAAAGTCGTGTAATTGATTTAGCTCTGGAATGGCTAGCTTAGAAGATCTGAAAACTTATGAATTGCAGTTACAGCAGGTAAATTATAGTGAACAATATCTTAACAGCAAGTATATAATTTAATTACTTTACTTCACGCAACCGGCGGGGACTTTCACTTAACCAAAAAAAAAAAAAACCCTACCCGTTTTCGATAGTGAGGATTGTAAACAATGAACAATTACCGTACCGGCTGAGTCAAAGGTTTTTTAAAAAGTACTTACTTGGAGTCGAGTGGGTACTTAAGTTGGTAACAAAAGAACAATTGGGTAAGACCGACACTTTGTAACCGAAACCCTGCCGAAATTTGGTTTCTAAATAGTTAAAGATTAAAGAGGCATTAAATTAATATTAGGCTATATTTAGATACTTTGGTAAAAAATTCAACAATTTTTGTAAAATAAACCAATGACATAGTTGAATAGAGCTAATTTTTAACAGAATTATAACACCAAAATCATATTTTTAGCTGTTGTAGTTTTAAAGTTATGAATTTTTAAAGTACGACTTAGTTTGTCATTTTTTAACATGGACAGCATCGCCACATTCTGTGACCCAATTCTGCTGTTCGCGTCACGAGCTAAATAACTCTTGTTTTAATGATAATTTTATACGACTTTTATTTTCAGAACTAATGCTGTATTAAAAAATAATGTTATACAATTATAATTTATCTAACTATGCACTTTGTATACCAGTAAATTTAATATAATGTATTAATATAAGGCTTTTCTGTTTACCAAATCTACAGCGTCCATTATACCACTATAAGTATAAGCCAAGCTATATAGTCTATACTATATAAGGCAATGCATCCCCTAAAATACTGTTTGGGATCTACTTATTTTGAACTTTCAACTTTGGCACATGACTAATTAATTAAAACTTTCTCTGACCAATGGTTGAATAGTTTTGCACACTGCAAACTCTTATGAATGAAACTCTGAGGTAATACTGCCATTATACAAGGGCTGTGAATGGTTGTCCATGACGACCTTTTGCACACAGAGAATTCTGATAGCTAATAATATGGACTCTACCGGGTTTTTAAAACTAAAATTAAAACCTTCCAGTTTAAATCTCGTTCAAATGCATTCTGAAACACAAGTTATCAAATATTTTGAAGTATATAGTGGTAATAATTGAATATTTCCTAAGCTAAGTATCGGCGTCTTCCGTCATTTAAAAGGGGGCGTGATCACTAATCCAAAATGGCCTGGGCGACCTGTGCATAATGAGGTCAACGTTGGAGAGAATTGAGAAAATGTGTATTGAGCTAGCGCAATGAAATTTTGCACACATATACTTCAATATATTATGCAGACCTACATTTAATATGAAAAAACTACCCTGAATATTTAGACCGAATTTTTTAATGCACAGATGCCTTATGTTAACATATGATTTTCCTCGCTTAAAGTTGTTTTAATGAAAAAAATAACTTAATAGGAATGTAGGTCAACATTTCTCATAACGTGAATGGGCGGAGTTTGACCTTAATTATGGACCAGAAGGACGCCTGATTTATTCTAATTACATGCACATAAAAAATTAAAAACTCGGATTTCATTGCTCCGACCTCCATTTCCGATACAAATTTTATAGGAGTGTCCCTTGCTTCGGCGAAGTACCTACTATATTTATATTCCATTTCTTTTTAAACTTTCACTTTCACTCACTTGACACTTAAACTTGTATAATAATAATATAAGGTAAATTTTGAGAGATGGGGCCGCGTTTTTTACCATGGCCACCATCTTGGTTGAAACAACCCGTAAAATTAAGAATAAAATGTTTAAAAATAATTAAAAAATTTCGTATGCCTAAACCTAACCTGAACCCTAAATCTATCCCTAAGCCTAACCTGAACCCTAAATCTATCCCTAAACCTAACCTGAACCCTAAAGTCATCAGCAACATAATAAAACACGCAAATGACGTCATGGCCCCCATCTTTCAAAAGTAGCCTAATCTATAATCTATAAATTGAATTAGGCCTTGTTCTTTTTGAGGTATCTAGTGACCTTACAAAAGTCAAACTTTTAGAATCCATGTTGTCTAGAGTTCATGATGTTTCATATAAATTTGTAAGGAAAGACATGAGGCGCTATAGTTAGGCTATAGTATAAGTTTAACACTTTGAAGTTGTGAGAACAAAAAATGCATTTCATTATTGATTTTTAATAATTTTAAAATGTTATAATAAATTCTATTTGTATGTCATATGTAGAAATCAGAACATTTTACGAGGTTGACAAAAAAAAAAAGATTTTGGAGCAGCATGTATTTTGCAAAGAGTTGTCTCAACTTATTTTCTCATAATCATAGAAAAAAAAGTGTGTGTGGTTGGGGGTCATAATCATGGGTTACAGGCGGAACATTTAGCTCAGACCTCAAATTTACTCATGGACTTTTTCATAAATAAATCAAATGTTCTTAACTCGACAATCTTTACACATAGAATTTTAACTTAATTTAATATTAATTAGTCTACATGGAATTCGATACCCACAAAGTTCTTATATTAAGAAAGTTTACCCAGAATATCTCAGACAGGACACATAACTTTTTACCAAACTGATTTAGAAACCGGGGTTAATATATTCAAACCGACAAGGACAAGGCTGCTGAACATGTCTATTCTGGTCAAACCAGGACATATGTTAAGCCTATTGATAGGCATACTTCTATATCTTTCAGCCTTGCACACACATTAGTTCTTATTTTTCTATGTCTATGTCGTTTGCAAAAATTTATGTGGATAGTACCTACCACATAAAATAAATTTTAAAATATAATCACCTCTTAAAGTTATAAGTTCAAATTTATTTCAAGAAACTTTCCTATTTTGTATACTCCTATACACTCTTCAGAATTGCACTCGTTTACATTTTAACAAGTTTCAAATTTATGATAAATTCCAGGTGGAGGCAGCACTGACGACAGATCCAACAAATGAAGAACTATTAAAACTCCAGAAAGATTTACAGGTGGGTTTGGTTTAATACCAGTTATTCTGTGTTGTTTGTATTCCTTTTTTTGACCCCCTCTTTCTTTTTTAAACAGGCTTAAATTTCACAACTATTAGCTCTAATTTTTCTTTAGAGTGATAGCTTTTTTTTTTAACTTTGGTGCTACAAATATGTAAACTCAGGAACATAATCCTCATCAGTGGCAACAATGATAATATTGTTTTTAACGCAAGAAGAAATTATAGTGTGCTCCACTCAATTGAATCCTTTCTTCTGCTCCTTTAAAATGCAAAAAGAATTTGAAATTAGTTAGACTTTACATTTTAAAGATCACAAATAAATCAAATTAAAATAGCTAATAAATGTTCTATTTGTGTAGTCTAAAAAAATATAACAATTCATTTCTCAGCATCAAATTTTAATTTCTCCGCTGAAAATTATATAATTGTAGACACTAAAGTTGTGAATCAAGTGACTTAAGTTCAATTAAAACCATACGACATGTTCCAAGCTGAACAATCCAAATGTAATTTCTGTTAGACTCTTGTATTCTAGATCATGCGTCTTCCACTGTGAGCATGATAAAAGAAGTCCAAGGCAGGAACCTTGTTGTACTGTAGTCAATAGACAACGCAAGAGTAAGTATGGGCGTCTATTATCCCAACACATTTGTTTTCTCCAGAGATGCGATTAAGGAAGCATATGTTTGACGCCCTTGGTATGTTAGGGTCTTTTTAAGTCTTAATTTTATAAAACTGGTTTAAATAAAAGTACAATAGATATGGCGTTGTGAAAATTCATTGACAACAAAAGCAAAATATTAGTAACAGTTGGTCTGACAAGCACTGGTATAAGAAAAGCAGTCGGTCGTTACCCACTCTTTAATAATGACAATAATGTATGGGAAGCCTGTAATAAGTCCTCAGCAAAGATGCCTCTGTTAAGGACTTATTTATAAAGGCTTTAGTTACTCAAGCAGTCCTCATTTAGTACAAATTTAACCTTAAATCTGGGGAAGAAATAAAAGAACAACGAGCAATACTGTGAAATAGTAAATTTTTTTATATTTTTAGAAATTGTATTTAACCCCTTTGACGCTCCATTGCCATACAAGTTGTGAACATTTTGCTTCCTATTCAACAGTAAGGTCATAGTTTGTAAACAAGATATATAATTCGTACATAATAATAATAAATAATAATAAAGATCATTTCAAAAAGACGCTTCATCCTTAGTTAAGGGGATGACAAAGTAAGATTCTGGTTCATCTCTGCAACTTAGTTTTTAGTTTTAGATAATAAAATAATACAAATCACACCATTGAATGTTTTACATAGCATATACTTACAGTTATGGAAGCTGACATATCAACAATCTGTGGAAGAAAAACTACTCAAAAGTTTGGTCAAGCGTTTATTTATTATTATTTTTTTTGCTGGTTTAGGGTCAAGGTTAAATGAAAGGTCATGGTCACTAAAATGAAGAAAGATAACATCAATCATGAAGAGTCTCTCAGTTGTTGCAGTTAATAATTCATCTGTGTCATCAGGTCAAATGAAAGGTCAGGGTCAACTAAATTTGAGGAAAAACTAAACACCCTAAAGTTGTTTAGTATGACTGTCAAAAGCTGATGTAAGGGGTTTGTACTATCCAGAAGGTATCCTTGATGTAAGGGGTTTGTACTATCCAGAAGGATCCTCGATTGTACTATCCAGAAGGTATCCTTGATGTAAGGGGTTTGTACTATCCAGAAGGATCCTCGATGTAAGGGGTTTGTACTATCCAGAAGGTATCCTCGTAAAACACTTGAAGGCCTCCTTCCTGCAACATACAAGCACAACTTAATTTTGAAAAACCCCCAACAATTAAATTTAACAAAGATCTTTGTATTTTGTCCATACAATCAATTTGTTATTTTTGACACTTAAAAAGCCCCACTCTATTTTGTGTACCTAACGTGACCTTTTGACCTGTGTTATTTAAGTTCTTAAAAAAACCTCTGTTATAATAAGTATAATTAAACACGATTCCTTTAAAAAAAAAAATCGTGTTTTAAAATAGCAGCAGTCCTAAAAATTACAATTATTTTTAAAAAAAAATCGTGTTTTAAAATAGCAGCAGTCCTAAAAATTACAATTATTTTTTTAAAAAAATCGTGTTTTAAAATAGCAGCAGTCCTAAAAATTACAATTATTTAAAAAAAAAAATCGTGTTTTAAAATAGCAGCAGTCCTAAAAATTACAATTATTTAAAACAAAAAATCGTGTTTTAAAATAGCAGCAGTCCTAAAAATTACAATTATTTAAAAAAAAAAATCGTGTTTTAAAATAGCAGCAGTCCTAAAAATTACAATTATTTAAAAAAAAAAATCGTGTTTTAAAATAGCAGCAGTCCTAAAAATTACAATTATTTAAAAAAAAATAATCGTGTTTTAAAATAGCAGCAGTCCTAAAAATTACAATTATTTAAAAAAAAAAAAGCATGACTAAAAAATCAAAGCATCACAAAAAAGTTTTTGAAATATTTTCAAAGGAAAAACATGTGGTGTCTGGTGTCAAAGGGGTTAAGCTATCAATAATTTCTTAAAGGCAGTGAGTCCAAGTTGTTAAATTCTAGATTGCACAGTTTAGGTCAGTTGCTAATAAAACCATATATTTTATTTAAAAAAATGTGTTCCTACAGTGCATCAGGAGATTTTTGGAACAGTTGAGCTACGTGGAGTAATTCTAATGACAATATTTCAAATAAAAAAACAACAGATCTTTGAGTACGGGTTGATTAAAAGATTGAGCTTGCGCTAAATGAGGACAGCTATCTCCGTTAGGTCAATAGATTGTAAGTTTGGTCTGGTTTTCTTACTTCCGAATAATGCGTTTTTACCCTTTTTAACCAGCTACTCTGCATTTATCTAAGTTTACTGATTTCCCTTATCACCCGCAGGAAGTCATCCATTTAACCACAGAGCTGATATCCGGACCGGCGGTCGGTGCAGCAGGGTCAGGGTCATCTTCTGCGTCCACAGCAACAGGTGCGAGCGGAACCAAGTCCGGTACCGATGAAATTATAAATGTTGCCACAGAATGGAAAGTTGGAGACAAGTGTATGGCTCTCTGGGAGGAGGATGGACAGTATGTTATTGTTAACTTTAATTCGTAACACATGGTAATTAAAAAGAAAAATATTATCAATAAAAACTTAAGTTAACTGTACACAAGAATTTAATCTTATTACGTGGAATGAATTTCTTGCCTCTCTATATGAAATAGTTCAGGAGTATATCCGATTAAAATTCATTCAGTTCTTGATTAAAATGATGCGCTTTTTTCCATCAGACACTATGAATCTATAGTAGAAGAGGTTTTAGAGGATGGAACTTGCACAATCACATTCACAGGTTGGAACAACAGCGCCATCTGTCCAGTGAGTTGCTCTCCTTTATACACTAATTAAACAAAATAAATCTGGCCTGATGTTCAAATGATGACTACACATTTTCAGATGGAGTGCTGAATACAAAAAAAGTTAATTCCTTTTCATTTGAGAATACATATTTATAAAGACATACTGATGCTTACAATTTGAGAATAAATATTCATAAAGACGTACTTATTGCTTGCAATTTGAGAACAAATATTTATAAAGACATACTGATTGCTTGCAATTTGAGAATAAATATTTATAAAGATGTACCGACTACTTAAAATTTGAGAAAGTTCATCTATTATTTGAGTCTTCTGCATTAATATGACTGTAACAGATATTGTGTTAATTCTTTTGATATAAACAGGATTTTATATTTACGTTCATTTTAAGGTATCGAATTTGAGACCAATAGACCCCATCTTGAAGCGAGGTGCCAAGGGTGATAGAATAGTGGATGCCAAAAAGTCCAAGTAATTACTTCATTATTTTTATAATTGATCTATGCAATTTTGAATTTGCAAATGTCCTTAACCTTTTCCCCAGTGTCTGAATGCTGAGAGTATCCATTAGAGTGTACTTGTCATACAGCTAATGAAACTAGTTTGTGCTCAGACCTTTGCAATCAATACAGAATATCATAACTGAAGCTTTTTTTTAATCTGTCTACATTATAATTTCACCTCACAACTCTTTGAGTCTGACATTGATATCTTCTATATTATAATTTCACCTCACAACTCTTTGAGTCTGACATTGATATCTTCTATATTATAATTTCACCTTACAACTCTTTGAGTCTGACATTGATATCTTCTATATTATAATTTCACCTTACAACTCTTTGAGTCTGACATTGATATCTTCTATATTAAAATTTCACCTCACAACTCTTTGAGTCTGACATTGATATCTTCTATATTAAAATTTCACCTCACAACTCTTTGAGTCTGACATTGATATCTTCTATATTATAATTTCACCTTACAACTCTTAAATGGGTCTCACATTGATATCTGTCAATATTATAATTTCACCTCACAACTATTTGAGTCTGACATTGATATCTGTCAATATTATAATTTCACCTCACAACTATTTGAGTCTGACATTGATTTCTGTCAATATTACAATTTCACCTCACAACTCTTTGAGTCTGACATTGATATCTGTCAACATTATAATTTCACCTCACAACTCTTTGAGTCTCACATTGATTTTTATTTCTAATCACGGAAGCACATTGTTGGTGTGGGGTGTGAAAAGTGCAGTTAACTCTTAGATAGCAATAAAAAATGTGTTAGGTAATATGTTGACACAAATAAACATTGATTTATTGGAGGTTTGATTGATAAAGGGGGACCAACAAAACTGCCTCATTTCGTCCCTTAAAATGTAAAGTCATCCCTGTATTCCTAATTTACCCCCCCCCCCCGCCCCCCCGCCCCTTGCAACCAAAAGGATAAGCATAAGCTGAGGTCCAGGTAGCTTACCTGCCCCAAGTCATCACTGCTGCAATGACCAAGTTGTTCAGACGTTACACAAAGTTAAAGCTTACATTTTTTCCCCAAGGTGTTGTGGTAACTGTTACAACTGAAGCATTGTGGTAGCTGTGACAACTGAAGCATTGTGGTAGCTGTTACAACTGAAGCTTTTTGGTAGCTGTTAGAACTGAAGCTTTTTGGTAGCTGTTAGAACTGAAGCATTGTGGTAGCTGTTACAACTGAAGCATTGTGGTAGCTGTTAGAACTGAAGCTTTTTGGTAGCTGTTAGAACTGAAGCATTGTGGTAGCTGTTACAACTGAAGCATTGTGGTAGCTGTTAGAACTGAAGCTTTTTGGTAGCTGTTAGAACTGAAGCTTTTTGGTAGCTGTTAGAACTGAAGCTTTTTGGTAGCTGTTAGAACTTAAGCTTTTTGGTAGCTGTTAGAACTGAAGCTTTTTGGTAGCTGTTAGAACTGAAGCTTTTTGGTAGCTGTTAGAACTGAAGCTTTTTGGTAGCTGTTAGAACTGATGCATTGACTTCATTGTTTTCCCAAGGTGTTGTGGTAGCTGTTAGAACTGATGCATTGTGGTAGCTGTTAGAACTGATGCATTGTGGTAGCTGTTAGAACTGATGCATTGTGGTAGCTGTTAGAACTGATGCATTGTGGTAGCTGTTAGAACTGATGCATTGGCTTCATTGTTTGTTTCCTCAGGAAAGACCTTATTGCTGAACAGAGAGAGTACAAGAGGAAAAAGTCCCTGAAGAAAGCTCAGAGAATGAAACAGCTGGAGGAGGAGCATGAGACTGACAAAAACAAATGGTTGGATTTTAACCACAAGGTCTGTCCATTTTATACAATGAAATCGAAATGAATATACAAAATTAAAATCATCGGGTCGAACGCATGACAAGCACTAATACTAATATTTTAAAAAGGTTTATCATGAATTGGGGAAAAATGGATTTTGTTAGGGATTCTATGTTTGTATCTATGAATTTCTATCCTGTGTGTCCATAATGAATCTCAATCTCTAGCTATCTGTAATAAGATGCTGTAGTTGTTTTACTTAACCTCAAATGTTGTAGTGAGTATTTTAAATTCTTTTTTTAGAATTCAGAGACAATTTAGAATTGCTGGACTTCATTAAAACATTCTCTGTCAAGATAATAATGCCTTGATAATATAACGTGAGAAAAAAATTAATAATCTAACATTATAATAAACTCTGTTTTCTTTTATAAAAATTTAGACTTTTGCAAAAACCAGTAAAGGGAAAGTCAAGAAAAGCATATTTGCAACCCCTGACAGTGTCTCGGGTAAAGTGGGAGTCGGCACGTGTGGCTCTGGAGGAAAACCCATGACGTCCTATCAACATCAAGAGAAATGGAAGAAATGAACTTGTGTATGTGAGTTGTATGTTGCAATGAGTTAGAATAATAATGATGAAAGGAAGTTAACGTGATGTGTGATAAAAGTTGATATGAGCATGTGTTGAGTTCTTTTATGATAGCTATATGGTGCCATCATTGTTTAAGGGATATTTTCTATTTTGTGGTGCCAATAGTGAATGAGTACTATGAGAAGATATTAGTGATATTGAAGACTAGGCGAATGATTGAATGGGATGTCTAAATGGAATATTTGAGGGTAAATTAAAATAAAAGAGTTGTATATGTGCACCTGATATGAAATAAATGTATAATTTTTTGGTACTAATTACAGATGTACATAGTCTTGTGTTGTCCCCCCCTCTTCCCATGTGTGGCAATGTTATTGCCCAAATAAATTACTGTCATGATGACAAGTTTGCTTAAGATTTACTCGAGGATTTTGTCATTAATTTGTCACGCCAATGTTTAATGTACCCGCGAGAATTTATTTTTGGTTAAATGAAACAGTTTGTTGTTGGATCTCACGATCGTACATTCTGTTATGTTATAGAGAAGAGCATCTGTTTAAAAGGCTTTTTAAAATTTTTTTTTAATTATTTGTTCTGAATATAATTTTGACAGTAATAGGAGGCAGACTTTTTTTTTTGATTTAAACATTTCAGGTTATTTCCAGAGTTTATAAATATTTATAGAATTTTAATAAGTTGCTTGAACTGCACTATTGTATAGTTGTCTAATGCAAGTACATGGTTAGACTTAAAAGTTAAGTGATCTGAACACAGTGCTTTATCTCTTTGTTGGTTTGGCTTTCTTGAAACAATATCATGTATGTTCATGAAATCTAAGGCTTTGACTTGCATTAATGTGCTAAAAAGTGCTTGGAAAATACTTTTAAAATAAAAATGAAATAAATTCAGCCCAGATAGCTTATACTTGTGTTCTCTGTTTATACTTGTGTTCTCTGCTGACACTTGTGTTATCTCTAATGCATTATTTATTGTGTGACTGTTACGTTTACATGTAAAGAAAAAAGTCCGCTCACCCCACACCCCCTTCCTACGCCACTGAGGCCAGATTAAAATGTCAGCCCATATTCAGTCATTTTGAAAAGTTTTTTTTTTTCCTTTGCAAAGGATAATAAATACCATATGCCATTGCAACATTTGAAAGTAATTTTAAGAGTAATTTCAACAGTCAGAAAATGCTCATTGAGTCATGCATAAATTAAACAAATTATTTCAGAGGCATTTCTTAGAACATAACTTTATTTTCAACTACTTATGTATAAGCAGATCCTGTAATCAACATGTTGAACAATGTTAAATCATAAAAAAAAAGCCCACCATTTTAAGTAAAAAAAATAAAATCAGGGAACATAAAAGGGTTGATATGATAAAATACGTTAGTTCCCAAAGTATTGTCACAAACACGGAAATGTACTCTTACGTTGTGTCAAAAGACCCTGGTTTTAGTGAATATGTTAAAAAAACATTAACCTCCATATGAGCATACACATAACCCACATTTATAGAAAGGATCTTATAACCATAAAGTATATAAAAGAATAAAAAAAAAGAAAACATATCTTTAAAGAAAAGTGAAACTGAAAAAGGTGATGAATAAATCAGTCAGCCATAGAATTAAAATGTATGTGGTAAACTACAATGTTTCTTTATATGATTATAATGATAACCCCCAATAAATGTTTCCACTAAACAATCGATATCTAACCAAACATATCTGGTGTCCAAGAACGTATTAAAATCTGCAAGATTTTCTTTTCATTTGGGTGCAAGTATTCCACATTTGTCTACACGTATAAAATTTCCATAATACACTAAACATTATTTTGTAGTTAAATAACGTTATTAAACACTAGATTGCTTTATTTCTAATGATTATTTGGAAATTTGGAAAAAGCAATAACTGAAATCATGAAAATAACAAATATGTTTATTAATAATAATTTAAAATACCACAAAATTCAAAGGTGCTTAAAATCTAAATTCCCATGTATAAAAAGTAGATCGTTTTAATGGAATATTGGAATATACAGGTGATAAGTTCACATGCAGGTTCACTATACTTTACAAGAAGTATAATACACCCTGATATTAAAGTGTAAAGGCGGAGATAGTATAAGTACATTCAAATCTATCCCCATTTAGGCAGCAGAGCAATACGTTCTCAGCCTACACTGAAAGCGTAAATTTGCAAACATTTCGGGACATTGCATATGCATAAATAAATGATTTATATACAGAAACAATAAAAAATTAAAAAGTGAATCTAAAGCTGTTGACAACAGACCAGGTTGTCTCTCCAGAAGAAATGGAACAAATATTATTTATTTACAAATGTTTAATCTAGCAGAGAAAAAGGAGCCTAATATTTTAATAATTTTTTAAAAAATTTGTGAGCTACCCGGTATGTAAATTTAAATCATTTTCAACATCAGGAACGTATGATGACATTTTTCTTAAAACATTCTTGGGAATAAACAATTTGAAAAGTTTGTTTAACCAAATTCAAAGCTTCAAGCCTGTGTTACCTAAGCAGATCTGAAAAAGAATGTCAAAAGAAATTGACACTCCAACTGTGATGAAAAAGACTCTGGGATGCTTGATGTCATGAGACTTAAATAGGGAAAGAACCCACAGCATATAAGAAAACTTTCTAAATAAAAGCAAGCAATCACAAGCAACACTTCATTCGCTAGTTTATCATGTCATCATCATGTCATTATCATATGCATTCAAAACTATCATCAATATGAAATTCTTAAAAAAAAAAAAAGCAGGTGAGAAAGATATTCTCCGGTGTAAACTTTTTGCAGTAATTATAGTGCAACTGTCTGTAATCCAGTCCTCAATTTATGTAGTATAATTAGATATAATTGATATAGTTATATTCAGAAGCTGGAATATCCAGACAAATGATAAGGTGGCCACCATGATACTAACTGTTGGCCTCTACACTACATTACATCTTTGACCATTTTTTCTACTTCTTCACATTTGATGTGTAACATTTTCTCTTTGACTTATTATGCTCCACCTATACTTGTGCAGGATCAATAAAAAGTTATTATAAAAGATATACAGTGGACGCCCTCATAACCAACGGCAAGAAACTCACACCTTTAGAAAACCCATGCATTTTGAGATATATATATATACTAATGAGACTTTTAACATGGGAACTGTTCATGTCATTAGAGTCAAGTTTATTTACAGATTATTTTCTAAGGTTGAAAATGTTTCTGTGCCATCAGCAATGAAAGGCTTACTTCTTACTTTTGTAATTACTTCATACTTTTTTCCCATCTAGATTGTCAATTCTTTTTTGAGATACATAAAAAATAACTTAGAACCTTGGACTTCTTGAAAAATGGACAAAGTAAAGATCATCATTTAAAGAGTATTTCCATCCATTTTGATGCTTAAAATCTGAACTCCCACGTATAAAAAGTAGAATTATCATAACAATGTTTCCAAATAGCTTTGAGCTCTTCACTTCCTACTAAGTTTGTCAACCTGGAAGATGAGATAGGCTGATTTTCAGTTACCTTCAAGTGAGTACTAATGAGGAGGACTAGAATTGAATACTATTTTAAATCTACTTGGAGTACCCAACTTTTAAAGCGCTGGTCGGGAACATCCTACTTGGAGTACCCAACTTTTAAAGCGCTGGTTGGGAACATACATTTAAAATAGAAGTCTTATCTTCACATTACATTTCAGGATATGTAAGCAGGAGGATGGGATATTTTGGTCTTGTTTCAATGAGGATGATCCAAACTAGACAGCCCCCAACAAAGTTTCAGTTAGGGTAGTTTTTATTGGAGAAAAAAAATCTTCCCATTTCTTCACATTCGCCCTTTCTTCCATCAGACAAAAATAATGAGCCTGGTTAGGCCGTCATTTCACAGCCTGGTTTGGCCGTCATTTAATTTGATACGCATCAATCAAATTGAAAACATCCATTTATGTAGACACATTAGGAGATAACAGTAAGTGTGCACAATGGTGAAGTTTATTGGAAATTTATAGTAATCAATATTATAAAAAAACAAAAATGTCATCAAAACAAATGGTTTATAAAACGAGATGCATGATGATCAAAACAAACCCCGTACCAGACAGCTATTCACAAACAAAATCTCTCCGATATCATCAAGCCAAATACTCCCGTGGTAAGACAAATTTGAAATTGTATGTAGAAAAAAAAACAAAAAAAACGTGATGCTTGAGACAACCTACTACGATGAATTTTTACATCTGTCTACTTAACAAAAATGATCAGTTATAAAATTAAATTAAAAGACAGCGGGGGGTGGGGGGGGGGGGGAGAGAGATTACATAAGAAGAAAGCAGACCAAAAAAAATAAAACTTTATTTCAAAGCCTATCATCGTAGCAATGTCTAGAGGATGATCAACCAAGATTAATTCAGAGGTGATTTAGATTTTAAAAACCCTTGAGCAATCTGGCGCCACCAGGTCCAACCATCCATCTCCTAAATCTGGCCACCAGGTCCAACCATCCATCAAGAAATTTTCATTTATTTCATAGCAAAATTTTTTTTATATCTCACCCAAGAAAAACAACCATGAGGCAAAGTACATACTCATAAAAATCAAACTTGTCAATGACATAAAAATTGCTGTTTTAAAAATTTGCAGAGGGCAGTCCCTTTAAAGAAATCAGAAAGTGCAGAGGACAGTCCCTTTAAAGAAATCAGAAAGTGCAGAGGACAGTCCCTTTAAAGAAATCAGAAAGTACGGAGGACAGTCCCTTTAAAGAAATCAGAAAGTACGGAGGACAGTCCCTTTAAAGAAATCAGAAAGTACAGAGGCCAGTCCCTTTAAACAAATAAGAAAGGTTTGGAACATCAGACACCATGAAAATGCTTGTTGAGATCATGAAGTTCATGTTTGATCAAACGGAATTAATTTCAACTGAAAGAATGCAAACAAAGAGGTATAGAGAAAGGAAAACTGTTCCTAAAAAGGGGAAAAAACTACAAAAAATCCCAATTGTTTAAGGCCTCTACATCAAGAAAGAATAAACCCTTGCAATGTCAGTAAAACATACTCTCTAAACCCACAATGTAAAACATACTCTCTAAACCACAATGTAACACATTCGCTGCACACATTTGGCAGCACATGTGTAACCCATTAATGGATATCTAAAAATAGGGCTGTAAATGGGGTCAATTGATGCTATTCATAAAATATATGACATTTACTCTGTGTGGTGTTGGTGTCATCATGTCACCAGGTCATGTCACCATATTTGATACTTAACCCCCAACCCCCCCCCAACCTATAGTGTTGCAGACGTTCTTTAGAGAGGGCATTTTACCATTTCGCTCTTGTAAATAAACAGAAAGATGATATCTTTGAACATTGTGCCCAAACCTCCGCAAGTATCAAAGGGCTACTACTCCCTTTGAGAGAATAAGAAATAACACAACGAGATAAGACGTCAAGGTGGGCATTCCATTTTCCCCAGATAAGAAAATAATTTCCAGTTCATGTCAAGAGTTAAGCACCATATGTATGGACAAGCTTATTGTAAACATCATATACATACATTTTTTAACTTTCCCCTCCCATCACACAGGCAAACTTACAAAAAATTTTAAAAAATGATGCCCCCGGGGTGAAAAATCAATTAATTCTGGTAGAAATCAATTTTAGTTATCTGTGCAGATGAAAGAGCTTTCCCCATTGATGATCTAAGTCTACATTTCAGTACAACAATCACAGAGGGACCAGCCTTGGATGTTCAAGTGAACAAATATACATCATTATATCGGCGGTATTTCTGAGAAAGTTCACTGTACATACTAATCCGTTAGCCAACAACACTGTAACAGATGTACATAAAAAAGATCACATTTTATGTAGCATATATAAATATTTATATATATTTCATGCAAGTCATTTGTGTGAGGATATAACAGTGGACAATTGACATAAATGGATTGCTAATGGCAGTCAAAGGCTCACACATAACGTCATTTGTGGCATTCAGAAAATATACTATAATTTAAAAAAAAAACAAAAAAAAAAACTACCAAATAAAAGTGAATCCCTCTTTAAATGAATCAGAGAGTTAAATTTAAATATTCACCTTAACCCATCTAGGCACAAGTAAGGAATACATCTAGGAATACAAGTTTGTACGGGCGCACCCCTAGACTTAAGGATCGCCCAATTCATCCCCTCTTAACACTCGTAAACAAGTTGGTACAGGCGACCTTATGCTGTTGATCTGAATGGCGGTCAAGCTTGCGGACGTCAGTCGGTCACCTATCCGCAGGCCGTGGATAAGTCTGAAGTGCCGTGGATAAGTCTGAAGTGCCTGTGTGCACTTTGCAGTTTCCGTTTGTTTTACGAGTCTCCTACACACAAACCTATGACAACATCAATCATCATCACATGCGACTCAGCTGATCAAATATTTGTTGTTGCAATTCCAACTACTAAAAAGTCAAATGAATGTGGACAATAGTAGATGAACTTTAAGGACTCGAAACAAAACATTGGTTAAGAATAACAAGCTATGGAACAAATTTAAGACTATTTAAAAATTCTGTTATAAGTGTACCGTAACTTGATTGCCAAATATAAATAATATAAATTAATCCCCAAGACTTTGTACACATTGTACACAATTTCTCATATAATCCCTCAAATATTCAATTTCAAATTCACAAATTCTTCCTGCGCCGGCTTTCAAGATGGAATAGTGGATAGGATCAATACCCTTACCAGGTATCGACACAATCACAAAGCCACTGTGTGTGTATATATATATCACTGGTCCGGTTCACCCTAGACGGTAAACATGTGGTAGACATAGCATTTAGAATGAAAGAATCAATCCATCTTTATATTCACATAGATGTAGCGGACGAATTTGAGCGATGCAAAGAAGGAGACGGTGGCGAGCATGAGGAAAAACACGTAGCACGTGAGAGCCGTGTAGCCCAGGAACTCCAGGGTCTGCAGCAGGCCGGACATGTTGGAACGTTTGTAGTAGTAGAACAAGGCGTAGAGGAACACAAAGATTCCCGTGGACCTGTGGGGAGAGAGAGTTGAAATAAATGAGCTGCAATCATTGTAAATTAAATTTAGCTGCTGCTGTTAGACCAGTGGTTCTCAACATGTGGCAGCCTGAAATAAAATGCCGGGGCTCACTTGAGAGCTTTTTGGAAGTGTAAAAATATGCATCCTTATCTAATCAGTACCACCTTTCATTTCAAATTGTCTGTCTTATTTAGAGTGATCAATCTGATTTCTTACTTTCCCTACACTGTGACTCACTAAAATACTAAGATGTAGGAGCCACCGTTCCTTTTTATAATAAAATTAGTTTGTACTATTGCTTAAAAGGTTGAGAACCACTAAGTTAGACAGCAATGGTTCCTAAATCTTTGAGCAGGGAGCTCAGTTTATGAGACTGGGTGCTTTTTAGTCCCTGTCAGGTGTCAGGTAAACATGGAACAATGTAGATATCTAGTGCTGTCAGGCGTTAGGTAAATATGGAACAATTTAGATATCTAGTGCTGTCAGGCGTTAGGTAAACATGGAACAATGTAGATATCTAGTGCTGTCAGGCGTTAGGTAAACATGGAACAATGTAGATATCTAGTGCTGTCAGGTGTTAAATAAACATGGAACAATGTACATATCTAGTGCTGTCAGGTGTTAGGTAAACATGGAACAATGTAGATATCTAGTGCTGTCAGGTGTTAGGTAAACATGGAACAATGTAGATATCTAGTGCTGTCAGGTGTTAGGTAAACATGGAACAATGTAGATATCTAGTGCTGTCAGGTGTTAGGTAAACATGGAACAATGTACATGTTTTAACTCAACGCACTGGATTTAGAATTTTAAAAAACAAAAACATTTTAAAATAAATTGAAAAACCCCCATTACAACTATCAAATTATTGTGTTCAAATGCAAATGAAATTTTAAACACATGATCAAAACATAATAAAAAATTCATTGATATGTCAAAGGTTAAATCACAGGCCGATATTTTAAACTCTGAAGATGGCCAAAAAATTGATCCATACAATTGAAATTCTCATATGGGGAGGGTTCTGAAACTTTGTGCTGATGATATTTTTAAAGAAATAAAATACATATACAAATGGTCTGGATCTTTTATGTTTGTGTGTTAAACAATTTCTGAAGTGTGGATCTTTTTAACACAGTTACTTACCCGGCACTGAATATGGAGCGCCACCACCAGCGGTAGTCTTCAGCAGACAGCTGAAAGTACGTGAGGGCTATTGAAATGCACGCGGTCACGCTGAGCAGAATGCCGTAGACAATGAAAAGGATGCCAAACAAGGTGTACTGCTCACGTCCCCAAAGTGTGGCAAAGATGTAGTAGAGTTCAACCGATATTGCACTGGAGAGAGAATTACTATTTTCTAGAAATTGCTGCAAAAATAATTCAGTGAAATTTTTAAATTAAAAAAGATTGTTCCAGACATTTTAATAAAGGTGTCTAAATATCACAACACGCCGGGTTCACCTGAATGGCAAGAAGCCCCCGATGGCACAATGAGCCAGGGCCGACCTGTACCACGGCACACTTGGAATTTCTCTGGCGATGTTCTTGGTTCTGCAGGGTGCGTCGAAGCTTCCTGCATAGTTTTTGCCAAAGATTCCTCCCAGCACAGTCAACGGGTAACCAACTGTGAATACAAAAGCAAGACAGAAATACATGACTTTTCCCCAACACAAGCGTCGCTACCATTACGATAAATTACACCCCATTTTTAAATCCTTAATATTAACTTTTGTTTCGTGGCTGGAAAAATCTTCGTACGGCTAATCGATCCACTTCCTGTCAAACTATCAACTGAAACTTGGCACATAATCTCTTCGCAGACGACAACACATCCTATCAAATTTTCAGGCCCCCACCAACAGTTTGTCCTGTTTTTTACTGATCAGCTGATCCCATAGATTAAATCATGTAATGTTACTGATCAACTGATCCCATAGATTAAATCATGTAATGTTACTGATCAACTGATCCCATAGATTAAATCATGTAATGTTACTGATCAACTGATCCCATAGATTAAATCATGTAATGTTACTGATCAACTGATCCCATAGATTAAATCATGTAATGTTACTGATCAAATGATCCCATAGATTAAATCATGTAATGTTACTGATCAACTGATCCCATAGATGCTGAGATGAGAATCTGAACTCACTGAACAGCCAGAGCGCCATAAGAAGGATGACCGTGGTCGCCGGCAGGGCTCTTGTGGTGCCATAGGCCCAGGCCACAGAGTTGATCACAGCCCAGACCATGAAGAATGGGGCTGAAAAGCAAGAAGACAACTTTTACAATACTCATCTTGTGTACTATCAAGGTATTACATTAGAAACTCATTATTTATCCACAGCAGTGTTTTTCAACCCGGGTTCTAAGGAAACTTAAATTTAAAAAAAAGATCTGTCAACTTAAAAGTATTAATTTAAAACTTGAGACTTCAGAAAAACTCAGAGTTGTGCCGACAATGACAAGACTGACAATGTATAACATACCTGCAAATAGCGCAGATGTCAGGTTAATATTCCATACCCAATTTTCCCCTCCCATCTTCCTGAACATGTTTGCGGCCACATAGCCGCTTATGCCTGAAAACAAAATGGTTGCAACTTAAGACCAAGAGTAGAATCAACAAAAATATATAATGCTGTTCCTCAAAATTTCGTCATACAATTATGAACATTAATACATTACAAAATGGAAGAGAATAGAAATCAATTCTTTTCCATGCCCTTTTTGTAATGTAATAAAGTAGGTAGTCCAAACTAAAATTTTCTATACATTACAGACATATGTGGTGAGTTTCACCTGACAGAACTTTTTATTCTAAGATTTAGGCCACTTATTTCATGTAGATATCTTAATAAACAAAAAAGTTATACGATTTTCAAATTTGCAGAAAATCGACCAAAAATTGATTTTTTCACCTTGTGAAAAAGTGCTATGTTTAAGGACCCATATTTTCTCAAATAATCAACAGAGAAGTCCAGGAAGTTTACAAAATTTAAGCTCAATTTTTTTTAAGCAGCCAGATCTATTAATTCTTAAGTTATTAAAAAATAAAAAATAACAAGAATGATTTTAGTCGTTTTTATTTTCAGACAGAAAAAGTGTAAAAATACACATTTTCAAAAATTAGTCAAAAAATATTTTACAGACGTATATAAATATATCATACATCAAATGAAAGGTAATTTAAAGCAGCACAACATGCACTGTGCCTTAATGGCAACAAGAAATACCTACAGGCACTAAAATAAGGACAAAATTACCCACGACACAATTTTATAGAAAATGAAGGTTATAAAAATGCGATTTAAAAACGCTTCATACCACATAACTGTTTCAAAATTTAAAAAAAATGAGGTTAGATATGTCTATTCATAACAAATAGAATAATAAGAAGCAAAGTCAATGTCCTACACCATGAAAAAAAGATATCTGGTTGGTAATGACTGTCAGGAAACAGCTTCTGGAACCATTTGATAACATCCTTCTTGGACTTGTTTCCCTGTAGTTTGATCGAGTGCAGCATTAACAGTAGGCTGTAAGTTCTTGGGACGACAGGGGGCATTGGTCTTCTCTCTTTCCCTTCAGTCAAAAATGAAGCACATAGGCCATCAAAAATTTCCCCAGCTGTTGAATAAGCAATGGAATTTTAAACAATTATTAAGTAAGAACACATTTCATTTTAAAAAAGTACATCTATGTGGACCAGAATTACATAATTCTCTATCATATCTAATGGTAGAAACATATAAGCCTCAATTGTTGAAAATTAATTGAAATTATACTTACATTTACATATTAGATTCCTAATGGTAATCAATGGACAGTTCACTGCAGGTTCTGTACTGTGGGTGCCAGCAGCCAAGTCACCACTTTCTGTGTTGTTATCCATTGTTACTTAAATATATAACATTGAAAGGAAAGAAATTATATTGAAATTGTTGTCGCTACTACTAGTACTACTGTAATTATAATTATAAATAAGCATATAATTTATTCAAATAAACCCAAATAACTTAAACTTAAGTGAATTTTAACTGATTATTTGTGAGTGATAGGATAAGGGCTCAAGAAGGAGTGGATTGGGCGAGTCCATGTAATGGTGGTCAGCCGGTAAAATAATAAGCACAGTTCAGAACAATATAATAAAATATAGCCAATTATTCCTTGATTTTTATTAGATCTTATGCTAAGTAAATTATTTAAAACACAACTATCAAAATAATCGCAATAATTTGTAAACAGTTATTTTGTTATTCACCGATGTTTAAATTATGTTTATACCTCTTCTCCCGATATTAATATGAGTCCGTACACCTAATATAACCCAAGTACACAAGGCTCTCGGTCAGCCATTTTGAATTTGTCGATTCACGTTTTTGGGTAGAAAGCTCATTTTAAAATTATTATTACGGCCTTATCTTATTTCCAATTTTATAAATTACTACAAATAATTATACATTATCCTTTCAGAAAGGTGTTGAACCATTATATGTATCGATGGACTGTCCTAAATTAAATACATCAACCGCTAATCACATCAATTGAATAAGCCTGTACACGCAGTGTACACGGCAGACCCACGAACTCAGTTTCGTTACAAAATACCCTGATATCTTTCATTAATTGAATAAAACTCAATCCAAAACAATGAATTCGTGTGTTAATATGTATATGAAACTTAAATTATAATACTTACGGGTAGATTGAAGATGCTAGCTCGATTAATCCGTTGCGCAAAACCAGTAGACAGAAGCCACAAGCACTCCGAGAGATTTTGTGAAAGGCGAATGACGGGTGGGGTTTTCTAAACGGCACGGCTTCGCGCCTATCGTCACCACTCATTTGATTTTACAACACTAATTTGTTATTAAAATGAACTTTCCATCGGTGTGAAGAAAGTACTATAGGTCCATTATTTTCAACTATTTTTCTTCAATTAAAGTTTTCAAACTGCATTTTAAAAAGAAAATAACCGAGGTATATATACTTTCTATACATAGAATAAAAGGCCAGGATCTGCTCTTTCACGTGGTGGTAGCATTATGTTGCTAACTTGAATAGGCGCGAAGCCGCGAGCGTTTGAAGCACCATGGGGTAGATCGGCACTCGCGAAAGCGCCGTAAAATTTGTAAAAACTGATACTTTTCAAACACAAAGAAAACACTTTCAGACACAAGTTAAAGACACAAAAGTAACATATTTTGACAGATAAAGACTTAAACTTTACTGACATATAAATTTTATTGGTGTAACACTGCCAGAAGTATTTTTTAAATTTTTTTTAAATTATGAAAAAATGACCCCAAAAAGCATTTTTTCTTCAGTTTGGACTACCTAAATAAAGTTCATATCTGAACATCACTACATTACAAAATGGGCATAGAGTATCATTTTGTTAATGTTAACACAAGGCTAATTTTATACAGAGATGGAAAGAAATAAAGTCTGAATAGTGTTTACTTATTTATATTCCAACTATGTTCAGTAAGGAATAATTTCAACAGCTGGTGGTAATTGTCTTTTTAATGAAACTATAATGTAAGCCGATTATGGTTTTAGAGAAGATGAGATTCTTTATTGATCTCAATAAATGGAATTTAAAAAAAAAATTCATTGTACATATTCCTTTTCAGCCCATTAATAAATACATATTTCAACCAAGACAACATTTTTACAAGTACAGTATTTTAAAGACTGTAAGACACACTTTTTTCTTTGAAAAATTGCCTCCAAAATTCAAGTGCGTCTTATACTTGAAATTAATATAAAAATGGTAAAAATGTTATTAAAAAAAAAAAATTGCTTAAAAATTAAGGTGTGTCTTATAGTCCGTAAAATACGGTATAAAAATTTAATCACAAGACATCTCAAGTTTATCTCAAGTTAAACATTATTCAAATGCATAAGCTGAACGAAGATTATTCCACCTAAGATTAGCCTTAAGAAACAAACAACACATTGTTTCGTAAGACTGGCAGAGTGCGATTAATCTCATCAGTTAACGCAGACAAACTTACTGGAGGTAAATGCATACAGGACCACGGCAGCGGCGTTGATGGCTCCATGTCGGTGGACGTTGAACATGCCAGCTAGGGCCATTAGCAGAATGCCGGTGGCAAGAGCCAAGAATTGTGTGCCAACACCTGCAGAGAAAGAAGATTGTCGTAAAAAGAGAAAGAAGATTGTCGTAAAAACTGGGGCAAGGTAGTAAAAACGGGGGCAAGGTCGTAAAAACGGGGGCAAGGTCGTAAGACAACTTCACGCTTTAGAAAACTTTAAAAAAATTAATTCAATCACTTGTGAGACAGGCAATCACTTGTGTTTTTAAACGACTGCATTAAATTGCTAAAGAAAACCTGCCCAAAATTGCACAGAACAGATTTTTGTTGGGTGGAAATCTGAAAACATCGGTCCGTATGATTTTCCATCCATTGTCATCCGAATCCAAATCATCGGCATCCTCTTCGTCTTCGATGTTGTAACGGGCAAAGTCGCTCTTCAGTACTCTTGTCTAGGAGAACAGAAATGTTACAATAAAATAAGATTATCTGAAATCGACATATCATTTTTATACAACTGTTATGTCTAATGCAAACCGTTTAATACCAACACCTTGAAATGTTTGTACATTTCATATAAGATAATTCACTTGACTAACACGTATTTTTTTAAAACCAGATTTTGGTATTTACAGAAGAAACTTTGCACCAGAGTTTGTGAAGAGTTCAGAATCGCTTCACATATGCTTCAAAAGGATGGCTGCTTAAAACAGGATCATAGAGCAGAGACTGGATTCAAATAAATCTCATTTTGAATACTACTCTATATTAGTGGAGCCATCACATGACTTTTGGAGATCCCCTGTGCGGTGCTCCCCCCCCCCCCCCCTTTTTTTTTTCAAAATTGATAGTTTCTGTTGTCCTACTTCACAACTTTTGGCACCTGAAAAATCCCAGGCCCCGTGCTATCCCATGCCAGTCATGCTCTGTATACTAGTGTAACCTTTCCTCATAGCCCACTTTTCACTTTTACCCTTGCAGGCCTGATATGAACACACACACAAATCATGAAGCCCTCACACACACACACACAAAACATGAAGCCCTTATTCAAAGTTTTCATTGCTCCCTAAGAAATAGGCTGTGCGCCTCCTCCCCGAAGGGCCATATGGCCCATTTTGAGACTCACTTCTCCATACAACAGCTAATACATCCAAACTTGATTAGATCATTTCCAAATTTTCCAAAAACAATAAGAAGTTGATAAGAATCCTTTAGACCCTGAGAGCAACTCACCATGATGATGACCACAAAACCAATGAGTAGAAAGACCAGCACCAAGGAGTTGATGATGGACAGCCAATGAATCTGGATGGAAAAGAACAAACTTTTTTAAAACAACAATCAAGTGAAAATTAGTCTGACATATCAATTTAAAAAAAAAAAAAAAATTTATTCTGGCACTATGAGAACATTCCTTGCAATGTTCAAAATTCTCTTTCCGTACTCCTTATTTGCCTTTGAATGCATTCACCACAGACGTAACCAGCAGACATTACTTTCCTTACTCCTTATTTGCCTTTGAATGCATTCACCACAGATGTAACCAGCAGACATTATTTTGATAAAAGCATGTCATTTCTAACTAAGATTTATTGGATAAAATCAGAATAATATTCGAGTACCATAAGAAGAGAATGACACTGGTTATTTACACATTTATATATGGTCAATCATATTTTTAAAGTAACATAACAATAGTTAACCCTTTCCTGAAGTCACCACAATTTTTTTTTTTATATCAAATAATGCTAAAATAATTTTAATTTAAAAATAATAAATACTGGCCTCTAGATTTTTGGGAAAAAATGAATTGTCCCTGAGCCTTGTTCCCCTCTGATCATAGCTGAGACTGTGGAGGAGAGAAAACTTGTGGGTAAATAATCAAGTCACATTGAACACTTTTCTTTTTCTGCACAATCGTCATAGACGTAATCATCGACTGATTCTGTCATAAATTTTTTGATCTTTCCAGTTCTGCTGGCTGCCTTTATAAAAATGTTGCACAAATAATCTCAGCAGAGAGAAAGTCTTTAAAGGGGAGGGATTGTTGCCAAAAATGAAACTTTTGTAACAGGTCATCTCCATAAAACAAACTAAGAATAATGTTGACAATTGACAAACAGTATTTTAAAAGCCCTGCTCTGTGAGTGTTCCCAATGCATCTGGTATAGAACGTGTTTGTATGTTTTTGTATTTGGTCTAGATTAATCTGGTATAGAACTTGTTTTTATGTTTTTGTACATGGTCTGGATTCATCTGGTATAGAACTTGTTTTTATGTTTTTGTACATGGTCTGGATTCATCTGGTATAGAACTTGTTTTTATGTTTTTGTACATGGTCTGGATTCATCTGGTATAGAACTTGTTTTTATGTTTTTGTACATGGTCCGGATTCATCTGGTATAGAACTTGTTTTTATGTTTTTGTATATGGTCCGGATTCATCTGGTATAGAACTTGTTTGTATGTTTTTGTATATGGTCCGGATTCATCTGGTATAGAACTTGTTTGTATGTTTTTGTATATGGTACCGATTCATCTGGTATAGAACTTGTTTGTATGTTTTTGTATATGGTCCCGATTCATCTGGTATAGAACTTGTTAGTATGTTTTTGTATATGGTCCGGATTCATCTGGTATAGAACTTGTTTGTATGTTTTTGTATATGGTACCGATTCATCTGGTATAGAACTTGTTTGTATGTTTTTGTATATGGTCCGGATTCATCTGGTATAGAACTTGTTTGTATGTTTTTGTATATGGTCCGGATTCATCTGGTATAGAACTTGTTTGTATGTTTTTGTATATGGTCCCGATTCATCTGGTATAGAACTTGTTAGTATGTTTTTGTATATGGTCCGGATTCATCTGGTATAGAACTTGTTAGTATGTTTTTTAAGCTTTGATTGTTCTGTTCTCTCAAACTATTTAATATTATTTAAAGTAGAGATGGTGATTTGGTCTATCCCATTTTTTCTTAAAAGAACGCTCAATGTTGAGGCTATAATCAAGAAGGGCTTTACTTGCAAACTACTCTGTTCATATCATCACAGAATAAAAAAAAAACTTTACCTCAGCTGAGAAAAGTGAACAGACCTGAAATAGGTGTCTTTCTTTTGTTGTCAGAATTCAACTAAATTTCATTAGATGCACAGTCTTGAGTGCAACTATGGTGTAGGACAATATAGCGTGGTGTAGGACACTATAGCATGGTGTAGGACAATATAGCGTGGAGTAGAATACTTACTCTGTAGACACCCACTTCACTGTATAGGTGAAGGCCACTTCCATTGGGGTAGCTGCACCATCAAGAGAAATGGGCAGCTGCTCCTTGGTTGTGACATTTGCATAAATTATCTGAAATATTTACGAATATTGGATTGGAATGTGTCTCTGTGGTTTAATAGAAATATATTAATAACCGTTTCTTAGCTTCATTATTTACATTACAAAAAAATATCTATCAATCTAGTATACCTAGTGTACCCAACATATTTTGGTTTACCATCACGTTTTAGTTTTCTAAAAGAAAGGGGACATAACTTGTTCAAAAGTTAGCTTTGCTACATCACATGCCATTTGTAAATATCCACCATGTTAAAAACACCCCCCCCCCAGATTTATAGAAAAGTAAGGAGAGATTGAGGTTTCTGCCACCACCCCTTTTGTATAAAAAAATAAAATAAAACAAATTAGTCATTAATGTTAATCATAAAATTAAAAAAATTCTTAAATTCTTTGCTCCCCTCAGAGTGGGCCAGCTTGGTGTTACCACCCTCAATGTCTTCATGGTAACACCATCCTCAATGCCATCAGCTGGGTGTTACCACCCTTGATGCCATCATCTTTTAAACGTAACCAGCAGAGCCTAAAGCTCCAACAAATTGTGTTAATTGTAGAAATAATATTAAAAAAAAGGGGGGGGGGGGGGACTCACATGATCCTGGTTGTACTCAATGTTGAAATGCAGATGTACCCAAAGATATATTTTGTGGTTGTGGGGTAGAAAACCCCCTTCCTCTAGATGTCCGATGAAGCCTCGGATGGGAATATCATCTGCATATACAAGAAAACAGAATAGTACGCAGAGGGCTTACACAAATAGTACGCATGGCTCACACAAATAGTACGCAAAGGGCTCACAGAAATAGTATGCCGAGGGCTCACACAATAGTACGCAGAGGGCTCACACATATAGTACACAGAGTGCTCACACAAATAGTACGCAGAGGGCTCACACAAATAGTACGCAAAGGGCTCATAGAAATAGTATGCCGAGGGTTCACACAATAGTACGCAGAGGGCTAACACAAATAGTATGCCGAGGGCTCGCACAATAGTACGCAGAGGGCTCACACATATAGTACACAGAGGGCTCACACAAATAGTACGCAGAGGGCTCACACAAATTTGGTCATTTATACAAAAATTTAAAAAGTTTAATTTTAATTTACAATTTTTTAAATGTGAAATTCTGAAGCATTAGGAACAAGTTTTTCAAAATATTTTTCATTCTACCACCTTGACAAGTAAGCCTCAATTCAGATGGCTCTTAATGTTTACAAAATTTAATTATCAACTTAAACCAGAAACACTTCCGCAAAACAATATCAAAGCTTTGAATATAACCATCCATCCAACGAACCTAACACGAACTCAAAATAGTAGAGGTCCTCGATGGCACTGCGCAACAGTTCAAGGTCACCTTCACTGTACTTGACCTTACACAGTTCCGTCTTTGTTGGAACGTCCGCTGTGGACACGGGGATGCACAAAGATGAGCACACTCATAACAACTATTTTCAAAGGTGAATTCTTTTTTTTTTTAAACTGTTTCAGCAACTAAGCAAACTTGGTTTGATTCAAACGATTTTGAAATAGAGAAAATTATTGGTTGCACATTGTACACAACGCAGCCCTCTAAAATAAATAGACCCACCCCTATAACTCCGGACTGTTCAGTTCCCCACCCCCCTACCAAAGTCCCAACCCCTACCCTGATAGAAATTAACAAAAAAAAGTTTCTTTTTTCCAAAAGCTACAAACATTTTGCACCGTCTCACTTGTAACAATAGGTGAGCACCACTAGAACCGCTAAACAGTTAAATTGTAACAAAAGATGATTACTGCTTAAACTACTAAACAATTAAATGTGTCCCTCTTTATCCTGTATTTTACATATATCTAAATAATCTCCTAAAGCCATAAAAGTTGAAGTTCATCCTTATATTTCTTTCTTTCTACTGCTTGCCAGAAAGGCACAATTAGAATGTTACTGATGGATAATTAGTGTTTCAACGGTCTGATTTTATCATTTACTTATCCAATGATCGGATGAAAACATTTGACATGTGGCTCTATGGGCCAGAGTCTTTGCAACTGTTTAAATTAAGATTAACAAATAAAACTTAAAACCGATTTAAATCAAACCTTACAAAAAAACGAGAGCCCAACAGGCAACCAATGAGAAGTATTAAACTATATTTCAAAGCAAATATCATCATGCTTACTTCTGTATTTAATATCGTAAAGAGAGAGAGCCATTCGGTCCCCATCAAGAACTTCACCAAGGGTAAGGCTCTTGTGCTCAATCTGAATAGAACATTTGAAAAGTTCAAAACTGATTGATGTACAAGAATAATGGCAATAAAAATTATATTCATAAAAATACTTCAAGTTCTCAGCGTGAAGGTTTTTAACAATTATTTTTGGAGTGTGATTTGAAGGGATGTGAGGGGTTGTTTCAGAATAATACCCTAATTCAGTGGTTCTCAACCTCCCTAATGCCGCAAACCTTTAATACATTCCTCATGTTGTGGTGACCCCCAACCACAAAATTATTTCCCTTGCAACTTCGTAAAATGTGTTTTCTGATGGTCTTAGGCGACCCCTGTGTAAGGGTTGTTTGACACTCAAAGGGGTCGCGACCCACAGGTTGAGAACCGCTGCCCTAATGGATAACAGGTGGTTTACTGAATGCAAGTCTTGTCTATGGGTGCAAGAGATAACAAAATTGTAACAGTAGCAGGTGGTTTACTGAATGCAAGGCTTGTCTAAGGGTGCAAGAGTCAACAAAATGCAGCCTGTCAAGCCACTGTCTTAGAGACATTCAGTCATCACAAAGCAGCATTAGACACTTAACTCCCCTTGTGGAAGCTGTCAGGAACAGATTAACTCTAAGAAACGCAAACCACACTGTGTGATGCAGACAAGAGTTTGTTACGTCACTTCAGATAGAGATGAAAGTGTGACGCAGACAAGAGTTTGTTACGTCACTTCAGATAGAGATAACACAAACATTGAAAACCATCAAAGCTCATTGAAAACAGGTTTGAGTTACACTAAAAAATAAATTAACTTTGAATGTCTCAATGTGGTCCTTACTTTCTGTGGTCTGCACACGGGCAGCTGATAGTAATGGTATGTTTCATGAGGATTGAAGTAAGGGCCGACTTTGTTCACATAAACCAAAACCTGAGGAGAGAAAATATTTAAAAACCTGATGATGTCAAGAAATTTTAGTTAAGGCTGAGATGCCGGGTTGTACCTGAGATAAGATTTACATAGTAACAGTAGAACAAAAGAAATATTTTACATATATGTCTCATAGGTAGAACAAAATATTACTCGAGTTGAATTTTTTTCTTCTTTTCCCAACTAGAATTCTTAACTCACCAAAATCTTTCTCATAATGGCCAAATCTCAAACTATCATCATGCCAACACAATCTTTACCCGACACTGGTGTATTTTATAACTATGAAAACCCCGCTAAATGAAACACACCCAACTCCTGGCATTGATGTTATGAATGTCATTCAGATCCAGCAGCCATTTGGGCATACGCCTTTTGGCCAGATGTTAAGAAATATAATGTTATCTTTTCTAAAGGGGTAGTTTCAGATATGGATAAGGCTATAATATTAAAATGAAAGCTATCAGTTCAGTTTAATTTGGGGTATATAACTCTGGTCCCTTAAAGATAACTTTGTATAAAATGTATAGTATGCGACCTGCAGTAGCATTTGATCAGTAAAATTCAAATTTTGGTTTGTACTAAAATAGCTAAGATATATATATATATGCAAAGACCTTTGTTTAAAGTGAAAATATTAGAACCCAAATTTTTAGCATTTTCAACCATGTCATTGTTCATGATCACAATGAATCTTTAAAAAACAAAACATGGTTCCCCATTTATGCAGTGACAGAGATGTTGGGAAAATAAAATGTAACAACAGTTGTTAACATATTTATATAAGTAAAAGTACTATAATACTTGTTCTGAAACCTGTTTGTTTTATAAGCTGACCCAGTGTAAGCAATATGGTAAGAGAGAATATCAAGCAGGCGGGTAATAAGAACGACTGAATATTGACTACATCTACTTTCTGGATCTTTGTCTTTTTATGCTATGTGGTAAACAATGGCACGGGCAAAGTGAATTAATTTTTTTTTCTGAAATCAAAATTGTAAAACTTGAATTTTATAAATACCCCCTAATGTGAGTGTAAATTTTAATGAAAATGGAAGTTTCGAAATTGACAAAATAAAT
Source organism: Omphiscola glabra (assembly GCA_964017045.1). Taxonomy (NCBI): domain Eukaryota; kingdom Metazoa; phylum Mollusca; class Gastropoda; family Lymnaeidae; genus Omphiscola; species Omphiscola glabra. The sequence continues at coordinate 908,068 of OZ024806.1, read as the reverse complement.
ACATTTACAAATTTAACAATCAAATTTCTCTTCACTGACTACAATTTCCAATAGAAATTTGGTAGAAGTCTGTCTTACTTTTGTCTTTATGGGAGTACATACTTGAATTAGACTTGACTTCTTTGTGTCACTGACATTTGAGTTAGTTTTTTAAGGAGGGACTGGTAGTCGATATGCAAATATTTAAAATAAGGATATAATTTAGAAAATTCATATGCTTATAAGAAATAAGATATCTTCAAAATAAAAACAATATGAATTGAATGAAACTTGGCACAATGTCTCAGAAGGAAATGGCATAACTGTAACAATAAATTTTTCGCAAATTATTTAAAATTGTGTTGAAAAATAATCAGTTGTTTAGGTATATTGTTTTTTCAAAAATTTATATATTTTCTTTGTCTCTCACAATAGAATAAAAACCCTCTGCTAAATTGTAGATGAACATGTTACAAACAAAACACATGGTTGTCAACGGTTTTTAAAATACCATAATGTGTCGGAAAGCCCTGTTTCCTGAAATGGTTGCCTAGATACACATTACACTAGGACAACTTATGTACTCATAGCAATTATTTCTAACAAATTTTATTAGGGGATTGTGCTTATAAGAGGATATTGTAATCAAATAGTGACTTTTTGAAAAATTGGATTTTAAAAAAAAACGTCAAATTAATTCCTCCTCCCAAAATCCCATCTTAACTTTAGGAAATATCAGGTAAATGTGGGGTTAGCAGCGTGCACAATTATGTCCCTTTAGAGATTCCCAATTCTTGAATGAGGGAATAAAATGAAAAAGATTCAACCTTCTTACCTAAGTTTAACTGTTGCTTGCTGCGTGACAGCTTTTTTTCTCACTCAGTACTACTAAATTAAAACATTGTTGAGAAGTGGAGGGCCGGTTGTGAAAAGGAAGCAGGACACACCAGAAGCAAAATATTCAAGAGATTTCTGTCTAAGTACCTACTTCAATTTTAATGTTGTGATAAATTGAATAAAGAACAGATAGTCCTTATAATGCTCGTGCTACTTTAATAAGTAGGGCTACTAATCAACTACTATTAACTTACAGTTTAAAAATAATTTTTAGGCTAATTTTTGTTCGGATGGCCACTTTGAGTTTCTGTGTTGAGTTCAATCCCCTTTGTTTATTTGTGGATTGTTCGCAGAGTTATTTTCTATTGTTTAAAAAATATTATTACAACAATGGTATGTTTTAAATTGTAATTTTAATGGGTGGCTAATTATAATTTAATATTTTTTTTTGGCATTTTCAAGTTTGGAAAATGAGTATTGTATTGATTTTCTGAAAACTTTTGGATTTCATTTTTGGTGGCACCTCCTGCAATAAAGTGGGTCAAGTGTATTCTATGAAACAGTAAGTTCAGATTTCATTATTTAAAAAATATTTTGTATTGTTTTTCTTCATTTTTGAATTGTAGCTCACATGTTTTAGTTAAGGGAAGGAAGCAACAGCAGGTTGTTGACACTTCTTGTTGCATATCCAGAGGGATACAATAAATTTGCTATGCTCACCATGAAATTAATGTATCAGCTGAAATTACGCCAGGAAAAGGGGGGGGGGGGTTTGACCGCAGGTTGTTGACGCTTCTAAACTTCTTGCTACATACAGGGCCGGCCTTAGGCCACTGCAACCTATGCGGCCGCAGTGGGCCCCGCACTTTCATAGGCCCCGCCCCAAATTTAATTTCTAATTCAAAATCTTAATTTTCACTTATTATCCTTATCCTCTACCCAGAATGGGCCCCGCGCAATCCGTTTCGCATAGGGCCCCACAATTGTTAAGGTCGGCCCTGGCTACATATCTAGAGGGAAGCAAAATTTGCTAAGTTTGCCACAAAATTAGTGTACCAGCTGAAATTATTTCATTAAATTTTAACAATTGAAAATAGAACAAAATTGTAACAATTTAATAGGAAAATAGGAACAGTTTCTCTTGTTAAGTAGCCCTAAAACTGCACATTCTCTCTCTTTCCCATTCCCCATTTATGGAGATGTGTGTTTGCAATACTTTTTTTGACACAGCTGCCATCTTGGTTGCCATGACATCTGTCATCATGACAACCAAGGTTTGACAGCCGTGGGAAATGAGTGGCACACCAAACCAACATTTAGCCTACCTCTTTTTTAAATAAAAATAAAAGTAAAACTTGTAAATTTTTACAATGTAAAAGTAAAAGGTTAGGGGCCTATATCCTTTAATTCATGTTTGTAGGCATATACTCACCGAGACCCTAATAAAAAATTAATTGTACAGCCTAGTTAATTAAGATAAGCCTCTAGACCCCTAGGTCTAATAACAATTTTATATTTTTATAGTAATTTAAAACTTTTTAATCTAATTTAAATTGTCAATAACAATAGAATAGACAAGAATGTAGGCCTATGTGGTGGGCAATTGCTAAGCATTTGTCCATGCGCAAAAATTTTAATTTGCTGTTTTAATATATAGAGGAATATAAAATCGAAAAACCTTATCTCCTTCTTTAAAAGTAGTAGCCGTTGTAACTGAGATATTTAGTGCAAGTGCCAACGCAATCAACTTCCAAACCGACGCCATCTTGAAAACAACATTGATAATCTCGCCGTTTCCGAGATTACATGTTATTTGATTATTAATGCTAGTCACTAGATGTAAAAGCGCAAATTTACCGCACGAAAACAACTAGTCAGCTTGCTTGTTAGAATAATCCCTTTAAATAATCTATACATTATTTAAACTTCATTATTTAATTTAATAATAATAATAATAATAACTACAAATACTAAAATTACAATCAATATTTAAATGCAGTTTCCCCACCAAATTTAAAAAATAACAAATCATGTTGTATTCCTGTCCTGTAATGCATCATACTCATACTATACTGTATGCTCGTTATATTTAAATGCTTTGGTCGATGTGAATGATCATCCATATTAAATTAAGTTAAGTAATGATCTTATAAAAAACCAAAACTTGTTTCAGGAATTCGGAACATATTATATTTTTAATATAAACAGAATCCCCACCTCTCCCCCTTGGCATATTGTGTTATTTCATTTTTTTCGTGTAGGAAAACATAAGTTGTTGGACCAGCATCTTTTTTTTTCCTTTCCTTTCTTCAACGGTCGCTGTTAAAGACGGCTGCTTCCCCTACGCTCTCTCTCTCTCTCTCTCAGGCTGAGCCGATAGTCATCATTACAATGTGGACTCGTCTAAGTTAGCAGACAGCCAGCGACAGATCAAACGAAAACTAAAGTGAACTCGTCCAAGGTTAGGTCAAAGGCTGAATGCTAATCTCCTTGCACTTTTTTGCATGGATCAGCGGGTATATATTTCTCCGCCGTGTTGTAGAGCCAGTTAAAAAATTTGAAGGTTCCTGTGACTTTTCAGACGCTTCATATTTTTAATTTATATAATTTTAGTTCAAATAAGTTTAAAAACTAAATGCAAATATTTGGCTTATCAATATTAATTAATGGCAATTTACTTTTCAGAGCGTAGGGATTCACTTATTTACATGAACTCTGCGGCTCAGCTAATCCTCTTAGGATTGGCTTTATCTTAGGAAGGTTAGGATAGGCGGTGGACGACAGTACCGTTAGCGGGCACACAATGGAAATAGGCCACAATGGAAGAAGTGAATGCACACCGTGGACGTAAATTTAGATATCCATTACTTATTTTTATCGCGAAAACTCCCTGACATGTGAAGGGGTAGTGTGATAATCCAGTGGTGCAGCATATTGTGGTTTCTGTTTTCTTGGTTGGTGTTGCCTCTGTCGCGAGAATTTGATCCATCACAGTGAGAGCCTACTGGAGACGAGCGATAAATCGGATATTCACACACATCTGTGCTGCCGGGCCGACAAGGCACTCACGAAAGGGAGAAATTATGGAAATGGAAACAACCTACCCCAAAAACACATGGACTGCTAGTGCGAACTGTCAGCAGAAAAAATTCACCGGTCCGTTAGCATCAGCACACATCGGACTCGCAGCAGACGACGATGAAATCTTGGATATTGACGACGTGAGTAGTATTTTAAAAAAAATATAGTCATAGTTAAAATGATGAGCTATATCACAATAGTCGAATACCCCGAAAATTGTTAATAATTGAGTAGTGATTAAATATGAGTTCTGTTACATTTTTAGTTTACAATTCAGTTGTTATTATTTATGAAAATACTCCGGCCGTGCACATAATATATTATAATAAAGCAGAGAAATATAACATTTTTAACCACCCCTACCCATTTTAACTTTTTTAAAATAAAATTTCTATTGACCACCCCCATAATATTGTATAACATGTCTATCCACCACTCCACCCCATATACCACAATATAACAAAATGATAAACTGTAAACCACCCCTTACCCTATTCGCGTTACATTATATTTGCCCGGTCCCGAAACAGCAACATTGTTGAGTAGGCTTATATTTATTGTGTTTTATTATTAATGATAACGTTGTGTGTAACGACCACGTAAAACATGACCCCATAAGCTTAGTATAAATTATAGATTCAAAAATATAATGTACAATAGTATAAATAAATGGTCCTTGCTCTTAACTAAGTCCCATAAATGGTCCCTGATCTTAACTAAATCCCATAAATGGTCCCTGCTCTTAACTAAGTCCCTACTATTCACTAATGTGTGTGCAATAGTTTTAAGTGATGATTGGAGGATAACATTGATATAATATTTTGATTTGAGTTAGGTCTTAACTGTACAACCTGTTTAAATGCTAAGCTTTCAAAGCAAAAGTTAAGACGAAACAAAATTTAAAAAATGCCCATGTCTATATAAATACACCTTCTTTTAATCAGCCATTCACAAATTAATCAAAATAAGACTTTTTGTTGTTTTTATCTGGCATCCTCATTTATTGAATTCTTAAAGGAATTAGTCCTTAATTGCGTAGATGTCGTTAGTATACATAGCATAGTTATCTACCTACAATTAACATTAAGTAAATACTGAAGACAACCGCTCTTTCAAAATCCTGCTTTCGTAAATAATATTTAAAACAAAAGGAAAGAAAAAATAAACCAGTTGGAATGGATTGATTTATAATTATTGTAATGCTTACAACACATCCACTATTTGCTGATAGTGTCAGTGTGTAGTAGTCTTACCCCGTCATAAAATCAAATCCACCAACCCCTAGTTCTCACAATTAATGTTACAGTGACTAAAAAGATTACTTCGACATCCCTAATTTACTGTTAGCTGTTATGTAAATGTGTAGGCTAAGTATTTGGGGATACAACTACACGATCTAACACATTTATTCCACTAAATGGTTAAAGGCTAACTGACCATTCTTTAATATCGTATTTCAATTTTAAAAAAGCATTGGTGGTTAAAATTTAGGAAAAATATTATCCAAGTATTCCTCCCTCCCACGTTAAGGCTTTTGTTTAGAGATTGTCCGTGGGATCATTCATTATGGGCACGCAAAGCCCCGTGTCCGTATTGAGTTGTAGTCGTGTTATTTACTAAGCTGCTAAACCCGTGAGTTTATTGTACACCACTTTGTGTTCACAACAGTTGGAGCTTGCGCCTGAAACTGACTGACTTTGTTTTTTTTTTTTGATAGTTTACTTTGAGGTTGACGAATTGAGCAAGTCTCCCCCCCCCCTCCCACTTTAAACAAAATACACCCCAAGTCGAGGCTACTACTCTCGTCTGAAAATTTCCGTGGTCATCTTCGCACGTAGAAGACGAAAAACAATAATAATAATAATACCAGTTTAATTTGAATCGTATTTCTCTTGTGAGTCACTTGAAGTACTAGCTTTTCACCCCCTTCCCCATCCATACACAACCCTTTCTTTAAAAAGAATTAATGAAAATAAGCAAATAACTAGCCTAAATAAAAACATTTAAAAATAATAATAAGATAAAAAAAATAGAAATAAATCTATTGAAAATTCTAATAAAATATCCCAAACAATGAGGTGAATTCAAGTCAATATGACTTTGTGAAGTCGAGTCAATATGACTTTGTGAATTCAAGTCAATATGACTTTGTGAAGTCGAGTCAATATGACTTTGTTTATGCAAGCATCGCTGCCCCCATCCCCACATAATTTTCCATTTATTGTGTTTTAAGTGGTTAGTTTATAAGTCACGTGATATACTTACAAGCCCTCAAACATTTCGGTAACATTTAAAACGTGAGCTATGGCATCATTTGATCATAATAATTTTTTGTGTGGTTTTGGGGGGGGGGGGGGGGGTGTCACAATTGTTAGTTATGTACGGGCCCTAAAGCATCATGGATGGTTTGAGTGGTGTCCCTAACGTGACTCCGGACCGATTGACCATTCTTGAACAAATGAATGTGTTTTAAAAAGTATTGTTTACGATGCTAAAGTATTACAGCACTGTAATCTATATGTAAGTAAACATAATTGATTTTGTTATGTTGCGCACTGGGAATATTTCATATGGTTATGTTATCATGATGGGATGTTATGTTGTGATATTATGTTGTGATGTTATGTTGTGATGTTATTTTGTTGTGATGTTATATTGTGATGTTATGTTGTGATGTTATGTTGTGATGTTATGTTGTGATGTTATCATGTTGTGATGTTATCATGTTGTGATGTAATGTCGCAAAGCTGTCACGTTGTGATGTTATCATGATGTGATGATAAGTTGTGATGTAATGTTGTGATTTAATGTCGCGATGCTATCACGTTGTGGAGTATCATGTTGTGATGTTGTGTTGTGATGTTATTTTGTGATGTTATATTGTGATGTTATATTGTGATGTTATCATATTGAGATGTTGTGTTGTGCTATCGTGTTGTGTCGTTGCCTATGAATGCACACCAACCTACAAGTAGAACCAATTGTAAAAATCACGAAGCGGTCCTCAAATTATACCCCATTAAGCCCACTAACCTCCAGGTAGTGCCAACAGTAAAACCAATAAAGCGGTCCCCAAACTTGGGCATAAAGGTACACCCCAGATAACCAAATAGCACACGGGCTTCCAAGTTGTGTTAATAGTAAAACTCATACAGCGGTCCCCAATCTGTACCTTACGAAACACATGTACCTGCTTCACAACACGATATCTCATTCATATTTATATCTGAGCCGGCGGCCATTGTCCTGTCTTGTTGGCCATTGTCTTGTCTTGTTGGCCATTGTCCTGTCTTGTTGGCCATTGTCCTGTCTTGTTGGCCATTGTCCTGTCTTGTTGGCCATTGTCCTGTCTTGTTGGCCATTGTCCTGTCTTGTTGGCCATTGTCCTGTCTTGTTGGCCATTGTCCTGTCTTGTTAGCCATTGTCCTGTCTTGTTGGCCATTGTCCTGTTTTGTTGGCCATTGTCCTGTCTTGTTGGCCATTGTCCTGTCTTGTTGGCCATTGTTCTGTCTTGTTGGCCATTGTCCTGTATTGTTGGCCATTGTCCTGTCTTGTTGGCCATTGTCCTGTCTTGTTGGCCATTGTCCTGTCTTGTTGGCCATTGTCCTGTCTTGTTGGCCATTGTCCTGTCTTGTTGGCCATTGTCCTGTCTTGTTGGCCATTGTCCTGTCTTGTTGAAATATAACAAGAGAACCCACACTTTAATGTAATGAAATAACAATTGAGCTAAGTCCTTTTAACACCAACGAGTGCGTGGATCAGTTCGCCGTACTGCCAACTACCTAGATTGAGTGAGTTGACTCTCTCGTGAATGTATCGTGTACTCACACCTGTCTAGTCAACCTGTCTCCTTACATGGTCAAGGTCCAATGCGACGGTTCGCAGGTCAAGGTCAGGACGATGTTTTTAAAAGTTCAAATGTATAACACCGATATCTTGTTCGCATTCCTTGAGTCATTCTAGTGTTTGTGACGTCAGGAGAACTGGCGTTAAAACCCGGCGTAAGGGAGATTACTCAATATGAGTACAAGGGAGTTGTCTGCTGATCATTGAACAAAAACTGACTCTGGTATCTTGTTCATGATGAGCACTAACCGGGAACCCTGGTCATTTAGGCAACGGTCAGTCCAAATGTCGTCTTTTGGTTTGTTCAGAAATTAGTTAAAAATGTCGTCTTTTGGTTGGTTCAGAGATTAGTTTTAAAATGTTGTCTTTTGGTTTGTTCAGAAATAAGTTTTAAAATGTCGTTTTTGGTTTGTTCAGAAATTAGTTTTAAAATGTCGTTTTTGGTTTGTTCACAAATTAGTTTTAAAATGTCGTCTTTTGGTTTGTTCAGAAATTAAGTTTATGCTTAAGCTTAAACGTGATCCTAATAAATAGGAGAATTAAAATTTTATAAACTGAACTACCGTTATATAAATATTTATTTTACTGTTCCATTCATACTTGCAGCTGAATTAAAAAAAAAAAATACAAATTGTAATATTTTGGTCCAAATTTCAACTCTTCGTATATTTATAAGGGTATTTAAAAGAACCCAGGATGTCGAGACTTTGATGTCAAACTCAGGATGTCCAACTCAGGATGTGCCCTAAAATAATGGCATAGACCAGCGATTCTCAACCTGTGGGTCGCGACCCCTATGGGGGGTCGAACGACCCTTTCCCAGGGGTCGCCTAAGACCATCGGAAAACACATACTCTACAGTTATAAGAGAGCAACGAAAAGAATTTTCCGATTTGGGGTCGCCACAACACGAGGTACTGAATTAATGGGTCGCGGCGTTTGGAAGGTTGAGAACCACTGGCATAGACCATGCTCGTTCTTACAATATAGACCCAAAAAAAAGGGGGAAAAATATTTGACATGTTCTCTTCAGCTTTGGCTCTTGTCAAGCTACAGCAGACGCTGCACACTGGGGTTATTGTAAAAACAACTTATAAGAACATAAACATATCATTATATATATACGTGCATTCTCAGTGCACAAACCTCTTTGGCGTAAGTGCACAACTCAGTCCTGCCAACAGTCCCGTCTTTGGCGTAAGTGCACAACTCAGTTCTGCCAACTGTCCCGAAATGCCTGTCATTACGTATGCTCCAATGCAGCGGCTCTCAACCTGTGGGTCGCGACCCATGTGGGGGTCGCACGACCCTTTCCCATGGGTCGCCTAAGACCAACTGAAAACACATATGCCCTATAGTTATGAAGTACAACCGAAATTAATTTTGTGGCTGGGGGTCGCCACAACACGATGAACTGTATTGAAGGGTCGTGGCCATAGTAAGGTTTAGAACCACTGCTCTAATGCCATTTAGTAAGCCGATACCCCCCCCCCCCCCATTTTTTCCATTCTATTATAGCAACTACTTACTTGACCCAATCACCGCTTAGAATTTAATTTAACTATGCGACCCGCGTCGTAATAATTAACCAAATCGAAGAAGAAAAAAGATCTTAACAAGCATCTCCATTTTGACCACTTCCGGCGCCAAGGTCCACTCTCGACTTGATGGCCACCAGTCGGCCGTTGTCTTAATTGTTGAATTTCTGGTTGCTGTACGGACGGGCGGTCCGTCGTGCCGTCACCGGAGCCCGGTGGTTATCACACGGCTGCAGTGGCTCGCCACTTGGAGAAAACAATTGGCTCCCAACGACGGGCGGTTTTGACAGACGAGCCGTGGGTACTCGAGCAGTCGTTAATTAGAGCACCGGCTCACGATGCGTATACTTGATCGTCTGCTCGCACTAGGAGCACTCGCCTCGTTACCACCACTGTCAACACGAGACAATACGAGACCTGGTGGCTTATTTTCTTTTGTGTGGATACATTCAGACGTTGTGGTACGTCTGTACTTTGACACCCCCCCCCCAAACCACGGCAGGTCCTGGTGTCTTGCATTTTATCCATTTGGTGTAGGACAGTGGTTAGTGGACCGTGTGACTCTGGACCGTGGTTAGTGGACAGTGACCCTGGACCGTGGTTAGTGGACAGTGACCCTGGACCGTGGTTAGTGGACAGTGACTCTGGACAGTGGTTAGTGGACCGTGACTCTGAACAGTGGTTAGTGGACCGTGACTCTGGACAGTGGTTAGTGGACCGTGACTGGACCGTGGTTCTGGACAGTGGTTAGTGGACCGTGACTGGACCGTGACTCTGGACAGTGGTTAGTGGACCGTGGCTCTGGACCGTGACTCTTTCAAGAAATATATGATGATTTTAACATAAAACAACCTAAACAACCTATGGTTAATGGCATGAAAACAATCTGCCCTGCCTATAATGTCATTAAAACATTCTGCCCCTGCCTATAATGTCATTAAAACATTCTGCCCCTGCCTAAAATGACATTAAAACAAGCTGCCCTGCCTATAATGTCATTAAAACATTCTGCCCCTGCCTATAATGTCATTAAAACATTCTGCCCCTGCCTAAAATGACATTAAAACAAGCTGCCCTGCCTATAATGTCATTAAAACATTCTGCCCCTGCCTATAATGTCATTAAAACATTCTGCCCCTGCCTAAAATGACATTAAAACAATCTGCCCTGCCTATAATGTCATTAAAACATTCTGCCCCTGCCTATAATGTCATTAAAACATTCTGCCCCTGCCTAAAATGACATTAAAACAAGCTGCCCTGCCTATAATGACATTAAAACAATCTGCCCTCTCTATAATGAAATTAAAACAATCTGCCCCTGCCTATAATGAAATTTAAATCTTGAAAATGTCGAGGCGATACATAAATTACTAATAAATATTTATAAATTAGACAATTAAAAAAAATCGATGGCAATCTCTAAAATAAATTTAGCTAGTGGTGTGGCTGCTTCCGTTTCCGGATAGCGCACAAAATATAAATCACTATAACTACATCTAAATTATTTTTAAAAAAAAATAACGCAGCTGCGTTTGGTGCGTAATATATTCTTATCTATTCGTAAAATTAAATCGTCTTAATTTAAATAAAATGTGAAATACATATTTGATTGAAAAGTGGTTTTGTTCCTAAAAATAAGAGTTTGGTCACAGAGAGTTTTTGAATGTGTTTATACCAGTTCGCTCCGTGACTTTCATGAGGAGGCAATTATATATATTTAATGCAATTAATTCGGAATAAATTAATGGTTTGGGCAGTGGCGTAGTGAGGGAGGAGCAAAGGGGGCATCATGCCCCGGGCGCTACTCACAAAGGGGCGCCAAATGGTATATTTCACTATATATTGTATGGTTTTCGAATAAAGGGGGGGGGGCGCTAAAAAGGTATTGGGGGCGCTAAAAGGTATTGTGCCCCGGGCGCGAGTTAAGCTCGCTACGCCACTGGGTTTGGGATATATGCGCCGTATTTAATAAAGACAAATCAATTTCTGACTTACGATCAAGTTTCCAGGATGGCTTATGTTGATGGAGGAGCAGAAACACGTTTTTATGTCAAACTTCCGCAAAAATTTTATTTTCGTCATCTGAGTTCAAAACATGACATTCCGAACGAATCTTGTTTGGCAGGCCTGAAATCAGCTGTGGATATTTCTAACCCTATTACGAAGGCCCTGAAGTAGAATAAATGCAGTGCACTTGAAGGGCAATGTATTTGGGGTTTCATTCTAGATTGTTTTTTAAAGGGCATTTTAGTGCATTTTCAGAATTCTTAATTTAACCCCCCCCCCCCAAAAAAAAAAACAACAACAACAAAAACAACAACACCAAAAAACAAACAAACAAACAAAAACAACAAACTGTTTATTAAAATACAACAATTTTCCTTCCAACCCTTCACATGCCAATTATGAACACTTGTGCAAAGAAATCGAGGCAAAAAGTCATTTGTTTGCTGAGCTGTCACCATCATCACCGTCATCATGTCCCTTAGTCCTTGGACCGTTGGGGCGCCACAGATGACATGAAAACTATCCTTCTCCATTCCTCTCGGTCTCCTGCACTACACATAGCATCGCCTATAGTTGTAATCCCGTCCATTCTTTGATGTTGTCTTCCCATCATTTTCCGCTTCTTCTCCCTCCTCTTTGCTGAGCTGTAAGTGTTTAAAAAAATGAGCTCCTGTTGTTGTTTTTTTAGCACCGCGGCGGCCATATTGGGAACCTAATTTGCATAAAATTTATAATTTCATCTCAGGTACTAAACTATTAACCCTCTATAACCCATCTATGTGGTCAGTGCTAAACTATTAACCCCCTATAACCCTCTATGTGGTTAGGTACTAACTATTAACCTCCTATAACCCTCTATGTGGTTAGGTACTAACTATTAACCCCCTATAACCCATCTATGTGGTTAGGTACTAACTATTAACCCCCTATAACCATCTATGTGGTTAGGTACTAACTATTAACCCCCTATAACCCATCTATGTGGTTAGGTACTAATTATTAACCCCCTATAACACATCTATGTGGTGAGGTACTATTAACCTCCTATAACCCGTCTATGTGGTTAAAAGTACTTTTAATCAAGGATCTTCAGACTTAGGGTCCCAGTGGGGTCTTCTACCCCCTAACACGTGGTTTCGATCGGCCTAGGGCAAGGTGCACAAGAACGGAAATGCCTTACGGGGCCCCCACGCCTCAAACGGCCCGGGCCTCCACGCCTCAAATGGCCCGGGCCTCCACGCCTCAAACGGCCCGGGCCTCCACGCCTCAAATGGCCCGGGCCTCCACGCCTCAAATGGCCCGGGCCTCCACGCCTCAAATGACCCGGGCCTCCACGCCTCAAATGGCCCGGGCCTCCACGCCTCAAATGGCCCGGGCTTCCACGCCTCAAACGGCCCGGGCCTCCACGCCTCAAATGGCCCGGGCCTCCACGCCTCAAATGGCCCGGGCCTCCACGCCTCAAATGGCCCGGGCCTCCACGCCTCAAATGGCCCGGGCCTCCACGCCTCAAATGGCCCGGGCCTCAGTAGGCTTGCGTAATATTGTATCAGCTTGTGCTTTTCAAAAGCAGCTTTGTTATGAATGACTGTCGGCCCATTTATCCACAGCCCCTTAAGGCCCACAAGAAAGTCTGCGTCCATGACTGTCGGCCCATTTATCCACAGCCCCTTAAGGCCCCCAAGAACGTCTGCGTCCATGACTGTCGGTCCATTTATCCACAGCCCCTTAAGGCCCACAAGAAAGTCTGCGTCCATGACTGTCGGCCCATTTATCCACAGCCCCTTAAGGCCCACAAGAACTTCTGCGTCCATGACTGTCGGTCCATTTATCCACAGCCCCTTAAGGCCCCCAAGAACGTCTGCGTCCATGACTGTCGGTCCATTTATCCACAGCCCCTTAAGGCCCACAAGAAAGTCTGCGTCCATGACTGCCGGTCCATTTATCCACAGCCCCTTAAGGCCCCCAAGAAAGTCTGCGTCCATGACTGCTGGTCTATTTCCCCAAGAAAGAATGCGTCCATTACTGTCGGCCCATCTCCCCAAGAAAGTCTGCATCCATGACTGTCGGTCCATTTATCGACAGCCCCAAGCCCCCCCCCCCCCCTAAAGAAAGTCTGCGTCCATGACGGTCGGTCCATTTCCCCAAGAACGTCTGCGGTCTGCGTCCATGACTGTCGGGTCATTTCCCCAAGAAAGTCTGCGTCCATGACGGCCGGTCCATTTATCGATAGCCCCTTAAGGCCCCCAAGAAAGTCTGCGTCCATGACTGCCGGCCCATTTCTCGACAGTTGTTATTTATTTACATAATACATTTAAGTAGTTTTATAATTATCTACGAAAACTCCACGCTTTAAATTAATTTATTAAATTTCTAATTCATAAATCAAAACACCACGAAGCCGGTTCGAGAGTATTGAGATTCTCGAATGCCCTTCGACGCCCCCCTCGTTCCAGCTATCCCCAACTTCGCTCCGGACACCTTGTTGCCCACGTCCGGTAAACACGACCCCTGTCTGTGAATATGACGGACGGCTAATTCATCGCGGACACAGGGACGACTCCGGCTTATGAATTCATAATTAGGACGCGTATGTTATGAATCTGAGGACGTATGAGTTATGAATTAAGCGCTCCGAATTATGAGACGTAACGAATAGATTAAGGTGTAGCGAGAGAGAGGGAAAGGGCCGTGGTGGAGGCCACAATACTAAGCGGTTGTTTGTTAACCTGGGAATACCTGAATAGACAACACAGCAGCCGAATTTGTTATCAAATGTTTTTTTGCGATTTTTTTGCGAATTAAAACCTGGTTAAATAAAATTTTGTTTTTTTACGACACCCGGCTAAGATATGGAGACCTCCCCTCCCCCTTTTTTTGCCCCCCCCCCCTCTTCCACCCCCCAAAATAAATTATATTAAATTAAAAAAAACCCCATAATATAAAAGATAAATAAAATATAATACATGTATTTATCATCATCATCATCATCATGTCCCGTAGTCTTTCGACCGTTGGGGCGCCACAGATGACATGTACACTATTCTTCTCCATTCCTCTCGGTCTTCTGCCCTATGCATAGCATCGCCTAGTTGTAATCCCGTCCATTCTTTGTTGCTATCTTCCGATCTTTTTCTTTGTCTTCCTCTCTAGTGCCCTATATATATAAATTAAATTTAAAACAATATTAATACAATAATAAAGACATAATGAACCGTTCTATAGGGAGAAATAATTGAAAATTTCCAATGCTTTTAAAGATAAGCTCCCCACAACGAATGAAAGCCTCTGTGCACCGTGCATGTGGCAGGCAGTGCACCACACATAGGACAGATGTGAATGCAGTAAAGGGGCCATTGAATGGTTTAATTGGAGCTGTGAGTAGAAGGGATTCACTATGTACAACCCGTGGTGTACTAGGTTGTCACTCACGATCCCCCATTATATAGCTACAGGAACACAAATGGTTGTTACCCTCACAGACCACAACAGGTCAAAACAGACCACAACATGTCAAATTAGGCCACAATGGACCACAACAGGTCAAAACAGGCCACAACGGACCACAACAGGTCAAAGCAGGCCACAACGGACCACAACAGGTCACAACAGGCCACAACGGACCACAACAGGTCAAAACAGGCCACAACGGACCACAACAGGTCAAAACAGACCAGAGCTATCGAAGCTAATCGCACGTATACATGTTCTTTATAAAGGTATACATTTGTAACAGTGATACAGCTAGGGTAGCGCCACCCATTGAAAAATGTTGCCCCCCATAAAATAAAGACAATATTTGCCACCCGAAGCGTATGCCGCTCCCCCCCCCCCAACCACGCCACTGATTTGTTAATGTTCTCTAGATGTACATTTGTTTCATGTTCTCTAGATGTACATTTGTTCTTGTTCCCTATAGATGTACATTGTTCATATTCTCTAGATAGAGACTATAATTCACAAAGATTGTAAGGTGATGTAAACAAATCATTGTGCATTCACTGACATAAGTACGGTAACTGAAAAAGTCATTTCTGTGTTTGTAGCAAGCACGTCATTGACAATATTAGCAGCTGATTGGTCAAAGAAAAAGAAACCATTCCACTTGCTACGTCACTTAGCAACCGGGTCTACGTCACTTGGCAACCGGGTCTACGCCACTTGGCAACCGGGTCTACGCCACTTGGCAACCGGGTCTACGTCACTTGGCAACGGGTCTATGTCACTTGGCAACCGGGTCTACGTCACTTGGAAACCAAGTCTACGCCACTTGGCAGCCAAGTCTACGTCACTTGGAAACCAAGTCTACGTCACTTGGCAACCAAGTCTACGTCACTTGGCAACCGAATCTACGTCACTTGGCAGCTTAGTCTACGTCACTTGGCAACTGAGTCTACGTCACTTGGCAACCAAGTCTACGTCACTTGGCAACCGAATCTACCGCACTTGGCAACCGAATCTACGTCACTTTGCTGTGCTCAGTTTCGCTGTTGTTATATTAAAGAAATTTCTATTTCGAAAATCGTTCAGATTTAGCGCATTCTTAAAACAAATCACAAGTCGCGGTGGTCCGGGTCACCGAAGATAACCGTAAGGCGGGTGCCTCATACGAGTTTGAGACTCCTCACCGCATCAAAGCTGGGCGATACTGTTTGTGCGATACTGGCAAGGTGCAACATTCTTTGTGTGAAGACATCTTTACTTCGCCAGTGTCCGGACTACAGCACAATTGTTATACACACTGTGTGCAGCCATCTTTGTGTGAAGACATCTTTACTTCGCCAGTGTCCGGACTACAGCACAATTGTTTTACACACTGTGTGCAGCCATCTTTGTGTGAAGACATCTTTACTTCGCCAGTGTCCGGACTACAGCACAATTGCTATACACACTGTGTGCGGCCATCTTTGTGTGAAGACATCTTTACTTCGCCAGTGTCCGGACTACTGCACCATTGTTATATCCCGCAGTGTACGGCCATCTGTGTGTGAAGATATCTTTGTGTGAAGACATCTTCACTTTGTCAGTGTCCGGACTACAGCACCATTTAATGGACTCGTCCCATCGAGTCACATAGATAACGGTCGGCCGTGGTGTCTTATCTCACAAAACACATGTAAAAAAATATTTGTGAAAAGATATACCGTACACATTTGATTGGTGTGGGTTTAAGCAGGGGGGGTGGGGCAGCTGTGTACAGGGGCGGAGTTCGACATAGGTTTGATGGGCGGGGTTTAAGTAGGGTGAGAGGGGAAGCACCTTTGTGCAGAGGCGGAGTAGAAAATGATTTTTTTTGGGTGGGCGTGGTTTGAGTCGGACGGAGGAGATACAGATGTGTGCAGAGGCGGAGTTAAAACATAGGTTTGGTGGGCGTGGTTTAGGCTGGAGGTAGTGCCGACTTTAGGTATAGAATGTGTGCGGTGGTCCTATATCTATTAGACTGTATGTTACGCCGTGTGCGGTGGTCGTATATCTATTAGACTGTATGTTACACTGTATGTGGTGGTCCTATATCTATTAGACTGTATGTTACGCCGTGTGTGGTGGTCCTATATCTATTAGACTGTATGTTACACTGTGTGTGGTGGTCCTATATCTATTAGACTGTATGTGGTGGTCCTATATCTATTAGACTGTAAGTTACACTGTGTGTGGTGGTCCTATATCTATTAGACTGTATGTTGTGGTCCTATATCTATTAGACTGTATGTTACACTGTGTGTGGTGGTCCTATATCTATTAGACTGTATGTGGTGGTCCTATATCTATTAGACTGTATGTTACACTGTGTGTGGTGGTCCTATATCTATTAGACTGTATGTGGTGGTCCTATATCTATTAGACTGTATGTGGTGGTCATATATCTATTAGACTGTATGTTACGATGTGTGTGACGGTTTATATCTATTAGACTGTATGTTACGCCGTGTGTGGTGGTCCTATATCTATTAGACTGTATGTTACACCGTGTGTGGTGGTCCTATATCTATTAGACTGTATGTTACACCGTGTGTGGTGGTCCTATATCTATTAGACTGTATGTTACGCCGTGTGTGGTGGTTCTATATCTATTAGACTGTATGTTACGCCGTGTGTGGTGGTCCTATATCTTAGACTGTATGTTACGCCGTGTGTGGTGGTCCTATATCTATTAGACTGTATGTTACGCTGTATGCGGTGGTCCTATATCTATTAGACTGTATGTTACGCCGTGTGTGACAACGCCATCTTTGCAAACACTCCCTATAACTGTTGCGAGTGCCGAGTGAAGCTCCACGGAGCTCAAGCTCATAAAACATATCACCGTTCTAACATGCCTCGATATCGTTTGATTGGTTTAGCTCCAGTAGGGCTTGATAGGACGATTACAATTTTAAAAAGAGATGGACGATTACAGTTACAGAAGTGATGGGCGATTACAGTTACAGAAGGGATGGACGATTACAGTTACAGAAGGGATGGGCAATTACAGTTACAGAAGGGACGGACGATTACAGCTACAGAAGGGATGGACGATTACAGTTACAGAAGGGACGGACGATTACAGTTACAGAAGGGACGGACGATTACAGTTACAGACGAACGATTACAGCTACAGAAGGGACTGACGATTACAGTTACAGAAGGGACGGGTGATTACAGTTACAGACTGACGATTTCAGTTACAGACGGACGATTACAGTTACAGCAGGGATGGACGATTACAGTTACAGAAGGGACGGGCGATTACAGTTACAGACGAACGATTACAGCTACAGAAGGGACTGACGATTACAGTTACAGAAGGGACGGGCGATTACAGTTACAGACTGACGATTTCAGTTACAGACGGACGATTACAGTTACAGCAGGGACGGATGATTACATTCACAGAAGAGATGATCGATTACAGTTACAGAAGAGAGGGACGATTACAGATACTGTAAGATGGATATGTCTGAAATAATTCAGGATTGTACTCCTGTGAAATCAAGACAAGCAGATTTGTCACTTCAAACAAACAGTTCATGAAAAGATAGTCTCAACACCTTGATAACATTCGCCATTAAGGGTTTTGTTTCGTTTTTTTTCGTTTCATTTTGTTTCGTTTCATTTTGTTTTGTTTCATTTTGTTTCGTTTCATTTTTTTGTTTTGTTTCCTTTTGTTTCGTTTTGTTTTGTTTCATTGTTTTGTTTTGTTTCATTTTTTGTTTCATTTTTTTGTTTCGTTTTGTTTCTTTTCATTTGTTTTGTTTTGTTTCGTTGTGTTTCGTTTTATTTCGTTTCGTTTTGTTTCATGTTGTTTCATTTTGTATTGTTTCGTTTCGTTTCGTTTTGCTTTGTTTCATTTTGTTGTTTTTTCGTTTTGTTTTGTTTCGCGTCCATAAGTAAAAAAACAATACTCTGCAAAATCAAGAAAAGCACATTTCTGCTGGAATCGACTCTAATACTCTCAACGCCTTACTGGCCATAATATAGAACTCTCAACGCTATTTTATTAGTATTACACTTTCCGACTTACCAGTTTGAGTTTAAGCAGCCAGGCTGTTTCTCACTTTACTCTAACTATACGAACATTAATTAGAATTTTTATAATTCGTCTTTACAAAAGACAAAAAAATAATTTAAAAACTGAACTCTAAAAAAATAGATGATTGAAAACCATTTATGATTAAGTCATTACTATAGCACGACGCTTGCTGAGGCCGTCATTGGTCGGCGAGAGGCGGCTATGTGCAGGGGCGGAGTTAGATACGGGTGTCATGGGCGTGGTGAAGTCAGGGAAAAGCGGCTGTGTACAGGGTCGGAGTTGGTTGCTGCTAAAAGCAGCTATGTTCTGGAAGGTGTAATATACTTCTTCTTTTTCTATGTTTTGAGGGCCCACGATCAATGCATTGATTATTATGGCTCCTATGTTTCAGAGGGATTCGCGATGTTAATGTGCGGGCTTTTCAAGGGGATAATTCACTGGTTGCAAGACAGGAGGCAATAGCCGCAAATGTGTCAAGTGTAGTCGCCTCAACTGTTGCTGTTGGAAGCTTGTTCCAGTCCCTTATTGTCTTTGGCAGGAATGAGGAGCTCCTGTACTGAGTTCTTGTTTTTAAAAGTCGAAACTCCTTGTCGTGACCTCTTCGCTGTCTAGTGGGAGATTGACGAGTTTCTGTTTAATACTGGAGCAGTGGACCAGCCCATTTTTGATCTTGTACAATATGGAGAGCCTAGATAGTCGTCGTCGTTCTTCCAACCGTGACCAGCCTAATCTTTCCAGCATGCTGCCAACACTAGAGGTGTTTCTGTAGCGGTTCATGAGAAAGCGCTGGACCGCCTCCAACCTGTCGATGCTCTTCTGGGTAAATGGGTCCCAGACTGAGGATGCGTACCCTAAAGGCGGCCGGACAAAGGCTTTATAGGCTTTTTCTTTCACGCTTGAGTTGCCGATCTTCAGATTTCGCCTTAGGAACCCCAGTGAAGACCCAGTGTTATAACCATAAGTCCAAGCTGTCCAAGTCCCAGCTGCCCATTTTGTCTAAGCCATGGGCGTTATCTGGTTACTCTTCACATAGTAGTTGGAGCAACTTAATTCTTCATTTGAACTAAAATAAACTACTACAAATGACATCCGAATCACGCAGCGCCGCCAATCGCACCCGGGTACCATTAGGCTCAATGCTATTCAGATGTCATTTGTGGTAGTTTATTTTAGTAAAACTGAAGAATTAACATTTCAAACGTATAGTCCATTCAATTATCTTTCATTGGATATCTCATTTGGTCTTACAAACCCAACAATAATATTTTAAATTGTTTTTTAATCCCAACCTCTCAATTCTGGTAAGAGTTTCGTGCTCAGTGCCGCTTCTGCCGATTACTTGTCAGGTACCCGTGTACCTATAGCCACTTCGATGTATTATATGAACAATAAAATACTTCAGGACAAATGACTTAAAGTCACTATGACAGGTGCATATTATTGGGTCCTCCCAGCTCCCATTTGAGCGACGCCGCTGTCCCGCCACTCCGAGATTAGGCTCCGTGGTTAAGCGGGATAGAGATTACTCTGAAGTAGGACACAAAGACCTCTTCATCATGGTATGGCCTGTAGTTTTTTGTGGTAGTTTTTGTGTGCCTTTTATTGACTGCAGTAATTGATTTGTGTGTGTGTGTGGACTGTGTCAGACCTGCGAGCTGGCCAGGTAATGACGAACCAATTAAAGCAACTGGAACGATGCCTGAATGTATTGTCTTAATACTTCAAGCCGTGTGCCGGGTATGCCAGATAGGATGGGAATTTTAGAGACTTGTAGCCGTGGGCAGGGGCGTCATTTCAGTTTTTTTCAGGGGGGGATTTGGGGGGGGGGGTCTAAACCAAAACTTGGTCGGCTTGTTAAGTTGTTTATTATTGGATGCACCACAGTACATAGCAATTTAAATAGAACCTGCAAATTCAGGGAGAGGGGGGCAAACCCCCCCTGCCCTACCCAAATTACGCCCCTGACCACAGGAGCGAAGCTTTGAAACATGCAGATAGATAAATGGAAAGACTAATTTAGTTGAAATGATAGTTTAGAGGAAATAATAATTTAGATGAAATAATAATTTAGATGAAATAATAATTTTGATGAAATAATAATTTAGATCGAATGATAGTTTAGATGAAATGCTACTTTGGATTAAATGATAGTTTGATAAAATAATAATTTAGATGAAATATGAATTTAGATGAAATAATAATTTAGATGAAATAATAATTTAGATGAAATAATAATTTAGATGAAATAATAATTTAGATGAAATAATAATTTAGATGAAATAATAATTTAGATGAAATAATAATTTAGATGAAATAATAATTTAGAGTAAAGAAACCTGACAGCAAACCTACATTGTCTCATTGAACCAGCTGGTTACATTCAAGGCTGCAGAGTCAGTGGTTTGTGGACAAAGTCTTACACATTAACAGAGTCAGTGGTTTGTGGACAAAGTCTTACACATTAACAGAGTCAGTGGTTTGTGGACAAAGTCTTACACATTAACAGAGTCAGTGGTTTGTGGACAAAGTCTTACACATTAACAGAGTCAGTAATGTCCCCCCAGCACAATATGTGTATTAACATTTATCTTTTTGGGGGGAGTGGCTAGCCCCGTTGTGCAGTTTTTTTACCGGACTCCTCCCCGGTTATATGATGGCATATGCTTGTATGTTTGAGGTTTGTAGGAGGCAGGAGAGGCTTGTGGGGAACAGGAGAGGTTTGTGGGAGCAGGAGAGGCTTGTGGGAGCAGGAGAGGTTTGTGGGGAACAGGAGAGGCTTGTGGGGAACAGGAGAGGTTTGTGGGAGCAGGAGAGGCTTGTGGGAGCAGGAGAGGTTTGTGGGAGCAGGAGAGGTTTGTGGGAGCAGGAGAGGTTTGTGAGAGCAGGAGAGGTTTGTGGGAGCAGGAGAGGCTTGTGGGGAACAGGAGAGGCTTGTGGGAGCAGGAGAGGTTTGTGGGAGCAGGAGAGGTTTGTGAGAGCAGGAGAGTTGGTGGGAGCAGGAGAGGTTTGTGGGAGCAGGAGAGGCTTGTGGGAGCAGGAGAGGTTTGTGGGAGCAGGAGAGATTTGTGGGAGCAGGAGAGGTTTGTGGGAGCCTGGAGAGGTTTGTGGCAGGCAGGGGAGGTTTGCGTGAGCCAGGAGAGATTGTTCGATAATCCTTGATTGACAAATGAAAACACAGTTTTTTTTTAAAAAGAAAGATTTCGTCATGGCCAACTGCCTTCAAATGTTGTTACGTAATCATGTGAGAAATCTGTCAAGTGGAACACCAGAAGGCAGAACTAGCGCTCAATTCTATTCTAACAATAACTCACGGGGAGACAAAAAAAACAATACGCCCCGGTTTTTTTTTAAAAAGACGAACCCAATTGACACCGGCATTCAATGGCGCCCTCACCCCCCCCCCCTTTTTTTTTTCCTCAAAAACAAAATCTGTCTCGTTATGGCCGTGCACCTAATTCCCAATCTTCTCCCTCGCACAGAGGGATTAGTCTTATCTGGCCGATGTTCGCAGTGTTGGGACGCTTAGAGCCCTAATCATAACGCCATAAACTGTGTAGCTTCAGCGCGGACTGTAATACTTCACATTTTTGGAGCACGAAAAAAAAAGGATGGTGGGGGGTTGGGGGGGGGTGAACAAGTTGTTGAAAAACGCATAACTTCGCCCATTAAGTCTGCCCTGAGTTCTCCGCTTATGATAACGAATACCCGAATGAGGCCACGGCTTGCTAATCTGACAGTTTAACCCTGTGTCAATGACAGTTTAACCCTGTGTCAATGACGGTTCAACCCCTGTGTCAATGACGGTTCAACCCCTGTGTCAATGACGGTTCAACCCCTGTGTCAATGACGGTTCAACCCCTGTGTCAATGACGGTTTAACCCTGTGTCAATGACGGTTTAACCCTGTGTCAATGACAGTTCAACCCCTGTGTCAATGACGGTTTAACCCTGTGTCAATGACGGTTTAACCCTGTGTCAATGACGGTTTAACCCTGTGTCAATGACATTTTAACACTGTGTCAATGACGGTTTAACCCTGTGTCAATGACGGTTCAAACCCTGTGTCAATGACGGTTCAAACCCTGTGTCAATGACGGTTCAACCCCTGTGTCAATGATGGTTCAAACCCTGTGTCAATGACTGTTCAACCCCTGTGTCAATGACGGTTTAACCCTGTGTCAATGACGGTTTAACCCTGTGTCAATGACGGTTTAACCCTGTGTCAATGACGGTTTAACCCTGTGTCAATGATGGTTTAACCCTGTGTCAATGACGGTTTAACCCTGTGTCAATGACGGTTTAACCCTGTGTCAATGACGGTTTAACCCTGTGTCAATGACGGTTTAACCCTGTGTCAATGACGGTTCAACCCCTGTGTCAATGACGGTTTAACGCTGTGCCAATGACGGTTCAACCCCTGTGTCAATGACGGTTCAACCCCTGTGTCAATGACGGTTTAACCCCATGTCAACCACTTGAACAGCGACAAGAACAGCAACAAAAATACTTTGTAAAAACTCCCACCAACCGCTTGATATAGTTGTTATTGGGATTTTGTATGATCAACATTTTTTTAGGAAAGGATCCATCGTTTGCCGGTAAATTTTAGATCGACATCGACGTCATCGCGGACCAGAGTCTGGAAATACTCTCGCAACTGTTAAACAAAATTGTGCCACAAGGCGATGACGAATTTTTAAAAAATAAAAAATATCGAGTTACTGCCGTTGTGAATACAGAGTACATCAATGCATGACTTCTAATTTTGTTGTCTGGACGATTGAAGGAAATAAAGTCACAAGAGAAAAAGTCACTGGGGAAAAAAGTCACAAAAAAATCACAGGTAAAAAAGTCACAAGAAAAAAAAGTCACAAATTAATGTTCATATAAACTCTGTAGTGTCAGCCTCCATCCACTAGCCTCCAGCCACTAGCCTCCAGCCACTAGCCTCCAGCCACCTGCCACCAGCCACTACCTCTAGCCACCAGCCACTAGCCTAGTTTTAGAAACGCTAAAATTTCTTTCAAATATTCACGACTAACAATTTATATCTATAAAACAAATCTCATCTCGTTTAGCGATAACAGAACTGCAACATCTTGTCGCTTCCCCGTCTAACATTGTCGGCCAGATTCCACATTGGCGTGATCCCTTCTTAATCCAAGGATAAGGTCCACAAAAGGGATAATCCAATAAACGGATTAGGCCGTCTGTTGGTTGTCGGTCGCAAATTGTGGGGCATCGGATACGCCTGGCCAGTGTGGGGGTGGGGGGGGGGGGGGGAAGATAGCTTGTCTTCAGGATCTTATTGGTTGTAAACAATTCTTGACTGCAACCTAATAAAAAAGGTTGTGACCGCAACCTAATAAAATGTGTTTTGACTGCAACCTAATAAAACAGGTTTTGATTGCATTCTAATAAAACAGGTTTTGATTGCATTCTAATAAAACAGGTTTTGACTGCAACCTGTTTAAAAAGTGTTGTCTGCAACCTAATAAAAATAAGTCTTGACAGATATTTTAAAAACAACTTGAAATAAAGTCATCCTTTATGCACCCCTCCCTTTCCCCATTCCCTCCCCCTCCCTTCCCCCCTCCCCCCCCCCTTCCCCCTTTCCCCCCAAACTCTAAACCACTGAAGTTGGACATCAACGGATAAATGTTTGGTAAGGGGGAGGGGCTATGGGGCATAAAGGCGCCCCCGCCCCCCCCACTCCGCATCATTGTAACCGCGACCCACATGTAATCCTTACGCCCCATTGAGACAAATGGACTACGCCCGGACTGCTGGCATTGTTACGATACGTGGAGCACGAGGTTCTGAATTGGTGGAGTACTTACTGTAAGACTTGGTGGATAGGGCACGGTGGGGTTCTTAGGGGTTGGGGGGGGCGGGAGGGGAGTTGTGTGTCAGGAACCTTAGTCGGTGGGGGCAGGGGGGAGATGTGTGACGGGGGGGGGGGAGTGAGTTGGGAGGGGGGTTCTGGGTCGGAAGAAAAAACTCCGTATGACTTGAACAAAGGGATGACGTCATTCTTCAAGGTTATCCTTATCCTCAGCCACTGCTTACGTCACAAGGTGGAGCCGGATCGCAAGAGCCTGAAGTGAATATGACACAATTTGAATTCGATCTTTTAATACAGGCAGATGGGATGGGATGGGATGGGATGGGATGTGATGGCATGGGGTGTGATGGGATGTGATGGCATGTGATGTGATGGGATGGGATGTGATGGGGTGTGATGGGATGCGATGGGATGTGATGGGATGGCATGTGATGTGATGGGATGGGATGTGATGGGGTGGCATGTGATGGGATGGGATGTGATGGGATGGCATGTGATGTGATGTGATGGGATGTGATGGGATGGAATGTGATGGGATGGGATGGGGTGTGATGGGATGTGATGTCATGTGATGGCATGGGGTGTGATGGGGTGTGATGGCATGTGATGGCATGGGGTGTGATGGGATGGGATGGCATGTGATGTGATGGGATGGGATGTGATGGGGTGTGATGGGATGCGATGGGATGTGATGGGATGGCATGTGATGTGATGGGATGGGATGTGATGGGGTGTGATGGGATGCGATGGGATGTGATGGGATGGCATGTGATGGGATGGGATGTGATGGGGTGTGATGGGATGGGATGTGATGGGATGGGATGTGATGGGATGGCATGTGATGGCATGTGATGGGATGCGATGGGATGTGATGGGATGGCATGTGATGGGATGTGATGGGGTGTGATGGGATGCGATGGGATGTGATGGGATGGCATGTGATGTGATGGGATGGGGTGTGATGGGATGCGATGGGATCAGTGTTTCTTTCAGGCATACCTCCGGGGGGGCACTGCCCCCCGGAGCAAGTCAAGTGCCCCCCCCCGGGTGAAAATGTGTAAGAAAAAATAATTAAAATAAAAAAAACTACTCTAAATTTAAATTTTATAAATTTTTAAAAATTATTGAAATGTGTGCCTTTAATCGATTACAATTATTGGAACAAATAAAATATCGCTTTGTTCGATATATATTGATGATCCATAGCGTTCAGGTTAATTTTGTTACAGGCTCGCAGAAATCGATTATAAATATGGTATTGTTTTGAAATTGGCCGCTCCTGATCATAAGCTAAATCTTACTTTTTCTGATGCGCAGATATCGGTATCTTTTATTTAATTACATTTTGCAGCTGCAAAAGTTGAAAGACTTTTTAATAACCCTGTATTAAACTACCTTTTCATCGATATAAATGTCTGTAAATTAAATATACCGGTAGTTCTTGCTAAGAAATAAACATGTGCAATCTGTTTTCAAATGATATTGAAAAATAGTATCATGCTTTAAAAAATCATTTTTAGCAAACATTTTAATGTAGTAGATTCCATAGATGTATGTATGCTGACATAGATAAAATGAAAATTAAAAAAAAAAAATAATAATAATTTTAAAACAAAAAAATTAGGAATTTACCGGTTACATACAAATAGTGGACATTTCATCATAATTATTAAATCAAGTGTTTCTAATTTTTTAACACAGTTTCGGGAACAGAGTAAAATGATTTTAAAAAATAATCTTTATTTATTAAATCCCCAATGACTTTTCTCTGTTAATATAATAATAATAAACAATCTTCCCCAGCTGTTTGAACTATTAAAAAAAATATTTTAAGATGATAATCCAGTAGAAAGAATATAATATATATTTAAACAACGAATAAAAAAAAATCGAGTATTTCAAATTATCTCCTAGATAAATGCCATTTTTGGTAGTAGTAGTTAAAAAAAAATTATATGGAATTGGTAAAAAAATTGTTTTCAAGTATAATATCGAAGAGGCAAGTTGTAATGATCTGAAGCAAATTATAGTAGTCTAAATTTCTTAATTAACATTTCAATCAACTGAATATTGAGATTGAGAATTGAAACATTAATTTTATACGGAAAAAATCACACATTAATAAATATATGAGTCTTTTGTAAACAATTCTTGACTTCTGAACAATTATGTCGGTTACATATGATTTATAAATAAATACCCATAAAGATATAGTCTTTAGCCCTATGTACAGAAAAGCTTTTTTTCTTTTTGACTTTGGTGAAACTTGGAAATATTTTGAAATAAACGTATGTTTTTGGTTTTTCTGTTTCGTTCAAAATGTAAAACTATTTTAGCATTTCTTTTTTGTGATGGATACCTTTTTTGGAAGGAATTCTTTTTTCTTAATTTTAAAAATATTTTGTAGTAAATTCATTATTTTTATGTAGTTGATCCCAAAAATATTTTAAAATAATAACTTTAAAAATACATTACTTTTCAATTTAAAAAAAAAATGTTTGCATACCACACTTAGTCAAGCAGAGACGTCGCTTGACTTTTTATGGCACCCGTCTAACTTTTCGGTTTTTTCCTTCCCTACCTAGCAGTAAAAGTTGACAATTTAATGTAATTACAGCCCAACTTTAAGCCCCTAAAATATACGAGGCCCCATGCAGCTATGTGGGTTGCAGACCTCACACGACGGCTCTTAGGTAAAATGACACCTAAAAACTAGCTTCTCTCCCGTTGCTCTACAGTTAAGTGTTTAATGATGCGAAACTAAATTTAACTACGGTATGTTAAAAAAAATGCATTCTTGCATTTTGAATTTATCAAAAAATGTCCATGGCCTATAAAGTTTTAAGGGGCGAGTCTAAGCTAAGGAGTATCTCTCAATAAAAAACATACCCTAAGGGATCCCAATTGGACTGAATTTATTTAATATTTTGCTGGTGGAAGAGTTAGTGATGTCCTGATATTATCGTTATTTCTAGCGCTTCCCACCCAAATATCTGAAATGTTTACATCAGTGGCGCTTCATCCCATTTAGGGCCATGGCCTGCTCCACCCCATTCTTCCATTGGGATCGATCCATCGCTTTACAACTCCATGTGCGAACCCCAACCTTTGTAAGCCCTTCTCTACATCGTCAATCCATCTCAGTCTTGGTCGACCGGTGAGCCGCCTGTCCCTAGGTTTCTGCCTGTATATCGTTTTTGTTGCTCCAGAATCCGGCATCCTTTCAATGTGTCCTGCCTAGGGCAGTCTGCCTTTTTTTTTATATTGTTGTGACTATGGATGGGTATTTGTACAATTGATATAGCTCTTAGTTTGTACGGATTCCAAAAACAAAATTGTCTATCATCGGGTCATATATTTAGCAGGTTCTCTGCTTTTCTGGTAGGAACCAAGTCTCACTACTGGTCTTGTGATAGTG
This sequence comes from Omphiscola glabra, assembly GCA_964017045.1. Lineage (NCBI taxonomy): Eukaryota > Metazoa > Mollusca > Gastropoda > Lymnaeidae > Omphiscola > Omphiscola glabra. The sequence goes on along the minus strand of OZ024806.1, from coordinate 880,009 downwards.
GTGTACTGCCTTCTTTGTTCCCTTAGCGAGATTTTTGCTTTGAAGTAGCTTTTGTAAATTGAAATAAGAACGGTTGCATGCTGTTATTCTTTCTTGCACCTCCGATTGTATTTCCTCTTGCTTATTTATAGTCACCCCTAGATATTTGAAAGTAGCTACCCTCTCAAAGGCGTAGATGTTCATATTGATGAAGTCATCAGTGCGTATTTCCTGACATTATCATAAATATTTCCTTCGCTTTATTTACATCAAGACCAGCTTTGACATCACATCTTCAAGTTCCCTGAAAGTTTTAATTATATCATCAATGCTGTTTCTACCAAGTAGCGCTATATCGTCTGTGTAGGCCAGGTATTGCAGTGGCTGGCTTTATAAAGTTACTTATGGTTGTTCTGTACCACCTCTCAGGTGCTCACACGTATGTTTCTAATGCTTTTTTCTAAAGTGATGTTGAAAATGATACACGGATTTCCTTGTCTGAGGCCCAGATTGATTGGGAACTCCCTCAAGTACTCCCTCTGTACTTTGATTCTACTTTTGTAGTTATCCATCGTCATATGTATGAGTCGGGTAAGTTTGTTAAGGACTCCAAGTTCCAGCACAGCATCGTTCATGTATTTCCTGTCTATGCTATCATAACCTGATTTGTAGTCCAGATATAGTTGGTGTATGTCGATGTATTCTTAGCATTTTTCTACGAGACATCTAACAGTAAATATATGAACGTTTGAAATGCCCCTTCACACATTGTCTTAAAGATACATCGAATACAGTGCATGATACCCTCACTAGGTAACTCTTGTTACCAGTGAAATATCCGCATCAACACCAGGCACAGAAACATTGCAAATCCCATCTACATTCATAGGAGCCATAATGATCAATAAATTGATCGTGGGCCCTTAATAGACAGAAAAAGAAGAAGAAATTTAGTTTGTGTCTGGCACTGGTCGCCATAATGCCTCCCCCGACGCTTGAAAAATTATTTCCCCCGATCAAATGAAAGTCTTATCAAAACATTCGAATCATGTATACTCCAAAATGCACCTTTTGATTGTTAAACAATCACACATTTTCTGCTGCCCTACTTCCCGATAAAAATTACTTGCCATGACAGCCAAATTTGGTGCTGATATATACTGCCTAGCGGCGTGCCTAGCGGCGTGCCTAGTGTTAGCGCCACCCTAGGTGGGTTAACTTTTTTGCTACGCTACCTTTCTCGATAGAAACTCTGCAGATGTCCGTAAAATCCCGCCGCTCTATCTAAAGAAAAAATGACAACTGGGAAGACTAAATGTTCGCCCCCCACACTGCTACGTCACTGACGTGAGTCTTTGATGACAGGGGACAAGATTCATTTTTACACCCCCCCCCCCTTCTCTCCCCACCCCCACGCTAAATTCTGAAACCTATTATTTTCATCCATTAACACTATGCCCATTAGATGCCCCCGCTAGTCTGGCGCCCGGGGACATATGTCCCATCTGCCACCCCTTAGCTACGCCTCTAGCCACTGAAAAACTGGCACTGCCCCCCCGAACGTCAAAAGTGCCCCCTCAGGGGAAAATTTCTGAAAGAAACACTGGATGGGATGTGATGGGATGTGATGGGATGTGATGTGATGGGATGGGATGTGATGGGGTGTGATGGGATGCGATGGGATGTGATGGGGTGTGATGGGATGGGGTGGGATGCAGTGGGATGTGATGGGATGTGATGAGAAAATGTTTATCCAACTATTTGTGCATGTAAAGAAGTTGGTGTGTTGAACAGGTCTTGGCTTTTCAACGTGTCAGAAGTGTTGGCAAATGTGCTGACAGTGTTGGCAAATGTGCTGACAGTCATATTCTAATGCCTTGTTATCGCCACAGGTTCCGAATTTTTTTTTAGTCGCGACCCCATTTGATAGAAGCAAATTAAACTGTGATCCCAATTTATAGAAACAAATTAAACTGTGACCCCATTTTATAGAATCAAATTGACCTGTGACTCCATTTTATAGAATCAATTTGACCTGTGACCCCATTTTATAGAATCAATTTCACCTGTGATCCCATTTTATAGAATCAATTTGACCTGTGACCCCATTTTATAGAGTCAATTTGACCTGTGATCCCATTTTATAGAATCAAATTGACCCGTGACCCCATTTTATAGAATCAAATTGACCTGTGACCCCATTTTATAGAAATCAATTTGACCTTTGACCCCGATACATTAACACAGTTAATGCGGTAAGCGAAAACACATGTAAAAATAGATCTTTTCAACTTTGGAGTATAATGAAATTATTGGAACTTATTAATTTATAAGCTTAGAGAATTTTGTTTAGTTCACTGTTACAACCGGTGACCCCACTGAAGACCCCCGTGACCCAATAGTTGGGTTGCCGACCATGAGTTTTGGAACCCGGGCTGTTTGCAAAATGACGCCACCGTACAGATAAATTGCCCCCCTCACCCCCAACACTTTGCTCCCCACGCATTAATACTCTATTCAGTTTAACAAGACAAATATTGAACAAAAAATAAATAAATAATAATAATTATAACAGGACCCGTTATTTTGTTAGGAAATATCCCATTGCCACTCCTTGTCTATCTATCTCTCCCCCTCTACCAGGCACTAATCCCAAGTCTTACAGTCTTATCCCCCGCTATTATCCCCGTCCCAATGAGACTAATTAATTTTAGCCAAGTACTATTCACTTAATTAAGGATTTTTGCCACAATCGCAGAACCTTCCCGTCTGCTGTCACTCGATACGTTGACGGCGTGTCACACACGCAATTAGTCCTGACCCCCCCCCCCCCCCCCCCTGGCAACTAACATGCTCATTGGAACCGCAGTTGTGGCCCGTCGCTGTGACCAATGCGGGCCTGGGTCCGGCACACCGTCCGTCATCAGCGATAAGGGATATCGAAATTATTGGGGAAAATAAGAGTATTTGGGACCTGCTCTCCGACCAGGAACTATTGGAGAAAATAAGAGTATTTGGGACCTGCTCTCCGACCAGGAACTATTGGAGAAAATAAGAGTATGTGGGACCAGCTCTCCGACCAGGAACTATTGGAGAAAATAAGAGTATTTGGGACCAGCGAGAAGCCAGTATAGGGACTGCTCATTCCTACCAAAGACAATCAGGGACTGGAACAAGCTTCCAAAAGGAACAGTTGAGGCGACAACACTTGACTCATTTGCGTCTATTGCCTCAGGCCTTCCAACCCCTAGTGCATGATACCCTCACACAGTTACTCTTGTAACCAGTGAAATATCCTCATCAACACCAGGCACAGAGACATTGCAAATCCCATCTACATTCATAGGAGCCATAATGATCAATAAATTGATCGTGGGCCCTTAATATATAGAAGAAGAAGAAGAAGAGAAAATAAAGATTATTTGGGACCAGCTTTCCAACCAGGAGCTATTGGTCAACTTTTATGATGGCACGTGATGCACGAAGTCAAAGAGAATTGAACGGAATCTAGAGAATGAGAATTGAAGAATTGGACTAAATCTGTCCCTGGTTGTATTAACTACGTGGTTCAGCCAGAGTGTCTTGAATGTCTCTCATTGCTGGAGCTAAGCCGGTATAGCTTAACGTCTCTCCCTAAGTCTGTTTCCAGCAGCTACGCCGGTTCAGCTTAATTCCCCCCCCCCCAACTTCCCGACTCTGTACTCTGGTACTAGCACGTTGGTCTTGAGGGGGGGGGGGAAGTAACTGACCATCGCTTTGACCGAGTTCCCGTGTTTTTTAATTCTCCCACTGTTTTACATTTGATATCTTTGATAACCTTACCCTCCATGATATCTTTGATAACCTCACCCTCCCACTGCTTTACATTTGATATCTTTGATAACCGCACCCTCCATGATATCTTTGATAACCTTACCCCCCCCCCATCCATCATATCATTCATAACGTTAACTTCTCTCCATCATATCTTTCATAACGTTACCCTCTCTCCATCATATCATTCATAACGTTAACCTCTCTCCATCATATCATTCATAATGTTACCCTCCAGTGGCGTAGTGAGGGGGGGCAAGGGGGGCATCATGCCCCGGGCGCTACTCACAAAGGGGCGCCAAATGGTATATTTTACTATAATATTGTATGTTTTTCGAATATAGGGGGGCGCTTAAAAGGTATTGGGGGGGCGCTAAAAAGGTATTGTGCCCCGGGCGCGAGTTAAGCTCGCTACGCCACTGTTACCCTCTCTCCATCATATCATTCATAACGTTAACCTCTCTCCATCATATCTTTCATAACGTTAACCTCTCTCCATCATATCTTTCATAACGTTACCCTCTCTCCATCGTATCATCCATAACCTTACCCTCTCTCTCCACCATATCATCCATAACCTTACCCTCTCTCTTCACCATATCATCCATAACCTTACCCTCTCTCTTCATCATATCATCCATAACCTTACCCCTTCTCTCCACCATATCTTGCATCCATGATTGATCAGCGGCGTCGCCTTAACCCATTCCCAGCCACGACCTGGACGTGTCAAATTATTCTAATATTGCTGCCCCTAATTTAAAACCGCCATAATTGGCTCAAATAATTAGACGAGGGACGTCTGCTCGGGCTTTGGAAATCACGTCAAATAACGTCATGCCTGATAATTGACGTAAGCTTTGACCGACCTGCCCCCCACCCCACTTTTTAAAATTGATTTTTAACGCGCGTATTATATTTATATTTGTGCATGCATCTGATGATAAATGACTTAATTCGTGACCTAAATCTTAACGCTTGTTGACTTTGAGAACATGAAGGAATAAAATAATTAAATGATGCGGTGCCCGGCCGTACGCGGCGCGACCGTGTTAGTTAACGTATGCGGACACCAGGGGATCTGTTCCGATTCCACATCACTCCGCCGATCAAAGGAAGAATTATAAGGTTATGCGGTTATGAATTGAGAATGTGTGGGGACGGCTTGTGTGGGGACGGCTTGTGTGGGGACGGCTTGTGTGGGGACGGCTTGTGTGGGGCTCTCTGTGTTTACAGCAAAGTCAAAATGTCGTCAGTGCGTCAGTGGCGTAGCGAGCTTAACTCGCGCCCGGGGCACAATACCTTTTTAGCGCCCCCAATACCTTTTTAGCGCCCCCCCCTATTCGAAAACCATACAATATTATAGTAAAATATACCATTTGGCGCCCCATTGTGAGTAGCGCCCGGGGCATGATGCCCCCCTTGCCCCCCTCACTACGCCATTGCAGTGCGTCTTTGTAGTGAGCGACCTTTTTTTCTTTTTTTTTTTATCTCACTGATCGCTGGTATAGGATGACTTAGGCTTAGGATGGTGAGTGGACAAAAAAAAAGGCATTGAAAAAGTCACATTTTGCTGTGAAAAGGGTCAAGGGAAAGAAGCTACAGGAGAAGTCAAAAATTTTTTAAAGAAAAAGTCACAAATTTTGCTAGGGAAAAAAGTGACAAATTTTGCTAGGGAAAAAAGTGACAAATTTTGCTAGGGAAAAAAAGTGACAAATTTTGTCAGGAAAAAGTCATAAATTTTGCTAGGAAAAAAGTGACGGGGAAAAAAGTTACGAGGACGAAAGTCACAGGAAAAAGTCACAAATTTGGCTAGGAAAAAGGTCACGGGAAAAAGTTACGGGAAAAAGTCACAAAGTCGGACTTTTATTCCTACAATGCCTTAGAGTACGACTACAACCGTGAATGTTATTTACCTATGTGACAGGAACTCTTCTAAGTCATGAGTTCAATAAAATCGTTTCTCTGATAAATTGACGGGCGCGAAAATGTCACGACGAGGCTCTCCCAGTGGGAGATTCTAAATCAAGAACTCTCTGGACAAGTCGTCGACAAACTCATGAGTCAAAAGAGCCAAAAATCAGCAGCAGGACGATTAAACCAAGTTTTGGGAGCCAAATTTCTAATCAAGAATCTATCAAGACCCATGTTTTTCGGAGTAAAAACCGATTTGTGGCTGACTGCCCGAGTCGCACTCCGGTCGCTAAGCGGCTCGCGATTTGCCGAATACTGAACATGGAGATAAAAGAAAACTTGCAGACTGATCCATTGGATCAATCCAGTGTCGATCACTCTGTGGTATCCACGACAATGTGGTATCCACGACAATGTGGTATCCATGACAATGTGGTATCCACGACAATGTGGTATCCACGACAATGTGGTATCAACGACAAAGCCGTAGAGGGGGCGTAGAGGGGGCGCATGTTTCGCACCTGTTGTTCATGACAAAGGTCAATCACGCTTTGATTTGGACATCGGTCAAGCACCCCTTGTTTTCGGACTTAAGCTTAGCTCCCCTTGTTTGCGTACATACGCTCAACACCCCTTGTTTTCGGAGATAAAACTAGCATCTCTTTTTTGGGAAAATGGTCTAGCACCCCGTCGTATTATTATAATTTCACACTCTCGTGGGGGCATGACCGATTTATTTTTTAACTCTACAATTGCTTTGGGCCGTGCCCCTTGTGTAGGACACTGGTCAAGCAGCCCCTGGGCACCCCTCCCCTTCCAACACCCTGAATTTTTTTAACTCGCCTAATTTCCTAGAACAAACACCTGAAATAATTGTTTTCTTTATGTCACCCACCTTCACAAAGTAAATAGTTTCCCTACGTATACGAAATCAGACACGCCTTCGAATTTCCGCCACACGTCACGTGACTCCCCCCCCCCCCCCCCGTAGCGGCGGCCCGGCATTAGAAGACCGGGGCTCAATTCACCCAACCGTAAACTGCCCCCAACTGGAGGGGCATGATAACGCGGGGCTAATGCCATTTAATTACTTAAACACTCCACTCCGCCTCGTTGCACGGCCGCCCCGCCTGCTTCCACCGTCCAATCGACCGTCACAGATAAACCCTGGCACTCTTGCCGGCGCCGCGGCTCGTCAGCGCCAACAGTGGGGGCCGGGCCGGGATTAGGACATAATTTTAATGAACTCTTTGTCAGCCTATAATCCGTGGGTGTGTGGGGTGGGGGGGGGAAGGGGTTGTTCCTCGCGGTGCTGCAGGTGGGGTGCGTTACCGTTCTTGGCGGCGCCTTGCAAAATAATCGTTTCCCGAAAGCGTAACTCAAACGTTGTACAATTCATCTGGATGTATGTGAAAGAGTTGGAAGGTAGAGTGGTAGTCATAGTATCGTGATAGAGTGGTAGTCATAGTAACCACGAAGTCTGTTTTATGCGGTGTTCTCAAAACAATAATTCGTGTTTCGAAGTACAGCAACCCTGCCCCCCCACTCCCCCCCCCTTTTTGCCCCCCTACCCCAGTTTTAAAAAAAAGTTGTTTTTTTCAATTAAAGACATCAGGGGGAAGTCATCAACATGTTTGAGAACCCCCAGTCTCTGTAAAACACCATCCTACACCGCTTCCCCCCCCCCCCCCCCAAGTCCCTACCCCACCCCTGAATTTTTAAAATCACACAATCTTAAAACACCGCAATCAACAATGGACAGAAGAGTGTGTGTGGGGGGGGGGGGGGGGGAGCTAAATCCCCTACAATCATAAAATTCATGGTTGAGTAGCTTTTCTCCATACGACTCATTCCGTCAATTAGTCAATGATGTCATTGCTGTCACAACTGTCAATGTTGTCATTGCTGTCATAACTGTCAGTGTTGTCATTGCTGTCACAACTGTCAATGTTGTCATTGCTGTCACAACTGTCAATGTTGTCATTGCTGTCACAACTGTCAATGTTGTCATTGCTGTCACAACACTCAATGTTGTCATTGCTGTCACAACTGTCAATGTTGTCATTGCTGTCATTTCTCTATTGTCGATTGTCTTGACGCACAACCACTAGCGGGACCGGGGGGCGGGGGGGGGGGCGGGGTTCTCTGAACAGCGCACGGTGTGTGGGGGAGTCATGTTATGTATTCTATAACAATTATTTAAAAAGTAATACTTATTGTGGGTGGGGTGCATTTAGTCTTTACCATTCCCAACCCCCAAGGGTGTCAATGTTAGGTTTTATACTGTCTATGTCAATGTTAGGTTTTATACTGTCTATGTCAATGTTAGGTTTTATATTGACTATGTCTATGTCAATGTTAGGTTTTATACTGTCTATGTCAATGTTAGGTTTTATATTGACTATGTCAATGTTAGGTTTTATACTGTCTATGTCAATGTTAGGTTTTATACTGTCTATGTCAATGTTAGGTTTCATACTGTCTATGTCAATGTTAGGTTTTATACTGTCTATGTCAATGTGAGGTTTTATACTGTCTATGTCAATGTTAGGTTTTATACTGTCTATGTCAATGTTAGGTTTTATATTGACTATGTCTATGTCAATGTTAGGTTTTATACTGTCTATGTCAATGTTAGGTTTTATATTGACTATGTCAATGTTAGGTTTTATACTGTCTATGTCAATGTTAGGTTTTATACTGTTTATGTCAATGTTAGGTTTTATACTGTCTATGTCAATGTTAGGTTTTATACTGTCTATGTCAATGTTAGGTTTTATACTGTCTATGTCGATGTTAGTTTTATATTGACTGTGTCAATGTTAGGTTTTATACTGACAATGTCAATGTTAGGTTTTATATATCTATCCCTTTCACATTTGCACATAGAAACATACACACCTCTGTATTGAACTATTTCAATTTAACATGAACACTTGCTGTCCCACATGCCACCCCACCCCAACCGCCCTGCTCATCTCACCAGCCATAGTCCCACCTTGTCACAGGGACGCGCTATCGACAGCTCTCTCACAAACACACACACACACAAGTGCCCTCCCCCACCCCTTCACCCCACACCAAATCCTAATTTAATGCGCATGTTATGGCAGCTAATGACCAGTAATCGCTTGTTCTCACCACGGTCTTTGTACCAGAGACACCGCTCACATTGATTGGCGCTGTGGGGATTATAAGCCGCGGTTTCTCAAGGTGGGTGTGGTGTTTGTGGGGAAGGTGTGTGTGTGTAAAATATTGATTTTTTTCCTTCGTTTAAATTCTAAGTTTAGTTTTATTCTCGCGCCCCCCCCCCCAACTTTTTTTTTTTTTTTTTTTTTTTGGTGCCGGGGGGGGGGGGGGGGGGGGGGGGGGAAATTGAAGATAAATGTAGAAATGAAATGACGGAGACAGACATCTTGTTCATTTGAGCGCCAGTCCACAGATTGTACGGTGTTGATTTTTGGATCGTTTCCCGGCTGAATAATTCCGTCACGCTTCATTGCAAAAATAAACCTGGCCGATTTTTTTTTAAAGCCGGGTGGCGTGCAAGGGTGGGGATGGCGTGCAAGGGAGGGGACGACGTGTAGGGTAGGGATGACGTGCAAGGGTGGGGATGACGTGCAAGGGTGGGGTGACGTGCAATGGTGGGGATGACGTGCAAGGGTGGGGATGACGTGCAAGGGTGGGGATGACGTGCAAGGGTGGGGATGACGTGCAATGGCGGGGATGATGTGCAAGGGTGGGGACGACGTGCAATGGTGGGGACGACGTGCAAGGGTGGGGATGATGTGCAAGGGTGGGGACGACATGCACGGGTGGGGATGATGTGCAAGGGTGGGGATGACGTGCACAGGTGGGGATGATGTGCAAGGGTGGGGATGACATGCAAGGGTGGGGATGATGTGCAAGGGTGGGGATGACATGCAAGGGTGGGGATGATGTGCAAGGGTGGGGACGACGTGCAAGGGTGGGGACGACGTGCAATGGTGGGGATGATGTGCAAGGGTGGGGATGACGTGCAAGGGTGGGGATGACGTGCAAGGGTGGGGATGACGTGCAATGGCGGGGATGATGTGCAAGGGTGGGGACGACGTGCAATGGTGGGGACGACGTGCAAGGGTGGGGATGATGTGCAAGGGTGGGGACGACGTGCACGGGTGGGGATGATGTGCAAGGGTGGGGATGATGTGCACAGGTGGGGATGATGTGCAAGGGTGGGGATGACATGCAAGGGTGGGGATGATGTGCAAGGGTGGGGATGACATGCAAGGGTGGGGATGATGTGCAAGGGTGGGGACGACGTGCAAGGGTGGGGACGACGTGCAATGGTGGGGATGATGTGCAAGGGTGGGGATGACATGCAAGGGTGGGGATGATGTGCAAGGGTGGGGATGACATGCAAGGGTGGGGATGATGTGCAAGGGTGGGGACGACGTGCAAGGGTGGGGACGACGTGCAATGGTGGGGATGATGTGCAAGGGTGGGGATGATGTGCAAGGGTGGGGGTGACGTGCAATGGTGGGGATGACATGCAAGGGTGGGGACGGCGTGCAAGGGTGGGGACGACGTGCAATGGTGGGGATGATGTGCAAGGGTGGGGACGACGTGCAAGGGTGGGGGTGACGTGCAATGGTGGGGATGACATGCAAGGGTGTTGATGACATGCAAGGGTGGGGACGACGTGCACGGGTGGGGATTACATTCAGGCGTTCTGGGGTAGGGATGACAAGCAAATAATAGGGATGATTATATAGTAAAAAAAATAATGTGTTCAAAAAGAAATTTGACGTAAAATTTCTACGTATGAACTGAAAAAAGATTCAACCAAATTTCCGTTCGATTAATTTTGCGTCGACCAAATTTCTTTCAAACAAATTTCCGGATACGAATTCATTGTGGTCGGTAACGGGGGTCCTCAATCAATTTAAAAACAAACTCTCTGATAAGACATCTGAGAAACAGACCCAGTAAAAATTAATTCGTTTTATCGTTGAAGAACTCCACATTTTTAAAATTAGCGGTTCTCAAACATTGCTACAACGAATTACTTGTCGTTGTTCCGTATCACAGGATTGCACCCGTGGTACATCTAGAAGGAACAAAAACGCCATGATTGTACCCGTGGTACATCTATCTTTAACAAAACCCCATCATTGTACCCGTGGTACATGATTGTACCCGGTCTGAATGATGAACTACAAGATTGGTACATTACGGTTTTTTTTCTTGGTAAAAAAAAAAATCCCCCAAAGTTTGAGAACACCTGTGACATTTCTTCTTTTTTTTTTGTATCCAGCTTTATCTGCACTTCGTTCTTCTGTCTATTATCCATGATTATTAAAAAAACATCACGAAAGCCATCCTTTAAGAAAGCCATCCTTTAAGAAAGCCATCCTTTAAGAAAGCCATCCTTTAAGATGATGATGATTATCTGCCCTTGAGGACGAGTATAAAATGGCCCCGCACACAAAATGGCGCCACGTCCAAGTTGAGATCCCTTGATCCACTTTATGAGAACACTTTTAAAATTTATTCTAAATCAATGAAAAATAATATTTCAACAAATTCTTTTTTTGGCGTGCACCTTGCCTCGGATGAGGAGTTGATGCAGGCCTTATTTTACTCCGTCTCGGTACAATGTACGCTCTCGAAACAAACCCGGGGTGGGGAGGGGGGGGGGGCTCTGCGAAATTAATTTTGGATTTGACTCAAAGGGTAGGACTGTTGAGACCGCCAATTTGGCTGACGGACCGTGAGATGTAGCTCACGAGATGTAGCTCACGAGATGTAGCTCACAAGATGTAGCTCACGCCCTGGCGGTGCACCAGGACGCTCATCCGCGGTCCTCAAGGTCGTAACGGTACTTTGCGAATCAGGTCACGCCAACCCCAAAATTCGAACCGTGTGAAAAGGGTGGGGTGGGGGTGGGGGGCGCCGGCTCTCAATGGGGACCCTTCTTTGCGTACCTTGACCTCCATCGTGGTGTAAGAATAGCTCCGCGTGTTGGTCGCGCGCTACCTTACTTTAAGTTTCATTGATACCTACTTACCTACTACTATTGATAAGAACTAGCCTCGAACAAAAGGGGAGTAACTCGGAGAAAGGGGAAGAAACTCTACCCGCACAATTGCTTTTTTGGTTTATTGTTTTGTTTGGTTCTTTCAAAATATTGAATGGATTCGTTGTCCATATTTTCTATCTCTAGTGTGTGTGTGTGCGCATTGACATATAACACATAGATGTATGCTGTTGTACTTGTATGATTAGCTTTTTATTTGTATCTCCTCGGCTTGTCTTTGAAGAGCTGTCCGATCATGGACGCAGACAGCTGAGGCCGACGAGATGGCTTTCTTAAAGGATGGCTTTCGTGATGTTTTTTAATAATCACGGATAATAGACAGAAGAACGAAGCGTCTTTTTAGTCTGACCCCCATTCAGAATAGATCTATTTTTAATTGTTTATTTTAAAAAAGAAATGGGGAAAACAAAAGCTAGTTTCCAACTAAACTGAAACCATTTTTTTTTGTGTTGGACATTTCAGTCGACCGATTTCTGTCTTAGGATATTCCCATTCTTAAAATTTTAAAGCATAATCGAACAATTTTATTTGTGTGTGTGTGGGGGGGGGGGGGAATTCTTGTAGACTCCCCCCCCCCCCTTTTCTTAAATATTGTTTAAAATATAATCGAAAGATTGTTTGTGGGTCTAACGTGTAAAGCGACCCACAGACCCACCACGCCGGCGTTTCATATATTAAAGAGTGGAATCTCTGCTTGAGACCCCAAACCTGCTTTTGGTCACTATTGATTGACAACTGTGAGCGACACGCGACACTGACTTGCGGTCGACGTACACACACGGCGGCTCTGGTGTACGGAGCTCAGGGACCTCACAGTTGTAGAAGGTGGTTTGAAACTTGGTGCACTTCTGGTGACTGGAGTCCTTATCATGCCTGTACCGTCGGTAAGTTAGTCTTTTTCATGTCTGTACCGTCGGTATAAGTTAGTCTTTATCATGCCTGTACCGTCGGTCAGTTGGTTTTTATCATGTCTGTACCGTCGGTAAGTTAGTCTTTATCATGCCTGTACCGTCGGTAAGTTGGTCGCTATCATGCCTGTACCGTCGGTAAGTTAGTCTTTATCATGCCTGTACCGTCGGTAAGTTGGTCGCTATCATGCCTGTACCGTCGGAAAGTTAGTCTTTATCATGCCTGTACATTTGTGTAAGTTAGTCTTTACCATGTCTGTACCGTCGGTAAGTTAGTCTTTAACATGACTGTACCGTCGGTAAGTTGGTCGTTATCATTCCTGTACCGTCGGTATGTTAGTCGTTATCATGCCTGTACCGTCGGTAAGTTAGTCTTTATCATGTCTGTACCGTCGGTAAGTTAGTCTTTATCATGCCTGTACCTTTGGGTAAGTTAGTCTTTACCATGCCTGTACCGTCGGTAAGTTAGTCTTTATCATGCCTGTACCGTCGTTATAAGTTAGTATTTAGCCTGTACCGTCGGTAAGTCGGGGGGGGGGGGGGGGGACAAGCTATCAGTAAAATCTATGAATACAGGTTCTCAAACTCTTCCATCTAAACGCACCAGTAAATGTTCACACCAAGGGTCGTAATACAGCGGGTTTAAAAAAAATTGTTCACATTTTTAACATTTCCGTGTTGAGATTACTCTGTAGCAGTAATTCGCAGATTACTTCTAAGACATCTCATGTACATAAATACTTCCAATACCTTCCAATACCTTCCAATACCTTCCAATACCTTCCAATACCTTCCAATACCCTTCAATACCCTCCAATACCTTCCTTAAACCGTCTTCTCCAAATGTAGAAACTCTTCTCTCCTCCATCTTGTTTCTGCTCGGGTAAGTTTTGCAAGGCGGCAATATGTTCACTCCAAAAACGGTGCACCGGATACAGTCTGCTTCCGTTGTCACCCCCGTGGCCCACTCACTTTTTATTAACTTAATTTTGACCCCCACTCACCCCGGACTTGACCCCTGGGTCCCGCCCAGGACCCCCCTCACCCCGAACTTGACCCCTGGGTCCCGGCCCAGGACCCCCCACCCCCAAATGAGCAATAACATGAACAGACCTTGTAACTGTGGTAACGCTGGTCAAATCCTGGCCCATTATTTTCATGTGATCTCTGTAGGCCGCATATATTGAAAGAAAATGTCTCGGTGAATTATGGTCAGTTTTGGCTTGAAAAGTTATTAGAGACGTCGGGGTGTTGTTTCTGTCTTTGGGGAGGGCGTGCACTTGGGTGTGGGGGTTTGAATAAACCGAAGAATTGCATCTAAATTTTTTTTTCTTATTTGTTTTGAAATTTGATATTTAATAGGGACTAGAGGCTAGAGATCAGAGGGTAGCGTTGAGATCTTCGAGGTTAGAGAATAAAGATTAGAGGTTAGAGATTAGAGGCATTTGTTTCAGTTCTTGTCTTATTAGTTTTGTACGCATGGGTCAACAACGTGAGGACCGCCCTCCGTCCTTGTGTTGAACAGTTTGTGCGCTCAGATCAATTTAGTTATGAACATTTTTTGAACTTGACTTCTTTTTTTAAGGGTTAGCTTTTACGATTTGTATTTTGTGAAGATTTGAACTGAAAACAAGTTGGTGTGTGTGTGTGGGGGGGGGGGGGCTGGGGGGGGGGGGCTCTACAATTTGACATTGATTTGGAAAAAATTGAAAGCCCTTCTCGTTTCTAACCAATGTCTCCCGAAAATCATATATTTTCACTGCCATCGCCGAGCTGAGAACCTCTGAAACAGTTGAACGGTCACAAGAACACAAGCCACTTGGGTGGTTTCCCCTTCTGCTTGGTCAGATGGCAACATGAGCCGCCATTTTTGGTTTACCTCCTCCAGTAGAACCACACATAACCCATTTTCTTGTTAATATCTGGTCTGATGTCTGTCTGACATGTCTACTGTTGCATGTGTGACGCTGCAGATTTATAGACGTAATAATGTCCACTTCAGCTCGGGGGTCAGAGATCCCCCCATCCATCTCGCACACCAGGGGGGGGGGGCATTGATCAGGGTCATTCTGGACCAGTCGGGTCTGCAAGGCATGGAAGTATTCGTCTACTTTTTTTATGTATAATATTTTTGTTCAATGACGTGGTGAATATGTTCTTGTGACTTGGATCACATAAATAACGGCAGGGGATCTCTGGGTATTTGGGGGGGAAAAAAGGGGGGGGGGGGCTTGCTAACACTTCAGCAAATCTCATTCGTTCTTAAATTATTAAAAACAATAATAAAAAAACAAACAAAAAAATTACTTTCTGTTGCTATATAAAAACTGTTGCTATATAAAAACTGTTGCTATATAAAAACTGTTGCTATATAAAAACTGTTGCTATATAAAAACTGTTGCTATATAAAAACTGTTGCTATATAAAAACTGTTGCTATATAAAAACTGTTGCTATATAAAAACTGTTGCTATATAAAAACTGTTGCTATATAAAAACTGTTGCTATATAAAAACTGTTGCTATATAAAAACTGTTGCTATATAAAAACTGTTGCTATATAAAAACTGTTGCTATATAAAAACTGTTGCTATATAAAAACTGTTGCTATATAAAAACTGTTGCTATATAAAAACTGTTGCTATATAAAAACTGTTGCTATATAAAAACTGTTGCTATATAAAAACTGTTGCTATATAAAAACTGTTGCTATATAAAAACTGTTGCTATATAAAAACTGTTGCTATATAAAAACTGTTGCTATATAAAAACTGTTGCTATATAAAAACTGTTGCTATATAAAAACTGTTGCTATATAAAAACTGTTGCTATATAAAAACTGTTGCTATATAAAAACTGTTGCTATATAAAAACTGTTGCTATATAAAAACTGTTGCTATATAAAAACTGTTGCTATATAAAAACTGTTGCTATATAAAAACTGTTGCTATATAAAAACTGTTGCTATATAAAAACTGTTGCTATATAAAAACTGTTGCTATATAAAAACTGTTGCTATATAAAAACTGTTGCTATATAAAAACTGTTGCTATATAAAAACTGTTGCTATATAAAAACTGTTGCTATATAAAAACTGTTGCTATATAAAAACTGTTGCTATATAAAAACTGTTGCTATATAAAAACTGTTGCTATATAAAAACTGTTGCTATATAAAAACTGTTGCTATATAAAAACTGTTGCTATATAAAAACTGTTGCTATATAAAAACTGTTGCTATATAAAAACTGTTGCTATATAAAAACTGTTGCTATATAAAAACTGTTGCTATATAAAAACTGTTGCTATATAAAAACTGTTGCTATATAAAAACTGTTGCTATATAAAAACTGTTGCTATATAAAAACTGTTGCTATATAAAAACTGTTGCTATATAAAAACTGTTGCTATATAAAAACTGTTGCTATATAAAAACTGTTGCTATATAAAAACTGTTGCTATATAAAAACTGTTGCTATATAAAAACTGTTGCTATATAAAAACTGTTGCTATATAAAAACTGTTGCTATATAAAAACTGTTGCTATATAAAAACTGTTGCTATATAAAAACTGTTGCTATATAAAAACTGTTGCTATATAAAAACTGTTGCTATATAAAAACTGTTGCTATATAAAAACTGTTGCTATATAAAAACTGTTGCTATATAAAAACTGTTGCTATATAAAAACTGTTGCTATATAAAAACTGTTGCTATATAAAAACTGTTGCTATTAAATAATTCTCTCTTAGGTCCCTTTAGAACAGCGGTTCTCAACCTGTGGGTCGCGACCCCTTTGGCGGTCGCACGACCCTTTTCTATGGGTCGCCTAAGAACACATGAAAACACATATGCTCTATAGTTATGAAGGGTAACCGAAAATAATTTTGTGGCTGGGGGTCGCCACAACACGCTGAACTGTCTTAAAGGGTCGCGGCCATAGGAAGGTTGAGAACCACTGCTTTAGAACTATCATATGCCTCTTCTGTATGTTGCTCGTACTGGCGCAGTAAAATGGGCCGTACACAATTATGTCAAAGAAAATATCCCTCGAATTGTAGTAGAGAGAGGTGTGTAGAAAGATCATACAAATTGTAGTAGTGAGAGATGTGGAGAAAGATCATACAAATTGCAGTAGAGAGAGGTGTGTAGAAAGATCATACAAATTGCAGTAGTGAGAGATGTGGAGAAAGATCATACAACTTGCAGTAGAGAGAGGTGTGTAGAAAGATCATACACATTGCAGTAGAGAGAGGTGTGTAGAAAGATCATACACATTGCAGTAGAGAGAGGTGTGTAGAAAGATCATACAAATTGTAGTAGAGAGAGGTGTGTAGAAAGATCATACAAATTGTAGCAGAAAAAGATGTGCAGAAAGATCATACAAATTGTAGTAATTTCAGAAATGTTACCAATTTTTTTTTTTTTTTTAAAGTAGTAAGGCAGAATCTTACAAGATATCTCTGACATCGCTGTGAGAACAATTACAAATGGGACAACAGGTCACTTAATGCCAAAATAGAGTAGAATTTCCTCTCTTAATCTCACAAACTGTCATTCTGTCATCTTAATCTGACAAACTTTCCATACTTTTATCCTAATCTCACAAACTGCCATTCTCTTATCCTAATCTCACAAACTGCCATTCTCTATCCTAATGTCACAAACTTGCCTTACTCGTATTCTAATATCACTAACTGCCATTCTCTTATCCTAATCTCACAAACCTCCATTCTCTTATCCTAGTCTCACAAACAGCCATTAACTCATTCTTATTTTACAAACTTCCATTATCTTATCTTAATCCCACAAACTTCCATGCTCTTATCCTATTCACACAAACTGCCATCCTCTTAACCGTATTTCACAAACTGCCATTCTCTTATCCTAATCTCACAAACCTCCATTCTCTTATCCGAATCTCACAAACTGCCATTCTCTTATCCTAATCTCACAAACTGTCATCCTCTTATCCTAATCTCACAAACCTCCATTCTCTTATCCTAATCTCACAAACTGCCATTCTCTCATCCTAATTTCACAAACCTCCATTCTCTTATCCTAATCTCACAAAGTTCCATTCTCTTATCCTCATCCCTAGGACGATGATCACAGAAGTTCCAACGCCGCCACCCCGACCCCAGAGAGCAGCACCGCAACACCGAGACCACAAGTTGACAGCAAAGACAGCGCCACAAAAGCCGCCACGGACAGCACAATGACAGCGTTTGGTGGACTGTCTAGCCACCGCCTGGCCAGCCCCACGACCCACCCGCACGGTTACGACGGTGATGGCGCCACCACCACACACGTCAACGACGTCAGCACCAGCATGTCCGGTAACGTCCCTCAACGCATGGACACGGAGCACAACGACAGCCGCGGCGTCGGTCGTTACGACGGCGGCGGCGAAGAAGAGGAGGATGATGACGACCGCGACGACGGCGAAGACGCGCTTGTGGTAAACATCGTCTCTCCCGATTGCTGCCGAAGGTCCGACCCCTCTTCGGGATCGAACCCACCCTTGTCATTATCACGGGCGGCCCTCTCGTCCCCGCCACCGCTGGTGGTAGTCACGCCCATGTTGGATTCGCCGCGAGCGTCGCCGGACCAAAGAACTATGACGTCACCTTCCGCGTCATTTTACAGGGAGTTAACGTCATCGCCGTATGAACATAAGATGACGTCATCCCCGCCCGTGACGTGCCGACGGAAGGCGACACCGCCGGCGCCACCTGACCCACTGACGTCCGCGAACCCCCCGGCCGAGGGCGTGTTGCCGTCAAAGCCCCCCAGAGTGTCGCCGCCGCTGAGCCATTCGCTGCAGGAGACGCCCCCAAAGAAGTCGAGTTCTCCAGGAGTCAAGTCTTCCAGTGAGTAGCATGATCGAAAATAAAACCTCGTACAGTCTGCCTGCCTTGTCTGTGTCCATACGTTGTCTTGTCTGTGTCCATACGTTGTCTTGTCTGTGTCCATACGTTGTCTTGTCTGTGTCCATACGTTGTCTTGCCTGTCCCCATACGTTGTCTTGTCTTTGTCCTTACGTTGTTTGTGTCCCTACAATGTCTTGTCTGTGTCCATACATTATCTTGTCTGCGACCATACGTTGCCTTGTCTGTGTCCATACGTTGTCTTGTCTGTGTGTATACGTTGTCTTGTCTGTGTTTATTAAGTTGTCTTGTCTGTGTCCTTACATTATCTTTTCTGTGTCCATACGTTGGCTTGTCTGTGTCTATACGTTGTCTTGTCTGTGTTTATTATTATCTTGTCTGTGTCCATACGTTGCCTTGTCTGTGTCCATACTTTGTCTTGTCTGTGTGTATACGTTGTCTTGTCTGTGTTTTTTAAGTTGTCTTGTCTGTGTCCTTACATTATCTTGGCTGTGTCCATATGTTGTCTTGGCTGTGTCCATATGTTGTCTATTATAGTAAAATCTTCTCCATTAAAAAAATCCTTTATATTTACTTCGCTTTTGTTTGTGGCTGGCTGGAAAAAAAATCATCGGACGCCTAGTTGACCCACTTCCCGTCAACTTATCGAGCTGAAACTTGGCACACACACTCGTTGCTGATGACAACTCATTATTTCACATTTTCAGTCTCAACCCTCAAAAATCAGTTTTCCTGGTTTTCAAGGGGAAGATATTATGAAGCTCCCCATGAATGCGCTAAATGAGATTCTGTTTGGTGTGCAATATTTACTTTAGTTTTTTCAACTTCAGCTCGCATTTAAAAAAATGGAAGTTCGTTTTAAGGACAAATTTCTGTTTCTCCCGTCGAATCAGATGGCATTTCCCTTGTTCCCGTCTGTTACTCTCAACTTTTGTCACCAGGCCAGTTTGGGGGGGGGGGGGGGATAACTTGGACGTGATCATTGTAACAACCCATTCTCTCTCCCTATCTCTCTCCCCTCTCTCTCTCCTCTCTCTCTCCCCCTCTCTCTCTCCCTCTCTCTCCTATCTCTCTCTCCTCTACCTCTCTCTCCCTATCTCTCTCCCTATCTCTCTCCACTTTCTCTCCTCGCGCTCCCTATATCTCTCTCTCCCTCGTTTCTCTCTCTCCTCTCCCCCCCCTCTCTCGCTCCCTCTCTCTCCCCCTCTCTCTCTCTCCCCCTCTCTCTCTTTCTCGGACCTTTTTCTTTTGATAACCGAAATACTCAACACAAAAATTTTCACACTTGTAGACTTTTATGTTCTACAAAATAATTTCAAAATAAAAAATTATAAGAGTATCTAATGTAGAACCCCTACTTTAGAACCCCTACTTTAGAACCCCTACTTTAGAACCCCTACTTTAGAACCCCTACTTTAGAACCCCTACTTTAGAACCCCTACTTTAGAACCCCTACTTTAGAACCCCTACTTTAGAACCCCTACTTTAGAACCCCTACTTTAGAACCCCTACTTTAGAACCCCTACTTTAGAGGTTTTGCTTGAATTAACACTTTTCTCAAAATGGTGGCTCGCGGACCGGCACCGGCCCGGGACCGAGTCTTACGTTGTCGGTCCGCACATTTAATGTCTAAACTTCAGAACATCTACTTTAAAAACTCTACTTAAGAAAATATACTTCAGAACCACTACTTTAAAAACTCTACTTAGAAACTTTGCTTAAGAAACTCTACTTTAAAAACTCTGCTTAGAAACTTTACTTGAGAACCTCTACTTTAAAAACTCTACTTAGAAACTTTACTTGAGAACCTCTACTTTAAAAACTCTATTTAGAAACTTTACTTGAGAACCTCTACTTTAAAAACTCTGCTTAGAAACTTTACTTGAGAACCTCTACTTTAAAAACTCTGCTTAGAAACTTTACTTGAGAACCTCTACTTTAAAAACTCTGCTTAGAAACTTTACTTGAGAACCTCTACTTTAAAAACTCTGCTTAGAAACTTTACTTGAGAACCTCTACTTTAAAAACTCTATTTAGAAACTTTACTTGAGAAACTCTACTTTAAAAACTCTGCTTAGAAACTTTACTTGAGAACCACTACTTTAAAAACTCTATTTAGAAACTTTACTTAAGAAACTCTACTTTAAAAACTCTACTTAGAAACTTTACTTGAGAACCTCTACTTTAAAAACTCTACTTAGAAACTTTACTTGAGAAACTCTACTTTAAAAACTCTACTTAGAAACTTTACTTGAGAACCTCTACTTTAAAAACTCTGCTCTAGAACCTCTACATTTAAACATCAACTTTTGTTGGAAAATCAACTTTTGTTGGAACATCAACTTTTGTTGGAAAATCAGCTCTTTTTGGAACATCAACTTTTGTTGGAAAATCAACTCTTGTTGGAACATCAACTTTTGTTGGAAAATCAACTCTTGTTGGAAAATCAACTCTTGTTGGAACATCAACTTTTGTTGGAACATCAACTTTTGTTGGTTATCGTTAGCTTAGGGCTTAGAGACAGTACAATAACACTTATATTTCTATAACTCTCAGAACATTTTCCAATGTCTTATGTTTTAATTTATTCAATACCAGTTGAAATCCATTGTTTTTTTTATCTTTTTTATAAACAACCTGGACAATACCACCGTGAACTCGACAACGTTCGAAAGCTTCAAGGCCGCCCTGGCATCTGCTAGGAGCCGTTAGATTAGCAACATCGCTTCCCCAACCGTTGCACATATGCCAGTATATGGATGCAGCAACGTACCGAACCAGAACCAGAACCTTTCATAATTTCCAATGATTCCCAAATTATTTTGATACACCCCTCTTTTATCCTGGCGAGATTTTGGCTGATCCATGGTTAGGGTCAGTATCCCTGGTTATCTAACGGTCGGCCGTGGATTTGTCTGCTCGTGACCAGGCAATGTGGCCCACGATTATGTCGCGTTAGCCACACCGGGGGCCCCCGTGGCACCGCCAGTACCTCCACCTGGCACTGATAATACCCGTTGGTCCACTACGGATCGGTCACGCCCCTGCACGCACCGATCATAACATGGGCGGACTTCGCTAATCGCCGTGGCGAGATTTCACGCCTGATAAGTGTAAGTTTGTTTAGTGTAATGTTTGTTTAGTGTAATGTTTGTTTAGTGTAATGTTTGTTTAGTGTAATGTTTGTTTAGTGTAATGTTTAATGTCTGCATTCATCACTGAGGTTTGTTTAGTGTAATGTTTGTTTAGTGTAATGTTTGTTTAGTGTAATGTTTGTTTAGTGTAATGTTTAATGTCTGCATTCATCACTGAGGTTTGTTTAGTGTAATGTTTGTTTAGTGTAATGTTTGTTTAGTGTAATGTTTGTTTAGTGTAATGTTTAATGTCTGCATTCATCACTGAGGTTTGTTTAGTGTAATGTTTGTTTAGTGTAATGTTTGTTTAGTGTAATGTTTGTTTAGTGTAATGTTTGTTTAGTGTAATGTTTGTTTAGTGTAATGTTTGTTTAGTGTAATGTTTGTTTAGTGTAATGTTTGTTTAGTGTAATGTTTGTTTAGTGTAATGTTTGTTTAGTGTAATGTTTGTTTAGTGTAATGTTTGTTTAGTGTAATGTTTGTTTGCATTCATCACTGAGGTTTGTTTAGTGTAATGTTTGTTTGCATTCATCACTGAGGTTTGTTTAGTGTAATGTTTGTTTGCATTCATCACTGAGGTTTGTTTAGTGTAATGTTTGTTTAGTGTAATGTTTGTTTAGTGTAATGTTTGTTTAGTGTAATGTTTAATGTCTGCATTCATCACTGAGCTTTGTTTAGTGTAATGTTTGTTTAGTGTAATGTTTGTTTAGTGTAATGTTTGTTTAGTGTAATGTTTAATGTCTGCATTCATCACTGAGGTTTGTTTAGTGTAATGTTTGTTTAGTGTAATGTTTGTTTAGTGTAATGTTTGTTTAGTGTAATGTTTGTTTAGTGTAATGTTTGTTTAGTGTAATGTTTGTTTAGTGTAATGTTTGTTTAGTGTAATGTTTGTTTAGTGTAATGTTTGTTTAGTGTAATGTTTGTTTAGTGTAATGTTTGTTTAGTGTAATGTTTGTCTGCATTCATCACTGAGGTTTGTTTAGC
The DNA here is from genome assembly GCA_964017045.1 of Omphiscola glabra. Taxonomy (NCBI): domain Eukaryota; kingdom Metazoa; phylum Mollusca; class Gastropoda; family Lymnaeidae; genus Omphiscola; species Omphiscola glabra. The sequence goes on along the minus strand of OZ024806.1, from coordinate 857,310 downwards.
GTAATGTTTGTCTGCATTCATCACTGAGGTTTGTTTAGTGTAATGTTTGTTTAGTGTAATGTTTGTTTGCATTCATCACTGAGGTTTGTTTAGTGTAATGTTTGTTTAGTGTAATGTTTGTCTGCATTCATCACTGAGGTTTGTTTAGTGTAATGTTTGTTTAGTGTAATGTTTGTTTAGTGTAATGTTTGTCTGCATTCATCACTGAGGTTTGTTTAGCGTAATGTTTGTTTGCATTCATGACTAGTGTTCATTCAGCAATATTTAAATAGGTATATATCTTGAACGACCTGGTCGCTCTTCCCTTGCCCCCCCCCCCAGTTCACCCGCCCCTACCTCTCACCATATGTCTGTCGTTTTAATTATGTCCCATAGTTAGTTACGGTATGTGGAATAAAAACAAAAAACCTTTTTATGAAATAAAAAAAGGGGGATTCTCGCCATAGCCGTATCAAAACAATCAAACCCCCAAAAAAACAAATCCACCACTCACTGGAGCCGCCTCTCTTGTTCCACCCCTCTACCCACTCCCCCTCCCCCAGCCCCCCCCCCCTAGCCACACGAGACGCCGCGCCGCTGTAAAACATGCAAATTTCCGCGACTGCAATTAAACCGGCAGTGAATGCCCAGGAATGGAGTTGTGGGACGTGGTAATCCGTCTCTAATTAAACATTCAAAGTGGTCAACAGCAGACTAGAAGCAACACGAATCATCGTACAAGAGGGGAGGTGGGAGGCTAGTGGGGTGGGGGTGCGCAAAATTTGGCGTGAAATCTTGATTTACACTGGTTTAAGTGCAGCATTATTTTGTTCATCCACGACCGCTCCGAGCTGTCGACTTGCCGGAGTTCGTCCAGAAAAAATGGCCGGGTCTTACTTCCGGTCGATGTGAGGTTAATTTAAAGATAGATTTTTTTAAAATGTCAATTTTTTGTCTCGGGGGGTGGGGGTGGGGGGGGGGTGGGGGCGCTCGTAAACTAAAATTATCCATTAAAAAACTAATTCCAATCGAGGCTACGGAGTTGAAGATCGGTGTGGTACACATGTGTTGTGCCTTGATGAATTCGCTGTGTCATTGCTCCGTGTATTTGGAGCCAACATTATGATGTCGCATTATGAGGGCTTGAGACTCACCGCTCTTAGTCTGGGTATATAAGCCCGTCTCCTGGGCAAATCAGTTGCAGAGTATTTTTTTTGTCTTATCTTCCCTTACTCTGTACTTAAGTTTATGAAGACATAATGGGTTTAAGAAGACACATTGGGTTTATGAAGACACATTGGGTTTATGAAGACACATTGGGTTTATGAAGACAACTGGGTTTATGAAGACACATTGGGTTATTAAGACACATTGGGTTTATGAAGACACATTGGGTTTATGAAGACACATTGGGTTTATGAAGACACATTGGGTTTATGAAGACACATTGGGTTTATGAAGACACATTAGATTTTTAGACGATACAATTTTAGCTTATGGCCTTAAATCAGTGGTTATCAACCTTCCTAATGCCGCGACCCTTGAATATAGTTCCTCATGTTGTGGTGACCCAAAAAAAAAAAATCTCACAATTATTTTCGTTGCTACTGCATAACTATAGAACTTTTGTGTTTTCATATGGTCTTAGGTGACCCCCTAAAAAAAGGATCGCGAGACCCCTAAAGGGCCGTGGTACAAAACGCATGGGTATTTAAAAGTTGCGTCTCTGTGGCCGTGGTACAAAAAGCATGGGTATTTAAAAGTTGCGTCTCTGTGGCCGTGGTACAAAAAGCATGGGTATTTAAAAGTTGCGTCTCTGTGGCCGTGGTACAAAACGCATGGGGTATTTAAAAGTTGCGTCTCTGTGGTCGTGGTACAAAACGCATGGGGTATTTAAAAGTTGTGTTTGTGGTACAAAACGCATGGGGTATTTAAAAGGTGCGTCTCTGTGGTACAAAAAGCATGGGGTATTTAAAAGTTGCGTCTCTGTGGCCGTGGTACAGTGGTAATAACATTTGATTGGCCCCCCTTATTTACGAGTTAGGGTCTGTCAGCCGACTCGCGGGTGGGGGGAGGGGCTCAATCCGCGCCTTAGTGGGCTGGATTAGTCGGGGTTTTAACGCTTGTCTCTATGCAAATAAGGGTGGGCGGGTATGCAAATAAGGGTGGGCGGCTATGCAAATGAGTTGAGCGGCTCCGCTCTTTTAAAAGATTAGGCTTAATTCTCAACCCGGTGCTACGATTTTTTTTATTTTTCTTTTTTTGGCCTGGGAGATGTCTGGACGAGAGACGATGTGGTGGGGTGGGCTGGACCAACGGCTCTGAGATTTGGAATTGGTGATACAGACGTTTAAAAAGAAAAGAGAGAAAAAAAAGACTTTGACTTTCTAAACAATGTGATGATCTCACCGCTGGTCGTGATGCTATTCATACGATGCGTGGACATTTGGTTGTTTTGATGCTGGATTTAGGCGCCACGCCCCACAACACCCCCCCCCCCCCTATCCGACCTTTTCCATGTCATACGCAATTGAAACAAGGAATATTAATTTTAGATTAAGAGATGTTACATTCTATGGCACTGGCAGATATTACATTCTATGACACTGGGAGATATTACATTCTATGACACTGGGAGATATTACATTCTATGACACTGGAAGATATTACATTCTATGACACTGGGAGATATTACATTCTATGACACTGGAAGATATTACATTCTATGACACTGGAAGATATTACATTCTATGACACTGGGAGATATTACATTCTATGGCACTGGGAGATATTACATTCTATGACACTGGGAGATATTACATTCTATGACACTGGGAGATGTTACATTCTATGACACTGGGAGATATTACATTCTATGACACTGGGAGATGTTACATTCTATGACACTGGGAGATATTACATTCTATGGCACTGGGAGATATTACATTCTATGACACTGGGAGATATTACATTCTATGGCACTGGGAGATATTACATTCTATGGCACTGGGAGATATTACATTCTATGACACTGGGAGATATTACATTCTATGACACTGGGAGATATTACATTCTATGACACTGGAAGATATTACATTCTATGACACTGGGAGATATTACATTCTATGACACTGGGAGATATTACATTCAATGGCACTGGGAGATATTACATTCTATGACACTGGGAGATGTAACTGGGAAAGAAATTAATTTGTATATTGAAATAAAGGGAATTAATTTGGCCTTGCAAACCAATACAAGCTATGACGTCAGTGAAGCCAACAGTCTGTCTACATTTAAGTTGAGTGAGTTTTGCTCCACACATCTCGCTAGACGGCGCTTGTCCGGTCGACTTCACAACAACCCTGTCCTTGTGAAACCACAACTCACACGTATTGCAACCTTGTCGTTTCTTTGGCTAACTCGCCCCCCCCACCCACGGGGTCCACCCCCCCCCCAGTGTGTCCAGCTCCTCATCCATGACAGGTGCACACATTAACATCGATGCGCATCAGTGTTGGGCGCATCCTCCGAAGATGCAAGTATCCATGATGCCCACGATGGCGTGCATTCAAAAACAAGAAGAGACTGCGCATGCTCTAAACTCGCGCATGGGCAGTGATCTTCTAAAAAAACAAACAAACAAACTTGCAAGTCATCCTAGCTACATTGACACCAAAGTGTCCACCTTTTAGACAGTCTCAAATCTTTTTTTGTCTTTTTTGTTGTTGTTGAAGATTTAACCCAAAAAAAAAGACAACAACAAAAAATAGGAAAAGAAAGAAAGAAAGGTAAAGAGAGTGGGGGGGAAAAGGGGGGGGGGGGAGACAAGGAATTTTAAGCAGCCGACCTTTCATAGAAAGAATGAAGGATTAACGAAGCTGACAGATTGAATGCAAACTTAAAACTGTCTCGGGCAGAGCCAAGGGACCCCGCGCTGAAATCGGGCCCACAAATAAAATTGCCTGGATTAGCGAAGATTAGTGGCGAGAGTAAACGCGAAGCTTGTACATACACATGCACGCACGCACACACACACACACACACACTCGCACACACACATGCATACGCACGCACGGACTCCCTTTAAATCGTCTACTTATTTCCGGGCCCCCAGATTTGCATATACTCTCTGGGGCAACTTGTTGGAAGAGTTCTCGTTTTTGTTGTTTTTTTAGGCAATACGGCCGGCCTCAGTCCTGGCTTCGGAGGATCTTGAAGTTAAAAACATTGCCCCGATTTTGGTGTCTACCATTTAAACCTGAACACGATTTGAAATTGGAACACATCAGGCTGTCTATTAATAGAACACTGGTTACAGCCCGCCAGACACTTGCGGCAGCAATGCGTGAACTTCCCATCTGCTGAAGTTATATTTGACAAAACATGAACTCAAGTAACGCACATTTAAGAATCCCAATTTTTTTTGCACCCCTTCCCTCTATGATACGTCGCTGCACACTTTTTATTTCACGCCCATGAATTTTATTAAATAGTCTGATGTCTCAACCACTTTTAAACCGAATACTTTGTTACACCGTACTTAAATTGAGACGATTTCTTTCTCCGAAAAGAAAATTTTACGCTCCAAACGCAGTTGCGATATATATATATATATATACAGAGGTGTAAATGCGTTTTTGACGCCCTTGGCTAATTTATTTTTGGCGCCCTTGATAAATTGACAAGTTTCAGCTTTACAGATTTAGCAGCGCCCTTTTGAACTGGCGCAGGCCGGCGCCCTTGGCAACTGCCCCAATGCCAAGCTGTTGTTATGCCACTGTAAATATATATATATATTTATAAATTCATTGATTTAGCGTAGTTATCGGGAATTATATTTTGCGCGCTATTGAACTCATTATTGACCCATATTTTCTTTCAAACATTTATAATTATTTGTAATATACTCTCAGTACCAAATTCGCTGATTAGGAAGCAGTCCACGAGTCACACCAGGAGCGTCATATCTATAAGATAGGTTAGGAGTGCCTCCTGTGGGGGTGGGGGGAGGGGGGCAGTGGTTTATTGTTATGAATAATTGGTCACAATCAATGTCAAACAAATCAATAAATGATTGGTGGGGTGGGGGTGTGGGTGTCAGAGGTCGGGGATATAAAAAAAACACCATGCGGCTGAGACAATTTTAGTCTTATGATGCCAGACAAGGACCTTTGAGAAATGGGACCATTGAGCGGCGCGCGTCTTGTGGTGCTAGGATTAAAAAAAACATCAATTTACGTGTGCCGCATGATGCTAGAAATGGGACCATCAATTTATGTGTGTCGCATGATGCTAGAAATGGGACCATTAAGTTACCTTTGCCGCGTGATGCTAAAAATGGGACCATAAGTTACCTTTGCAGCGTGATGCTCAAAATGGGACCATAAGTTACCTTTTCCGCGTGATGCTAAAAATGGGACCATAAGTTACCTTTGCCGCGTGATGCTAAAAATGGGACCATAAGTTACCTTTGCCGCGTGATGCTAAAAATGGGACCATACGTTACCTTTGCAGCGTGATGCTAAAAATGGGACCATAAGTTACCTTTGCAGCGTGATGCTAAAAATGGGACCATAAGTTACCTTTGCCGTGTGATGCTAAAAATGGGACAATAAGTTACCTTTGCCCCGTGATGCTAAAAATGGGACGATAAGTTACCTTTGCCGCGTGATGCTAAAAATGGGACCATAAGTTACCTTTGCCGCGTGATGCTAAAAAATGGGACCATAAGTTACCTTTGCCGCGTGATGCTAAAAATGGGACCATAAGTTACCTTTGCCGCGTGATGCTAAAAATGGGACCATAAGTTACCTTTTCTGCGTGATGCTAGAAATGGGACCATAAGTTACCTTTGCCGCGTGATGCTAAAAATGGGACCATAAGTTACCTTTGCCGCGTGCTGCTCAAAATGGGACCATAAGTTACCTTTGCCGCGTGATGCTAAAAAATGGGACCATAAGTTACCTTTGCCGCGTGATGCTAAAAATGGGACCATAAGTTACCTTTGCCGCGTGATGCTAAAAATGGGACCATAAGTTACCTTTGCCGCGTGATGCTAAAAATGGGACCATTAAGTTACCTTTGTCGCGTGATGCTAAAAATTGGACCAATACTTTGAAATGTGAGCTCTGTCTTTTGATGCTAGAAATATTTCTACGAACAGCCACAGTCTTAGGAATATTAGAAGTATGTTTTTCTCCAGATTATTCGAATCACGTGATGGGGGCCCGTGAAGATTGGTGGGATGGTCATGGCGTGATCCGCACCATCCTAGGATGAGTCACGTAAAGGCGTTCTAATGGGGGGTCCCTGTTTGTGGCGAGGAGGGGTGGGGGAGGGTTAGTTTCAGAAGTGGAGAACTTCAATGCATCACTTAAAGATGTCATCTAAATATAGAATAGAATGGAACCATCTGATTTAACGGAAAGACCTGAGTTAACTGAATGACCTGATTGTCGTGAAACACTTGACTGCCGTGAATGAGCTGATTGTCGTGAAACACTTGACTGCCGTGAATGACCTGATTGTCGTGAAATACTTGACTGCCGTGAATGACCTGATTGACCCGAATGACCTGATTGCCGCGAATGACCTGAATGATCTAATTGCCGTGAATGACCTGATTGACTTGAATGACCTGATAAGTCCTCCAACCCTCAAAGCCGTGTACAGACATATTTCCCCATACAAAATATAAGAATTTTAAAAATAGTCTAGTTTGGATTGATCTGATGGGTCCCCTAACACGCCAAGTTAAGCCACCAAAGCCGTATATAGAGATATCATTACTACAGGTCTATAGAGCAGGCTTGCACAACATACGGCCCGCGGGCCCAGTGCGACCCGCCAACACCCACTCGGCGGCCCGCGAAGTAGCGACATATTCTTTACTATTATTTTTTTCTTAAGATCATTATCCCCTGTCCTTTGTCTTTTGGCCAGCAAATGTTTTTCATAAAGTGTTATCGCCCGCACAAGTTTTTCATAAAGTGTTATCGCCCGCATAAGTTTTTCATAAAGTATTACGGCCCGCCTTACATTTTGAGTTGTGCTGGCCCACTATAGAAAATAAGAATATCCTATAATCAAATGTAGATCTAGATTTATAAGTTTTTGCAGTGGTCACATGGCCCTTTCCCCGGATGTACATGTCACGTGATCTGATGTGCTCGAGACAAACATGTTCCGAAGGTGGGGGTTGGGGGGAATGCCGTTTTAGTTTCGCATTAAACAAATTATACAATACTTAACAAACTATTTTGTTTTAAAAAAGGTTAAAAGTTAATTCATCGTATTTCATAACGTTTTGTCTCCGACACACAAAGTGAAGCATTTGGGGCACTTTAAAGCAGCAGACGTCAGTATATTAACGGTATCGTCAAATGTAAAAAGATAATCTCAGACAGCAGCATCAACAGCAACGACAGCAACGACAGCATCAACAGCAGCAGCAGTAACAGCATCAGCAGCATCAACAGCAGCAGCAGCAACGACAGCATCAGCAGCAGCTGCAACAGCAGCAGCAGCAATGACAGCATCAACAGTGTCAGCTACAGCAGCAGCAGCGACAGCATCATCAGAGGTAACGTCAGTCTAAAGGAAAGCAAATAGAAATGAGGGGGAATAAGAAAGTGAGACATAATCCCTCTGCTAGACCTTGTAAATCCTTGGCAAAATTCAAAGCAGGCTGCCTGGAGCTCCGAACACGCCACGACATCAATAGTAGGGGGGGGGGGCCCGCCCATTCTTTCGGCGGTTCTAAATTGAGATTTAAAATGTGTGCCCCAATCATTCTCCTGGATTAATTCACGTCGGGGATTACGGCACGGGCCGGGGCTCGGAGTCGTGCGTGGGGTGTGGGGATGGGGTGGGTTGTGTGTGTGTTTGTTTATCGGTCTGCCTGTCTGCCGAGGATGGAGCTAATCCCGGGCATTTTAAAGGCCCATTTGCCTAGCGTCCCCGTGGCACTGCGGGTCTGGACTGTCCTTTAGATTTCGGCTTAAGCTGTGTCGGGTGGGAGAGGAAGAGAGTAAAGAGAAAGAAAAAACTACAACTGAGGATATCGGGAGTCTGGGTGTTGGAAGCACGGAGAAGTGGTGGATTTAGGTAAAAGGAGCGGGGGGGGGGGGGCGCTATCGAAGACGAAAGATCCTGGTTGTACCCCCCTCCTTCTCTCCTTTCCAAACAGAACAGGGAATAAGGACGAAACATTTTTTTTTTCTTTAAATGGTGGAATCTAATGGTCTGTTTCTATTTAAAGATTTGGCGGCACCCATATGTTATATAGCGTCCCACCAAACCCCCTGCACTACATCTTTTTTAGAACCGCTACTGCATGGGTTTGTAATACTGCAGTAGGTCAGAAGAGCAGCGAATGTCTCCCTTTAGTGTTTGTCGGATACTGAGAAGGTGTTAGGTACCCTGTCCATTAGTTTGGATTCGATATGCATGGGAATGTGTGAACGTCGTTTAGCGTCAGTTTGATACTGCCAGTGTGTTTTTGAACTGTCGATTAGAGAGAGAGAGAGAGAGAGAGAGAGAGAGAGAGAGAGAGTTAGGTCGCACCTATTTTTGCACACGGTTTGAGTTGGTGCGACAAACCACAATTAAGCTGCTGCCTAAGATATTCCAAGGTAATTTTTTTTTTAAATTCTGTTTTTATTGTTTGTTCGTTGATGAAGGCTTCTTGTCGACACGTTCGTTGTTTTTCTTCAGGGGTTCCCATACTTTATTACGGTTCTTTCCATTTTTCTAACAGTGATTGCAGTCTCCCCCTCTATTACCATACCAAATATGTGACACCATTGTCAAAACACCATTGTCATGACATCACCAACATGACAACATTGTCATGACATCACAAACATGACACAATTGTCATGACATCACCAACATGACATGACATCACCAACATGACACCATTGACATGACATCACCAACATGACACCATTGTCATGACATCACCAACATGACACCATAGTCATGACATCACCAACATGACACCATTGACATGACATCACCAACATGACACCTCTTTACTGTTTTTTATGATGTCACGTCTGACATGAAAGAAAATGTTTCCGATGTCTGAAACAGGGTGCCCTTACACTAGGGTATGTCACTCTTCTCAGCAGAACGTCCAGTACACCCCATTCCCCCTTCAGGCAACACCTCTGTTAGCCGAACCCCCCCGAGAGCCCGTCTTCGATAATCCCCCTTTTAACATTCAAATGACCAGGTCCCTTAGGACGCCTGTGCGTTAAGACGACATTCGGACGAGTGACGCGGCTTACGGAGATCCGTAATCGCTTCTGATTGGATTTGGACAATTTTGTCACATTTAGGTTAACCCTCTCCCCTCGAAGCTCCCCCCCCCCCCACACACACGCCCTTGCCCCACACATACAAACCCCAATGAATCATATACCTAACCACAGCCACATGATGCAAATTATGCTCAAACAGGTCTCGTGGACCGATGTCTTAAACAGACATATTTTCAAATGGTCTCATCTCCCTCTGATACATTATCAAGACTTCTTTAAATGGTCTCACCTCCCTCTGATACATTATCAAGACTTCTTTAAATGGTCTCACCTCCCTCTGAGACATTATTAAGACTTCTTTAAATGGTCTCACCTCCCCCTGATACATTATCAAGACTTCTTTAAATGGTCTCACCTCCATCTGAGACATTATCAAGACTTCTTTAAATAATCTCACCTCCCTCTGAGACATTATCAAGACTTCTTTAAATGGTCTCACCTCCCTCTGAGACATTAACAAGACTTCTTTAAATGGTCTCACCTCCCTCTGAGACATTAACAAGACTTCTTTAAATGGTCTCACCTCCCGCTGATACATTATCAGCACTCCCTTTATAAAACTGGACTTCATTATCTTTTAATCATAAGATTTTACTAAACAACTCCATCTCAATGACACACGTTTCAAGACACACGAGGGCCAATTTCATAAGACTTCAACTAAACAACTACATCACAAGGACACACTGGATTCCTTTTCAAGACAAACTGGGTCCCGTTTCTTGAGACTTTAACTAAACAGCTCCATCACAAAGGACACACAGGGTCCCGTTTCAAGAACACTCGGGGTCCCGTTTCAAGGACACCCGGGGGTCCCGTTTCAAGGACACTCGGGGGTCCCGTTTCGAGTACACGCATGGTCCCGTTTCAAGGACACGCAGTGTCCGTTGTGATCGTTTCCCTCCAAACTATAGGATCCTAGTCTTAGTCAACATTAAAATATTGACTCGTCACAAAAATCCATTTCAAGTTGAATTCTCAAGTTTCTGATTTTCCACCCAAAATAAATCTCCCCCCCCCCCATGTCATTCCGTCACTCCATCGGTTAAATTAAAAAATAAAAATTAACCCGACAGATCTAACCCGAGTGGTTGGCCCGATGTTTTAATAACAATGATCCCCAGGCATCTCTCTGTTAACACGACCATTGGAAACGGCCGAAAGCAGCGACCTCTGCAGTTTTAGATCGTCCGTTTGCTTTTCTTAAGTCTTATTTTTTTGTCATGTCTCCTTCTGTAAAAAAGGGAGCCGAGGATGATCTCTGTATGATACAACTCATTTTTTCTCCTCTCCATATTAAGCCAAATTTTCACCGCCAGCGTCACGTGATAATGTTAGAATATCTCTCCGGGTCGGTTTAAATCTTTGCGCATTTTTTTATCCTTGCTGTGGGAGGTGGGTCCCAGCGCGCTGCGTTCATGTTCGTAAGGGCTCGACACGGATTGAAAGCGGTGCGGTTTTTGTGTGGATTGTCTGTCTCGTGTTGAAAATAGGAAATTTCCGATTTTATGTGATTTCTTTCAAGACTTTCTTTAACTATGGCAAAAAAAGCGAAGGTGAAAAAAGGGGAGGGGGATAAAATAGCAGTTCTTAGCAACACTTTATTTTGATTCTTTTATTTGTTTCATAGGGCGTCCACGAATAGAATTTTGGAGAAAATCCTAAGCGAACACCCCCCCCCCCGCCCTCCACCCCCCCACCCCCAAAGGAACCAAGGAGTTTTAAAAAAAGTATTTTTAGTCCTTTCGGGCTGATAATCGTGTGTTGTATTGTGACAGGCGGTTGACAACCCTGTCAACAGGTCCACGCCAACCGGCTGTTCACTCATAGTTTGGGATGGGGACAACCATAATCTCGAAGCCGCTGCCTTTTTGGTGTGGGAGGCAGACTACGGCCTCCCCTCTTCTTCCCGCCTCTGTGTCCGACAGAAACGGTAGTGGGGCGCCTTCCTGGTCCACTCTTCCTAAGCTAGAAGTCGTCGGGGCTTCCCATACGGTGGTCCGTCAGCCCTTGCGGTGCCGGTCCGCACACCATGAGACAAGACATTGGATGAAAGCTGAATACGTTGAACATCCACAGGAGCCACATACAACTTATAACGCCTGGAATTACATGGTAATATTCAAATGAATCCTTTCGCATTGGCTGACAATGCATCCCACTGACAATGCATCCCATTGACAATGCATCCCACTGACAATGCATCCCACTGAAAATGCATCCCACTGACAATGCATCCCACTGAAAATGCATCCCACTGAAAATGCATCTCACTGACAATGCATCTCACTGAAAATTCATCCCACTGACAATGCAACCTGAGTGGATCTTTCTTGTCCGCCCCGCTGTCATTGCGCACCGCGCTGCGCTCTCATTCGCTGCTCCCCCCCTCGTCGTGCGCACGATCACGTACGCACCAAGTGCATACGGATATATGGAGCGCCATCTGGAATTATTATTAGAGATCATGCACCTCTTCCCATATATTACACGCGTGACATGATTGCGTTGCCACAGGTAGTGTAAATTTATTTAATAATTTCTCTTGGTCCCTGCATCAATAGAAAACTAGTCCACCAATCTTAAAATTTTTGGGAACCACTGCTCTATATCGGTTTTAGCAAAAGGAAACTAGTACGCCAATCTTAACATTTTGGGAACCACTGCTCTAGATCGGTTTTAGCAAAAGGAAACTAGTCCGCCAATCTTAACATTTTTGGGAACCACTGCTCTAGATCGGTTTTAAAAAAGAAAACTAGTCCGCCAATCTTAACATTTTGGGAACCACTGCTCTAGATCGGTTTAGCAAAAGAAAACTAGTCCGCCATTCTTAACATTTTTGGGAACCACTGCTCTAGATCGGTTTAGCAAAAGAAAACTAGTCCGCCATTCTTAACATTTTGGGAACCACTGCTCTAGATCGGTTTTAGCAAAAGAAAACTAGTCCGCCATTCTTAACATTTTTGGGAACCACTGCTCTATATCGGTTTTAGCAAAAGAAAACTAGTCCGCCAATCTTAACATTTTGGGAACCACTGCTCTAGATCGGTTTAGCTCACATTTCTAGTGTGTCTTGCTTCGCATATTACAACGTACGAACATGACAGAGTCCAGTCTCCAACCTGCCAACACAGCCCCATCCATTGTGGATCACTCTGGCTCCAGTGATCCCCCCACCTCACTTTGTCACAGCACCGCCGGCTAAGACCCTTGGATTAAAAACGGATTTGCACTCGGGATAAGTGGCTAATCCACGGGAACATTGATCTGAATATCATCTAGGTCGCTGTGGCGATCACGTGACTCTAATCCCTCCGCGATTAAACATAAACCCATTTTGTCATACGTCATGAATACCCCCCCCCCCCCGCCACCCCCCTCCCAAATCGTATTTCCGTATGACCTACCCCTACATTTCCTCATAAGCCTATATATGTTATATGCTGTGGTCTTATACAGGATATTATATCAAAACTTTGAATTGTGAGATGATTGAAGTCGCTAGAGTTTGGGACTCCCCGGGGCGTTCCTTGCCCCCCCCCCCCCCAATTTGACACCCCCACACCCCAATTCACAAAACCCACAATGCATTTAGAATTAATATTTTAAAAAATAATATTGTGGGGTTGAAATGAAATAGACGCCCCCAAAATACGTGCCACCCTAGACAGATCGTTCAGTCCGCCCCCCCCCTCTTTCTACGCCCCTGTCTGGGATTGATAAAAATGCAGTCGTTTTTCTGATCGTCTTCTTTATTTCCACTATTCACCACTTGGGTAATTATCTACTTTGTTTTAAACATGCTATTTGTATACTGAGTTTCTTAGGGAGACATTTTTCTTGCAAACTTCTCTTTGTTGTCTTTCATTTTATCGTTATAAGATATTTGGATGTAAAGGTGTTTTGGTGTAAATATGTTTTGATGTAAAGGTGTTTTGGTGTAAGGTTTTTTGATGTAAAGGTGTTTGGTGTAAATATGTTTTGATGTAAAGGTGTTTTGGTGTAAAGGTGTTTTGGTGTAAGGTGTTTTGGTGTAAAGGTGTTTTGATGTAAAGGTGTTTTGGTGTAAGGTGTTTTGATGTAAAGGTGTTTTGGTGTAAGGTGTTTTGGTGTAAAGGTGTTTTGATGTAAAGGTGTTTTGGTGTAAATATGTTTGTAAGGTGTTTTGGTGTAAAATGTTTTGATGTAAACGTGTTTTGTGTAAAATGTTTTGGTGTAAAGTAGTTTGGTGTAAAATGTTTTGGTGTAAAATGTTTTGATGTAAAGGTGTTTTGGTGTAAAATGTTTTGATGTAAAATGTTTTGATGCAAAGGTGTTTTGATGTAAAGGTGTTTTGATGTAAAAGTGTTTTGATGTAAAGGTGTTTTGATGTAAAGGTGTTTTGATGTGTATTCAGGGAAAAAAGTTTTCACTGGTTCTCAAATTCTTAAGATTAAAAACTAGTTACACTTTAATTGGTTTCAACGGTTTTTCTCAAAGAGACGTGCGATATAAGCATTTCTAAATGAACCATCGGTCCCGGTGATCCCAGATGGCAGAATCGACCCCTGATCCCAACGCAGGAGGATTGAACCCCCCCCCCCCCCCAAAAAAAAATAAATAAAAAATCAGCCATTACAGGAGATTACAAAACCAGTTTTGAACACGGATTAACATTATGGATTAGGAGATAATCTCACGACCTGGTCGACATGTCTTTATGTGTGTTGGTTTGAGGCATTTGGGGGGTGGGGCGGTGGGATCAGGTTGGGGGGCGGTGGGATCAGGTTGGGGGCAGTGGGATCAGGTTGGAGGCTGTGGGATCAGGTTGAGGGTGGTGGGATCAGGCTGGGGGTGGTGGGATCAGGTTGGGGCGGTGGGATCAGGTTGGAGGCGGTGGGATCAGGTTGGGGGCGGTGGGATCAGGTTGGGGGCGGTGGGATCAGGTTGGGGCGGTGGGATCAGGTTGGAGGCGGTGGGATCAGGTTGGGGCGGTGGGATCAGGTTGGGGGCGGTGGGATCAGGTTGGAGGCGGTGGGATCAGGTTGGGGCGGTGGGATCAGGTTGGGGGCGGTGGGATCAGGTTGGGGGCGGTGGGATCAGGTTGGGGGCGGTGGGATCAGGTTGGGGGCGGTGGGATCAGGTTGGGGGCGGTGGGATCAGGTTGGGGGCGGTGGGATCAGGTTGGGGCGGTGGGATCAGGTTTGGGCGGTGGGATCAGTTTGGGGGCGGTGGGATCAGGTTGGGGGCGGTGGGATCAGGTTGGGGCGGTGGGATCAGGTTGGGGCGGTGGGATCAGGTTGGGGCGGTGGGATCAGGTTGGGGCGGTGGGATCAGGTTGGAGGCGGTGGGATCAGGTTGGGGCGGTGGGATCAGGTTGGGGCGGTGGGATTAGGTTGGGGGCGGTGGGATCAGGTTGGGGGCGGTGGGATCAGGTTGGGGGTGGTGGGATCAGGTTGGGGCGGTGGGATCAGTTTGGGGGCGTTGGGATCAGGTTGGGGCGGTGGGATCAGGTTGGAGGCGGTGGGATCAGGTTGGGGGCGGTGGGATCAGGTTGGGGGCGGTGGGATCAGGTTGGGGCGGTGGGATCAGGTTGGGGCGGTGGATCAGGTAGGGGCGGTGGGATCAGGTTGGGGCGGTGGGATCAGGTTGGGGGCGGTGTGATAAGGTTGGGGGCGGTGAGATCAGGTTGGGGGCGATGTGATCAGGTTGGGGGCTGTGGGATCAGGTTGGGGCGGTGGGATCAGGTTGGGGCGGTGGGATCAGGTTGGGGGCGGTTGGATCAGGTTGGTGGCGGTGGGATCAGGTTGGGGGCGGTGAGAGTGGGTTGTTGTGGTAGGAGAGGTTTGGGGCCCTAACTGCAAAAGAGGATGTTTAATTTAGAGTATAATTTTTGTGTGTGTATTTTACGTGCACTAGCAACTCTGCAGTAACTCTGTAGTAACTCTGCAGCAACTCTGTAGCAACTCTGTAGTAACTCTGCAGTAACTCTGTAGTAACTATGCAGTAGCTCTGCAGTTTCTCACTGCAGTAACTCAAGTCTATTTTAAGTAAGGCACCATCCTTACTATAGCGCACCCCGCACCAAAAAAAAACAAGAACATCTATTTTTCTCTGGAGTGATTGTGGTGATTCTTCTTTCCCGAATGCAAAGTCGGGAATTGCTGGGACATTGCGTTGGGGTGGGGGTGGGGGGGTTATTGCGCTAAAGATCTCGTGTTTAAGGTATGTTTTATTGGTGGTGAGGGTTTGGGGGGGGGGGGTCACTACCTGAAACTGTGGAAAAGCTCATTCTAATTTCTTCTACCCGATAAAGATTAAGTTTCTCTCTTTTCTTGTACACGCGGCGAGGCATGTTGCATTGTGGGGGCTGGTGGGGGAGGACATTTGCGACGTCGACGCCATTGTACCCAGAGGCAGGTTGGGTAATGGCGGTGTAGGGGGGGTGAAGGGCGTGGAGGTGTACGGTTCTAATTGGATCAGGGGCGCAACAATACTTTGACAACCGGTAAAATAATCTATCAGACATTCTTTGGTGCGGTTTGGTGTGTGTGTGTGGGGGGGAGGGTGGATTCTAGATATGTGGCAACCTGATATGTCGTCTGGTTGAAAGATCGTCTGCATCGTACCAACTCTCAGCACTGTCGTCTGAATCAAGGAAATAATTGCTGGGAGATTTTGGTGTAGGTGGGAACAAAAAAAAACAACAAAAAAACAAGTTGAGTAATATATTTTAAACTATAAAAAAATGTTAAAAAGTGTCTCCATAAAGTGTGAGGACCACTGCAACAATGGGACAATAGACGGGCGCAGGAGTCGAACAATGGCGTGAAGAAAAGGTGAGGGTCGGCTTACGAGCATGCATTTGGGGGGAGGTGCGCTTGGTGGGGAGGGGCGCTTGGTGGGGAGGGGCTTGGTGGGGAGGGGCGCTTGGTGGGGGGGGGCTGGGTGCGAGGCTTGGTGGAGCTGTTGGTGTGGTTTTCATTTTATTTGATTGGAGCGCTTCTCAAAAGGGCATGTTTGAAGACCCTTACAGTGGCCAGGAAGGGTTCTTTTATGGTTTGGAGGTAAAGAAAAAACCCAACAAAGTCAAGACTTTAAGTCAATGACACACAACAAAGTCAAGACTTTAAGACAATGACTCACAACAAAAGTAAGACTTTAAGACAATGACACACAAAAAAGTAAGACTTTCAGACAATGACACACAAAAAAGTAAGACTTTCAGACAATGACATACAACAAAAGTAAGACTTTCAGACAATGACACACAACAAAAGTAAGACTTTCAGACAATGACACACAACAAAAGTAAGACTTTCAGACAATGATACACAACAAAAGTAAGACTTTCAGACAATGACACACAACAAAGTCAAGACTTTAAGACAATGACACACAAAAAAGTAAGACTTTCAGACAATGACACACAAAAAAGTAAGACTTTCAGACAATGACATACAACAAAAGTAAGACTTTCAGACAATGACACACAACAAAGTCAAGACTTAAGACAATGACTCACAACAAAAGTAAGACTTTCAGACAATGACACACAACAAAAGTAAGACTTTCAGACAATGACTCACATCAAAAGTAAGACTTTCAGACAATGACACACAACAAAAGTAAGACTTTAAGACAATGACACACAACAAAAGTAAGACTTTCAGACAATGACTCACATCAAAAGTAAGACTTTCAGACAATGACACACAACAAAAGTAAGACTTTAAGACAATGACACACAACAAAAGTAAGACTTTAAGTCATGGCACACAACAAAAGTAAGACATTAAGACAGTGACACACAACAAAAGTAAGACTTTCAGACAATGACACACAACAAAAGTAAGACTTTAAGTCATGGCACACAACAAAAGTAAGACATTAAGACAGTGACACACAACAAAAGTAAGACTTGAAACAAAGCTGACAAAGATGATGTCAAATTAATCATTGCATTCTTCGCCCTATCTAAAGCTGTGTTTACCGGTCGCCAACAAATAGTTTGGATAAATTGTCAAACATTCAAAATGGTGTGTTAAGAAACACAAGCAAATCAAAAAGAACAACAAACCATAAAACAAACAAATGAAATGAAACAAATAACTTCAGGCATCTTTGGTCAGTTTTTTTTTTGGGACACCCGTCGGGATATCAGTCGGGGCACCAGTCGGGATATCAGTCAGGACACCCGTCGGGACACCATTCGGGATATCAGTCAGGACACCAGTCGGGACACCATTCGGGATATCAGTCAGGACACCAGTCGTGATATCAGTCAGGACACCCGTCGGGACACCATTCGGGATATCAGTCAGGACACCAGTCGGGGCACCAGTCGGGATATCAGTCAGGACACCAGTCGGGAGTCATAAACATTTCAAAGTTTAGAATAGTTATGGTGGAGGGCTGTCGGTAACCTTTTGAGAGCCTTCTCTTTAAATGTTAGCCCCCACCAAATACAGACCCCCCCCCCCCCCTCTGTAACTCTCTTATTCAGAATCAACCTCGCCCTAGTAAAGAAAAGTCTTTACGCCGGTAATTTATTACGGGCGTCTGTAGGTGTGAATTAGATAGGGTCGCATACATTAATCCAGGATTGGCTGTCTCGCATCTTGCGTCTCGGAGCTTGTGTCTCGGAGCTTGTGTCTCGGAGCTTGCATATCGGAGCTTGCGTCTCGGAGCTTGCGTCTCGGAGCTTGCGTCTTGGAGCTAGCGTCTTGGAGCTTGTGTCTCGCATCTTGCGTCTCACATCATGCGTCTCGGAGCTTGTGTCTCGGAGCTTGCGTCTCGCAGCTTACGTCTCCGAGCTTGCTTCTCGCAGCTTGCGTCTGGCAGCTTACGTCTCGGAGCTTGCGTCTCGCAGCTTACGCCTCGCAGCTTGCGACTCGGAGCTTGCGTCTCGGAGCTTGCGTCTTGGAGCTTGCGTCTTTGAGCTTGTGTCTCGCATCTTGCGTCTCACATCATGCGTCTCGGAGCTTGTGTCTCGGAGCTTGTGTCTCGGAGCTTGTATCTCGGAGCTTGCGTCTTGCAGCTTACGTCTCCGAGCTTGCTTCTCGCAGCTTGCGTCTCGCAGCTTGCGTCTCGCAGCTTGCGTCTCGCAGCTTGCGTCTCGGAGCTTGCGTCTCGGAGCTTGCGTCTCTGAGCGTTTCATTAATCTATCACTTGCAACCGGTTGATGGGACTCGGCGGTACAGGACCCCGGCGATGATCATCTCCGGTGTGCGCCAACCCCGTCTCGTGGTCGGACAACCAGGCCTCGTGGTCGGACAACCAGGCCTCGTGTTCGGACAACCAGGTCTCGTGGTCGGACAACCAGGTCTCGTGGTCGGACAACCAGGTCTCGTGGTCGGACAACCAGGCCTCGTGGTCGGACAACCAGGTTTCGTGGTCGGACAAACAGGTCTCGGGGTCGGACAACCAGGTTTCGTGGTCGGACAACCAGGCCTCGTGGTCGGACAACCAGGTCTCGTGGTCGGACAACCAGGTTTCGTGGTCGGACAACTAGGCCTCGTGGTCGGACAACCAGGCCTCGTGGTCGGACAACCAGGTTTCGTGGTCGGACAAACAGGTCTCGGGGTCGGACAACCAGGTTTCGTGGTCGGACAACCAGGCCTCGTAGTCGGACAACCAGGTCTCGTGGTCGGACAACCAGGTCTCGTTGTCGGACAACCAGGCCTCGTGGTCGGACAACCAGGTTTCGTGGTCGGACAACCAGGCCTCGTGGTCGGACAACCAGGCCTCGTGGTCGGACAACCAGGCCTCGTGGTAGGACAACCAGGCCTCGTGGTCGGACAACCAGGTTTCGTGGTCGGACAACCAGGCCTCGTGGTCGGACAACCAGGTCTCGTGGTCGGACAACCAGGCCTCGTGGTCGGACAACCAGGCCTCGTGGTCGGACAACCAGGCCTCGTGGTCGGACAACCAGGTTTCGTGGTCGGACAAACAGGTCTCGGGGTCGGACAACCAGGTTTCGTTGTCGGACAACCAGGTTTCGTGGTCGGACAACCAGGCCTCGTGGTCGGACAACCAGGCCTCGTGGTTCTGGTTCTGGTTCTGGTTCGGTACGTTGCTGCATCCATATACTGGCATATGTGCAACGGTTGGGGAAGCGATGTTGCCAATCTAACGGCCCCTAGCAGATGCCAGGGCGGCCTTGAAGCTTTCGATCGTTGTCGAGTTCACGGCGGTATTGTCCAGGTTGTTCCAAGCAATTATGGTGCGTGGAAAAAATGACTGCTTATGCGGCCCCGTACAGCCATTTGGCAAAATACTTGCTGTATGCAATTTTGGACCAGGTAGTTGCAAGAAAGGATTCTCAAACCCGACGATCCCACCTCCTCACCTGATAGGGTGCTCTCGAAGTGTGGATATCTGCGTTTTAGACTATCGTACACCCACTAACCCCAAAATAACGGATTTCAGATTTGGGGTCAAGTATAAGCAGCATTTCATTGAACCCCCACACAGTAAACTGAAGTTTAGTTTGTCCTTAGTGGAGTTTCCCCAAGTCTTCAACGTGAGTAGTAGAGCTGTATTCTGTTTAAAGTGAGGGGAGGGGGCTCAATTCGTCAGCCTCACTCTCTCGCCCTATTCGTTGTAATTACTATCTGATCCAATGGAAAGACTAGGTCAAGGCAACTGGATATGAACCAGGACACAGTAGATGCCCAGCAGTGTGTCTTGTGTGTCTGTGCTCTTTAAGTGCTCCTCGTCGGAATTTTGATTGTGTCAATGGCATACCG
The DNA here is from genome assembly GCA_964017045.1 of Omphiscola glabra. Classification (NCBI taxonomy): domain Eukaryota; kingdom Metazoa; phylum Mollusca; class Gastropoda; family Lymnaeidae; genus Omphiscola; species Omphiscola glabra. The sequence continues at coordinate 837,272 of OZ024806.1, read as the reverse complement.
CACACGGGACTCCATTCTCTGACTTTGATTTGAGAGTATGCCTTCTCTTAGATGGGTTAGCATCCAACCAGTCCCATCCACCCGGGGGGGGGGGAGCCCCCCCCCCCCCGGGGATGTTGGTTCTGTTTTTGCGTGTCTGGACTTTTGCTGGCGATTGGACTCCAGTGCACCCGGCACCCCAACTAGGAGGAAGTTGGTTAGAATTCGACTTTTTTTTTTTTAAAGAGGGGAGGGTGGGGGTGTCTTAAAAATTCAAAATCTTTCTGCATTCTTAATGGCGCCTTATTAAACGAAAGTTTGTTTTATAACAGTGGTTCACAAACTGTTCCAAATCGTTGACCCCTGACTTCCGAAAAATAATTTTTTTCCTGTACGTTCCAATTTGTTGATCAACTTATTTTAGTAATTTTTTTTAATGACCTTATTACACCACCCTATTACACCATCGTCCCCACTTCATCGCACTCAACTCTAACCACTGTTTTGAATCCACACCACTGCCCCACCCGAAAGAAAAGGGAGTGTGTGTGGTGGGGGGGGGGGGCGCCACCCGCCTCCATTACGCCAGCAGTCTCCATCGGGTTCTTTTGAAGCTCTAGAGTTAAGCCCCCTTGTCTTATCTCCCCTAAGCAAGGCGCAGCGTTTCGTATGATCCCTCGGCCCAGCTTCGCGTAATCCGTCGGGCAAAGGGAGAGGATTAGACTGGATTACTGCCTGGATTACCCCGCTGCCATGACGACGGAAAAACACTCTTCTATCTTATCTCCCTTGGGGGGGGGGGGAGGAGGAATCTTTCTTTTTCTGCTGCACAATGGCGCCGGATAGCTGGCTACTGTTTGGAGAGAAATAGAGGCGGATGCCACGGTGGGGGGGGGGGGGCTCAATGTGGATTGGTGTGGATGGAGAGTTTCGATGAACCTCTATTCCGGGACGCTTCTCGTAAGTCTTCTTGGGTGTGTGTCATTATAAACTGTAGTCACATTTTTTAGTTTGAAAGAAACAAAAACGTTAGAACGAAATAAATAATTATTTTGTTTCCTCCACCAGCCCCCCCATTTCTGTTTTGGGTGGGGGTGGTCCAGCGGGGTTTGGGAGGGGGGGGGTCTTGAGAAATGGGAACAAATTTAAAGGGCGATAATGTTAGAGCAACGTGGCATAATTAATTTCACGTATGTATTATATATATATTTATTCGTCTCAAATTTTCTTGTATAAATTCACAAAGTCGTGTTTTTGTAAATTAGCAAGTGATATAATCTTAATCTTAATAAAACTGGTCGTCAAGGAGTTAGAAAGATTATGGTTGTCGATCCTCTCCCCCAGCCCCCCCCCCCGGCCCACCACCCCTTCCAATTTTCTGGCCCGCCCACGGTTCGAGCATCCGCAACAATGTAAATATGCTGACCATCGATCCGACCGGAAAACTGGAAGTGCGCATGTCACGGATCATTGTCGCGGTCTGACAAGGGCTAACAACTCTAGCTGATCTTGATACATGCCGTGCGATTTGTCTGCTCCTTGGATATGAAGGTTGGCTTGCATTTCTTATGAGAGGATGGTCCCAAGGGATATGAAAGTTGGGTTGTATGATGGTCCCAAGGGATATGAAAGTTGGGTTGTATGATGGTCCCAAGGGATATGAAAGTTGGGTTGTATGATGGTCACCAAATGATATGAAAGTTGGGTTGTATGATGGTCACCAAATGATATGAAAGTTGGTTTGTATGATGGTCACCAAATGATATGAAAGTTGGTTTGTATGATGGTCACCAAATGATATGAAAGTTGGGTTGTATGATGGTCACCAAATGATATGAAAGTTGGGTTGTATGATGGTCACCAAATGATATGAAAGTTGGGTTGTATGATGGTCACCAAATGATATGAAAGTTGGGTTGTATGATGGTCACCAAATGATATGAAAGTTGGGTTGTATGATGGTCACCAAATGATATGAAAGTTGGGTTGTATGATGGTCCCAAGGGATATGAAAGTTGGGTTGTATGATGGTCCAAAGGATATGAAAGTTGGTTTGTATGATGGTCCCAAGGGATATGAAAGTTGGGTTGTATGATGGTCCCAAGGGATATGAAAAGATGGAATTGACGGACTCATTGTTTATAATTCATTTGGAATGGGTTGATCATTGATGGGTGACTTAATAAAAACAATGGTTCATGGGCGTTTCCCCTTTTTATGGTCAACACGCTTATAGAGTTCCACAACCGCAGAGCTAATTCTCCCACCAACTGTTCATGAACAGGCTATTGAAACAAATAAAACCCTTGTCAGAAGATGAGTTGTTACGCTTTGGTCATCATAAGAGCGGATCTCAAAAGAGATACAGATACGCACACACATTTGAGATCCGCTAGATCCAAAGTGATGGACTTGGACAATATCCCTTCATGTACAAGGATGGGGCATCCAGTATTTCAAGACAATTTTATTTGTATTTTTTTAAAAGGGGTGGTGGTGTTACAGGGGTGGGGGGGGGTTGAAGGAAAAGGGACAAAGTCCACGATAGATTTGGGTCAAAGACTTGCCTCGTCCACCAGACTTTAAGAAGTGTGGGGAGTTCTTGGAGATGAAAATCGCAGAAGAGACGCCGACGTGAAACCGTTTGAGATCACAGAAGTCAAGGGAAGTAAGAAAGCCGAGCGAATTCAACAATGAAGAAAGGTAACTCAACATTCAACATCTCACGGAGGAAGAAAAATTGTTTAGAGATTATTATCTGAAACGGAACCGGAAAGGGGGAAAAATTGTCTCCATCTTGTGGAATAACTTTAAACAAGCAGACGATATTTGGGATCTCAATCAAATAAGATAAACAAGTAAACGTTAAAATATTTTTAAAAAATGACCTTTGACACCAAGAATGCGGACGGGTCTCAGAAAAGTGAATGAGAGAAGTACCCCATGTATGCCCCCATCCTCTGTTCTTCTTTGCACCCATCAGATGGTCCAGTCGCCTAAGCCTCGTCCCTCTCTGAATTGATTCCGTCTCGGAGAACGCCTCGCTCACCGGATTAGCCGCACCGTCGGCGAGAGCGTGACGTCGGAGTCTGGACGTGCGTCAACAACGGGAATCCCTCATCTGCTGGCCGCCCTCGATAAGTCCTCGTCCTTTGGAGTCGCCCCGGATTAAGGGTAAACCGAAACTGGCCGTGAGACGCGAGGGGGGGGGGAGAGGGGGGGTAAAAAACGGAAGACAATTAATGACCAGGGGCCATTAATCCACGTGTTGTGCCGTCCGGCCTGCTGGGTCTGTCTTGTTCTTCCATCTGACGAGGGGTGAAGAGGAACCGACTTGCGGGACACACACGCACACACACACACACCTATATTGCCCTCTGCTAATAAACCACAACAACTAAGAATGACAAATATCTATTAAAAGTAGGTCACCAGAAGTAGGGCGAGAGTTAAAGAAAAATATGATATATTGTAAATAGATTAACTCTGTCGTAAGCTGCTATTACCAAAGGCCATGTTGTGTTGGTCAGAGGGCATGTTGTGTTGTTCAGAGGGCAGGTTGTGTTGGCCAGAGGCTATGTTGTGTTGGTCAAAGGCCAGGTTGTGTTGGTCAGAGGCCAGGTTGTGTTGGCCAGAGGCCATGTTGTGTTGGCTGGGGCCATGTTTTGTTGGCTGAGGCCATGTTGTGTTGGCCAAAGGCACAGTAGATCTTGCCAACACCATTACAAGCGCCCCCTCCCCCGTCAATAAATGAATAAATAAAATATAATAAAACAAAATGCTCAGCCCCCACCCCTCATCCCACCCACCCCTCATCTCACCCCACCCCACCCGCTTAACACGCTACATTTATCGTCTTAGTTCTTGTTCAGCTCCCCACCAACACCCCCACAAAGACCCCCACGTCTTGCTGCCCAGTTATGTTTTCTTTTCTATTTTCGATTTCTCAACGCGGATTACCGCCCCTGATTACTGTCATCACCTGTCGTGTCCCCATTACCTGACCAGTCACGTGTCATGTTTCGGCCAAGGCGGGGGAATTATCCCCCCCTCCCACATTTTCAAGTCCACGTTTGAAGATGGACACAACTCTACGTTCTTTCAAATCATCGAATTCTAAAGTAGCAACTCTCAAAGTAGCAAATCTAAAAGTATTTAGTCTTCTCATCTAAGGAATTCTCAATTAATGTTTTGAAAATCCAAGCCCTGGCCCCTGACCCCTGACCCCTGGCTTATAATTTTAGAATTTATGAACGTAATATTCATGGCCTGATCGTGCCAAATTATTGCAAAAGTTAGTGTGTATGTATGTGTGTGTGTATATGTGTGCTCGCACTTCTGACCGAGCCTCATCTTTCGTTCGTCTGCCAAATTGTACCGCCCCCAAACATACCTGGACACACCCACCATTAACATAACAGCTCACTTGGGCCTGACTGGACACACCTACCCTCCTAGCACAACTATCCACTTGGGCCTGGCTGAACACACCTACCCTCCTAGCACAACTATTCACTTGGACCTAACTGGACACACATACCCTCCTAGCACAACTATTCACTTGGCCCTGACTGGACACACCTATGCTCCTAGCACAGCTATTCATTTGGACCTGACTGGACACACCTACCCTCCTAGAACAACTATCCACTTGGGCCTGACTGGACACACCTACCCTCCTAGCACAGCTATTCACTTGGACCTGACTGGACACACCTACCCTCCTAGCACAACTATTCACTTGGGCCTGGCTGGACACACCTACCCTCCTAGCACAACTATCCACTTGGGCCTGGCTGGACACACCTACCCTCCTAGCACAACTATTCATTTGTCCTGACCGGACCCCCTCAGTCCCCTTCCGTTCACACCTTCGACTGCCATCGACCCCCCCCCCCCCACCGCCAGGACTTAGGGTAGACAGATGATAGATTAGCGCTTGGATCGGCTTAAAACTAAGTCTCTTGATTCCCCCAACTTGTCCAGGGCGGGACTCAATCAGAAAGGGGGGATGGGGGTGGCGGGAGGCGACCCAAAAAAAGGCATTTCATCATAATCGCCGCATGATGGCAATTTCTGAGTGGTCTGCCTTCTGGGGTCTGGGCAGTGTCTTGTCTGGGGGGGGGGGGGGGGGGGGAGGATAATCCACTGCTAATGATGGACACGTTGACTTCAAGTGAGCTGCTAACTTTGACTTCATTTGATACATTTGGAATAGTGTCTTTTTAAACAAAGGGGAGGGGGAGCGCTTGGTTTCCCTTTTGACAAAAGTATCATTTCCTTACTTCGTCATTTGAAATAGTTCCGAAAATCGTGACTAAACAAGTTCTACACAAGATGTCTATGGTTAGAGTTTTCCTGGGTGTGATTTGCTAGGGGACATATCCTGGGGGATATTTGCTAGGGGACATTTCCTGGTATTTTCCACAGACTCCAGTCTAGGAGCCGATACGCTGAATTTGATTAATTTTTACAATCCATCTGTCATTAGACGTCTAATCCATTTGTCAGTAGACGTCTATTCCATCGGTCAGTAGAAGTCGAATCCATCTGTCAGTAGACGTCTAATCCATCCGCCAGTAGGCGTCTAATCCATCCGCCAGTAGACGTCTAATCCATCTATCAGTAGAAGTCTAATCCACATGTCAGTAGACGTCTAATCCATCTATCAGTAGAAGTCTAATCCACATGTCAGTAGACGTCTAATCCATATATCCGTAGAAGTCTAATCCATCTGCCAGTAGGCGTCTAATCCATCCGCCAGTAAACGTCTAATCCATCTGTCAGTAGAAGGCTAATCCCTCTGTCGTTATCATCCTACACAGAACGCCAAACTGTTAGCTGAATTCACGCATGACACCTCCGCCAGTGGGTGTCTTGATGTAGAAAACCAGGTCCATCCTGGGAACATGGTCGGGGGTTGAGAGTCGCCCCAGTGCTTCTCAGGAAGGAAGAAAAACAACACATAATTTTGAGCGCTTTTATTTTCTAAATAAACTCTATTATCTTTTTGAGAAGCACATTTTCTTCATCTAAAAGCCATAAGATATTTGATTTAAGATCAAGCCCCGAGCCGAATCAAGTGATGACAAACAAAGTGAGATAACCCTTGGTGGGGGTTTTCCCTTTGGTAGAACTCTCCACGGAAAAGAAAAAAGAAAAATGGTTATCGTTCCCGAAAAAAACCGAAAAACAAAAAACTAAAAAAAAAACCGTCGCGCTCAGAAGCAGATTTCCCTTTTTATCTCAGAAGTTATTTCCCTGGTTTGTGGTTATCCGTTTGATGCCTTTGTGATGTTCGTACAGCGGAATTACGGGCCCACACTTTGGCGATAACCCGCCAAGTTCTCCCAGAGGGGTTTTTCCCCCCTCTAAAAGCGTTCATAATCTTGGAAATTTGGCTGTTTTTATCTCGGTGCTAAATTCTTTACAGATATAACCCTAACTTGTTAATCGACTGGGAGCCGATTGTATCTTAGCCCCGAAATTACAGGAAATCTGGAGTTTTTTTGGTGTGTGTGTGAGATATTGCGAATGCGGTTCGTTACGGCGTGCCGTCGTAATCTTTCCCCCCGGGTGTCTGAACGGGGGCGCCGGTATTAAAGCGGCACCCCCACCCTAAAATTTTCTTTAATCGTTAATATCGTCCGTGTGATGGTCGCTTGCAAGCATTACTGAAACGGCTGGAAGATAGTCTTCTGTTGTCTGATAGCACGCCCCCCCCCCCTTTCCAGACCTCATGGCGCCCGGGGTTGCTAAGCGTAATTTGTCGAAACATAAAAAAAAAATAAAAAGAAATGGGAATAAACACAGGGGCGTAGTCTAAGTAAACCAAGGGGGCGGATGATAAGTAAACCAAGGGGCGGAGTCAAAGTTAACCAAGGGGGCAGAGTCGAAGTAAACCAAGGGGGTGGAGTCGAAGTAAACCATGGGGGTGGAGTCGAATTAAAGCAAGGGGCGGAGTCGAAGCCGTCATTTTCATCCGTGTAAGAGACCAGGCAAGAATTGAAAGAAAAGACAAAGTTGTTTTAAAAAAAATATATTTTGTTCCCCATAATTGTTCCTGTCTTCAGAATTAAATATGGAAGGTTCTTGCCTTAGGACACAATCCACGAATGAAGCGTTGCCTGCAGTCATCCCAGCTGGAGTCTTGTTGTTTTCGACTTTGCAGAAGTGAAGAAGAGTTCCACTTTACTCTTCCTATTAACATTTTATTGTTATTTTTTAATGAAGAAGGTTTCATTTGAGATTATTTTTTTCCCCTTACGCCATCATGCACAACAGGCGATAGAATTCTTAAATGACGACATGATAGGTGCAGTTGGGAAAGGGGGGAAACGTGGAGGAGGGGGGGCGAAAGATTGGGTGGGTTAGTGCATTGCGTCTTCACTCTCAGACCGAACGCCACGGGGGTCCCAGATTAAAGGGAATTAATTTCTCTGAAGTTTGATGCCAGGGTTATCGTCGCCTGTTTGTGGGATGACCAAAATGTTGCAGAGTTCTTAAGTGTTTCTAGAGGGGGGGGGGACGCCAAATCGGCTAATAGGGGGGTGCGATGGATAATAAGCGTACCGAATGGAAAAAAAAAGATTCGAAGTGTTTGGTGTCTCAGTGCTACACTGTGCCTAGAGCGTGGTGTGTCGGAGTCTCAATGCTACACTGTGCTTAGAGCTTGATGTGTCGGGTCTCTGTGCTACACTGTGCTTAGAGCTTGATGTGTCGGGTCTCTGTGCTACAATGTGTTTAGAGCTTGATGTGTCGGGTCTCTGTGCTACACTGTGCTTAGAGCTTGATGTGTCGGGTCTCTGTGCTACACTGTGCTTAGAGCTTGATGTGTCGGGCCTCAGTGCTACACTGTGCTTAGAGCTTGATGTGTCGGGCCTCAGTGCTACACTGTGCTTAGAGCTTGATGTGTCGGGCCTCAGTGCTACACTGTGCTTAGAGCTTGATGTGTCGGGCCTCAGGCCTCAGTGCTACACTGTGCTTAGAGCTTGATGTGTCGGGTCTCAGTGCTACACTGTGCTTAGAGCTTGATGTGTCGGGCCTCAGGGCTACACTGTGCTAAGAGCTTGGTGTTTGGGGCTAAAGGTGTGGTATGAGGGAGAAATGGAAGATTTTTGTACGAGAGAACGGGAAGAAGGAATGGAGGATAGAAAGAGGTTCAAGGGAGGAGATATATGGGGTAGAGAAAGGAGTAGAGAAAGGACGAATGAGATAAAGAGAGAGAGGACGAGAGAAATTACGAGAGATGTGGGAAAAGTTTAGTTAGAGACGAGGTGGGTTGTGATAATTGGAGGAGGTGGCGTGTTGTGAGTTGGAGGGCAGAGTTAGGAATGTTGGTTCCAGAAGTTGATAAGTAGGAATGTTGGTTCCAGAAGTTGATAAGTAGGAATGTTGGTTCCAGTAGTTGATAAGTTAATTCAACAAAAGTTGTAAACAAGTCGGAATGGAGATTTGTAAATGATATGTGGCGTTGTTGAAAAGTTTGAATCTTTAGAGGTTGGAGTATCACCTTTGAGCTGATTCTGAACATTCTAGGAGTACAGGAGTCCTAAAGGTTCTTAACATTGGATTTTTGGGTCAAGAATGGCCGTTCTATGTGTCCCTTGTCAGGCCTTGGTGTATGTGTCCAGTAATTATTTCCCTTGTCCAGTAAAAATATGTCACTTGTTAGTCCTTGATGTATGTTTGGGTCAAGTAAATGTGTCAATGGTGTGTCCTTGGTGAATGTGTCCAGTAAATATGTCCCTTGTTAAGGAATGATATGTTTTTCTTAAAGAATCAATTAGGAAATTTATTTGAGGGAGCAGACACACAATGGCTTGCCATCTTGCTTGGAAAGAACCGTTATATTTACCCCGTGGTAAATGGGTACATGGGATACTGTACCGTGAGGGCTATTCAGGGCCGGCCTTAGGCCACTGCAACCTATGCGGCCGCAGTGGGCCCCGCCCCGAATTTATTTTCTAATACCAAATCTTAATTTTGACTTATTATCCTTATTCCTTCCCAGACTGGGCCCCGCGCAATCCTTTTCGCATAGGGCCCCGCAATTGTTAGGGTCGGCCCTGGGGCTATTGTACTGCTGGCCGTACTGACCACTAAGTACATGGCACACTGTACCGCGATGGCTATAGTACTGCTGGCCATACTGACCACTTAGTTAATGGCGATGGTCGTCTCTGATTGGGATGACCATGTCATCTACCCCTCTTGTCCACGCAGGAGATAATATGAAACAATACACCCCTCGCCCCCCCCCAAAACACCCCCTAAGACGTGTACTGCCCCTTGCCCACCCCTTCACCTAACTGTCGGGCTCTTCATTCCACACCGGAGTCGTACCCCGCTGTGACGTGAGCGGAGATAACTCCCGGGCCAAATCTCGACATCACCGCTTTAACTGCCCCCGCTCTCCTTGAAGCTGAAAAATTTGTGTAGATAAAAGTCTTGTGTGAGCGGTTTCACTAGAAGCGCCACCCAGCGGGGGACCCCAGGGGAGCATCTCTGTCCAGTACAATAAGATACAGGGGCGTCGCCGTTGGTGGTACGGCTCTGAGCCTTCGCGATGAAACTTTTTTGTTTTTTAAATTCTAAGTCTACTTTGTCTTTGTAACGGTTCATGTCTATAGTGACGGGGGGCCCGGGGGGGGGGGGGGGTTGTTATGTCTTTAAACTTCTTGTAGTTGACGACAATCGGTTTTTGTTTTATTTAATTTTTTTGGTCAATGTTCTCAAGGTGTGAGAATCGTTTCAAGACTTTGAGAAGACTTTTCTGTTTACGACATCAGCCTTGTTTACGACATCGGTGTCTTTAGCTTAAATAAATATTCAGATCTTTGCATTTTTCCCCGCGAGTGGGTGGGGGAGGGAGGGGGGGGGGGTGGATTTTAAAATATTTTTTGTTTAGTGTTGCGAAGTTTTGAAAACCAATATAATATTTTTTCTTTGCATTATTTGGTGACGCCCCGCTCCCCACCCTTTTTTTCCCCTTCTTTTAATCTTTGATTTTTTAAACTTTCGATTAAGCGATACATGACAACAAAATCATGAACGCAAAAAGGATTGACTTTCTCCGGAAGTCTTCTAGAAACTGAGCCGTCTGCAGGCAAGCCTTTGGTGTACACCGATGCCGGAGCCGGAGTCAGAGCCGTTTAAACACCTAGCGTAGTAGTGGTGACATTCTATTTTTACCAATCCACATCCATAGGATATGGAAAGATAAATCTGACACTCTGGACTTTTCGGAGTTTCGAGAAAACCCTGGCTGAAGCAAACCCACCTCTTTTAACCAGCCCACCTGTTTAAATCAGCCCACCTGTTTAAACCAGCCCACCTGTTTAAATCAGCCCACCTGTTTACACCAGCCCACCTGTTTAAACCAGCCCACCTGTTTAAATCAGCCCACCTGTTTACACCAGCCCACCTGTTTAAACCAGCCCACCTGTTTAAACCAGCCCACCTGTTTACACCAGCCCACCTGTTTAAACCAGCCCACCTGTTTAAATCAGCCCACCTGTTTACACCAGCCCACCTGTTTAAACCAGCCCACCTGTTTAAACCAGCCCACCTGTTTACACCAGCCCACCTGTTTAAACCAGCCCACCTGTTTAAATCAGCCCACCTGTTTACACCAGCCCACCTGTTTAAACCAGCCCACCTGTTTAAATCAGCCCACCTGTTTACACCAGCCCACCTGTTTAAACCAGCCCACCTGTTTAAACCAGCCCACCTGTTTAAACCAGCCCACCTGTTTAAATCAGCCCACCTGTTTACACCAGCCCACCTGTTTAAACCAGCCCACCTCTTTAAATTCCAGCCCACCTCTTTTAACCAGCCCACCCCTTTAAACCGCTCATAACGACTGGAGTGTCTCAAACCTGGCGGATCATCCCCCCCCCCCCCCCCAACGTCAGCTTACAAACGGCAGTGGACAGAACCGACCCGCTAATTTCCTCACACAATAACGGCCTTCTGCGTGGACGGTCGCGCCGACAAACTCGCTGCCTGGTAGCGGCGGATTAGTGGTCATTGTAACACAATGGGCAGCTCAGCGGTTCTAGACTTTTTTGACGTTTCGTTTACCCCCAGGACCCGGCATTTTTTATTCTGAATGGCTTGTCTTGTGTTGGAGGTAGTTGCGCCGGTCGCTTGTCTTGTGTTGGAGGTTGTTGTGCCAATGGCTTGTCTTGTGTTGGCGGTAGTTGCGCCGGTCGCTTGTCTTGTGTTGGAGGTTGTTGTGCCAATGGCTTGTCTTGTGTTGAAGGTTGTTGTGCCAATGGCTTGTCTTGTGTTGGAGGTAGTTGCGCCGGTCGCTTGTCTTGTGTTGAAGGTTGTTGTGCAAATGGCTTGTCTTGTGTTGGAGGTAGTTGCGCCGGTCGCTTGTCTTGTGTTGGAGGTAGTTGCGCCGGTCGCTTGTCTTGTGTTGGAGGTTGTTGTGCCAGCGGCGTGTCTTGTGTTGGAGGTAGTTGCGCCGGTCGCTTAAAATTATCACGGTAATATAACGTATGAAGCTGAAGTCATTATACTTTCTTGTATCATGATACACAACCTTGCTGTTACTGCCAAGTATACGCCAAGTACTAAGCCAGTGGTTCTCAACCTTTCTAATGCCGCGACCCTTTAATACAGTTCTTCATGTTGTGGCGACCCCCAACCACAAAATTATTTTCGTTGCCACTTTATAACTGTAGAGTATATGTGTTTTCAGACTGTCGGTCGATGTGCATAGGTGGGTTCATGTGTACTATTGGGCCGATGTGTACTGGTGGGTAGATGTGTACTGGTGGGTAGATTTGTCGGCCGAGGGAAATAAGCGAGACATATAACTTTTTACATGTGTCTCCCGCCTGAGAACCACTGAACTCGCCCCCCACAACCCCTCCCTTAATCGCTTCCAACCTGACTTCAACGACGGACTGACTTTTGTTGTTCTCACACAAAAGCAGTGTGGCCCACCAGCCATCTGTTACCAGATTGTTAGTCTCTGCTGTTAGTTAGCGGAGAAAGATGTTATGATAAGGAGACAGTGGTTAACCCACCCCCCCTCCCCACCCCACGGGCTACGTACATAGCTATGGATTTAATGTCTCTTTTGGAAGAATAAAAGTCAGAAATCTCTGAATTATTGAGTCTTAACTCTGGGGACATCCAGTATATGAATATGTGTATGAGGGACATCCAGTAAATGTGTATAGCGACCTCTTGGCTCGTGTCTGTATGACGTGTTCAGCCAGTATATGTGTATGAGGGACATCCAGTATATGTGTATGAACAACCTCTTGGCTCTTGTCTGTATGATTTGTTCAGCCAGTATATGTGTATGAGGGACATCCAGTATATGTGTATGAGGGACATCCAGTATATGTGTATGAACAACCTCTTGGCTCTTGTCTGTATGACTTGTACAGCCAGTATATGTGTATGAACAACCTCTTGGCTCTTGGCTCTTGTCTGTATGACTTGTACAGTCAGTATATGTGTATGAACAACCTCTTGGCTCTTGTCTGTATGACTTGTACAGCCAGTATGCTAGTATGAGTACCAGGAACGACTTTCATGCTTAATGTGCTTATGTCTGTATGACTTCTACAGCCAGTATGCTAGTATGAGTACTATGAACGACTTGAATGCATACTTTGCTTATATATTTAGACTTGTTTTGTCTTAACGTGCTGCAGGCCATGGCGGAGCCAGTCAATTATGGGAAAGGATATCCCCATTTTGTTTGTGTCGTTTTTAAATGTTTCAGCAATCATTTAACTTTGTCTATTATCCATCTCTTACTCTCAGACCCAATGCTCAAATCCAGCAATTACTCTCAGACCCAATGCTCAAATCCAGCAATTACTCTCAGACCCAATGCTCAAATCCAGCAATTACTCTCAGACCCAATGCTCAAATCCAGCAATTACTCTCAGACCCAATGCTCAAATCCAGCAATTACTCTCAGACCCCATGCTCAAATCCAGCAATTACTCTCAGACCCAATGCTCAAATCCAGCAATAACTCTCAGACCCAATGCTCAAATCTAGCAATTACTCTCAGACCCAATGCTCAAATCCAGCAATTACTCTCAGACCCAATGCTCAAATCCAGCAACTACTCTCAGACCCAACGCTAGATTTCATCCCTTACTCTTATACCTCCGTCTTAAAATTAAGATGTATGACTATCCATAAAAAAATATAAATAACTAAACTGCTTAATATATAGACTACGTGGAGTTTACTTAAACAGACTGACTTGATTTTATAACCAGACAGACATTTTGTTTAAGCATGTTATTTAGCCAGACAGACATGTTTTTAAACCAGACCGACATGTTTTGTCAGACAGACATGATATTAAACAAAGAAAGACATGCTGTTTAGCCGGACAGAAATGTTGTTTAGCCAGACAGACACGTCGTCAAGCCAGACAGACAAGATGTTAGGCCAGACAGACATGTTGTTAAGCCAGACATGGATGAACCCCCCCCCCCCCCCCCAAGCGCTCGTCTCATCTCTCCATTACACCAATCCAGATTTGTAGAGAAAACCCTCAATGGATTAATTGGTGCGTGCGTTTGTAAGACATCCAATCGATCAGCTATCCACATCCACCGGTGTTGACTCAATGCTGAAGTTACTTCACCGGGCGCAGCTGTGCCCATCTTAACACCTTACGACATCCAGGTCGTAAAACTGCCTGGCCTGTTTCATTGTCTCTCTGATCGGGTTATCGGTCTTTTCTTGTGGCGAATCATCTGGATTAACCCGATCAATAGCGCATCATTTATTTAGATTTTATGTGGAAGGGTTGGGGGTGAGGGGGGAGCGGCCCCGGGGGAGGGACAACATAGACTGGTGTGAGTTTGAAGGGAGGGGGCGGGAGATGGTTTACTTGTGACTGAGACACATATTTTACGTGTAAGTGTGTGTGTGTGTGATGGGAGGGAGGGTGGGGGAGATTTAGGTAGGACGTTAATAGGTTAGGGGCGGGGCAGAGTTTGTGCCCATAATCTCTCATTCCCGTGTGTCGGGGCAGAGTTTGTGCCCATAATCTCACCTCCCCGTGTGTCGAGGCAGAGTTTGTGCCCATAATCTCACATCCCCGTGTGTCGGGGCAGAGTTTGTGCCCATAATCTCACACCCCCGTGTGTCGGGGCAGAGTTTGTGCCCATAATCTCACACCCCCGTGTGTCGGGGCAGAGTTTGTGCATATAGTCTCACACCCCCGTGTGTCGGTGCACAGTTTGTGCACAAAGTCTCACAGCCCTGTGCGTGATTAGAGTTGTAGAAGCTGTTCGAGTCTCATTTAAAGCTGTTGCTCTTGCGTAACTAACTCTTTACAGGTTGTTTTTAAAAAAAAATTAAGGTGCGTCTTATTATATTTTCTAAACAAATCATTTGTTGATTTTTGTTTTATAAACAATACTTTTTTATCATTTCCATTGATAGATATTTTGGGTTAAATATGACAATGGTGACTTAAAAGACTCAATTACTGAAATCCAGTAGAAATAAAGTCACCAAGGGAGATAACCCAAAGAAATCTTCTCATCCCTCGTGTTACCTCTCTTGTGTCTATAGGGAAGTGATGGTCCCTGTGAATGACTGAGTTGTGTTTGAATCAACATGAATCAACTTGTCCATACAGTCAGTGTTTGAGGGAGTGAGGTTGGGGGGGGGGGGTAGTCTTTTCAACTCTCCCCCCCCACTCCTTCCCACATTTCATTAAGTCATTATGAAAGTTTTTATGAAAGTCAAGTCATTATGAAAGACATTATGAAAGTCATTATGAAAGTTTTTATGAAAGTCAAGTCATTATGAAAGACATTATGAAAGTCATTAGAAAAGTCATTACGAATGTTTTTATGAAAGTCGTTATGAAACACATTATAAAACACATTATAAAACGTGATTATGAAACACATTATGAAACACATTATAAAACGTGATTATGAAACACATTATAAAACACATTATAAAGCGTGATTATTAAACACATGTGAACCAACGCCCTGTTCTTGGGGCGGGATGTGAACCAACGCCCTGTCCTTGGGGCGGGATGTGAACCAATGCCCTTTTCTTTGATGAAATGTATACTAAATAAGTGCCCCGACCCCCGAGAAAATCCGTATTTTTTCAGCTGAGTACTACAACGAATGAGTTGAGAACCTTGATATCGAACTGTGGTTAATTGCTCTTGGTCTGACCCATACTGTCTCATCTGCGCGTGTGTAGGGCTTTACGAAGCCGGCGTCGAGTGGATCTCAATAATTGTAACAGTAGAGCTACTAGCACCCACACGACCTGCTAGCACCCACACGACCTGCTAGCATCCACACGACCTGCTAGCACCCACACGACCTGCTAGCACCCACACGACCTGCTAGCACCCACACGACCTGCTAGCACCCACACGACCTGCTAGCACCCACACGACCTGCTAGCACCCACACGACCTGCTAGCACCCACACGACCTGCTAGCACCCACACGACCTGCTAGCACCCACACGACCTGCTAGCACCCACACGACCTGCTAGCACCCACACGACCTGCTAGCACCCACACGACCTGCTAGCACCCACACGACCTGCTAGCACCCACACGACCTGCTAGCACCCACACGACCTGCTAGCACCCACACGACCTGCTAGCACCCACACGACCTGCTAGCACCCACACGACCTGCTAGCACCCACACGGCCAGCTGAGTATCCAAACAATTTATCGATACAACTGTCCACTCAAGGCACATGATTGACAGACAGGAGCCCGGGCGCATTACAGGTGGCGGGCCGGGCACATGATAGACAGGGGGCAAGGCGCATGACAGACTGGGCAGGGCGCTTGACAGACAGTGGCAGGGAATATGACAGATAGGGGCTTGACAGATGAAAGTTAGGGGCAGGGAACTCGAAAGCATCTGACAAACAGGGTAAAGGGCACATGGCATACAGGGGCAGTGCATATGACAAGGGGTTGTCAGATGACATATAAGGGGCATGGACTCTGGACAGACGTGACGGGAAAATGACAGATGGGACAAGGAACACGGCAGACAAAAGACACTCGTGGACTCTCAAACTGGGCCTCCCTGTACCCCGAAGTTGGGGCTAAGTGGGCAGCAGTCAATATGTTAACCCCCCCCCCCCCCCGATCCGCTTTCATGGACAAGGTACCTGATTGATTTAACTGATGAGTCCTGGGGTCCGGAAAATGCGGTCTTCGAGGTCATTAAGTGCGGCCTTCGAGGTCATTAAGTGCGGCCTTTGAGGTCATTAAGTGCGGCCTTTGAGGTCATTAAATGCGGTCTTTGAGGTCATTAAGTGCGGCTTTTGAGGTCATGAAGTGCGGCCTTTGAGGTCATTAAGTCCGGCCTTTGAGGTCATTAAGTCCGGCTTTTGAGGTCATTAAGTGCGGCCTTTGAGGTCATTAAGTGCGGCTTTTGAGGTCATGAAGTGCGGCCTTTGAGGTCATTAAGTCCGGCCTTTGAGGTCATTAAGTCCGGCCTTTGAGGTCATTAAGTGCGGCCTTTGAGGTCATCAAGTGCGGCTTTTGAGGTCATGAAGTGCGGCCTTTGATGTCATTAAGTGCGGCCTTTGAGATCATTAAGTGCGGCCTCTGAGGTCATTAAGTGTGGTCTTCGAGGTCATTAAGTGCGGCCTCATGACAAATCCAAATTGTACAGATAAAAATCCTTTCAATTTGATTCACATTCCATTTCCTAGTCATCCACAAATGTGAAGATTATGGAATGCATTTTAACACTGTCCACCAAACAAAAATCAGACACAACTTGCTCATTAAAAAGTTGTTAAATTTACCAATAGCCAGTTGTAATTACAGTTCAAAATAAAATATATACATTTTATGTATGTGTATAACATGCCATCGAAGTTTCTGGAATGTGGCATCATTTGATAAACGGAATGTGACCTTTCAGTACGATAAGGTCCCACCCCCCTGTCCATCTGAGGTCTCGTGATTCCTAATACTGGAAGGTTTTTTGTCTACTCTCTGAGCAATTTTTATCATGTAAGGTCTTCGGTCTACTCTCTGAGCAATTTTTATCATGTAAGGTCTTCGGTCTACTCTCTGAGCAATTTTTATCATGTAAGTTCTTCGGTCTACTCTCTGAGCAAGTGTTCTCATGTAAGGTCTTCGGTCTACTCTCCGAGCAAGTGTTCTCGTGTAAGATCTTCGGTCTACTCTCCGAGCAAGTGTTCTCGTGTAAGATCTTCGGTCTACTCTCCGAGCAAGTGTTTTCATGTAAGATCTTCGGTCTACTCTCCGAGCAAGTGTTTTCATGTAAGATCTTCGGTCTACTCTCCGAGCAAGTGTTCTCATGTAAGATTTTTGGTCTACTCTCTGAGCAAGTGTTTTCGTGTAAGATCTTCGGTCTACTCTCCGAGCAAGTGTTCTCGTGTAAGATCTTCGGTCTACTCTCCGAGCAAGTGTTCTCATGTAAGATCTTCGGTCTACTCTCTGAGCAAGTGTTTTCATGTAAGATCTTCGGTCTACTCTCCGAGCAAGTGTTCTCATGTAAGATCTTCGGTCTACTCTCTGATCAAGTGTTTTCATGTAAGATCTTCGGTCTACTCTCTGAGCAAGTGTTTTCATGTAAGATCTTCGGTCTACTCTCCGAGCAAGTGTTCTCATGTAAGATCTTCGGTCTACTCTCTGAGCAAGTGTTTTCATGTAAGATCTTCGGTCTACTCTCTGATCAAGTGTTTTCTGGCTGTACTCCACTTTATCTTTTACATTTCATTAGTTGTGTATTTCTCTTCAACATTCGACCACAACATGCAGGGGCGTATCAAGGCTTAGTGCCGCCAGCGTAGACAACAAGATTTACTGCCTCCCTCTTCCACGAAACCCCCCCACCCACCCACCTCTGCAGTTGGCCGAAAATCCCCCCCATCCACCCACCTCTGCAGTTGGCCAAAAATCCCCCACCCACCTCTGCAGTTGGCCGAAAATCCCCCACCCACCCACCTCTGCAGTTGGCCGAAAATCCCACCACCCACCCACCTCTGCAGTTGGCCGAAAATCCCCCACCCACCCACCTCTGCAGTTGGCCGAAAATCCCACCACCTCACATAAAGAAAAAAAGCGCCCAGCGTCAAAATACGTGTTTTTTAAACGTATCCCACTCCGTCAAAAGTTATCCCACTTTGTCCCGCGACTCCGAATTCACACTCCGGGCCAACAAACAAACAAACAAACAAAATAATTTAAAAATAAAATAAAATCAGTAATACGATTTGAAATAGGAGGGGGGGTTGGGGGTGGGGGAGTAAATAAATTTGGTGGCGTGGGGTGCGGGGGGGGGGGGAGAAAAGCTGCACCAGCTCAGATACTCTCTAAGACTAATCGCGTCAAAAATGATCTGCTTGGCAAAATTGACATAAAAAATACATCTGGAAAAAAATAAGCACGATTGGGGTGTGTGGGGGGGGGGGGGATATGTCTTTATCCACGAGTCAGTCTTTTCGTGACTCCAAATAAAACCCCAGATTCCCAGATTTGAGCCGACGCTGCACCGTCGAGTGACTGTGAGTCTACAGGCCGGACGTGATCAGCTCGCTCCTGTCGTCTGCCGTAAAACACGGTATCATTTTCTCCTCAGAAGCCCAGGCGTATGATCTGAAGGAAACATGGCGGCCTGCGTGATTTACGGAGATCATGTGACACGGAAGGGCAAGGGCGATAGCTCTTAATGATTGGATTAGAAAAAGGGCATTAGTCTATGATTTAAAAAAAAAAAGCCATAATAGGATTAGCCGCAGGTAACCTAACTGGTCAGTGGACAAGTTTGGTCGTCTGTAGGTCGGTTTGCAAGCCAGGTGCATGATCTCGTAGGACGAGAAGTGCATGGTGGCAGACAAAGCCAGGTCTTACAATGGGCATTAAGCATAACATTATGGTTGGCTTTCATTGGAAACGTTCAGATATTTATCGATCAGAAATCGATCAATTTGCCGAATACATATTTATATCAAATTTATTCAATTTTTTAAAACCCATTTATTTCTGTAATGCTTAAGGGCTTGTTAAGCCAATGAATTGAAGGCTTTTCAGGTGAAACAATAATTAATGATCATGTTTAAGTTTTCCTAAAAGTCGTCTACATGCCCAGCGGTCCGTATTCTTTCGATCAGGACGTGCCGTATACGTCGACACATGTCCAGCGGTCCGTATTCTTTCGATCAGGATGTGCCGTATACGTTAACACGTGTCCAGCGGTCAGTAGTCTTTCGATTAGGATGTGCCGTACATCAACACATGTCCAGCGGGTCGCATTCTTTCGACCAGGATGTGCCGTACCTTGACACATGTCCAGCGGTCCGTATTCTTTCGATCAGGATGTGCCGTATACGTTAACAGGTATCCAGCGGTCAGTATTCTTTCGATCAGGATGTGCCGTACGTTAACACTTGTCCAGTGGTCAGTAGTCTTTCGATCAGGACGTGCCGTACGTCAACACACGTCCAGCGGGCCGCATTCTTTCGATCAGGATGTGCAATACATGTCAGTGCTGTTCTCCACAAAACCCACAATCAGTGCTGTTCTCCACAAAACCCACAATCAATGCTGTTCTCCACAAAACCCACAATCAGTGCTGTTCTCCACAAAACCCACAATCAGTGCTGTTCTCCACAAAGCCCACAATCAGTGCTGTTCTCCACAAAGCCCACAATCAGTGCTGTTCTCCACAAAACCTACAATCAGTGCTGTTCTCCACAAAACCCACAATCAGTGCTGTTCTCCACAAAACCCACAATCAGTGCTGTTCTCCACAAAACCCACAATCAGTACTCTCCTTCCCAAAAACCCACTCATCAGTAGCACTTCTAACATCCTCACCACATTAACTCGGATCTCGCTTTTGTGTATTTTCCGGGACTTTCCACTTCTCGGGATAACGCCCTACAATCCCACTTCTCGGGATAACGCCTTACAATCTCTTTTCTCCGGATATCTCAATCATCCACTCCAGCTTCATCCTCCGCTTATTGGGATCGCCCACCGCTTATTGGGATCTCTCTCGCCCACCGCTTATTGGGATCTCTCTCGTCGCAACATTTGGTGCTGCTCACGCCCCCCCCCCGGGGGGGAATACATGCCATCTCGCGCTTAGGCAGTGCGCGCGCAACAACTGTCAACCATAGTCCCTGATCTCTGAGAAGACTTCTCAAAGGCTCAACTTGTAAAAAAAAAAATGTAACAAAGAATTTACAGGAGAGGTGGAGGAAGGAAGGAAGCCCTTCAACAGTCAACCGGATTGTGAGTCGTGAGTGAAGGCCCGGGGAGGGTGGGTGGGTGTGGGGTGGAGTAAGGGAAGAGTCCTCTCGCTTACTTAGTACGGGGCTTTAGGCTTAAGTCCTAAGCCTCGCGTGCCCTGTCTCGCAAACCGATGCGATTACGGTCCCGTATTGATCTGACGGGGGGCCCCCCTCCTGATCTGACGGGGGCCCCCCTGATCAGCCTCTTCCGTTCATCGTCGTAAGCCTATTTCACCTGACATAGGGGATCAGGCAGTCACTAAGCTGTTCTGGCATGCCCTTATTTTCTCATCCTTATTCGTTTTTGGTCCCGGATTAGTATTCTAGGTTTTTTTATATCTGATTTTTTTGTGTGTGTTGGGGGAGGGGGGGGGTCTTGTCTTACAACCCCGAACCAACCCACCGACCCCCTTAACTTATCTTGCGTTTATCTTTACCAGTCCGACTTCTCATTTGTTTTAAATCAGAATGGTTTTATATATACTAGTGAGACTTCTCATTTATCGTAAGGAAGGTTTGTGCGATACCAGATCTGGACACGATTACGATACTTGATCCAGGTGGAACTAAAAGTTCAAATACAATTTTTCCAACCTCCCCCCGCTCCCCCCCCCCCCCGACTAGGTTAGAAATTTGTCGTGTCCTCGCTGTCGTTCGGATGTGTTATATCATAACGACTTTTTAATCTCAACTTCGAATGGTGGATCCAATAGTCGTTGTCTGAGTCTTACCTGTATCCTACATGTTTTCAAATGTCTTTTTTCTTACAGGATTATTCTCTGATTACATCCCGTAAAAAATAGACCAAAACACCTCAGCACAACCATCTCAGAACCACCATCTCAGCACCACCATCTCAGCACAAACACTTCAGAACAACCACTTCAGAACAACCACTTCAGAACAACCACATCAGCACAGCCACTTCATCACAACCATCCCAGCACAACAACCCCAGCACAACACCTCATCACAACCACCTTAGCACAACCACCCCAGCACAACCACTTTAGCATAACCATCAAGACCCAACGACTGCCACAGCCCGCCAACCTCAATCCGATTTACCTCTACAACCCCGACACCATTACCGACCCCCACCTCCAAGTCACGCCTCGCCCTCAGTCAAATCAGATTTGTTTTTTTGTACTGGCCTGACTTCGGGGGCTGTCCGTCTACACAAAGACTTAAGAATAATACTTGCTTAATTATGACCCTAATGATTGGCCGTCACCAGACTTACTGTCTGTCTCTGGGAACTCTGGTCTTGTCTGGGCGCGCAAGTCACGCAGGTGGGGGCACCCCCTGTCAACCTTCAACCAACCTCAGGTCGCTAATATCATTGAACAAAGCCTGCATCCGTGTGGTGGCCGGTCTCTCCATCTACTCACCATTTGACTTTTACCCCCCCCCCCCTTTTTTTTCCCCCGTCCGTCCATCAGTTCATGCTGGTCTGTCGAACCATCCATCCCTCCATTAACCCATCCATCAGTCATAATATGCCCATCCACCCATCCACCCATCCATTAACCCACCCACCCATCCATTAACCCATCCATCAGTTTTAATATGCCCATCCACCCATCCATTAACCCATCCATCAGTTTTAATATGCCCATCCACCCATCCATTAACCCATCCATCAGTTTTAATATGCCCATCTACCCATCCATTAACCCATCCATCAGTTTTAATATGCCCATCCACCCATCCACCCATCCATTAACCCATCCATCAGTTTTAATATGCCCATCCACTAACCCATCCACCCATCCATTAACCCATCCATCAGTTATAATATGCCCATCCATCCATGATACACCCATTAATTAAGCGATCCAGCCATGTATCCACATTTACATACTAATTTTTCAGGAGCAACGAAAAACTTTCATCCAGAATATCCACGACCTACAAAAATATCCATGATGAATGAAACAAAAAATGTCCATTTATTTTGGATCAATAAAAATACCTTATCTTATCTTATCTGCCACACCGACGTTGTTCGAACATGTTCTTTACGGTTCACTCTATTAACGACGATTTGAGGATCACTGTAACATCCTTGTCAGTGTTACATAATTTCAGATCTAAACTTACTTAATGAAGGTTTATCCAACGCTCGTATTTTAATTTCACTAAACATGTTCAGGGCACTGCTTCTCAATAGCTCAAGGTCACTACTTCTCAAGGTCACCGCGGTGGGGGGGGGGGATGTTGTTTCCTGATTGTTTTTTCCGAAATGAGCAAAACATCCAGAGGAGCCCAAACATCCAGGGGAGCCAAGACATGCAGGGGAGCCAAGACATCCAGGGGAGCCAAGATATCCAGGGGGAGCCAAGACAGCCAGGGGAGCCAAGATATCCAGGGAAGCCAAGACAGCCAGGGGAGCCAAGACAGCCAGGGGAGCCAAGACATCCAGGGGAGCCAAGACATCTATGGGAGCCAGACATCCAGGGGGCCAAGACATCCAGGGGAGCCAAGACATACGGGGGAGACAAGACATCCAGGGGAGCCAAGACATCCAGGGGAGCCAAGACATCCAGGGAAGTCAAGACATCCAAGGGAGCCAAGACATCCAGGAGAGCCAAGACATTCAGGCGAGCCAAGGCATCCAGGTGAGCCAAGACATCCAGGGGAGCCAAGACATCCAGGGGAGCCAAGACATCCAGGGGAGCCAAGACATTCAGGGCAGCCAAGACATTCAGGGGAGCCAAGACATTCAGGGGAGCCATCTTTAACATTACATTCTAATCATGTTAACAGCGGCCATGTTGGCAATTAAGTTAGACAAAGAAAAGACCAATACTTCTGATAATAGCAGAAGATCAATGTGTGGGTGCTAAGTACACGTGACTGACATGGGCAAAGGAAATAATTCAACTTAATGTCTTTTAAATAGTCAAGTTGAAATGAGTTGAATTCTAACAATGCATTCCATCCCAAAGTGCAAAAGCATGGGGTGTACTGCAGTCATGTCATATAGATGGTGCACATGGGGTGTATTGCACAGCCATGTCATATGGATGGTGCACATGGGGTGTATTGCACAGCCATGTCATATTGATGGTGCACATTGGGTGTATGCACTGCCATATTGATGGTGCACATGGGGTGTATTGCACTGCCATATTGATGGTGCACATGGGGTGTATTGCACTGCCATATTGATGGTGCACATGGGGTGTATTGCACTGCCATATTGATGGTGCACATGGGCTGTATTGCCCAGCCATATTGATGGTGCACATGGGGTGTATAGCACTTCCATATTGATGGTGCACATGGGGTGTATTGCACTGCCATATTGATGGTGCGCAAAAATTAATCCTTAATATACTTAATTGCAAACATTCATTGCATGTAACGCATGACCTAGAAGTCCTCGTGGCTTAAAGCGAGAGCTCGGATTAGAACCGCCGAACAACCGCAAAACTCAAATTTACATGTGAGCAGACGCTAGGGCCGGGGCGCGTGACTTTGTGAGCTCATCGCGGACTTTGCCGCACCCCCGGGTACCCGTCGAAATCGATTACCGGCCCAGTAATCGCAGTGGGTTGTGAGTGGCAGTGATAGCGGCGATCCCCGCGATGATGAAGTATCGGAGGTAAGCGTATTATAGCTCGACTTAAGTAGCTAGAGGGATTGTGGGATGGAGAAGAAGAAAAAAATGGCCGCACTACGCTGATACGGAACCACTTGAAAACATATAACAACGCGTGTGAGAGGGGAGGGGGGAAGGGGGAGGGGGAAGGAATTTCCGACCTGATCCGTCTTATTCCCGTGATTTTCTCGTCTAAACCAATCTGACTTTGTTACTCAGATCGATTGCGAATATGAGTGTGGGTGTGTGTGTGGGGGGGTGTATGTGGGTGCGGGTGTTGCAATGTGGTGATTTTATTGGTGGATTGGAGGAAGGATAAGGTGGTTCAGAGGTGGCGAGAAACTGGGGTGGTGAGTTGAGGGGATGATGGATGGATGGGATGATGGTTATATGGGATGATGGGTGGATGGGATGACGGGTGGATGGAATGATGGATGGATGGGATGATGGATGGATGGGATGATGGATGGATGGGATGACGGGCGGATGGAATGACGGGCGGGTGGAATGATGGATGGATGGGATGACGGGCGGATGGAATGATGGAGTGATGGGTGAATGAAATGATGGGTTGATGGAATGATGGTGGATGAGTTATTAGAAGATGGTAGCTGATGATGTGTGAGATAATGGATAGATACGGGAGTAGCAGGTTTTGGAGTGGGTCAGATTAATCTGGCTGACAGGTTTTGGAGTGGGTCAGATTAATCTGGCT
This sequence comes from Omphiscola glabra, assembly GCA_964017045.1. Lineage (NCBI taxonomy): Eukaryota > Metazoa > Mollusca > Gastropoda > Lymnaeidae > Omphiscola > Omphiscola glabra. Next base: position 812,693 of record OZ024806.1, on the reverse strand, counting down.
GACAGGTTTTGGAGTGGGTCAGATTAATCTGACTGATAGGTTTTGGAGTGGGTCAGATTCATCTGACTGATAGGTTTGGGAGTGGGTCAGCTTAATCTAACTGAAAGATTTTTGAGTGTGTCAGAATAATTTGGCTGACAGGTTTTGGAGAGGGTCAGATTAATCTGACTGATAGGTTTTGGAGTGGGTCAGATTAATCTGACTGATAGGTTTTGGAGAGGGTCAGATTAATCTAACTGATAGGTTTTGGAGTGGGTCAGATTAATCTAACTGATAGGTTTTGGAGAGGGTCCGATTAATCTGACAGGTTTTGGAGATGGTCAGATTAATCCTACTGATAGGTTATGGAGTGGGTCAGATTAATCTAACAGATAGGTTTTGGAGAGGGTCAGATTAATCTCACTGATAGGTTTTGGAGTGGGTCAGCTTAATCTGACTGATATGTTTTGGAGAAGGTCAGATTAATCTGACTGATAGGTTTTGGAGAGGGTCAGATTAATCTGACTGATAGGTTTTGGAGTGGGTCAGCTTAATCTGACTGATAGGTTTTGGAGAGGGTCAGATTAATCTAACTGACAGGTTTTGGAGTGGGTCAGCTTAATCTGACTGATAGGTTTTGGAGAGGGTCAGATTAATCTGACTGATAGGTTTTGGAGAGGCTCGGATTAATCTGACTGATATGTTTTAGAGTGGGTCAGCGTAATCTGAATGATAGGTTTTGTATCCATAGGTAAATCATAACAGTCTTGCATAAATCCAAAATGCTTAATTAGTTGTGGATGCAAGGATTTAGGTTTAATACTTTTTGCATCATGAAATGAAAGGGGCTGGGTAAAAAATATTTGTGTAAAATCTTGAGAGTTTTCAGTTGATACCAATTCTTTTATAATTTATACCATTTCTTTTATAATGTATAACAATTTTTTATATTTCAAACCAATGCTTTTATAATTTATACAATTCTTTTATACAAATTCTTTATAAATGTATACCAATTATTTTTATAATTTATACCAATTATTTTATAATTTATAGCAATTATTTTATAATTTATACCAATTCTTGTATAACTCATACCAATTCTTGTATAATGTATACCAATTCTTTTATAATTTATACAATTCTTTTATACCAATTCTTTATAAATTTATACCAATTATTTTTATAATTTATACAAATTCTTTTATAATTTATACCAATTCTTTTATAATTTATACCAATTCTTTTATACTAATTCTTTTTTACCCATTCTTTTATAATTTATACTACTTCTTTTATACCAATTTTTTATACATACCAATACATTTATACCAACCAATTCGTTTATATTAATTCTTTTATACCAATTCGTTTATAATTATACCACTTATTTTATACCAATTTTTTATACCAATTGTTTTATACTAATTCTTTTATACCAATTTTTGTATACCAATTCTTTTAAACCAATTATTGTAACCAATTCTTTGATATCAATTTTTTATACCAGTTCGTTTATAATTTATACCAATTGTTTTATACCAATTTTTTTTACCAATTCTTTTATACCAATTATTTTAAACCAATTTTTTTATTAATTATTTTATACCAATTTCTTTATACCAATTCTTTTATACCTTACCAGTGGTTCTGCTCTCCTATGTCTTGGAATTAAATACTTTTTTAAAAACAAATGAAATATTTAAGTGTAAACAAAGTGGTGTTGGTATGGCACAGTGCTGGGGTAGCCCTGGGAGAAATTGCCCGGTCGTGGGTTGGGGGAGTGGCCCGGTGGTAGGTGGGGGAGTGGCCCGGTGGTGGGTGGGGGAGTGGCCCGGGGGTGGGTGGGGGAGTTTCCCGGTAGTGGTTGGGGGGAGTGGCCCGGTGGTGGGTGGGGGAGTGGCCCCTTGGGCGCAACAATAGATGCAAATATAAGCTCTTTATTGATGCTGCGATGTAAAAGTCATACTTACGTCATCAGATGTATTCTACTCTTTTGACAGGTTTTTAGCACAATGAAAGGGGAGTAACACTTTCGTTTAGAGTATGTAGATATCAGGAACCATAACTAGTTTTTTTTTATTGTGTCCGTGGTGATATGGATTCAGGATTTATTTTTTTGTTTCGTAGGATTCAAAAAGTGGTTACATTTTTAGAAATACTTGCATTTGTATGACTTTAAATTCAATTTTCTATCCACATCTGTGACGTCAATTGTAGAAAGATGGATTGCTGAACATTTATACATATATAATTGACCCAGGCGGCACCCATTTTTAAGGGGTGGGATTTTCGTACAACAGCATAGTTTGTTTTTTTTTGTGGAAAGGGGGCAGCAAACGTCTTGTCCCTAACCATGGCTACGTCAAAAGTCTTGGCCCTAACCATGGCTACGTCAAAAGTCTTGGCCCTAACCATGGCTCCGTCAAAAGTCTTGGCCCTAACCATGGCTACGTCAAAAGTCTTGGCCCTAACCATTGCTCCGTATATTTACATTTGCCACAGGTCTGGTTGTGATGTGTGATATTACCGAAATGTGATATTATAATTATTTATTTTTTTAAATGTACGCGTATTAATTAATAACTGACTATCTCCACCATCATACCTCCCACCGCTCCCACCTCAAGCACCTCCCACACCTCCCACCTCAAGCACCTCACACCTCAAGCATCTCCCACCTCAAGCATCTCCCACACCTCCCACCTCAAGCACCTCCCACCTCAAGCATCTCCCACCTCAAGCATCTCCCACCCCTCCCACCTCAAGCACCTCCCACACCCACCCCTCCCACATCAAGCACCTCCCACCCCAAGCACCTCCCACCCCAAGCACCTCCCACCCCAAGCACCTCCCACCCTCACCCCTCCCACCCCAAGCACCTCCCACCCCAAGCACCTCTCACCCCAAGCACCTCCCACCCCAAGCACCTACATTAATTCCACCTGATAATGTTTCAAGAGCTCAAAGTGCCCAGAATTATCCCACAATCGCCGCGTTTTGATATGATTACCTTAGGGTCCAAGGGATTGTCGTCTGCCAACCGCAGCCAAGCGGAACTCGTTAACCAGACGAATCTCCTCGTTGTCTACCTTGCATCTCCCTCCCCGGGGTGGCGGGGGGAATAGAGGGGTTGGGGAAGGGGAGATCCCGGCGTTCCCTCTGTAATAGGATTAGCCAGGGAAGTGGGTCGTCTGCCTGCTCATTTTAAGTTGGCAGATAATCTCCCCTTGAGTGTAGCGGCTAATGAGGCGTAGGACAAGAGCCCCGGGATCGCGAGCCCATTATGGCGTATCTAACGCCGTGTCCTTACCATGAAACTAATCATGCTTACGCTAAATTCACGGAGATTTAAGCCCCCCCCCCCCCCTCTTCCCCCGAAACCAAAATCCTTACGTGCTGGAAAAATAAGGTTTTAAACTTTTCAATGAATTTTATTCTTTTATTTTCTGAACATTTTTGACCCCCCCCCCCCCCCCCCGGGGCCATGATTGTCTTCATCAAATCAATATCTGTAACTTGACATTTGAACTGTGAACAAGGACTATGCAATGTTTGGTTTGTATGGAACCAAAAGACAAGCATTATGAAATGTTTGGTTTGTAAATAACAATTTTTTTTTAAAGCTGACGACACGCTGAACCTCGCCATCGTGTTTAAAGAATGTAGATACTTCGACAGGGGTATATCGGGGGGGGGGGGGGGGGGGGGGCGCGGATGAGTGACATTTTGGAAATGGGAATCAACCCTAATTATATTCAGGGCTATTTAATGTATGTGTAAATATGGGATGCATCAAAAGGAGAATCGTTTGTTTGAAATCATTTTTTTTAAAAATGCATCGTCAGTCATTAAAACTTTTTTAAATAAAAATTAAATGTTGCAGCATCCACCTGCAGCCATATTTTCTTAAACCACGTGACCCTCTTCTTCATTGGAAGCCTCAAAACCAAATTTTAAACTGTTCTCTTCCGCGGTGATGTAAAAATAATTCTATTTGTATCGACTGTTGGCACAAACTGGATTAACCAACCCAAAATCTCTTTGAAACTGTCCAAAGAAAACCTCAGCAAATAAATAATAAAAATCCGACCGGTCAAATTAATCGAGCCAGGCTGCTGCCTGTGATTGTGGTTATTAATTTTAGAGATTATCCGTCCCCGAACGCTCTCAACCGAACAGGAAATAAAGAATAGAAACACCCCTCAGTGCGCATGCGCGTTTTCGTTTGACCGAACCGGGAAAGACAACAAAGATTCTCGCGGGAATTTGCTCAAAGATTTATTGGTGCTTAGAAATAAAGGTGAGATTTTTTAAAACAAATTCACACGAAAAAAACAAAAAAGCTGTTTTTAAAGTAGAAATTTCAATATGAGTATGAGTTATTTAGTCTTGTGTTTCTCATTTCTTTTTTATTTCCGGGACAGCGCTTCTCAATCTCTAGTCAGAGACATGGAATAAAATATAGGGTAAGGCGGGTAAGGGTAACGAAATAATAATTTTTAAATATATAAATATAATTTTCTCCACATCATATTAAAGCAAAAGATGATAGTGAAGTATTACTGAAGTTTCGGGGGGGGGGGGGGGTGACATCCGGGACCTGACATAACAAGAGGGAACCATGTCTTGGTAGAGTGGTAGAAGGGATATGAGGTGTGGGTTTGGTTGTACGGGGTGGTGGACTTGGGGGGCGGGGGTGGCCTATTACCTGGTAATCAATTGCCAAAATCAATCAGAACTACAGTTACATATCTATCTGTTATTTTTAGAAGGAGGGGTTGGGGGGGGATGTCTCGGTAAGGTGTTTATGATAGCTTAGCCTCGCAGTGTTAATTTAATTTGCGCCACAAATCGTATTAGGCGAATATTAAGGTAACAAGCTCCAATCCCAGGCGAGATTTTCCATGCCACGGCACTCAAGCAGACGATGTCCACTTCTATCCTATAACGCCGAAGCTTCGGGAAGTGGGAGGTGGGGAGGGGAAAAATCTATCTGATCCGATCAGATGATACGTGGTTTAAAAATATAAAAAAATACTCTCCAAACCCAAATAACAGTGTCTGCTTCTCTTTATTAGCTGGTCGTTTGGGGAATAATACCGCGCGAAGTAATCACTTGAGATAATGCTGCAGATAAATACGGATTTTTGCGGCCATGGTCGGCTGTCGATTCTGATTGGTTGATTCCGTATCAATGTAATCCGGGTTTTGATTAAAGTGCGACAATATTGATTGCATCATCGGTAGGGGGATTTTCGTTTTGTGCGCATTATCTTGCGTAAATACCTTGCTGGAATAATGATTGGCAATTAAATTTAAAATACTATTAAAAAATATTTTTTAAAAAACAAAACCCTTGTGAATTGTGGTTTGCGAGTGCATGCATGTTTGCCCATGTTTGGAACTATTCCGGGAAGAAGCTATAATTGGCAGCAGGTTTAAGAATAAGCTGGAAGCCATTGATGTAGCTTTATGGCTACTTTGAACTAATCGTGTTATTCGTTATAACTGTTGGGATGAATCACTTGAGTTTTAGATCCAGTGGTCCCCCCCCCCCCCGGACCCATACCGTTGAACGACCCCATTCATAAAACAGAGTTAATAATATCTAAGAAGATAATTTTATAAGACGTGAGACAAAACTGTCTAAATGTGATACAAGATAGTCAAAATTTTATACAAGATAGTCAAAATTTGATACAAGATAGTCTAAATGTGATACAAGATAGTCAAAATTTGATACAAGATAGTCAAAATTTGATACAATATAGTCTAAATGTGATACAAGATAGTCTAATAGTCTAATTGATCAACGTTATACTGTTGTATACGTCACGTGTTTTCTGTTGGTGTGATGACGTAGCTACGAATATATGAAGAGCTCAGCACAGAGGACATTATGTCGTCTCCTCTCTTGGCTGTCTTCCAGTCTGGACATACTTCCAATCTGGGCTAACTTCTCTCTGGACTTCCTTTCAGTCTGGACAGACTTCCAATCTGGGTTGTCTTCCAGTCTGGACAGACTTCCAATCTAGGCTGCCTTCCAATCTGGCAGAGTTACAATCTGGACTGGCTTCCAGTGTGGGAAGAGTTCCAATCTGGGCTGGGTTCCCATCGGACTGGCTTCTAATTTTGCTTGGGTTCCGTTCCACTCTGGGCTGCCTCCTTCCAATATTGGATATCATTTGGGGCTTTCTCTAGGATTCAGCTATTAGTATACATCGAACTACAAAGACTGCAACCACTGGAAGCATCCAAGGAACAGAAAATGAGCGTCATTGCCCATCGTCATTTTTTAAACTTCATTTACCTTACAGCCAATTTTGCAAAGTTTTCTATACCAATCTATGACATAATCTTTTAGTAAGTTGTTTCTGCAGCTTCTGTTGGGTTTAAACTTAGCTCTATAATCTCTATAATTTTACATTGTATTTTTAATTTAACAAACTTTTATTATCAATGTATCAATGTATTCAATCCTTTCTTTATTCTCGAACACAGCAAAAAAAAAACATTATAAAAATATTTTTTAAAAAATATTTATAATTCTAGAACCAAATTTTGCTTCTTTTCAGGTTCAAGGTCATTGCCAATACACTGCGTCATCGAACAAGCTGAAATGGAAGATGATGCTGCTTCCATGGAAACCCAGACCAGCGTCATTCTCGACACGTATGCCATCCTCCCAGGAGCGACACTTTTCTCTGAGATTATCACAGCCTCGCTCTCGAAGCTTGGCTATTCGTCCGGGGAGGCTACTGGAGCGAAAGGTAGAGCTAAATAACTTCACTCTTAAATTGCCCACGGAAAGAAAGTCTCATGCATAGAGTTTTATAAATACATAGATCACGGTTTTCGAATGAATTTTTAATGATTTGAATATTACATTATTTAAAAAGGTTGGGGGGGGGGGGACTTTAAAAGTGTAGCCATTTTTTTAAAGTTTAAATTAAGCAGTGTCCTAATAAATGTAATAAGACCTTAAATTAAGCAATGTCCTACTAAATGTAATAGGACCTTAAATTAAGCAGTGTTCTACTAAATGTAATAAAACCTTAAATTAAGCAGTGTCCTACTAAATGTAATAAGACCTTAAATTAAGCAGTGTCCTACTAAATGTAATAAGACCTTAAATTAAGCAGTGTCCTACTAAATGTAATAAGACCTTAAATTAAGCAGTGTCCTACTAAATGTAATAAGATCTTAAATGAAGCATTTGACACTAGACACCTGGTTACTGTAGCATTTGACACTAGACACCTGGTTACTGTAGCATTTGACACTAGACACCTGGTTACTGTAGCATTAGACACTAGACACCTGGTTACTGTAGCATTTGACACTAGATACCTGGTCACTGTAGCATTTGACACTAGACACCTGGTTACTGTAACATTTGACACTAGACACCTGGTTACTGTAGCATTTGACACTAGACACCTGGTTACTGTAGCATTTGACACTAGACACCTGGTTACTGTAGCATTTGACACTAGACACCTGGTTACTGTAGCATTTGACACTAGACACCTGGTTACTGTAGCATTTGACACTAGACACCTGGTTATATATTTTGTTACAGCTAGAGGCCTTGCCTCACCCTCCACAATGTTTTTTTTACAGGTGGTCTACAACTAAAGAACTGGAAGACATTGTCCTTCTCTGCCGTGACTGACCACACCGAGGCCACGGTTGAGCAGATTTTAGGGGAGATAACCAGTGTGGCTACACTCAGAATTAAGCTTTTGAGGTAAAAAAAAAAACATTCAATAAATATTTCTATTTTTTTCCTATAATAAATAAACGAATGGACTGCTCACTGCTCCGCTAGAACCAGTTACGTCACAAAAAAACGGACTGTGCACAGCTCCACTAGGACCTGCTACGTGAAGTTACTTTTTTGTATTTAGCACAATGTTATGTCAAAACTGGCCTGGGGCATTGACAAAATGGCTGTCAGCTAAACATTAAAAATTGTCTGTCAGCTATAACATTAAAAAATGGCTGTCAGTTATATCATAAAAAATGGCTGTCAGTTATATCAAAAAAAAATGGCTGTCAGTTATATCATATACAGCTGCTTTGTATTTCAGATTGTGTAATTGTCAAAGTAAAAAAGTCATTTCATTAAATGACAACCCTTACAGCTTACATCTGTTTTGAGCAGATTTGAATGTAATATTAATAATGTAATGTCGTTAGTGTTTTGGTGTCTAAAACACTCCATTGTTTGGATACTCTCCAGCAGGGCCAAGAGCAGCTCCAGCAGCGATGATGTTAAAGGGAAGTTACTCCAGCTTCTCCTGACAAAGTCCAAAGATTTCCTGCTCCAAGCCGGCTGCCCTATAGAGCAGGTCAACATGACATTTTTTATTCTCTATAAAAAAGGAGTTAGTTTTCTCTTGGTGCAGGTTTTTAAAAAAATGTAAATAAATGTAAATTTTATTTGAAAGTTGGTGCGTATTTTTGTGCGCAGTGAGATAAAGCAAAATCTGAAGATTAAATTTGCTTGTTCAGCTTTCAAAATAAATGGTGTAGCTGGGAAATTACAAGTTGATATTATTCGGACAGCATCGCAGTTTAGTTAAAAATGAAATAATATTATTATTCCTTTCTGTATATATTATTTATAAAAATTTCAAATATAAATAATTTAAAAAATCAATAATTTTCATATAAAAATCTTGTGTGCTACTTTTAATTTTTTTATGCGCTTGTTTACAAGTACCCTCATTTGAGGGAACATAGGAAGTGACCTGATCAATGGATTTTTGTTGTTACCTTCACACATGATCTCTTAGCTAAATTTCTAAAAATATAAATAAAACAAAACTAAACAATGAGTTTTAATAAACTTGACGTATATAATTTTTTCAGACTCTGCTTGAGGCCATCTCAACAGGAGACACAACTCAGTGCATCTCAGACCACATCTGCTCATCATTCAATGACTGGTACACACAACAAAAGGGAAGCAACTTAGCTTTATCTGTGATGTCGGCACATTCCACACCGAGCGTCATGTCGGTTAAGCCGTCCCCTTTAGCTTCGTCCTACTCATCGTTGACGACCCCCAAAGGGAAGTCAATAAAAAAAGAATCCATCTGCGACTCACCGTCAATGATGGTGTCTCCACAAACTCCGTCAATGGCTGCCTCGTCACCTCAGACAAACTCATCCGCAGTTGTCTTGAACACCCCATCAACACCCGATCAGCTGATCATCAAAACTGAAAATGTTTCAAGTTTTCAACCGGACGTGGCGGATGTCGGTCACACCCTTCAGTTTTCAGGGAGTTGCGATGCCATCAGCCCAAATTGCACCAAATCCTTGACAGGCAAATCCATGGACAGGAACACACTGAGAGCGGAGCTGTACAAGATCTCAAGGTCACCAAGTGAAGGTAACATTCCATCCACCTTACAGAGCCACCAATCAAATCCATACCTCGGCTTGATGCCGGGGAAAACTAGAATAAGGACGTCGTTTGATCCGGAACATGAGATCCCAAGACTTCAGAAATGGTTCACGGATAACCAGCATCCGACCAGGGAACAAATGATGAGGTTTATGCAAGAACTAAACGGCCTTGAGTCTAGGAAAGGTCGACGACCTCTCGACCTCACAAACATTATTTACTGGTTTAAAAATGCGAGGGCTGCCCAAAGGCGGGCAACAAAAGCCCTTGACGACTCTTTTGAAAACGAAGAAAACGTGGACATGAACTCGGCAGGGTCAGGTAACTCTGCGACTGACTGTGTCCCTCCTTATCTCCCCAATAAAAATGCAGTGTACATGATCCCATTTCATCCGTATCCACACCTCATGTCCGGATCACGTGGGGACAGCAGCGGGATCACATCTGGTGCGGGTGTGGATGAACCTTATGACTTATCCATAACGAAACGTCCCTCTGAAATATCAAAAATGCCAAATGGCAAGGAAGACATAACAAACAAACATGGCCAGTCTCACTCAGAATCCCCGTCACCTACAAAGTCATCCTCAGCTTCCTCCGAAAGTGAAAGCCGGGGTGAGGCTAACAAGAAGAAGAAAATCTACTGCACGCCGAGATTCCCGGCACTCTTAGACGTGGCTTCCAAAATGCATCAAGAAATCCCAGCCAGGAGCAATGACGTTTACCACAGCAACGGCAACCAAAATGGCGGGAGGGCATCCCCATGCAGATCTGGGTCAAGTGATATGGAACATTCCAGCAAGCACGAGGACACAGGCAACAGTTTCTCTAACCTGGTCATGCCCATCATCAACGGCACATCTGCGGCCGAACACTTTTTATCAAACTTGAAAATAAAGCATGAGAATGGGGACCAGTCTACAAGGGAGCATAACTGCAGCTCAAGGGGAAACTATCGACATCCAAGCCATAACTCTAGAGACTCTGGCCTGGAGCTGGGCCAGGTCAAGAAAGAGCATGACCGGATGGACTGCAGCGATGACGACAATTCAGACGACAGCTACAACTCTGAAGAGGAGTTAAAAATGAGGATGAAGCAAAACGCTTCCGTCGTGGTGGATTACGCTTCCGCCATGCATAATAATGTATCTCGACTGACAGCTGCAAACATGGCCGCACTGTCCCTGGCCCAGATGGGTCAGTCCCTGCACATTCCACAGCTGCCACCATCTTTAGCCATGGCGTACTATCCAATGGACCCCAGGTTCTACTCCCAGACCGGTGTCCAACATTCCCTCTCTTCCTCACCTCCCAGCTCTCTGGCCGCAACTCACCCATCCCACCTGTCTCAGCTCTCTCTTAGGCAGACACAAGACCCCAACACACACTTGGACTCGAGGAGCCCCTTGTCTTCACCATCCTCCATGCAGCAGTCCATCAACCAGATGAATCATCACCACCACCACCATCAAAACCAACAGCACCACCAGCGTCAGTCGCCTCAGGAACATCACCACGGCCACCACTCTGAGCCGCGCAAGCGCCGGACCAGGGTCTTCATCGACCCCCTCACGGAGATTCCCAAGCTGGAGAAATGGTTCACGGAGGACACCCACCCGTCCGCTTTCATGATAGACAAGTACTGTGAGGAACTGAACAAGTGTGAGTACAGGCACAAGTTCCCCAAGCTTGAGCCCAAGAACGTCCAGCTCTGGTTCAAGAACCACAGGGCCAAGGTCAAGCGGATGAAAGTATCTTATGACGGACAAGGAGACCCGGATGGTCATCTGTGCCTGGATGATGATATGGATGACTGAACATGACTCAGCAACATGTTTTAACTCAGGGTCACAGGTCACAAACCCAGCCCCCCTTCCCCCCAGCAATAATTATGTCGGTGAGTTAAATCGTCACATGGGCTTAGCATTAATGGGCTTAGCATTAATGGGCTTAGCATTAATGGGCTTAGCATTAATGGGCTTAGCATTAATGGGCTTAGCATTAATGGGCTTAGCATTAATGGGTTTTATTCTTTGCAGAATTATGACTATTAAATAATGTGAACGAATTTGCAACTACAGATGTGGCCTCAAGTTAAATTATAATAAAATATAATATTTATAAATCATATAATATATTGCATATATATAGCACACATATATATATGTGTAAAGATTTTTCTAGGTAACATAATAAATAGAAAAGGCCACAGCTTTAAAAAAAAAAATTCTTTTTTAATGACACACGGAATAGGAACACAGGGAATAAGAACACATGGAATAAGAACACAGGGAATAGGAACACAGGGAATAAGAACACAGGGAATAAGAACACAGGGAATAGGAACACAGGGAATAAGAACACAGGGAATAGGAACACAGGGAATAAGAACACAGGGAATAGGAACACAAGGAATAAGAACACAGGTAATAGGAACACGGGGGATAGGAACACGGGGGATAGGAACACGGGGGATAGGAACACGGGGGATAGGAACACGGGGAATAGGAACACAGGGAATAGGAACACAGGGAATAGAAACACAGGGAATAGAAACACAGGTATTTAATTTATTCTTTTAAAAATCATCTCATATTCTCATTGGAGTCTTCATTATAAATAAATATTTATATATACGAATTCATAATTTTAAAATTTCTTAAATGAACAGCATAAATAGGCTTTTCTTAAACAAATAATTTTTTTAAAACTGAAATAACTTTCATAATTCTAAGTTGGAATTTGGAGCAGTGAGACTGGGGGATGGGGTGTGCAAATCACATAGAGAAGAAAAAAATGGCTTTCTCTCAGTCTCAGTGATAATAATTAAGATTTTTTTTGCTTTTGTTTTTTAGAAGGGTGCAATAATTTTTGTTTTAATTTTTGGATGTCACAATTTAATTGATAACAATTCCAGCAGAGGCTTCCTCAATAGTTCTAATATTTATTGTGGAACGAGGCAATTGTCATCTTAAAATAATAAGGGCCTGACGATAAAGCTGACAGCAAACCCATCAAATTTCTCTCATTTGTTATTGGAACACAGTGTGCAGAGAAAGAATTCAAGTAGTTCGCTCCATAATATCTCTTTATTTAAAAATAAAATATGTCACATAAAATAATAATAATGAGTTACCTCTTGTGCGGTAAATTAATATAATTATATTCATTGCACATCATGTCTAATTCATTGGAGTACATTTTCTTGACCTTGTTTTGTTCTATTCTAGTCTCAGCATAATGAATATATGCATACTCTTTTTGTTTTGTTTTATAGCGAGAGAAAATTGGCATTTTTTTAAAAACATTGATTCTATTCTTGTTGGTGTTTTTCTTGAATAATGATTTAATGATTAAATAATCGTTACATGAATCATGATGATGGCTTTGTTTGATGATTGTAAAAAAATATAATTTAATTTAGTTACTCATTTGTTATTGCAACTTAATTGTGATTTTGAAATTGATTTTTCTTGATTCCATGTGTATGTGGTAATTACTTTGTACTGTATTTATTTATTTACTTGCTTTTAACAGCACAAATAATCCATAATTGTTAAAAACTGTTAGCTTACTGTTGTTGGTGTTGTTTTGTTTTAAAAGTTATTAAAAAGTTATTGTTATAGATTGGTCCATGAATTGTTTCACAACGCAATCAAAATAAATGAAACTTTCACTTTTTATTAATAATGATGTTACGCATATTAAAAAAATTGATGTTGTCTAATTTGGCATAAGCTTATAACTTATGAATCAATGATGATATCATAATAATGTTTATCACATTACTGAAACATTTATATTTGCAATAGGCATGTTTTAAAGCATCAGTGTTGGTGATCTAGTTGTTGCAATTTTTCAGTTGAATAAAAACTGGTTGTTGTGGCCAAGTTAATAAAATTAACAAAATAAAGTGAAATCCAGTATTTCATGCGGGTTCTTTTCATCGTGCATTTTATAATGAATGTAAAACCTTTTTTTGTAAAGAATGTACAATATTCCAATTTTTTGGTCATAATTTTTGTATTTATTATCAATTAACTTACAGTTACAGCTTTAAATAAGTACCTCCCTGTGTGTCATACAATGCCATGCATCGTACCACAACATGCATTGTACCATCCCATGCATCATTTAAACATTAAGAAGCTTATTCTACAAAATGTTTAGAATATAAATTATTAGTCATTGGAGTTGTCTGCACCTATAGGCCAATATATCATGGCATAAGTTCCTTGAACGTATTGCTGTGAATCTTACTGCTGCTACTAGAGTGCTGCATCTATAGTGCTGCAACTAGAGTGCTGCAACTAGAGTGCTGCAGCTAGAGTGCTACAGCTAGATTAACACTGGCTTATATTTAGGACATTCCAATAATTCACTTCCATTGTGTATGGGTAAATACCAAGTTTTCTTAGTTGAAGGAGAATTACACGATTTGTACAACCAGCTAAAATTCATTACAATTTATGAATCAATTGATTAATATTCACATTTACAAGACGATGCCCAAAGGCACTTGGAATGAAAATATTTATCATCAAGAAAAAGGAATAGCTTGCAATAGTTTAAAACAAGTGACATTATGGAAAAACATTATGGAAAAATTAATAATCATGTAACCCACGATGTAAATGTTGAATGAACTCGTCGCCTCAGTTCATTTTAAATAAAATAATTTTGACCTGATTTTTGAAAAACTAATATTTAAAACAAAAATTTCACCACCAGTTGCTGGGACACAGTGCATTAAGTGAGGGATTTATAAATAATATAAATGTATAAATCCTTTATATGTTACATTTCAAGACCTCGCCCTGTTCTCTTCTCTAAATCTGAATTTTGGACATAGCTACCATAGAAGAATTCCTTTTAAAATATTCCCCAACAACAACTACTAGCATCAAAATACAATTTGTAAATCATAATATTTTGTTAGCATTAGATTCAAAATAAAATGTTAATACATTTAGTATTGTGCTATCATCAAAATTCACTTGTTAATAGAATGTATATTTGTAATTTACAATTACATCCAGTGACAATTGGCTCCATCATTACAATTAATTGTTTTAATTTTGTTGTTGTTATGTTAAGATCCTCAGAGTCTACTTTTGGTATTAGTGTAGTGACTTAACATCGCTGTCATTGAATTGATATGGTTTCACTTTGCTTAGCATCTTTTACTGGTATTTAAAAAGAATGAAATTCTGTATTTCTTTACATCTTAGCTTTTCTTATTCTACATGTCGCCTGTATATTTTTAGCTCATCTTTGGCTTCCCATCTGTTAGTAGGGTCTGTATTACTTCCCTTTTCTTCCTTGTGGCCATTTAATTGTAAGCATTGACAGGGCTGGTAGTAAACATTGACAGGGCTGGTAGTTTTCTTAATTAAGATTCTGAGTGAATTTGACAAAAGTTCTATGACATAGAAAAAAGTTCAACTAAATCATCTATCATGTGGAAAGCTTTCCTTTCATTGACTTGCAAGCAGGAGCTTTCCCTTAAAATTGAAATCAGAACATTTGATCTGATTATAAAGTAAACTTGTAAGGATCACTGGCATTAAGAACCAATAAGTATTGCCCAAAATAAAATTAAACTAATTTCTTAATGGAAATTTCAGAGAAAATATTTTTGATTTATTTTCCTTGATTCAGTTTTTATTTGATGCAAAATGAAGATTCTTGTCTAGTGTTGACAAAACATTTCATTTTTAATTATGTTTTAATTTATGGGCTACTACAGTCCATCCTGTAACTTTCTACTATGCAAATAATGCAAACTTCTGCCTCTTTTATCCACTCCTCTGCCTCTTTCATCCACTCCTCTGCCTCTTTTATCCACTCCTCTGTCTCTTTTATCCACTCCTCTACCTCTTTTATCCACTCCTCTGCCTCTTTCATCCACTCCTCTGCCTCTTTTATCCACTCCTCTGTCTCTTTTATCCACTCCTCTACCTCTTTTATCCACTCCTCTGCCTCTTTCATCCACTCCTCTGCCTCTTTTATCCACTCCTCTACCTCTTTTATCCACTCCTCTGCTTCTTTTATCCACTCCTCTGCCTCTTCCATCCACAAAGTTTTGTGACCAGACTTTCATTACACGTAGGACTACAGTCTGTATTGTTTATTCTAAGCCAATGAAATTATTTTCATCATTTTATTTTGCTTTTAGACAAACTTTTAACAACAGCGCTGTGATTTTGTTTTGTGTGTTAAGTTTTCTTTGAAAAAAAATATTAACAATTTGTCACTCAAACAAAAATTAACAAATAAAATTGTAGTCCGAGTCTATAAAGGGGGATAAGTGTATATCTATTTGAACACAGCTTTCTATAAATTTCTTATTTTAACAACACTTTCTACTGTTTTGATTTGATTCATCATCGCTTATTATCTTTCAAAAATAAAATATCGAAACTTGTCCTTTCTAGTCGTTTTCAAATATGTAATTATTTTTAATTTCAAGAAATAATTAAAGAACTCTCTAAACAAAATGAACTTGGAGATTTGTGTGTGTTTATGATTTATCTTTCTTGGATACTCATGTTGTAGAAAATGATATGCATTAAATGATTATAAAAATGTAGAGTTCCCCAATTGTGAGAGTCACTGAAATGAATTTTTGTTGTGTACATATAGATTGCAATCTTCATTTTAAATGGCTGGTAATTTTTGTCCCAATCATTGCATTAAATGTTATCTGATAATCTGGTATGTGACGGAAGGATTTCATATTTTGCATTCTTTAATGACCACATACAAGTTTTTCAGTCAATTACTTTTGAAATATTTTTTTTTTCAAAGGTATTTGGCAGGGAAAAGTTGTTTTTTTTTCAAAGGTATTTGGCAGGGAAAAGTTTTTTTTTTTCAAAGGTATTTGGCAGGGAAAAGTTGTTTTTTTTTCAAAGGTATTTGGCAGGGAAAAGTTTTTTGAGGGTGGGGGGTAGTGATTTAAATAGAGTAATAATAAAATATTTTGACCCAACTAAAAAAAACAACTAAGATGCAGTTTTTTTAAAATAACATAGTCTTACTTCTGCCATGTCAATTAAAAATCTACATTCATCAAAATGACAGCATTTATTCTGTGAACATTTGTATCACTCTGTGTCATCTCTGCTTATTTCAACTTTTATTAGGGAACTCAATTAGTCTTGTGTTTAATAACAATGCAGCCCCTTTGTTCTCTGTTTTAACAAGCAATAAGAATTGACTGCACTCGGCAATAATGCTTTGATGCTAGCCGTATCTAAATTCAATCTTGGATTCTGCCAAGTCATTTTTTTTTTCTTTAGCTTTTCAAGGAGATAATTTAAAAAAAAAAATGTATTTGAAATTAAGCAGTGCTGTTACTTGAGTTATCTTGAATGTATCTTTGAATCATAATGTATCTTTGAATCATAATGCATTTAATCAAAAGAAACTCATTTTAAATTCTTTTATACATTTTCTGAGTTTTATAAAAAAACGAAGAAAAAACATTTTGGTGATTGAGAACCACACTGTCACAGAATCTTGTTTTCCCATGCACCATATAATTTCCCCCTTCCACGTGTAGACATGTGTTGTTAGAGAACCATGCACACACCATTAGACCAGTATCTGTTATTATTACATTTTAACTCCATGTTGTTTCTAGTCTATTGTACACGTCTAATTGTACTGCAACTGAACAACCCACTCACCTCAGAGAAAATGCAATAACTTTATTAAAATGGTTTAAATAATTTTTATTTTGTTGCTTTCTTTTTGTCTTTGACTTGTTATTTTATAGCTTTTGTGTATGTATATATATATATATAGAGAGAGAGTATATATATATATAGTGAGAGAGAGTATATATATATAGAAAGAGAGATTACATATATATAGAGAGAGAATATATATATATATAGAAAAAATATATATAGAGATAATATATATTAATATAGAGAGAATATATTTATATATATATAGAATATATATATATATATAAAGAGAGAGAGAATATAGATATATATATATATATATATAGAGAGAATATATATATAAAGAGAGAGAGAATATATATATATAGAGAGAGAATATGTATATATAGATAGAAAGAGAATATATATTTTGAGAGAGAAAGAATATATATATAGAGTATATCTATATATAGAGAGAATATATATAATATATATAGAGAGAGAAAAAATATATATGTATAGAGAAAAACAGCCAGACGCTGGAGTCCTTCAAAACAAATTTAAAAACTCATCTATTTCGCAAACACCTGCTGGAATGATGATGTCTACAATCTTTTCCAGCTTGTTATTATCTCCCAACTTAGTTTTTGTACCGCGCTTCGAGCCTTTGGGGATGAAGCGTGATTTTTCAAATGAACTTTATTATTATTATTATTATTATATATAGAGAATATATATATATATATATAAAGAGAGAGATAATGTACAGAGAGTAAATACAGGTTGTTCACTTCAAGCAAAAAATAGTTAAACATGCGCATCCATTTCTTTCTTATAAATTAACAACTTTTATTTGTATAATCCAGGGTATTTTTAAGGGAGATGCAGTGAAATAATACAAAATTTCAGGCCAACTGCAGAGTTTTTTTTAAATCTAGAAGAGGATGGCAAAATGCTTTGCCACAGCCAGCACCTACAATAGATACGCCATCCCATAATTTCTGCCCCTTGACAGTATGTTATCACCAAAAAAAAAAAAAAAAATTGTACAAGTTATGGGCTCTTGAGACTGCATCGTAGAAGGGATAGTCTTGTTTTCTTTCTGTGCATCTCATAAACATGAAGAAATATTTCCATTTCTTAATAGTTTAAGCAAGTAAAAAACAAAGGTTGGTGCCCTCCCTTTATTTCAGATCAAGATTTTTAAAAATTAAACTCTAAGAGAGATAACTCTACGAAATGTTCATTCTTTTGATTTTATTACCGATATAATATTATTTAAATTTGTAAATGACTATTTAAACCCCCTACACTCAAACCATGACAAACAAACTACCTAAGTTAAATAAAAGAGTAAAAATGATGTACCACGATTAACAGACAGAAAAAGTTCCTTTGTAAAAATACAATCTTCATCTTTAAAAAATTAATTAAATATTTTTTTTTTTATTAATCTCTTTAAAAAAAAACACACAGCAAATATTGATTAGAAATTATGATTTTTATTCATTAAAATATGAAAAATAAAAAAAAACAACAACCAAAACAAAACACTGAAATAATTTAAATGTCATGCCAATGTATGACGTCATACCGTATGAGGTGATGCTCACATATTAAAAATAAGCCAGGAAAAACAAACTTAAAAGTGTTCTATGTTTGGGTCCACACCATATACATTGCTAATACAAAATTTCTTGTGAAAATTATTTTATTTAACTACAAAAAAGTAGTCGTACATATATATGTAATTGTCCATGAGTTTCTAAATTCTTAGTTACAACCAAGGAATGTCTTAACAAAGTTAGTGTTCGTCTAGATGAGAAAACGTACCCTAAAGTAAATGACAAAGATAAAACTGATGATAAGATCTTTGAGACTTTTTAATGAGAAAGCTCTTTTTTTTTGAAAGGCTCTTCTGTGTACGTTGCAGACCTCTATAGAGATGATGAACACTACAGCTCCTGAGCAGAAGATACAAGATCACTTCAAGACATAACTAGTAGCAGAAATAAATCGACCTTTTACCAACTATTCACTAGAATTATATATATATAATATATATTGTTTCTACTGAGAATTTTGAAGTGAAGAATAGAAAGTTAGAGCTTGACTATCTGGAAGACCAACACTCAACTTTCAATGCTTATAAAGCATAATTTTCATTTCAACACATTCCTAGGTTTCAACCCACAGAAAAGATTCTTTGAAATAAAAAATGAACTTGCAGTTAAAGATGGACGCAAGTAAGCTCTTTATACATATGATATATTCCAGAAATTATTTATAATGTACTGAGGAACACTGAGATGATTAGATCATTGGAGGGTACGCCACATTGGAGGGTATTCAATCACATTTTGAAGCACTCTCTAATTAAGAAAAAAGGGAGGGAGATTTTAGGAAATTTTCAACTGAAAACACCTTAAAAATGTCTCTAGTGTCATCTGAAGATAGGCACATTCAATATTTCTCTAAGTAACCAGCAACGACTGTACAATGTAACAACTGTTCATTATTGAAAAAGGCTAAAAATACCCAAAATACTGCCATTGCGTCATGCTAGTTTAACATACAGCACACATCATCCGTAAACTCAAGACATTCCCCTCCCTCTGCAGTCTACTCAAGACATTTCCCCCTCAGTGGTCTACTCAAAACCTCCCCCCCCGTGGTCTACTCAAAACATTCCCCCCCCATCTGTGGTCTATGACTCAAAACATTCCCCCCTCTGCGGTCTACTCAAGACATTCCCCCCTCTGCGGTCTACTCAAAACATTCCCCCCTCTGTGGTCTATCAACTAAACTTGACAGGAAAATGTCCATGTGCCTCCCACAATTATCAATTTTTTTCAATGGTTGGAATGTACAACTAGAAAATCTACTCAACATATTTTATAGTTTTTTAAAAATGTTGCAATGTCTCTGGTTGAGCTTGATAAATTCTATATATGATTACAATATAATATCATTAAAAAGCTATAGAGCTTATACATATGTGGGTAGTTGTTATGTGGGTAGTTGTTATGTGGGTAGTTGTTATGTGGGTAGTTGTTGCCTTTACAAGTCCAATAATTTAAGCTTATTCTTTACTTTGTTAGTCACAGATGAAAAAATAATGAGTCCAGCTTTCTTATTTGAGCACAGTATTTCTGTAGAATCATAATGGCATCAATAAGCGTACAGAAAGACATAACAAAAGTATCATCCACAAATAGTGTGCAGTTTGATTCCAATAGGTGCTTAATAAAAAAAAACTTCCTTAAAAGTATGACAAAATTAAAAATATCTTCAAAATCACTCTAATAAAAATATTCTTTTTAAAATTATTTAAAATTCTGATTTTAAAAAAAAAAGGCAAATTTAAACAAAACCACGCCCAACAAATTACTTTTTTGATTTTTAAAATATATGTCAGGCTACGTTAAAATGACATTATGACTTTGATCCAATGAACTAAAATATACTTATACTTATGACTTTGATCCATATACTTATACTTAGATCACTTTCATAAACATATTCAAACTAGTCTGAAGGTTTCAAACATTTTTAGATAAAACCGTGTCAACATTTCTTTTAAAAAAATGATTTTTTTTGGGTATTTTTGGCTGAAACTAATTTAAAAAGAAAATCATTCTCAGCTTTAAGCTCGAGTCCAACAACTTAAAACCAATGTTACAATACAGACACACCAGTAACAAACTTAAAAACACTTAAAAATAATTATGATGCGGTTAACAGAATTAGCTGACAATCCATCTTCTTTTACACTAACAACAGCACCGCTTCTCAGACACTTGAGCCTGTCATGTTTTGTTGCATAAATACAAATAGTTTAGGTCACCAAATGTGATAGCAACAAGCCTCCAGGTAAAAACAGATATGTTCATCTCCTTTGGAATATCAGCTCTATCATTTTGGGTTTGGGATGTGAATGTCAAACAATAGGGATAAGTTTGTTCCTTGTTGTCAGTCATTTTCACACGACACAATACAAGGATACGTAATTGACAGTTTTGCCTTCTCTGCAGCTCAACTTATCTACAGGTTCCTACGGTCTTTTGATCTATTTTTTAGCCAGACTAAAACAAAACAAAGAGGATATCCTTTAAGGATATCCTTAGAGACAGAAAACAAGAACAAAAACTTTCTTCTTTACATGTGCACATTTTCATTTTGACTAAATCATTCTCTCACACTGATGATTTATTCTGTTTTTCTGTGCCTGTCCAATGCTCCACTGAGAACCTTTTTCCTTTGGCCGAACATGTGAAGGTAAAGTTGGGGGAACACTGCCGATGCAAGACATAAATGTCAAACCATTTCTCAACTTCTGTTTAAAATATCTCTTTATGGTACACATGCAATATTATTGGAAACTTTGCTGCTAACACTCGTCACCATAGATAGCACATGCAATACAAACTAACCAACTTGATAAGGTATGTCGTATTGCGTAATATGGTAAGTACACAGTTTACCAAAGCATAAATAAAATGATGCACACAAACATGTTCACAAGAAGCAATTTGAATAATGTGATTCTAAAATTGTTGGGATGAATCAGTTATAAATTGAAGTGTGAATCAGTTATAAATTGAAGTGTGAATCAATTATATACTGAAGTGTGAATCAGTTATATATTGAAGTGTGAATCAGTTATATACTGAAGTGTGAATCAGTTATAAACTGAAGTGTGAATCAGTTATATATTGAAGTGTGAATCAGTTATAAACTGAAGTGTGAATCAGTTATAAATTGACATGATCTCGTATTTATTATTTAGATTTAGATATCTCATTTTTATGCTTTCAACAATAAGCATAAACTCACGCTGAACTCAATGAGCATAAACTCACGCTGAACTCAATGAGCATAAACTCACGCTGAACTAATGGAAAGCTTTACTCACCCGGAACATAAGACACAACAATAAAACACAGGTAGTAGTAGTAGTTGAAGGAGATGTTCCACTGGTTGGGCAGTTCAAAGCTGTACAACTGCGACTCCTTGACCACCGGCAGTGCGGAGAAAATTGTCATCAACTCTCCCTGAGGATACAGTGGAAACAGAATTTACTTTTGCCTTGGCATTAGATGGATTGGCTTAGCTTTTCATCAGATGGATCCTTGGAATAAGTTGGATTAGTTTTTTTTCAGATAGATCTTATCTTTAAATGGTTTTCTAATAAAATTCAAACTATGTACTTACCGTGACTCCAATAGGATAAAGTATTATAAAAAATGTGTATCTGAAACATTAAGAAACAATAGTTTAAAAAAATAATAAAAACACTACTTCGTAGGACGGGATATCTTAACACATAGGATGGGATATTTTAACACATAGGACGGGATATTTTAACACATAAAGGACTCTTTCAGTTTAATGAATATCGGAATCATTTACTTGGTATATATAAATTAAAAACATATTTTTAGTGATGTGAATGTGCATCATCATCCCGATCCAGCAGCCATTTAGACATGCTCTTTGACTGTGTATAGGGTCTTAGTACTGTATGGTGGTATTGTCTGGGTGAAGAGTGTTATTACTGTTGGTGGAGTCTGGGGGCATTGTCTAGGTGAAGGGTGTTAGTACTGTTAGTGGAGTATGGTGGTATTGTCTGGGTGAAGGGTATGAGTATGAGTACTGTTGGTGGAGTCTGGTGGCACTGTCTGGTAGGTCATTAAGGCATATGTCCTGAAGTGGTGGGCAGTGAAAGAAGTTCTTGTTTCAATGTGAATGTGCACAAGGAATTTGTGTGTGAATGTGCATGAGGATTTTTTGTGTGAATGTGCACAAGGAATTTATGTTTATGGAAGAAACTTTCAATGAATAGGTGCACACTCTATTTTCTAAAAAAATCCTTAATAAATGATGTGCGTGTGATGACTGGAATAACATGAGCACTTAGTTTACTTTAGAATGCACAAGACACGTGTCTAATATAAACACACAAAATAATACATGGATAAGCTACTGAAGCAAGTTGTTGTACAACAAAGACTTAAGGGA
Source organism: Omphiscola glabra (assembly GCA_964017045.1). NCBI lineage: Eukaryota > Metazoa > Mollusca > Gastropoda > Lymnaeidae > Omphiscola > Omphiscola glabra. The sequence continues at coordinate 789,599 of OZ024806.1, read as the reverse complement.
AAAGAATTGTCAAAACATATGAGCATAAGATTTTTTTCACACATTACCTGCACCACACCAAAACATGAGGTACAGGGCCTGGTAGCAGACTGAAGAAGTAGAAAGTGTAGCGGATAATCTCAGTGACAGTCCATGCAAACAACCACAGTGCTACTTGGATGCCATATTGTGCCTAAGAAAATGCAGAATTAAGAAATAACAAACATGAAAAAAATTATTTTTGTCTAAAAAAAAAAAAGGTTATTTCTTATACAGATATAAAGATATACAGATATAAAGATATACAGATATAAAGATATATTAGACTTTCAAAAAAATGTCAAATCTTTTATTTTAAATGTATTAACTTCATTTCAGGATTTTGACCTAAGCTCCTTCAGCTTCTTAATCATATTCAGCCAGTTGATGATGGATATACATAGTTATGCACATTTTAAGAAATTGTCTACCTAGCAAACATCCTATTTGACTCACTGCTGGGACATGGCACATGACACCCACCACTCCCCAACGCATATGAATAAATTGTCTAAATAGCAAACATCCTATTTGACTCACTGCTGGGACACTCCACACAACTCCCCAAACTAGGAACACCCGAGAGTAGACCTGAAATGCTGTCAGAATCCAATTGGATCGTACCAGCCCAGTCTTGCTGTGCACTATCTGAAATAGTTATTCAATACATATAACACATTCATTCATTTTTACTCAGTATCAAAGTTTGAACCATCGATTCTGTCTTGAAAGCCGTAGTATGTTCAAATACTTTGATTCTTATGAGCTCTGTTCAAAAAATAGTAACAATGATTAAAACACACACACACAAAAAAAAAAAAAGGGTTCTCAATTTCTGATTAAAGCACATTATGGCATAGTGAATAAAATCCCTGTAACTCTCTACCAGCGTAATTCAGGTCTTTTTACAGGAGAAACTAAATATCTATTGACAAAATCATAGAACATTTGGTTAGATCATTTGACAGAAAATGTACATTCCACTCATGCAAATTTTAAAATATGTTTACAGGATGAGGGAAATATTTACCTCAAGTATGGCTGCTGTCTGGCATATGTGTAGAACGCCTGAAACTTCTCTGTAAAGCAGTGCCAAGGAATGATTGCTCAAGACATGACTTATCATAATAATCAAGATTACTGACCACCTGCGAAAAGAAACAGGAAAGGCAATGGATATTGTAGATCAATAAGGGAGAAGATTACAATCAGTATCAGGTTAAATAAAATGAAATAAGTATTAAAGAATTAGGGGAAATCATGAAGAAAAAAAATACATCTAAACACCAGACTTGTCAGATGCGAGGACATTACTATTGTAATCGAATTACAAATTTAAAATAAAATTAGTTTTTGCCACCCAAAACATTGTATAGAATCCATAATTAACATATTAGGACAAAATTTTCTAAAAAAATATATATAGTGTACATAGTACAGCCGGGTCATAAACTCTAAGATCTCAATCTAATTTTACTTAAAAGGAAGTGTAAACAGGAAGCTACGTCAACCATGATGGAGATGGATGGATCAGTTAATATAGTAGGTACTTTGACAGAAATTTTCAATATTGTCCTATTGACATAAATGATACATCATTTTAAAGGGCTAGCTATAAGCTTTGCAAAAATACCAATTTCATTTTTCTAGCTTTTATAGAAATGAAGTTATGATTTTTTTGGTGAATTTTGTAACCCCCTTCTTTATCTTTGTATTTAATTGTAAAAACTTGTCACCGACTTTCCAAATTTCTGCCTTATTTTGCCAACAACTTTTTTATTTGAAAAGATAATGCAACTAAATTTTCAGGAGACATTCTCAATGCAATATACAACTCAATGAACAACAAAACTTTTACATAACATCAAGAATTTGCATTTTGGATAATTTTATTTGTGGGTATGTGACGAAAAAAGTGAATGAAAAAATTGGAACAATAATTATTTCTGAAGAAAAAAAGCTGAAAATAACATGTTTATGTAATTTAAACTAATTTTACTAAGCTATTGTTGAATTTTAAATCAATTATCATATTTATAAAAAGGTAAGTATTCTTTTTTTATATCTAAAATTGATGGATATAATTATAATTTTTATAATTTATAATATAAATAAAAATTACTCAAAAAAATTAAAATCATCCATAAGTTATAAGACTAATGGTAAGGACACACAGTAAGTAGGGTGAGTATTAGAATGTTACATTAACTTAACAATTATTTAAAATTTATATTTTAATACCTTATTAAATTAAAAAGATACTAACTTTAATTAGGCATGTAAGTGTGGTTATAGTAATAGTTAAATTTAGTATAATGTAGTAAAAGTAAATATATTCTGTTTAATTTTAATGTCCCTAGTGAAAGGATAAAATTATTATTATTCCTATCATTGGTTCAGTAAAGAAGAACAGATCAAATGTTTAGACATTAACTAAATAAACTTACACAGTTTTTAACGTAAATTGATGCTATATTATGTATTAATTTACTATTATTACCGTATAGTTATAAAAGCTATTTATTTATATCAAGGGACAAAACTTGTCAGAAATTCAACAGATTACAAAAACTAAAATTTATATAAACTTCTTGAAGTATTTAGTTGTATTAACTTCTAATGATATTGTAAAACTGTTTCTTATTAATTAATTGGTTAGTGCTTAGTGGATTTTTCGATATGAACAATAATGAAAATATTTTTATATCATTATATAAAATTGATGAGAAGAGCCATTTCCGACAACCCATTTTTTTTTTTGAGAGGGGAGATAACCAGTGATAATTAGCATTTTTATTTACAGAGTTAATTGCATAACTTTTAAGTGAAATCGTCATTATTAACGAAATAAAGTTATTCCTATTTGTGAATTTATCAAGTAGCGGTACGATAAAAAGCAATGTGGTACGAGTAGACATTAAAAAGTAATAAGCTTATTAAGTACATGCCGGCACTAGGATAAATATATTGCAACTGACAAAATATTCCATGCTTCAAAAATGGTATCACCGTGTTTGGAAAAATATGCCCTCTACGTCACCGACGACAAATTAGTTTATTATTAGAAAACTGTGACGTAAAACGCAAAAAAACGAGATAATCACTGAAACGAATGTAAAAATGGCCACCCAAGTTTTGCGTTATTTTTCCATATGCGCAGACCGCGTGCGCGTGAGACCTTCGAAATACCTAAATATAGCCATGCCATGTCAAATAAGATGTAGTAGTAAGTAGTACTAACATGTAAAAACTTATTGATTGGAATTTATTTCTATAGATGCCAAGTTATTTGTTGCACAATTTGTAATAATCTACAGTTTTTTGGAATCTTCCATTTAAGAAATAGGACTTATTTCCCTAATACTAATTAATCAATTAATCAGCTAATAATCACTGAATCAATTATTAACTCAACTGAATCAGCCTACTACAGAAAATGCACCTGACTTGTTTATTTTCAATTGTAACTGGAATATAACAAGATTCAAGTGAATAATACCTAATATGACTAAATAAAACTTCGTCTCATGATTAGGCAAACGCAAAAGTGCCCAGGGCAAATTTTAATTTCAAATTCACCAAATCATGACATGCGATGCATCGCATGACCATGGCCTGCATTCTGCGGATCGTGACGCATAACGTGGCGTCCTTGGATACCTTTAAAATGAATAATTAGCGCATAAAATATTAATAATTATATTTACCCAAGCATTTGGCTTACATTGTAAGCCACTAAGTATGCAGTGAGCACACCACTGCCATGTTTTCCTCCTTTTTCCGAAAGTGGAGGGGTTACAGATGATGCCGACATTTTCGTTTTACTTTAACTTTAGACCTAAGATTTATTAAAAATTAAGAAGTTGAAAAGATTACTCAGCAACGAATAAAACTAGCCAAAACTAAATGGCTGTAGCAATTTTATTAAGGCAATTTTTAAAAATCTAATATTGTAATGTATCTAAATTCCCCTTTTAATTTAAACATGCAAGAATAAGATATAAAACAAAATATAAATTAATATTTAAAACCGAAACTATTGAAACTCTTAATCAAAAGCATTATTATTTTTAAAAATAAAAAATAGAAACCTTCTTTCGCTTTTAAAACATATGAAAGAATCAACCCAATACTCAATACATTTCTACATAAAATACATTCATTAAAAACAATTATATATCTTTTGTTTATTCATAATTTTAGGCAAAATATTATTAATATTATTACACAAATTTTTGTTTTAGATGCTTAGTTTTATTTTTATATTTTGTTTAGTATGGCTTACCCGTTTATATCTTTAAACACAGGTTGATAAAAATGCAAATCGGCTAACTTCGCAACGGTCTGTCAACAAATTATATTAACGAGCCAATGCACACGGAAGAATTAGAATGGTAATTCTTATTTTATAAATTGGTCGTATCATTATTATATTTTTTAAAAAAAGGATATTGCTATTAAGCTTATTGAGTCGATTATAATTAAAATTTTACCTGCGTTTTATTTTATAATGTTTTACGCCAACGCGTTATGTATCGGATTTGTATATAATTTTTAGTATAGTAGTCAATTTTTAATCACAATTCAATTGGCAATCTCAACAAATGACGGCGATTGACAATCCGCTTGAAGCCGATTGTCCATCGAGATTATTAATTTAGTTGATTAATGATAAATATTATATATATATAAATTCCTATTTTAGTATTAGATTTAGGACGGAAATGAGTTATTGAATATTATTAATATTATTATTATTTTTGGGTTTGAAAATAATAATATTGTTATTGTCCATTGACGGCATTGTGAGGCATTGTGAGCCATTGTCAATTTTAATAATATTTTATTTAAAATTGATTTAGTTATATAATTATAATATGTATTTGTATATTTATATATAGTATATATATTATAAAAGGTTATATGATATCTCAATATATTATAATCTATATGTTATAAGACAGAGTATAGTTTGTAGTATAGTAGTATATTCTACTTCAATACTTGAAAGAAATATAAATATATGCTAATATAATACAAATATTATTATTAGTAATATAATGTGCAGCTATGAACTGACTAAAGACTAATGAATACTAAAACTATGATAATGATGAGTATGACTATTCATGTTATATAGACTATATAATATTATATCATATATCATATCAGTATGGACCAGTCAGACATGTCACATGTATTTGCTTACAACCTGATCGCAGTCTTCTCCTTTATTGATATACACCTAATAAATAACTAACATAACATTAATAGTTATTAAGTTATTATTTTTTAACAGTGCCTCAAATAAATGCTGTACATAGTTAAATTAAAAAAAAATGCTCACTAACACCATTCATTAAAGTTAAAGCCTATGACTATGACTCATGCCAATGACTAGTATGATAAATTTGTGCATCATTTTCTGTGAGCAGTAATATTAATATATAAAAGGTAGCATCCAAAATGTTGTTCTTCTTATCCTTCTTCATCAGTCATCACCAACAGATGTAGAGGAGATCATGAAACGCATTACAAGCCACAAAGGTGTCAGTAACATGATGGTTATAAATAAAAATGGTGCGCTAATCCTTTCATATACATAATTAAAAATAAAATATTAAGCATCAAAGAAAATTATAGCAAAATAAAATTATTAATAAATATTTTATTTAAGGTTTTGATTTCTAAAGTTGAAATCAACAATAGATATTTTTAATTTCAAGGCTCCTCAAACCATTATACAGGGAAATAAATACCAAATTATAATATTTAAAAAAAATTACACATATAATTCATAATCCATAAATTTTTCAGCTAAAAGATTGAGCAAATATTTTATTTTATATTAGGTCTTCCGCTGTACACCACAATCACTTTATCTGCTAAAAGATCAAGCAAATATTTTATTTTATATTAGGTCTTCCACTGTACACAACAATGGAAATGAAGGATTCCACAGAAACACAGATAAAAAATATCCATGAATTGGCCATTGCAGCAAGGCGTATGGTAAGAGATTTGGATCCAAAAGATGATTTAATGTTTCTGCGCACATCCTCAAGTACATTTGAGCTTTTGATATCTCCAGGTTTGAGATTGTTTTAATTTGTTTTTTTAAAATGATATACCTTCATCCATAAATTTAGTTGTAAAATTTTAACACGATTTGTGACAAAATTGTGACACAGCTTTACATTTTTTAATTTCTTATTGTTAAGAAATAACTAAAATCACATCTTTGCTAAAATAAAAATTGTACTTCATACATCTAGTAATTTTAAAAGTAAATTTAACAATCATTTGAGCTGCTAATTTTTACAGTACAACTAATACACTCCAGCATTGTTCATCATACAAAGAGTGTTGGTTTGATGTAAATGTTTGCTAATATCACCAAATGAAACATAGACTAATCTTTAAAAAAAATAATCAGTGTTATATCACAACTCTAAAAGTTGAAATTAAAAAAAATAACAGTAAAGATATACCATTTTCAGATAAGACAGTTACAAAAGTAAATTACCCTGTCAATATATCCATTATACAGCATTAAAAAATATATATGTTAGATTTCAAGAAGCAGTTAGGTTTTTTTTGCTATGATTATTCCCCCCCCCCCCCCCCCCCCCCCTGTTTTATTAGATTTAATATTATGAGCCCCTTGCTGAAATTGGTCAAAATTTTTCAAAAGTAAATATTATTTTCTTTGTTTTCAGATACAGACTTCACAGTTGTTGTCATTCAAGACAAGCTATGAGTACATACACAGTGTTGAAATAATTTATTCTTAAGACTTCACAATTGCATAAAAAGTTTTAATTATTTAATACTGACCTTCTTTAAACTTCATTTTGTCATTTATAAATTTTTAAAAATACATAAATATAACCTTATTTTTGCAATAAAAAATCCACATTCTTAATTTAAATTAATTAAGAGTTTAAGTTTAGTTAACATGTTGAATTGCTGTAGTGTTTCACTATAAGGATGAAAATGTCTAAAAAATTGACTGGGCAATCTGGCAAATATGCCCAGGGGCACTGAGCCTAAAAGCACAACAGCCTCAGGCTTATGTGACCTCTTGAAATTATCTTTTTTTCACAAGCAGCTTTGCTAATAGCAATAGTATTTAACATTTTTTCTCAACCACAGTAGCCAGGAAGCTGTAGCAGCGACATGTTTTACAGACAATACAGACTCTTAGTCAATAGTCACTTTTGTACTATAGACTCTTAGTCAATAGTCACTTTTGTACTATAGACTCTTAGTCAATAGTCACTTTTGTACTATAGACTCTTAGTCAATAGTCCCTTTTATACTATATAAAGTTTCATTGATGTTAAAAATATTTTGTGACAAATTAAATAGAAATTATTCTTTATAGAAAGGATTTAAAAAAAAGGAAAAAATGATATAATCTTTTGGGTAAATCCAAGGATAAATTGATATGTATACATTTGGATGATATACTTTTATGTAAGGGGCCATCCATAAACTTTGTTATGCGTGTCCGGGGTGGGGGGGGGGGTCACAAAGTTGTGAGTTTTACAGATAAAAGTGTCACATTTGTGTTACAATTTTGTGATGATTGGAAAAGGGGGGGGGGGGGTGTGAGGTTTAAAAAAATTCTCCAAATTAGCATGACATCATTTAGTGATGGCCCCTGACTTGTAAGATGGAAGCCTAATGTACAATGTTATACGTTATACAAAAATATTTCCTTTTAGGATCAATATCATATCTTATTTTAATAATAGCTAAGGCTCTTCTGATTCTACCCAGGGTTCCCAAAGGTTTAACCCAGTCCTGGTGACCCAGTCCTGGTAACCCAGTCCTGGTGACACAATCCTGGTGACCCAGTCCTGGTTATCATCAAATTCAATTTTAAAACTAAGTTTTAAAAGAAATGCTGTGTGATGTTATGGTGGAAAATTGTGCTGTATGTTTCTCGTTTTGTGTTAATATGTTATTTTATTTTATGTGATACGTATGCCAACAGATAAGGGATAAACACGTGTCAATCATTTAAAAATACGTTAATTTAATCAAAATCATCTTGAGCGTCCTTAAGTTGTTTGTTAAAATTTGAAATAATCATTTTAATCTGATTTATGTATTTATAACATAAGCTATAAATTCGTTTACATTTAAAAGTAATGAAATTTTAAAATAAGTTGAAACAATTAAGATGGCCTTCATAAAAGTAAGTTATTTTCAAAATTTGACCTGTAATAACTTGTCCATAAAAGTCCATAAGGACTTAAGGATGTCCCATACACAAAAATGAGACGATGCATAAAAATCTTTTGAAGCAAAACAAATGGGAACAATTGGATTTCTTCTTGGTTACTTTAAATTCTCTGATTATCATCAGAAGATATTTGACACCGAGGAGCATTTCATACAGTCAGTAAACATTTCAAAAGTTAACGCTAAAAATTTAAAAAAAGTGTCCTTAAAATTTTGGAAATTTAAAATATTTGTCTACAAATTTTAGGGTTTGAGTTTTTTACTTTGAGTAAGAAAACTTGATTACAGGCAGTACAAAAAAGACCTGATTATGGGCAGTATCAAAAAGACTTGATTATAGGAAGCATCAAAAAGACTTCATTATTGGCAGTATCAAAAAGACCTGATTCTAGGCAGTACCAAAAAGACCTGATTATAGGCAGTATCAAAAAGACTTGATTATAGGCAGTATCAAAAAGACCTGATTCTAGGCAGTACCAAAAAGACCTGATTATAGGCAGTATCAAAATGACTTGATTATAAGCAGTATCAAAAAGACTTGATTATAGGAAGCATCAAAAAGACTTCATTATTGGCAGTATCAAAAAGACCTGATTCTAGGCAGTACCAAAAAGACCTGATTATAGGGAGTATCAAAAAGACTTGATTATAGGCAGTATCAAAAAGACTTGATTATAGGCAGTATTAAAAAGACCTGATTCTGCAGTACCAAAAAGACCTGATTATAGGCAGTATCAAAAAGACTTGATTATAGGCAGTATCAAAAAGACTTTTAAAAGAAATTTAAATTAAAAGCATATAACTGAAAAGACCAACCTGATTGTTGGTAGTGGGAGAGTTAAACCTGATTGTTGGTAGTGGGAGAGTTAAACCTGATTGTTGGTAGTGGGAGAGTTAAACCTGATTGTTGGTAGTGGGAGAGTTAAACCTGATTGTTGGTAGTGGGAGAGTTAAACCTGATTGTTGGTAGTGGGAGAGTTAAACCTGATTGTTGGTAGTGGGAGAGTCAAACCTGATTGTTGGTAGTGGGAGAGTCAAACCTGATTGTTGGTAGTGGGAGAGTTAAACCTGATTGTTGGTAGTGGGAGAGTTAAACCTGATTGTTGGTAGTGGGAGAGTTAAACCTGATTGTTGTTAGTGGGAGAGTTAAACCTGATTGTTGGTAGTGGGAGAGTTAAACCTGATTGTTGGTAGTGGGAGAGTTAAACCTGCTTTGCTTGATTCGTTATTAACTAAACCTTTTCCCCGAAGGCTGAGATCCAATAAAATAAAGATAGCTTACTGCACACTACCCCGATCATTTTAAACCAATGAGAATACCCTAAGATGGCTAACATTCTATTTATAGTGGCAGAGAGAGGAGTGCTGAAATGAACCGAATGGGTCATGAGGAACTTTGTAGGTAAATTTGTCAATGAACTCAACATCAAAAATGTTGGTCAAATTTTTCAAGTTAGCTTTTAACTTTAACACAAACAATATCTCCATCCAAATGATTTTGAATTATTCACTACCTCTGCAAATATGTTTGCCATGGAATGGAACACAGTGCACACTGTTACTCTGCATATTTTAATATATCTAGTTAAATTATTTCAACAACATATTTTTTGATTTAGCCGTCCTGTTCTATCAGTCATTGTACTTAGTTGATCTAGCCCTCAGTTTGATCAATCACTTTTCTAGCAATGAAAATCTCAGTTAGTATAGGAATATGAAATGTTAGCCATCAAATAGCATGGGGGACACCTGTATCATTTATTGAAAATGTTGAATTAATCATAACTGATGGTGTTAAATTAATCATAGCTGATGGTGATTAAATTAATAATGGCTGATGGTAATTACATTAATCATAGTTGATGGTAATTAAATTAATCATAGTTGATGGTGATTAATAAATCATGGCTGATGGTGATTAAAACAATGATTATGGAGATAATCTTAATTGATGAGTTTATTTGTGGCAACTGCATTGGCTTCAATCAATTGAATCAGCTAGAATCTTGTTGAGGTCAGTAATTATATTAATTATAAAACAAATGGAAGTGTTACCAGCCACATTGATGGTCAGTCTGTGAAGGGAGATAAATTTCAGGACCAACTTGAAATTCAAATTAGAGTTACATATTTCGGTTACTTGCAAATACTGAACGATGGAGACCATATTCAAGTATCAAAAAAACAAAAAATCAGTTGAAGTAAATTTAGAAGACAAGCAGAATTCAAAATCTGTCCAGCAAACAAAGTGGGAGAGGGGGGGGGGGGGGGGGAAGAGGGGGTGGGTCTCAAACTTGTGTCCACTCTTTTCATCGTCTTTATACTTTGCAGAGTTCCAGAAGTGAAGCTCATCTACGTCAGCTCCTGGGCTGAACTTAAACCAACAATGTCACATCCCATGGATACTGGCCTAATACTCTCTAAACAATGTGCTGGATGCTGACAGTTGTCGATTCAACATATTTATCTATTACAGTATATCCTCAAACTTTAAAGCCACTTTTAAATAGCTTTTCGCCACCAGGGTACCACCATTATCCACGTAATACTAAATACATACAAGTGTTTTTTGTATTTCCATTATATCTGATATCCTTAAAAGAGTAAGTGATGATTTTCTTTTAAAAACAGATATACATTGATATAAAACAATGAGAGATTTATCAATAATTTGTTTTTTCTAAAACAGTTACAGAACTTATCACCAAAAAAATTTTGAAAAAAAACCCAAACAAACCAAACATTGAATTACATTGGAATAAAATCTTTATTGATAAATCGTTATTAAGCTCATCACAAGCTTTCTTTGCGTTTGAGATCAAGCCAACAAGGAAAAAAAAAGTTGTGAAAATAGTTGTGTAAAGTATTGCTTACTGTCATCATGAGTGTAAAAGAAAAACTTTAAATAATTAACAATTCTTTTAAAAATAGATCCAGTTCTTGATATGTATATACAACATTTCATGTCACTCTGAGAGTGACATGAAATGTTGTATATACATATCAAGAACTGGATCTATTTTAAAAAAAAAAAAAAAAAAAAAAAAAAAAAAAAATAGATCCAGTTCTTGATATGTATATACAACATTTCATGTCACTCTGAGAGTAAAGAGCACCTTTAAAAAATTAACATTGCTACATTCTTTTAAAAATAGATCAATTTGTTGATATATATATATATATACAACATTTCATGTCATTCAACTGAAATTCAAGAACTGGTTGATATTTAAACACTTTTGTCTACTAAGGAAATAGAAATGTATGTCAAGAACCTGCATTGTGTTGTGAATATTATGAGGAAAAGAAATTTAATATTTCAATGTGGGAATGTCATAGACTAGGATCTGGTGCATTCTCCACACCAGTCTGTTCAGCTCACCCATAAACATACCAGGCACAAGATGTATAAGCAACAAATTGAGTGCAGAGCCACCAACAGATACAAGATGTATAAGCAACAAATAGTGTGCAGAGCCACCAACAGATACAAGATGTTTATGAAACAAATTGAGTGCAGAGCCGCCAACAGATACAAGATGGTTATAAAACAAATTGAGTGCAGAGCCACCAACAGATACAAGATGTTTATGAAACAAATTGAGTGCAGAGACACCAACAGATACAAGATGTTTATGAAACAAATTGAGTGCAGAGACACCAAATTATCTGAAGACATAAAACCTCTTGGGACGTATATCTAACAAAAGCAAGCTGTAATGATTGAGGCAAGCTGTAATGATTGAGGCAAGCTGTAATGATTGAAGCAAGCTGCAATGATTGAAGCAAGCTGCAATGATTGATGCAAGCTGTAATGATTGAAACAAGCTGTAATGATTGAAACAAGCTGTAATGATTGAGGCAAGCTGTAATGATTGAAGCAAGCTGTAATGATTGAAGCAAGCTGTAATGATTGAGGCAAGCTGTAATGATTGAAACAAGCTGTAATGATTGAAACAAGCTGTAATGATTGAGGCAAGCTGTAATGATTGAAGCAAGCTGTAATGATTGAAGCAAGCTGTAATGATTGAAGCAAGCTGTAATGATTGAGGCAAGCTGTAATGATTGAGGCAAGCTGTAATGATTGAGGCAAGCTGTAATGATTGAAGCAAGCTGCAATGATTGAAGCAAGCTGCAATAATTGAAACAAGCTGCAATGATTGAAGCAAGCTGTAATGATTGAAGCAATCTACAGTCACAGCTTTTTAAAAGCTCAAAAGAAGTAAAACATTTCCCCTTCCACAGTAATTTAAGCGGTGTGCATACAATCTGTGTACGCATCACGTTACCCACTGTTAACTTTATAGCAAGGCATACACATATAACGTATCATTTAAATACGAGTAGAGATTTATGTTAAAATAAAACCATTTTTTCATGATGAGGTAATGGTTGCTTTTCCTTTGTCCGCTCAATGGGTAGCCCACATGATGGGTAGCACACACAATGGGTAGCCCACATGATGGGTAGCCCACATGATGGGTAGCACACACAATGGGTAGCCCACATGATGGGTAGCACACACAATGGGTAGCACACATGATGGATAGCCCACACGATGGGTAGCCCACACGATGGGTAGCACACACGATGGGTAGCCCACATGATGGGTAGCTGACATGATGGGTAGCCCACATGATGGGTAGCACACATGATGGGTAGCACACATGATGGGTAGCCCACATGATGGGTAGCACACACAATGGGTAGCCCACATGATGGGTAGCCCACATGATGGGTAGCCCACATGATGGGTAGCACACATGATGGGTAGCCCACACGATGGGTAGCCCACATGATGGGTAGCCCACATGATGGGTAGCCCACACGATGGGTAGCCCACAACAACTCATCAATATTATCGGGTTATACAATCACAGGCACCAAAATGGTTAAAAATTCAAAATTTAAACATAAGAAAAAAAATTGAATAAAATAACATTTTTCTAGGTTTTTAACTTCTGACTTCATTAATTAATGTTTATCATAGTCGAATATTAAAGGTTATAAGTTCAATTAATTGCTCGATGTTTGCTGTATTTATGAACACATGATTATATCATTACAATAAATTCACTTGATGTAGACCTGTTTACCCTCAAACTCTTAAAATCGTACAATACATTATCTTAATAATAAAAAAATAAACATACAGTATATATAATTTATATAATGTATGCACCTCATAATCGTACATTGTACGCCAAAATTGTAAGAGTAAACAGGTCTGTTGATGCAAGAATAATTTCCAATTTGTATCACCGCAAAAATGAAAAAAAATTTAAATAAATTTTCTCGCAATTAAATTCCATTGGTCAAGTGCTAAAAAACCCACAAATAACATAGAAAGTGTAAGAAACCATACGATTAGTCGGCATCAAGGTCCACAACTTTGGACAGTCTGTCAGTCATTGGCGAGGTTGTCTTCCATAATTTCCTCTCATTCAACAAAGCCCTGGGAAAATAATAATAATAATAATGAAGTTTATTTGAGAAATTTGAGAAATCACGCTTCATTCCCAAAGGCTCGAAGCGCGTTACAAGGTTCGATGTTCGAGAGGCATCACTGCTGCCAGTTAGGCGCATGTGAACTCCATCTCCCCATCTCCTGGGTTTGAATTCAGAGTTGCCTTCTCTTAGATGAGTTGCCGTCCAAGGTTAACGAGTCCCATCCACCCGGGAGTTGCCGGAATGTTTCATTGTATCAATGTTATCCGCCTATCGGGACTCCATCGCCGGGTTTGAATTCAGAGTTTCCTTCTCTTAGATGAGTTGCCGTCCAAGGTTAACGAGTCCCATCTACCCGGGGTGCTGGTGGTGTGTTTGCTTGACTGGGCTTTGGCGGGGATTGAACTCCAGACCATCAACTTGAGATTTTGCTCAGTTTAGACCACTCGGCCACCCAGCACTCGATGATGATTTATAAATTTTATTCAATATGTAACTAATCAACTCAGATGTGAAATTTTCAACTCAAACTACTTTTCAGAAGGGGTTTATTAAGTTCATTTAGGTTTGTTAAGTTCATATGGGTTTGTGAAGTTCATATGGGTTTGTCACACTATAAAGGAAAAAACAAATACTTGCCAAGTTAATCTATTGCAAGAGAGGTGACAGAAAATTTTATTTTCAATACTACCGGTACAATTCTGGTTCTTTTACATCCACACAGAATATCATGTGGGACTAACATGGTCAACATTTAAAAATCGCAGCCTTAAACTTAAAGCAGGAATGAAAAAGCCCCCCCCCCTTTAATTCTTTACATTCTTTGAATTGTTAATTTTTTTCTTCAGATTTCTAGTAACCCCACAAAAAGAGACTATTACTTTTAGAATTTATTTCAAAAGTTAATTTAGAAAGGAGATGTACAACCAGGGCTGGATTTCCCAAAGGGTCAACCTGGCAATGGCCTAGGGCGCTTATGCAGCAGAAATAACAACCAAATATTTACACATTTTTCCAGAATTATTTTTAAAAGGCCTTATAAAATGCTGTAGTAAGGTAGATTTGAAATGAAAAATATAACGTGGTTTAAAGATTATAAAGATTGGATTTAGTGAAAATGTTTAAAAAACAAACAATTTTATATTAATCTGGAAGTTATAAATAAACATTTTTTTTATTTTGGGATGGGGTGCATAATTATGTGATTTGGTCTAGGCCGCAGACAGTTGTAAATCAGGCCCGGGGGTATACCTTGAGTCTATGTAAAAATAGCTGAAGTCTCACCTGTTATGTTACAGAAGCAGGAATAAATGCTGAACTTAATCATAAAGAAAGGTACAATATATTTCAAATCTAAATGAGATTTAATTCTGTTAGCTCAAGAACAACTTCTTATAGCTTTTAAAAAAAAATCTCTCTACCTGGCCAACTTGTGATGTCCAGGCTTAGTGGACTTGATTGCAGCTTGAATAAGAAACAAATTCACCAAGTCTCGCTATGAAGAATAACAAAAATAGTTTTAAACACGCCTTTTAAACACGCCTTTTACAATATTGGCGTCAGTTTCATTCAGACAAAAAGTAATCGTAAAAACATATTTGATACAATAATAATTTTACCAAGAACAGACCTGTGCGTGGCTGCCACCAATCCTAACAACTTTGTAACGTATTGGTCTAACAAGGTCAACAGCTGCAGCATAATCACCGTCATTGTAAGCGATGAAAGCTTTGAACAACTTCTCTCCCACATCAGTTGTCACCTGAGCATTTGTTCCTGTGCCTTCCCTTTGAACACAGACAATTTACATAAAATGAAATGAACATTTGAGCATTTGTTCCTCTGCCCTCCCTTTGAACACAGACAATTTACATAAAATGAAATGAACATTTGAGCCAACACTTCACATTTGTAATGATTTCAAATAACAGAGTTTAGAATAAAGTCAACTCAAATTATTTTAACAATGCTACTTGTAACTACTTGGTCAGTGCTTCTATTGAGCACTAGTAACATATTTATTTTACAACACAACTGCATATCATTCTAGAATGCCAAATATTTTAATATTTTTTTAGAATGGCATGGCTATCCTTAGTTCCTTTGTAAATGAAATTTTGACATATATTTGTATGTCACAGGCCCCTTGTTAATACATAAATTTTTATGTCACAGAGCCCTGTTAATACATATATATTTGTATGTCACAGACCCCCTGTTTATACATATATATTTGTATGTCACAGGCCCCCTGTTTATACATATATATTTGTATGTCACAGACCCCCTGTTAATACATATATATTTGTATGTCACAGACCCCCTGTTAATACATATATATTTGTATGTCACAGACCCCCCTGTTAATACATATATATTTGTATGTCACAGACCCGCTGTTAATCCATATATATTTGTATGTCACAGACCCCCTGTTAATAGATACAAACTAAACCTGTAACTTGCCTTGACACTGAAATTGGTTTTAGTACGTTTATTAACCTTTAACGTCTGATCAATTTTAAGGACTTATTCTTGGGAGAAGAATTAACCAAACACCAACATCTATGTTTGTTATAGTTATATGCATAAGCCAGGTTCGTAAATAGTTACAAACATTACTGTTTCATATGCCACTTATATGTCAAATCATATATTCTTTAAGAGACTAAACAAATTTTTGATAGCAGTTTTGTTTCTTACCCAGCTAGGACTTTTTGAAATAACCACTGCTGTGTTATTATTGAAGATTAGACAACCCCTTAAAAAACCCTTTATTTTTCCCTTCAAAAATGCATTTTATTTCTACTACACACTCAAATACGTCACAAATACAAAGTGGTATAGTAACAGCTACACAATTAACCTCCATACAAAAACATGCACCCATTGAACAAATCGTTAACATTCCCCCCCCCCCCCCCCTCCCAACCACCACGATAAACTTATTTTTGGGTTTTGGGGCTGAAAATTTAATCAAGTGTGTAGTCATCAGCAGCAAGTCTATGTTTCAGCTTGATAGGAAAGTGGGTCGATTAACCGACTGAAAATTTTGCCACGCAGAAACACATGAAAAAAAGTTAATATAAAGAATTTTTAAAAAAAGAGTGAAAATTATGTTACAAACAAATAAAAGCATCGCACAGGCTCATTAAATTCCTTACTGAATTATTTTTCTTTAAAGCCTTCAAAAGGTTTTCATTAATATTAGTGGTAAAAATTTGTTAGCGATGAAAAGTTCTATCTACAGCATGTAAGGTGACTGACTTTCGTTAACTTACCTGATAAATTCTTCAATGGATTGCATCAGTTCAGCAACTGCATTTTTCTGTGCAGTTCTATCTACAGCATGTAAGGTGACTGACTTTCGTTAACTTACCTGATAAATTCTTCAATGGATTGCATCAGTTCAGCAACTGCATTTTTCTGTGCAGCCCCCAGGCATGAGATGAGAATATGTAGGTCATTAAATGCCATTACGTGGTCATGTAGGTGTGACTTACACACAGAATACACTCTGCCCCATCTGTCACTGACATCAACACCTGTTGAAAAGATATCTTATAAAGTAAAGAAACCCCAAAAGTGAAATAACCCTACAGTAAGATACCCTACAGTAAACATACTATTCTTTCTAGTTCTGGCCTAGCATAATTTTATAATTACAGCTCTAATAATACATTTGTTTTTCTGAAAGAAAACAATAAGATCCTGCAGAAATAACAGCTTAATAATTTTTATATGGAATATCTTATCAACGTACAGTTCACAAGCTTTAATGTGCCCTCCAGTTTAATCAAAAGGTAAACACAGAGACAAGTTGCAGTGGAGCCCCGCTATAATGCATTTCACTGTAAAGCTAATTCAGATTTAATGCTGTCGTGGCATGACTCTAGACATTTTGTATCTTCATTCACCAATAAAATGTTTGTCTGGTACAACACAAACGCCAATCCACTACTGGTACAACACATACACACCAATCCACTACTGGTACAACACACACACCAATCCACTACTGGTACAACACAAACACTAATCCAGTACTGGTACAACACAAAAGACAATCCACTACTGGTACAACACACACACCAATCCACTGCTGGTACAACACAAACACTAATCCACTACTGGTACAACACAAACACTAATCCATTACTGGTACAACACAAAAGACAATCCACTACTGGCACAACACACACACACCAATCCACTGCTGGTACAACACAAACACTAATCCACTACTGGTACAACACACACACCAATCCACTACTGGTACAACACAAAAGACAATCCACTACTGGTACAACACAAAAGACAATCCACTACTGGTACAACACAAAAGACAATCCACTACTGGTAGAACACAAACACCAATTCACTACTGGTACAACACAAACACCAATCCACTACTTGTACAACACAAAAGACAATCCACTACTGGTACAACACAAACACCAATCCACTGCTGGAACAAGACAAAATCCAATCTCTTACAGCTAGTCCAATGTCAACACCTCATAGATGACGAACCACAAGAGATAATCTTTTAATTGTTTTAACAAAATTCAAAATTTTCCTACTTTTGGAAAATCCCAAAAATGTGTTTGTACAAAACTACAAATCAACGTGACCCCACTATTAATTAACACAATCCAATTTTATGGACCCCAATTATCACGTTATAGCAGGCGTCCACTGTTATAATACTTTAAACTGCCGCATTCCCAGTTCAAGTACTATATAAAACCATCACCTTCCATTTGAAGTCTGTAGAGCAGAGAACACACGTCAACTATGTCTAACATGGAGCCAGATTTATGTGCCCTCACAGATACTTCCTTGTCAAAGATGGACAATGCCATATCAAAATCTCCCTGCAATCAAACAAGTTTTCAAGTTAATCTTTGATTACATCAATTTGCATAAAAATGGCCTACAAATTACCTTGGGCCTCATACAAATTACCTTGAGGCTTCATTCAAATTACCTTGAGGCTTCATACAAATTACATTGATGCTTCATACAAATTACATTGATGCTTCATACAAATTAATAATAATAAAGTTTATTTGAAAATCACGCTACATCCCCAAAGGCTCGAAGCACGGTACAAAGTCAACCACATTAAAAGAGAAATGAAAACAATCTGTGTTTTACCAAACTGAAATACAAAACTACATACGAGCATACCCATTCGTAATATTACATCACCGTGCAACCATAAACAACACAAGCCAATAAACATCTAGGAAATAATAACTAGCTGGAAAAGATGGTAGACAACATCACCCCAGCAAGTGTTTGCGAAATAGATGAGTTTTCAAATCGGTTTTGAAGGACTAATTTTTTAGCAAAAACACTCTGTCCCATCTGTCACTGACATCAACACCTTTTTATTGTGTATCAAATGGAAGGTAATGATTTTATATAGCAAATTACCTTGAGGTCTCATACAAATCACCTTGAGGCCTCATATAAATTACCTTGAGGTCTCATACAAATTACCTTGAGGCCTCATAAAAATTACCTTGAGGCCTCATAAAAATTACCTTGAGGTCTCATATAAATTACCTTGAGGTCTCATATAAATTACCTTGAGGTCTCATATAAATTACCTTGAGGCCTCATAAAAATTACCTTGAGGCCTCATAAAAATTACCTTGAGGCCTCATAAAAATTACCTTGAGGCCTCATAAAAATTACCTTCACGCCTCATACAAATTACCTTGAGGCCTCATAAAAATTACATTGAGGCCTCATAAAAATTACCTTGAGGCCTCATACAAATTACCTTGAGGCCTCATACAAATTACCTTTATGTCTAATTCATAAAACCATTTTTTTATAGATGCACAGGAAAGTAGAAACAAAATCTGAGTTAAAAAATTTTTTTTGGGTCTCAGAACATTCAAACCTGAAACAACTGGCGCAGGTCGCCCCGTCAATGGAAATGGAAAGAACTTTACGAAGGAAGGTCACTAGGCATATGTTAATATTTTAAATTTTTTATTGAAATTGTATCAGAAGCTGCTTATCTGTAACTTCCTTAAGGTGATCATACACTAGGTCCGGATTTCACCGGATTCCAAGACTGACGAACAAGACTGGATCGGTATAAAAAACAAATGCAATAACAAAGTGAACACAGCTACATTTGCTCAGGCGTCATCGGTGAAAGTCGGTAACGCGCGCCGGTCTTATTTGTTTTTTTCGTCAGAGCTGTCCGAAGCTAATTTTAAAAACAATTAAAATGGCGGCATGTAATTTTTTACAGATTGTTTGTACAAAAATGTCACCTTAAAATCTAGAATAGCCTTTCATTTGTGTATTATTCCTTTGGATCCATCATAAGTAATTTAAATATATACAAATTGTAGCATTCTATCAATTAAAATGGTAGAAATTGATAAACTAATATCTCAAGTGGATGATTGCTCTCCACTATGGGACATAGCAACCATATAACTAGAGCGATGTTCGACGGAATTGTCCGAAGCTAAATTAAAAAAAAAACACAAGCAAATGACGTCATTGGAGCTCTTCTTTGCATAAAAAAAAACTAGATCATAGAAAAGCTATCTTTATTTTTATATTCGTTAGCGCTAGCGGAAAGACAGTAGGGTGAAGGCCGTTGTTATGATTAAACAATAAAGTTCCGGATGCGATCGGATGCAATGTATTCTCAAGTTTTACTATGTCCGACTTACAGTTCTACCGAGCGATCGGTCTTGTCGTCAGTCTTAGAATCCTGTGAAATCCGGACATAGTGTATTATCACCCTTAGTGACACATCTGAGTGGGTCTAAACCAGTAGAACAGTGACAGTTGGTGAACACTTACTATTTCAATGTAATAAAGAGCCCAGTGCCAAAAGTTATGACAAGCCAGCATCCCACACTTCTGAAATTAGAAAATTAATCCTCCTGCTACATAAATCTTCAGTTATATATTTTGATATAATCTACCACAGTTTTTGATATAATCTAACACAGTTTTTGATATAATCTACCACAGTTTTTGATATAATCTAACACAGTTTTTGATATAATCTAACACAGTTTTTGATATAATCTACCACAGTTTTTGATATAATCTAACACAGTTTTTGATATAATCTAACAAAGTTTTTGATATAATCTACCATAGTTTTGATATAATCTAACACAGTTTTTGATATAATCTAACACAGTTTTTGATATAATCTAACACAGTTTTTGATGATCCAAAAGTTGGAGAGAAAACACCCCCATCTCCCCAAACACTTCTTTTTTTTGGTGAACAACCTAAAGGTAATTCATTTTTGTTTATTATTGAACAAAAATAATGTTGGCAAGACAAAATTGTAAAACAAAAAATTAGCAATTTTCAAAAGAACACACACTAATTTTTATTATTTGAATAATTTATCAACAATAATATTCTGCAAGATTAAGAATCTTTGAAGTTATACCCCTTTCAAAAACCATTTCTCTGTCCACATACCTGCCAGTACTGGTCAGTTTTCTCTAACATGTAGATGCCCTCATGCTGCCTGCCTGTCATCTCCATCACATGACATAGTGTATGGGTGGCCCATGCGTCCCTTGGGTTGATGGACAGAGCCTAGGGATACAAGATGTGTCTAACATCAGAATGATGGACAAAGCCTAGTGATACAAGATGTGTCTAACATTGGAATGATGGACAAAGCCTAGTGATACAAGATGTGTCTAACATTGGAATGATGGACAAAGCTTAGTGATACAAGATGTGTCTAACATTGGAATGATGGACAAAGCCTAGTGATACAAGATGTGTCTAACATTGGAATGATGGACAAAGCCTAGTGATACAAGATGTGTCTAACATTGGAATGATGGACAAAGCCTAGTGATACAAGATGTGTCTAACATTGGAATGATGGACAAAGCCTAGTGATACAAGATGTGTCTAACATTGGAATGATGGACAAAGCCTAGTGATACAAGATGTGTCTAACATTGGAATGATGGACAAAGCCTAGTGATACAAGATGTGTCTAACATTGGAATGATGGACAAAGATTAGTGATACAAGATGTGTCTAACATTGGAATGATGGACAAAGCCTAGTGATACAAGATGTGTCTAACATTGGAATGATGGACAAAGCCTAGTGATACAAGATGTGTCTAACATTGGAATGATGGACAAAGCCTAGTGATACAAGATGTGTCTAACATTGGAATGATGGACAAAGCTTAGTGATACAAGATGTGTCTAACATTGGAATGATGGACAAAGCCTAGTGATACAAGATGTGTCTAACATTGGAATGATGGACAAAGCCTAGTGATACAAGATGTGTCTAACATTGGAATGATGGACAAAGCCTAGTGATACAAGATGTGTCTAACATTGGAATGATGGACAAAGCCTAGTGATACAAGATGTGTCTAACATTGGAATGATGGACAAAGCCTAGTGATACAAGATGTGTCTAACATTGGAATGATGGACAAAGCCTAGTGATACAAGATGTGTCTAACATTGGAATGATGGACAAAGCCTAGTGATACAAGATGTGTCTAACATTGGAATGATGGATAAAGCCTAGTAATACAACATGTGAATGTGTCTAACATTGGAATGATGGACAAAGCCAAGTGATACATATGTATAACAAACAAGAAATATTTTAAATGATGTCATGACATCTCCCTCCAGGTGTACATTTACCATGCATGAATGAAATTTAAAAAAACATAAACATTTATGCAGTTTGGCCAATGTTTCAAGAGATAAAAATAACAAGTTGGTTTAATTATCAATTTTTTTTTTAAAATCTGGTAGAGGAAAGAAAATGGCCGACCTTTCTTGCAGTAGTTTCTGCTTCAGGATACAAATTTGTTTCTTCCAAGCCAAAAGAATGCATCCCTAAAACATAACTAAAGAAATTAAAAAGAATACTGTTGTAGTAATTAATGCAAATAACTTCAATGTTTTAAACGTTAAAAGGACCGCCTCCGCCACCCGACCACACAGACTTTTTCAAGTAGTGCCTAGACAATGTAGGTATATACTTTAAATATATTTGTTCATTCTTGTCCATGCTGTTGAAGTGTTGGACTTGGCTTGTGCCAGTTTAGTATTTCTAACCATCCACACTGGACTTCTGGACTGACCACAAACAAGTGGAACATGACTTTCATTGGAAATTTCTAGGCCACTATGGTGATTAAATATCTAGGTCACTATGGTAATGAAATATCTAGGTCACTACGGTAATTAAATATATATGCCACTATGGTAATAAATATCTAGGCCACAATGGTAATTAAATATCTAGGCCACTATGGTAATTAAATATTTAGGTCACTATGGTAATTAAATATCTAGGTCATCATCATTAAATATCTAGGTCACCATTGTTATTAAATATATAGGTCACTATGGTGATTAAATATCTAGGCCACTATGGTAATTAAATATCTAGGCCACTATGGTAATTAAATATCTAGGCCACTATGGTAATGAAATATCTAGGTCACTATGGTAATTAAAAATTTAAATGCTATGAATCTCTCTTTACCCATAGAGTGGCATTGTTGGCTTCCAATGTGGTAAAACTCTGGCAATGCTGTCCCTAATTTGATACGAGTTACCCAGGTAGAAGTAGGTGTCATGTGCAAATTTGAGTGCCAGTAAATCATGTGGGTACTCCACCAGAATGTCTTCCCAGACTCCAACAGCATTTTCAATCTCACTGTGGATTTTAAATTAGCTTTTAGCTGCAAAAATTCATATGCACGACTGATATTACACAAATTCAGTAAAATTTGTCTGACATGACAGGCTAATTCAGTAAAATTTGTCTGACATGACTGATGACAGGCTAATTCAGTAAAATTTGTCTGACAAATGTATAATAATAAATAGTTTTTTAAAAAGGACCTTTTTAAACAAAAATGTATTAAAATCAATGAATATTTTGTTATATTTTGTTTTGGAAAATTTCCTGACTTATCTAAAACTACTGCATATTCATGTTATAATACTGGAAATTCCTGTTATGATACTAGACATTGATGTTATGATACTGGACATTGATGTTATGATACTGGACATTGATGTTATGATACTGGAAATTCATGTTATGATACTAGACATTGATGTTATGATACTGGACATTGATGTTATGATACTGGACATTGATGTTATGATACTGGACATTGATGTTATGATTCTGGACATTCCTGTTATAATACTGGAAATTCATGTTATGATACTAGACATTGATGTTATGATACTGGACATTGATGTTATGATACTGGACATTGATGTTATGATACTGGACATTCCTGTTATAATACTGGAAATTCATGTTATGATACTGGACATTGATGTTATGATACAGGACATTCATGTTATGATACTGGACATTGATGTTATGATACTGGACATTCATGTTAAAATAGTGGAAATTCATGTCATTATACTGGACATTGATGTTATGATACTGGACATTCATGTTATGATACTGGACATTGATGTTATGATACTGGACATTCCTGTTATGATACTGGACATTGATGTTATGATACTGGACATTCCTGTTATGATACTGGACATTGATGTTATGATACTGGACATTCATGTTATGATAGTGGAAATTCATGTCATTATACTGGACATTGATGTTATGATACTGGACATCCATGTTATGATACAGGACATTCATGTTATGATACTGGACATTGATGTTATGATACTGGACATTGATGTTATGATACTGGACATTCATGTTATGATACTGGACATTCATGTTATGATAGTGGAAATTCATGTTATGATACTGGACATTGATGTTATGATACTGGACATTCATGTTATGATACAGGACATTCATGTTATGATACTGGACATTGATGTTATTATACTGGACATTGATGTTATGATACTGGACATTCATGTTATGATACTGGACATTCATGTTATGATAGAAACATTAGTTTTAAAATTCACTGTTAGCTTACTTCTTCAACTTAAAAACTCACCCCGCTGCCCAGCACTCTAACGCTGTAACATGTTTCTGCTCCCTGAGTGTAACCTCTGGATTACTCCGACTCAGTCCAATCATCTCGTTGACATCCTCCCTGAGCGCTACGTCCAGTTTCGTGTTGCGTCCCGTGCCAAGTAACTCAAGGCCATTTCTGACCACTTGACCCATAACTAAACATTGTCCAAAATAAATTGTGTATATTAGACAATGAATAAAGCAAACAAGTGGAAAAAAGAGTTACACAGTCTTAAACACAACAACTTTTACTTGATAGTTCCTCTCAACATTTAAGATCGTTACAATAATAATGCCTTGCTCTTAGATGTAATAGTTATTGTTTAATGAACATTACACAACTTAGATAAGATAAGATAAGATAAGATAAGATAAGATTAGATAAGATAAGAATCTTTTATTGACCCAAACAAATGAACGTGTTTTTTGATTGCATTGTACGTTTTCAGCATACAAATAAAACAATTTGAACACGAGACATGCACAATAAATTTCACAAGTGGGACCAAAAAAAAACAACAAACAAACAAAAACAGCCATTCAGTGAATTCTCTTGGCCATATCAGGGGCTTATTATTTCTCATTAAGATTTGTGACTTCAGGGGGAGCACGCTGGTAAATTCGTACAGATTGGGGAACAAAATAATTTTTATATCTTTCAGTTCTCACCCTGACGGAAAGAATTTGGCCTGAATGGACCGATCCCAAGTATCTGTGATGAAGAGGGTGGGATGTATCATCCAAAATGTGTTTAGTTTTACAATAAAATCTTTCTTCAAATAGTTCAAGTGTAATAGTTATCTTTCTTCAAATAGTTCAAGTGTAATAGTTATCTTTCTTCAAATAGTTCAAGTGTAATAGTTTTTGTTTAATGGACATTATACAGCTTTAATAACTACCGAAATTAGGATCTGCCTCCCTTAACTTGTTGAGTGTTCCTTCCATTCCACCTAAGCTGTCATCATCATACCAGCCTGCATACTGCACAGAAAGAAATTAAACTATATCAAAAAAAGAAGAAAAGGCTTTGCTGTAATATTTTTATCCCATTCCCTCAATGATAAAATGAACGGGATTCACTATGTCTGACTGGTCCCTGACATTCTTTACTTCATTCACTATGTCTGACTCATTCACTGGCATTCTTTACTTAATTCACTATGTCTGACTCATTCACTGGCATTCTTTACTTAATTCACTATGTCTGACTCATTCACTGGCATTCTTTACTTAATTCACTATGTATGACTCATTCACTGGCATTCTTTACTTAATTCACTATGTCTGACTCATTCACTGGCATTCTTTACTTAATTCACTATGTCTGACGCATTCACTGGCATTCTTTACTTAATTCACTATGTCTGACTCATTCACTGGCATTCTTTACTTATTTGGCACATGGGAGGAGGTTCTTTTTAAAATGCATTCTGACTATCTATAAGCTGCTAACTATCTATAAGCTGCTAACTATCTATAAGCTGCTAACTATCTATAAGCTGCTAACTATCTATAAGCTGCTAACTATCTATAAGCTGATAACTATCTATAAGCTGCCAAGTTCTTGTTGCTTTTGTTCAATCAAACTTTACTTATTTTTAACCCTTTCATTTCTGCTGGTTTTGACATCAAAAAACTTAAAAAGAAGAAATTTGTCGGTATTTTTTATTCTCTATACGATTCGCTTTTTAACTTAAGAATTTCAATACATCTTTCTCCCCCGCTTTAGTTGATCTTATTATGCACAGGCATTTGAAATGATTTTTTTTCTTTTTTTTTCTTTCTTTAGCACATCTTTCCAGTCTCTTCCACTTCTTTCCATTCCTCTCACCTCTCTACTGAGGTTCCTTTACGTGTTCTATAGTCTTTCTCATTCTCTCTTTCAACTGAGAAATATTTCCCCATCTTCCCATTATGCCACAGAAAGTTTTGTCAATCCACAGGGAAAACCAATATTTTAAATTAAAATTAACTCACTAAATAGCTTTAGTCAAATAGTCTTTTTTCTCTTGAATAGATGAGGTAATACCTGGGTAACTATGGCATCATATAGTTTACAGGCATCATCACTTCCTGTTGTTAGACGCATGCCTTGATTCACCCAGTCCTCAAAAAAGAAAGATATATATAAATTGTTTTCTAAAATTAAAAGACAAAATAAAGTAACTTCTTACTGTTGAATATCAAGTATGGGTTTAAATTTTTTTATTCATTTTAATGGCACCATGCTTTGTTATAAAAGAAAACATTATATAGAATCCAAGAACATTCAGCTTTGCTACATAAATTATATTCCTAGATGTCAGTTTGTCAGGTTTTCATATTTAAAAGAGGCGTATCAAGTGATGGACAAAATCAATTACTAAAAATTATTAGGAAAACCAAAAAATGTCAAATCAATCTGGCTTATAAACACAATTTATTATTGATTGGTTTTAATTTTAAGACTTTTTAGCCAGGGAATTTTAAATAAGACTTAAACAGATCCATTTCAACACAATTAATTTTTCTTAAAACCTATCAACTATCATTGTCATTAAAAACACAAAAGTTGTGTGCAAAAATACAGAGCATATTTATTTCAAACATTTCATTTTTAGGTTGACAGATTCAACAGATATTTTATACAGAGATCAGTTGTAGCACACCTGTAATATTTATACTTTACCTGCGAACCCCTCCAGTTGGAATGCATGATAGTGTGTTTTCTTTTGTGGGCTTACTATTTGAGATGTTGTTTCAATCCCTGACTCCTAGTTGGATTACTCTTTACAAGTCAGTCAACTGTAACAAATTATTTTGTCTTGTTAATAGTTTATGTCATCAAATGTTAATGTATAATAAAAAATCTAGATTAAAAACTTAAGTAATTAAGTAATAACAACTGTTATTTTACGATGAACTATGAAGATTTATGTTTCATACATTTTACAAAGATGTTGAAGTCTATTGCAAAACGTTGTTTTGTTGCGTTCCTTTTATCAGGTTTAACCTTACTGTGTTCTACTAATTCTCTATTGCAAAAGAAGGATACTATGTGCTTACCAATGACATTGTTAAAATGTCCAGAAACAAAGCCTAAAATGGACTAATACTAATATACCTGAAACTTGAAAGTGAAGTATAGCCTGAGAGAGGTTCCAACCTTTTATTTCCTTTTGTTTTCCTGTGATGTGTGGTGATAAAACATAACAAATGATTAGTCTACAAACTGAATAGAATTCTATAGTTTATTCAGTTTCAGTTTTAAATTTTTGTCCACTCACTGTATTTACTTAGAATTTACTATACTTTTTTTTTTTTAAAGGCTAGACCACCACCTACGACTACCGAGACCCTTGATAGATTTAATACATACAATTAAAATTCTTAAATGTAGCATACTAATTACAATGTAAACTATTAAGTAGCCTAAGTATCCTATTTAGTAAGTTAAGTAAGTAGTAGTTCTAAGTAGTAGAAGTAATATCGACATCGTGTTTACTTTTACAGACTTTTACAATTTCTTCTTATTTATTAATACAGGTTATTATGAAGTTAATTTTAAAGGGTCTTTATATATATAATGTTTTGCTCCCATGCTTATTAAGAATCATGAGACCATTTTATCGGTAAGTGTAATTTTAAAAAATAAATCTTTATATCTAAATAATCCAATACCAAGTTCTTTTCCCGTAATAACAGCTGAGAGCCAAGGTCGAGTAATTTTAGGTCATGTACGTGTTGATAGCAGACCATAGCTTTTCGGAAGTTGACGCCCACGATTACAGCCAATCGCAAGCCGTTTTGCCAACCATACGCAAACAATTCGTGTTATTAAAAAAAATTATGGCTATCTAAATAAGTCATTTAAAGTCGCCCGGTGTCTACAGAGATATTAATAAGTGTCTTTAACTTACTGTAAGAATAAAAAAGGAAGAAAAAACAACAACCCAACTCTGCCAGTTTGCAGTGGGCCGATAATGCCGGCCCTTCAAATAAAGAAAAAAAAAAGCAACAAAACTGTCTCTTCCATGACTAATCAGTAAATGGTGTCGAAAAAAAAGGTGGGGGTGGAGAGGGAGGGGGCAGACAGCCTTTGGTGGGGGCATTCAGTCCTAATTAGCTTCATGTTTAAAAAAGTGTGTGTTTGTGGGGCGGGGGGGGGGGGGGTCATTTGATTAGACCAGTTTTAAATTAAAGTTAACCACTGCCACTGTTAATATTAGTTACTTATTGATTATTCCTTAATGGTTAATAAAATGTATTTTTAAATCATTTGTATTAACTTCGCTTTTGATCGTGTGTGTCTGGCTGGCAAAAACTTCGGACAGCTAATTGTCCCACGACCCGTCAAGCTATCAAGCTGAAACTTGGCCCATAGACTCATTGCCGATGACAACACATCAAATTATCAGCACCACCCCTACCCCCACCCCCCTTCCAATTTTTTTTCCTGTTTTTTCAAGGGAAATATGAAGGAAAATTCCCGATAACTGCGCTAAATGAGATTCTATTTTTAAAAAAACATCGCAAGTGTGTATTTGGTGTGTAATATTTTATTTTGCTTTTCTGAAATAATTAGTAAAAGTAAAGTAAATCTGCGGTGTAAAAGCGGGAGGGTCATTTGAAAATTAATTTTGGCGTGAAAAAAAAGTGCGGTTCCGAGCCTTTGAAAAGGGAGAAGGGGGGGGGGGTACTAATTCCTTATGATCTATTGAACTATTCAAAGAAGATTATAATTAATGGCTAGATCTAGACCAAACTTGGTACAGATGCACTTGAATATATATATATATATATATATAAATAATCGGGGGTTTTGAATTAATTATATTCACGACTTACGAGGACCTAATTTCATTTTTCCATTATATAGGCTTATATAACTAAATAGGGTTCTACGTGAATTGATGGATATATATGCGACACTCTGTAGTCATACCCGACATATGTCATATTAAAATAGCGATGAAGTCTAAACTTTTCATATCCACCCACCTGGGGCCGGATAGTTTCCTTGAATAATCCAGAAAATTCTATATTGTTCCACATAGATATAAAGATTCTGAACATGTCAATGGGACCGAAACGTTTATGGAAATTTTTTGTTTAGTTTTACTGGCCACTATATTTTCCTGTTAATTTCTTCGGTATTGTAAACGGTGTGAGAATCACCGTTGTTAGTGTGTACGCTTTTCGGTCCGTGAGTTGTTTAGTGAGTTGTACTGCTGTGTGGCTAAATGGTCATTGGATGACACGGAAAGCATGACAAATATGTGTGTTGAATATAAGACGGGGGTTCGAGAGTTCCTCAACAACAAAGTAGTTCACGGACGGGAGTTCACCAGAGAGTTAGAGAGTGCGCTCCGTTCTTGGGGATAATTCATGTTTGTCATAGTCTTGTTTTAGGAGGAGATATTCCAACCTACGTATTCGGTGTGCCTGGTTCTTAGTGCACAGGACGGGCATACGAGGACAATGTTACAGAGCACCTTTCCAACCGGGTATTTGGTGTTCCTGGTTCTTAGTGCACAGGACGGTCATAGGATGATAATGTTACAGAGCACCCCAGACAACGAATAATGCACGAAGAAACCAGAGTATTTTGACAGGTATGTATCTTAAAGATTCTTAGAGTTTCTACCCCTTTCTTTAGATTTTTAGATTTTGTATAAGGGTTTAAAAATATATAAATATCCGGCTAATTCCGACTATTTGTGCCATTAGGGATACATTTAGGGTTCAGGTTAGGTTTAGGGATACATTTAGGGTTCAGGTTAGGTTTAGTGACAGTGAATTATAAAAGTTCACGGTCGTGGCAATTAAAATGGCAGCCGTGTGATATGTCAAGGCACCAATTGTCTGAATTTACCAAATATCCTTCCATATGTTTTCTATATATGTCTCTTCGATTTTGTCCAAGTGTTATGAATTCAGATTTCAAGAGATTTTTAAATTTCTAGAAAGTTTAAAATTTAAAAGGCAAAATTCTTGGGAAATATAATATGATTTAAAAGGGATAAATCTGAAAATTTAACTTGTATATTTATCGGAATGATTTTGTATAGGGCCCTTGTCTAAAAACTTAGTTATCAAAAATAGCTACTTAAACTGAGTTGTTGTTTTTTTTATTTAACTGGACTCTAAAATAATGTTTAAGCTGATATTCTTTAGAAGGGGAGGGGGAGATTGGGGCAATCAATCTATTGGAGGTGTTTATGTGGTATGTAATGAAAAATATAAAAAAAAGGAAACAATTGAAGAGCCCGGATGTCAAACTCCTATTTATACCAGATTGGTTAATTCAGTGGTTCTCAACCTTTCTACTACCACGACCCTTTAATTCAGTTCCTATTGTTGTAACGACCCCCAATCGCAAAATTATTTTCGTTGCTGCTTCATAACTGTAGAGGATGTGTTTTCCGATGGTCTTAGGCGACCCCTGGGAAAGGATCGTTCAACCCCTAAAGGGGTCGCGACCCACAGGCTGAGAACCGCTGAGCTAATTCATCAAGTTCTTTCACACGTATTGGCGCATTGTTTGGCACTTTCCTATTGCTAAATAATATGATAGACAGTTTCGTTTTATTTAAATGAGTTTTGCTATGTGCCAATCTATAATATAACGTGGGTCCAAAGAGGGGCCTTCTTTTTTCCCCTTTAGAGGCTTTTGGTTCCCAGTAGCTTTTGTAGGCTGAAATTGGTACGGTTGCCTGCTGCTGCTATAATCCTTTCCTTCACCCCCGACATTACTTCATTGTGTTAATCTATGGTCGATCTATATTTGACAGTAGCCACTCTCTCAAAGGTGTGGTTGTTTATATTGATGTTGTCATCAGCGTCGTTGTATCGTGTCATGATTATATATTTTGTCTTCGCTTCATTGACATCAAGACCAGCTTTAACCGATGCATCTTCAAGTTTCCTGAATGCTTTAATGATGTCATTTCTGTTTCTGCCCAGTAGCGCTACATCGTCTGCGTATGCCAGGTACTACACTGGCTGGCTATATAGAGTTCCCGATGGTTGTGGCCCCGATGGTTGTGGCTCTGTAATAACTCTATGAAATTAGTTTGTAATGGTTCCAGTGGTTCTCACGTGCATGTTTCTAAGCCTTTTTCTAATGTGATGTTGAACATGATAAACTACCGCGAGTCTCCTTGTCTGAGGCCATGATTAACTGAAAACTCCCTTGAGTAATCTCCCTGTGCTTTATTTCTAATATTGGAGTTAGCCATGGTCATATGTATGAGACGAGTAAGTTTGTTAAGGACTCCAAGTTCCTTTAGAGCAGGGGTTCTCAACCTTCCTAATGCCACGACCCTTTAATACAGTTCCCCATGTTGTGGTGACACCAACTATAAAATTATTTTCGTTGCTACTTCATAAATGTGTTTCCCGATGTTCTTAGGTGACCCCTGTGCAAGGATAGTTTGACCCCCCCCCCCCACCCAAGGGATCACGGTCCACAGGATGAGAACTGCTGCTGTAGAGTCTCGTACATGTATTTCCTGCCAACCCTACTGTAGGCTATTTTGTAATCGACGTATAGTTGGTGTATTGAAACAGAACAAATAGATAAACAGAGCTGTTATTAAGTGCAACAACACATAAACAGAACAAGTAAACACCAAAAATAAACAGAACAAATCAATAGAACAAATAAATAGAACAAATTAATAGAAAAATAAATAGAACAAATAAATAGAACAAATTAATAGAAAAATAAATAGAACAAATAAATAGAACTAACTAAGAGATCAACGTTGGAAAAATGACAAAACACTGTATTAGGTGCATTACAAAAGTTAAAACATTTTTTATTGTGTCCGTTTGGCATTGACGACAGCTGCTGTTATCAAGTTACAAGAAAACGGGAGAATGGGTGTGTGTGAGGTGGGGTGGGGTGAGGTGAGTGGTGTGTGGGGTTAGGGGTGGGAGTGGGAGTGAGGGGTGTGTGGTGTGGAAGTGAGGTGAGTGGTGTGTGGGTTAAGGGTGGGAGTGAGTGGCGTGTGGGGATGGGGTGAGGTGTGGGTGAGAGTTGTGGTGTGAGGGGGTTTGTAGGGGTAGGGGTGGGAGTGAGGGTTGGGAGTGAGGGGTGGGAGTGAGGGGGTGTGGAGTTGAAGGGGTGTGGGTTGAGGGTGTGTGGTGTGAAGGTATGTGGGGGGGGGTTACCGGATACATATAGAGAAAAATAAATAATCAAATATCAATTTTGAATTGCACACATTGGACAGCTGCACACATTGGACAGCTGCACACATTGGACAGCTGCGCACATTGGACAGCTGCGCACATTGGACAGCTGAGCACATTGGACAGCTGCGCACATTGGACAGCTGCGCACATTGGACAGCTGCGCACATTGGACAGCTGCGCACATTGGACAGCTGCGCACATTGGACAGCTGCGCACATTGGACAGCTGCGCACATTGGACAGCTGCGCACATTGGACAGCTGCGCACATTGGACAGCTGCGCACATTGGACAGCTGCGCACATTGGACAGCTGTACACATTGGACAGCTGAATTCATTGCATTTTACATGGAAATTAAACACCAAATGTCACTTTGAAACAACACCAAACATGACCAAAGTACACAATCAAGGAATCACAGTGTACCACGAGACCAGTAAATATCAGTGTTTTTAGTCGGATTAACTACGAGTGCCATCTTAACTTTAGCTCAGATTCCCGAGTACAGGAATCCACCAGTTATCTTTTTGTTAACTTTATATATATATATATATATATATATATAAATAATACATAAGCTGACTTGCTAATATGGTCCGTGAACATATTATGTAACACATAAATATACTATTCCCCCCCCCCCCCCTTTTTTTTTTACCTCTTACAGCCTTATATAACTTTTATATGAACTTCACCCCCCCCCCCCCCAATATTATATGACTTTTCTAGCAACCCCGGTACCTTATTAGAAAACATTGGTGCTACAATCATATTTTTTTTGCGCAAATTTATGAAACAACTTTTATTGCAATCCAAATTTTTACTATACACACTACTGCAAAACTTAAGGAAAGTTGTATTAAAAACTAGAACGAATTAACTAACTAATAAACTAACACACTATCAAAACAAAACGAAACAATTTAATTTCAAGCCAAAAGCCAGATTTAAAAAAAATTATGTGCGAATTATTGTAAGGGAAAAAAAAAGTTTTTAAATAATCTATGCTAATTTCGTTCAATTTGAAGAGGTACAAATTTGGCACACAAAAAAAAATTAATAAAAAGGGGTTATTATATAACGTTACTCTCCATCGCCCCGCCACTCATATAACACAATATAACAAACTGATTAACACCCTTATACCCCCTTCACGTTATGTAATATGTGCACGGAGCCAAAGAGGCAACAATCATTCGCATGGCCAGGTTTTTAAACAGAAATTATTTTCACGACAGGGTAAGAGAAGCGTATTTAATTTTTTATATATCTTCTTTTTCGTCGTTTAGAACGTAACCTGAGCTGGTTGTACCCCCACCCCCACACTCCATTAATCACCGCTACTGCTTACATGCGAGCTGCTGGCTCCGAAGCAATGTACGACTATTCGATGCTGCGATTGATATCAAAGTCATTAAACAAAAATAATTTAACAACCCTTAAAATCAGTGTTTCGTATAAATCCTTTATCAAATGTAATATCGATCAATTTGGGGGGGGGGGGGGGATGTAAATGTGACAAAACATGTATAATACAAGTAACTTACTTTATAAGAATAATCCCAATTACTGCCCCCCCCCCCTTTTTTTCCGCACGAACTTATTATTTCTTGAAACAAGTGTAAAGATATTTCATTTATTTTTCACTTGAAACACAGGAAAAACTTAATTTAGGAGGTGGTGGGTTTAGGGTTCTGGGTGGGGGCTGAAAATTTGAACGAATTTTTTGTCATCGGCACCGAGTCTATTTGCCAAGTTTCAGCTCGATATGTTGACGGGAAGTGGGTCAATTAGCCGGTCGAAGTTTTCGCCAGTCAGCTACGAACAAAGGCGACGTTAACATGAAGGTTTTAAAAACTGCGTGACCTAAGGTTGTACTGACCCAAGCATAGCACACACCGGAAGTGATCCCAAATAAACCATTTGCAAGAAGTGAAAAAAATCGATCACACCCTTGTGGATATTAGATG
This sequence comes from Omphiscola glabra, assembly GCA_964017045.1. NCBI lineage: Eukaryota > Metazoa > Mollusca > Gastropoda > Lymnaeidae > Omphiscola > Omphiscola glabra. Next base: position 754,692 of record OZ024806.1, on the reverse strand, counting down.
ACAAGGAATGTAAAAGAAAAGTAATACAGCTTAGAAGGAATGTACATGTCATTCATTGTATCAGTAATTGTTTCACAATCATAAAACTTGGAGTGCAACAACGAGAGTACATACAATGGAACCCGTCCAAAAATAGCATCACAGATGGGCGTCCACGTTGGAAGTTGTCAGGGGGAAATATTACACTACAGTCTGTGGCGTTGTGCTGCTGTCATTTCGAGGAGGAAATGTTACACTACAATCTGTGGCATTGTGCTGCTGCTGCTGCTGTCATTTCGAGGTGGAAATTTTACACTACAGTCTGTGGCATTGTGCTGCTGCTGTCATTTCTAGGAGGAAAATGTTACTCAACAGTCTATGACGTTTTGCTGCTGTAATATTTTCTCGTAATTTAATTTTTTTTTGTTTAAAGTCAGGAATATTGCAAGAATTGAAACTATTATTTCCTAGAGGAAAAAAAAAAGATATTTCCCCCCCTTAATTTAAAAATTGCAAATACTCACTACCTTTACTGAAGTCAGTTTTAATAATAAATAGTGCTAAACTTTATCTAAAACATATTGCGACAACAATTGTTTCACGAAGTTAGAAAACGAAAACCTGAGTTCAGACCGTAGTTTTGTTTCGACTTCCCATGGCCCTTGCTTAATTGCCACTGACATATCACTGGTACGTAACTGAGACAATGTCACTGTCATGTAATATATGATATGTCACTGTCATGCAATATAAGATATGTCCCTGGGACTTTCATGTAATATAAGATATGTCCCGGTGACTTTCATGTAATATAAGATATGTCCCTGTCATGTAATATAAGATGTGTCCCTGTCACTGTCATTTAATATAAGACAATTTCCCTGTCAATGAAATGTAATTTAAGACAATATCAATGTCACTGCCATTTAATATAAGACAGTGTCCATGCCACTGCCATGTAGTTATACAGCACAATGGCCCTGTCACTGCCATGAGATATAAGACAGGGACCATGTCATTGCAAGTGTTTAAAAAATGCAGACAATTTAAAAATTATCATTTTTATGCAATTTATCACTGACCAGAATAACATATTCTCTAAAGGCTGAACCTATAGGTACACGGGCACCAGAATTGAGAGGTTGGGATTAAAAAACGATTTAGCTTAATGGTACCCGGGTGCGAATGGCAGCGCTGCGTGTCCGGGTCCATTTTGACTAATGCTATTCGGATGTCATTTGTGGTAGTTTATTTTAGTAAAACTGAAGAATTAAGATTACAAACGTATAGTCCATTCAATTATCTTTCATTTGATACCTCATTTGGTCTTACAAACCGAACAATAGTATTTTAAATCGTTTTTTAATCCCAACCTCTCAATTCTGGTACCCGTGTACCTATAGCCACTTCGTTCTCTAAACAACAACAATAACAACAGAACTCTCCTGCATCTACGAGTAGAAATGCCAGACCAAAAAACTCTTGGAAGAACGGAATGTTATTCATTAACAAAAAAATATAAATACAAAAATTGGTTTGAAGAGTTTGGGAATTATTCTTTTTAAAAAAATCAGAAAGATACAATACGAAAAAATGGCAAATAATACGTCATTGTTAAATGTGGATGGAAGTTGTTCTGTTGTGACGTAGAACACAGGATGACGCTATCTGAACGCACACAGTTCATGATTCGTCTTTAAAACAAACAAAATAACAGAAAAGTAAGAAAGAACAGAGGAAAACCGTATTTGTACAAATAAACGTTACCGCAAAATTTTCAACATGGTTTTTGTTAAAATATAATTTGATTTCAATACCAAATGTTAAATGTCTTTTTTAAAAATGAATTTATACAATTTTTTTATAACTAAAAATCTAAAGTCTTTTGTAAAAAAAAAATCTTGAAAAGTAAAGACATACATTTTAACATACTTTATATAAAGAAAGTTGTGTGTATGAGGGGGTGGTGGGTAAGGGGTGCTCCTTAAAATCTTGACGCAGCATATAACATGTTATAACCATATATTATGTAACGTCATAACCATAATAATATGTTTATATATTTATATTTATATATATATATAATATAGTTATATTTATATATACATATATATATATATCTATTATGTAGGGCTCAACACGAGTTAACCCACCACTTAACAAGGAAGACAAGCAATAATTTTTTATTGTCAATAAATAAATATATATAAAGATATCTTCTCTGGTCTTGATACACATTTGTGGTTTGTATAAAGAATATCTTTTCGTGTCGTTCTATTACTAACAAATGATTTGGAAAGGATAAACAAGAAGACATTTTTATGGGAAGACAATGCGACATTCATTTCCGGGCGGGGATAAATGCAAAAAGGGGGGAGGGGGGATAAACATCCGGGTGAACATGGCAATGAAGTTTGTGTGCTTAAAACCACAAGTGTGGTACAAAATGCAACGGCTTACATCGTAGGTACAGTTGTATGTGGCAATTCTGTTGGTTGAGTACAGTAGAGTATATAAATATTTATATTCGTATAACGAAATCGATTATTTATTTATGAGAAGAAATACCGTGAGCTGATGACTTTTTAACAAACTTATACGTCATTAACGTTAAATAAGTGCGGGGGGGGGGGGGGTCAATGGAATAATAAGGTCAGGGGTCAGCTAGGCGGCTAAAACTCTCCAACCCTTTAGACAACACATGTCTAAGTTGCCGGGCAATATAGATTTCTGAAAGTAGATTTATGACAGTGTGTCTGAAAGTAGGTGATTATTGTTGATTGTCCTAATCTTCTTTCAGTGCTGCCATACACGTAAGACGGCATAAGGACTAATCATACTACACATGTTGCTGTCATACTACAAATGTTGCTAAGTTTATTTACAATGGCAGGTATTTCCTGACATATCAGTTACATTGGTAGAGAAGAGATATCAAAATGGAGCGAGGGAGATATGGAGACAGGAGGAGAGAGGTGGAGAGAGAGAGAGAGAGAGGAAGACGGAAGGAGAGAAATTAAATTAAATTGAGAAGTTTGTGGGAATGGTGAAGAAAGAGATTGAGGGAGTAAAAGGAAAGGGGGGGGGGTGAACATGGAACACATGCCAACACAAACAGAGAGAGAGAGAGAGAGAAAGAGAGAGAAAGAAAAAGAGGGAAATTGGTAAATGTAATGAGAGAGGATAATATATTAAGGAGTGCGTTCAAGAGGTGTAAGGTAAAGAGTTTAACATATCTTGTTCCACTATTCAGTTTTGAGAGAGAGAGAGAGAGAGAAAGAGAGAGAGGGCGTTCTTATGGTGAGTGATAGGTGACACATAAACAAGAAGATATTACAATGTGAAATTTAAAAAAAAATAGTTGTGCTATTGTGTGCATTGGAATAGGTCAAAGGTAAAAAAAACAAACAAAACAACATAGGTACAGCTGCGATTGGTTGAAATATGTCACGTGAGATAGCTGCGTGATCTCTGGTTACATTTGTCTAGATAAAGTTTTTTTTGGTGGTAAAGATCTTGATATGGTCTTTGACGTATCAGTAGATCAACAGCAGTGAGTGGGCAGATTTTTCTGCATCTCTTTGACGACAGTGTACACGGGTGCAGCAGTGACGCCGTGACGTCACCCAGTTTGGTTTGGGAAGGTGCGTTAAAGTGAGGTGACGTAGTGCACAGAATCCGGTCTCGTGGTCGGGAGATGTCACGAGGCTGACCTTTGAACTCAGCTCATTGGGCTTGGGACCACGTGTCATGTTGGAAGTAATTGGACGGCATGGACGAGATCTGTAAGAAAAAAAACAACGATATGAATATAGCTGCAGCATTTTTTTTAACGTAAATGGGGGCGCCGAAAATCTAGGCCCGCCCCGAGTGTCACTAACCCTACGCCAAACGGGGAAGGGGTGGGTGCTCTTAATGAGGTGACACTTGGTTTTTTTTTTTTGTTAGGGGGGTGGGGGTGAGGTAGGAGCTGAAACTATTTCCCTTGTTTCTTGTGAGGATTCGTTTTAAAAGGTCCACCTTTCCGACTCTGAGAAAACCAGCCACACACCTCTGTACTCGATGTAATCTTTGCCGTCCTGCGTCGACCTGGCGATCAGCTCCTCGGCCTCCTCCAGCGACATCCTCTCTCCCATGGTGGTCATGAAGTGACGGAAGTCCGACACATTGATCCTGCCGCTGCCGTGCTTGTCCAGGACCTGCGGCAGATAGGGAGGGGAAGGTCAATGTAGGTCAAACATGAAGCGGACGAGATAAAATTTGCAAGGTTAAAAACTATTGGTCAGAATTTAGGACTGAATAGACGACGTAATTTAACGATTGGACAATTGTAGATAGCATGCCAGTGGTTCCCAACCTTCCTAATGCCGCGATCCATTAATACAGCTCCCCATGTTGTACTGAATCTCAACCATAAAACTATTTTCGTTGCTACTTCATAAATAGGTTTTACGATGGTCTCAGGCGAGCCCTGCGTAAGGGTCGTTGGACCCCCAAAAGGGGTCGCGACCCACAGGCTGACACCCGCTGTAGCAGACGATTTTATTTTGACGATGTTCAAATTAGGCACGAGACTTAACAATTCGTTGTCTAAGAATTGAGCCAGGGGGCACTTTCGGTAGGGAGAGAGGATAGTAGGTGGTTTTGAAAAGGTAATAGATTCATCGATAGATTTAGTTTTAATTGCTATAACATAAAAGAAATCAATACATTTATATCATTTGTACAACTGGAGTTGGAGTTGTGAGTTTTCGTTAAAGTTTACGTTGTGATTTGTCTGTCCCAACGCTTAGACACCCAAAATATAATCAGATTGAGGAGCGGTCCTGTACTGACCACTACTAAATTAACATAGTTTGTGATAGGTCAGGACCGGAGCCCTCCTCCGTAACAACCGTTCTGTGACACTCAGTAGGTATTCAATACGTTTAAAGTACTTATTAAATAGGTATGCAATAGGTATTTCATGACCCCCCCCCTTTTTTTCCAAAGAGATCACCAGAAGAGGTAAAATATGTCTTATTGCAGTCTGAGAGATGACTACTATGTAAATGCTTCAAATAATATTAACACAATAAAGCAACTATGATTAGGCACTTTTAAAGACTTTGACATGCTAGCCTCTTTAAAAAGAGTTTAAGGGTTCTGGGTGGTCTAAACTGGGCCAAACCCAAGCTGGTGGACTGGGTGTCAATCTCCAGCAAAAGCAGAAGATACCGTCAGCGCCCCGGGGGGACGGGGCTCGTTAACCATGGAAGGCAACTCATGTAAGAGAAGGCGACTCATGTAAGAGAAGGCAACTCATGTAAGAGAAGGCAACTCATGTAAGAGAAGGTGACTCATGTAAGAGAAGACAACTCATGTAAGAGAAGGCAACTCATGTAAGAGAAGGCGACTCATGTAAGAGAAGGCGACTCATGTAAGAGAAGGCGACTCATGTAAGAGTAGGCGACTCATGTAAGAGTAGGCAACTCATGTAAGAGAAGGCAACTCATGTAAGAGAAGGCAACTCATGTAAGAGAAGGCAACTCATGTAAGAGAAGGCGAACTCTGAAATCAAACTCTCCTCCACTTTAAACAAAAAATGCAGCTCAAGTCAAGGCTACTACTCTAGTGGACAATCGTCTTGGTCATCTTCGCGTGCCAAGGACAAACAATACAGAGTTTAAAGACAGTAGTACTTCGGCTTTCAAACTTATTATAGTCCCCACACGTCTCTCGGTCAAGTGTATCACCCTTGACTTTTCACAATAACAGAGAGCTTACAGTAAACGAATCACTTTAAGACAAGTCGCTTTAAGACAAGTCGCTTTAAGACAAGTCACTTTAAGACAAGTCACTTTAAGACAAGTCACTTTAAGACAAGTCGCTTTAAGACAAGTCGCTTTAAGACAAGTCGCTTTAAGACAAGTCGCTTTAAGACAAGTCGCTTTAAGACAAGTCGCTTTAAGACAAGTCACTTTAAGAAAGTTCACTTAAGACAGGTCACTTTAAGCCAAGTCACTTTAAGCCAAGTCACTTTAAGATAAGTCACTTTAAGACATGTCTACATTTTTTATTGTTTCAATTTTAAAAAAAAATTGCACCACAAATATATTTTTTAAAGAATATATTATGACAGTTCTGACCATCCTTTACAACTGCTGAAATCCCACCAAAATGTGATCACCAACCTGAAATCCCACCAAAATGTGACCACCAACCTGAAATCCCACCAAAATGTGATCACCAACCTGAAATCCCACCAAAATGTGATCACCAACCTGAAATCCCACCAAAAGGTGACCACCAACCTGAAATCCCACCAAAATGTGATCACCAACCTGAAATCCCACCAAAAGGTGACCACCAACCTGAAATCCCACCAAATGTGAACAACAACCTGAAATCCCACCAAAATGTGACCACCAACCTGAAAGGCCACCATGATGTCTTCTTCCGCGTTGTTGCCGTAGTAGATCCCTCCGCGGCGTGCTATGTATGCTTCAACCTCCGCAAAAGAAATAGTTCCCCTGGCTGTGGATGAATGGAGACAAAAACAAGTTTCAACTAACCTTGACCTTGCAAGCTTTTTGGGGGCGTCCATTAATTATGTCAATAAGTTTTACGCAATTTTTTACCCCCTCCCCCTCCCTTGTCAACAACTGTCAAACTTTCAATGCCCTCCGCCCCCCCCCCCTCAAGTAGTTATGTCAACCTTTTTATACCGCCCTCTCAAAAAAAAAATTATAATATAAATAAATATAACATATAACTACATTTGACTGTGTGCTGATCTATTTAAATGACACAAAATTGTAAGAAAACCATTTTATTACATCTTTAGATTTTTAATCGACAGAGTAAAAAAAAAATTTACACTTAAATTTTATAAATTCACTTGTAAATAGTTATGGAATTGTTGGAGCGAATACACATTTGTTTAGTTTCATTTAATTAATGTAAATTAATTTTTAAATTAAGGATTATGTTTGTTAAATTGTATGTACAGCGTGGTGAGCCCACGCTATAGAAAACTACCAATAATAATAATAATAATAATAATAATAATAACAATGCAGAATCAATGAAAAGATTGTTAAAGACTACGACTAAATATCATTGTTTGTGCAAGTATAAATATGATTATTGTCAGTATAGCTGACAATTGTAGCATAGTTTGAGCAATAATTGCCATAAGCTCTCTCTCTCTCTCTCTCTCTCTCTCCTGGCAGCTACTTGCATTGGTCGAATCCATTTTTTTGTTGTTGATTATTGAGGAGCAGGTGGTAATTTCTTATGCTCAATAGTGCATTGTCGGTACTATTGAACGTACTTTTTCAACATGACTTGTGAAGCAAAATAGATGTTACATATTTTGCAAATCCGTTCAAGCAGCGATGGTTTAATTGTAGCTTTACTTTCCCCTGATTCTCAAAATATCGTATTCCTACTCTATCAATATCATTTATCTCGACGGCACATGACACTTGAACCTTGTCCTTGTTCCATACCTGCAACACGATCCCATACACACCGCCCTAGACATTTGCGACAAACAGAATCTACAGACGAAGAGAGGCCAACTTTTGATTTCTCTTGCACTAACAAAGTGTGCTGACATTCTGACCAGCCATCAGCAGTGTACAGACAGACAAACATTAAATAAATCTTATATTGCTAAAAGCCTACAAATTATATGACTATTTACACTAATGAAATTTTCAAAATAATTTAATAACCAGGCCAGTCAATTTTTAAGATTAACATTTTAATAGAGAAAACATGGTTGCTGACGTCAACTAAGCTAAACCCCCCTCCCCCTTGTCAACAACTGTCAACCATTTCCAAACCCCCTCCTTATTTTGTTGACATAATTAATGGACGACCCCTTTGATTACCCCTCACCCGCAGACGTCATTTGAGTTTTTTTCCGGAGCGGGGGGGGGGGGCGGGGGGGGGGGGGGGCGGGCAACACTTGGCGGGTTTGTTGCGTTGTTTACTACTGATGACGTCACAGAACATCCTATTATTGAGCCAAGACTTGCCAGATAATTGTTGACGTTAGTTTTAAAGAAAGAATATTGCTCTATTTTTTCATTATTTATTTTCTGCTACGCGTCATTGCCCGCTGTCCTATGTACTGATATCTTGTGAAAACAAATAGAGCAATTTCAAGGGGTTTGGGGGGCTAATGCCCCTCCCTGCCCAACACAAATGACGTCCCTGAACACCCTCCATTTTCCCCCCTACAATTCGATAAATGTGGAAGTGGAATTTTGTTCAAAGTTGTTTCACGTGCACTGAATGCCAAACATTTCAATCCCACCTGCTCCCAATCATCCCACCTGCTCCCAATCATCCCACCTGCTCCCAATCATCCCACCTGCTTACAATCACCCCATCTGCCCACAATCACTCCATCTGCCCACAATCACTCCATCAACTCCCAATCACCCCAATATGCCTACAATCACCCCATCAACTCCCAATCACTCCATCAACTCCCAATCAATCCATCAACTCCCAATCACTACATCAACTCCCAATCACTACATCAACTCCCAATCACTACATCAACTCCCAATCACTCCATCTGCCCACAATCACTCCATCAACTCCCAATCACTCCATCAACTCCCAATCACCCCATCTGCCCACAATCACTCAATATGCCCACAATCACTCCATCAACTCCCAATAACTCAATCTGCCCACAATCACCCAATCTGACCACAATCACCCAATCTGACCACAATCACTCAATCAACTCCCAATCACTCCATCTGCCCACAATCACTCAATCTGCCCACAATCACTCAATCTGCCCAAAATCACTCCATGAACTCCCAATCACTCAATCTGCCCACAATCACTCCATCAACTCCCAATCACTCCATCTGCCCACAATCCCTCCATCAACTCCCAATCACTCCATCTGCCCACAATCACTCCATCAACTCCCAATCACTCCATCTGCCCACAATCACTCCATCAATTCCCAATCACTCCATCTGCCCACAATCCCTCCATCAGTTCCCAATGACTCCATCTGCCCACAATCCCTCCATCAACTCCCAATCACTCCATCTGCCCACAATCACTCCATCAACTCCCAATCACTCCATCTGCCCACAATCACTCCATCAACTCCCAATCGCACTTTTTCTAAAGCCAGTGTGTCCTGTCATTTCACCTTTCAGTGCCAAGCAGTTTACTGGTCAGATACGTCAGAGAGTTCACACAGGTCACAGAGTTCACACAGAGGTCACAGAGTTCACACAGAGTTCACAGAGTTCACACAGAGGTCACAGAGTTCACACAGAGGTCACAGAGTTCATTACACCACGTCAGCCTGAGATGACGTCATACCCTGGCAAGTAACTTAATTTTCACACTCCTTCGGCCTTTAAATGACTCACACTTAAGTCCACCCTCACTCATTAGCTAGGTACCTCTCACATTTAAGTCCACCCTCACTCACCAGCTAGGTACCTCTCACACTTAAGTCCACCCTCACTCACCAGCTAGGTACCTCTCACACTTAAGTCCACCCTCACTCACCAGCTAGGTACCGCTCACACTTAAGTCCACCCTCACTCACCAGCTAGGTACCTCTCACACTTAAGTCCACCCTCACTCACCAGCTAGGTACCTCTCACACTTAAGTCCACCCACACTCACCAGCTAGGTACCTCTCACACTTAAGTCCACCCTCACTCACCAGCTAGGTACCTCTCACACTTAAGTCCACCCTCACTCACCAGCTAGGTACCGCTCACACTTAAGTCCACCCTCACTCACCAGCTAGGTACCTCTCACACTTAAGTCCACCCTCACTCACCAGCTAGGTACCTCTCACACTTAAGTCCACCCACACTCACCAGCTAGGTACCTCTCACACTTAAGTCCACCCTCACTCACCAGCTAGGTACCACTCACACTTAAGTCCAACCTCACTCACCAGCTAGGTACCACTCACACTTAAGTCCACCCTCACTCACCAGCTAGGTACCACTCCCACTTAAGTCCACCCCCACTCACCAGCTAGGTACCTCTCACACTTCCACCCTCACTCACCAGCTAGGTACCTCTCACACTTAAGTCCACACCCACTCACCAGCTAGGTACCACTCACACTCACTCCCACTCTCACTCACCTGTCAGTTCTAACTCATGCCTGGCCTCCTCAAGGTCCTGTTCTGACGGGTTCCACCCCAGGCACCGTAGCAGCTCACCCAGGTCCCTGGCGGGTATCTTCCCCTTCCCCGTCTTCTCAAACATGGAGAACGCCTGCTTTAGCTCCGCCTTCTGCTCCTCGGTTAGCTCCACCTCTTCGGTGTACTTGGTGCTCTGTGAAACGCCAATCAAAAAAATAAGCAATCTATTTTTAGCTCAAACCTCCACCTGCTTTTCCCACTGCTTCACCTACGGCATTGCACGTATCAAATTTACATTAACTCATTTTGGCTACCAGATACCATGACGTGTATCATTGTGGCTACCAGATACCATGAAGTGTATCCGTGTGGCTACCAGATACCATGAAATGTATCATTGGGGCTACTAGATACCAGGAAATGTATCATTGGGGCTCGTATCCGGAAATTTGATCGAAACCAATTTCGTCGACGAAAAATTGATCGACAGGAATTTGATCGAACGGAAATTTGGTCGAATCTTTTTTTTAGTTTACACGTTATAATTTTGCGTCAAATTTCTTTTTGAACGCATTATTTTGTTTTACTATATAGTTTTGTGCGTTCAAAAAGAAATTGTTGTATTCTCATTGTTGTATTCTCGTTGTTGTATTTATGGTAGAGGCCGGGGGGTGGCGTCATTAGCAAGGGCGTAGGAAGAGGGGGCAAGGGGGCCGCTTATTTTGTGCCGCATTTTTTGGGGGTCGGTCTCCTTGATAAGCTTCGAACAGCTTGTTTTTAAATCTGTATGCAATGTGGTCAATTGAGTGGGGGACGGCACCACCACAGGGCGTCACAGGCCCTAGCTACCCAACTGGGTTTGAGTGCGGTCTCAGAGATGTGGTCGAATCCACAAGATAGCACAGAAATATATGAACTTGTATGAAATAATATTATATAACCTAAACTTTTAGAGTAGCCTTCACTGTTATTGTCACAAATAGATATGTGTAGCTGCGCCAAAAAAATTTGTACAGTAACAATTTTTAAGTAACTTATGTAATTATTCATTCAAATTTAATACGTGTTATTTCGACCCGAGTTTAAGCAAATTAAACAAAAACCACCTCTCCTTAGTGCTAATTTTCTAGTTTATTTCCCCTGTGTGAGTGTGAGTGTGTGTAAATGCGTAAGGCAATCGCGCGAGGAAACAAACCTATCAACAACCCGGAAGTGATGGTCCCTATGGCAACGTTTACAAACATGACGGAATGTTGACATATTTCCGCTTTATTTTGCTGTCTGGGGTAGAGGCTATCGATCCTCGTATGCCTTTCAAAGACCGCCTGCTAAATTTACCGTGTTGTCACGTTAACAGACATATTAAAATTATAAAATAAAATTCATGAGGAGTTCAGGGAACAAAAGAAAATTGTAAAATATATTTTAAAAAATCAGTGATTCGTCTCGAATGCATAGGCGTTTCTGTAACTGTGGGCTGGCAAATTCAAGGACCGCCCCGGGATGACGCCCACTTCGGCTGTGTCATTTGACATGTTGTGGTGGTTCTCTTGAAGTGACTAAAATATTGATGTAAATCACACAGCACTTGCACACTGTTAGTTAGCACTTGTACACACTGTTAGTTAGCACTTGTACACACTGTTAGTTAGCACTTGTACACACTGTTAGTTAGCACGTGTGCACACTGTTAGTAAGCACTTGTACACACTGTTAGTTAGCACGTGTACACACTGTTAGTTAGCACGTGGATCCAAGTATAAATAGAGTTGTAAGCCAGTTAGTCGTTCTTTCTCGTCCCTGTAATTACGGTAGTGTAATTGACAGACAAGCCAGAGCCTGGCTTATGACTATTGCTGTTTGAGTGTGTCCAATCAAGTGTCGTAGGCCAGTTAGTACAGTTAGTAGTTAGTTTAGTAAGTTAGTACAGTTAGTAGTTAGTTTAGTAAGTTAGTAGTTAGTTTAGTAAGTTAGTACAGTTAGTAGTTAGTTTAGTAAGTTAGTACAGTTAGTAGTTAGTTTAGTAAGTTTGTACAGTTAGTAGTTAGTTTAGTAAGTTAGTACAGTTAGTAAGTCAGTTCAGTCAGTAAATGAGATTAGGCTCAGGGCTATAGAAGCATATGCCATAGCAGAGCTCAGTAGACTAGAACTCAGTACTGTATAAGACGTCAGAGGTTAACAGTTTAACCCTGACGCAGTAATTGCACAAGGCAGATAATAACGAGCGAGTAACGCACTAAAAAGATAAGGTCAGCAGACGACCCAAACAGAAGTGTTGTAGAGGTAGCAGAGCGTGGCGAGCAGTTCCTCCCCACCCCCTGCACAGCTGAGTGACCCGTGGCTTTGTTATGTGCTGTAAGAGTCTGACGGTGTGTATAGCAGACAAGGAAGCAGGCAAGAGAGGGCAAGCCGAGACGAACGTTCCACCGAACGTCCAGCATCATAACATCGAGTTATTAGTAAAGCATCGTATTTGTATCGATATTAAGTATTACTATTTGTATGTTTCTATATATTTTGTATTGTAGTAATTAAATAATTATTTGTGGCTGAACCACTGGTGTTTTTTAGTAATAGTAACGTTATTGTGAGTGAGGATTAATTTGGTATAACCGTTGATTGTAGTAATCATTCCCTAGACATAGTCATAGTAATACTAATCAACGTAGCGCTAGGGACATGTATCTATATAGAATTTTCGACACTCACCACTTCCTTCCACTCAGATCTGAACACCCGCTCCCCCCCCCCCCCCCCCCCCCCCAAGACACACAACACACACATCATTACAATGACACATGCCTTGTTTAAGGTTGTGTCTATACACTATAACAAGAAACTATGTCAATAAAACGCAATCGATTATGTCAGTATGTCAATCTTGTCGTGAGCACAACCCTCTCCAGGTGGTGTCACTAGGGGGAATGCCACGAAACCAGAGGGGTGTGCCAGCCGTAGCCAGGGTGAATGTCACGAAACCAGGGGTGTGTGCCAGCCGTAGCCAGGGTGAATGCCAACCGTAGCCAGGGTGAATGCCACGAAACCAGGGGTGTGTGCCAGCCGTAGCCAGGGTGAATGCCAACCGTAGCCAGGGTGAATGCCACAAAACCAGGGGGATGTGCCAGCCGTAGCCAGGGTGAATGCCAGCCGTAGCCAGGGTGAATGCCACGAAACCAGGGGGGTGTGCCAGCCGTAGCCAGGGTGAATGCCAACCGTAGCAAGGGTGAATGCCAACCGTAGCCAGGGTGAGTGCCAATAATTGTGACGCCCCTGCCACGAAATTAAACAAACAACTTAGCGGTTGGTTGAAAATACCGCCCTCCATATAAAGAGAAATAAAGCCATTTGGGGCGCATCCCGTTCTCCATTCTACACCAAGGCCACCCCCCCCTTTTTTTTTGCCATGCTGGATAGTTTGTCGTTGATGACGCATCTTGTCTCCTGTCAGGAATGAACATCTTGTCTCCTGTCAGGAATGAACATCTTGTCTCCTGTCAGGAATGAACATCTTGTCTCCTATCAGGAATGAACATCTTGTCTCCTGTCAGGAATGAACATCTTGTCTCCTGTCAGGAATGAACATCTTGTCTCCTGTCCAGAATGAACATCGTCTCCTGAATGGCTCCCTCATACATTATTTAAGAACGTGAAGCTTAGTGCTCTGCGCATGCCGTGCTAAACAGTTTAAAAGAAGGTTAGGTGGGTCAGCAAGGACTTAAGACTGTCCCATTTTTCTTGAACAACCAGAGAAGCACGCCCCCCCCCCCCCCCTTAAATCTAATTACCACAATTATCTGGCAGAGGACTTCAAGGCGTAAGTCTGTGACGGTGGGGTTGGGGCGCGAGGGGTAGGGGCGCGGGGGTTTTAAGTGGTATCGAAAAATTGAGTTGTCATGTGATCAGCGACACCGGAAGTAATCTGAGGTAATCAAGTTTAATGACGTCAAACCAACTGCCGAGCAGACGATCCAGAGAAACAGGATTAGAAGAAGAACAAAAAATGGCCCAGTTTGTAAAAATTAAAAAATAATTGTCCCGCATGAAGAGGGCGCAACAGTCCCTATATTGGCTCGATGGTAAGTGGTCGCTGCCATGCAAACCCCAATGTGTACGCCGCTGGGTTCATTCGTGTAATGAACCAGAAACGGACATACAAGTATATCAAACATCGAACATATCAAATATATCAAACATCGAACACACACGCAGTCAATAATCCTAAAGGTTTTATCTACAGACATTTTAAACAGGACCGCATTCAGCTTACGAGGGGCCCTGGTACAAGAGGCCCTGGTACAAAAGGCCCTGGTACAAGAGATCCCGGTAAGAGAGGCCCTGGTACGAGAGTCTCTGGTAAGAGGCCCTGGTACGAGAAGCCTAGGTACGAGAGGCCATGGTACGATAGATCCCGGTAAGAGAGGCCCTGGTACGAGAGTTTCTGGTAAGAGGCCCTGGTACAAGAGGCCTAGGTACGAGAGGCCCTGGTAAGAGGCCCTGGTACAAGAGGCCTAGGTACGAGAGGCCCTGGTAAGGGCCATGGTACGAGAGGCCCTGGTACGAGAGGCTTAGGTACGAGAGGCCCTGGTAAGTGCCATGGTACGAGAGGCCCTGGTACGAGAGGCCTAGGTACGAGAGATCCTGGTAAGAGAGGCCCTGGTAAAAGAGGCCCTGGTACGAGAGGCCCTGGGCTATTCCATTAGCTCTTGTCCACACTGTTAGCACTTGCACACTGTTAGTTAGCACTTGTACACACTGTTAGTTAGCACGTGTGCACACTGTTAGTTAGCACTTGTACACACTGTTAGTTAGCACGTGTACACACTGTTAATTAGCACTTGTATACACTGTTAGCTAGGACTTGTACACACTGTTATTAGCAATTGTACACCCTGTTAGTTATCACATGTACACACTGTTAATTAGCACTTGTATACACTGTTAGCTAGCACTTGTACACACTGTTATTAGCACGTGTACACACTGTTAATTAGCACCTGTACACACTGTTATTATCACTTGTACACACTGTTAGTTAGCACTTGTACACACTGTTAGCACCATCTACTGAGTGTTATATATTTTTATTATATGTAACATCACCAGACTTTTTGATAGCGAGTCAACTCTCCAATGACGTCATTAAATTTATAAAAATAAACTCAAAATCTGCAGATTGAACAAAAGTCTCTTGACATGAAGGAAGTCCAATTAATAATATTTAAAATAAGAACAGTACAAACCCAGTCATTTCAATAAGTCAGTTCATTAACCCACGTCTATGTAATAGAATGTGTATGGGATCAAGGGGGAGGGGCCGTACTTAAAACGACATATATAACTTTAATAGAGCACTGTAGAAACACTTATAATAAGGGAAATAACTTTACATTTTTATTTTATTTTTAATAAATTAAATTTGTCTAAAGTTTTTTGTTAAACGATTTTAAATTTATGAATTATTGATAAATAAAAAAATATTCTTTCTAAAAATTTTTTAAAGAATTGAAATTATGCACGAGTTTTGTAATTAAATGTTTAAAAATAAAATTAAATAGTAAATTACAAACTTTTCTCAAAAGCAATTTATTTTACTTTAAGTTAAAACTCATTCAAGTCATTGTAACACAATATTGTTACACGTTTCGACAATTTCGAAGTGGACTGCCATTTCTTACTCTTAAGCAAGTTGTCACCTTGCTATCGATCCCAATCTGATGGACACATTGATTAAGAATAGTTCACATGCTTTAAAGCGTGTCATCTATAAGCAATCTCGATTAATCCACCTTCTGCCTCAAAAGTAGTCCTTTCACCACATTAACTCTAGACTTTGCATTTTAAATAATTCTGTTGACAGTGCACAGTAATTTTTTTCTAATTTTTTAAAATAACAACGTTCACATGAAGAAACAATTTGAAGACTAATGGCTGTTGTAACAACAAAGTTGCAGGATCCATGCCCCCCTCACCCCCCACAGATACCTTTAATCAGCTCAAGGCGGATTATGATTACCTTAAAACAAAGTTAGGACCGAAAGATTTAGTGATTATTTACCAGCGTGCCCTCCCCCCACTTTTTTTTTTCGAATACAAAATCGAAATGATCATAAAAATTAAATCATTATTTTCTATAAGGGCTTATAAGGGCTTATAAGGGCTTAGGTTATACGATGGCTGGTATTTTACAATGAAAAAAAGACTTTGGATGACTTGTGTTTAAACTGTTACGGTTGTAAAATGTTTTCTTGGTTACAATATTTACTGGTATAGTTTCTGACATTGAAAATGTAAAACGTCATTTTAAAAAATACACACCATTTTCATTTATTGTTATCAATAGTTTTATCTTATCTAATAATACGAATACGAATAAAAATAACAATAATAAAATCATAATATATTTTTAACATGAGATTTATCATCTATAGATAGTTTCATTTGAATTCGGTGCCTCATCTCCCATTGGATAATTTCTCTTATCAAAAAGGTCAATGTCATTTCTGCTTCAAAATTGTCCTCGTTCCCGCAACCTTTATGATTTTTAATACTTGTTATCACGTACTTGTTCAATTATTTTTTTTTAATTGTTTAAAAAAAAACCACAGTATTTTCATCTAAAGATTTTCTTTTTTGTTCGTTATGCGGTAATATACTTTTATTTTTGTAAGGTTTAAAAGTACCGATTTTGATTGTCTGGCAAATGACCTGATGTATTCTCGGTAGGAAATGACCTGATGTATTCTTGGTAGGAAATGACCTGATGTATTCTTGGTAGGAAATGCTTACATTCTTTGGTATGAAATGCTTACATCCATTGGTAGGAAATGCTTACATCCTTTGGTTTGAAATGCTTACACCCATTGGTAGGTAATGCTTACATCCATTGGTAGGAAATGCTTACATCCATTGGTAGGTAATGCTTACATCCATTGGTAGGAAATGACACACCGAGGTTTATGATTGCATGTTGGCAACAAAAAATATATTTAAAAGAAAAGAAATAGTTTTTTAAATTACTTTGCTAGTAAATAAATGTGTCTTGGACGTTCGGGGGAGACGGAAGAAGTGAGGCCCCTCCTGTGTATGGCCAAATGTGTCTTGGACGTTCGAGGGTAAGGGGGGGGGGGGGAGACGGAAGAAGTGAGGTCCCCTCCAGTCAGGTGATCAAACATGCTTAGGAAGCTCGCGATATCCTAATATTGTGTCTGAATCTATCGGGGAGATAGGGGGGGGGGGGGGGGTTGGTGGTGGGGGGAGGCCCCCAAACAAAGTGTGACTGGTACCACAATGTCACAAATAATTGTAAATTTGTGATTAATAGTAAAATTTTAAAAGTAATGACAATTTCAAAAAGTAATTTATAGTTTTCAAACGTGGAAGTCAATAAAAAAAAGGCATCTTAAACTTTGAGGATCTTTGCATTCGGAGGACGTAGGCCTTGTTTCCCAGTAAATAAGCGAACAGGTTTTATATACAGAAATAACGGGTAGATAAGCTTGGACGTTTTACATTGGGCAAGTGTCCTAAATACCAGTTCAATGGGTAAACAATGTTAGTGCATGCAGGTAGTTCCCGCATGTAGTGCCTACATGTGGTGCCCGCATGTGGTGCCCGCATGTGGTGCCCGCATGTGGTGCCCGCATGTGATGCCCGCATGTGATGCCCGCATGTAGTGCCCGCATGTAGTGCCCGCATGTAGTGTTTAGTAGTGCACAGGAGCGTGGGCTACACAGAAATTTTGTGAGCAATTTCCGGTTTTCGATTTTTGTGAAACTCGCCGACCAGTTAAGACTTACTATAAACGTATTACACAACAGCACACTAAACAGATGGTTTCCTTGTGAAGCGGCACACTACACAGAGAGCGTCCTTGTGAAGCGGCACACTACACAGAGAGTTTCCTTGTGCAGCGGCACTCCACACAGATGGTTTCCTTGTGAAGCGGCACACCACACAGAGGGTTTCCGTGTGAAGCGGCACACCACACAGAGGGTTTCCCTGTGAAGCGGCACACTACACAGAGAGTTTCCTTGTGCAGCGGCACACCACACAGATGGTTTCCTTGTGAAGCGGCACACCACACAGATGGTTTCATTGTGAATCTGTTCTATGGATCTAGTCTATGTATCTATACGATGGATCTACTCTATGGATCTGTTCTATTGCTCTGTTCTACTACGGATATACTCTACGGATCTCTTCTATGGATCTCTTCTATGGATCTCTTCTATGGATCTATTTTATTTATCTATTCTATGGATTTATTCGATGGATAACTCTATGAATCTACTTTATGGATATGTTCTATAGATCTTCTCCATGGATCTAGTCTATGGACCTATTATATGGATCTAGTCTATGGATTTATTCTATCGATTTATTCTATGGATCCAGTCTATGGATCTAGTCTATAGATATGGTCTATGGATCTAGTCTATGGATCTAGTCTATGGATCTAGTCTATACATCTATATATGGATCTGGTGTATGGATCTGGTCTATGGATCTGGTCTATGGATCTGGTCCATGGATCTGGTCTATGGATCTGGTCCATGGATCTAGTCCATGGATCTAGTCTATGGATCTAGTCTATGGATCTAGTCTATGGATCTAGTCTATGGATCTAGACCATGGATCTAGTCTATGGATCTAGTCCATGGATCCGGTCCATGGATCTAGTCTATGGATTCTATACTGACTGTCGGTAGGAAGTTTGAAGTGCGAGAAAGAAAATAATAAAAACTTTTTTTGGGAAATAAATTCCATTTTGTTTCCTGACCCACTTATTATTGGAAGCATAAAAACTAAAATGACACGCCCTTACCTCATCCCTCAGAGACACGGACCTGGTCAAACTCGCCCGTGACGTGTCGTCCGATGACGTCATCACGCTGGAGCCGGCCGAGCTGCCGCGAGCCCCGTCCGGCGCGTCAGAGGGCAGGCACCGGATGGGCACCTCGTGGCGGCAGTGGGTGACGTCGCAGCTGGGGCACCTCTCGTCGCTGTGGCTGCTCGGCGCCCTGCCCCCGGGGCTGGGGGCGCCGTCCTCCCCGGGGCCGTCGTCGACGTCGGCCTCGCGGAAAGGCATGACCTTCTTGTCCGGCCTGTGCCGCACCTTCTCCACGAAGCTGAAGCTGGCGGACACAATGGTCAGCAGTTTGCTTATCTTGGATTTTTTGTCACGGCTCATTGTTTGCTTTGGGCGGTACTCTCCGTCTGTAAGTTTGAAATTGCGGCACACTCCGTCATTGAGTTTAAAATGACAGCACGCTCGTCAGTGAGTTTGAAATGGCGGCACACTCCATCAGTGAATTTGAATGAAGGCACACTCTGTCTGTAAGTTTGAAATTGCGGCACACTCCGTCAGTGAGGTTGAAATGACGGCACACTCCATCAGTGAGTTTGAAATGGCGGCACACTCCGTCTGTGAGTTTGAAATGGCGGCACTCCCCGTCTGTGAGTTTGAAATGGCGGCACTCTCCGTCAGTAAGTTTAACATCGTCATTTTCAAAGTGTTCACCTAGATAAGACCCCCATTTTCCATTGCGCGGACCGGACGTGTATTACCACACACACAAGCACAGAAAAATGAATCCACTTGGACCCAGAACTTTAACTCCTGGATTGAGAGATGCGGAGGGTTGAAAGAACACAAGAAAAAAATTAAGACATTTTTATTTTGAGATATTAAGGGCACCTGAGTTCAAAAAGTGCAATGCTATCTGGGAAAAGATTCCGATTCTGCCATTGTCAGCGGAGTCTTTCATCGATCGATGATGGTCGCCTCTGATGGACAGAAGGCCGACTGTAGCCTCTGATGGACAGAAGGCCGAGCGTAGCCTCTGATGGGCAGAAGGCCGACCGTAGCCTCTGATGGACAGAAGGCCGACCGTAGCCTCTGATGGACAGAAGGCCGACCGTAGCCTCTGACAGAAGGCCGACCGTAGCCTCTGATGGACAGAAGGCCGACCTTAGCCTCTGATGGACAGAAGGCTGACCTTAGCCTCTGATGGACAGAAGGCCGACCGTAGCCTTTGATGGACAGAAGGCCGACCGGTACTCGCCGCAACAAATAAAATGTGAGCGACTGTCATATATTCAAATATGTAACCGAATTTAAGGTGACGGTTACATAATCTGAATTTAAAGTCACAAATTTTAACAGCTGAATTTAAGGCGGTCACAAATATTAACAAATGAATTTAAGATGAAGGTCACAAATTTTAACAGCTGAATTAAAGGCGGTCACAAATATTAACAAATGAATTTAAGATGAAGGTCAAATATTTTAACAACTGAATTTAAAGCGGCTATCACATGTTTCAACAATTGAATGAAGAAAAGTTTCCACATGTAACAAATAATTAGGGGATAACCATTACAGTGCGTCATTATTACAGTGCGTCACCTTTACAGTGCGTCACCATTACAGTGCGTCATTATTACAGTGCGTCATTATTACAGTGCGTCATTATTACAGTGCGTCATTATTACAGTGCGTCATTATTACAGTGCGTCATTATTACAGTGCGTCACCATTACAGTGCGTCATTATTACAGTGCGTCATTATTACAGTGCATCACCCTTACAGTGCGTCACCCTTACAGTGCGTCATTATTACAGTGCGTCACCATTACAGTGCGTCACCATTAAAGTGCGTCACCATTACAGTGCGTCATTATTACAGTGCGTCACCATTACAGTGCGTCATTATTACAGTGCGTCACCATTACGGTGCGTCACCATTAAAGTACAAAAGATAAAGAAACACATGAGAGTATAATAAATGAAAATAGTTTTTTTATATTTCGGATAGTCAATGAACATGATGACGTCACTAACTCTCCTATTTATGGATGTTTTTTGTGTCTCTTGGATGGATTGGGAGAAATTTTGACATCTGTATGTCATGCTACAACCCAAACGGTTTAACTCTGTGAGATAGACTCCGGCAAATGACCAGTGCACTCGACGTGATGACGTAAGCGTCGTCCTAGTTTCATGTCCAAGTAACTCATGACAAATTGTCGTCTGCACCAGGTCGGACACAGGACGTAATTAGACACGCGATGTGCAGAGGGTTAAAACTCTAGGGACCACGTGACTTCTTTCTTGACCAATGGGGTCATGTGACAACGTTAGTGTGGTTCAGAGGTTTGGGGTGAGGTGGGGGGTTTAGAGTGAGGTGGAGTGGTTTTGGAGTGAGGTGGAGTGGTTTTGGAGTGAGGTGGAGGGGTTTTGGAGTGAGGTGGAGGGGATTTTGTAGTGAGGTGGAGGGGTTTAGAGTGAGGGGGAGGGGTTTTGGAGTGAGGTGGAGGGGTTTAGAGTGAGGTGGAGGGTTTTAGAATGAGGTGGAGGGGTTTTGGAGTTATGTGGAGGGGTTTTGGAGTGAGGCGGAGTGGTTTTGGAGTGAGGTGGAGGGGTTTTGGAGTGAGGTGGAGGGGTTTAGAGTGAGGTGGAGGGGTTTAGAGTGAGGTGGAGGGGTTTAGAGTGAGGTGGAGGGTTTTAGAATGAGGTGGGGGGTTTTGGAGTGATGCGGAGGGGTTTTGGAATGAGGCGGAGTGGTTTTGAAGTGAGGTGGTGAGGTTTGGAGTGAGGAGGTGAGGTTTGGAGTGAGGTGGTGAGGTTTGGAGTGAGGTGGTGAGGTTTGGAGTGAGGTGGTGAGGTTTGGAGTGAGGTGGTGAGGTTTGGAGTGAGGTGGTGAGGTTTGGAGTGAGGTGGTAAGGTTTGGGGTGATGTTTGGAGTGAGGTGGTGAGGTTTGGAGTGAGGTGGTGAGGTTTGGAGTGAGGTGGTGAGGTTTGGAGTGAGGTGGTGAGGTTTGGAGTGAGGTGGTGAGGTTTGGAGTGAGGTGGTGAGGTTTGGAGTGAGGTGGTGAGGTTTGGAGTGAGGTGGTGAGGTTTGGGGTGAGGTGGTGAGGTTTGGAGTGAGGTGGTGAGGTTTGGAGTGAGGTGGTGAGGTTTGGAGTGAGGTGGTGAGGTTTGGGGTGAGGTGGTGAGGTTTGGAGTGAGGTGGAGAGGTTTGGGGTGAGGTGGAGGGATTTGGAGTGAGGTGGGGGTGATATCGGTTGAGGTAGATGGGTTTTAGATTGAGTCGTAGGGGTTGAGTGCCCAAGGAACAAATACTCCATACCTATAGTTTTTATTTTACACTTGACTGATTTTTTAAAAAAATTAATGAAAAAAAGACACGTATGATGAATAAAGTCATAAATCCTTGGGGCCTTGACCTTTTTGCAGCAACACAACCCCGTGTAGTTTTTAAACAAATGTCCCACAGCCCACCCCCCCACACCTTTTTTTTTCATTTCAAAACGTATTACCGCACCTAAGAATACAAAGAAACCTGATTGCTGAGTCTTCCAGCAGCCCCTAACATTTCCTGCTACACCCCCAGGGGTAGCGGGCGAGCCAGGTTAAGAACCCCTGCCTTCAACTTTCCATTTCCTTCAATGACTTTTAAATTCAATTTGATTGTTGGGATCGGTAGCTGTCAGCGATTGGTTGAAAGAAAGGAACCATATTTCTCATTTATTCCCTTGTGACCTGAACCTTTGAGGTGGCCCACATTTCAGCTCCGTAGCACATTGGAACGTTGGGTAAAATTATCTATGGGAATGTTGGGTAAAATTATCTATGGGAATGTTGGGTAAAATTATCTATTAGAATGTTGGGTAAAATTATCTATGGGAATGTTGGGTAAAATTATCTATTAGAATGTTGGGTAAAATTATCTATGGGAATGTTGGGTAAAATTATTTATGGGAATGTTGGGTAAAATTATCTATTAGAAGTTGGGTAAAATTGTCTGTTGGAAGTTGGATAAAATTGTCTGTGGGAAGTTGGATAAAATTGTCTGTGAGAAGTTGGATAAAACTGTCTGTGGGAAGTTGGGTAAAATTGTTTGTGGGAAGTTGGATAAAATTGTCTGTGAGAAGTTGGATAAAATTGTCTGTGGGAAAATGAATAAAATTGTCTGTGGGAAGTTGGATAAAATTGTCTGTGGGGAGTTGGATACAATTGTCTGTGGGAATTCGAATAAAATTGTCTGTGGGAAGTGGATAAAATTGTCTGTGGGAAGTTGGATAAAATTGTCTGTGGGAAGTCGAATAAAATTGTCTGTGGGAAGTTTGATAAAATTGTCTGTGGGAAGTTGGATAAAATTGTCTGTGGGAAGTTGGATAAAGATGTCTGTGAGAAGTTGGATAAAATTGTCTGTGAGAAGTTGGATAAAATTGTCTGTTGGAAGTTGGATAAAACTGTCTGTGGGAAGTTGGGTAAAATTGTCTGTGGGAAGTTGGATAAAATTGTCTGTGAGAAGTTGGATAAAATTGTCTGTGTGAAGTTGGATAAAATTGTCTGTGGGAAGTTGGATAAAATTGTCTGTGGGAAGTTGGATAAAATTGTCTGTGGGGAGTTGGATAAAATTGTCTGTGGGAAGTGGATAAAATTGTCTGTGGGAAGTTGGATAAAATTGTCTGTGGGAAGTCGAATAAAATTGTCTGTGGGAAGTTTGATAAAATTGTCTGTGGGAAGTCGAATAAAATTGTCTGTGGGAAGTTTGATAAAATTGTCTGTGGGAAGTTTGATAAAATTGTCTGTGGGAAGTTGGATAAAATTTCTGTGAGAAGTTGGATAAAATTGTCTGTGGGAAGTTAGATAAAATTGTCTGTGGGAAGTTGGGTAAAATTGTCTGTGGGAAGTCGGATAAAATTTTCTGTGGGAAGTCGAATAAAATTGTCTGTGGGAAGTTTGATAAAATTGTCTGTGGGAAGTTGGATAAAATTGTCTGTGGGAAGTCGAATAAAATTGTCGGTGGGAAGTTGGATAAAATTGTCTTTGGGAAGTTGGATAAAATTGTCTGTGGGAAGTCGAATAAAATTGTCGGTGGGAAGTTGGATAAAATTGTCTGTGGGAAGTTGGATAAAGATGTCTGTGGGAAGTTGGATAAAATTGTCTATGTGAAGTTGGGTAAAAATGTCTGTGGGAAGTTGGATAAAATTGTCTGTGGGAAGTTGGATAAAATTGTCTGTGGGAAGTTGGATAAAATTGTCGGTGGGAAGTTGGATAAAATTGTCTGTGGGAAGTTGGATAAAATTGTCTTCAGGGAAGTTGATCATGTCTTAAAAATAACGATTGATGTCACAGTGAAGGAAATTATGTGTTCTCCTAACATGGTTTATTTAAAAATGATGTATCTGCAGATGGATTTTTAAATTTTCGTCACATGGAAAATTTAATAGAATCATGTCTCCCTTAGGTTACAGAATGAGGTCTCCCTTTGGTTACAGAATGAGGTCTCTGATAGGTTACAGAATGAGGTCTCCTTTAGGTTACATAATGAGGTCTCCCTTATGTTACAGAATGAGGCCTCTCTTAGGTTACAGAATTTAGGTCTCCCTTGGGTTAGGAATGAGGTCTCCCTTGGGTTACAGAATGAGGTCTCCCTTAGGTTACAGAATGAGATCTCCCTTAGGTTACAGAATGAGGTCTCCTTTAGGCTACATAATGAGGTCTCCCTTATGTTACAGAATGATGTCTCTCTTAGGTTACAGAATGAGGTTTCCCTTAGGTTAGGAATGAAGTCTCCCTTAGGTTACAGAATGAGGTCTCCTTTAGGTTACAGAATGAGGTCTCCTTTAGGTCACAAAATGAGATCTCCCTTAGGTTACAGAATGAGGTCTCCCTTAGGTTACAGAATCAGGTCTCCCTTAGGTTACAGAATAAGGTCTCCTTAGGTTACAAAATGAGGTCTCCCTTAGGTTACAGAATGAGGTCTTCCTTAGGTTACAGAATCAGGTCTCCCTTAGGTTACAGAATCAGGTCTTCCTTAGGTTACAAAATGAGGTCTCACTTAGGTTACAGAATGAGAAAGTCCCTGAGAAGTCCAGCCCACGTCTGTCGTGAGACGCAGGAGAGAAATCTGAGTGAAGTCGTCATGAAGCAATCACGTGACTGCATACTTAGACGCGTTTTAACAAAAGAAACCTACGGTATTTATGGTGTGATACAGTAACGGCGCCCTCAGTAACGGCGTCCTCAGTAACGGATGAAACTGAAAGGTAATGTGACATAAACGTCGGTACAGTTGTGACGTCATTTAGATCATCATGAAGATAATACATGAGAAGGGAGGGAGGGTGGGAGGGAGGGGGCCTCCTCAGCGGCGACGCCGGCCTCTTTGGTTATGTGGACTGTTGTTACCCCTTAACTCTTTATAACACACAGACACACACACACACTCAGACACACACACACTTAGACACACACACAAACTCACTAACACATACGCAAGCACACACCTATCAGCAAAGGTTCTAGTTTTGTGTAGTTTTTATATTTTAAACGAAGTGTTTAAACAAAGATTCCGGAACGCTCATATTTCCAGGGTATTCCAATCCAACAATAAGGGAGCTCAGTGGTCCTCAAATGTTGAGAAGAGACATTACATTGACAAGTCACAGTATAAAAACTTAAAGCGTTATAGAAGGGATTCTCACAGTATTAAGGGGCGGAGGAACAGATATGGTTTTGGACATGCCCAGACAGCCGGACCTAGCGCCAGGGGAAATGTAACGTTGATATTGGGCCCTCTCTACTACGGCCCGCGGACCGGACTTTAAAAAGCCCTGCTCCCACCCCACCGAGATATTCCGGTTCTTCCTCCATCCCGGCCCTGCTCCCTTCTATCCCTGCCCCCGCCTAGTCCTGCCCCCCAGGACCTTCTCCCGTCTATCCCTGCCCCCTCCTAGTCCAGCATCCTCCGATTCCTGCTCCCTCCGTTCCTGTTCCCCCGAGCACTGCCCCCTACCGGCAATTCCCCATACCTGATGTGCCCGTCCCGGCCCTGCCCCCACACATCCATGATCTCCCCATTTCACAATCCAACACAACCAGATGATCTTCTTTAACACACACACACACACACGACAGAACAACGCCGGACGAATTTCACAACCCTCATGTTCATTTGCAAGGGCCAATGACGTCATTGATGACCCCCCTCGCCCCCTTTAGCCGTGCCGACGGTTGGTCCCCCCCCCCCCCCAGAGAGCTCGCTAATTGAAATTAATTATTAATGGGGAAAAACTTGGTTAGTTTACACAAAAATGGCACTGGATCCTGTCAGACGAGCAAGGGGAACATAAGATCTGGAACATTATCAGGTAGTGGAGCTGGATGTGCAATTAAAGAAATATTTAAATGAAATAGATTTTTTTTCGTTAAAAAAGTTGGCAAAAAAAAATTGCGAGAATAGTTTGATTAATTTGATACTCATTAGCGGTGGGTGGAGGACATTGTAAGTGGGGGACATTGTAAGTGGGGGACATTGTAAGTGGGGGACATTGTAAGTGGGGGACATTGGAAGTGGGGGACATTGAAAGTGGGGGACATTGAAAGTGGGGGACATTGAAAGTGGGGGACATTGAAAGTGGGGGGCATTGGAAGTGGGGGGCATTGGAAGTGGGGGGCATTGGAAGTGGGGGACATTGGAAGTGGGGGACATTGAAAATAGGGGACATTAGAATTGAGGAACACTGCGTTATAAGAGATGAATTAATTGGAAGTGGGGGACATTGGAAGTCGTTCGTGGAATGCATGTTATAGGGAAACAAAAACAAAAATTAAGATTGTGAAAGATGTAATGGGGAGATAAAGGTGAGGTGAGTGTGTGGAGTTGAAGAGGATGGGGATACAGATGGGGTGAGTGTGTGGAGTTAAGGGGGATGGGGTTAAAGAAAGAACAATAGACGGGCGCGGTGGTCAGAGAGAGAACAATAGACGAGCTTGGTAGTCAGAGAGATAGAACAATAGATGTGCTTTGTAGTCAGAGAGATGGAACAATAGACGAGCTTGGTAGTTAGAGAGATAGAACACTATATATCCATGGTAGTCAGAGAGATAAAACAATAGATGAGCTTGTTAGTCGGAAAGATAGAACAATATATGAGCTTGGTAGTGAGACAGATAGAACAATATATATCCATGGTAGTCAGAGAGATAGAACAATATATATCCATGGTATTCAGAGAGATAGAACAATAGATGTGCATGGTAGTCAGAGGGATAGAACAATAGAAAAATAGATGTGCATGGTATTCGGAGAGATAGAACAATATATATCCATGGAAGTCGAGAGATATAACAATATATATCCATGGTAGTCAGAGAGATAGAACAATAGAACAATAGATGTACATGGTAGTCAGAGAGATAGAACAATATATATACATGGTAGTCAGAGAGATAGAACAATAGATATGCATGATAGTCAGAGAGATAGAACAAATTGTAAAATTAATGCAATGAGAGTTGCGCAATGTAAGTGATGGTATAAAATGATGGAATAAAATTATAGTGTAAAATGATGGTCTAAAGTAATGGTCTAAAATAATGGTCACGGTTCATTGGTTAAATAAGGGTCAAAGGTGAGACGGATCTGTGCACCATTACACCTGAAATGCTGTTCTTAGCGCAGGCTTTGCGTCCCTCGTGGCGTATGTGGAGGAGGAGTAGTGTTTTCAGACAAACTCCAGCGTGACGAAGCTATGATGTCACATCTGTCGTTCTGTTAACTCTTACACAATAGATACATTACATCCCCTTGGATGTCATTACGTTACATTAAAATCACGCACATATCCTTACATCGCGTTACATTCCTGACTTCGTCATGTCCAGCGTGGAATGACGTAGGGTGGAGTGACGTAGGGTGGAATGACGTAGGGTGGAATGACGTAGGGTGGAATGACGTAGGGTGGAATGACGTAGGGTGGAATGACGTAGGGTGGAATGACGTAGCGTGGAATGACGTAGCGTGGAATGACGTAGGGTGGAATGACGTAGGGTGGAATGACGTAGGGTGGAATGACGTAGCGTGGAATGACGTAGGGTGGAATGACGTAGGGTGGAATGACGTAGCGTGGAATGACGTAGGGTGGAATGACGTAGCGTGGAATGACTTAGGGTGGAATGACGTAGCGTGGAATGACGTAGGTGAAACATAACGCCACATACTCTCAGATAACTTCTGGTGAAAGCAGCGACCACTAAACGCACACCACATACCTCCTACCACCGATCAACTACCACCGACCAACTATCACCAACAAACTACCACCGACCAACTACCACCGACCAACTATCACCGACAAACTACCACCGACCAACTACCACCGACCACCTACCACCGACCACCTACCACCGACCAACTATCACCGACAAACTACCACCGACCAACTACCACCGACCAACTACCACCGACCACCGAATACCTACCACCGCATACCTACCACCGAATACCTACCACCGACCAACTACCACCGACCAACTACCACCGACCAACTACCACCGACCAACTACCACTGACCAACTACCACCGACCAAATACCACCGACCAAATACCACCGACCAACTACCACCGACCACCTACCACCGACAAACTACCACCGACCAACCACCACCGACCAACTACCACCGACCACCTACCACCGACAAACTACCACCTACCAACTACCACCGACCAACTACCACTGACCACCGAATACCTACCACCGAATACCTACCACCGACCAACTACCACCGACCAACTATCACCGACCACCTACCACCGACCACCTACCACCTACCACCGATCACCGTGATATTTCAATGTCTCAACTAATCCATTATGGCACTTCCGGTGTCACATCGAAATAACTTCACAAATCTTAATGGCACATCACTCTCGAAACTCACATCAGTTGTGTTGAGCCTGATTATCCCCCTTGTCTACCGTGACAGAATTCACTGACAATCTTCTTCTGTCAAATGTGTTTATTTATTTATTTTTGTCCAAGATGATACATCTGGTAACCAACCTTCTCAATTTTAGAAATGGAAATGAAGATATCCTCATTAGGACCAAAAAATAAAAATTTCTTAAATTTTTGGGTGTTAAAAAATCTATTATCTTGAACTTGCACAATTATCTCAGAAATGTCATATTATATCCACAATGTCAGATTATATCCAGCCAATCCATTTTATTCTCATGTGTTGATGACGTCACCTAAAGCCAACCATTCCGCCCGAATGCTTAAAATGTGATCGATTTCTTTTAGTTCACTATCATTTACCACACCGTCCGGTTTGACAATGGAAGGAACAAGTGTTAGTGTCGTGAAGTGAGTTCACCTCACCCAGAGGCAAGAGCCCGCCAGAGGGCGCCGACCGGAAGCTCGGAATGTGCGCGAGACACCAGGTGGCGTCCAAACAGGAAGTCGAACAGCACCCCCCCCCCTTTACCCCCATGGGGACTGCTGGGAAATTGATTTGAGACGAACTCTGAGACAAGTCCACGGATGTGTTCGAGCTGTTTAAGCCGGTGTTGCAGACGTGTGTCCGTGTGTGTGTGTGTGGCTGTGTACGTGTGTGATTTAGGGGGTCAATGCTAAAAAAAAATAGGGGAAATAGGGGAGAGGGGGATAGAGGGCGGGTGCCTTTAATGATTTAATCTGCGATGTCAAATTAAAATTTTAAGATGATTGACATTTCATCTCTCTCGTTAACCCAATGATGCAGATTAGATCTCGTTGATTCAGAGACCCGGCTCACTACTACGGCCTTCATCAAGAATAAATAATTCATGAAAGAAATATTACATATTTATAAAATGGTATGTTAAGAACAGAGTAGATCTATGTACATATAACAAGCAGATCTATGTACATATAACAAGCAGATCTATGTACATATAACAAGCAGATCTATGTACACATAACAAGCAGATCTATGTACATATAACAAGCAGATCTATGTACATATAACAATCAGACCTATGTACATATAACAAGCAGATCTATGTACATATAACACGCAGATCTATGTACATATAACAAGCAGATCTATGTACACATAACAAGCAGATCTATGTACATATAACAAGCAGATCTATGTACATATAACAATCAGATCTATGTACATATAACAAGCAGATCTATGTACATATATCTACAACTTCCGGTCCAAGTAACTTTCTGTTGAGCAACACACCTGCGTTAACAAATTTATTTCATACTAGTTTCGTAAAGACTTGTGTGAGTGGTCAGTTGTGAGTGGTCAGCGGTGAGTTTTGACAATTTCGATCCAAACATGGGTAGGACGGGGTGGGGCATTTGCCACACCCACCCACTTTGAATTGGCAGGTTGTATTTAAATTGCTGTGAACAGTGGCGTATCTAGTAATAAACAAGTCGACCAAGTTTGGGTCTTGGCCCCCCCCCCCCCTGAAAAAAACCTGAAATGACGCAACTGGGTCCAAAGAAACGAAAATAAAGGTAATTATAGATAGACAGACGGGGCACAAAATGTAAGTTTACTTTGAATTATTTCTTTTTCATTACTTATCAGTTAGGTACTAAATGAAAATAAAAATAAAAATGGCTAATCCTAAAATATACAATATGGTCTATTAAATAAGGTCTATTAACTATGAGCTATTAAATAGTGTTTATTAAGTATGGTCTATTAAATATGGTCTATTTAATGTGGTCTATTAAATGTGGTCTATTAAATGTGGTCTCTTAAATATGGTCTATTAAATATTGTTTATTAAGTATGGTCTATTGAGTTTGGTCTATTGAATATGGTCTATTGAATATGGTCTATTAAATATGGTCTATTTTTGGGGGGACTGATTTAAAATGCTGACTTATAAAATTACGCAAACAATTTTTTTCCCTCAGAATCTTTCTATTTCTTGTAAAAATATGTTAAAACTTTTCAATGCATTCAGTTCAATTGTTTTCAATGCATTCAGTTCAACTGTCTTCAATGCATTCAGTTCAATTGTTTTCAATGCATTCAGTTCAACTGTCTTCAATGCATTCAGTTCAATTGTTTTCAATGCATTCAGTTCAATTGTTTTCAATGCATTCATTTCAATTGTTTTCAATGCATTTAGTTCAATTGTTTTCAACGCATTCAGTTCATCTGTTTACACGTATTCAACGCCCCCGCCCCCACCACTAACCTTTATTATTCCTCACAAAACCGATATTAACCAAAACGAACTGGTCTGAAATATAACCGGTGAAAATAATTAACTCAAACTGAGAGCTCTTCCAAAAATAAAACGATAAAAGAAATCACGTGATCCGTTGCCATTGGTTTCAGGACATTTCTATTTCGAGACAAAATGTCGTCACAACTTTGTTTGTCCAGCTCTCGTCCTTCTACGGGAATACGTTATTTGATTCGTTTCAACGCTTGGTGACACTTTTTATGCGAGGCTCGGAGTTGTCATTCGAGCTCCGGTCCACCCAGATCAAGTTTGTCTCTAAAATAGCAAGCAGGCTTAGAGCTAATATTTGACCAAGTCGTCTGCAATAATGATGGCTATTTTTGGATGCATTCAAAATTTTAAAATTAAAAAAAAAAAATTTATTTTCAGATTTATATTTTAAAAAACAGATTGATACCAGACACTTGGACATTTTTGTTGACATTTATGTTGACATTTTCAATTTTCAATACAAGACTTTGTATTACTTTTAACAAACACAGCTTCTATTACATTCGTCAAACACAACTGTTCTCACAACCCGAGTTACACATAATGATGTGGAACAGAAAGCGCTATATTTCAGAAATAATTTTAGCCAAATAAAGGAATGTGTCCTGTCACGTCTGTGCACTGTCACGACTGTGTACTATCACGTTTGTGTACTGTCACGTCTCTGTACTGTCACGTCTCTTTACTGTCACATCTGTGTACTATCACGTTTGTGTACTGTCACAACTGCGTACTGTCACATCTGTGTACTGTCACGTCTGTGTACTGTCACGTCTCTGTACTGTCACATCTGTGTACTATCACGTTTGTGTACTGTCACATCTGTGTACTGTCACGTCTATGTACTGTCACGTCTGTGTACTGCCACATCTGTGTACTGTAACGTCTCTGTACTGCCACATCTGTGTACTGCCACGCCTGTGTACTGTCACGCCTGTGTACTGTCACGCCTGTGTACTGTAACGCCTGTGTACTGTCACGCCTGTGTACTGTCACGCCTGTGTACTGTCACGGCTTTGTACTGCCACGTCTGTGTACTGTCACGTCTAGTACTGTCACGTCTGTGTACTCTCACATCTCTGCACTGTCACGAGGAGACGGCCTGGGGTCGCTACTCTCACACCGACTGACAGAATCACTTGAAACAAAACCCAACTTACACACACACAAACAACTTTGTTGACGTCAGTATGAATTATGCAAGTGCTTGACCAGATTAACTTCAAATAGTACAAATCGATAGAAACCACATACAGAATTGAATGATGTTCTTACATCCTGTTTGTGTGCTAGTTCCTTGTGTTTAGTATCGAAATGTTGGATAGTCTGTGTTGGATAGTCTGTGTTGGATAGTCTGTGTTGGATAGTCTGTGTTGGATAGTCTGTGTTGGGTAGTCTGTGTTGGATAGTCTGTGTTGGATAGTCTGTGTTGGATAGTCTGTGTTGGGTAGTCTGTGTTGGATAGTCTGTGTTGGATAGTCTGTGTTGGATAGTCTGTGTTGGGTAGTCTGTGTTGGATAGTCTGTGTTGGATAGTCTGTGTCTGTGTTGGATAGTCTGTGTTGGATAGTCTGTGTTAGATAGTCTGTGATGGATAGTCTGTGTTGGATAGTGTGTGTTGGATAGTGTGTGTTGGATAGTCTGTGTTGGATAGTCTGTGTTGGATAGTCTGTGTTGGTTAGTCTGTGTTGGATAGTCTGTGTTGGATAGTCTGTTTTGGATAGTCTGTGTTGGATAGTCTGTGTTGGATAGTCTGTGTTGGATATTCTGTGTTGGATATTCTGTGTTGGATAGTCTGTGTTGGATAGTCTGTGTTGGATAGTCTGTGTTGGATAGTCTGTGTTGGATAGTCTGTGTTGGATAGTCTGTGTTGGATAGTCTAGTCTGTGTTTGATAGTCTGTGATGGATAGTCTGTGTTGGATAGTCTGTGTTGGATAGTCTATGTTCGATAGTCTGTGTTGGATAGTCTGTGTTGGATAGTCTGTGATGGGTAGTCTGTGTTGGATAGTCTGTGTTGGATAGTCTGTGATAGATAGTCTGTGTTGGATAGTGTGTGTTGGGTAGTCTGTGTTGGATAGTCTGTGTTGGATAGTCTGTGTTGGATAGTCTGTATTGGGTAGTCTGTGTTGGGTAGTCTGTGTTGGAAAGTCTGTGTTGGATAGTCTGCGTTGGATAGTCTGTGTTGGAGAGTCTGTGTTGGATAGTCTGTGTTGGAGAGTCTGTGTTGGATAGTCTGTGTTTGAATAGGGGGAGAAACTCGTATCCCGAAATTGGTACGAAAGAAATTTGTACGATCCGTAGTTGGGTTGTCGGTCGGGGAGGGGGGTGTTGAGAAAAGGGGCATTACTTGTGCATTACATTACGCCACTTTTAGACTCCATTATAACATTATTAATGGTATGGTTGTGAGGGTTAATATCATGTCTCTTCTAGGTTGTGAGGGTTAATATCATGTAACCTCTAGATTGTGATTGTTAATATCATGTCCCTTCTAGGTTGTGAGGGTTAATATCATGTCCCTTCTAGGTTGTGAGGGTTAATATCATGTAACCTCTAGATTGTGATTGTTAATATCATGTCACTTCTAGGTTGTCATTGTTAATATCATGTCATTTGTAGGTTGTGATTGTTAATATCATGTAACCTCTAGATTGTGATTGTTAATATCATGTCCCTTCTAGGTTGTGAGGGTTAATATCATGTAACCTCTAGATTGTGATTGTTAATATCATGTCACTTCTAGGTTGTCATTGTTAATATCATGTCACTTCTAGGTTGTCATTGTTAATATCATGTCACTTCTAGATTGTCATTGTTAATATCATGTCACTTCTAGATTGTCATTGTTAATATCATGTCACTTCTAGATTGTCATTGTTAATATCATGTCACTTCTAGGTTGTCATTGTTAATATCATGTCACTTCTAGGTTGTCATTGTTAATATCATGTCACTTCTAGATTGTCATTGTTAATATCATGTCACTTCTAGATTGTCATTGTTAATATCATGTCCCTTCTAGGTTGTCATTGTTAATATCATGTCACTTCTAGGTTGTGATTATTAATATAATTTTCCTTCTAGATTGTCATTGTTAATATCATGTCACTTCTAGATTGTCATTGTTAATATCATGTCACGTGTAGGTTGTGATGGTTAATATCATGTCACTTGTAGGTTGTGATTGTTAAAATAATGCCCCTTCTAGATTGTGAGGGTTAATATCATGTAACCTCTAGATTGTGATTATTAATATAATGTCCCTTCTAGGTTGTGATGGTTAATATCATGTCACGTGTAGGTTGTGATTGTTAATATCATGTCACGTGTAGGTTGTGATTGTTAATATCATGTTACTTGTAGGTTGTGATTGCCAATTCCCTGTCAATCTTCTAGTTTTTTCAATGAAATCCATTTAATCCTCATTTTTTTTTTGAAATGAGAGTTAAAGTTAGAAATCACGAACTTCTCGCGCCCCCGCCCACCTGTCCCTTCTTCACCCCTACCCAGTTTATTGATGGATCCTCCTCTTCCTCCCACGGCCTCACCAAATCCTCCCACGGCCTCACCAAATCCTCCCACGGCCTCACCAAATCCTCCAACGGCCTCACCAAATCCTCCCACGGCCTAACCAAATCCTCCCACGGCCTCACCAAATCCTCCCACGGCCTCACCAAATCCTCCCACGGCCTCATTAAATCCTCCCACGGCCTCACTAAATCCTCCCACGGCGTCACCAAGTCCTCCCACGGCCTCACCAAATCCTCCCACGGCCTCATCAAATCCTCCCACATGTGCATGCTATTCCAATGTTGGCACCTGTTCCATGACATAGATTAGCTATCAATTTCATCAGACCCCCCCCCCCCCAAAGCTCAGATATCTTTACCCCGGCTTAAATCCCGCTAATCCCCAGCAATGTTGCTTTCATTTATTTTTGTGTCCTTTATTTTGCAGCTTAATTTTCGCCCTCGAGATACTCTCCAATCTTTTTTTTTTTTTTCAAGCAACCAAGTTTTCCTGGTATTCCCGCTGACCACTTTCGTTTCTGAATCCACGAGAACATCTCTAGGGTTTCTTACACGCTTACCCTGAAAGGCCACACACCCCCATCCCCCTTTCCCATCTCCCCTCCTGTGGCCACACACCCCCACCCCTTCCCCATCTCCCCTCCTGTGACCACACCTCTGTAATCTATTATTTCAATTTCATGGATTTTCTGCCATGTCCGGTAATCCCTCCCAAGACAAAACGGACATTTTCGGGATTATCCTCCCTTGGGTCCAATCCCACAGAACGCGAGTGCACCGCGAGTCAATGACGCAAACAGAATGGAAATAAAATCATTATTTGGGGGGGGGGGGGGTTTGGGGATTGGAAACCCTCTCTTGGTGTTCTTAAAGTCAGTGCCTCTGAACCCCCTCGATCCTAACCCACTAAATCTGACCCTAGCGCACTACTGGTGTTTGTGGAAGTCAGTGCTCCTCATCTCTTGGGCACTGGTCAACAAATGTGACCCAAAAAAGTACACATTTCTTGAATCCGTCATTTAATCAGATGCAGCTCGAACCCGGGATCTAGGCATATACATTTCAAAAGTTTGCGGAGACTGTCACTTAACCGAAAGTTAATCCAAATTTTTTTTTTCCACAAAAGGAACCATAATAAATTGTATGTTACTAATGTAAAAAAAAAAACACAAAAAAAACAGAAAGCGCCCCCCCCCCCCCCCCCAAAAAAAAAAACCAACAAAAAACCAACCAGATATTGACACTGAAATCTTTTAATGGAAAAATTGTTATGCAAAAATTTATTTTTTTTTTTTCAAACGAATAAATATCGACCAGGAACAATTTGTTATTATTCTTTAAAAAAAACAAAAAAAA
This sequence comes from Omphiscola glabra, assembly GCA_964017045.1. NCBI lineage: Eukaryota > Metazoa > Mollusca > Gastropoda > Lymnaeidae > Omphiscola > Omphiscola glabra. Next base: position 718,635 of record OZ024806.1, on the reverse strand, counting down.
CCCTGAAAATTTAAAATAATAAAACATCGAAGAGGAAAAAACTAAAGACGAAAGAGAATTTCAAATTATTTCACTGGATATTTCAAAGACGATTCATTTTCATTTAAATAACTCAAAGACTTTTGATTGAAGACAGCTTCACGTTGGACAGCTTCCATATTTGAATCCCCATGGAAACATAAAACTTTTCCGTCGAGAGTACGAAGCCCTAAGGGATCAAGGGGAGTAATCGATAAAATATTTAGATCCTAAGCAATGGAGATACCTTCCCGTGAATGGCGCCATTCAAATACATATTTTCCTCCAATTTATTTACATTCTATTTAAACAAGGGATGTGGAGCAAAAAATGGTTACTAAATTAATTTTCAACAATTAAAATTAATTATTCTTGCTCTTTTTAATTAAAAAAAATTAAAATGATAAACTCTTCCACCTGGCATGTTGCCAATTATTCTAACTGGCATGCTGCCCCACTATTCTAACTGGCATGCTGCACCGCTATTCTAACTGGCATGATACCCCACTATTCTACCTGTCATGTTTGCCCCACTCTTCTACATGGCATGTTTGCCCCACTTTTCTACCTGGTACATTTGCAGGTAACTCAAACATACAGTTTACATCCTCCACTAGGAATCTTGGTTATTTTCTGTCTAACAATATGTCTCTCGATCATCATATATCCCACATTTGTCGCTCTGCATACACGGCTATCCGTCAGATCAGCTCAATCCGCCATTACCTCACAGTAAGGGCAACAAAAACCCTAGTTTATGCTCTTGTTCTCTCTCGTCTTGACTACTGCAACTCTCTTCTGTCAGGTTCACCAAAACACTTCTTAGAAAAACTACAAAAGGTTCAAACTCAGCTGCTAGGCTAGTTTTAAAGGCAAAAAAACGTGATCACGTCACACCCCTACTTCATTCACTTCATTGGCTCCCTGTACAAGCACGGATTGACTATAAACTCTCTGTTCTGTGCCACAACTTTATATCGAATTCCTGCCCTTGCTATCTAACCGAACTTCTCTCTGTCTATTCACCCCTTCCACAGCTTCGCTCCTCCGTTTTGTCTTTTTACAGCTGTTCTTTATTACATAAATGTATTTTATTTTATTGTCACGATTATGTCTCTTTTTCTAATATTTTAATGTACAGCGCGGTGAGCCTAGCCCTAGGCTGGGGTACCGCGCTATGTAAGAAAACAAATAATAATAATAATAATTTGCCCTACTCTTCTACCAGCTATGTTGCCACCCATTAACCACCCTTTAACCACGCTTTAACCACCCTGTAACAACACTTTAACAACCCTTTAACCAACCTTCAACCACTTATTAACCTGAGCATAGAGTGGAGCCGGCGCTTACACAAATTTGTCCAGAGCGGAGCTGGACCAGAGCTCGGCCTAAATAATTTCTGTTCCAGATCCCAGAGTTACAGAAAATATGATTCTAAAGGAAAAATAATTAAATACATAAAAATTTAACTAGTAAAGATCCTCCAAAATAATTACCGACTTTCCGACTGGTTCTTAACAATGACCTACTTTTGAGCTGGTTGTAAACAATGACCTACTTTGGTCTGCTTGTAAACAATTACCTACTTTTGAGCTGGTTGTAAACAATGACCTACTTTGGTATGGTTGTAAACAATGACCTACTTTGGTCTGGTTGTAAACAATTACCTACTTTTGAGCTGGTTGTAAACAATTACCTACTTTTGAGCTGTTTGTAAACAATGACCTACTTTGAGCTGTTTGTAAACAATGACCTACTTTTGGGCTGGTTGTAAACAATGACCTACTTTTTGGCTGGTTGTAAACAATTTTCTTCTTTTGGGCTGGTTGTAAACAATGACTTACTTTTGGGCTGGTTGTAAACAATGACATACTTTTGGGCTGGTTGTAAACAATGACCTGCTTTTTGGGCTGGTTGTAAACAATGACCTACTTTTGGGCTGGTTCTAAACAATGACCTACTTTTGGGCTGGTTGCGAGATTTTTTTGGTGGGTTTGAGGGGTGTTGTGTAGGACGTGGGGTGTGGGGAATGTGGAGTGGGTGTGGGGAGTGGTGTGTGGTTAGTGGGCGACAGAAATTAGCAGAAATCAAATATTTTTGAGACTTTGAGCAATCGATACATTTTCCGATATTCGACTTTCAACAGAATGTTTAACAGAGTTAATGGAATTAGGCCAGATCCAATACATCACAGGTCCTAACATGATTAAAACACTTTGCTCAGTTTTATCCCCTACCCATCCCTTCGTCCAACGCCCCGCCCCGCCCCCACCCACCCCTCCCGACAAAAGGCCAGAGACGAGTCTTGTTCTCGGCGCCCAGCGCGGATCTGCTTGGACGTCCTGACGTCCTTCTCAGACTGACGCTGGTCTACACAGGACGACATCACGTCCTTCTCAGACTGACTCTGGTCTATACAGGACGACATCACGTCCTTCTCAGACTGACTCTGGTCTATACAGGACGAGTTGTTTTTATCAGATCATCAGCTGACGCGAGATTTACAAACACCAGTAAATTGAATTCTGTGTCTAAAAATCAGTCCATTAAGATGCATTATCGTGTGTAATTATGGAACTAAACCTGATGGCTGAAAACTGGAGCAGACATGACGGGCGGAGTGGCGGGGGGGGGGGGGAGCTGAGATGCGAATATTATTATTTATCGATTTATGTGGTGGCATATATAAATAAATCAGTGTTTTATGCTGACCATTGGTGATCCAGAGACTCTAGACCACCACACCCTCTTTTCCCTACCCCTTTTTAGAGGTCCATTGACCCCCCCCCCCCCCCACATACCTTTTTCTTTTCCGCATACCAAAAGATTGACACATTCTTCGCTTGTACACGTGTGACGTCGTGAGTTAGCACAGTACGAGTTCTCAATAACGGTGTGATGTGTCCATCAGTCCACTTCGTCTCGGCTCTATCTGCTATGTCCATCCATGCGTGTACTGACCTGTCATTTAAAACCAAAAAACCCTGTCCAACATTTTGTCGTGTCAATGACATGAAATCTTAAAATGGCGTCTGACTTGGAATGAGGTTAAGGGTTCTCAAGTTTTAAAAAGGAGGATTTAATGAAATTATGGCCAAGCTTTTTGATTCTTTAAATATTTATAACGCTAGACTTTAGACATTAGTCAGACTTTAGATATTAGACATTAATCAGACGTTAGACATTAGACATTAGACATTAGTCAGACGTTAGACATTAGACATAAGTCACACGTTAAACTTTAGACATTAGTCAGACTTAAGACATTATACATTAGTCAGACATTAGACTTTAGACATTAGTCACACTATAGACATTAGTCAGAAATGAGACTTTAGACATTAATCACACGTTAGACATTAGTCAGACTTAAGACATTAGACATTAGTCAGATTTAAGACATTAGACATTAGTCAGACTTTAGACATTAGACATTAGTCAGACGTTAGACATTAGACATTAGTCAGACTTAAGACATTATACATTAGTCAGACATTAGACTTTAGACATTAGTCACACTATAGACATTAGTCAGAAATGAGACTTTAGACATTAATCACACGTTAGACATTAGTCAGACGTTGGACGTTAGATGCCAAAAATGAAGAACAAATCGATTTTGTTTGGCTTCTGTTAATCCACTCAAATCATTTGTGCTCTACACGCGACATGGCGAGCTCTAAAATATGATTGAAGCAGCAAACATTTTGAGAAGCCCTGGAGTTGTAGGCTGGCCATAATTCCCGGTTTGACCGGTATTGTCCCACTTAAGCAACATTGTACCGGACGATGTGGAATTTTTTCCCGGTTTCAATCCAAAATGGGTGAAAATAAATTTGTCCCGTGTACGTGAGAGAGTTACGTAACAATGTTAATTTCAGACCTAGTTTAGGTAAAATATTTTCATTAAGTTAATTAACATACTTTAAGTAAAGTCTGTAAGATCAATGCGTGTATTATACAACATGTACTTGTATTAGACAACATGTACTTGTATTAGACAACATGTACTTGTATTAGACAACATTTACTTGTATTAGACAACATGTACTTGTATTAGACAACATGTACTTGTATTAGACAACATGTACTTATATTAGACAAAATGTACTTGTATTAGATAACATGTACTTGTATTAGACAACATGTACTTGTATTAAGCAACATGTACTTGTATTAGACAACATGTACTTGTATTAGACAACATGTACTTGTATTAGACAACATGTACTTGTATTAGACAACATTTACTTGTATTAGACAACATGTACTTGTATTAGACAAAATGTACTTGTATTAGACAACATGTACTTGTATTAGACAACATGTACTTGTATTAGACAACATGTACTTGTATTAAACAACATGTACTTGTATTAGACAACATGTACTTGTATTAGACAACATGTACTTGTATTAGACAACATGTACTTGTATTATGCAACATGTACTTGTATTAGACAACATGTACTTGTATTATGCAACATGTACTTGTATTAGACATGTACTTGTATTATGCAACATGTACTTGTATTAGACAACATGTACTTGTATTATGCAACATGTACTTGTATTAGACAACATGTACTTGTATTATGCAACATGTACTTGTATTAGGCAACATGTACTTGTATTAGACAACATGTACTTGTATTAGACAACATGTACTTGTATTAGACAACATGTACTTGTATTAGACAACATGTACTTGTATTATGCAACATGAACTTGTATTATGCAACATGTACTTGTATTAGACAACATGTACTTGTATTAGACAACATGTACTTGTATTAGACAACATGTACTTGTATTATGCAACATGTACTTGTATTAGACAACATGTACTTGTATTAGACAACATGTACTTGTATTAGACAACATGTACTTGTATTATGCAACATGTTATTCGTGCAACCTACGACGCCAGCACACCGTACAACCTTTTCAACCACAACCTTGAAGTATGTCATTTATGTAAAGAAGTTTGTCATTTATGTAAAGAAGTTTGTCATTTGTGTAAAGAAGTTTGGCATCTATGTAAAGAAGCTTGTCATTTATGTAAAGAAGTATGTCATCTATGTAAAGAAGTTTGTCATCTATGTAAAGAAGTTTGTCATCTATGTAAAGAAGTTTGTCATTTATGTAAAGAAGTTTGTCATTTATGTAAAGAAGTTTTTCATTTATGTAAAGAAGTTTGCATTTATGTAAAGAAGTTTGTCATTTATGTAAAGAATTTTGCATTTATGTAAAGAAGTTTTTCATTTATGTAAAGAAGTTTGCATTTATGTAAAAAAGTTTGTCATTTATGTAAAGAATTTTGGCATTCATGTCAGAAGTTATACAAACCTGTGCGCAATTTTCAATTTTTACTGAGAGATTCTGTTGTAGAAAAATTCTCTCCTGTTTTCTCCTGGCGTTGGAATTCTCTGCATCAAAATAAAATAACGAAATCAATCCCCCACCCACCACCACCCCCATCCACCAGATCATCGTGTAAATACGATCTTCTGCCGTTAACAAAGCATCTTTCAACATCTCGCGTTGATCCGCCACGGGACCCATACAAACGAGAGCTCAAATGAAGTGGCACTCCACTGTCAAAAATCCATTTCCCCCCAAAATTTGTCTCGGACACTTAACCCAAACGGAACCGCTGAGACTCAAAACCTGTTAGATTCTTGATGGTTCTCACGTTCTGATAAAACATCTCGCCGACTGTGAGATGCTAGACGGTTAAGTTGTGGACATGAGAATGTCGGGCCACGATAAAAGGAACATTTGGGTGTCGGGTGGAGAGCTGGTGGACCGAAAGAAAAAGTTGATTGAGAGCTGGTGGAGCGAAAGAAAGGGTGGATGGAGAGTTGTTGGACCGAAAGAAAGGGTGGATGGAGAGTTGGTGGACCGAAAGAAAGGGTGGATGGAGAGTTGGTGGACCGAAAGAAAAGGTTGATGGAGAGTTGGTGGACCGAAAGAATGGGTTGATGGAGAGTTGGTGGACCTAAAGAAATGATGGATGGAGAGTTTGTGGACCGAAAGAAAAGGTTGATGGAGAGTTTGTGGACCGAAAGAATGGGTTGATGGAGAGTTGGTGGACCGAAAGAAATGGTGGATGGAGAGTTGGTGGACCGAAAGAAAAGGTTGATGGAGAGTTGGTGGACCGAAAGAAAAGGTTGATGGAGAGTTGGTGGACCGAAAGAAAGGGTGGATGGAGAGTTGGTGGACCGAACGAAAGGTTGGATGGAGAGTTGGTGGACCGATGGAAAGGATGGGTGGAGAGTCAGAGGACCGATACAGATGATATACCCCCGCCCCTATTTTGACTCCCATACTTTAGGTACAACATTCTAGCTCCCCCCCCATACATACGTTACACCATTCTAGCCCCCCCCCCCATATTTAAGGTACAACATTCCAGCCCCCCCCCACATACTTAAGGTACACCATTCTAGACCCCCCATACTTATGGGACACCATTCTAGCCCCCCCCCATACTTATGGGACACCATTCTAGCCCCCCCATACTTATGGGACACCATTCTAGACCCCCCATACTTAAGGTACACCATTCTAGCCCCCCCATACTTAAGGGACACCATTCTAGACCCCCCATACTTATGGGACACCATTCTAGACCCCCCATACTTATGGGACACCATTCTAGACCCCCCATACTTATGGGACACCATTCTAGCCCCCCCATACTTAAGGGACACCATTCTAATTCTAACAAGATTCTCATTTCAAGGGGAGGGCATAATGATCAGAGTAGCTGTTCTTTTTGAAGGAGTGAAAAAAATGGCGCAACCGGAAGTGGTAAGTGGGAGGAGAAGGTTATTTTTAGACCCACCAAACGAACCGATGTGCGGGCTAGAGTGGAGGTGCGAAGTGATTTTGGTCTAAATATTGACATTAGTGTGGTGCACATTTGGGTGGCAAAGATGGTTGGCAAATATGGTTGGCAAGAACTGATGGAATAGGCTGGAAAACTTTGATAGATAAAACAGCATTTTTTTAGAGCACATGATCTTAATGAAAGCCAAAGACGACATTTAGGAAGCTGTGACAGTGACATTTAGGAAGCTGTGACGGTGACATTTAGGAAGCTGTGACAGTGACATTTAGGAAGCTGTGACAGTGACATTTAGGAAGCTGTGACATTGACATTTAGGAAGCTGTGACAGTGACATTTAGGAAGCTGTGACAGTGACATTTAGGAAGCCGTGACAGTGACATTTAGGAAGCTGTGACAGTGACATTTGGGGAGCTGTGACAGTGACATTTGGGGAGCTGTGAAAGTGACATTTGGGAAACTGTGACAGTGACATTTCGGAAGTTGTGACTGTGACATTTGGGAAGTTGTGACTGTGATATTTGGAAAGTTGTGACTGTGACATTTGAGAAGTTGTGACTGTGACATTTGAGAAGTTGTGACTGTGACATTTGGGAAACTGTGACAGTGACATTTCGGAAGTTGTGACTGTGACATTTGGCAAGTTGTGACTGTGATATTTGGAAAGTTGTGAAAGTGACATTTGGAAAGTTGTGACTATGACATTTGAGAAGTTGTGACTGTGATATTTGGGAAGTTGTGACTGTGACATTTGGGAAGTCTGACTGTGACATTTGGGAAGTTGCCTCCACCTACTTTGCTTGTCTTCAAAGTATGGGCGTGGTCGTGATGAAACCAATAAGGAGTTTCTAAGATGCAGCTATAAATCGTCATTAAACACTTCACATATAGGCGTGTCTAGCATCAACTGTAGGCGTGTACAAAATCAACCGTAATTGTTCCTAACATCAGACGTAGACATGTCTAACATCAACCATAGGCGTGTCTAACATCAACTGTAGGCGTGTCCAACATCAACTGTAGGCGTGTCCAACATCAACCCTAGGCGTGTCTGACATTAACCTTAGGCGTGCCCAGCGTCAACCCAAAGGAAGACCGATTGAAGAATAACTACTGGGTTGGGACGCGACCGTTGGGGTTGGCTGCCGATGTTGGGGTTGGCTGCCGATGTTGGGGTTGGCTGCCGATGTTGGGGTTGGCTGCCGATGTTGGGGTTGGCTGCCGATGTTGGGGTTGGCTGCCGATGTTGGGGTTGGATGCCGATGGCATGGAACAGGACGGCGCAACCGTTTCACCAATTCTCCAATACGGACCAAGTCTCACAAGAGAAGGAAAGAGGAGGGGGGGGGGTGACTTTATGTAGGTCAAGTGAATGATGGGAAGTTTCTGTTGTTGGTTCAGATGCCCGAGGTTGAGTGGTCAATAGTTTGGGTTTTAGTTTGGGATCACAGGGGAGGGAGAGGGTGTTGGTGGGGGGGGGGGAGACCATTAAATTAAAGATTGTTTGGCGAAAACTATCAATGAGTCAATAGGTGTGGGTGAGGTTTGGCTGTGTGGGTGGGTGAGGTGTGGGTGAGGTTGGGTGTGTGGATGGGGATGGGATGGGAGGGGTTAAGTCCTTTGAGCAAATCAAATTGGAAAAAGCCTTTTTTGTGTGTGTGAAGTGTAGGAAGTGAATAAACTCTAAAAATGCTCCCTTGAAAAGAAATGAAATCCAGATTCTATGTGACGCGAGCTGTGGCGAGGGAGTTTATTGATTTTATTTCCTACAAGACAGACGAGATTGGACTCTGCTTGAAGAGTGAGGCTAAAAAAATTATCTGATTTTAAAATACAAGATGTCAATGTGTTTGTGTATGACACATGATGTCAGGTGTGTTTGTGTAGGACATATGATGTCAGGTGTGTTTGTGTAGGACATATGATGTCGGTGTGTTTGTGTAGGACATATGATGTCAGGTGTGTTTGTGTAGGACATATGATGTCGGTGTGTTTGTGTAGGACATATGATGTCAGTGTGTTTGTGTAGGACATATGATGTCTGTGTGTTTGTGTAGGACATATGATGTCAGTGTGTTTGTGTATGACATATGATGTCAGGTGTGTTTGAGTATGACATATGATGTCAGGTGTGTTTGTGTATGACATATGTCAGTGTGTTTGTGTATGACATATGATGTCAGTGTTTCTGTGTACGACATATGATGTCAGTGTTTCTGTGTACGACATATGATGTCAGGTGTGTTTGTGTATGACATATGATGTCAATGTGTTTGTGTAGGACATATGATTTTTGTATGCTTGTAAGCGGAAGTATGGCAATTTTTTGTATACAAAAATACAACAGTGTAGCTGTCTATTTGTCTAGTTAATTGTCTAGTTGTCTATTTGTCTAGTTGTCTATTTGTCTAGTTGTCTAGTTGTCTAGTTGTCTATTTGTCTAGTTGTCTATTTGTCTAGTTGCCTATTTGTCTAGTTGTTGTATTTTTAAAGAGCATTTCGTGTGATGTATGGGTGTTGTATTTCTGCTTAATTTTCTCGGTTAAAAATATCATAATTTCATAAACATATGATCCAATCTAATCTAACGACCTTTGACCCCAGTATACAGCTTATTCATTTCCAGATTATGATATTATTTGGTCCAGGCGGGAAACTATTTTTTGTTTTAGCTTTCTAAAAATAACTTATATTAAAGAACTTGAACATGATTTGACTGTTGTGTGTGGTGGTGAAGAGTTGTGTCCCTGCACTGTTTTCTGTGCGTGGTGACGAAGAGTTGTGTCCCTGCAATGTTTTCTGTGTGTGGTGGTGAAGAGTTGTGTCCCTGCACTGTTTTATGTGTGTTGTGGTGAAGAGTTGTGTCCCTGTCCTGTTTTCTATGTGTGGTGGTGAAGAGTAGTGTCCCTGCCCTGTTTTCTGTGTGTGGTGGTGAAGAGTAGTGTCCCTGCCCTGTTTTATTTGTGTGTGGTGGTGAAGAGTAGTGTCCCTGCCCTGTTTTCTGTGTATTGTGGTGAAGAGTTGTGTCTCTGCACTGTTTTCTGTGTATGGTCGTGAAGAGTTGTGTCCCTGCACTTTTTTCTGTGTATGGTGGTGAAGAGTTGTGCCCCTGCACTGTTTTCTGTGTATGGTGGTGAAGAGTAGTGTCCCTGCCCTGTTTTCTGTGTGTGGTGGTGAAGAGTAGTGTCCCTGTCCTGTTTTCTGTGTGTGGTGGTGAAGAGTTGTGTCTCTGCACTGTTTTCTGTGTGTGGTGCTGAAGAGTTGTGTCCCTGCACTGTTTTCTGTATGTGGTGGTGAGGAGTTGTGTCCCTGTACTGTTTTCTGGAATATCTTTTTTCTTTATTTTGTAAGGACGAATACACTAGATATGACCAAATAGGCCGCTGGTGACGTAATTTTATAGAGATCTAAACTAGATGTAACCAAATAGGCCGCTGGTAACAAGATTTTTTATTTTGAGGTCAATTATTTAGACTACCATCTCTGGGATGGTTGGTATTCAGATGAAGATTCTTCCTCTTTTTATATCTGTCAATTGTTGCATGTTATTTACATGGGTCAAGATTACGTTGGAACGTTTATGGCTAGTCAAAACCGTGCCATTTTTCTTTAAAGGGAAGGAATTATAATTTCTTGTCACCAATAATTTAGCATAAATAATTGCCCCCCCCCCCCCCGGACGGACGTACACGTTGTTACTGTATTTAGGTAGCAAGGGGCGAGCACGTGACCAATGATGATGTCTAGAGAAGTGTTGTTGCATGTCCTAAGATGCATGTCCTAAGATGCATGTCCTAAAATGCGTGTCCTAAGATGCATGTCCTAAGATGCATGTCCTAAGAGGCATGTCCTAAGATGCATGTCCTAAGATCCATGTCCTAAGATGCATGTCCTAAGATGCATGTCCTAATTGCGCAGACCATCAACACATTCAATGTTGTCAATATGACAAAAATATCAACACTGTCAAAACTACCAAGAAAAGAAAATTATTTTCTATGTTCTTTAAACTATTAAAAAAAATGTCAACACCATGCATCCTGTCAAATACATCCTGTCAAATACATCCTGTCAAATACATCCTGTCAAATACATCCTGTCAAATACATCCTGTCAAATACATCCTGCCAAATACATCATCACAGTCAGATATTCCAGTTTCACCGGCACTGTCGAAGATGTCGACAGTGATGAACTCAAATTTAGAACCATACTTCAGCCACCGTCAGCACGACATGCAAATATAAGCCGAACCATTTTCAAGCAACACCATTATATTTCACGTAACAACCGCTTTTAAAGTCTCAAATCTCAGCAAGCAATAACGACGCTATGCTGAATCCCCTCCCCCCACCCCCTTTTTTACCCCAACAATTTTCCCCATTTCCTCTAAAATGTACACGACCAACGTCTGAATAGGATCCAATGCAACATAAATTAACATATTTCCCGAACAAATTTTCTGGGTAATTTCCATTTTCACCAAAATGGCCGCCATTTTTAAAATTTAAAAATCACGTATTTAGACAAATAAATGGTTGTGAAAATTTGATCATACGTCATCGCCCCCCCCCCCCGATTTTTACCCCCCCGCCCCCATCTTCACCCCGCCCCCTTTAACTGCTTTATTCTCTTTCAGTGAATCGGGTTCTGATAGCTAAAAGGCAAAATGATGTCCTTGCAGTCTGCTTATCCACGTCTGCCCGTAGAGCAAAACTCACGTAGTTGCAATAAAGAGATTTTCTGATGATGATATTTTCTGATGATGATATTTTCTCCCCCAGCCTAGCTGAACACATCCCTCGACTACAGCTCGTGCCCTCGGCTTCACGAGTGGCCGGACTTCCGCCAATCAGACCGATAATTAAGATGGCGGCCACGAAATTGAGGTCAGACGATTGGTCGTCAAGGCACGCTTTTTGTCATAGACCGCGTGCTCTTGCATCGAAATAAACACGTGGCCCGGCCGGGGAAGGGACCGGTTAGACGCCCGACTCGGTCCGACTGAGGAAATAGGCGACCGGATAGGCCGAGCACTTTATCAAATGAGGATTTTCAAATAAAGTGGCCACCTGACTCTTTGTGGTCGCCTGACTTTTTGTGGCCGCCTGACTCTTTGTGGCCGTCTGACTCTTTGTGACCGTCTGACTCTTTGTGGCCGCCTGACTCTTTGTGGCCGCCTGACTCTTTGTGACCGTCTGACTCTTTGTGGCCACCTGACTCTTTGTGACTTTCTGACTCTTTGTGGCCACCTGACTCTTTGTGGCCGCCTGACTCTTTGTGGTCGTCTGACTCTTTGTGATCGTCTGACTCTTTGTGGCCGCCCGACTCTTTGTGACCGATTGACTCTTTGTGACCGTCTGAGTCTTTGTGGCCATCTGACTCTTTGTGGTCATCTGGCTCTTTGTTGCCGTCTGACTCTTTGTGACCGTCTGACTCTTTGTGGCCGTCTGACTCTTTGTGGCCGTCTGACTCTTTGTGGCCGTCTGACTCTTGGTGTGTGTCTGACTCTTTGTGGCCGTCTGACTCTTTGTGGCCGTCTGACTCTTTGTGGCCGTCTGACTCTTTCTGAACGTCTGACTCTTGGTGTCTGTCTGACTCTTGATGAACTTCTGACTCTTGGCAACCGTCTAACCCTAAGAGACCGTCTGACCCTAAGTTACCGTCTGATCCTAAGTGACCTTCTGACCCTAAGTGACCGTCTGACCCTAAGTGACCTCTGACACTAAGTTACCGTCTGATCCTAAGTGACCGTCTGACTCTAAGTGACCTCTGACCCTAGGGGACAGTCTAAGATATTAAGATGTAAAAAAACCACTATTTTGTTTCTTAATTGCGCCAATATATGCACACAAGTTAAGAAGAAGAGTTTGGAGAGTCCGATCATATCCCACCTCTGACAGCCAGAGATCGGCTGAACATGCACCACAAACTATAACTCTGTGTCCCAGCTCTGACAGCCAGAGATCGGCTGAACATGCACCACGAACTATAACTCTGTGTCCCAGCTCCGACCGCCAGAGATCGGCTGAACATGGACCACGAACTATAACTCTGTGTCCCAGCTCCGACCACCAGAGATCGACTGAACATGGGCCACAAACTATAACTCTGTGTCCCAGCTCTGACAGCCAGAGATCGCCTGAACATGCACCACGAACTATAACTCTGTGTCCCAGCTCCGACCGCCAGAGATCGGCTGAACATGGACCACGAACTATAACTCTGTGTCCCAGCTCCGACCGCCAGAGATCGACTGAACATGGACCACAAACTATAACTCTGTGTCCCAGCTCTGACCGCCAAAGAATGGCTGAACATGGACCACAAACTATAACTCTGCCATCTGATCATCGATAGTCACCAGACATGGTTTGTTGTTCTCCCCTATCTGCCGTCTCTGCCGTGATGCCATGAAAGATTGGAACATTGTCTCAGCTGTATGAAGACATGACATTGTTTGTTGTTCTCCTCTATCTGCCGTCTCTGTAGTGATGTCATGAAAGATTGGAACATTGTCTAAGCCGTATGAAGACATTTTCATCGCAATGTTTTCAAACGACCCTGTGCGACATTTACAAAAATGTCGTCACCTGAGAATTTAAAAGAGAGCTGTTGTATTATACAAGTGGCGTCGCTAAGGTTGGTGGCACCCTGATTTAAAAGAGAGCTGTTGTTGTATTATACAAGTGGCGTTGCTAAGGTTGGTGGCGCCCTGATTTAAAAGAGAGCCGTTGTTGTATTATACAAGTGGCGTCGCTAAGGTTGGTGGCGCCCTGATTTAAAAGAGAGCCGTTGTTGTATTATACAAGTGGCGTCGCTAAGGGTGGTGGCGCCCTGGCTGGGACAAAATTTTAGCCGCCCCCTTCCAAAAAAAATTTTAAAAAAATTAAAAAAAAAAAATCAGTTTTTGGCCAAAAAAGCGCCACCCGTGGCGGAGCGCCCTGACTTATCACGCGAATTATTTAAACAATAATCGTTTCAACATGTCGGAAGGCGCCCCTAAAGAGATGTCAATGGTGACTAATAGAGCACCCCATGTCCAATAGAGCACCCCATGTCTAATAGAGCACCCCATGTCTAATAGAGCACCCCATGTCTAATAGAGCACCCCATGTCTAATAAAACACCCCAAAAATGTGATTTTTGCATTATTTTTGAAAAAGCGGCCATGTTGTTTTATCGTACCACAATTACTATTCTAACATTTTTAAAAATATTTGGGACTGATTTGAATTATTTTATGATATGCGGCCATTGCTATAGATCAGAGGCGTAGCTAGAAAGTTAAGCGCCCTGGGGAAGATTCATTTTAAAGAAATTTTCATAATTTTCATTAAAAAAAATAATATCAAGCACATTTTGGCGCCCCTAACTAGTCTGGCATTCAGGGAATCTGTCCCCTGCCCCCCCCCCCCCCTAGCCCTTTAGCTACGTCTCTGCTATAGATTGGTGTGAGATTGCTCACCGTGGAGCTAGAAATCTATAAAAACTATATTACATTAAATTACAAGACATTTGTCTTCCCCCGTTTTCCTGTAAGTACGAGACTTCATTTATAGGTGAAAATATCCATCAACGATCACCCCCACTTCCGGCAAGGAGATGTTGTTAGATATCTCACTCTCCGGCTAAAACCATCTCATCCAATAACGTCATAGACTTAATATAGATTCCCCTTATTAAAAGTAGCAATTTATTGTACAGACGGGTGGCCCGCCGGCGTCGTGCGGTGCGCTGAAAATGGGATCAAGATCTGGTAGTGCCTTCTTTAATCAGACCGGCACACTTGTGGTGCGTGACACTCTGCGAGGTCAGCTCATGAAAACGCCGATGGATTTGACAAAGGAGTTGTGAGCGCTGTTTTGAAGGGGGGTGTGAAAGGATTTCTCCGGGGAAATTGTTGTCTAAATATAGGAAATGGGATTAGGTCTAGGGAATCAAAAAGGTGTCAGGTCCTTCAGTGTTTGTGTGCTGCTCATCAAGTGCAAGACGGTCGTAAATAAGGGCTTTGTAGCTGAACAATGTTTGTGGACAGACCTGTTCTTTGGTAGAGGGATGTACTTCACTAGAACTGCTTTAACTGAGTCCCAGGAGCGGAGAGAGGGGTGGGAATGGGAGGGGGGGGGGGGGAATTAAATTTGGATCAATATGAAATTAAATCTCTGAAACTGGAGTCATAACTTTTTCTTAGAGTCATAGCTATTTCTTAGAGTCAAATCTGTTTCTTAGAGTCATAGCTATTTCTTAGTCATAGATATTTCTTAGAGTTATAGATATTTCTTAGTCATAAATATTTCTTACTCATAGATATTTCTTAGAGACATAGCTATTTTTAGAGTCATGGTTATTTCTTGGAGTCATAGTTATCTCTAAGAGTCAAGGCTTTTTCTTACAGTGTGGCTAACTTGTATCTTCAGGTTAAGTTCTCACCCCACCCATCCCACCACCCTCCTCCCCACCCCCACTCTCCTCCCCACCTCCACTCTCCTCCCCACCACCACTCTCCTCCCCACATCCACTCTCCTCCACACCCCACCTCCACTCTCCACACCACCTCCACTCTCCTCCACACCCCACCTCCACTCTCCTCCCCACCTCCACTCTCCTCCCCACCCCACTCTCCTCTCCACCTCCACTCTCCTCCCCACCTCCACTCTTCTCCCCACCACCACTATCCTCCCCACCTCCACTCTCCACCCCACATCCACTCTCCTCTCCACCTCCACTCCCCACCCCACCCCACAGTTCCCATTTTTTAATGAGAACAAACTCCTGTAGCAGATGGCTCAAAATGTCCGTTCCCCAATCAAAGATGAAATGACCGAGGGCTGACCACTGGTCGAAATGGCCGCTTGTACGTGGTCTTAGCAGAAGGGCCGTCTTGTTAGCGACGGCTGCCTGTGAGAGGGAGGGAGTGGGGGGGGGGTCAGAGATGGAATGAAAAGAAAGGATGGAAGGGAGAGGGAGTGGGGGGGGGGTGTTCAGTGATGGAATGAAAAGATGCGATGGAAGGGATAATTATGGATCGTTGTGGAAACAAAGCAACCAAACCCGTAGTTGAGCAACCCGCAGTTTGGCAAACCGTAGTTTGGCAACCTGTAGTTGGCCAACCCGTAGTTTGACAACCCGTAGTTGGGCAACCCGTAGTTTGGCAACCTGTAGTTTGACAACCCGTAGTTGAGCAACCCACAGTTTGGCAACCCGTACTTGGGCAACCCGTAGTTGGGCAACCCTTAGTTGGGAAACCCGTAGTTTGGCAACCCGTACTTGGGCAACCTGTAGTTGGGCAACCCGTAGTTTGGCAAGCCGTAGCTTGGCAACCCGTAGCTTGGCAGCCCGTAGCTTGGAAGCCCGTAGCTTGGCAACCCGTAGTTTGGAAGCCCGTATTTTGGAAACCTGTAGTTTGGAAGTCCGTAGTTTGGAAACCCGTAATTTGGAAGCCCGTAGCTTGGCAACCCGTAGTTTGGAAGCCCGTAGTTTGGAAACCCGTAGTTTGGAAGCCCGTAGTTTGGAAACCCGTAGTTTGGAAGCCCGTAGTTTGGAAACCCGTAGTTTGGAAACCGACGTTTAGCAACCAGTTGTTTAGCAACCCTTAAATTATTTTTTAAATTTTATTTATTTACTAGCGAGTACCCGGCATGCGTTGCAATGACACTCATCGAAATAAAGTGTCCGTGTTTTAATAATTTTTTTGTAAGTTTTTTCTAATAAACACCTTTTTTTAACCGTCTGGTGCGTATTCGAATTAATTAGAAGGTTTTAAGAAGTGTCAGCAGACCACACGCAGCTGTCCGTGTGGGAAGCATGGATTATATTTATATGGCTCATTTATTACATATAAACAAATTTAGGACCCCAAGGCCCCAAAAGTAATATTGTGAAATATGTGTACTAAATCAGAAACCTATTTATTAAGTCACATATACAAAATGAAATGTCACAGTTTATATTTAATGTAATTCCACCCACTTATGCAATAGCTCTGCTTGACGTTATATTTACATAGCTCATATAAGAAAAAAAAAGAATTTAAGGCCCCCGGCCCAAAGCGGAATATTGTCTTTAGAAACCTAATGCGAGCCTGCACACAACAACTCACTGAAAGTTTATCGCATTCAGATGAATAGTATAGGAACTCATACGGAAATTATATTTAAATAGCTCATATTAGAAAGAAAAACTACTATAGCGCCCCGGTCCAAAACTGGTAATTCTTTGTAAAATGAATGGGTTTTGATATTCATGGATATACTTTTGTAAATGTATTTACGTTGTGTTAACGTCATTGATTTTTTTAATTCGTAAAATGAGAATATAGCATCTATTTTTCACAACAGTAATATCATTGGATTTAAAGATATAAAATTGTACACACCCTATTTCCTAACCCCCATGTATTACCTAAGAAGGCAAATTATTTGTCAAATTTATTTTGCGACGTAGAGTGTGCTGCCATGTGCAAATTAAACTATTGAATTACACCTTCCCCCTTCCCCAAACAGAGTTTTAAAGAAATTAATAAAATCATCCACGGGATTGTAATCCACTTACTTACGCAAAAACAAATTTTTTGCATTTCAAATGCTTTGTTCTTATTTAAATGAGTGATAAGTGCATTAGTGGATGCTATTTGGATATGTAGTTTCGCTGCACTGATTGCATTAAACGGCATTTTTGTATTAAAAGTATATTTAAAGGTTAGTTTTTTTTTTTTTTTTTTTTTTTTTTACTAATTTATAAATTTCATAAATGTATATTTTTAGAAAGAATAAAAGTAAAAATTTATTAAACGTTAAAAACAAGAAGCAAAAATTGTATTTCATTTTTTAAATTGTAGCAATTTAAAAAGCAATCTATTATATTTATTAATTTTACTTTTAGGAAGGGGGAAATACATTATCAATTTTATTAGGCGCGGTTATTAAATCAGATACATTTTTGCATTGAATAAATAGACAATTTGAGTTCTGACGTCATTTGCGTTATTATTTAGAACAAATTAGTTTTACTTTTATTACGCAATATTTGGAACGTATTTAAAAAATGCACTAAAATCAACATATGTTTTGGTTTCCCCGATAAATGTGATTACAGTGTAATTCTTTGATCATAATTTGTTTTATTAATTTTCATTACTTTCAACCACATATAAAATGTTTAAAATAGTTCCTTTGTTTTTTACTCCAAATTTATTTGTAATTTATATTATTAATACTTAAAATTTTATTAAAATTAAAGCGAATATACAATATATTTTTCGCATTACCATTGATTCGAGTTCCTTAAAATAATAGAAGAAAACTATGATTGTTTTAAAAAATGGGAACGTATTTAAATCGTATCGGTTCTTTGGAGTTACGGTCAGCATAGATCATTCTTATATAATAGATGTATTACTACATTGCTATTCAAAATCACAACACATTTACAAAGCTATATCCGATTCTAAAATACGTCACAAAATTCAAGCTTATTTATAAAAACAACAAAAATACTCTCTACACTAAACATGCAAAAACGTGTTTTCTCTGCTCTTGCTACAAATTGATGTCTGATGGCATTTGTTCAAGGGCGGTTGAGTTGATAGCTCTGTTTGAAATTATTTTGATAAAGTTTGTTAAAGAAAACAAAACGAATTTAAGGACATCGGCCCATGCGAAATATTGTAAAATGTTGTTCTAATTTAGAAACATTTGCGGGAGCGCGCATATCAATTCACCAAAGTTTTTATCGCAATCGGATGAATATTGTAGAATTGTTGTATTACTTCAGAAACCTACTTATTATATCACAAAATTAAAGAAAGAGAAACATATTACTGAAGTTGTATCGCATTCAGATAAATGGTATAGGAGCGCATACGGATATTATTTATTACAAAGCTCATATAAGAGAAATAACGATTTTGGGGCCAACGGTCAAAAACGGATTATTTTAAAAGTGTTGTAATCAATTCAGAAACCTACTTATTATGTCACACACACAATTTAATTTCGCTATTTGTATTTGATTAAAAATCTATCCATCCACACATTAGCTCTGTTTGAAATTTTATTTGTATAGCTCATATAGCGAAAATAGAACATGGGGCCCCTGGCTCAAAACAGAATATTTTAAACGGTTGTAATAATTGGAAAAGCTTTGCGGGCGTGGGAAAAACATCTAACTAAAGTTTTATCGTATTCAGATGAATGGTATGGGAGCGCATACCGAAAATATTTTGTACACAGCTCATATAAGAAAAAAGGAATTTGGGGCCACCGGCTGAAAACGGAATACTTTAAAAGTATTGTAATTACTCATTAACATGCGCGACCTTATGGACAACCTTTCAAAAAAGTTTTGTTGCAATCACATGAATGGTGTAGGAGCGCATAAGGTTTGAAATTATATTTATATAGCTCCTATCAGAAAAAACGAACATGGGGCCCCTGGCTGAAAACGGAATATTTTAAAACGGTTGTAATAATTTAGAAACCTTTGTGGGCATGCTCGCAACATCTCGTCAAAGTTTTAGCGTATTCGAATAAATGGTGTAGGAGCGCAGACAAAACCTATTGTTTACAAAGCTCATGTAAGAAAAAAAAACGATTTTGGGGCCAACGGCCAAAACTAAATATTTTAAAAGTGTTATAATGACCCAGTAAAATGCGCGAGCTTATGGAATACAACTCTCCAATGTTTTGTCGCAATCGCATGAATGGTGTAGGAGCGCATACGGTTTGAAACTATATTTATATAGCTCATATAAGAAAAAACGAACATGGGGCCCCTGGCTCTAAACGGAATATTTGAAAACGGTTATAATTAAGTCCGAACCTTTGTGGGCGTGCTTGCAACATTTTACCAAAGATTTAGCGCATTCAGACGAATGGTTTAGGAGCGCAGACGGAAATATTTTTTACAAAGCTCGTATAAGAAAAAAAACGAATGAAGGGCCAACGGCCGAAAACGAAATAATTGAAAAGTTTTTTAATGACGCAGTTAAATGCCCAGGTAGGTGGCCAACAACTCGCCAAGGTTTTGTTGCAATCGCATGAATGGTGTGGGAGCGCATATGAGACAAACAGACATACAGACATACATACATACAGACATACATTCATTTTTATATATATAGATATGAAGAGCTTGTTTTCAAAACGCGGTATCCACCATTTTCAAAAAAATTAAAAAATAATCTCAAAACCCCCAAAATGGATATACAGCATTTTGAAAATCAGCTCTTCATATATAGATTTTTTAAAAATGTGTTATTTTGTTTCATTTCAGTTTCTTTCCTTTCAACTTTTTTAAAAACCTCACTGAAATGTTTGATGAAGCTTGCCGCCGAGAGTATTTTGTTTACATGAGTGGTTACAAGCTTCCACTTATTGCGTCATTGATCGGATTTTCCCCATCTGAAAACACATTTTGCCGTCCTCTTGCTTGATTCAATGTTTCTTTTCCCATCCATGTTTTTATACATTGTACACATGTTAATTACATGAATGATGAACTATTGTATGATGGGATTCTCAAATACGTATTGACTTTTGGCTCGATTTTGGTTTATTGGTCAATGACGGTTCTTTGGTCATTTGTGTCTTTCCCTCTCTCTCTCCCTCTTTCTCTCTCTCTCTCTCTTTATCTATCTCTCTCTTTCTCTCTTTCTCTCTCTCTTTCTCTCCCCCCTCTCCCCCTCTCTCTCTCTTTGTCTCTATCTTTGTCTTTCTCCCTCTCTCTCTCTCTCTCGCTCTCTTTCTCTCTCTCTCTCTCTTTCTCTTTTTCTCTTTCTCTTTCACATCTCTTTCTCTTTCCCTTCTCTCTCCCTCTTTCTCTCTCTTTCTCTCTCTCTTTCTCTCTCTCTTTCTCTCTCTCTTTCTCTCTCTCTTTCTCTCTCTTTCTCTTTCACCTCTCTTTCTCTTTCACCTCTCTTTCTCTTTCCCCCTCTCTCTCTTTCTCTCTCTTTCTCTCTCTCTTTCTCTCTCTTTCTCTCTCTTTCTCTCTCTCTTTCTCTCTCTTTCTCTTTCTCTCTCCTCTCTCTCTTTCTCTCTCTTTCTCCCTCTTTCTCTTTCACCTCTTTCTCTCTCCCCTCTCTCTCCCTCTTTCTCTCTCTTTCTCTCTCTCTTTCTCTCTCTCTTTCTCTCTCTCTTTCTCTCTCTTTCTCTTTCCCTCTCTCTCTCCCTCTTTGTCTCTCCCTCCCTCTGTCCAAATAACCTCAAATCACCCCCATAACACAAACATAAACACATTTTAACGCTATCAAGACAACAGATCACTAAACATAAACACATTTTAACGCTATCAAGACAACAGATCACTAAACATTAACATCAATTTACCTGTACTACGACTCAAAAAACAAATAACAACAACCACCACAACAACAACCACAACAACAACCACCACCACAACAACCACCACCACCATAACAACCACAACAACCACAACAACAACAACTAATCACAACGTCATCAGCCTTTCCAAATACATGTAAAAATTATAAGGTTTACAGTTATCGTAAAAAGACTGATATACTACTTACACCTGATTATTCAATGATTATTGTAATCGTACTTTATACTTTCATGTAACGCCCCATCATCAGCCTTCGTGATAAGACACCCCCACCCCCTCAGGCCGTAGAGGCTGTGCAGTATTGACACTGTTAAGTAGATTTATCAAACTTTTGCACGCTTCTATTTCGGTCTCGCGTCTCGCGCTGTAGACGAGATTGTCTTCATCGATCAACTTCTGCTCCTCCTTCATCATCGTATTTGTCTTTAAAAATGTGCAACAGACTGTCCCCCCAAACCCCCTTTCTACCCCCATGAATGTATTCTTCTTTGTTGCGCTGTAGATGCAGAGTTGGATTGCTTGCCTGCGTCGGACGGAGCACAACATCAATAGCATGTACGCAACGCCCCCCCCCCCCCCCCCCCGTCTAGGTATCATCAACCATTCTCCCATGGTCCCAAATCTAAGACATTCTCCCATAGTCCCAAATCTAAGACATTCTCCCATGGTCCCAAATCTAAGACATTCTCCCAGGATCCCAAATCTAAGACATTCTCCCATGGTCCCAAATCTAAGACATTCTCCCATGGTCCCAAATCTAAGACATTCTCCCATGGTTCCAAATCTAAGACATTCTCACATGGTCCCAAATCTAAGACATTCTCCCATGATCCCAAATCTAAGACATTCTTCCATGATCCCAAATCTAAGAAATTCTCCCATGATCCCAAATCTAAGACATTCTCCCATGGACCCAAATCTAACGACATTCTCCCATGGTCCCAAATATAAGACATTCTCCCATGGTCCCAAATCTAAGACATTCTCCAATGATCCCAAATCTAAGACATTCTCCCATGATCCCAAATCTAAGACATTCTTCCATGATCCCAAATCTAAGACATTCTTCCATGATCCCAAATCTAAGACATTCTCATATGATTCAAATCTAAGACATTTTCCCATGGTCCCAAATCTAAGACATTCTCCTATGGTCCAAAATCTAGGACATTTCCTCATGGACTCAAATATACGACATTGCCCTATTGTCTCAAATCCCCCGTTCAACATCTATGCACTAGCGCCCCCCCCCCCCCCTTACGGCTGAGTTTTTGTTCCCGTACAAATCAATTTAAATCTCCGATAACAAGAGACACACGTGTCTTGTCTGCCCTGGGGTAATAGACTTTTCAAATCTCCAATAACAAGAGACACACGTGTCTTGTCTGCCCTTGGGGTGGTAGACTTTTTCTTTGCGCAGTGTCGGCACCTTTCCTTATGTTCGCCACCACCCATGGTAATTAAAAATAAGCGATACAGGGGCGGAGAAAAGCACAAACCATACCATTGTCAACGTAAGTTTTATTGCATAGTCACAAAAACGAGGAAATTGTTACAAAGTCATTATGAAGTCATTATGAAGTCATTTTGAAGTCATTATGAAGTCATTTTTAAGATTCTGCCGGTCAAACCGATGGAGTTAAAGTGAGTTAAGGAGTGATCGGGGAAAAAACAAAGTCAATCAAAATGGTTGACTTATTAGTTTCAGAAATTTAATTTATTCAAATTCAATTTATGAAATGTAAAACTATATAAGAAACTCAGGACCAAAGGATGTCTTGGACAGACTTCAAAGACTTCCGAAAAAACTCTCAAACCAATGGATGTCTTTGACAGACTTCAGAAACAACTCTCAAACCAGTGGGTGTCTTTGACAGACTTCAGAAACAACTCTCAAACCAGTGGGTGTCTTTGACAGACTTCAGAAACAACTCTCAAACCAGTGGATGTCTTTGACAGACTTCAGAAACAATTCTGATTGCAAGAAGGAATTAGGTCTCTTAGGATATATTTTTTTTGTGGGCATGAAAGGGAATCTAGTGGGGGGGGGGGCTGATGATGAGTTGTTAATGGCATGTTAAGGGGAAGGGGAGGGCTGAGAGGTTAAGGGCTGGATGACGTTAAGAGAGCAGGGTAAGAAGATGGAGGACCGGCTGGATGTGAACCTGCTGATGTCAGGCCTGTTGGTAAGTGGGCGGACAATTTTGTTACAATTTTGATTAAGGTGGGGGCAGAAGAAATTGCCTAAAAGAATATCACATCGTTGTACAATGTCCATGTATTAGACATTAACATCAAATGCCATAGACAATCGTCATTTTAAAGAAATTAACATAAAGTTGGATGGACCATGTCTATGCTCTTGACTTAAAAATCAAATTTCAAGGGCAATGCCCATATTTTGGACATAAACATCAAATACGCGCTTTCCACAGCATATAATAAAACATCAAGTTACTGATGTCAACTATTTGAAATGACACATCAAGATACTGATGTCAACTATTTGAAATGACACATCAAGATACTGAGGGATGTCAACTATTTGAAATGACACATCAAGTTACTGATGTCAACTATTTGAAATGACACATCAAGATACTGAGGGATGTCAGCTATTTGAAATGACACATCAAGAAACTGAGGGATGTCAACTATTTGAAATGACACATCAAGTTACTGAGGGATGTCAACTATTTGACATAAAACACGCAATTACATAAAACCCCGTTAAATTTCAAATGACAAGTACAGTTCAGGCTATTAGATTGTACCTAGACCCAGAAATGACATGCACAGTTTGTGACGGCTGTGAGATTGTACCGACGCCCAGAAAGTCGACATTTAATGGATCCTGAAAATTTCACCTTTGAAATCCTGAGCGCTGGCGCCATTAAAGTCGTCACGACTGTGTGCTATATTTAGACCTCGGTGCATGCTCATCCAATAGAAATCGAGATTGGTGCATCCACGAGGTTAATTGGTTCAACGGTTTGTCTAGCAGACAGGACCGTTCCGATAGCGTCCCCTGTAGCACACTGCAGTCAAACAGCACTGCTGCCATACAGCACTGCTGCTATACAAACCGGTACTGCTGCCATTCAAAACCGCACTGCTGCCATACAAACCCGTACTGCTGCCATAAAAAACCGTACTGCTGCCATACAAACCCGTACTGCTGCCATACAAAACCGTACTGCTGCCGTACAAACCCGTACTGGTGCCATACAAACCCGTACTGCTGCCATACAAAATACTAACCCGTACCACAACCAGGAAACATCAGACGACGTCCCGGGGGTCAGACACCTTAAAACGTGTCCCTCCAATCATTGTTTGGATTTATTTTAAAGACACCTAGTGTGTCTCCTCCCCCCCCCCCCCCCATTTCCCTCCAGCAGCCCCATGCACTCATGATTTCTTAGCAGCTTTGCTATTGACAAAACTACTCAGTAGCTTTGCTATTGACAAAACTACTCTGTAGCTTTGCTATTGATAAAACTACTCAGTAGCTTTGCTATTGATAAAACTACTCAGTAGCTTTGCAATTGATAAAACTACTCAGTGGGTTTACTATTTATAAAACTACCCTGTGGATTAGCTATTTATAAAACTAATCAGTGGGTTTACTATTGATACAACTACTCAGTAGCTTAGCTATTTATACAAATAACTTTAGTTATTTTAATATCTGCCACATATTTTGATGTTGTGTAAATAGCATCCAAAATCCCTTGATCAATATCCCATTTATATTCGACTTGATTAGTCTGTTTTTCAAATAAAGATCAAAGGTGCGGTTGCATGCACACCGTCATTTGCGCGTTTCTGTAGCTCGTACAGCTTACTATTTTTAGATCCTTTATATTCAATTGGCTTTTGTTTGTGGTTGGCTGGCTGGCTGACTGACTGACTTGCTGGCTAAATATTCGGATGGCTAATTGACCAACTTCGCCTCAAGCTATTTTAGATGCAATGGTTGGGGGAAGTTAGTTGGAAGTGTCAAATTTAGTTGAATGTGTCAATGTTAGTTGAATGTGTCAATGTTAGTTGAATGTGTCAATGTTATTTGAATGTGTTATTGTTATTTGAATGTGTCCATGTTGGTTGAATGTGTCAATGTTATTAGAATGTGTCAATAAGCATAAAAAGATATTTGATGACACACTGCCGAAGCATGACATCACATTCACTCCAGGAGTCTTGTAGCATTTTCATCGTTTGCAACGTCCGGAGCTAACGATTTCAGACAAGATGAAACTCTGATTTCATCTTTGACATAGGAGTAGTGCATGCGAAGTGAAATCACAATATTGACATCTTGATGTCACACCGCTACCTCACACCCACACGTCCTACCCATACTGTTTCACACCCTACCCACACAGTCACACGCCCTACCCACACAGTCACACGCCCTACCCACACACCCACACGCTCTACCCATACTGTTTCACACCCTACCCACACAGTCACACGCCCTACCCACACAGTCACACGCCCTACCCACACAGTCACACGCCCTACCCACACAGTCACACGCCCTACCCACATAGTCACACGCCCTACCCATACTGTTTCACACCCTACCCACACAGTCACACGACTTACCCATAGTGTTTCACACCCTAACCACACAGTCACACGCCCTACCCACACAGTCACACCCCCTACCCACATAGTCACACCCCTACACACACAGTCACACCCCCTACTCACACAGTCACACCCCCTACATACACTGTTACACACCCTAAGCACACACTCGTACTTTCTAATGAGGCGGCCAAGTGCGCCAACCGTTGTTCCAAGACCAACATTTAAAAATGGTATTTTAAGTGGTTGGCAAATCAATTCCACAAAATTGGGTTGTCATGTTTAGTGGTTTTAAAACTTGGGGTTGTCTATCACATGAGGTTGTATGTGGGGTTGTCTATCGCAGGACGTTGTATGTGGGGGTTGTCTATCGCATGATGTTGTGCTTTGGGGTTGTCTATCACGGGAGGTTGTATGTGGGGGTTGTCTATCGCAAGACATTGTATTGTGGGGTTGTCTATCACAGGAGGTTGTATGTGGGGTTGTCTATCACAGAAGGTTGTATTTTGGGGGTTGTCTATCGCATGAGGTTGTATGTGGGATTGTCTATCACAGGGGGTTGTTTGTTGGTTTGTTTATCACAGGAGGTTGTAATAAATTACTTAAGACTCTTTTGCCAAATGATGACAATGCTGCAAGACTCCTGGAGTGAA
Organism: Omphiscola glabra; assembly: GCA_964017045.1. Lineage (NCBI taxonomy): Eukaryota > Metazoa > Mollusca > Gastropoda > Lymnaeidae > Omphiscola > Omphiscola glabra. The sequence goes on along the minus strand of OZ024806.1, from coordinate 692,169 downwards.
TGTGATGCCATGCTTCGGTAGTGTCTCACCATCTATTTACACAGCTCATATTAGAAGAAACGAATTAAGGGCCGCCGGCATACGGAACTTATATTTATATAGCTAATATAAGGTGGGGGGGGGACGAATTTATGGCCCCCCGGCCACAAACGAGATATTGTAGAATGATTGAAACTGTTTATTATGCCACACACACAGTTTAATGTCGCTATTTGTATTTGATTAAGATTCCAGCCAACAATGCATTAGCTCTGTTTGAAATTATATTGATATAGCTCGTATTAGAAAAAAACGAACTCAGGGCCCGTGGCTCAAAATGAATTATTTTAAAATGGTTTTAATAATTCATAAACCTTTACGGTCGTGCGCACAACCACCCAACAAAGTTTTGTTGCAATATGCATGAGTGGTATAAGGGCGCATACGGTTTGAAATTATATTTATATTTCTCATATAAGAAAAAACGAACATAGGGCCCCTGGCTCAAAAAGGAATATTTTAAAATGGTTGTACTAATTCATAAAGCTACTTATTATGTCACACGCAAATTAAAATGTCGCTATTTGTCTTTGATTAAAATTCCATCCACCAATGCATTAGTTCTTTTTGAAATTATCTTTATGAAGCTCATATAAGAAAAAACGAATTAAGGGCAGCCGGCTCGAAACTGAATGTTTTACTAAAATGGTTGTACTCATTTACAAGCCTTTGCGGGCGGGCGCATATCAATTCACCAAAGTTTTATCGCAATCGGAAGAATGGTACAGGAACGCATATGGAAATTATATTTATATATCTAATATAAGGTGGGAAACGAATTTAGGGCCCACGGCCACAAACGAGATATTGTAGAATGGTTGTACTACTTCAGAAACCTGTTTATTATGCCACAGACAAAGTGTAATGTCGCTATTTGTATTTGATGTAAATTCCATCCACCAATACATTGGCTCTGTTTGAAATTATATTGATATGGCTCATATTAGAAAAAAACTAATTTAGGGCCCCTGGCTCAAAATGAATTATTTTAAAATGGTTTTAATAATTCATAAACCTTTATTTGGGCGTACCCACATCAACTCACCAAGTTTTTTCACAATCGCATGAATGGTGTAGGAGAGCATATGGGACATACACACATACATATATACAGACATTCATTTATATATATATATAGATAAATATAATGATGTACTTACAGCACGGCCTTGAACTTGTAACCTCTTAGCGTCGCGCTGTGTTCTAGCTAATCCAAACGTTCTACGTCCCCACATGACCTTGTGGACAATGTCCGAGAGGAATCGGATGGGCCTCGACCAGTTGCTCCGGCCGATGTCCCTGAACAGGCTGAGATCGTCCTCGCTGTCCCCGGAGTCGACCTTCTCGTCCGAGCCTTTTCCCCCGTCCTTGTCCTTGCCGGGTGGTTTCGCCCTGGTTTTCGAGCGAGCCGCGGGACCGGTAGCGGCAGCGGTGCTCTTCGGTGCAGACGGTGTGGTTTTGCCGGTGCGAGTTGGTGCCGGTGTGTCTGCGGCTTCTGTCGGTGCTGGGGTTGGGGGACAGGGTAGAGCTGCCGTCTTGTTGTCCGGGGGCCCTAGCCCCCCAAACGGTGGGCCGAGCCCACACGACGTTCAAGCATCTGTTTTGTCAAACTTGTCTGTCCCGGCAGATAAGGCGAAAACTCAGTGTCTGGTCCCGACCTGGGCAGACCCCATCTGTCCGTTCTTCCGGTGTAGTCCCAAAAAGATCCAATGATGTCTCTGAATGATGTCCATTCAACTGATATGAAATTGATGACAATATTTATTTTTTCCGATCTAAATGGCTAACATCTCTTTAATTTAGTTGAAAACGGCTGTTTAAGAAAAAAAAGTTTTGCCAGACTCATGGCAGACAATCAGCAGACTAGCAGCCGACATGTCAGGACGGCTTTCCTTTGTACAGACGTCAGCTTCTTGTGACATCACCAGCGAGACATTCCGAGGCCAGCGTTGCCGAGAATATTGTTAACTGTCAGTTGTTGATTGATTTTTCTTTTAAATTTTGATCATGGCTTCTGGAAAGAAAGTAGAAAACATGTTAAAAATAATATATTTTACTAAAAGATTTTGACTCTTCAATATTTATTCTTGTGTGTTTACAAATAATTTAAGGGAAAGTTGAGACAAAATTTTCTTTTAATGCAAAGCGTCTTACATACACGTCGTGTTTATTTATAAAATTGATATTTCTTCAAATTCGCTTTATCGCTGAGGAATTGATTTTTTAAAATTATTTTTTTGTTCTGTTATGAATCTGAATTCATTGAATCAAAGGCTCAAAGAAAAGATGGGAAAGACATCACGGAAAATATAATATCTGTAATATGGGATGTTGGAATATGTTGGCCGTTTCGGGGACTTCAGGGCGTACCCATAAAGGCAAGCAATGTCAACGTTGTCTGAACGTTGTCTGGATGTTGTCTGGATGTTTTCTGGATGTTGTCTGGATGTTGTCTGGATGATGTCTGGATGATGTCTGAATGATGTCTGAATAATGTCTAAAAGTTGTCTGAATGTTCTCTGAGTTTTGTCTTTCTAATTTATGGATGTTGCCCAGGTGTAGTCTGGAAGTTGTCTGAAGGTTGTCTGGATGTTGTCTGTTTAATTAATTATTATTTTTTTAAATTTTGTCTGAATGGTTTCTGGATGATTCTATATTTCGCGTATGTTTCAATTTCCTATGTGAGACCTTGAACTGTTGGAATATAGTGGTCGACCATTTTAACTGTAAGAATATAGCTATATACCCTTTTAACTGTAAGAATATAGCTATATACCATTTTAACTGTAGGAATATATCAATAGACCATTTTAACTGTAGGAATATGGCTATAGACCATTTTAACTATAGGAATATAGTGGTCGACCATTTTAACTGTAAGAATATAGCTATAGACCATTTTAACTGTAGGAATATAGTGGTTGACCATTTTAACTGTAAGAATATAGCTATAGACCATTTAACTGTAAGAATATAGCTATAGACCATTTAACTGTAAGAATATAGCTATAGACCATTTAACTGTAAGAATATAGCTATAGACCATTTAACTGTAAGAATATAGCTATAGACCATTTAACTGTAAGAATATAGCTATAGACCATTTAACGGTAAGAATATAGCTATAGACTATTTAACTGTAAGAATATAGCTATAGACCATTTAACTGTAAGAATATAGCTATAGACCATTTAACTGTAGGAATATAGCTATAGACCATTTAACTGTAGGAATATAGCTATAGACCATTTTAACGACAACAGAAACAATAATGATCTTGTGTTTCATTTCCGGGGACAGAAGATAGTTGGTCAGACGGATCTTGTGTCCATGTCAGACGGATCTTGTGTCCATGTCAGACGGATCTTGTGTCCATGTCAGTCGGATCTTGTGTCCATGTTAAACGGATCTTGTGTCAATGTCAGACGGATCTTGTGCCCATGTCAGACGGATCTTGTGTCCATGTCAGACGGATCTTGTATCCATGTCAGACGGATAGATTGTGTGTCCATGTCGGAAGGATTGTGTGTCCATGTCGGATGGATTGTGTGTCCGTGTCGGATGGATTGTGTGTCCATGTCGGATGGATTGTGTGTCCATGTCGGATGGATTGTGTGTCCGTGTCGGATGGATTGTGTGTCCATGTCGGATGGATCGTGTGTCCATTAGGTCTCAGCCCGCGGGGTTTTATAAAAAGAATCGGCAGACACTCCAACGGGCAAGTACATTTAGCAGCCGACAAAGCAACAAGATGGTGGATGTGATCGTTCCTCAACCCGCTGGACAGGTGACCGGAAGACGCCGAGCAGAAGATAGGATTCCGGAAATGGAAATGTCAAAGATGACGTGAATAAGCTAATCTCTGGTGGGGAGAGTTTCACATTGAACTCACAATCTCTGAGAGTGTTTCACATTGAATTCACAAACTCTGAGAATGTTTCACATTGAATTCACAATTTCTGAGAGTGTTTCACATTGAATTCACAATCTCTGAGAATTTTTCTCAGTGAATTAACAATCTCTGAGAGTGTTTCACATTGAACTCACAATATTTGAGATTGTTTCACATTGAATTCACAATCTATGAGAATGTTTCACATTGAATTCACAATCTCTGAGAGTGTTTCACATTGAATTCACAATCTCTGAGAATTTTTCTCAGTGAATTCACAATCTCTGAGAGTGTTTCACATTGAACTCACAACCTCTGAGAATGTTTCACATTGAACTCACAATCTCTGAGAATTTTTCACATTGAATTCACAATCTCTGAGAGTGTTTCACATTGAATTCATAATCTCTAAGAATGTTTCACATTGAATTCACAATCTCTGAGAGTGTTTCACATTGAATTCACAATCTCTGAGAATGTTTCACATTGAATTCACAATCTCTGAGAGTGTTTCACATTGAATTCACAATCTCTGAGAATGTTTCACATTGAATTCACAATCTCTGAGAGTGTTTCACATTGAATTCACAATCTCTGAGAATGTTTCACATTGAATTCACAATCTCTGAAAGTGTTTCACATTGAATTCACAATCTCTGAGAATGTTTCACATTGAACTCACAATCTCTGAGAATGTTTCACATGGAATTCACAATCTCTGAGAATGTTTCACATTGAATTCACAATCTCTGAGAGTGTTTCACATTGAATTCACAATATCTGAGAGTGTTTCTCACATTGACTTCACAATCTCTGAGATTGTTTCACATTGAATTCACAATCTCTGAGAATGTTTCACATTCAATTCACAATCTCTGAGAGTGTTTCTCACATTGAATTCACAGTCTTTGAGAATGTTTCACATTGAATTCACAATCTCTGAGAATGTTTCACATTGAACTCACAATCTCTGAGAATATTTCCCATTGTTTCAGCGGGAGTAAATTAATGCAATGTAGTTACCATTGTCATATTACAGCAATACCAATAGCATAGTAATTATTCCCAGTGCAATATTTGTACGATTGTCATGTGAATAAAATCGTAAAATAAAAACTATATGTCAAGGGCATCTTAGGGACAATAAAAACAACAGGTCAAGGGCATCTTAGGGACAATGAAAACAACAGGTCAAGGGCATCTTAGGGACAATAAAAACAACAGGTCAAGGGCATCTTAGGGAGAATGAAAACATCAGCAAGTCAAGGGCATCTTAGGGACAATGAAAACAACAGCAAGTCAAGGGCATCTTAGGGACAATGAAAACAACAGCAAGTCAAGGGCATCTTAGGGACAATGAAAACAACAGGTCAAGGCCATCTTAGGGACAATAACAACAGCAGGTCAAGGGCATCTTAGGGGCAATGAAAACAACAGGCCAAGGACGTCTTAGGTAAAATAACAACAGCAGGTCAAGGGCATCTTATGGACGGTAAAAGCAACAGGTCAAGGACGTCTTAGGTAAAATAACAACAGCAGGTCAAGGGCATCTTATGGACGGTAAAAGCAACAGGTCAAGGACGTCTTAGGTAAAATAACAACAGCAGGTCAAGGGCATCTTATGGACGGTAAAAGCAACAGGTCAAGGACGTCTTAGGTAAAATAACAACAGCAGGTCAAGGGCATCTTATGGACGGTAAAAGCAACAGGCCAAGGACGTCTTAGGTAAAATAACAACAGCAGGTCAAGGGCATCTTATGGATGGTAAAAGCAACAGGTCAAGGACGTCTTAGGTACAGTAAAAAGTAGGGGAAAAAGCTACGCAACAAATTAAACGAAAACTCGTAAAAAAATCAAATCTTATAAAAATGAATGCAACTACCGTGTTGAGCTGAGTTGATAAACGCTTTGTGCTAACACACTCCTTAATCTATCACGTGAAGGGTTCATGGGTGACTTCCTTGGTCAAACGGTGAAATGAACTCCTTGGTCAAACTGTGAAATGAACTCCTTGGTCAAACGGTGAAATGAACTCCTTGGTCAAACGGTGAAATGAACTCCTCGGTCAAACGGTGAAATGAACTCCTTGGTCAAACGGTGAAATGAACTTCCGTGGTCAAACGTGAAATGAACTCCTTGGTCAAACGTGAAATGAACTCCTTGGTCAAACTGTGAAATGAACTCCTTGGTCAAACGGTGAAATGAACTCCTTGGTCAAACGGTGAAATGAACTCCTTGGTCAAATGGTGAAATGAACTCCTTGGTCAAACGGTGAAATGAACTCCTTGGTCAAACTGTGAAATGAACTCCTTGGTCAAACGGTGAAATGAACTCCTTGGTCAAATGGTGAAATGAACTCCTTGGTCAAATGGTGAAATGAACTCCTTGGTCAAACGGTGAAATGAATTCCTTGGTCAAACGGTGAAATGAACTCCTTGGTCAAACAGTTAAATTAGCTCCTTGGTCAACCAGGGAAATTAGAAAGTTTTAATTTCCAAAGAATTCACACATCCACTATGGAATGCGACACATTGTGCTCACGACACACGCGCGACATTTGTGTCTACTACTTGGCGAGGCCCCGGTCGAGTGGCGAAAATAAACGTGTTTGCACGTGAGCGCTCAAATTTTTCCTCATTAAAAGACTTCACCCTGGCATCACGGCCACTCCATGTTTTTATGTGACCGGGAAATCTCACAGGGTACGCACACCCCCCACACCCCGACCCCCCACGTCGAGAACCGAAGACGTTCATCTTTTCCCGCCGTCTGCTTTTTCCTCCCGATAGTTCTGCTCTCCCTTCGCGTCGTCACGTGACCAGGGTTAATGGCGTATCGGTCGGCCATATTGATTCAGTGAATGTAAACAAAAGAGAAGGTGGGGAAAGGGGGGTTTGAAGGAGAGAGTTTGCGGCGTTGATTTGGTGCGGCCCGTGTTTTGCTATCATTGATTGGCCCTAGCGCCTTGTGAACAGGGGGCTCTCGAAGACGGCCTGTCACAGAAAAAAACCCCGATTAGACCTCGTAGAGATGGACGCGGACCTCCCTGTTGTTGATTTAGGAGTCCCCGCGGGGAAAATTGTACGACGTTAGGGGAAACAAAGATGGCGGAAAGCGGCGGTTACCGTTAGGGAGACCTTAATCTATCTCGGCTAAGTTTTCTCCCTTGTGTAATTATTGTGCTAAGCGCCAAATCAGTACGGCCCTTTCGTCCTTGACATTGGAGGACAATGCCCAATGTGGTGTCAGAGAGACAATGAGGCAGAATGTAAAAAATATATACAAAATAGTAACATTTGACTTTTGAAAAATAGAGAAGTTGATGTAAGATTGGTCAAAGGCATTTGTTAAAAATGTTGTTGATGGTTAATTTAGTTTAAACTTTAACAAATAAAACATTACCGCTTTAAGCATCATATTGAAAATTTATTTTATAAAAATCGATATATCGATATAAACAATGATTATTGATATAAAAATCTGATTTTTTATACAAACTTGGATTATGGGTAAAAAAAACCCACCTGATTATTGATATGTATCCTATGATTATTGATATAAAAATCTGATTATTGATATAAAATATGATTATAGATATAAACTATGATTATTGAAATAATCATTTGATTGTTGATATCAAAATGGCCGTACTATTATTTACTACACCACTCCATAATGTCCTATGTCCTACTACACCACTCCATAATGTCCTATGTCCTACTCACTACTCCATAATGTCATATGTCTTACTAAACCACTCCATAATGTCCTATGTCTTACTACACTACTCCATATGTCCTATGTCCCAATACACCACTACATAATGTCCTATGTCCTACTACACCACTCCATAATGTCCTATGTCCTACTACACTACTGCATAATGTCCTATGTCCTACTACACTACTCCATAATGTCATATGTCTTACTAAACCACTCCATAATGTCCTATGTCCCAATACACTACTCCATAATGTCATATGTCCTACTACACAACTCCATAATGTCCTATGTCCTACTACACTACTGCATAATGTCATATGTCCTACTACACTACTCCATAATGTCATATGTCTTACTAAACCACTCCATAATGTCCTATGTCCTACTACACCACTCCATAATGTCCTATGTCCCAATACACTACTCCATAATGTCCTATGTCCTACTACACTACTGCATAATGTCCTATGTCCTACTACACTACTCCATAATGTCATATGTCTTACTAAACCACTCCATAATGTCCTATGTCCCAATACACTACTCCATAATGTCATATGTCCTACTAAACCACTCCATAATGTCCTATGTCTTACTACACTACTCCATATGTCCTATGTCCCAATACACCACTACATAATGTCCTATGTCCTACTACACCACTCCATAATGTCCTATGTCCCATAACACTACTCCATAATGTCCTATGTCCTACTACACTACTCCATAATGTCCTATGTCCTACTACACTACTCCATAATGTCATATGTCTTACTAAACCACTCCATAATGTCCTATGTCTTACTACACTACTCCATAATGTCCTATGTCCCAATAAACTACTCCATAATGTCCTATGTCCTACTACACTACTCCATAATGTCCTATGTCCTACTACACTACTGCATAATGTCATATGTCCTACTACACTTCTCCATAATGTTCTGTGTCCTAATACACTACTCCATAATGTCCTGAGACTCTAATGGTGACGTCACATGTTGAGTTCTTCAGACGTAAAGAGAGCAACATTCAATAAATCAACTCAAGGTCATTTCAGGAATAATTGGATCCTCACAGTTCTCTCCCTGTACGGATATTTCTGAGATAAGGGAGAGCATCAGTGAGAGCCTCGGGGAGAGCATCAGGGAGAGCATCAGATCGCAAATCCATAATAAAGAAGCTTCGTTAAAAAAAAAATAATTTTAATAACATCATTGGTTTTATCTGTTAAAAACAGTGGCGTAGCCATGGTTAGGGTCACACGGAACGGGACAAGAAATTTCCTACATCCCTACAATGGAAGCCCTCTGCAGTTGGCCGAAAATGCCACGCCTTCGTGTCAAAGAAAAAAGGCAGCACTCGGGGTGTGCCGCACAACCAGGAACCCCCCTTGCTACGCCACTGTTATGATGTCTACACTTACACCTGGGATGACGTCCATACGTACAACTTTTTGGACGTCCATATTTCATCACTGATGACGTCCATACTCCATCTCAAATGATGTCCATACTTCATCTCTAATGACGTCAATACTTCATCTCTAATGACGTCCATACTTCATCTCTAATGACGTCCATACTTCATCTCTAATGACGTCCATACTTAATCTCTAATAACGTCCATACTTCACCTCTAATGATGTCCATACTTCATCTCTAATGACGTCCATACTTCATCTCTAATGACGTCCATGCTTCATCTCTAATGACGTCCACAATTCACCTCTAATGATGTCCATACTTCATCTCTAATGACGTCCATACTTCCCCTCTAATGGTGTCCATACTTCAACTCTAATGACGTTCATACTTCATCTCTAAGGATGTCCATACTTCATCTCTAATGACGTCCATACTTCATCTCTAATGACGTCCAGTCTTCATCTCTAATGACGTCCATACTTCATCTGTAATTATTTCCATACTTCATCTCTAATGATGTCCATACTTCATCTCTAAGGACGTCCATACTTCATCTCTAAAGACGTCCGTACTTCATCTGTTATGACGCTCAGACTCACGTCTGCTCACAAAGAACAACGATGGCTGTGCCGCAACCATTCCCATGAAAAAGTGCAGCCACCGAATGAAACGTGTGCCGTACATATAATATGTGTACATAAATTCTACAGCAAGAGCTGAACGATTTTGTTCAATTTCTTTGATGAATTTTTTAAAAATTGAACTTTTCGGAAAGACATGGACACACATTGACACAAATTGACACAAATACTGTGGTCAAAATATACGGAAATATGAGATAAAAAAAGATTTAGGATAGCTTGAAACCTTACTAGAGGACATATAGTACCGGATTGTACCGGAATGTACCACATTGTACCGGACGGTACCGGATTATACAGTTTCAGCACATGGATAAAAAGTCTTAGCAAAACAATATTTCAAACTAGAACAAGTAAAGCGTCATAAGACAGGATGTGGAGTCTGAGTTGTTTAGATTCCACCCCATTTCAGAGAGGATTGAAGTAGGAAGTCATGCGGGACCAACATGAGGGACTCGACCCTCCTCTTCAAGACATCGCAATTTCCTAATGGAAGACTCATGACTGACGACCCTATACTTGCCCTCTAGCCTCTGACCCCTGACATGCGCTCTACGCCGATTCTTATCTAGTCTTGACCCGACGCGTCACAGCGTTCCTTGGTAACAGGATAAGTTTATTGCAACAAACTCTAACTTTTTTGTCAACATGGACACATTATTTCGACAATAACTTAACCACTTCTGCTCGGCTCATGGCCAACGGAAGGGAAAAAAAAGAGAGGGGGGGGGGGGAGAGAAGGAGTAAATGAATTATAACAGCGGTTCCCAAACATGTTCGATTCTTGTTGCCGTGGTTGAATCTAGGTTTTCCAAAGGTTCCTTTAATGTTAGATACTAACAACAAAATTTGCGATTTAAATAGATCTGATAGATTCGATAGGTCTGATAGATTCGATAGGTCTGATAGATTCGATAGGTCTGATAGATTCGATTGGTCTGATAGGTCCACTAGGACGGCTAGGTCTGATATGTCCACTAGGACGGCTAGGTCTGATATGTCCACTAGGACGGCTAGGTCTGATATGTCCACTAGGACGGCTAGGTCTGATATGTCCACTAGGACGGCTAGGTCCGATAGGTCCACTAGGACGGCTAGGTCTGATATGTCCACGTGGTCCGCTAAGTCTGATATGTCTTCTAAGTCTGATAGGTGTGATAGGTCTAATATGCCTGATAGGTCAGCTAGGTATGATTTCCTGTTGCATCACACTTACAAAGAAATACAATTATGAAGAAAAAAAAACTGCTTCTGGGCACACACTTTGAGAACCACTGAAATAAAGCAAATAGTTAATTTCATCTTTGAGAGTTCTTAGTTATAACCAATGAACACCTTGATTTGTTATAAATTTTTGAAAGAAATGTTCTGATTGGTTGGTGAACTTGAACATTAATTGATTGACATTTTTGTATACAAATATTATGCTGATATTGAATGATAAGCAACTGAACTGAACCATGTTCATTTTTAAAATGTGGCTTAAAATAAAAGGTCATTGATATTTTGCGCATTTGTTTGTGTCCGCAATAGTCAAGGTTCGCAACTGCCAGTGTGCGCATTTTTCGGTGTACGCATTTGTCAGTGTGCGCTGTTTTCTGTGTGAGCTAATGTCGGTGTGCGCATTTGTCAGTGTGCGCTGTTTTCTGTGTGAGCTAATGTCGGTGTGCGCATTTTTCCTGTGTGCAGCTATGGCTTTGCGGATCTTTCTGTGCGCGTTTATCGTGTGCTCGTTTGTCTTTTGCGCGTATTTCTGTTTGATACCACCCTGACTATGTTGCGTTTGTCCTCTAACTCAGATGAACTGAAGATTTTCAACTGTTAAATTCTACTTTTCACATTCACAACCTTATTTAATTATAATTTTTAAAAAATTCTCAAAATGTATTTACTGTTTTTGGATGTCAATTCCAATTCCAGCAAATATTTCCTCCTATCGTATTTCTCCCAAGCTAGAGCCCTGACTTTATTTTTTTTTATATATTTGATTTATTTTCTGAACATGTCCGAGGGAAATTGTATCCGGCCTCCAGCGACCCTCGAGCCAATCCCTTGTATTGTCCACCACGAGCTGGGCGCCCTGGACAAAACTTTTCAGTTAGCCGCCAAGCTGTGACAAGGAATTGAATTAAACGAAGCGGTCCACCCAGGATGGCCCACCTCCCCTCCACCCAGGATGGCCTTTCGCCACCACCCCCGGGCACCTGTGCCGTTTCTCCGCCGGCTATTACCGTCCGGGCATTGTCTCTGCCCTGTGACGTCTCTGCACTGTCACTTCTCTGCCCTGTCACATCTCTGCCCTTTCATGTATCTGCCCTGTCATGTCTCTGCCCTGTCATGTCTATGCCCTGTCATGTCTCCGCCCTGTCATGTCTCTGCCCTGTCACGTCTCTGTCCTGTCACGTCTCTGTCCTGTCTCTGTCCTGTCTCTGTCCTCTCATGTCTCTGCCCTGTCATGTCTCTGTAATGTCATTTCTCTGCCCTGTCATGTCTCTGCCCTGTCATTTCTCTGCCCTGTCACATGGCTAATGGCCGTTTGCCCGACGTTGGTAACATGTGATAAAAAATGAATTTTAAAGAAAAATTTTCCAAGGGTCAAGTCAAAGTACATTACCGGCTTATGGCTGTATGTTTGTGTGTAGTTCTTCTGTAGTTCGTGTGTAGTTCTTCTGTAGTTCGCTTGTAGTTTTTCTGTAGTTCGTTTGTAGTTCTTCTGTAGTTCGTTTGTAGTTCTTCTGTAGTTCGCTTGTAGTTCTTCTGTAGTTCGTTTGTAGTTCTTCTGTAGTTCGTTTGTAGTTCTTCTGTAGTTCGTATGTAGGTCTTCTGTAGTTCGTGTGTAGTTCTTCTATAGTTCGTGTGTAGTTCTTCTATAGTTCGTGTGTAGTTCGTGTGTAGTTCTTCTGTAGTTCGTGTGTAGTTCTTCTGTAGTTCGTGTGTAGTTCTTCTGTAGTTCGTGTGTAGTTCTTCTGTATTTCGTGTGTAGTTCTTCTGTATTTAGTTTGTTCCAAAATAAAGTTATATTTTTATAACTGCAGGGCTGATGCCCGACAAATTCCCCCCCCCCCCCCGGCCCTCACTCCCCTCTTCTACCCCCGGTACAAATTCACTGTTATGAACAATCACCAATGTCAGCAGGCGATCACTACTGCACTACATGTCTGGGACACAGAGGGACCTACATTTTTTATTTATTATATGTAAAGGTGACCACTATATAAGACACTAAATATAAAATACGCGTTCCATATTTTTATCATCTTCAATTTTTAGTATAATTTTTTTTTCTTTAACAATTTTAAAAATTAATTAAGGCAGGTGGCGAAATGATGACGACCAAGTGACGTCAACAAATAATTTCCACCCCCCCCCCACCCCCCGGGACCTCTACGATGGTCCGCCTCTTCAATATGACGTAATTAATTATCCTTCAATAAAAATCTCTATTTATTCGAAATATCGTCAGTTCAATAGCGCGTGCAAACATAAAATGTCCGATAACTGCGCTAAGTGAGATTATTTTTTTAAAAATTTACGGAAATAGTTGGCGTAATAGTTGGCGTAATAAATCAGTGGTGTAAAAGTGGGTGGGACATTAGAAATATTGATATAGTTCAGGGGCGGCAAAAAACAGTGAAGGGAGCAGCAAAAATCTTTTCCCGGGCAGCACTAACCCTAGAGCTACGCCGCTGCCTGCCACTTCATATTTCATCATCAGCCAGATCAGACGTGAAGTGAAGTCAGACAATCCTTCTCAGATCAGACGTGAAGTGAAGTCAGACAATCCTTCTCAGATCAGACGTGAAGTGAAGTCAGACAATCCTTCTCAGATCAGACGTGAAGTGAAGTCAGACAATCCTTCTCAGATCAGACGTGAAGTGAAGTCAGACAATCCTTCTCAGATCAGACGTGAAGTGAAGTCAGACAATCCTTCTCAACGCCGAATGGTCCTCAAATCACTTGGGACCGGCGACTTTCATTTTCCCCCACAATTCCCTTGGCGCAAAACGTGATGGGAGGAGCTATACCTTCCACTTCCGGGTCAAACAACGTCGGCCTGAGCTCCATGATTACAGTCCCAACTTGAAATTGAGAGGAACTGCTTCGAACAACTTGGTCATACATTTCTTCTTGGTCATTTACAAGTCATGATTTTGTGCGTAGTCAAGTCATGTGCTTAGTAATTTACAAGTCATGATTTTGTGCGTAGTCAAGTCATGTGCTTAGTAATTTACAAGTCAACAATTAGCTATTTGTAATTTAGAAATCATAATTCTGTACTTAGTCATTTAGAAATCAGGATTCCGTACTTAGTCATTTAGAAATCATGATTCCGTACTTAGTCATTTACAAAGCATAACTTTGTGCTTGGTCATTCACAAATCATGATTCTAAAATTGTTTAATGAAGAAGTCACGATTCTCTGTACTTGGTCATTTACAAATGATGATATTGTATTTAGTAATTTACAAATCATAGCTCTCTTCGAGGTCATTTGGAGGTCAGGACTTTGTACCTGGTCATTTCCAAGTCTTGATTCTAAACTTGGTCAATTCCAAGTCTTGATTCTAAACTTGGTCATTTCTAGAATTGCAAGTGGCTACCTGGAATTGTTATTTAGATTATAGCGCCTATGCTGTAGGTTTTTAAATGTTTTCACTGGGTACTGGGTGACAGCAGGGGCGTATTGGGGGAGTAGCAAGACACGACACGTGCCGTGGGCGCCAATTAAAGGGCTGTCCATCAACAAAATAGTCTGAAAATATTTGACAATTGTTGACAAGGGGGAGGGGGGGGGGGCAAGAAAAGTTGACGTCAAAAATGTTACTTTTTTAAAATAAATTTAATTTCATAATTTAGAATTTATTAAACTTTTTTTTTCTAAACATTTTACTTTTATTCACTTTTTTTGTTGTAGTTGTAAACTAGTCTCTTTAAAATATTGGTGTTTTTTTTCAATTTTATTTTAATTTAATTTAATTTTTTTTTGTGGGGGTGGGTAATCAAATGTTGACGTAATTTTATAGGGGGGGGGTCTCTGGAAGTTTGACAAGTTGTTGACAAGGGGGAGGGGGGAGGTAAAAATCGCCAAAAATTTGTTGACATAATTAATGGACAGCCCCTAAAGGTGGGGGGGGGGGCAAATACGAAAATGTGGATAAAGGATATTTATCATTTTTAAACACATGTCTTTGTATGTGAGGATAGAAATCGATTTAAAGTCTCTGCGAGTTTTATAGGTAGTGAGAAAACTGAATGGCTCGCAAGGCTTGATGGGAACTCTCGTTATAAATATTAGTTATTTAAACTTAGCGCTGTAGATGTTGTGTAGGGAAATGGGACAGTGGTTCTGATGTTATGTAGATGGACAATATGACAGTGGTTCTGATGTTATGTAGATGGACAATATGACAGTGGTTCTGATGGTATGTAGATGGACAATATGACAGTGGTTCTGATGGTATGTAGATGGACAATGTGACAGTGGTTCTGATGGTATGTAGATGGACAATATGACAGTGGTTCTGATGGTATGTAGATGGACAATATGACAGTGGTTCTGATGGTATGTAGATGGACAATGTGACAGTGGTTCTGATGTTATGTAGATGGACAATATGACAGTGGTTCTGATGTTATGTAGATGGACAATATGACAGTGGTTCTGATGTTATGTAGATGTACAATATGACAGTGGTTCTGATGTTATGTAGATGTACAATATGACAGTGGTACATAGTTATGTAAAATGAAAATGGGTGGCACTCCTCAGAACGGCGGTCCCAAATTAAAAATATAATGTTTCTAGAAAAATAATGTTAAAAATTCATTTTTACCTCATTAAGTTCATTAAAATTATTTTTAAAAGTAAAATAACATCTTTTTGTTGGAATACAACAACAATTTAACAAATTTTACGAGATCAATAAACATTACATTTGAATGAATCTTTTGTCTTTCACGGCGCCATTGCGCTCAAATGAGGAGAACTCTTCTGTCCTTAAAGTTACCTTATAAAAATTGCCCAATTGGATGTGTCTGGATTAAAATAAATATAATTTTATTTATTTGATCACTTTAATTATGTCTAGGTGTCCGATATTTCTTTCTAAACAAGTGGTGGATTTACAATTTTAAATATTTAGGTCTCACATATTTTAGTTATCTTTTATCGGTTTATTATTGTGAAATAAAGGTTTTGTTTCACTTATAAAATTGGGTATTAACATATAAGCCTATGGTTTTTAAATTAAATCACAAATTTCTTTATAATAAATAGGATGTTTATTTAATTTCTGCAAATATAAAATATAAATTATTTCTATATTTATTAATTTAAATCAAAACAACATTTTTAAATTCATGACTCTTGTGAAGTAAATAGTAGGCCTACTTTAAAAAAATATATGCCCTTTGTTATTTGCTGAAATGCCCCTTTCCAAGATCTATACAAGCTGCCCTTTCTGTTTTTACATTGCCCACAGTGTCAGTCTACTTACTTAGCTTACCCTCCAGCAAGTAGGATACCCACAGTAATAGTAGTTATTCTAAATGAAAATTTCATAAGGAAATTACATAAAATTAAACTATTCCCCTAGATCAGGGGTGGGCAAACTTTTTGTGCGGAGGGCCACATTGACAAAGGTAAAGCTATTGGGGGGCAGCATGTATATTATGTCTAATTTTTAAATATCGATAAACATTTCCCTATGTTAAAATCGGTAGTTTCGCATTTTAGCATTACATGACAAAGGTCAAGGACTGTTTAAAAAAATAGAAAATTAGAAAGAAATTTGATTAAAAATGTTTTAAAAATCATAACGGTGCATGAAATTCTGTAAAATTCAACAAAATAACTTAAAAACATAGTAATTTTTTTAAATTTCTAAATGCCTTCGAGGGCCACATAATATCAGTTGCCGGGCCGCATGCGGCCCGCGGGCCGTAGTTTGCCCACCCCTGCCCTAGATAGAGCTTGACTTAATCAGAAGGACAACTCAGTCCTTACTGAAAATTCCCAGTGTGGATGAACACAGAAAAAAGTCGTACGGAGTGCGCTCTTTGGAAGCGATAGCGCCAAAGTTATGGAATAGTTTACCTCAATCTTTGAGGAGTACTGACAAGGACAGAAAACCATTTAGGAAACATTTAAAGACTTTTTTGTTTAATAGATTTGATGACACCAGAGCGCAGTGAGCATGCTAAAGTAGCGTGTATACCAGCAGTGAGCATGCTAATGTAGCATGGGTACCAGCAGTGAGCATGCTAATGTAGCATGGGTACCAGCAGTGAGCATGCTAATGTAGCATGGGTACCAGCAGTGAGCATGCTAAAGTAGCGTGTATACCAGCAGTGAGCATGCTAATGTAGCATGGGTACCAGCAGTGAGCATGCTAAAGTAGCGTGTATACCAGCAGTGAGCATGCTAATGTAGCATGGGTACCAGCAGTGAGCATGCTAATGTAGCATGGGTACCAGCAGTGAGCATGCTAAAGTAGCATGGGTACCAGCAGTGAGCATGCTAATGTAGCGTGGATACCAGCAGTGAGCATGCTAATGTAGCATGGGTACCTGCAGTGAGCATGCTAAAGTAGCGTGTATACCAGCAGTGAGCATGCTAATGTAGCATGGGTACCAGCAGTGAGCATGCTAAAGTAGCATGGGTACCAGCAGTGAGCATGCTAATGTAGCATGGGTACCAGCAGTGAGCATGCTAAAGTAGCATGGGTACCAGCAGTGAGCATGCTAATGTAGCATGGGTACCAGCGCTATAGAAGTATCCAATCAATCAATCAAAGTGTAGTTTTAGCACCCGCAATCTTCTAAAATAAATACCGGTAAGCTGAAACTTTCAAATCTCTTGCACACACAACCAGTTGTAAATATAACAAACTCAATTTTTTTCAGGCTTGTCACTAAAATGTAAATACAATTTTTATTCATCCAAAATAGAATGGAATGCCACTACTAGCTGTGTCATCTGATAATTGGTTTATTTCTCAGTGCTAAGTTGTAAACGAGTTCTAGTCGTTATGTTATCAAGTATGAAAATGTGTTTTGTTCAAAAACTAACTTTATATTAATTTAAACAAGTAAAAACGTCAAATTTTGCAAATGCTTTGGACAAGTAAACTTTGTTGGCACGGCCAGTGGCCGGAGTCTTGTTTTGTCTCCAAACCTGTAGAAACAGTCGTCGTCAAAATCGTCTGAACACAAAACAGCTCTTGTGAAGTTGTCTCTTCTGATGTTTTGACGACATTTCTTCAGAAGTTTATAGTTCTTCAATGGGAATCTGTATACGAGACATACAATGCATTTAATGATTTTTAAGACTACTTCTTTTAAAAACTGTTTTCCTACTCACCTTTTGATCTGACCATAATATGGCTAGGAGGCTCCACTAACATAATGGCCAGTAGGCTCCAATAACATAATGTACAGGAGGCTCCATTAACATAATGTACAGGAGGCTCCACTAACATAATGGACAGGAGGCTCCACTAGCATAATGGACAGAAGGCTCCATTAATATAATGTACAGGAGGCTCCATTAATATAATGTACAGGAGGCTCCATTAATATAATGTACAGGAGGCTCCATTAATATAATGTACAGGAGGCTCCATTAATATAATGTACAGGAGGCTCCACTAACATAATGGACAGAAGGCTCCATTAATATAATGTACAGGAGGCTCCATTAATATAATGTACAGGAGGCTCCATTAATATAATGTACAGGAGGCTCCACTAACATAATGGACAGAAGGCTCCATTAATATAATGTACAGGAGACTCCACTAACATAATGGACAGAAGGCTCCATTAATATAATGTACAGGAGGCTCCACTAACATAATGTACAGGAGGCTCCACTAACATAATGTACAGGAGGCTCCACTAACATAATGTACAGGAGGCTCCACTAACATAATGTACAGGAGGCTCCACTAACATAATGTACAGGAGGCTCCACTAACATAATGTACAGGAGGCTCCACTAACATAATGTACAGGAGGCTCCACTAACATAATGTACAGGAGGCTCCACTACTTGTGCATTTGTCTATTCTTCTTATAATCGTGATAAGCAAAACAATATTAAGCTTATATTATTTATATTAAGGGTCGTTCGCAAATTACGTCATGCTCGGGGCGGGGGGTCGAGAATTTGTGACACTTCGCGAAAGGGGGGGGGGGGCTAAAAGGTCATTTTAAACGTGACGTAATTTACGAACGACCCCTTATTGTGTTTATTGCAATTGTGCTTATTTCATACTAGTACTGTAGACTGTAGGCTTACTAGTGGTAGTACTGTAGACTGTAGGCTTACTAGTAGTAGTACTGTAGCTTACTAGTAGTAGTACTGTAGGCTTACTAGTAGTAGTACTACTACTTTGCCGATAAAAACTAAAACAATAATAGCCTACTTTTACTAAGTACTACCTAGGCCAATAAGTACTCGTAGCACATTACTTTGTTCTATACTAAATAATAATACTGTAATACTAATAGTCCTAATTGTAGTCTTAATACAATACTCAATATTCACTCAACGTCAAGTCAAGCGCTCGTGACTCGATCACGATTTATCATATTCATATGTTAACATATTCAGCTGGATCTTGAAAAGTAAATCCTATTCAGAGGCGTAGATAGAGTGTTTGGCGCCCAAGGACAAGATTCGCGTCCGGGGACAAGATCAACTCTCAAACCCATTATTTTCATCAATAAATAATACCAAAGCACATTTTGGCGCCCCAAACTAGCTGGCGCCCGGGTACATCTGTACACCTTGCATCCCCCCCCCCCCCCCCCACGTTACGCCTCTGATCCTATTCAAGGTAAGTTAAATGAAACACAAACTATCAACATACCGGTGAAAAGTAATTCCTTGCTCTGTAGATTGTTTTGTGTCTTTTGTGGCACAATTCTATGCAGCACACCAGGACATTGTCTTCTACTTCTGCCGACGGGAAGCAAAGATGAAGGGTGTGTACTCAAGGGCATTCACTCTGCGTGCTAGCTTCACACGTTCCTTCCTTGCGCATGACCAGCTCGCACTCTATATGAAATAGCTCTGTCGTCATCTCGCACTGACGGTAAGCAAATACGTTTTCAATTTTACATGATACAGCACTTCGGACCGAGATTTGGTTTAGGTGCACACTTTGTGAAGCAAAACAAATGAGGTAAAAGTGCAGTTCAGGTTCGTATATTATTTCTGATCGTATTGCGTATTTTTTTAGTGTAAACTTATGATAATTCTTTATAAAAGTATTTTTAAAAATAAAATACCATCTTTTTGTTGGAATAAAACAACAATTTAACAAGTTTTACGAGATCAAAAAAAATAAATTTTCTTGAATCTTTTGTCCTTTACGGTGCCATTGTGGTAAATCAAGGATAACTCTTCTGTATTAAAAGATACCTTATAAAAGTTGCCAAATTGGACGTGTCATGATTAAAATAAGTTTTGTGTTTATTGTATAACTTTACTAGCCAATATACCCGGCATAGTGCACGGGACTGCATTCGGAAAAAAAACCTTGCTAAAGCCTTTTAATTTACATTGGTATTAAATGAAATGTCAATCTATTACTGTGATGTCACTATATTTAAAAAATAAAACAATTTCTCTCCTATAAAAAGACATATAATAAACTTTGTAAACATTTCTTTCCCCGATGGGAGACTGGTGGGATTCGGCATTCAGATCCCGTTTTCCGATGGTATCCCTTTTCACGGAGGGATCATGATCGGGATCCCATTTTACGGTGGGCTCTCAATTCTGGTGGGATCCCGATCCCGGTCACGTAGGGTTCCCGATCTAGGTGGGGTCCCATTGCTTGGATGGATCATGATGGGATCCTGATTCCGGTTGGATTCCGATCCCGTCGGGATCCCATTTTCCGGTGGGATCCCGTTTCCCAGTGAGATCACGATCCCGGTCGCACTAGGTTCCCGATGTGATCCCGTTTTCGGGTGGGATCCCTTTTCCCGACGGGAACCTCTCCTTCAATGGGAAACCGGATCCCGATTAGGTCCCGTTACCCGATGGGATCGCGTACCGGGGCTATTTTTAGCGCCCCTTGTCTTTGTGAAGTTACTGGGGTTTAATAGTTTCATTAACTTTAGGGGTCCTTTCTAAAGACGATTTTAGCACCGTCTGATTTTAGCACCGTCTGATTTTAGCACCGTCTGATTTTAGCACCTGTTGCTCTTCGCACCATTCTTCCTACATTATTATTTTTATTCACCCTACATGCCAGATTGCAATTTTCCGTATCCGGACATTTGATCGAAAGAAATTTGGTCGACGGAAAATTGATCGACGGAAATTTGATCGAACGGAAATTTGGTCGAATCGTTTTTTTTAATTTATACGTTAAAATTTTGCGTCAAATTTCTTTTTGAACGCATTATTTTGTTTTACTATATTGTATAGTGCGTTCAAAAAGAAATTTGACGAAAATTTTAACGTCTCGACGGAAAAAAAGATTCGACCAAATTTCCGTTCGATCAAATTTCCATCGACGAAATTTCTTTCGATCAAATTTCCGGTAACCGCAATTTTCAACTGAAGGATGTTCACAAAAAACGAAACAAGAAAGTAGATGTATATTAAATTAAACCAAATTATTTATTGATGCTTAACTTTTCAAACTAAAAGCATTTTCACAAAAACGAAACAAGACATTAAATTTATATTAAATTATATTACAATATTCATTAAATTTAGCAAAACTGAACATACATAACATGCGGTTGGAGAATGTAAATAAAACAGTTATTATATCAGAAATATAACATGCCGCTGGAAAACGTTATAAATAAAACAAGTCATATCAGAAATATATCATGTCATTGGATGTATTTATAATAATTCATAATAAATTATTCATTGATGTTTAAAGTAAATAAAACAACAGTTTTATATTTTCAGACTGGATAGTAATTAATGTCACAAATATAAATTGATCGCAGAACTTGTAGCCTGTCATTGGAGAATGTAAAAAAAAAACAACATTTATCATATTTTCAAACTGGATAATTATCTGCAATTATCTTTAAGAATGTCACAAACACATCCTGATCCCGGAGTTTGTTTCGGAACACAAATTCGTGTAGATAGGACTGGAACAATTCACGGGATGTTCCAAACTGACGGCGAAGTTTGCGTTTCGCTCGCATCCACATATTCTCCACGTGTTCGGTGTGAACATTGTTATCAGCAGGATCGACGAAGTTCCGTTGATGGACGCTTACATCGTGCATGTAGATGCCATTGGCGATGCGATCAATATGTGTATATGCCGCCCAGCCATCAGACATGATATGTGTACCTGGGAGGATATACTGTTCTATCAAAGGCTCCAGTGTAGCAGCTGTACGGTCGGGAACCTCGACGAGAAAACATTTACCCGTGCCGCGTTCAATGCCGCCAAAACACCCAGTGGCCATCTCGCCACTTGCCTCGGTGATATTTTCGATGGAAATACTTGGACTCATCAATCTCCACCACTATGGGCTGTCCATTATCGTCAATGCCTCCAATTTGCTCTGGATTATTTTCCAGCCACACGGCACATTCTTCACGCAAAAAGTTGCAGCAATCTACAACTGTGTTATTTGTTGTAATTGCTGTCTCATGCTTTATTATGGTCTGTGGCATATCATGTGACCAACAGTAGATCATTAATACAATTTTTTTTAAGTTAGGTGACTGCCTGCAAAAAAAGGAACCATCGCGTATCGACTTGCGCGTTTTACACTTTGCACAGCACCACCTCTTGCCGTCCGTACTGCCAGCATGTGTATTTAAGCGACATGGTGTACCACAACTGCTACACAGTAGACTGTTCTTTAGCAAACCACGTGTAGCCAACCACCTAAAACAAGCATCTGTGTCAGTCAGTTCGGGTAGCGTTGAATCCATGTTAAAACTTTCATTTCTTGCCCGCATTGGAATAATGTTAACTGTATCGTCTCAACTGATCTCATTCAAATGTACAGTGTCCCCAATACCTCTAACTTATATGTCGCCCTTATGATACGACTAACGGGAAACGGGATCCAACTTAGAAAACGTGATCCAGTCTGGTAACAGTATCACAACAGAGAATAGATCCTACCATGAATGTGATCTCAAGGTGAACGGGATCTCATCGTAGAATGGGGTCAAACCCGGAACGGGATCACATCGGGGAACAGGACCCAATCTTGGAACGGGATCCCACTGGGAATAGAGATCCCATGGAGAACAGGATCCCATCGGGGAAACTGGATCCCACCGGGTTCTGGTTGCCGTCGGGAAATTGGATCCTACCGGGATAGGCATCCTAAAGGGGTAAAAAATGTTCATTTCTGAATGCCATCACGAGCGATGCCGCCACGAGGGATGCATCCCGGACACGGGAAAAAAAATTAAAGTTATAATTATAAGTTCATTACCCTTCAGTACCGGTATTTAAATATGGATAATCAAGTGTATGTCGACTAAGTTTGATCTAGATCCATTCACCCATGCAGCAGCCTTTGTTTGAAATTATAATTATACATCTCATATAATAAAAAAAACCATATGAATATTGGCCCCTATCCCAACATCTAATAATTAGGTTCAACCACCCCCCCCCCCCCCCCCAAACTTTTTTTGTCCTCCACTATTTCATTTTTTTTTGTGATCATGCCTATAGTTTGAAAATTTCATTTAGCAAACTAACTTACAGGTGGTTAAAAATCTGGCAATAAGGTGAAAGAAAAAATACATAACAAATGGGGCTATGTAACATTGGGTGGGGGATGTTCAAAGACGCTTTAGAAATCAAATAAAAAGAAAAAGAAAGCTTTATAATTCAGCATTAGTTAACTGTTACTGCCTGGATTTAATTAATAAAGAATACATGTAAGTTTACTTGCGAAAAAACGAAATACGATCAGAAATAATATACTCACCTGAACTGCACTTTTACCATAATGTTAATACAACAATGGAATGTCTTGCAAGGCGCTCCCGTCGGGCCCCGTTCAAAGAACAAAATGGAATGCAACAATTGCAATGTGGCTTGTAAGCTGGCTACCTACAATCAAGTTATTGATAAACAGATATGGAAGTGTTCAATTTGTTGTTTGAGGAAAAGTATACGAGATGGCTCATTTTTTACCAGGAGCCATCTACCATTTTCTAAACCAGCCATTCTCACATAGGCCTACTGCCTCGCCAATGATTTTCCTCAAGATGCTACAAAACATGAGTCTCAAATACAGAACCAAACACGGTGATTGTCTGGTTAGTCTTCGTGTTACCGGTAGCTGAAGAAAACTTTTGCCGACATCGTTGTTGTATACTGTACATTATAATCTATGGCGGTCCCAAATTTAACAATAACAAATAAAAGTCATCGATTGAGGAGTTTAATTACGATTGACCAAGTACATTTTCAAATGTGATAATTTTCACTCAACAACTTTAAGTAATGTCCGAAAACATGTTCTGTATGGCCATAGCACCACTGAAAAGTATACAAGTAGCTTGGAAAGAGGGCACCGCCTGTTCCACGTTGATAACGTAATTTACGCTTGGCCTGCCTCCAAAGCCCCTCAATGGTCTGTGTGTGGATTTCTGGGTGAACTGGATGTACAACATCTTGAGCATGCACTACGACTTCCTGCTGATAAACTCCGTTATTGATTAGATTGACATTAGCATAGCCAGCCCGTCCATCAGTAGCAGTGACACTTCCTGGAAGTACATGATCAGTTATAGTGCGTTCAAGTGTTGGCGCATGTCTTCGCGCTACGATCTCCAACCAACACCGACCCGTGACACGTCCAACAATTCCAACAACCCAAGTGCCACGTCGGGGACGACCACGATGATATTTCCGATGAAAGTAATATGTTTCGTCAACCTCGACATAAATAGGTTGCCCAGGGGCATCGAAGCCCCCAAGCTGAACTTGTTGAGCTTGGAACAAATTGCGACACTCAATGCGAAAAATGTTGTTGTAGTTAACAATGGTGTCCCAATTTTCAATGCTTTCCAAAAGCATAAAATGCATGCATTTTACCTCGTAAATCCAATAGTATATCATCATGACGATCGTTTGTGTGCCAAGCCCACATTTTGAAAAAAATGACCCAGTGCGTACACTGCATCCTGTATTGCATTGACGGCATTTCCACGAGTAGCCATCAGGTGACTCAGCACGTCGGACTAAAGACATGGGACGTTGACAGCTAGCGCAGTTATTGCTGTTTCGTATTAGACGGTGTTCAGCAAGCCACACTAACCAAAGCATGCTGTCATACATGCTGTCATACAGTGCCATCGGCGTTGTGTCGAAAGTTTCCAGAATGTTTCCCTGTAAAACACTATTTGAAATATGAACCAACGCTTGCCGTCTGCCGGCCATGGTAATAAAAATGTTAGGAATACTTGCAATAATTAGAGTGCAAACAAAATTAGAAGTAAACAGTCTATCCCTAAGTCTTTCTTTGACTACAGTCTATCCCTAAGTCTTTCTTTGACTACAGTCTATCCCTAAGTCTTTCTTTGACTACAGCTAGTAACACTACTCTGTCACTTCAGAATGACTTTTTTTTTTTTTTTTTTTTTTTTTTTTTTTTTTTTTTTCACTTCAGAATGACCGTCAACGAATCTCTAACGCTACTGCGCGTCTCGAAAAAACGTCTCCCTTATGTTTACCCGTCGTGTGACTAAAAACTCGAATGGATAACCGTCCCACGGTCATTGAATTGCCACATCATTAAAGACAACATTTCCCCGACCGGATCCTTTACTCCCGCACGTCTATTCCATGTCCCTACCCACCTATTAGCATCCATCACGTTAAGACTTTTTCTATACCGATAATTAATGTCACACTACCCATGGTCTTCGTGAACATTCCACTTCCACCTGCAAACTACAAACTTGTCAATGGAAAACATTTGCTATACCCGTTCCCACACTGTCCACCTGAAGTCTCCCTTTTCCCCAAGCTATCATGTCTTCCCTGTACTCCCATAAATTCTGCCAATGTCAGGCTAACAATTCCCTCATCTATTGTACCGGTTCTTTTGTGCGGTCCCTGCGCCCATCGTTCCCCGTCTCCACCCTGGTCATTTGTGACATACCCCCACCCTTCATACTGGCACAGACCGCATTAAATGGGCCTACAGTGTATGGACAATACGACGGGAGCTTCAACGCCCGAGAGAACCCGGTCCCTACACCCCAGTGTTAGCTGATGCCTCTGAATCTGATTTAATGATCTATTATTTTTACATTACTTTAACCGTTTGAAATTTGCTTTTGGTCTGAGACTGACAAAAAATCTGGCCACACATCGGCTGAATAGACCAAAACAACATTAGCGTTTGATTGACTTTGTAAATACATGTTTTGTATTAAAATTTCACTGTAAAACCACTAAAAATACATGACAAAACAATCGGAAAACAATAAATACATGTTGGATTAGCCACTAAAGGGTTTTAATGTAGTTCCATGAGGTAAAAAATAATTTTTTTATTTTATTTCTGTAGAAATAATATGGGACCGCCGTTCTGAGGAGTGCCAAATGGGAAACAGTACAGTGAAGTAGTGGGCAACAGTACAGTGAAGTAGTGGGCAACATTACAGTGAAGTAGTGGGCAACAGTACAGTGAAGTAGTGGGAAACAGTACAGTGAAGTAGTGGGCAACAGTACAGTGAAGTAGTGGGAAACAGTACAGTGAAGTAGTGGGCAACAGTACAGTGAAGTAGTGGGCAACAGTACAGTGAAGTAGTGGGCAACAGTACAGTGAAGTAGTGGGCAACAGTACAGTGAAGTAGAAAGGAAAAGTGTAGCGATGGTGTGGGCAATGTGTAGCGATTGGGGTGGGCAACAGTGCAGCGGCAGCACCACCGATAGTTGATCACGTCTGCATTAACTTGAAATAAAAGAGACATTTGTGGATGTGTCCTGTCGTCCACTCACTAGATTCATGGCGCTTTCATAACAGTCGGACGTGTTAGTGAACCGACGACCGCCAGAGGGCGAGGCAGTCTCCAGGAGACTTTCTGATTAATTTCTGTTGACTGCCTTTTGAGTAGTGGGTAAGTTGGGGTGGGACCCGGGTGGGGGGGGGGGCTGAGGCGTTGTTGGCGGGCGCTGGCGTTGTTGGCGGGCGCTGGCGTTGGGGGCTGGGTTGGGTAAGCGCATCGGCTTATAATGGATTATCACGTGTTGAATAGACAAGGGGGAGAACACTGGGAAATAATGGGGATGGGGAACCGAAAGTAGGCAGCACTGATATACTGACTAAAACCATTCTTATAGGAAGACATCTTGTAAAGCATTGTGCTGATTGTCTTTTCCTGATTGTCTTTTCTTTTCCTGATTGTCTTGTCGGACAATGTCCTGATTGTCTTTTCCTGATTGTCTTTTCTTTTCCTGATTGTCTTGTCCTGATTGTCTTTTCCTGATTGTCTTTTCTTTTCCTGATTGTCTTGTCGGACAATGTCCTGATTGTCTTTTCCTGAGTGTCTTTTCCTGATTGTCTTTTCTTTTCCTGATTGTCTTTTCCTGAGTGACTTTTCCTGAGTGTCTTTTCCTGATTGTCTTTTCTTTTCCTGATTGTCTTTTCCATATTTTAAATTTCAAATAGCTGAAATATTTTGCCGCAGTACGCATAGCGTCATCTCCGCGGCACACCAGTGTGCCGCAAAACACCGACTGCGGCGCTCTGGTTTAGGTAACTTGTCGGAAAAAAATGTTTTTATTATATTTTATGCGGACTCGCAGATTTTTATGAATAGATATATAAGGGACCCAGCAACATTTGGCTTAAACGTGTCAACAGACGAAGTGCACCACACAAAGTGCACCAGATGAAGTGCACCACACATAGTTCCCCAGACGAAGTGCATCAGACAAAGTGCCCCAGACGAAGTGGAACACATAAAGTGCACCAAACGAAGTGCGCCACACAAAGTGCACCAGACGAAATGCCCCAGACGAAGTGGAATACACAAAGTGCACCAAACGAAGTGCACCGCACAAGGTGCAAGAGACAAAGTGGACAGAATTTCAACTCTCCTAGAGAAGAAAACCTAGAGTCATTTATTTTGGTAAACATTCCTAACGGGACTGAAGGTAAAAAACACTAGACCGAAGGTAAAAAAACACCAGACCGAAGGTAAGAAACACCAGACCGAAGGTAAGAAACACCAGACCGAAAGGTAATAAACACCAGACCAAAGGTAAGAAACAACAGACCGAAAGGTAAGAAACACCAGACCGAAGGTAAGAAACACCAGACCGAAAGGTAAGAAACACCAGACCAAAGGTAAGAAACACCAGACCGAAAGGTAAGAAACACCAGACCAAAAGGTAAGAAACACCAGACCAAAGGTAAGAAACACCAGACCAAAGGTAAGAAACACCAGACCGAAGGTAAGAAACACCAGACCAAAGGTAAGAAACACCAGACCGAAAGGTAAGAAACACCAGACCGAAAGGTAAGAAACGCCAGACCGAAAGGTAAGAAACACCAGACCGAAAGGTAAGAAACACCAGACCGAAAGGTAAGAAACACCAGACCGAAGGTAAGAAACACCAGACCGAAAGGTAAGAAACACCAGACCGAAGGTAAGAAACACCAGACCGAAGGTAAGAAACACCAGACCGAAAGGTAAGAAACACCAGACCGAAAGGTAAGAAACACCAGACCGAAAGGTAAGAAACACCAGACCGAAAGGTAAGAAACACCAGACCGAAAGGTAAGAAACACCAGACTGAAAGGTAAGAAACACCAGACCGAAAGGTAAGAAACACCAGACCGAAAGGTAAGAAACACCAGACCGAAAGGTAAGAAACACCAGACCGAAAGGTAAGAAAAACCAGACCGAAAGGTAAGAAACACCAGACCGAAAGGTAAGAAACACCAGACCGAAAGGTAAGAAACACCAGACCGAAAGGTAAGAAACTCCAGACCGAAAGGTAAGAAACACCAGACCGAAAGGTAAGAAACACCAGACCGAAAGGTAAGAAACACCAGACCGAAAGGTAAGAAACACCAGACCGAAAGGTAAGAAACTCCAGACCAAAGGTAAGAAACACCTGGATTGATTGATTGATTGGATACTTCTATAGCGCTGGTATCCATGCTACTTTAGCATGCTCACTGCTGGTATCCATGCTACTTTAGCATGCTAACTGCTGGTATCCATGCTACTTTAGCATGCTCACTGCTGGTATCCATGCTACTTTGGCATGCTCACTGCTGGTACCCATGCTACATTAGCATGCTCACTGCTGGTACCCATGCTACTTTAGCATGCTCACTGCTGGTATCCATGCTACTTTGGCATGCTCACTGCTGGTATCCATGCTACTTTAGCATGCTCACTGCTTGTATCCATGCTACTTTAGCATGCTCACTGCTGGTACCCATGCTACATTAGCATGCTCACTGCTGGGACCCATGCTACTTTAGCATGCTCACTGCTGGTATCCATGCTACTTTGGCATGCTCACTGCTGGTATCCATGCTACTTTGGCATGCTCACTGCTGGTATCCATGCTACTTTAGCATGCTCACTGCTGGTATCCATGCTACTTTGGCATGCTCACTGCTGGTATCCATGCTACTTTAGCATGCTCACTGCTGGTATCCATGCTACTTTAGCATGCTCACTGCTGGTATCCATGCTACTTTGGCATGCTCACTGCTGGTATCCATGCTACTTTGGCATGCTCACTGCTGGTATCCATGCTACTTTGGCATGCTCACTGCTGGTATCCATGCTACTTTGGCATGCTCACTGCTGGTATCCATGCTACTTTGGCATGCTCACTGCTGGTATCCATGCTACTTTAGCATGCTCACTGCTGGTATCCATGCTACTTTGGCATGCTCACTGCTGGTATCCATGCTACTGTGGCATGCTCACTGCTGGTATCCATGCTACTTTGGCATGCTCACTGCTGGTATCCATGCTACTTTGGCATGCTCACTGCTGGTATCCATGCTACTTTGGCATGCTCACTGCTGGTATCCATGCTACTTTAGCATGCTCACTGCGCTCAGGTGTCATCAAATCTATTAAACAAAAAAGTCTTTAAATGTTTCCTAAATGATGACCTTATGTAACCGCTATTAGCCACTTTAGTATTTGGTTAGGTATGAAACCAGGACAATGTATGGATTCAGATGGATAACATTTCTGTGGGACATTTCAGAGACAACCAGGACAATGTATGGATTCAGATGGATAACATTTCTGTGGGACATTTCAGAGACAACCAGGACAATGTATGGATTCAGATGGATAACATTTCTGTGGGACATTTCGGAGACAACCAGGACAATGTATGGATTCAGATGGATAACATTTCTGTGGGACATTTCAGAGACAACCATGACAATGTATGGATTCAGAGAGATAACTTTCTGGTGGGACATTTCAGAGACAACCGGGACAATGTATGGATTCAGAGAGATAACATTTCTGTGGGACATTTCAGAGACAACCAGGACAATGTATGGATTCAGAGAGATAACTTTCTGGTGGGACATTTCAGAGACAACCAGGACAATGTATGAATTCAGAGAGATAACATTTCTGTGGGACATTTCAGAGACAACCAGGACAATGTATGGATTCAGAGAGATAACTTTCTGGTGGGACATTTCAGAGACAACCAGGACAATGTATGGATTCAGAGAGATAACTTTCTGGTGGGGCATTTCAGAGACAACTAGGACAATGTATGGATTTAGAGAGATAACTTTCTGGTGGGGCATTTCAGAGACAACTAGGACAATGTATGGATTCAGAGAGATAACATTTCTGTGGGACATTTCAGAGACAACTAGGACAATGTATGGATTCAGAGAGATAACTTTCTGGTGGGGCATTTCAGAGACAACTAGGACAATGTATGGATTCAGAGAGATAACTTTCTGGTGGGGCATTTCAGAGACAACTAGGACAATGTATGGATTCAGAGAGATAACTTTCTGGTGGGGCATTTCAGAGACAACTAGGACAATGTATGGATTCAGAGAGATAACATTTCTGTGGGACATTTCAGAGACAACTAGGACAATGTATGGATTCAGAGAGATAACTTTCTGGTGGGGCATTTCAGAGACAACTAGGACAATGTATGGATTCAGAGAGATAACTTTCTGGTGGGACATTCTTTCTGGTGGGACATTTCAGAGACAACCAGGACAATGTATGGATTCACTGAGATAACTTTCTGGTGCGACATTTCAGAGACAACCAGGACAATGTATGGATTCACTGAGATAACTTTCTGGTGCGACATTTCAGAGACAACCAGGACAATGTATGGATTCACTGAGATAACTTTCTGGTGCGACATTTCAGAGACAACCAGGACAATGTATGGATTCACTGAGATAACTTTCTGGTGCGACATTTCAGAGACAACCAGGACAATGTATGGATTCACTGAGATAACTTTCTGGTGCGACATTTCAGAGACAACCAGGACAATGTATGGATTCACTGAGATAACTTTCTGGTGCGACATTTCAGAGACAACCAGGACAATGTATGGATTCACTGAGATAACTTTCTGGTGCGACATTTCAGAGACAACCAGGACAATGTATGGATTCACTGAGATAACTTTCTGGTGCGACATTTCAGAGACAACCAGGACAATGTATGGATTCACTGAGATAACTTTCTGGTGCGACATTTCAGAGACAACCAGGACAATGTATGGATTCACTGAGATAACTTTCTGGTGCGACATTTCAGAGACAACCAGGACAATGTATGGATTCACTGAAATAACTTTCTGGTGCGACATTTCAGAGACAACCAGGACAATGTATGGATTCACTGAGATAACTTTCTGGTGCGACATTTCAGAGACAACCAGGACAATGTATGGATTCACTGAGATAACTTTCTGGTGCGACATTTCAGAGACAACCAGGACAATGTATGGATTCACTGAGATAACTTTCTGGTGCGACATTTCAGAGACAACCAGGACAATGTATGGATTCACTGAGATAACTTTCTGGTGCGACATTTCAGAGACAACCAGGACAATGTATGGATTCACTGAGATAACTTTGCGGACATACAGTTCACAAGCCGGTATACCAAGACAATGTCCAGAAATTGGAAAACCAGGACATGGTCAATGTAGAATGTTGTATCAGCTGACAGTTGAAGGAATACGACTCCGGATTCTCAAACTGGATCCGACATCTACATTACTTTAATTTGACGTCTGCTATAAATTAAACTTTGCGGTCATCCAGAGGAGTAGCTAAGGGGGGGGGGCGGGGGTGAAGATTCCCTGGGTGCCAGACTAGTTAAGGGCGCCAAAATGTGCTTTGATATTATTTTATTGATGAAAATAATGGGTTTGAGATTTGAAAGAAAAAAGGCAGGCTCTTTAAAATGAATCTTGCCTCCGGGCGCCAAACACTTTGGCTACGCCTCTGCGGTGATTGAACTCTGTCTTTAAAAAGCGAGTTCTGTTATTTTTTCCCAATGTAACTTTCGCTTCTGAAACAAAATCATTTTCTAACAAACATTCTGTTTAGACATTAGATGACCTACGTTCTGTTTAGACATTAGATGACCTCTATTCTGTTTAGACATTAGATGACCTACATTCTGTTTAGACATTAGATGACCTACATTCTGGCCATTTCGCAACTCAGCCGACTCCACTGTAGAGATAATGCAGCGTAATTAATTCCATTATTTCAAACTTAATTCCATTCCTTGTGATGTTTTCTTGAAAGCATTTTTAAATAACTGTGGGTGTGTGTGTGTGTGCGTGTGTGTGTGTGCTAATCTCCTTATTAAAAAAGATAATTATCTTATAGATCGATTATCCAGACCAGATGATAATAATTGTGGGGATACATTCTTTATCTGTCCGTCTCCCTCCCTCCGACTCCTTCTCTCTCTCTCCCTCTCGCCTCATCTCTCTCTCCCTCTCTCCCAATCCCCCTCTCTCTCCCCCTCTCTCTACCTCTCTCTCTACCTCTCTCTCTACCTCTCTCTCTACCTCTCTCTACCCCATCTCTCTCTCTACCTCTCTCTCTATATATAGTACTCTTCTCGCTGCCTCTCTCTCGTCATCTATCTTGCACGTTCTCTCCCCCTCTCTCTCCACCTCTCCCCCATCACACCTTGTGCTTATAGTTATGTAATTTTAATGAAAGGTTGTGCGTATAGTTATGTAATTGAAATTAAAATATGTCCATACATTTATGCAATTGTAATGAAAGGTGGTCCATTTAATTATGTAATTGAGCCATAATTGAATCCAAAGCATCGAGGTGGGTGTCGTCCTCATGACTCCGCCTCTGACAATAGCCCTGACATCAGAGTTAGAGTAAATTTATAAATAATAATGGCTACTACTGACACACAACTGTAGGCCACTTCACACAACTGTAGGCCACTTCACACAACTGTAGGCCACTTCACACAACTGTAGGCCACTTCACACAACTGTAAGCCACTTCACACAACTGTAGGCCTCTGCACACAACTGTAGGCCACTGCACACAACTGTAGGCC
Source organism: Omphiscola glabra (assembly GCA_964017045.1). Lineage (NCBI taxonomy): Eukaryota > Metazoa > Mollusca > Gastropoda > Lymnaeidae > Omphiscola > Omphiscola glabra. The sequence goes on along the minus strand of OZ024806.1, from coordinate 658,866 downwards.
ACTTCACACAACTGTAGGCCACTGCACACAACTGTAGGCCGCTTCACACAACTGTAGGCCACTTCACACAACTGTAGGCCACTTCACACAACTGTAGGCCACTTCACACAACTGTTGGCCACTTCACACAACTGTAGGCCACTTCACACAACTGTAGGCCACTTCACACAACTGTAAGCCACTTCACACAACTGTAGGCCACTTCACACAACTGTAGGCCACTTCACACAACTGTAGGCCACTTCACACAACTGTAGGCCACTTCACACAACTGTAGGCCACTGCACACAACTGTAGGCCACTTCATACAACTGTAGGCCACTTCACACAACTGTAGGCCACTTCACACAACTGTAGGCCCCTTCACACAACTGTAGGCCACTTCACACAACTGTAGGCCACTTCACACAACTGTAGGCCACTTCACACAACTGTAAGCCACTTCACACAACTGTAGGCCACTTCACACAACTGTAGGCCACTTCACACAACTGTAGGCCACTTCACACAACTGTAGGCCACTTCACACAACTGTAGGCCACTTCACACAACCGTAGGCCACTTCACACAACTGTAGGCCACTTCACACAACTGTAGGCCACTTCACACAACTGTAGGCCACTTCACACAACTGTAGGCCACTTCACACAACTGTAAGCCACTTCACACAACTGTAGGCCACTTCACACAACTGTAGGCCACTTCACACAACTGTAGGCCACTTCACACAACTGTAGGCCACTTCACACAACTGTAGGCCACTTCACACAACTGTAAACCACTTCACACTTGCAGCAATGTCCACTGTCAACATGGATATTTAACTATAAAGTTATTAAATGTGTGAGGAGTTTACAAAATTGTGACCTACATTATTCCCCAGTCCACAGTATCATACTATTCTACATATAGAATAGATACTTCATATGGCATTATATAGAAACTCTCAAACTGTGCTAAGCGGCACACTTGGAAACTGCGGCTTTCTCTCAGAGGCACTTCTAAATAAAAAAACTGATAAATAATTTACTATTTCGCCATGCACTTTATAGAGTTTTACGTAAGGCGCCTGAGAAAGCATGGCTACTCGCAAGGCAAGGGCGCGTTGACATTAAAAACAAATACAAAATTGACAAACATTCTTATTTCATGTTAAAATTATGTTATTGCTTCCATTTAAGCACAATAAAAGTCAATGCCACTTTAAATGTCATCGTCAATGTCACTTAAAATGTCATTGCCAGTGTCACTCTAAAGGTTACTGTCAATGCCACTTAAAATGTCACTGTCAATGCCACTTCAAATGCCATTGTCAGTGTCGCTTTAAATGTCATTGTCAATGCCACTTTAAATGTTACTGTCAATGCCACTTAAAATGTCACTGTCAATGACACTTCAAATGCCATTGTCAGTGTCGCTTTAAATGTCATTGTCAATGCCACTTTAAATGTTACTGTCAATGGCACTTAAAATGTCACTGTCAATGCCACTTCAAATGCCATTGTCAGTATCACTTTAAATGCCATTGTCAATGCCACTTTAAATGTCACTGTCAAAGTTACTTTAAATGTCATTGTCAATTCCACTTTAAATGTCATTGTCACTGCCACTTTAAATGTTACTGTCAATGTCGCGTTAAATGTCATTGTCAAAGCCACTTTAATTGTAATTGTCAATGTAACTTTAAATGTTACTGACAATGTCACTTTTTGACAATAAATAAACATTTTTATCACATCTGCCATTCATTTAAGCCAATTTTTCAGTAGCTGCTAGCACCAGTGGGACAACCAACACGACCCACTACCAGCACGACCCACTCCCAACACGACCCACTACCAGCACAGCTCCTAGCACTAGTGGGATTCCCAACGCGACCCACTACCAGCACAGCTCCTAGCACCAGTGGACTACCAACACGACCCACTACCAGCACAGCTGCTAGCACCAGTGGGATTCCTAACATGACCCACTACCAGCACAGCTCCTGGCACCAGTGGGTCTACCAACACGACCCACTCCCAACACGACCCACTCCCAGCACAGCTCCTAGCACTAGTGGGTCTACCAACACGACCCACTCCCAACACGACCCACTCCCAGCACAACTCCTAGCACTAGTGGGTCTACCAACACGACCCACTCCCAGCACAGCTCCTAGCACTAGTGGGTCTACCAACACGACCCACTACCAGCACAGCTCCTAGCACTAGTGGGACTCCCAACACGACCCATTAACAGCACGGCTCCTAGCATCAGTGGGACTAACAACACGACCCATTACCAGTACAGCTCTTAGCACCAGTAGCACTCCCAACACGACCCATTACCAGCCAACAGACGATACAGTCAGACCACCAGGATGTACTGTCAATCCCGCCATCTTAACGACCTTGTACTGGGGCATGCTGGTCTTCTGCAAATGAAAAAGGGGGGGGGGGGCTGTTGATTGAGTGCGTCATCCCCTCCATTTCAAAGAATAACAAAAACCTAAAATCTCAAACCCAAAATGCTCTCATTCGGGGATTTCTCTAAACTTAGAGAGACGACACCTAAATATAATCACAACAACAGGTGCACAAAATGTTATGGGCTAGGGTTCCCCGGAATCACGGTCTATTTTTAGCTAATAATGTCTCGAGAAATTCTCGCATTCCGGGTTCAAATTTTAGAATGCACGTGGAATGAATAAAATTTTAACTTAATCTCTAAGACAATCGACACAAATAGAAATCTGCTTTAGAATTATTATTGCATCAGAATAAGTTGAGGCTAAAGTTTTATAGGGAGACCCCACGGAAAATATCCTAGACAGCCTCATTCTGGGTCAGGTCCCAGGGTTTGAGAACACGTGCTTTAGAAATTTGGTTCTACCAGGCCATTCATTTGTCTAACTACCGTTATAATATCTGGTGATTTATTTATACGTATATTGAAAATGTGATTTTTTTTAAAATTCGAAACGAACGCCTTTAAGATTTTATAAAATTTGCTCTGAAATAATTCGTCAAGGATTCAAACCTACGATTTGCATTTAGAGGCTAAGGCTATTAAGCGATTTGTTAATACCAGCGGCTGAGATGTTAGGACGTCGTCAAAAAAAGAACACGAGGAAAGCCCACGTAGAAATTTAAAAAAATGGGAGATCATCGCTGACCACAGCAGTGTATGCGCAGAAACAAAGACCTTGCAACAACAACAACAAACAAAAAAACAACAACAAATGCGAAAGACCAAATCTGATGAAGTGTACATAGCCACTACATCGTCTCGGAAACCCGGGGAATGAGAAAACCTAAAATGTGGACCCACAATGCTTTGAACCAGGGGGAGGCCACTCCCTGCCCCCGAGGTCACCGAGTTACCGCCCTGAATGTCCTACAAGTAATCTCCAATCTCAATTAATTGGATGAGGGGGGAAAAAAGTGCGTTCATTATTTTAAAAACTAGGATCGGACCAATTACAAGACAATTGTTATCATTGTGTTTTTACGAGTCAAATCAATGAAAGAGCAAATGTGTACGTATGTACCGAATCCCGAATTACGTAATCACCAACTAATGTTATGCTATCTTAATCTCCAATTAAGCTTATCGTAATCACCAATTAATGTTATATGTATCACCAATTAATTTTATCGTAATCACCAATTAATGTTATCGTAATCACCAATTAATGTAATGTTATCATAATCTCCAATTAATGTCGTTTTCACCAATTAATGTTATCGTAATCACCAATTAATGTTGTCGTAATCACCAATTAATGTTGTCGTAATCACCAATTCATGTTATTGTAATCACCAATTAATTTTATCGTAATCACCAATTAATGTTATCGTAATCACCAATTAATGTTATCCTAATCACCAATTAATTTTATCGTAATCACCAATTAATGTTATCGTAATCACCAATTAATGTTATCGTAATCACCAATTAATGTTATCCTAATCACCAATTAATGTTATCGTAATCACCAATTAATGTTATCGTAATCACAAATTAAGGCTTACGCAGTTCACCAATCCACATTCACAATTTTCCAACAATAATATTAAGTTTTGTTTCGCTATAATCTGGTTTGAAAATTTATTTAAAATTTTACTTTCTAATACTCTCGTACCAAAATGTTCTTCGTTTCCAAGTCGGGAATTTTAACAATTTAATCAAAGGTAACACCACGACCAAAGACACGTGAAGTGCACCACAACCTAAGACACGTGAAGTGCACCACAATCTTAGACACGTTGAGTGAACCAAAACCTAAGACACGTGAAGTGCATCACAACTTAAGACAATGAAGTGCACCACAACCAAAGACACGTGAAGTGCACCATAATCTTAGACACGTGAAGTGCACCACAATAATAGACATTGGCTGCGCATTTCCTTCACAACACATGAAGTGCACCACCTAAATAAGACACTTGAGGTCCATCTCAAGCCGTGTGAAGTGCACCATCTAAATAAGACACTTGAGATTCATCACAAGCCATGTGAAGTGCGCCATGTAAATAAGACACTTGAGATTCATCACAAGCCATGTGAAGTGCACCATCTAAATAAGACACATGAGGTCCATAACACGCCATGTGAAGTGCACCATCTAAATAAGACACTTGAGGTCCATAACACGCCATGTGAAGTGCACCATCTAAATAAGACACTTGAGATTCATCACAAGCCATGTCAAGTTCACCATCTAAATAAGACACTTGAGGTCCATCACAAGCCATGTGAAGTGCACCATCTAAATAAGACACTTGAGATTCATCACAAGCCATGTGATGTGCACCATCTAAATAAGACACTTGAGATTCATCACACGCAATGTGAAGTGCACCATCTAAATTAGACACTTGAGATTCATCACATGCCATGTGAAGTGCACCATCTAAATAAGACACTTGAGATTCATCACAAGCCGTGTGATGTGCACCATCTAAATAAGACACTTGAGATTCATCACACGCAATGTGAAGTGCACCATCTAAATTAGACACTTGAGATTCATCACACACCATGTGAAGTGCACCGTCTAAATAAGACACATGAGGTCCATAACACACAATGTGAAGTGCACCATCTAAATAAGACACTTGAGATTCATCACACGCCATGTGAAGTGCACCATCTAAATAAGACACTTGAGATTCATCACAAGCCATGTGAAGTGCGCCATGTAAATAAGACACTTGAGATTCATCACAAGCCATGTGAAGTGCACCATCTAAATAAGACACATGAGGTCCATAACACGCCATGTGAAGTGCACCATCTAAATAAGACACTTGAGGTCCATAACACGCCATGTGAAGTGCACCATCTAAATAAGACACTTGAGATTCATCACAAGCCATGTCAAGTGCACCATCTAAATAAGACACTTGAGGTCCATCACAAGCCATGTGAAGTGCACCATCTAAATAAGACACTTGAGATTCATCACAAGCCATGTGATGTGCACCATCTAAATAAGACACTTGAGATTCATCACACGCAATGTGAAGTGCACCATCTAAATTAGACACTTGAGATTCATCACATGCCATGTGAAGTGCACCATCTAAATAAGACACTTGAGATTCATCACAAGCCGTGTGATGTGCACCATCTAAATAAGACACTTGAGATTCATCACACGCCATGTGAAGTGCACCATCTAAATTAGACACTTGAGATTCATCACACACCATGTGAAGTGCACCGTCTAAATAAGACACATGAGGTCCATAACACACAATGTGAAGTGCACCATCTAAATAAGACACTTGAGATTCATCACACGCCATGTGAAGTGCACCATCTAAATAAGACACATGAGGTCCATAACATGCCATGTGAAGTGCACCATCTAAATAAGACACATGAGGTCCATAACATGCCATGTGAAGTGCACCATCTAAATAAGACACATGAGGTCCATAACACGCCATGTGAAGTGCACCATCTAAATAAGACACATGAGGTCCATAACACGCCATGTGAAGTGCACCATCTAAATAAGACACATGAGGTCCATAACACGCCATGTGAAGTGCACCATCTAAATAAGACACATGAGGTCCATAACACGCCATGTGAAGTGCACCATCTAAATAAGACACATGAGGTCCATAACACGCCATGTCAAGTGCACCATCTAAATAAGACACTTGACATTCATCACACGCAATGTCAATTGAATCAAATCTTTAAAAACCCAATTAATCAACCTGTGCACATATCCTCACCTCCCTACCCCCCACCCCCGTCTCCTCCCCACCCCATCTCCTCCAACAGTTCAAGGGGAACGCCCGCCGTGTGTTCAAAATTAAGGACGGACGCCCGAGTGAGAGACCACATCATTAAAACTCTGATCAGGAAAAAAAAGACTTTGCAAATAACAAATAAACGCTGCAGCCACACACACACACCCACCCACACCCACACACACCCACCCCCCACACACACACACACACGCGCGCGCACACCTTTGTTTGGGAATGGTGCGTACCGTATAGTTTTGAAAATTAAATCTGGTTTGAGATTTGGCTCGTAGAATAAGCAATACGTCACAAAAGACTGAAACCCAGTATACCAGCGGTTTTCAACTTGTGAGTCGCGACCCCTATGGGGGTCGAACGGCCATTTCACAGGGGTCGCCTGGGGCCATCGGAAAACACGTTTCCTCTACAGTTATGAAGTAGCAACGAGAATAATTTTGTGTTAGGGGGTCGCCACAGCATGTGGAGCTGTATTAAAGGGTCACTGCATTGGGAAGGTTGAGAACCACTGCGGTATACAAAGAAAAACGATATCAAAGCTTATCGTGATACAAACAATAATTAAATTAATGATACTATTAAATTTCCATTAAAAAAATACAAATTCAATTATACAGGTAAGGATGTGTTCCTAATTGTTTTACAAGCGGCTTGCCATCTCACCCTGAAGGTATACATATTTTTTCCACAAGATTATTTGTTAAGAGCTAAGATCTGATACTGTAAGTGTTGGAAAGGGGGTGGAGTTAGTTGCGCCTGGCACTTTGTTGATTTATGTTTAGCAGTGGGCTGTATAGTCGCGGGAGAGGCCTACGTCACAGCCCGGCAGATGGAGCTGGTCGCCTATGTACTTGCTGGAACAGCCCGGCAGCTGGAGCTGGTCGCCTATGTACTTGCTGGAACAGCCCGGCAGATGGAGCTGGTCGCCTATGTACTTGCTGGCACAGCCGAACAGATGGAGTTGGTCACCAATGTACTTGCTGGCACAGCCCGGCAGATGGAGCTGGTCGCCTATGTACTTGCTGGAACAGCCGAACAGATGGAGCTGGTCGCCTATGTACTTGCTGGAACAGCCCGGCAGATGGAGCTGGTCGCCAATGTACTTGCTGGCACAGCCCGGCAGATGGAGCTGGTCGCCTATGTACTTGCTGGCACAGCCCGGCAGATGGAGCTGGTCACCAATGTACTTGCTGGCACAGCCCGGCAGATGGAGCTGGTCGCCAATGTACTTGCCGTGGCTGAGTGTAAGCTCAAGCAGAAATATGTATGTTGGTTAGCAGCAGACTGTCATTGACCTCTGCACGCTTCTCCATCGCACTCTCCATCTCACTCTCCATCTCACTCTCCATCTCACTCTCCATCTCACTCTCCATCTCACTCTCCATCTCACTCTCCATCTTACTCTCCATCTCACTCCCCATCTCACTCCCCCTCTCACTCTCCAACTCTACGTCGTCAGCAGTGATGTATCCCTGGAGTCGTTTACAGAGCAGCTGACCATAGATAGTTTTGATCAGTTTCTGTATCCATGGAAATATTTTATGCTTGGATAAGTGCTCATCCACACAACTATTTTAAGATACGATAAGTGTTTATTCACACAACTATTTTACGATACGATACGTGTTTATTCACACAACTATTTTAAGATACGATAAGTGTTTATTCACACAACTATTTTAAGATACGATAAGTGTTTATTCACAGAACTATTTTAAGATACAATAAGTGTTTATTCACACAACTATTTTAAGATGCAATAAGTGTTTATGCACACAACTATTTTAAGATTTGATAAAAGTTCATCCACACAATCTCCAGCAACCCCAGTTTCTAAAATCTTCCCAGCTTCTTGATATGTTGTATGTGCCCTAGATATATGTTGTATGTGCCCTAGATATGATGTGTTGTATGTGCTCTAGATAGGATATGCTATATGTGCTCTAGATAGGATATGTTGTATGTGCTCTAGATAGGATATGTTGTATGTGCCCTAGATAGGATATGTTGTATGTGCCCTAGATAGGATATGTTGTATGTGCCCTAGATAGGATATGTTGTATGTCCTCTAGATATGATATGTTGTACGTGCTCTAGATATGATATGTTGTATTTGCTCTAGATAGGATATGTTGTATGTGCTCTAGATATGATATGTTGTATGTCCTCTAGATATGATATGCTGTACGTGCTCTAGATATATGTTCTACGTGCTCTAGATATGATATGTTGTATGTGCTCTAGATATGATATGTTCTACGTGCTCTAGATATGATATGTTGTACGTGCTCTAGATATATGTTCTACGTGCTCTAGATATGATATGTTGTATGTGCTCTAGATATGATATGTTCTACGTGCTCTAGATATGATATATTGTATGTGCTCTAGATATGATATGTTGTATGTCCACTAGATAAACTCACTTGCCTCTCTGTAAACGCTATCTTCATCTCCAGCAACTCCTAAGGTTATTGACACAAAACCCTCCTGAACCCTCGGCAAGCCCCAGCGAGTGGACTGTGAGAAGCACTGCAATATAGGAATGTTTATCTATTGAGTTTGTCAGTCCTTGACCCCAGACCACCAACCACGAGACTCATTGGAGCAGCATTCTCTTATTTTACCCGCAAGGAATCCAGTAAATTGAATTTTAATGACGTCATCGCCCTAGCAAAGAAGGAAAAAAAAAGATCGATAACTTTTTTAAAAAAAGAAGTTTTTCTTGGAGGGGGGTGGGGTGGGGGCTGGGTGTGTGGGGTATGTGGGCTGGTGTAGGTGTGTTGGGGGGGGGGGGGTTCTAGATTATGTTTTGGCCCCTTCAGATATAAATAACATGGGGGCTGCATGTATAGGGGTGATCCTGATGTGCATAGAGTCAGACACACCATAGCGTCACACACACATAGTCTCACACACATAGAGTCTCACACACCACAGGGTCTCTCATACATAGATCTCACACACATAGAGTCTCACACACCACAGGGTATCTCATACACAAAGTCACACACACATAGAGTCCCACACACCACAGGGTCTCTCATACATAGAGTCAGACACACCATAGAGTCACACACACATATAGTCTCACACACATAGAGTCTCACACACCACAGGGTCTCTCATACACAGAGTCTCACACACATAGAGTCTCACACACCACAGGGTCTCTCATACATAGAGTCTCACACACATAGAGTCTCACACACCACAGGGTCTCTCATACACAGAGTCTCACACACATAGAGTCACACACACATAGAGTCCCACACACCACAGGGTCTCTCATACATAGAGTCAGACACACCATAGAGTCACACACACATAGAGTCTCACACACATAGAGTCTCACACACCACAGGGTCTTTCATACACAGAGTCTCACACACATAGAGTCACACACACATAGAGTCCCACACACCACAGGGTCTCTCATACATAGAGTCACACACACATGGAGTCTCACACACATAGAGTCACACACACATGGAGTCTCATACACATAGAGTCACACACACATGGAGTCTCACACACATAGAGTCTCACACACCACAGGGTCTCTCATTCATAGAGTCTCACACACATAGAGTCTCAAACACATAGTGTCACACACATAGAGCCTCACACACATAAGAGTCTCACACACCACAGGGTCTCTCATACATAGAGTCTCACACACATAGAGTCTCACACACATAAGAGTCTCACACACCACAGGGTCTCTCATACATAGAGTCTCACACACATAGAGTCCCACACACATAGAGTTTCACACACATAGAGTCTCACACACAGAGAGTCTCACACACACATAGAGTCTCACACACACCATATAGTCTCACACACCACTGAGTATCACACACCACTGAGTCTCACACACCACTGAGTCTCACACATCAGATAGCCTCACACACCATATAGTATCACACAATATATAGTCTCACACACCATAAAGTCTCACACGCCATATAGTATCACATACAATATAGTCTCACACACCATATAGTATCACACACCATATAGTCTCACACACCATAAATTGTCTCACACACCATAAATAGTTTCACACATTATAAAGTATCACACATCATATAGTATCACACACCATATAGTCTCATACACCATATAGTCTCACAAACCATGTAGTATCACTCACCATATAGTATCACACACCATATTATAGTCTCACACACAATTTATTCTCACACTCCATAAAGTCGCGTACTCCAAATTGTTTAAGTCAACTCGTGTGGATGTTGGTACTGAGAATGAAAGATGGGACAGAAGTCACGTGAGCACAACTGGCCAATCATCGTGATGAGAATATCATGTTCTGTTTGAACAAAAAAATGGGTTTGGGATAAAGGGGGTGGGCTGAGAGGGAAAGGGCGACAATATGTCAATACGAAAAAAAAATTAATCTTGCTAAAAGCTGAGCAATCAAACTGAAAGGTCTTAACGTGATCTGGGTGTTTAAACGCCACATCACCACGTGACACCCCACATCACCACATGACACCCCACATCGTCACATGACCAGGACGCCAGGACAAATGACATTCACTCAGCATGTCATCTTCACGATGACAACAGAGCCAATGACACTAAAATACACAGATGTAGCATCCTTGTCATCCATGTCATTCAAACCAATTCAGTTATCCCAGTAAACCAAGTTATCCCAATCAACCCAGACATCCATGTCATCCAAGTCCTCCCAACCAATCCAGTCATCCAAGTCATCCCAACAAACCAAGTCATCCAAGTCATCCCAACCAACTCAGTCATCCAGGTCATACCAACCAACCCAGTTCTCCAAGTAATCCCAACAAATCAAATCATCCAAGTCATCCCAACCAACCCAGTCATCCAGGTCATACCAACCAACCCTGTCCTCCAAGTAATCCCAACAAACCAAGTCATCCAAGTCATCCAGAAAATCCAAGTCATCATATTCATCGCAGTCATCCAAGTTAGCCCAGTAACCCCGGCTTATCCATGAAAGCAGCACCCCAGAACCCCAAAAACCAGTACACCGTGAAAGCAGCACCCCATGAAAGCAGCACCCCTGCACCCTGTGAAAGCAGCACCCCAGCACCCCATGAAAGCAGCACTCCAGCACCCCGTGAAAGCAGCACCCCAGCACCCCGTGAAAGCAGCACCCCAGCACCTCATGAAAGCAGCACCCCATGAAAGCATCTCTCTAGCACCCCATAACATTGTGAAACAACATTGCTATATAGACACAAGTAACAAGAAAACAAACTGTGTCGACCAGCGTTTGACAAACTTTCTCTAGTCATTCGGTGACAGTTTTTTTTTTTTGCTCTGCTATCGGCGACCCGGTAATTTTTCTTTCGTGGCCCGGTACTAAATGATGCTAAATTTCAGCTAACTTCTTTTCAGTTGCTGGCCGGTTAAGTGTAGAATGATGCGAAACTAAATTCAAGTGTGCGCCAAAATGCATCACATCATTTAAAATTAATCTAAATTCTCTGGGTAGGGCCTTACTGGGACCTCTCTCCAAACCTTACCCACAGTTTCGATCGGCACCCCCGATCTCTTCTCCCTCCCCAATTAAATTGACAGTTCCGACACATTTTAATCTAAAAAAAAAAAAAGCGCTGGGTGTAAGTAAATACAGTGATTTGTTTTAACGGATAAAATAAGGATTTTCCATTAGTTTGGGATACGTATTTGAACTATATAGATTCCAGGGGCGAAACTAAGCTGGGCCAAAAGCAAATCCTCAGGGGGGCTCTTTGCCACCCCTTCCCCAAACGCCTGAAATACTCCCCCCCCCCCCCCACACTCCCCCGCGGATAAAATTACATGAAAGAACTGGTCAAAATGCATGGGCCAAACTGGGTCATAATGTTTTTCATAACATAACTTGAATAGTAGGCTGTAGACAGAGCCGTGCCAATGTGGACTAGTGAGACTATTTTGGCACCCCTGTCTATTTGAAGCACATGGGATTTTATCGTTGAATTCACTATTATGGACCTATTATAAGACACTTTTGTCGCCCCTGATGTTTGCGCCAGTGGTATGGATAAGGGGCCGCAGGGAATTACTTTTCTCAGGGCCCCCGCTGTTCTCAGGGCCCCAGCTGTTGTCAGGGCCCCCGCTGCTGTAAAGACGGCCTTGGCTCAAATGATGGTTAGGGTTGAACCCCCCCCCCCCCCCGTGGGCCCCATCTGTCAAAAAAGTAGCCAAGGCCCCTGTATATTCCGTGACTTGGGACTTTTGAAAGCCAGACAACATCACTGTTTGCTGACATTATCAAGGTCAAGGCAAGGAGTTGAATAGCATCATTCAGAATGCTAAGACTCCCAAGTCAAGGAGATGACCAGCATCATACAGAATGCTAAGACTGTCAAGTCAAGGCAAGGAGATGACGAGCATCATACAGAATGCTAAGACTGCCAAGTCAAGGAGATGACCAGCATCATACAGAATGCTAAGACTGCCAAGTCAAGGAGATGACCAGCATCATACAGAATGCTAAGACTGCCAAGTCAAGGAGATGACCAGCATCATACTGAATGCTAAGACTGCCAAGTCAAGGAGATGACCAGCATCATACTGAATGCTAAGACTGCCAAGTCAAGGAGATGACCAGCATCATACAGAAGGCTAAGACTGCCAAGTCAAGGAGATGACCAGCATCATACAGAATGCTAAGACTGCCAAGTCAAGGAGATGACCAGCATCATACAGAATGCTAAGACTGCCAAGTCAAGGAGATGACCAGCATCATACAGAATGTTAAGACTGCCAAGTCAAGTCAAGGAGATGACTAGCATCATACAGAATGCTAAGACTGCCAAGTCAAGGCAAGGAGATGACTAGCATCATACAGAATGCTAAGTCTGCCAAGTCAAGGCGTTGACGAGCATCATACAGAATGCTAAGACTGCCAAGTCAAGTCAAGGAGTTGACTAGCATCATACAGAATGCTAAGACTGCCAAGTCAAGTCAAGGAGTTGACTAGCATCATACAGAATGTTAAGACTGCCAAGTCAAGTCAAGGAGTTGACTACATCATACAGTATGCTAAGACTGCCAAGTCAAGTCAAGGAGTTGACGAGCATCATACAGAATGCTAAGACTGTCAAGTCAAGGAGTTGACAAGCATCATACAGAATGCTAAGACTGCCAAGTCAAGGAGTTGACGAGCATCATACAGAATGCTAAGACTGTCAAGTCAAGGATTTGACTAGCATCATACAGAATGCTAAGACTGCCAAGTACAGTTGCAATTGTTGAAATCGTGTCTTTATGAATCCCGTTCCTACAGTCTGGTCTCCTAAACACAACATACATAAAGTCTGGTCTAATAACCACAACATACCTGAAGTCTGGTCTACTAACCACAACATAACATAAATCTGGTCTACTAACCACAACATTCCTGAAGTCTGGTCTACTAACCACAACATACCTAAAGTCTGGTCTACTAACCACAACATACCTAAAGTTGATCTACTAAACACAACATACCTGAAGTCTGGTCTACTAACCACAACATTCCTAAAGTCTGGTCTACTAAACACAACGTACCTAAAGTCTGGTCTACTAAACACAACGTACCTAAAGTCTGGTCTACTAAACACAACATACCTAAAGTCTGGTCTACTAAACACAACATACCTAAAGTCTGGTCTACTAAACACAACATACCTAGAGTCTGGTCTGCTAAACACAACATACCTGACGTCTGGTCTACTAAACACAACATAACTAAAGTCTGGTCTAATAAACACAACGTTCCTAACGTTTGGTCTGCTAAACACAACATACCTAAAGTCTGGTCTACTAAACACAACATACCTAAAGTCTGGTCTACTAAACACAACATTCCTAAGGTCTGGTCTGCTAAACACAACATTCCTAAAGTCTGGTCTACTAACCACAACATTCCTAAAGTATGGTCTACTAAACCCAACATACCTAAAGTCTGGTCTACTAAACACAACATACCTAAAGTCTGATCTACTAAACACAACATTCCTAAAGTCTGGTCTTCTAAACACAACATTCCTAAAGTCTGGTCTACTAAACACAACGTACCTAAAGTCTGGTCTACTAAACACAACATTCCTAAAGTCTGGTCGGCTAAACACAACATTGCTAAAGTCTGGTCTACTAAACACAACATTTCTAAGTCTGGTCTACTAAACACAAGAAATATTCTATCCAATTACCTTTACAGTTGTCATTGCAGATCCAAATCCTTCTTCTCCTCATTGGGTGAAGCAACGGTTTAGACCGTGGGCGTCTGGAATGGCTACATCGTATTGCTAGCCGAGATCTGCGAGATCTTGCACGTCTGGAATGGCTACATCATGTTGCTAGCCGATGTCTGCAAGTTCTTGCCAACAATGTTGACAGCAAAATGGAAGGCATATCCATATCACCGCGTTGGGTAGAAATGCAAAAATCCCCATCAGAAATGCAAAAATCCCCATCAGAAATGCAAAAATCCCCATCAGAAAAGCAAAAATCCCCATCAGAAATGCACAAATCCCCATCAGAAATGCAAAAATCCCCATCAGAAATGCAAAAATCCCCATCAGAAATGCAAAAATCCCCATCAGAAATGCAAAAATCCCCAACAGAAATGCAAAAATCCCCATCAGAAATGCAAAAGTCCCCATCAGAAATGCAAAAATCTCTAACTCGTAGTATGCAAGACAAGCAGCATCGCCGTATTTACTGTAGGGCCATCACGTGATTGAACTTGGAGTTGTAATGAAAGTACGTGAAAGCGACTGGCGGATCATTGGATAATCGTGTACCTCCGAACATTGTGTTGCCTGGAAGTCACCGATTATGAATAGGCACGGTCTGGATAAATAAATAATATATAGTGTTATGAAGGGCTGCGTGCTGCGACTCCACAAACGCGGGGCCTCGGGGCAGTCGTCCCGTTAACCACCCCTAGCGCCGGCCCTGCGATTATGGGGTTAATTTTTTTGTTATAATCTTCCTCCCTATTCTGGCAGGTGGGTGGTTGGTTGTGACAGGTAGTTGGTTGGCTGTTGCAGGTAGTTGATTGGCTGTGGCAGGTAGTTGGTTGGCTGTGGCATGTAGCTGGTTGGCTGTGGCAGGTAGTTGATTGGCTGTGGCAGGTAGTTGGTTGGCTGTGGCATGTAGCTGGTTGGCTGCTGCAGGTAGTTGGTTGGCTGTGGCAGGTAGTTGGTTGGCTGTGACGGGTAGCTGGTTGGCTCTGGCATGTAGCTGGTTGGCTGTGGCAGGTAGTTGGTTGGCTGTGGCAGGTAGTTGGTTGGCTGTGGCAGGTAGCTGGTTGGCTCAAAATGTCAAGGATGGTTTTTTTTCTGACACACCTGGTTTGTTAATTACCAACTCGACGCACTATCCGATCTTCTTCTTCTTCTGTATTCACGAATAATAATTATTAGGGCCTATACTTCGATCCAACACACCGACCACTCTAACGACATCTCAACACACTGACCACTCTAACGACATCTCAACACACTGACCACTCTAACGACATCTCAACACACTGACCACTCCAACGACATCTCAACACACTGACCACTCTGACGACATCTCAACACACTGACCACTCTGACGACATCTCAACACACTGACCCCTCTAACGACATCTCAACACACTGACCCCTCTAACGACATCTCAACACACTGACAATGACAAGATACCTCCACGGACGGCCTCGCAACCCCCCACCCCCCCCCCCCCACTTTTTTTTTCACACAGCAATTAAACATCTCACTTGTTCACTGACCTTGCATACCTCGACCAATCAAAACTCGCCCTCACAAAACTGTTCACCAACAACTCATAATCAACAAATATTCCACACACAAACGATCAAGCTCATAAATCCAATTTATGAAATTTATCATAATATATAGGCCATGACCCACTAGAGTACTAGTAGGTCGTGTATAGGCCCAAGTATTTTAAAAATCCAGATTTAAAATTTAAAAAATAGTACTTATTATATACAAATTCAATTAACTAATTAATTATATAACAGCAACAACAAAATAATGACATATGATTACATAGAATATGTTGGCAAAAGATTAGCGTATCAATTTCAAACTCTGTATTTATATAAGCTGACCGCTGTTAAAACCGGTTGCTACTGGCGAAGTTGCCATGACACCAAGCGTTCATCATAAACAGATCGGCCTATTATTAACAAACCGGCATATCGCATTCTCCCGTAATCTTGACTCCCTTAAATAAAGACAACTAAAACGTAAAAAAATGCCAAGAGAATTCACATTAGAAAAAACACCTATATAATGTAAATGACGTGGACCGAAAACGTCACCCCTTTAAAAAATCCCTCGCGAGGTGACCCCCCCCCCCCACCCCACCCAAATCTCTTCCCCTTTCTGCCCGTGGATGGTACCAAGTTGTGATATCAAACATCACAATGTAACTGGTCACTTACAGCATTAAAAATTTAACTGGTCGCGTATAGCCTTAAAAAATATCATAGTTTCCAAGAACAGTTTTTTGTGCATTGTAAACAAACACTACAGGGGTCAAGTAGGGGTCAAGTAGGCCTACTGGGGGAAAAGGGTGGGGGACTCACCCTAAGATCCCCCACCCCTTCCCGAAATACCGTTAGGGGTCTTCCATTAATTACGTCAATAATTTTTATGCAATTTTTGCGCAGGTGCTAATTTCTTATGCTCAAAGAGTGCATTGTCAGTGTTGTTAACATGCTTTTTCAACATGACTTGTGATGCAAAATAGAATAGATGTTAAAGATTTTTGCAAATCGTTCAAGCAGCGATGCTGTTATTGTTACTCACTTTACTTTCCCCCAATTCTCACAATAGCGTATTCCTACTCTATCAATATCATTTATCTCGACTGCCTATGATACTTGAGACTTGTCCTTGTTCCATACATGCAACATGATCGCACTCATGCCACCCTAGTCATTTGCGACAAACAGAATCTACAGGTGAAGAGACTAGGGAGGCCAAATTTTGACTTATTTTTTGCACTTATAAATTGCGCTAACATTCTGACCTGCCATCTGCAGTTTACATACAGACACACATTAAATAAATCTAAAATTTTTAAAGGCCTAAAATTATATGAATATTTACACTCATCACTCATTTACACTTATAATTTTTTTTAAATAATGTAATAACCTTTCAATTTTTAAGATTAAAATTTTATTATAGAAAACATGCTTGTTGACGTCAACTCATCTAACCCCTCCTCCTTGTTGTCAACAACTGTCAAACTTTTCCACCCCCTATTTTGTTGACATAATTAATGGACGCCTTATGATAGAATTCGAGCCATGGGTGTTAAAAAATTTTTTTTTTTTAAACAATAATCAGTTTAAAAGAGGATTTCAAAAATCGGTTTACGGAGAGGGGGAAAGATAATATTAACATTCCTGTTTTCTAATTAATAAAAAAATAAAAAAATAATAAAAAAAGAAATGCAGAACTCTCTTTCATCTCTTATCATGTCCCGTTAAACATTTGAAATTATTTTTATTGAACAGCAGTAAGATTTAAAAAAGCACCCAGTGGTGTAGGAACTGAAGGAGTGTTGAGTGGAGGGGCAGTTAATTCAATAATGTGAAGACGTATTTCATATCTTTTCCCTTGAACAATTTGAAATGTTGTGATCCGATTACACTTTTTAATTTTCTGTTGTAAACAACAATTCTATTTTTGTCAAATTTCAAGAGTTCAAATAAAGAACTTTTTATTTTAAATTGCCTAAAAAGTAAAGGTAATAATCAAATTTCTAACTAGTTATGAAAATTGCCTGACTATGTCGTTTATAATTTAACCTGATTAGGCATTCGATATTGTTGCCTTTGCCTTAGAATTATAAACAATGAAGACAAACACTAAGGGCAGGGGAGCCAACACAGTCTGTCTAAGTAGCAGCTACACCAACAGACTAGCACTGAGCACTAGACTAGGTGGTGACTAGGTCTGGTGCCTCAAAATAAAACAAAATTATAATAAATGAATGGCAAAATGGCTGATAATTAAATTTTAAATAAAAAATAGTGGTAATTTAAGTTTTTGTACACTATGTTAATGGTTAGAACTTAGTTTGTAGCTTAATTGCACTCATCAGTTGACACTGATAGTACTGATGTTAAACAACCAGATGTGACTGGATTTTTATTCTAATAAAAGTGGTTGCCTTTTCATTGCCAGCATAACTTCTATGATAGATATCAACAAGTTGGCAGAGCACAGTCTGCCATAAGTAAAGCAAACTACAAAGTACTCAATGACTCAATCACCAATGACTGCCTGCTTGCTACTATAGCTGGTCTTATAAAAGATCATGTCAATCTGATATGGATGTACTGTGTACTGTGCCAAACAGTGTCAAATCCAAAGTAGGGGGAGGGGGATTTCTTAACAAAAAACCCTTGAAATAGTTCAAATCCTGTCCCACATGCATTGTGGAAGGGTTTCTGTAGACAACATTGACATTGTGTTTTATCATTATCCTCCCAAAAGCACACACAATGCCACTCTGGACACAAATTACGCCATGAACAGAGTTAAGGCAGACCTATGGCTTTGCCATACAGTTTGCTATCGCGCTGTGTGTTTCTAAAATCATGATGCTGTTTTTTAAAAATTAGCTAAGAGATTGAAGGTTGTGAATGAACTGTGGCTAACGTGTGTACATTTCACCAACACATAGAGAAAGCAAGATGGTTGAAATGATGACTGTGGACATAATATTCATATACTAGTATTTTGTTTGGATGTTCATGACAGATTTGGGAAAAGCTATAGGCTACACCATGGTTACATCAAGGCTACATCATGGCCATACTGTGGCTACATCATACCTACATCATGGCTACATCATACTTACATTATGGCTATATCTTAGTTCCATCATGGCTAAATTATGGTTACATCATGGCTACATCATGTTACATTGTGGCTACATCATGTTACATTGTGGCTACATCATGTTACATTGTGGCTACATCGTGGCTACATTAACATGTAAAACTAAAATGTAAATACGCTGAATGAAAAATGTTTAATCACAATGAAATCTTGCTTACTTTTCAAAATTGTTCTGTGGTTACATTATGCATGCACTTTATGTTTGTCTAGACATATCTTTATAAGTTCACTGTACTCATGACTTCATCTTTCAAATTATTGAGAATGATCATTATGCTGGCTGAACCTTGGAATAGCACATCACTGCAAATAGCACCACTTTTGCTTTGGTCCTAAAAATTTGTGCTAATCATTGGTCTCACTGTAAAAAATGTTTGGAAGCTGCAGGTATGGCTTATGAGAGCTGCTAGTATGGCTTATGAGAGCTGCTAGTATGGCTTATGAGAGCTGCTAGGATGGCTTATGAGAGCTGCTAGTGTGGCTTATGAGTGCCCAAAGTATGGCTTATGAGTGCCCCAGGTATGGCTTATGAAAACTGCAGGTATGGCTTATGAGAGCTGCTAGTATGGCTTATGAGAGCTGCAGGTATGGCTTATGAGTGCCGCAGGTATGGCTTATGAGTGCTGCAGGTATGGCTTATGAGTGCTGCTAGTATGGCTTATGAGAGCTGCTAGGATGGCTTATGAGAGCTGCTAGTATGGCTTATGAGAGCTGCTAGTATGGCTTATGAGAGCTGCTAGTATGGCTTATGAGAGCTGCTAGTATGGCTTATGAGAGCTGCTAGGATGGCTTATGAGAGCTGCTATTGTGGCTTATGAGTGCCCAAAGTATGGCTTATGAGTGCCCCAGGTATGGCTTATGAAAACTGCAGGTATGGCTTATGAGAGCTGCTAGTATGGCTTATGAGAGCTGCTAGGATGGCTTATGAGAGCTGCTAGTGTGGCTTATGAGTGCCCAAAGTATGGCTTATGAGTGCCCCAGGTATGGCTTATGAAAACTGCAGGTATGGCTTATGAGAGCTGCTAGTATGGCTTATGAGAGCTGCTAGTATGGCTTATGAGAGCTGCTAGTATGGCTTATGAGAGCTGCTAGTATGGCTTATGAGAGCTGCTAGTATGGCTTATGAGTGCTGCAGGTATGGCTTATGAGTGCTGCTAGTATGGCTTATGAGTGCTGCAGGTATGGCTTATGAGTGCTGCAGGTATGGCTTATGAGAGCTGCTAGTATGGCTTATGAGAGCTGCTAGTATGGCTTATGAGAGCTGCTAGTATGGCTTATGAGAGCTGCTAGTATGGCTTATGAGAGCTGCTGGTATGGCTTATGAGTGCTGCAGGTATGGCTTATGAGTGCTGCAGGTATGGCTTATGAGTGCTGCAGGTATGGCTTATGAGTGCTGCAGGTATGGCTTATGAGTGCTGCAGGTATGGCTTATCTTAATGCAGTTTGACGGCTTATAATTATGAACTTTAAGGCTAGCAAATCTTGTTCAAGTTAAAACACATAATTGGCACATTACTTATATTTTAAATATTTAAATTGCTACAAAATATTGTGAAAAATTAAAATAATGCTTCTGTGAAAAATGAATAATTTAATTAGACTATAAACAAATATTTTTAATTAAGATGGAACATTTTTATAAAGTTTAAGTTTTTAAGCTTAGGCCCAGTAAAACGTGATCAGAGTCTGGGACTGGATCGCAAAATATCATATCAGATAGTATTTACTGTACCGCAAGACCACGCTGGATCATATCGAACCGGCATATCTTAAGACCAGGCTAATGGTAATTATTTGCAGTGATGTACGTAGGTCTATTTCTTTGGTTTTGGTAGGTGCACTGCCACCGTGTACTCGGTCATTTTGTTATTTATTAGCAAAAAATAATAAGTGCAGGAATGCCTTTCCCGTGCATTTCTAGTAAGTTAGCCTTATTTTTAGATAACCAGTTTCAAAAGGGATTGCTGAATCAGATAACTTGTTTGCTAAAAATTACATATTTAAATCCCTTTTCAAACAAAATGACTGTAGGTTATCAAAGCAAATGGATGTAGGTTATCAAACAAAATGACTGTAGGTTATCAAACAAAATGACTGTAGGTAACCAAACAAAATGACTGTAGACTCTTAAATATATTCTATGCTAAAAATTTCTCCCATTTTTTTAATTCCAGATCTTGAACCATGGCATTAAGAAACAATGGAGATGTTGTGCTTCTGTACGCACACCCGACAATGCACGAACTGGCCAAGCAAATAGCAGTGTGTTGTCACAATAGCAGTTCATTGTCTGACGCCACAAGCTCAAGCACATCAACACATTCGTCAAATTCACCCTGTGTGGACGGTAAAATCATAGCACCTGACATCACCCAGTCGACACAAGACAGTTCAAAAACTCAAGTGCCACATGTAAGCTACATATTTTACTGGTTATTTTTTTATCTTTTAAACTATTTATAAATGTAAATAATGAAAATTAATTCAAAGTAAAAAAATATTATATTTTAAGTGGACTTAATGTTCCTCGGAGCTAACTTTCAATTAGTTCAGGTCTAGTTGTTTATTGTGTCCTAGTTCTAACCAGCGTCTAGCTTTCAATGAGGTCAGGTCTAGTTGTTTATTTTCCTAGGTCCTCTAAATTTCTTTCATTTCATTTTTAATATCATTTTAAACCTGTAAGTTCACAGATATTTTTAATTATTTTATGAACATCATTGATGAATCAAATTATACAATTAATGAATTTTGAATGGACAATTTGTTCTAATTTTAAAAAATTATCTGGGAATTTCCACAATGCTCACTCTTCATGCCAGTGCCGATTTATGGATAGGAACAATAATAATTACAGTCATAAGGAAGCAGTGGTGTGACTAGAATAGAAGCCCTTGCTGGAAAAGAAGCTGTCGCTAGAATAGAAGCCATTGATAGAATAGAAGAGGTCGGTAGAATAGAAGCCAAGATTTTTGAGGCTCATCGTTGAGTTGGCCGAAAATTTTACCCGTCCTTATGAAATAAAAAGACTATGACAGAGTGTCACATGACTAATACAGAGTGTCACAAGACTAAGCCATAGTGTCACAAGACTAAGCCATAGTGTCACATGGCTAAGCCAGAGTGTCAGATGACTAAACCATAGTGTCACATGACTAAGCCATAGTGTCACATGATGAAGCCATAGTGTCACATGACTAAGCCATAGTGTCACATGACTAAGCCATAGTGTCACATGACTAAGCCATAGTGTCACATGACTAAGCCACTTAATTTTATATGTTGTACAGTCGAACCCGCTTATCTCGACCTCGGTTAACTCGCCAACCCCGTTATGTCGACATTTTTGAAGTGGAACCACCAAATTCTCTCTTTGTCTTAGCATCTTCTCCTCGGTTCTGCGATTCTTTCATGTCGCCGAACCCTGATATCTCGAGCACAAAGGGTGGCCAAATTTGCCACTTAACTTCCGTTATCTCGATTGCCATGACCAATCGCCGGCTGTTGAAAAAAGTTTTTCAAAATTAAAAATAATTTTAGAATGAACCTAGAAGTAATTTTTTTTAAATGTTTTAATTCGAGCTTTAAAAACCCGGTCGCTTCCATATTATAAATGATTATAATGTGCCGTGTGCAAAACGTTGTCATGGGCAGCCATTCACGGTCACTTGCATAATGGCTACGTCATGGTACTACGTCAGAGTTTCATTCATAAGAGTGTGCCGTATGCAAAAGCTATTAAACCATTGGCCAGGGAAAGCTCTAATTAAATGTGCCAAAGTTGAAAGTTCAAAATAAGTAGTCCATAAATAGTATTTTAGTAATAAGGGGATTCTTTGCCTTATATAAACTATATAGTGATTGCGCAAGACACGATCAGCAGAATGAGGTCACAAAATGAGTAGGCTCCGTCCATAGTAGAAAATACCAAACGAACTCGCACTTTAAAATTTTGAAACTCAAAAAGTACTCAAGTTAAAGTGCTGATTCTGGTTTAATTTTTGTAATTTGAAATTTTCTGTAAATAATATTTAATTTATTTATAATGTATTGTTTTAACTGAAGTCCCTGCATTTATTATCGCACATCATGTACATAATGAAATTTCAAACACATGTTAATATATTGCCGCCATATTGGTTTTCGGTTATCTCGATCATCGGTTATCTCTATGCTTTTTGGCAAACCCCGAGGCCGTCGACATAACCGGGTTGTACTGTACTTGAGTTTTTGTTGTCTTACATTGTGGCTACATACGTGGCTACATGCAGTGAGTAAATGTGAATGTGACTACATGTAGTGAGTAAATGTAAATGTGGCTACATGTATTGATCAAATATAAATTTAATAAATAGATTGATTGTTTTATTTTTTAACTCGACTGTCACTGATGACCACCCACCCCCCCCCCCCTGCCCCGCGCTGTTAACAGTTTCTTTCCATGAGACACTGGGTAAGAATTGCTCATTGCTGTGTAATTCTTTGAAATCCCTACCTATGAATTGCTTGCTCCTGAACTGCTCATTGCTCCTGAACTGCTCATTTTGAAACATAAATTGTTACATTAGATAACTTAACTGGCATGTCAAATATGTTTGTGAAATTTCCCCATTTAGTTGAATCACAAGATAGGGACCTTGACCTTGATTATTTCATCAGCTTTGAAAGCAGCTAATTTCAAATCTTGATTTGATGACTAACATCTCTGTGTGTGTGTGTGTGTGTCTGTTTGTGTGTGTCTGTGTGTGTAATCCCAACATTTGTCAAGATATAGATGTTTGCTCTGAATGTTTATGTAACAACACAAAATAAACTGACACCCACTACAGTAGAAGTCCGATAATCCGGCACGTTCGGGACCGCCTCGGTGCCGGACTACCAAAAATTCCGGTCTATCGGGCGGTGCCCCTTCTTTTTAGTGTAGGCTTTGCCGTAAAACAAATCTACTTTGTTTTTTTAACTACATACATACATAAATCGTAATTATAAGAACAATTAGGTTAATAATTAATTTTTTAATGTTTGTCTAGAAGCCAATTTTTCAGTTCTTACCGATTGAGAAGCAAAACTTCATTAGTTCATCTTTTTTGTTTTTTAATGTCATAAATAGTTGATGAGCCAATATTAAACTCATTCATTAAAACATTTCTATTCTCACCTTTTTCCAGCCGCTTGATGATTTCTAGTTTCTGATTGAGAGTCAGTGTTATGTGTTTTCGTTTCTCTCCTTTTGAACTCAAAGGCTTAGGTTTTGAAAACATGGTCACTGTACAGTTAGAACGAAACTCACTTTGTTTATAAACAGTTTCAAAAGTTACGTACGTTCGTGATTGATTAACTGTGCTGCACTGCACCTGTATTTGTTGTGACGGCTGAGACTAGCCGGCCGCTAATTGTTTCCAAACAATACCCGGAAGCGCTCCAGAAAACTTCCGAATAGCTCTCTAGCGTTTTTATTTGCTTTAAAGACACACTTTTGGAGAAAACCAAAAATTTTACAATTTTCCGGAGCGATGCTGGACTATCGGGCATTCCGGACTGTTGGGTGCCGGACTAATGGACTTCTACTGTACTAACACCCACTACTAACACCAACCAACATTCGTATTCCATTAATTTAATTTCTTGAAGCTTAACATGTATTTTTAAAAATTCATTTATTTTAGACTTTATTTCTATACTTTTTTAACCACTTAATTGCCTCAAGTGTGACGGAATTGTTTGTGTTTAAAAGGATACAATGGCTGGGG
Organism: Omphiscola glabra; assembly: GCA_964017045.1. Taxonomy (NCBI): domain Eukaryota; kingdom Metazoa; phylum Mollusca; class Gastropoda; family Lymnaeidae; genus Omphiscola; species Omphiscola glabra. Next base: position 633,911 of record OZ024806.1, on the reverse strand, counting down.
GGTGGGGGGGACGACTCTTGAACTTCATCTCTATTCTATGTGTTCTTGAACTTCATCTCTATTCTATGAGTATGTTGAACTGCATCTCTATTCTATGAGTATGTTGAACTGCATCTCTATTCTATGAGTATGTTGATTCGTAAAATAACAACTATGAATGAATGATTTTGGGAACATTTCATTGAGTTATTTAATTTTTGTTAGACATGATTTATTTGATAGATCAGCAACCACACAAACAAACACACAAACAAACACATGTTTGATTTTTTTAAATCTTTGTCCTCCATGAAACTCTAGAAGAACGTTCTGGTGTCCGCTCGTCATGTTGAGTTCCGCGACACCATCCAGTGGAAAAATTTTGCAGATGGCTTTCCCAATTTGTTCATAGAAGATGTGAAATACATGGCAGGGAAAGATGGTAATTAAATGTGTACATATTGTTGAAATGCTATGGTAATTAATTGTATACACATACTATTCAATTTCTATGGCAATAAAATGTGTACATACAGTTACATTTCTATGGTAATTGAATGTGTACATACATTTGAATTGTTGTTACACAGTTTTGGTTACAGTTTGTAAAATTTAATATTTTCAATGCAAAATAACGAGCAGAATAATCAAATTGAAATTGTGACACGTCATCAAGTGACACGTCATCAAGTGACACCTCATCAAGTGACACGTCATCAAGTGACACGTCATCAAGTGACACGTCATCAAGTGACACGTCATCAAGTGACACGTCATCAAGTGACACATCATCAAGTGACACATCATCAAATGACACATCATCAAGTGACACGTCATCAAGTGACATGTCATCAAGTGACACGTCATCAAGTGACACATCATCAAGTGACACGTCATCAAGTGACACATCATCAAATGGCACGTCATCAAGTGACACATCATCAAATGACACATCATCAAATGACACATCATAAAATGACACATCATCAAATGACACATCATCAAGTGACACATCATCAAGTGACACATCATCAAGTGACACATCATCAAGTGACACATCATCAAGTGACACATCATCAAGTGACACATCATCAAGTGACACATCATCAAATGACACATCATCAAATGACACATCATCAAATGACACATCATCAAATGACACATCATCAAGTGACACATCAAGTGACACACCATCAAGTGACACGTCATCAAGTGACACGTCATCAAGTGACACGTCATCAAGTGACACGTCATCAAGTGACACGTCATCAAGTGACACGTCATCAAGTGACATGTCATCAAGTGACAAGTCATCAAGTGACACATCATCAAGTGACACGTCATCAAGTGACACATCATCAAATGGCACATCATCAAGTGACACGTCATCAAGTGACATGTCATCAAGTGACAAGTCATCAAGTGACACATCATCAAGTGACACGTCATCAAGTGACACATCATCAAATGGCACGTCATCAAGTGACACATCATCAAATGACACATCATCAAATGACACATCATAAAATGACACATCATCAAATGACACATCATCAAGTGACACATCATCAAATGACACATCATCAAATGACACATCATCAAATGACACATCATCAAATGACACATCATCAAGTGACACATCAAGTGACACACCATCAAGTGACACATCATCAAATATTGTTTCTTTGAAACATTTTATTTCCATGATAATGACAGGATAAAAGAGTGGGGGGTCAGAGGTCAACTACCAATTGTAGTTATAAATAGAATTATAATTCAGTATTATTTATTATAGATTCAGTATTACTCAGAATAGATTCAGTACTACTCAGAATATATTTCTTATATATATAAGAATGAGCTATAGGGACATAACGCCAAAGAGCCGAAAATATTTTGGTACGTTCGGACTCTTAAAAACAAACATAGTTTTTTTCTATTATTTTACGGAAATCGAATAAATTTACATGCGCAAAAAATATTATATTTCCGCTTTTATTTTAGCAAAAGTTTAAGTATTATTATTATAAATTACAAATACATATAAAGAAACAACTAAGGAACTATCTTAAGCATTTTATATGCGTTTAAAAGTTATGAAAATAAATTAAATAGAAAAAATATGATCAAAGAAATACACAGTAATCACATATATCGGGAAAATCTAAACATCAGTTGTTGTTAGTGCGTTCTTTAGCACGTTGTCAATAAGGGGAAATAAAATTTAAATTAAAATTAATTAGTTCTAAATAATCATGCAAATGACGTCATAGTGCGAATTGCCTATTTAGCCAAAGCTAAAAGTTATCTGATTTAATAAAAGAGCGTGACAAAACTGATGATGTACATTCCCCTTCTTATAAGTAACATTAATAAATAGCATTGAAACTTAAATACTAATTTCGCTTTGTATTTTTAACATTTAATAAGTTTGTACTTTTTATTCATTCCAAAAATAAACTGTTATGAAATTTATAAAGTAGTAAAAACTCTACATTTGAAAATAATTTTAATAAGAATATGCCTTTTAATTAAATTGGTGTAGAAAAACTAAATAGCCAAATAGCATTTTTAATGCACTGATCTAGATAAGAAATAAGCATATTAAATGCAAAAAAAAATATTCTGCGTAAGTAAAGGGGCTACAATCCAGTGGATAATTTATTTATTTTTTTAAAACTCTGTGTAGCCCGCGATACACTATACATTCATTTTGCCCAGTGCAGAACAAGATAAGCCTAAGAATAAATTTGATCAATAATTAACCTTCATCGATACATTTATATCGATGGTAGGAAATTGAGTTCATGCATTTTTACTTGGATGACAATATCTTTCAATTCAATGACATTTCGGTTGTAAAAAAAAAGAAGCTATATTCTCATTTTACATATGAACATATGTTAACCAATTAAGAAAATCAATGACTTTAACAAAACATAAAAATATTTTCATAATTATCCCCAGGGATATCAAAACCCAATCACTTTACACAAGTGAAAATTTAATTTTAAAAATAGAGATTTTATTAGATAGAAAGACAGACAGACAGGCAGACAAAATGTGTATCTATACCATCAATCCAAAGTGATGAAAATTGTGTGAATTGTAAAAAAAAAATGCAAATGTTTCTGAATTATTACACACATTTTACAATATTCCGTTTTGGGACCGGGGACCTAAATACTTTTTTTCCCCCTTTTATGAGCTAAATATAATTTTCGTATGCGTTCCTACACCATTTATCCGATTGCGATAAAACTTTGGTAAGTTGTTTTGCGCACAAATGGTTTCTGAATTAGCTTATCCATTTTGAAATATTCCTTTTCGGGCCGGAGCCTCAAATTATTTTTTTCTTATATGAGCTAAACAAATATAATTTCAATCAGTGCTATTGCATGGGTTGCTAGAAATCAATCAAATACAAGCGACATTTCAGTTTGTGTGTGACATAAGTACAACCATTTTAAAATTTTGCGTTTGGGGCCGGAGGCCTTATTTTAAAAATAATAAATATTTGAGCTTTCTAAATATAATTTAAAACAGAGCTACTGCGTGTGTGGATCAATCGCTACAAGTGTGTGGACTAAATTTTGAAAATACACGCTTCTCACGTGGACAGCTACATGTTGCCTGCTCACGCGTTGAAAAACTTCTAATTTATTTGTGTACGCACTAGACGGAAAAAAACAATAAATATTTTCTATTTAAAAATTACTTTAAAACTTAATTAAAACACAAATACTTTTTTCATTGAGTGGCATGCATCGCATGCTGGATTCTCGCTAGTTACTCAGAATAGAATTACTCAGGATATATTTGGTATTACTCAGAATAGATTCAGTATTACTCAGAATAGGTTCAGTATTACTCAGAATAGATTCAGTATTACTCAGAATAGATTCAGTATTACTCAGAATAGATTCAGTATTACTCAGAATAGATTCAGTATTTGTCAGAATAGATTCAGCATTACTCAGAATAGATTCAGCATTACTCAGAATAGATTCAGTATTGCTCAGAATAGATTCAGTATTGCTCAGAATAGATTCAGTATTGCTCAGAATAGATTCAGTATTGCTCAGAATAGATTCAGCAATACTCAGAATAGATTCAGTATTGCTCAGAATAGATTCAGTATTGCTCAGAATAGATTCAGTATTGCTCACAATAGATTCAGTATTACTCAGAATAGATTCAGTATTGCTCAGAATAGATTCAGTATTACTCAGAATAGATTCAATATTACTCAGAATAGATTCAGTATATGAACTTGCCACCAGATGATTAAAGTACATAGGACAGCCCTACAGTGGACAGCCCTACAGTGGACAGCCCTACAGTGGACAGCGCTACAGTGGACAGCCCTACAGTTAAAAGACAACTTCAATCATTGTCCGTTTGAAGTGACCCAAAGAACTCAATCTTAACAATCCAATAATCCATGGATGTCCAGCTTTAAATTTCATGGGCTGTTGTAAATGCGGATAAGAAATGTAAAAATTACAAACAGAGGATTGAAAAGTTTTTTGTTGTTTTTTTTTCAAACAGCTTTGTAACAGTTTGTTTTTTACCGGAGAATCAGCATAATGGTCAGAAGCCAAACTATCGGGTTCATGGGGACATTTTCTTTTAATCAGAAACAAAAAATATCAATGTTGTTGTACATTTAAAACTGATGACCAATTGCTGTTGTCGCACATTTAAAATGGACGACCAATGGCTGATGCCATACATTTAAAATGTACAACCAATTGCTGATGCCATAAATTTAAAATGGATGACCAATGGCTGATGCCGTACATTTAAAATGGATGACCAATGGCTGATGCCGTACATTTAAAACTGATGTACTTTCTTTTCATACAGTGATATTCATCGGTAGCTTTCACTCACCGGCTATTGTCTTTGAGCAACTCTCGGTTCTCTATGCCTTCCCAAGGTAAGCAACTCTCAGATCTCTATGCCTTCCCAAGGTAAGTAACTCTAGTCATCTATGCCTTCCCAAGGTAAGTAACTCTAGTTCTCTAAGGTAAGCTCAATTTTACTGCAACCTTATTGTTTTTAAGATATACTTGGCAAATTGACTTAAGAAAATGTTTTCATGATTAATATGTTGTATTTGTTATTGAAATAATCTTCATTACTTTGACGTGTAAAGCTGACAAGAGCGCTAGCTCTATGGTCTATGGCTACCACTGGTCTATGGCTACCACTGGTCTATGGCAAGCACTGGTCTATGGCTACTACTGGTCTATGGCTACCACTGGTTTATGGCTACCACTGGTCTATGGCTACCACTGGTCTATGGCTACCACTGGTCTATGGCTTCCACTGGTCTATGGCTACCACTGGTCTATGGCTACCACTGGTCTATGGCTACCACTGGTCTATGGCTACCACTGGTCTATGGCAAGCACTGCTCCATGGCTGCCAATGGCTTCCACTGGTCTATGGCAATACTTTGAGAGCTAATGTGGATAAATAATTAATCTTTCAAGACATCACTTATCTGTCACTACATGGTTTATATGTCATGACATGACTTATATTTCATTACCTCATTTATCTATCATGACATGGCTTATCTTTCATTACCTCACTTATCTATCATGACATGACTTATCATTTATAATTTTTCTTCAGATATTTGTCCCGGTCATTTCACTTCATCCTCCCTTACTTCCCGACTGGGACGATGGAAAGAGTGGACACAGAGGGACAGATAGCCACGGCAAAGGTAGGTCGTCAAAGCTAGAGCTCAAAGCGTCAATTTTTTAAAAAAATTTGTAGCTCGTCCAGGAGATGATCGTGTCTAGTCCCGACTTAATTCCATCAGATCCTTATCTTTCAACAGACGCTGGCAACTCTGCTGTCCGCTATACCGCTGAGTGCCAGAGGGCCCGCTCAAATCATCATTTATGACATCCACGCCCTGCAGGAGAGATTCTACTTCTCGGATAATGTTATACCGAGGTGAGTGCGGAAATTATCTCCCCTTTAATAACACAACCCAATGCACTTTAATAGCGTAACGTCTGAGTTTTTAGTCTGGCTCTAAAAATATAACAGTTACATGTTTCAACCATTACGTGTATGTAGATGTAACGTCCCATTAAAAATACGGGGTGAGGAGGGGCTGTGCTGATTGGGAGCCGATCTTAAAAATCATTTTTTTAAATGTACACTTGGGAAAAAAAAAGATGTTGCAGAAATCAAGTGACTGTTGGATTGTAGACTGATATTAAAATAATAGGAATGTAACATATCTGTCATGGTTGAAAGTAAGTTGTTAACATATCTGTCATGGTTGAAAGTAAGTTGTTAACATATCTGTCATGGTTGAAAGTAAGGCGACTCAATTGCATCAGTGCATCTTTTTCAGCTTTTTTACAGTTTTTTCACGTTAGATTTAATTGTGTTTCACTCAAGTACAAATTGATCTACTACGGACGATTTTCTTGTATGTTTTGTGTCTTTTTCTTCGCGGGAAACAGCTTTAATATGGACTTCGGATATCAAAATAGTCAGCCTAGTATAAAGATGTCACTTCCGCCATTTTTGTAAACTTCCGCCATGTCAACAACAAATGGCGACCAATTCACGACTGAGAGGAAGAAAGCAGGGAAGAAGTGGAGGCATTCGTTTCAAATGCAGAAACATAGGACAGCGAGCCTTTCTTCCACATGTTGTTTTGGGAAACGTTGGATCACTACGTAACAGGATGGATGACGTGGGTTGTTTCTGCAAGGATTTCTATCAATTTCGTATGAGCTTAAAGAGACATGGCTTAACGAAACGTTACCAGATTCAGCAGTGGCACTGGACTAATTTAACATTTTCCGTGCCGAAGGAACAACCGACAGCATCAAATCCAAAGGAAGGGGTTGCAATATATGTTAACAAAAACTACTGTAGAATCAACAACGGAATAGTGAAACATGTAGTTTGTACACCCGACATGTAACTACCTTGCACCACTTTGCCGCCATTTTACCTACCTACGGAATTCACACAAACCTGTATCATCCTGAAAACCCGGAGATGGGGAGATGGAGTTCACGTGCGCCTAACAGGCAGCAGTGAGGCCTCTCGAACATCTAACATCGGATTTATTTTACGCGCTTCGAGCCTTTGGGGATGAAGCGTGATTTTTAAATAAACTTTATTATTATTATTATTATTATGGTTGAAAGTAAGTTGTTAACATATCTGTCATGATTGAAAGTAAGTTGTTAACGTACTTGTCATGATTGCAAGCAAGTTGATTCATATCCTTGTGGCATATTTAAATTTCAGACTGGAGACAGCCATCCCTCTCCTCCAGAGGGAACTCGCCACCCTCCCAGACAAAGAAAGTCTTGTGTTTGCATTCCCGGATGATGGCGCCTACAAAAGGTTCCACCTCATGTTCGCAGATGACGAGAGGCTGATTATTTGTGCCAAGAAGAGAATTGGGGACAACAAAAAAGTTGTCACTGTAAAAGACGGTAAACAAAATGCCATTTTTTTAATTCTTTCAGACTAGTCAGTTTTTGAGAGCAATCCTCAGATCTGAAACTTGATGAAAGTGACCTAACGTGATCTAACATGACCTGACCTAACAGGACCTTACATGACCTGACCTACGTGACCTAACCTAATATGACTTATGTGACCTAACATGACCTAGCTTTAGGGTCATACCAAATGAGGAATAGACGTTTTGAAAAATGTAAAATTAAAACATACATTTAATACGTTGTTATGTTATAGTTAGATGTTTAAAATCAGATTTTAACAAAACGAGACAGAAGGCAACAAAGGGAGGTAAACAAATATTCTAGTCGTAGAACTGGATTTTTTACAAACTTGTTTTAATATTCTAGAAAATCTTTATTACAACTGAGTTAAAATGTAAGTTACCTGTACATAATTATGTAGAGTATGACCACTGAAACAGTTATATCAACCCAAGTTGTACAACAGGCAACCCCAGCGGCAAGCACGTGATCATCATTGACGACCTCGTCCAGACAGGGGGGACTATCAAGGAATGTGCCAAGGTAATGAATGAACCTGGTGCAGGCTTTTTGTCATGATGTTTTAGGCCACAATACGTGAACTCAAAATAAAATCAGGCTCCTTGGCTTAATGCAGGGGTGGGCAACCCATGGCCCGCCATGTAAAAATGTTGTGGCCCAGCCGGATGTATCACAAATGAATTTATTTCTTCATTCAAATAGCGATTATTTTAATTTGTGGCATAAACGCACATTTGTATATATATTTATATATATTACATCATTTTTGTGGACAGTACTTGCCATTTCGGTGTACCCGCCCCCCATTTTGGACTGATAGTTTGACACTTAAAACAAATTGTTGTAGGAAATGACATAAACTTGGTACAAAGTATTATTGGTAAAACGTGCAATGTATGAGAAACTTTAGATTATAACTTTTTGAAAAGTGTTGAATACATAGACATAAACTGTACCAATGTGTTTGTTAACCACAGGTCCTGCTTGAGCACGGAGCCACGGCCGTCAGCGCCTATGTCACACACCCGGTTTTTCCTGGCAACTCCTGGAAGAAATTCTTGGACAGCGACCCCCCTTTTGCCAACTTTTGGATCACGAACTCTATTCCCCACGCCGAGGAGATCAGCAAGCACCCGCCATTTAAACTGTTGTCACTCAGCACAATCATAACGGAGAACCTGCTCGGGTTCGATCTCAAGCCATCAAACTGACATTCTCAAATGTTGCGATGATGTTCTTTAGGAAATGAAGTGCCATGGGAGGTAATTTCTAGACCATTCCAAATGTTTGAGACCAAGGGAGCTCAACCTTGGGATAACTGGCACTATAGTCCACTGTTCAGATGTGTGTGTTTAGCTTCGTGCCTAAAGGTTGAGGACCCTAGACCCTGTCTTAATAATTTACTTTCTAACTAATTTCTAAACTAAAAAATTGTTCCTTACTAATCAAAGCATTGCAGTATAACCTACACCAACGAAAATTTAAATTCAACTCTGATATTAATTTTTTATTTTCCTTGTACTTCTGCTGATTTGAAAGTTTCCCCGTTATTTAAAATAGATTCTTTCTGATGGAATTAATAGAAATCCTTATTTCTAATATTTAAAGAAATATTAAGTTTAATGATGAAAAGTCAGAATGATCGAAAAAAATACTCTTAAATGTGACCTACTTACATATAAACAGTTTTCAGTTGTGTTTAATGTGACTTACTTACATATAAGCAGTTTTCAGTTGAGTTTAATGTGACCTACTTACATATAAGCAGTCTTCAGTTAAGTTAATTGTGACTAAGAAGTATTAGAAGCAGTTTTCTGTTAAATGTGATATTTATGTTCTTTTTTTAAAAAGCTATTGTAAAATATATTTGATGTTGTTTTGTAGAGTGTGATGCTACAGAATAGCCACTAAAGTGTGATACTACCCGTGTAGCCAGTATTGTTCTTACTTAACTATTGTATATTTAAAATAGATAATAACTGACAATCATAGCTAGCAGCATTGATTCCGGATCACACTCTGTTTACTCAACAATAAATGAGTGCATCTCACTCTCTTTGGATGGGAAATAAAAAATGGATAACATGTCATTAAATTAATTGTCCCTGGTCTGCAATCCCTGGATGACAACCTCAAATTGGGTGGATGACGGTGGATGACGGTTATCTGTTTTTAAAGAAATATTCTTTTTAATGAAAAAACTGAAGATTTAAAAAACGGAACAAAATTCTCTGTCAATGTACATTTTTAATTTTTCGGAGACGCAAGCCCTTTGCTTCTGTAAAAAGGGGTCGTAACTCAAAAAAGGTTTGAAACCTATGTTCAACTTCATGTCAATAAGAATAACATAATTTTAATTCAATTAAAGGAAGTGAGTTATAAATGAAATATTGCTACATTCCAACTTTCAGATTTTCAAGGGTCCATATCTACCCCATTTGGGAACCCCGATTTTTTAAATATTTAAATTAAAATAACCGCCTGATCTCATTCTCAGTGACCTATATAAATGACCTGTATAGAGAAACCGTTGAAGCAAAAGTAAAAATGGTTTAAGTTCTTCTCTAATTTGTATTTGATCATTTTGTTTGATGCCAGACTGTCACAACTTGAGAAACATCTAATAACAAATCAGTCACATCTATAGTCTTGCAATTGTCATCTTGTCAGACTGACATCTATAGTCTTGCAATTGTCATCTTGTCAGACTGACATCTATAGTCTTGCAATTGTCATCTTGTCAGACTGACATCTATAGTCTTGCAATTGTCACCTTATCAGACTGACATCTATAGTCTTGCAATTGTCACCTTCTCAGACTGACATCTATAGTCTTGTAATTGTCACCTTATCAGACTGACATCTATAGTCTTGCAATTGTCACCTTATCAGACTGACATCTATAGTCTTGCAATTGTCACCTTCTCAGACTGACATCTATAGTCTTGTAATTGTCACCTTATCAGACTGACATCTATAGTCTTGCAATTGTCACCTTATCAGACTGAGATCTATAGTCTTGCAATTGTCATCTTGTCAGACTGACATCTATAGTCTTGCAATTGTCATCTTGTCAGACTGACATTTATAGTCTTGCAATTGTTACCTTGTCAGACTGACATCTATAGTCTTGCAAGTGTCAGATATGATTCTTGATATTCATGTTTAAACTCCTCCGTGCATATTCCGTTCACTTGTTAAAAAAAGAGATGTACTTAATAACTTTGATTTATGAGCTGACTAGCTGCTCACGCCATCTTAAAAAGTCATCTTTAAAAGTCATCTTAAAAAGGTCATCTCAAATGATGAGATTTTCTTCAAATTTTATTTATTTGCTGTGTTACTGTGTAATCATTTTTTGTTTGAGCTGGACTTGACTGTTCTAGTCATGGTTGGACTTGACTGTTCTTGTCATGGTTGGACTTGACTGTCCTTGTCATGGTTGGACTTGACTGTCCTAGTCATGGTTGGACTTGACTGTTCTTGTCATGGCTGGACTTGACTGTTCTTGTCATGGTTGGACTTGACTGTTCTTGTCATGGTTGGACTTGACTGTCCTAGTCATGGTTGGACTTGACTGTCCTAGTCATGGTTGGACTTGACTGTTCTTGTCATGGCTGGACTTGACTGTTCTTGTCATGGTTGGACTTGACTGTTCTTGTCATGGTTGGACTTGACTGTTCTTGTCATGGTTGGACTTGACTGTTCTTGTCATGGTTGGACTTGACTGTTCTTGTCATGGTTGGACTTGACTGTTCTTGTCATGGTTGGACTTGACTGTCCTAGTCATGGTTGGACTTGACTGTCCTTGCCATGGCTGGGCTAAAGCTGTTTTCCTCTTTCTCAATCAGTTGAAATAAGTTTTGAAAAGTTTACTTTCACTCAGTGTAGTGTTTCTGTGGTTGTTAGCACCACTTGTGGGGCGTGATGGCACCACTGGTGGGACCTGGCGGCACCACTGGTGGGGCGTGACAGCACCCATTTTTTGGTTTTGGCTACACTCATTTATTGACCCAAAAATATTTTAAGCATTTGGATGTTTTTTAATTTAAAAAATAAATATATCATCGTAATTTAAAATTTTGATGCAAAAATTCAGTAAGTCTCGCCTAGACCGGAGGGCACACGCCCAAATTTAACTGGATCAGAATGATGATGATTATGATAAACTCTTGTCTAAAGGTCAGGGTCATCCAGAATCCTCTTCTCAATTTATCCTGTTTATGTACTTATCATTTGATAACATTTCTATTTTATTGACTCTGTACAGAACAGATTTGTTCTTGTATCATTAACTGATTACTGTAAACTTTCTAAAATTGTATTCATTATTATGTATTTTTATTATAAGTTTTAACCTTTAATCTCTTCCGCTTGGAGACTTAAAAAATATTTTTTCTGTCTCATAACTCTAACTTGATTGCTTGCATCACGGCAACTCATAAGATTCTGAAGATAATATAAGAACTAAGTCAAATAATTCCCCAAGATATTATCATAATTAAGATCAGACGTGAAACTGATGAATGGATCAGAACATGGTGCAAAATGGCTGACTGTTGAATTTCATCTTTTTTTTATAATCCGAACCAATGTTATAATTTTACTTACAATTTTTTGCAAAATTTTACATTTTAATCTATATACTCAGTGGAAGGGCTCTTCAGAAGAGAGCTTTTGAGATGTACACATGTGATAGTAATGGACCATAGTGATTACTCAGTGGAATGGCTCTTCAGATGGGAGCTTTGTTTGAGATGTACCCATGTCATAGTAATGGACCATAGAGTTCAACTTATTTCTTTTCTGCCCTGATTTCAACATGATGTCAAGAACTCTAAAATGTAGCACAATGAATGTTACAACTGACCTGGCCACTGGTTACTTTTGTCATTGCATCAAGTTTGGTGATGGCCATGTTGTAACAGTTCATTTGTTACAATGTTTGGTGATGGCCATGTTGTAACAGTTCATTTGTTACAATGTTTGGGGATGGCCAGGTTGTAACCAGTTTATTTGTTACAATGTGTGGTGATGGCCAGGTTTTAAACTAGTTTATTTGTTACAATGTGTGGTGATGGCCAGGTTGTAACCAGTTCATTTGTTACAATGTGTGGTGATGGGCAGGTTGTAACAGTTCATTTGTTACAATGTGTGGTGATGGCCAGGTTGTAACAGTTCATTTGTTAAAATGTTTGGTGATGGCCATGTTGTAACCAATTTATTTGTTACAATGTTTGGTGATGGCCATGTTGTAACGGTTTATTTGTTACAATGTTTGTGTTTTTACCAACTGCTGCTCTGTAAATTTAAATGTAGACCCATTCATCATTAAATTTTGAATCAGGAAGAAAGAAATTGATATCACATATGCATATCCAATCCACTATTTGTTGTTGTAACAGCTTTTTCTACCAGACATTTTGTGCTTTATAGGTGCTCAATATTTTATTCATGCCATTGAAATTGTTTTAAATTAAATAAGCTTTATAGATTTAGGGTCAATACTTCATTAAAAGATATTCTTATATATTAAACAAAAATTGATTTGGTTTTCAAGGTTCATGTATGTTGACACTATGAATTACATATATACATAAATATGAACTACGGAACTACATAACTAACTACATAAATAACTAATAAATGGTGTATGTGGAGGCCACTTCCATGGCCTAACGAACACTAAATTTGAAGTGGTTTATAATACATGTTTATTACCTGTACTATTTTAAATCATGAATGTCTCCTAGTTTTATTTTCACTCAACAATTTACAATGTAAATCACTTCACACGTGAGTAGTTATCACAGAAAATTATTAAACAGACTCATCCCAACTGTCTACAAAATGGTCAAAGCCCTGAAATAAAATTTGCTTAAAGATACATTTCAAATTTATTTTGTCAACCTCCTAGAGTCAGTCGTGTCTTTATAATGAGTCAGCCGTGTCTTTATAATTTTAATGATTTGAATAAACCTTTTCAACCACTAGAATATTATTTAGATCTATTTGATTTCTTGTGCAGTCTCTCTTCAATAGTAATAAACCTTATTTAAAACAACAACATTTAGGATCACGCGTATGTAATGTTACATACTATGTAACCAATACAAAAACCAATGTGAGTCCTGGACGTTAACAGCAGAACTTGAAAGGCGATGGAGATGAGATGTTTCAGAGGCATTCTTGGCATCTGCTATAGAGACCACATCACCAATGAGCAAATAAAAGAAAGGATTCGTCAGGCAATTGGGCAATACGATGACCTCCTGACGTCTGTTAAAAAGCGCAAACTTGAGTGGTATGGCCACGTGACCAGAAAACAAGGGCTCGCCAAAGAGATCTTGCAGGGCACTACTAGAGGAGGAAGAAGAAGAGGAAGACAAAGAAAAAGGTGGGAAGATAATATCATAGAATGGACGGGATTACAACTAGGCGATGCTATGCGTAGGGCAGAAGACCGAGAGGAATGGAGAAGAATAGTGTACATGTCATCTGTGGCGCCCCAACGGTCGAAGGACTACGGGACCTGATGATGTTGATGATGATGACTATGTAACCATAGCATACAAAAATAGTTTGTAATATTTTATAAATAAATTTGGTTCCACTGCCTACAAATTTATATTATCATATAGAACCCTTTACTTTATCCTGTAGTTGTATGCAAATTACTTGTTATAGTGGACAGTGGGGGATGGGGGCAAGGGGGCATCATGCCCCGGGCGCTACTCACAAAGGGGCGCCAAATGGTATATTTTACATATAATATTGTATGGTTTTCGAATGGGGGGGGGGGCGCTAAAAAGGTATTGTGACCCGGGCGCGAGTTAAGCTCGCTACGCCACTGCAGATAGACATCTGAGGTATACCGTTACGCATGACCGGTATTTTGGACTGAGTGTGTTACATGTGTGTCACGAACAAGAGCCGCTCGAAGAAATCAACGCACTTATTCAAGTTATTGTATACTGTAGATAGTTCATGACCTAATTGTTTTAAATAAAAACATAACAGATGGTGGCCAGTATCAAGTAAGTACTTTTCGAAGTAAACGATCGATTACTACCATTATTTGACTTGTTCTGCGTAAATACGCGGACTGCACTTAACTATAACTACACACTACACACTTTAAATGGCCGAGTCAACTCTGACCCAGTTCGAGCTGGTGCCAATTTGAGACAGCAAAAGGAAATTGGCAACAGTGACTACGTCTTATTAGATGAAATTTGCGAGTTTTAATCATAATGAATGATAATGTAGACATCTTATCTGATAACTATTACTAGTAGTATGCTCGTTATGAAACATTTGTGTTAGCAAACACGATATCAAAAGAAAAGTAAGCAAGCTCAAACTTTTCTTGCAAAATCGAATCCAACACTGGAGATTCACAAATTGTTGTCAAACCGCAAGAAATACATTTATTATCACTGAAAGAGGTTTATTTACTGATGATGGACCATTTTGACCCAGCAAAAGTTGTCAGAACAGAACAATTTATATTTTGGCCCGTACCAGTAGAAAGCCTGGGGAGACCATTATGATTAAATAATCTGCTGCACACATTAGACAAGAGGCGGCAAGGTGTGATTTTGGTGCAATAAAAAAATCCACTAGATGAAGCACTGAGGGCCAGGTGCTCAGTAAATAATGTAGCGATATTGAAGATATTTAGAACGAAGGACACAGAATTGACCTTGAATAAAGCAGTTGAAATAGCTGTGGAAACAAAGGAAGCAGCTAAATGTGCAAAAGAGAAAGAGTAGGCAGCTAATGTGCAAAGGACGCAGCTAAATGTGCAAAAGAGAAAGCAACTAATGTGCAGAGGACGCAGCTAAATGTGCAAAAGAGAAAGAGTAGGCAGCTAATGTGCAGAGGACGCAGCTAAATGTGCAAAAGAGAAAGAGTAGGCAGCTAATGTGCAGAGGACGCAGCTAAATGTGCAAAAGAGAAAGAGGAGGCAGCTAATGTGCAGAGGACGCAGCTAAATGTGCAAAAGAGAAAGAGGAGGCAGCTAATGTGCAGAGGACGCAGCTAAATGTGCAAAAGAGAAAGTGGAGGCAGCTAATGTGCAGAGGACGCAGCTAAATGTGCAAAAGAGAAAGCAGCTAATGTGCAGAGAAAGCAGCTAAATGTGCAAAAGAAACAGCCCACCAAGAAATTCCTGTTAATAAAGTAAATACCAAAAGAAATATCAAAGAACATCAGGCAGAACAGTTTTCTAAATCTCAGGGACATGATTTTTTTAGTTGGAACTTATGACAGATGTGGAGGCAAACATCATACGGTAAATGTCTGCAGATATTGAGACATGACCAGCCGCAGTTGCCACAAGAAAGGCCATCTGGAAAGAGTATGTCTAAGTAAGAAAGAGCACACACCGAGACATAAACCCAGTTACCTGAAGTCGGTGCTGTACAACTTTTTTGACTGGGGACAGGAAACCGAAACCCATGACATCTCTAAAGAATTGTCTTTTTTACTTTTTAGGAAAATTATTCAATCTATTAATACTTCTTGCCTTAGGCATCAAGAATGAGATATCCGTTAGCTAATGAAAACTGTAGCGCATGTTAAATGCGATATTTATCTTGAACTTGCAATATTCTTATTTTGCTGCTGGTTTTCACTAACTGCTGCTCTTATTACTTTTTAAAATACTGTATTACTCAAGTTGTACATATTCCAGTATTTTCTGGCAACTTTTGTCGATGGTACTCTACAACACTGTCAACCAATACCCAGGCACACTGAATATTAAAACACAAACACTTTACGAATGGCTTGGGTTCTATTTCGCAAACACCTGCTGGGGTGATGTTGTTTACCATCTTTTCCAGCTAGCTAGTATCTCCTAGATTTGACTTTGTACTGCGCTTCGAGCCTTTGGGGATGAAGCGTGATTTTTCTAATAAACTTTATTATTATTATTATTTCGTGTATCTGTCACTCAGATTCACTTGGTTACAGTATCTCCTTATAACTACACAGTCTATCCAAAGCACAGGAGCTTTCACGAAGGTCTCGTGACTATGTTGTTAATCAACTCTTTCTCTCTTACACTCTCTCTATCTCCTTATAACTACACAGTCTATCCAAAGCACAGGAGCTTTCACGAAAGTCTCGTGACTATGTTGTTAATCAACTCTTTCTCTCTTACACTCTCTCTATCTCCTTATATCCAAACACTTTATTATTCAATTCCTGACATTTACACTCATGACACAACTCCCAGTACCTGACATTTACACTCATGACACAACTCACAGTACCTGACATTTACACTCATGACACAACTCACAGACCCAAACAACGTTCATTCTAACAACAGTGATTTTCATAACCGTTGACATTAGGTTTCCTAAATGTTTGTCAGTCAAAGCATTTAGTTTTTTTGGACTTGATGTTGGTCCTACATAGAATCCAGCTTCACAGATGTAGGTGCTTCCAAACATCATCAAATCTTCTCACAGCTTGACAGATGTAGGTGCTTCAAACCATCCTCAATATCTTCTCACAACATTTCAATATTTGTGGAAATTCATCTGAAGAAACATAGCTCCCCCAGAATTAAGTTGGCGACTCATTCTTATGTTTGTCATGAAGAGCCACGGTATGCTGAATCTCCTCCTTCATATGAAGAGCTTATTTTCAAAACGCGGTATCCACCATTTTTAAAAAAATGAAAAAACCTAACCATTTTGTAGAGCAAAACAGGTTTGTTTAGGACATGGTAAATTCTATATACTAAACACATTATATTCCTATTTTATTTGTGTCTAAAAAGTATTTAATCCTCTAAACGCTTTATTAATTTTTTGTAAAAAGTTGAATAATCTCAAAACCCCCAAAATGGATATACAGCGTTTTGAAAATAAGCTCTTCATATGCTCCTAATAATGACATCTTTGTGGCTACAATAGAGATATCATACGTAATAATGACATCTTTGTGGCTACAATGGAGATATCATATGTAATAATGACATCTTTGTGGCTACAATGGAGATATCATATGTAATAATGACATCTTTGTGGCTACAATGGAGATATCATACGAAATAATGACATCTTTGTGGCTACAATGGAGATGTCATACGTAATAATGACATCTTTGGGGCTATAATGGAGATATCATATGTAATAATGACATCTTTGTGGCTACAATGGAGATATCATATGTAATAATGATATCTCTGTGGCTACAATGGAGATATCATATGTAAAGGGAATTTCAACAAAAATTAAAACAGGAGTAAGACTGTGAATATCTTTAAAACGATCCTTGAAATCTAACTTCAACTTTTCTAACAATAGATTGAGTCGCTGACTTGTGACCAGCTCTGGAAGTTGTTGTGTAGCCTTTGCAAGGGCGGGGAAGTGAGGAATATTAGCAGAATTGCTTGTTGTCTCTCCTGGAGCTGGTAGCACTATTTTCTGGATCTGCTGAAGTGCCAGGATGAGTACTATCTAGAGTTGGTCCAGTACCAGTGATAGTAATATCTAGAGTTGGTGAAGTACCAGTGATACTACTATCAAGAGTTGGTCCAGTACCAGTGATAGTACTTTCTAGAGTTGGTGAAGTACCAGTGATAATACTATCTGAATTTGGTGAAGTACCAGTGATAGTACTATCTAGAGTTCGTGAAGTACAAATAATAGTCTCATCTAACCCAAAAAATAAGTTGGACTGTGTGTCAGTGATATCACATCATTCATCCAATGCTGGACTAAAACCTGTACCATTTTTCAAATCATGAAGCAGCTGCTGAAATATATCCCTGGACATACTCTCAACACGTCTTGTTAATATATCCCAGGACATACTCTCAACACGACTTGTTAATATATCCCAGGACATACTCTCCACACGACTTGTTAATATATCCCAGGACATACTCTCCACATGACTTGTTAATATATCCCAGGACATACTCTCCACACGACTTGTTAATATATCCCAGGACATACTCTCAACACGACTTGTTAATATATCCCAGGACATACTCTCCACACGACTTGTTAATATATCCCAGGACATACTCTCCACACTACTTGTTAATATATCCCAGGACATACTCTCCACACAACTTGTTAATATATGCCAGGACATACTCTCCACACGACTTGTTAATATATCCCTGGACATACTCTCCACACGACTTGTTAATATATCCCAGGACATACTCTCCACACAAATTGTTAATATATCACAGGACATACTCTCCCCACGACTTGTTAATATATCCCAGGACATACTCTCCACACGACTTGTTAATATATCCCAGGACATACTCTCCACACGACTTGTTAATATATCCCTGGACATACTCTATCCCAGGACATACTCTATCCCAGGACATACTCTCAACACGACTTGTTAATATATCCCAGGACATACTCTCCACACGACTTGTTAATATATCCCAGGAAATACTCTTCACATGACTTGTTAATATATCCCAGGACATACTCTCAACACGACTTGTTAATATATCCCTGGACATACTCTATCCCAGGACATACTCTATCCCAGGACATACTCTCAACACGACTTGTTAATATATCCCAGGACATACTCTCCACATGACTTGTTAATATATCCCAGGAAATACTCTTCACACGACTTGTTAATATATCCCAGGACATACTCTCAACACGACTTGTTAATATATCCCAGGACATACACTTAACATGACTTGTTAATATATCCCAGGACATACTCTCCACACAACTTGTTAATATATCCCAGGACATACTCTCCACACGACTTGTTAATATATCCCAGGACATACTCTCCACACAAATTGTTAATATATCCCAGGACATACTCTCAATACAAATTGTTAATATATCCCAGGACATACTCTCCACACAAATTGTTAATATATCCCAGGACATACTCTCCACACGACTTGTTAATATATCCCAGGACATACTCTCCACACGACTTGTTAATATATCCCAGGACATACTCTCCACACGACTTGTTAATATATCCCTGGACATACTCTATCCCAGGACATACTCTATCCCAGGACATACTCTCAACACGACTTGTTAATATATCCCAGGACATACTCTCCACACGACTTGTTAATATATCCCAGGAAATACTCTTCACATGACTTGTTAATATATCCCAGGACATACTCTCAACACGACTTGTTAATATATCCCTGGACATACTCTATCCCAGGACATACTCTATCCCAGGACATACTCTCAACACGACTTGTTAATATATCCCAGGACATACTCTCCACATGACTTGTTAATATATCCCAGGAAATACTCTTCACACGACTTGTTAATATATCCCAGGACATACTCTCAACACGACTTGTTAATATATCCCAGGACATACACTTAACATGACTTGTTAATATATCCCAGGACATACTCTCCACACAACTTGTTAATATATCCCAGGACATACTCTCCACACGACTTGTTAATATATCCCAGGACATACTCTCCACACAAATTGTTAATATATCCCAGGACATACTCTCAATACAAATTGTTAATATATCCCAGGACATACTCTCCACACAAATTGTTAATATATCCCAGGACATACTCTCCACACGACTTGTTAATATATCCCTGGACATACTCTATCCCAGGACATACTCTCCACACAAATTGCTACAGTCTGGTGAGAAAGCTGAAGAACAGATTTTTGTTTTTAATATTTTGTTAAAATTCAGCAACTAATGAATTCAGCAACTAATGAATTCAGCAACTAATGAATTCAGCAACTAATGAATTCAGCAACTAATGAATTCAGCAACTAATGAATTCAGCAACTAATGAATTCAGCAACTAATGAATTCAGCAACTAATAATGAATTCAGCAACTAATGAATTCAGCAACTAATGAATTCAGCAACTAATGAATTCAGGAACTAATGAATTCAGCAACTAATGAATTCAGCAACTAATGAATTCAGCAACTAATGAATTCAGCAACTAATGAATTCAGCAACTAATGAATTCAGCAACTAATGAATTCAGCAACTAATGAATTCAGCAACTAATGAATTCAGCAACTAATAATGAATTCAGCAACTAATAATGAATTCAGCAACTAATAATGAATTCAGCAACTAATAATGAATTCAGCAACTAATGAATTCAGCAACTAATGAATTCAGCAACTAATGAATTCAGCAACTAATGAATTCAGCAACTAATGAATTCAGCAACTAATGAATCTGCACTTTCTTGAAAACAAAGTTTAACAGTATCACTATCTGAATATGGTTTTTGCTTTTTGGCTAATGTCCAGCTAATATTAAAAGATGTTTCAGTAGCACAATCGCTTGAGCTCAAAATTCGATGAAAACCATTTTGCCTGCTTTTCAGATCCTTTTTTTAAAGAAATAACTTTTGTCGTCTCTCATTAAGGGTCTTAACTTTTTTGTCTCTCATTAAGGGTCTTAACTTTGTTGTCTCTCATTAAGGGTCTTAACTTTGTCGTCTCTCATTAAGGGTCTTAACTTTGTTGTCTCTCATTAATGGTCTTAACTTTGTTGTCTCTCATTAAGGGTCTTAACTTTGTCGTCTCTTATTAAGGGTCTTAACTTTCTCGTCTCTCATTAAGGGTCCTAACTTTGTAGTCTCTGTCATTAAGGATCTTAACTTTGTCGTCTCTTATTAAGGGTCTTAACTTTTTTGTCTCTCATTAATGGTCTTAACTTTGTTGTCTCTCATTAAGGGCTCTCATGAAGGGTCTTAACTTTGTAGTCTCTCATTAAGGGTCTTAACTTTGTCGTCTCTCATTAAGGGTCTTAACTTTGTTGTCTCTCATTAAGGGTCTTAACTTTGTCGTCTCTCATTAAGGGTCTTAACTTTGTTGTCTCTCATTAAGGGTCTTAACTTTGTTGTCTCTCATTAAGGGTCTTAACTTTGTTGTCTCTCATTAAGGGTCTTAACTTTGTTGTCTCTCATTAAGGGGCACTCCAGTATTTCCCATAAGAAAGAAATCTATAACCAGTGGGGCACTCCAGTAGTTCCCATAAGAAAGAAATCTATAACCAGTGGGGCACTCCAGTATTTCCCATAAGAAAGAAATCTATAACCAGTGGGGCACTCCAGTATTTCCCATAAGAAAGAAATCTATAACCAGTGGGGCACTCCAGTATTTCCCATAAGAAAGAAATCTATAACCAGTGGGGCACTCCAGTATTTCCCATAAGAAAGAAATCTATAACCAGTGGGGCACTCCATTAGTTCCCATAAGAAAGAAATCTATAACCAGTGGGGCACTCCAGTAGTTCCCATAAGAAAGAAATCTATAACCAGTGGGGCACTCCAGTAGTTCCCATAAGAAAGAAATCTATAACCAGTGGGGCACTCCAGTAGTTCCCATAAGAAAGAAATCTATAACCAGTGGGGCACTCCAGTAGTTCCCATAAGAAAGAAATCTATAACCAGTGGGGCACTCCAGTAGTTCCCATAAGAAAGAAATCTATAACCAGTGGGGCACTCCAGTAGTTCCCATAAGAAAGAAATCTATAACCAGTGGGGCACTCCAGTAGTTCACATAAGAAAGAAATCTATAACCAGTGGGGCACTCCAGTAGTTCCCATAAGAAAGAAATATATAACCAGTGGGGCACTCCAGTAGTTCCCATAAGAAAGAAATCTATAACCAGTGGGGCACTCCAGTAGTTCCCATAAGAAAGAAATCTATAACCAGTGGGGCACTCCAGTAGTTCCCATAAGAAAGAAATCTATAACCAGTGGGGCACTCCAGTAGTTCCCATAAGAAAGAAATCTATAACCAGTGGGGCACTCCAGTAGTTCCCATAAGAAAGAAATCTATAACCAGTGGGGCACTCCAGTAGTTCCCATAAGATAGAAATCTATAAGAAAGTGTTCTTTTCCACAGATATCCTGACGGCAGTGAACGCCCAATTGCTAGCATTTCAAAAGCTCTCACAGTGGCACAACGCAAATATCAAATATCGCCAGATTCAGAAGGAAGCACCGTCAATTACTTTTGCACCATTAATATCTGTATGAAAGAAAGTTTGTTTTGGTTACCAACCATAAACCACTGATAAGCATATTTGGTAAAAGAAAAGGAACACCAGCACTGGCAGCAAATGGTTTAGTCAGGTGGGCTCTTACCTTGAGTCAAAATGACTATATCATTGAACACCAAAGTCAAGTGATCATGGCAATGCAGATGCACTTAGTCGTCTACCCTCAGGGCCTGATGACATTTTTGATGGTAAAGAAAGTGAAGCAGACATGGATTCTGTATGTATGATCAAACAAGTCAGTTTGCAGATCAGACCAACAGACCCAGGAGTCATTGCTAAAGAGTCACTTGAAGACTCTGCTCTCTACACAGTAATGAGATATTGTCAAGAGGGCCGACCATCCTCTACAAACAAAGAGCAATTGATCAAGGACTCAGCAAGTATATAAATATTCAAGACTCACTCTCTGTGGAGTTGCATTGTCTATTTCATGGTTCAAGAATTGTGGTGTACCAAAAACACTACAAGCTCAGGTTCTCCTAATCTTGCATACAGGACATTTTGGAATCGAGCGGATGAAACAGTTGGCCAGATCATCTGTATACTGACCAGGGCTTGATGCTCAAATCATGCAGCTGTGTCAAACATGCCAGGCATGCGCAAAACATGCCAGAAACCCTAACACAGCCAGTATCCATCCATGGATGCTGCCAGAAAAACCAAGGAGTCGAGTGCATATCAACCATGGTATTATTGGCATCATCTTCAAGGGATCACATTGGCTGGTGATGATAAGTGCTTATTCAAAGTACCGTACCTGTGTATCCAGACAACAGCCACATCAACCAAAGTCATCATTGATTTTCTGAAGAAAGATTTTGCTCATTTTGGCTATCCACACAGTATAGTAAGTGGTAATGCTACTAGCTTCGTCTCTAAAAAAGAATACGCTATGAATGGAGCTGCCTAACGACTGATTCAAAGTTTAAAGAGCTCACTGAGGAAATCCTCATTACCTTTAAAAGAATCTCTGCAAGGCTTTCTCTGTCAGTATCGTAGGACACCATTGGTTAGGGGATGATCACCTTGCCAGCTGTTGAACAATCTGCAAATAAGAACTCTTATCTCATCTTGACTTATATGACTCCATATTGTGCTCATCGAGCACAGAGATCATCCAGCACAGAGATAAAAAAGCACAGAGACAACATCTTAAAGACATTGCAATCCATAAAGGGATAGATGTCGTAAACAATCATTTAACAAGGGAGATCCATGTTATGTCAGAATATATGAAACAACAACTGACTCTAAACAACGATGGGCTCCTGGTACAATCATCCGATTATGGGTCCATGCGTTTTAACGTTAAGTATAACCCAAATGGCCCCCATATGGAAGAGACATTAAGACCAACTTCGCCCCAGGTATGGAGCAGAAGGAGATTCAGAACCAGGTTTGGATATAATGACAAAGTCATTACCCTCTGACCTAGAAAGCACCAAGTCATCAACCATCAACACATTCAGCAACTCCACCTAAGAGGTTTGATTCCCACCATTACAGGGTTTGATTCCCACCATTACAGGTTTGATTCCCACCATTACAGGGTTTGATTCCCACCAATACAGGTTTGATTCCCACCATTACAGGGTTTGATTCCCACCATTACAGGTTTGATTCCCACCATTACAGGGTTTGATTCCCACCATTACAGGTTTGATTCCCACCATTACAGGGTTTGATTCCCACCAATACAGGTTTGATTCCCACCTTTACAGGGTTTGATTCCCACCATTACAGGTTTGATTCCCACCATTACAGGGTTTGATTCCCACCAATACAGGTTTGATTCCCACCATTACAGGGTTTGATTCCCACCATCTCAACATTTATTTATAGTACCGGTACCCGGTAATGAAAAATCAGGCTATAACTTTGAACCTCACTTAATTTGACATATCCCATCAACTTGATTGATATTCATTGACTACCTCACCATCTTGATATCTCATTGACTACCTCACCATCTTGATATCTCATTGACTATCTCACCAGCTTATCTCATTGACTACCTCACCGGCTTGATATCTCTTTGACATGATTGACTACCTCGCCGGCTTGATATCTCACTGACAAGATTGACTACCTCGCCGGCTTGATATCTCATTGACAAGATTGACTACCTCACCATCTTGATATCTCTTTGACATGATTGACTACCTCACCATCTTGATATCTCTTTGACATGATTGACTACATCACCATCTTGATATCTCTTTGACATGATTGACTACCTCACCAGCTTGATATCTCTTTGACATGATTGACTATCTCACCGGCTTAATATTTCATTGACAAGATTGACTACCTCACCGGCTTGATATCTCATTGACAAGATTGACTACCTCACCGCCTTGATATATCTTTGACATGATTGACTACCTGACCGTCTTGATATCTCTTTGACATGATTGACTACCTAACCAGCTTGATATCTCTTTGACATGATTGACTATCTCACCGTCTTGATATCTCTTTGACATGATTGACTACTTCACCGTCTTGATATATCATTGACAAGATTGACTACCTCACCGGCTTGATATCTCATTGACAAGATTGACTACGTCACCATCTTGATATCTCTTTGACATGATTGACTACCTCACCGGCTTAATATCTCATTGACAAGATTGACTACCTCACCATCTTGATATCTCTTTGACATGATTGACTACCTCACCGGCTTAATATCTCATTGACAAGATTGACTACCTCACCATCTTGATATCTCTTTGACATGATTGACTACCTCACCGGCTTGATATCTCATTGACAAGATTGACTACCTCACCGGCTTGATATCTCATTGACAAGATTGACTACCTCACCAGCTTGATATCTCATTGACACGATTGACTACCTCACCGTCTTGATATCTCTTTGACACGATTGACTACCTCACCAGCTTGATATCTCTTTGACATGATTGACTATCTCACCTTCTTGATATCTCATTGACAAGATTGACTACCTCACCGTCTTGATATCTCTTTGACATGATTGACTATCTCACCTTCTTGATATCTCATTGACAAGATTGACTACCTCACCATCTTGATATCTCTTTGACATGATTGACTACCTCACCGTCTTGATATCTCTTTGACATGATTGACTACCTCACCAGCTTGATATCTCTTTGACATGATTGACTATCTCACCTTCTTGATATCTCATTGACAAGATTGACTACCTCACCGTCTTGATATCTCTTTGACATGATTGACTATCTCACAGTCTTGATATCTCATTGACATGATTGACTACCTCACCGTCTTGATATCTCTTTGACATGATTGACTACCTCACCAGCTTGATATCTCTTTGACAAGATTGGCTACCTCACCATCTTGATATCTCTTTGACAAGATTGGCTACCTCACCATCTTGATATCTCTTTGACAAGATTGGCTACCTCACCAGCTTGATATCTCTTTGACAAGATTGGCTACCTCACCATCTTGATATCTCTTTGACATGATTGACTACCTCACCAGCTTGATATATCATTGACTACCTCACCGGCTTGATATCTCTTTGACTACCTCACCGGCTTGATTGATATCCCAAATTATCTCATGAATTCTTTTTACCACAAATTAAAGTATTAAAAATTAAACAAAACATCTCAAAGAAGTTTTTTTTTATTTGCAATATTTTAATACAATTAAAAACACTTTATTATTAAACACTTTATTATTAAACACTATATGAATTGTTTTGTTTATTTTAAAACTGTATGTTGTGTGTAAAATAATATGTTCATCAGAATTCAGCTCCACATCATTATCACATGCATTTTTTTTTTTAAACTTCACAAAATTGTATACACAAGGGAGACAAGTGATCTCATCCAGATTACAGTAAATTCAGTAAAAGTAAAACTATTAAATTGGGCAAACATGTTTTGGGTACATTCACATTTTTACAAATTTCTAAACACTTCCATGCATTGGTTTGTGATAGGAATATTCCTACTCCTCTCAACATTATTGGAATATAAATGTTATGTTCTCGTCACAAGAACATATAAATGTGATGTTCTCTCCACAAGAACAAACTCAACTATAAAATACAATTAATACAGGAATCTTTTAAAAAAAGTTAAAGTTTGAATGGTAGAAATCTTACAGTGAAGATAAAATATGCCATGGATGTAAATGTCAACAGTAAATGCCAACAGTATTACTTCCTTTATCTCATGAAATGACATGTATCATTATTTAGGACAGCTGATTCAGTTTCTCTCTCTCCCCAGGGATAATTTAAAAATAATTTGATTTTTAAAAAATCACCATTATGGCAATTAAATAAAATGGAAATTTGTGTTTGCCCTATTTGAGTTACCATATATACGGGTCATTTGTATACGGGTCATTTGTACATGGGTCAGTTTGTACATGGGTCAATGGCCATCAAAGAAAAGCATGTTGCTGTACGTACACGGTGAACATCAACATTCTCTCACAATCATATGAGTATTACATAAAAACTGCATGATGGAAAATTTGAGCAGACATTTCTATCGAGGTTTAACAAAAGCAATTCTTTAACTATTTTTAAAGTTGTTTTTTTTTTGGTCAGCTTTTTCCCTTTAAATAATATAATTTAAACTATAACATCAGATGGCTTAATAATTTTAACTATAACATCAGATGGCTTAATAATTTAAACTATAACATCAGATGGCTTAATAATTTAAACTATAACATCAGATGGCTTAATAATTTAAACTATATCATCAGATGGCTCAATAAGTTTTTTAAAATAGTTATTTTTTTTTAAATTGACCAAAAAATGCCTAGTTTTTAGGTTAATATTTTATACCCGGTACCGTATATATTAACCTATGCACAATGTTAATGAAATATTGTTACCATGGCGATGCCATTATAAAAGAAATAATTCAAAACTTTTCAAGTCACAAGTTCATTCTAACGACCAAGACCAAATAACCCACAATGTTTGAGCGGCTTCGTCAGAGTAAAGACAGGAGTCAGTGTAAAACAGTTGAACATTTCTTAGAATCTCCTTGCATTAAAGTTTTGTAACACATTGAAATTAATACAGGCATGAGACACCAGGCTCCACAAGTCAAGATGGCTGTGTCCTTCATGTTCCGCAATATCAGAGCAAGTGCAACAAAAGGAAATAATTACTTAATACAAAAAGACTAAATTCTTGATTTAAATTGCTGAAGTTGGTTGGCCAGATTTGAAAAGAACCTTATGTCAATCCACATCGGCAACATAATTGGCTAATATTTCAGGAGGAAAAATCTTTTTTTTAATTCTTAAAACTCTGATCAAAACTATTTCACCAAAGATATTGGACATATGTTGGACATATGTCTGTATAATTTATTTCCAAAGTTGTCTAATTACATATAAACTTCATTCAGCCCACAGGTCATACATCTATACTTCTATTGGTTTCATTCAGCCCACAGGTCATACATCTACACTTTTATTGGTTTCATTCAGCCCACAGGTCATACATCTACACTTTTATTGGTTTCATTCATCCCACAGGTCATACATCTACACTTTTATTGGTTTCATTCAGCCCACAGGTCATACATCTACACTTCTATTGGTTTCATTCAGCCCACAGGTCATACATCTACACTTTTATTGGTTTCATTCAGCCCACAGGTCATACATCTACACTTTTATTGGTTTCATTCAGCCCACAGGTCATACATCTACACTTCTATTGGTTTCATTCAGCCCACAGGTCATACATCTACACTTTTATTGGTTTCATTCAGCCCACAGGTCATACATCTACACTTTTATTGGTTTCATTCATCCCACAGGTCATACATCTACACTTCTATTGGTTTCATTCAGCCCACAGGTCATACATCTACACTTCTATTGGTTTCATTCAGCCCACAGGTCATACATCTACACTTTTATTGGTTTCATTCAGCCCACAGGTCATACATCTACACTTTTATTGGTTTCATTCAGCCCACAGGTCATACATCTACACTTCTATTGGTTTCATTCAGCCCACAGGTCATACATCTACACTTCTATTGGTTTCATTCAGCCCACAGGTCATACATCTACACTTTTATTGGTTTCATTCAGCCCACAGGTCATACATCTACACTTTTATTGGTTTCATTCAGCCCACAGGTCATACATCTACACTTTTATTGGTTTCATTCAGCCCACAGGTCATACATCTACACTTCTATTGGTTTCATTCAGCCCACAGGTCATACATCTACACTTCTATTGGTTTCATTCAGCCCACAGGTCATACATCTACACTTCTATTGGTTTCATTCAGCCCACAGGTCATACATCTACACTTCTATTGGTTTCATTCAGCCCACAGGTCATACATCTACACTTCTATTGGTTTCATTCAGCCCACAGGTCATACATCTCCACTTCTATTGGTTTCATTCAGCCCACAGGTCATACATCTACACTTCTATTGGTTTCATTCAGCCCACAGGTCATACATCTACACTTCTATTGGTTTCATTCAGCCCACAGGTCATACATCTACACTTCTATTGGTTTCATTCAGCCCACAGGTCATACATCTACACTTCTATTGGTTTCATTCAGCCCACAGGTCATACACAATTTTGTAAATGAATAAATGTCTCCTCATCAGCTGCCAATAATTTAAACATTATTCCTATTTAAAAAAAAAAAAAAAAAACTATTTTGTCTCAGCCATGTGTGCCGCAGTGTCAGAAGATGTAGTGGTGGTCAAGGGATGTATTGGTTAGATGATTGCTTCACACTTGAATTTTTTCAATGTACAACATAAACTTATCTTTGTCACAAAATATATCACATTAGACATACGTTTTGTCACAAAATTTACAGTTTATGACTTTTTGATGTCACAGAATGTGCCACACTCCATCTTGTCACACCGTGACTTCTCGTGTCACAAAATGTGCCACACTCACTTATCTTGTCACACCGTGACTTCTCGTGTCACAAAATGTATATTATTGTGACTCCGTGGACCTACTCACAAAAAAGTATTTATATAAATGTCAAATTTAGTCATAAAAATGTGAACTGAGTGAAAATGAGCTTATGATATAAAAAATCTTTTCACCACCGAGGGATGATAAAGTTCATTTGTGTTAAATAACAGAAAAAGATGGTGGACAACAGCAGAAGTCAAAGACATCATAAAAATAAAGGTGATTTTAAAAATACTAAAAATCACACAGGTCGGTTGTGTGAGTAATTTCACAAAGTCAACACAGTAAATAATAGTCTATCATTGTAAATGGATCAAATTGACCCATTTAACTATGCAAATTAATACGCTCAAGCAACACTCATTGTTGTCATGAAGAAATAGTTCATCGAGTGGCTTTACAATATGATCAGAAAAAAATAATTGTTATCTACAAATATTTACATCCTATCCTATATGAAGTTCTGTTGATGGGATAAGAAAGTTAACATCCCATAAGAGTTCTGTTGATGGGATAAGAATGTTTACAGAGCTTGTTCTGAACTACTCCTGAAAGTCATATAACAAAACACCAGTCTGCCTAAACCAGTGATTCTCATACGTTTTGAATTCTCAACCCATAATTCAAAGTTTAAAAAAAAAATCATTCAATTGTTCGCCTGAAGTCAGGTTGTAAAATATGACTTATCTAACATGATCATAACACATTGTTGGCACAGATTGACAGGCAGGGTGGCACACTATTTGAGAAGCACTGGATTAAACTATTGTTTTGATAGAATACATTCTGAAGAATACTTTAAAACATCCTAAAATATAAGACAGCATCAACTATAACCAGGTCATCCTTCAATACACTTCCGGGTTAATAGTAATAGGTCATCTTTCATATATCATATTTTAGGAACAAGAGAACGAAGAATTTTTTTTTAAGAAGGCTCATGAGATTTCCAGACCTTTCACTTATCACAGTATTTCTTAATCCTTATTTAGCTTGTATTATTTCCTCTTAATGTGCAAGTCTAAAAACTTACTTCGTAAATATAATTAAATTATTCATCAAATCTTCAATGTTCTGATAAAAATAAAATTAATAAATGAAAATTAAAGCTGTTAAAATTTGAAAGAATTTATTTTGTTGACTATTCACTCTTGTTCGGATAAAAAGATAATTTATGAATCGTAATATTTAAAACCTTAAGAAAATGGATGCACCAATCAGAACTAAGGAGAGAGAAGAATTGCCTAAAAATGTGGTTAAGAATAGTTTGTATTTTTAAAATTAATTTTGTCTTTATTTACATCTCAATAAAATCAAATTTTTTTTTTATGTCTAAAATTAAATTGTTTTTTTTATGTCTAAAATCAAAACTTTTTTGAAGTGGAAAATCTTTATATTGGTATTAACATTTCTCTAAAACCTACAGGATCCACATTGAATCCATGAATAGGATCCACATTGTGTCCACCATCTCAAAAGATTTATTATTACATCAAACCATCTTGCAGAATAAAAACAGAATTTATTGTTAATATTTGTTTTCAGGTATGTTGACAACACTTAAACAACGGAGACTTGTAATACATGTATATTTTTTTCCCCTTCAATTCTTATTTATCCAAACAAAAAGAGAATATAACAAGTCACAATATTTCATCCAATCAAATCAAACAATGAGTTCAAATATCAAACAAGAATTAACAGCAAAGTTCAATGTTGTAAGACCAGTCACAGATGTGAAAATCAACAAATGAAACAAAAGACAAAGGTGAAGATCACCATCAAAGTTATTTTCTTCCTTTTCAAACTTAAAAAAATTTGTCCTGGCCGTTGCCAGGAAGTGTAGTTTTCCTTCCTTCAATTCCAGAATAATGGTATTCACAACTCTTTTTTTACTTTTCCTTGCCCATGTCTATTCAGAAAAATAAATTCTTCCTTGCCCATGTCTATTCAGAAAAATAAATTCTTCCTTGCCCATGTCTATTCAGAAAAATAAATTCTTCCTTTCCCATGTCTATTCAGAAAAATAAATTCTTCCTGGCACATGGAAATATACGACAAGGAGAATATCAGTTTTTGACACAATAAAAAAAACAAATTCCAACAGTGGCAAGGCATGGGAGGTAACTTGTCTTGAACAGAGGACAGATTAATCCACTTCATTAAATAACATTAACTTTTAAAAAATAACACAAACAAGTCACACAATGCTACAGTACGCAAGTAACACAATGCTACAGTACGCAAGTAACACAATGCTACAGTACGCAAGTCACATTTTGGCTTGAAATACTCAAATCATAATCCCTGAGTTAAATGGATATGGCTTACTTTCTGTTATAATTCCATCACATAATTATGTCCACACAACAACACTGCAACACCAATAACTTTTTAATTACCTCCCTCTGTCTATACAAGTTTTATTTATAGTGAATCTCAAAGGCAGCCTTGACCTTGGCCAGGAAGTAAAGTTTACTGGTTTAACAATGTGGCAACAAATTCCATTCCAAGCATTAACTTGTTCCAAGAAAAGAAAATTCGCCTCTCGTTTTTTTAGGAAAGAGCGGGCACTTCCCCCATTCCTTGAAAACTAATCCCGTTGTTTACTT
The DNA here is from genome assembly GCA_964017045.1 of Omphiscola glabra. Taxonomy (NCBI): domain Eukaryota; kingdom Metazoa; phylum Mollusca; class Gastropoda; family Lymnaeidae; genus Omphiscola; species Omphiscola glabra. Next base: position 601,761 of record OZ024806.1, on the reverse strand, counting down.
TCCTAAGAAAAACACTGTGCACATATCCTGGGCACTGTGCACATATCCTGGGCACTGTGCACATATCCTGGGCACTGTGCACATATCCTGGGTTGCCGGGCAAGTATTATCCAGGATGGCTGTGTTCCATAACAATTATTTCTGTTCTCATTTCAACATGTAACTCTATTCATTTCAACATGTAACTTTATTCAGACAGAAGTTGGCACAGAAGACTGTTCTTGTTGTCTGCTGGTCTGATGTCTTCTATTGGAGTCTGAAAAGGAAACACACAATATTAAGCACGACCTTATTTCTTTTTAAGGTTATCACAAAACTGTTATCAACTGTCAAGTTATCAACTGCCATGTTATCAACTGTCAAGTTATCAACTGTCAAGTCATCAACTATCAAGTTATCAACTGTCAAGTTATCAACAGTCAAGTTATTAACTGCCAAGTTATCAACTGTCAAGTTATCAACTGCCAAGTTATCAACTGTCAAGTTATCAACTGCCAAGTTATCAACTGTCAAGTTATCAACTGCCAAGTTATCAACTGTCAAGTCATCAACTGTCAAGTCATCAACTGTCAAGTCATCAACTGTCAAGTTATCAACTGTCAAGTTATCAACTGTCAAGTTATCAACTGTCAAGTTATCAACTGTCAAGTTATCAACTGTCAAAAAAACCGGGGACCCATTTTTTGTCTATCAACTTGGCAAACCCACCAAACTGTCAGGCCAACCCATCAAACTGTCAGGTCAACCCATCAAACAGTCAGGCAAACCCATCATTTTATTTACAAAGGTAGTCAAAGTTTAAGTCATGTTCATGTACGGTATTGACATTTGGATTAAATTTTTCTTGGCCGACCAAATTTCTGAGTTTTTATGATAATTTGAAGACAGAATTAATTTGGTACGATAACACTTTATATAGAGATAGCGCATGAGCCCCGTGTGATAAAAAGCCTCGATAAATTTTTCTTGGCCGACCAAATTTCTGAGTTTTTATGATAATTTGAAGACAGAATTAATTTGGTACGATAACACTTTATATAGAGATAGCGCATGAGCCCCGTGTGATAAAAAGCCTCTATACATTTGTCCATTTCCACTAGAATAGTGAAACATAAGGTTATCAGACAGTCGACGGACAATATTTATTTCACTTCATCAGACCTGTTTACCCTCAAACTCTTAAAATCGTACAATATCATTACAAAATCATTCAACACATTATCTTAAATAAACATACAGTATATATAATGTATACACCTCAAAATCGTACATTGTACGCCAAAATTGTAAAAGTAAACAGGTCCGCTTCATTTAAATTCAATACAGGAATCTGTATTAATAGTAATAGAGCCTGCATAATTAACTGATGACTTATCTCTAATTAACTGTATGGTACATCTAAATTGAGCATGCGAGTCCATTTGACAAAATTGCTTTTCATCTCCATTTGTGTAAAAATCTCAAAATTTGACGAAATTTTTATTTAAAAGTTTGGATAATTTATTCAGTCATAAAGTAAACATGTTAAACTTATATAAAAAAAACAATCGACCGCTTGTGGGTAAATGTGCCACATGTGGGTATTAAGTGTTAAATCTAAAGATGTAGAAGTTGAAAAAGAATATTCCGGCGCCGTTGTAACTGAAATAATGAACTTCACTCACCCGAGACTCCAACTGTAATATACTGAGTTGAGAGGAGTCATTTTTACCACCGTTGGACGACTGTGGCATTTGTTGGTTGGAGTTGTTGGATGGGGATGGATTGTTGTGCACAGGTCTCAGAAGTTGGTTTCTGAAATAACTTGTGGCCTTGACCTGGGCTTCATCTGTTGGGTCAACAACTGGACGACATTTTTAAAAATAAATGAATAAATTACTCTGGTAAGACATTTGCAATAATCAACTAGAAGTAGAAGTTTTGAATTTCACAAAAATATTTTCATTGGTACTGTAACAGGTAAAATGTGAACACAAATTATTTCATCTCGGATAATGTATTGTTTTAGTAAATTAATATGTACAGGAAGTAGATTAGATGAATGTCAAGGGCAGAAGAAAATAACGGTTATATAGGATCAACAGTATGGAGGTTTATATTGTGCGCTAGCAAAGTTGAATTCTATAATACAGTAGCTTGTGTGTGATATCACTTGAGTGAAGCAGTAAGACAATATCTTATCTTTCTCCAAAATCGGAGACTTTATCATCATTGTGATTTGTGTAAAAATAGATGAATAAATTATAATGGTGATCAAAATCAAGACGCGCTATCTCGTGTGTGTGAAGATCGTGTATGTGAAGATCGTGTATATGTCAGTAAAAGAAGAATAATTAAAATAAGAAGATTACAACTTAACATATCCCAGTTAAATGTAACCATGCTGTTACAGGTACAAAAATAAATGAGTACATTTTCAGAGATGCGTTACTTCCTGTAACTTAATCCTTGAAAATTATCGGAAACTCGATAACTGGTCAAGAAATACGAGAGTAAGATTCCAACCAAATTTAGTTCCTACTGACAAGGGAGATAATATATTTTGTTCAAAGCAGTGGTATTACTCACCAGGTGGCGCCATGGAAAGTTTACGGAACTGCTGATATCTCTGCTTGGCTTCCAGCCTTGACTGGATAACAACGTCTTGCTCATCCATAGGATTACTGAGTGGTCCCCCATGTTCTTTAGACATGTCATTAACTGAAAACAGTGAGGACAAACTTAATATGCTGTGTCCAGTGGTGACCATAGGGTAAGGTCATGCCCCCCATATAATAGACCATACATCAGACATGCCCCCCCCCCCATACATCAGACTTGCCTTCCCATACATCAGACTTGCCTTCCCATACATCAGACATGCCCTGATGAACCAGACAGGCCCCCATACATAAGACATGCCTTCCCATACAACAGACATGCCCTGATGAACCAGACAGGCCCCCATACATCAGACATGCCCTGATGAACCAGATAGGCCCCCATACATAAGACAGGCCTCCATACATCAGACATGCCCTGATGAACCAGACAGGCCCCCATACATCAGACATGCCCTGATGAACCAGACAGGCCCCCATACATCAGACATGCCCTGATGAACCAGATAGGCCCCCATACATAAGACAGGCCTCCATACATCATATATTTAACATGCAAATAATTCTCCTCTTCAAGTAATGAGACATATTTCAATATAAATCTTTTATTCCAAAAGTCAAAAGTAACTGAAGGGAAGTAGCTTAAGGGAAGTAACTCACTGGTCTCTAAAATATCAGGTGGTAGTTCACTTGAGGAGCTGTCAAACTCTAAGTTCTGCAGCTGGGACTGTTGCTGCTGCTGCTGCTGTTTCTCTGACCTGGCGGTGCAGATCTTTTGGATCTCCTGCTTGACGTACTGGGAGGTGGATGAACTGGACGCACCCATGTCACTAGACAGATGCTTGCTGCTGTAATCAAAGGAACAACAATTTTAAGTCATAAAGATATTCCAGAAATTATACAGGTATGACAGAAATTATACAGGTATGACGTATTATACAGGTATGACAGGTTACACAGGTATGACAGAAATTATACAAGTTATTATGAAACAAAATCAATGTATCAATATTAAACATGATTGAATCCACCATAACATCAGAAAGGAATGCTGGGTAAACGTTAAAGGCCCTAATATGTTCTCTATCTCATCATGATTGAGGACAGAGCATTTCTGTCCATGTAAATGTGGCTTTTGTTTTATTTCTTATAAATTCTTTCTTTTAAAACTCACTTTTCCATTGAGTTGATATCCATATTTAAAACTCACTTTTCCATTGAGTTGATATCCATATTTAAAACTCACTTTTCCATTGAGTTGATATCCATAACATGCATGTTGAACTCGTGCAGGCCGCTGGCTGTTGACTGGGCCATGCTGCTCCCAGAGCTAAAAGATTGAGCTCCACCAGAGACAGACTGACCACCCTGAAAAGTCACGGGGCCACCAGGTAGATTCACTTGACCACCGAAACTGCCGGACATTGGCACTTGGCTGTAGGGTGGACTGACCTGCTGGTTAAAAAGATGTTTCTGTTCGTCAGTTTTAAGTAAACACTACGGGGTCTTTTGGTGTTTAACTAAATAAAAATAAATTGTGCCAGACTCTGTCTTTAATTACATTGTTAATACTAAGATCATTGCATTACTAGTTTTTGTTTTGTGTAAAGCAAATATTTACTTCATTAACTAAATGTTTACTTCATTTAATGATTTTTAATTCATTTACTGAATATTTACTGAATATTTACTTCATTAACTGAATATTTACTTCATTAACTGAATGTTTACTTCATTAACTGAATATTTACTTTATTAACTAAATATTTACTTCATTAACTGAATATTTACTTCATTAACTGAATATTTACTTCATTAACTGAATATTTACTTTATTAACTAAATATTTACTTCATTAACTGAATGTTTACTTCATTAACTGAATATTTACTTTATTAACTAAATATTTACTTTATTAACTAAATATTTACTTCATTAACTGAATGTTTACTTCACTAACTGAATATTTACTTTATTAACTAAATATTTACTTCATTAACTGAATATTTACTTCATTAACTGAATATTTACTTTATTAACTAAATATTTACTTCATTAACTGAATATTTACTTCATTAACTGAATATTTCCTTCATTAACTGAATATTTATTTCATTAACTGAATGTTTATTTCATTTACCCAGGAAGAAAGACAACCTTGTCATTACACCACATATTTTTTAAAGTAATTTGTTGTTTTATTTTTCTTCAAAGTTTAAGGGAGAAGAGTTCTGGTAATAAAAAGACATTTCATTTAGAAAGCTATTTTTCAAAAAATGCAACTCTCCAATCTGATAAAACAAATATTTGACTCTCACTTGGACAGACGACTGCTGAGACTGTCTCATGCCAGCATTGGGGGACAAAACTGCCTGTGGAGAAATCAGCAATGGGTCCGGTGGGCTTGTGCCGAAAGGGCTCTGTGGGGCACGGGGAGATCCACGACCTTTGGAAGAAATAATTAAAGAGTAGAAATTGAAAGAGCTTTACGATTAACTACATACTTTCATTTTGTTTCATAATTTACAAATTTTTTTTGAATAAAGTACATTGGCATTTAGATAAACTCAGGCACACACACAAAAATCGTACTTCCCACATGTACTGCACTGCATTACCTTTGGATAACTCACCTGTGGGTACTCTCTGCAACATCCTGTTCTGTTGGAACATGCTCTGTCCTTGACCTTGCTGTTGAGGTGAGAAGACCCCACCAACAGAACCCCCCACAAACTGGGAGTTGTCAGAAAACTGAAAGCGAGCGTCACGTTGCTGTTGTTGTTGCTGTTGCTGCTGCTGCTGTTGTTGGCTCTGCTGCGCTTGAGGCAGTTGCTGTTGGTTGACAGGGCTGGGCAGTGAATTGCCTGACAGTGACCTCTGGCGGTTCATATTGGGGGAAAACTGATTACCCTAAAACAGGAAGTTATTGTTAAATTTACCTCCGGTTAAAAAGAATATTTAAAATTTTTAAACAATCTTTGTATGGACTATTAAGTTTATATATATGTTTATCATTTCTATTATCTAGGTCGGTACAATTCGTTTAACATGTCTATCATTTCTATTATATCTAGGTCGGTACACGTCTATCATTTCTATTATATCTAGGTCAGTACAAGTGGTTGAACATGTTTATCATATCTATTATATCTAGGTCGGTACAAGTCTGTACACATATCTATTAATTCTATTATATCTAGGTCGGTACAAGTCGGTACACATGTCTATCATTTCTATTATATCTAGGTCGTTACAAGTTGGTACACATGTCTATCATTTCTTTTATATCTAGGTCAGTACAAGTCGGTACACATGTCTATCATTTCTATTATATCTAGGTCAGTACAAGTCGGTACACATGTCTATCATTTCTATTATATCTAGGTCAGTACAAGTCGTTTAACATGTTTATTATATCTATTATTATTATATCTAGGTCTGTACAAGTCGGTACACGTCTATCATTTCTATTATAACAAGTTGAAAGGTCAGGATTTACAGCATATATATATATATATTTTTTTTTTCTTTATAAACAAAGAATCCAAAGACATGCAGAACTGATGCTATGATTAACAAGCCTTTCAATAAATCTCATGGGATAGTGGATCATTAGAAGCAAGATTCTCATGGGATAGTGGATCATTAGAAGTAAGATTCTTGTGGGATAGTGGATCATTAGAAGAAAGATTCTCATGGGATAGTGGATCATTAGAAGTAAGATTCTCATGGGATAGTGGAACATGAAATGTAAGATTCTCATGGGATAGTGGAACATTAGAAGTAAAATTATCGTGGGATAGTGGATCATTAGAAGAAAGATTCTCATGGGATAGTGGATCATTAGAAGTAAGATTCTCATGGGATAGTGGAACATGAAATGTAAGAGATATGAAGCAGTACAGTTAATATGTGGGGGAACATTTCTCTTAGAGTGGAGGCGGAGAGTCAACTTATAATCATTGTGTAATGATAGATTATAATGCTCGGTATGTCATATGTTATCTCATGTCATATGTCATACATTATCTCATAATATGTCATGCATTATCTCATGTCATGTCATACATTATCTCATGTCATAAGTCATACGTTATCTCATAACAGTTGGCAGCAATGTACAATCATTGAATTACGATTTGAGAACCCATGATTCCTGTCTTGAAATGCCAACCTTAATTATAGGAAGCACTCAAGTCAACTCAGAATATGACTGCCATGTATAGACTCAAAGTCAAGCAAGATTATTATTTAAGCTAACATAACAAGTCTCGTAAGAATGTCTATGAAGGTCAATAACAAATGATAATTGGTTTACAAAAGATTCTTTTTTCTGCACATCAAAACAAAACAAAAGACGTAATCTTTCTGATTAAAGACGTAATCTTTCTAATTTTCTCTCCTGAAAGTCATCACTATTGCATTCATCACTATTGCATTCATCACTATTGCATTCATCACTATTGCATTCATCACTATTGCATTCATCACTATTGCATTCATCACTATTGCATTCATCACTATTGCATTCATCACTATTGCATTCATCACTATTGCATTCATCACTATTGCATTCATCACTATTGCATTCATCACTATTGCATTCATCACTATTGCATTCATCACTATTGCATTCATCACTATTGCATTCATCACTATTGCATTCATCACTATTGCATTCATCACTATTGCATTCATCACTATTGCATTCATCACTATTGCATTCATCACTATTGCATTCATCACTATTGCATTCATCACTATTGCATTCATCACTATTGCATTCATCACTATTGCATTCATCACTATTGCATTCATCACTATTGCATTCATCACTATTGCATTCATCACTATTACATTCATCACTATTGCATTCATCACTATTGCATTCATCAGTATTACATTCATCACTATTGCATTCATCACTATTACATTCATCACTATTACATTCATCACTATTGCATTCATCACTATTGCATTCATCACTATTACATTCATCACTATTACATTCATCTGTTTTTGAGTTGTGTCAAACATCCTGATGCTTTATGGCAAGTTTGAGACAAGACACAGACATACAAACATACAAACACAGAGACATACAAAGACACAGACATACACACTGTTACCTGTGCCATTCAGACATACAGACATACACACTGTTACCTGTGCCATTCACACAGACAGACACACTGTTACCTGTGCCATTCAGACACACAGACACACTGTTACCTGTGCCATTCAGACACACAGACACACTGTTACCTGTGCCATTCAGACACACAGACAGACACACTGTTACCTGTGCCATTCAGACACACAGACACACTGTTACTTGTGCCATTCAGACACACAGACAGACACACTGTTACCTGTGCCATTCAGACACACAGACAGACACACTTTTAACTGTGCCATTCAGACACACAGACACACTGTTACCTGTACCATTCAGACACACAGACAGACACTGTTACCTGTGCCATTCAGACACACAGACAGACACACTGTTACCTGTGTCATTCAGACACACAGACAGACACACTGTTACCTGTGCCATTCCAATAGGATCTTGGGCTCCCTGAGACCTCATGCCCCACGTGCCCCCGGATCCGGGTTGGGGGGAGAAATGAGGCGACAACTGGCCGGGCTGAGGCGAGGGTCCGGGACCCTGGGGGGTGAAACGAGGGGACATTGGTCCTGGCATGCCCTGGCCTCTCTATCCGTGCAAACCAAGGAAGGGAGACAAGCAAACAGAAGGGAGACAAGCAAGGGGGAGATAAAACAAAAGTAAATCAAATCATAGCATCTATAAAGCAAATAAACACATGAGTCGAGATTGACATGGAAAATAAATTTGGAAAGAGTTAAAAGGAAGAGCGATCTAAAATAACCATGGGAAACTCATTAAATGGATCTATTGTGTTATTCCTTTAATGGCATACACATTGAATTCGCAAAGAAAAGTCTTTCAGTACCGGTAGACATGACATTCTGAGCTTAGGCTTAGGCAACTAACTCAATGACATTCTGAGCTTAGGCAACTAACTCAATGACATTCTGAGATTAGGCTTAGGCAACTAATTCAATGACATTCTGAGCTTTGGCTTAGGCAACTAATTCAATGACATTCTGAGCTTTGGCTTATGCAACTAATTCAAGGACATTCTGAGCTTTGGCTTAGGCAACTAATTCAATGACATTCTGAACTTAGGCAACTAATTCAATGACATTCTGAGCTTTGGCTTAGGCAACTAATTCAATGACATTCTGAGCTTTGGCTTAGGCAACTAATTCAATGACATTCTGAGCTTTGGCTTAGGCAACTAATTCAATGACATTCTGAGCTTAGGCAACTAACTCAATGACCTTCTGAGCTTCAGCTTAGGCAACTAATTCAATGACATACTGAGCTTAGGCTTAGGAAACTAACTCAATGACATTCTGAGCTTAGGCAACTAACTCAATGACATTCTGAGCTTTGGCTTAGGCAACTAATTCAATGACATTCTGAGCTTAGGCTTAGGAAACTAACTCAATGACATTCTGAGCTTAGGCAACTAACTCAATGACATTCTAAGCTAAGGAAACTAACTCAATGACATTCTGAGCTAAGGAAACTAACTCAATGACATTCTGAGCTTAGGCAACTAACTCAATGACATTCTAAGCTAAGGAAACTAACTCAATGACATTCTGAGCTAAGGAAACTAACTCAATGACATTCTGAGCTTAGGCAACTAATTCAATGACATTCTGAGCTTAGGCAACTAATTCAATGACATTCTGAGCTAAGGAAACTAACTCAATGACATTCTGAGCTTAGGAAACTAATTCAATGACATTCTGAGCTTAGGAAACTACTTCAATGACATTCTGAGCTAAGAAAATTAACTCAATGACATTCTGAGCTAAGGAAACTAACTCAATGACATTCTGAGCTTAGGCAACTAACTCAATGACATTCTGAGCTAAGGAAACTAACTCAATGACATTCTGAGCTTAGGAAACTAACTCAATGACATTCTGAGCTTAGGCAACTATCTCAATGACATTCTGAGCTTGGCTTAGGCATCTAATTCAATGACATTCTGAGCTTAGGCAACTAATTGAATGACATTCTGAGCTTAGACTTAGGAAACTAACTCAATGACCTTCTGAGATTAGGCAACTAACTCAATGACATTCTGAGCTAAGGAAACTAACTCAATGACATTCTGAGCTTAGGAAACTAATTCAATGACATTCTGAGCTCAGTCAACTAACTCAATGACATTCTGAGCTAAGGAAACTAACTCAATGACATTCTGAGCTTAGGAAACTAACTCAATGACATTCTGAGCTTAGGCAACTAACTTAATGATATTCTGAGCTTAGGCATCTAATTCAATGACATTCTGAGCTAAGGAAACTAACTCAATGACATTCTGAGCTTAGGCAACTAACTCAATGACATTCTGAGCTTAGGCAACTAACTCAATGACATTCTGAGCTAAGGAAACTAATTCAATGACATTCTGAGCTTAGGCAACTAACTCAATGACATTCTGAGCTTAGGCAACTAACTTAATGATATTCTGAGCTTAGGCAACTAAGTTAATGACATTCTGAGCTTAGGCAACTAATTCAATGACATTCTGAGCTAAGGAAACTAACTCAATGACATTCTGAGCTTAGGCAACTAACTCAATGACATTCTGAGCTTAGGCAACTAACTTAATGACATTCTGAGCTTAGGCAACTAATTCAATGACATTCTGAGCTTAGGAAACTAACTCAATGACATTCTGAGCTTAGGCAACTAACTCAATGACATTCTGAGCTTAGGAAACTACTTCAATGACATTCTGAGCTAAGGAAACTAACTCAATGACATTCTGAGCTAAGAAAATTAACTCAATGACATTCTGGGCTTAGGCAACTAACTAAATAACATTCTGAGCTAAGAAAAATAACTCAATGACATTCTGAGCTTAGGCAACTAACTCAATGACATTCTGAGCTTAGGAACCTAACTCAATGACATTATGAGCTTAGGCAACTAACTCAATGACATTCTGAGCTTAGGGAACTAATTCAATGACATTTTGAGATTAGGCAACTAACTCAATGACATTCTGAGCTTAGGCAACTAACTCAATGACATTCTGAGCTAAGGAAACTAACTCAATGACATTCTGAGCTTAGGAAACTACTTCAATGACATTTAGAGCTAAGGAAACTAACTCAATGACATTCTGAGCTAAGGAAACTAACTCATTAACATTCTGAGCTTAGGCAACTAACTCAATGACATTCTGAGCTTAGGCAACTAACTCAATGACATTCTGAGCTTAGTCAACTAACTCAATGACATTCTGAGCTTAGGCAACTAACTCAATGACATTCTGAGCTTAGGCAACTAACTCAATGACATTCTGAGCTAAGGAAACTAACTCAATGACATTCTGAGATTAGGCAACTAATTCAACGACATTCTGAGCTTAGGCAACTAACTCAATGACATTCTGAGCTAAGGAAACTAACTCAATGACATTCTGAGCTTAGGCAACTAATTCAATGACATTCTGAGCTAAGGAAACTAACTCAATGACATTCTGAGCTTAGGCAACTGATTCAATGACATTCTGAGCTAAGGAAACTAACTCAATGACATTCTGAGCTTAGGCAACTAATTCAATGACATTCTGAGCTTAGGAAACTACTTCAATGATATTCTGAGCTAAGGAAACTAACTCAATGACATTCTGAGCTTAGGTAACTAACTAAATGACATTCTGAGCTTAGGCAACTAACTCAATGACATTCTGAGCTTAGGCAACTAATTCAATGACATTCTGAGCTTAGGCAACTAATTCAATGACATTCTGAACTTAGGCTTAGGCAACTAATTCAATGACATTCTGAACTTAGGCAACTAATTCAATGACATTCTGAGCTTAGGCAACTAATTCAATGACATTCTGAGCTTAGGCAACTAACTCAATGACATTCTGAGCTTAGGCAACTAATTCAATGACATTCTGAGCTTAGGCTTAGGCAACTAACTAAATGACATTCTGAACTTAGGCTTAGGCAACTAATTCAATGACATTCTGAACTTAGGCAACTAATTCAATGACATTCTGATCTTAGGCTTAGGCAACTAATTCAATGACATTCTGAGCTTAGGAAACTAATTCAATGACATTCTGAGCTTAGGCAACTAATTCAATGACATTCTGAGCTTAGGCAACTACTTCAATGACATTCTGAACTTAGGCAACTAATTCAATGACATTCTAAGCTTAGGCAACTAATTCAATGACATTCTGAACTTAGGTTTAGGAAACTAATTCAATGACATTCTGAACTTAAGCTTAGGCAACTAATTCAAGGACATTCTGAGCTTAGGCTTAGGCAACTAACTCAATGACATTCTGAGCTTAGGCAACTAACTCAATGACATTCTGAGCTTAGGCAACTAACTCAATGACATTCTGAGCTTAGGCAACTAACTCAATGACATTCTGAGCTTAGGCTTAAGCAACTAATTCAATGACATTCTGAGCTTAGGCAACTAATTCAATGACATTCTGAACTTAGGCAACTAATTCAATGACATTCTGAGCTTAGGCAACTAATTCAATGACATTCTGAGCTTAGGCAACTAATTCAATGACATTCTGAACTTAGGCATCTAATTCAATGACATTCTGAGCTTAGGCTACTAATTTAATGACATTCTGAACTTAGGCTTAGGCAACTAATTCAATGACATTCTGAACTTAGGCAACTAACTCAATGACATTCTGAACTTAGGCAACTAACTCAATGACATTCTGAGCTTAGGCAACTAATTTAATGACATTCTGAGCTTAGGCTTAAGCAACTAATTCAATGACATTCTGAGCTTAGGCAACTAATTCAATGACATTCTGAACTTAGGCATCTAATTCAATGACATTCTGAGCTTAGGCTACTAATTTAATGACATTCTGAACTTAGGCTTAGGCAACTAATTCATGCACTTACAAAAGTATAAAACAAACAAAGGGGTTTCTTCAATAAAATAAATGATGTGTTATATTTGAGACAAGTGAAATAAAATCAAATTGAGATAAAAAAAACAAATGAAATTAATAATTTAATTCATTATTTACATGTGTGAACAGAATTGAACAATGAACAGGAATGATGTCAACTATTGAGTCTGTCCAGATCTTACACATGACTTGTGGGGGAAGAAAAAGGCAGAATTTTATTTCCCATTTCAGTTTTAAATACTAGTACTGTTTTTATTTGGGTTTAGAGGCACAGCAAAAAGTAAGGATAATTGTGAGCACAGCAAAAAGTAAGGATAATTGTGAGCACAGCAACATGTAATGATAATTGTCAGCTCAGCAAAAAGTAATGATAATTGTGAGCACTTCAAACTTAACACAGGGCGGGCAAGGGAGATTATTTGACTAGTGTCTAAATTCAGGGATGGGATAAATTAAAAATGAACAAAAACTTCATTTTTTTTTTGTAGACCATGTCGGAGGGTTGTCCACATACCAAATTTAACATAGAAACTATGTAATACAGTCAACAACTGTACAAAAATATAATTGCCTTTAGAACAATTATCCCTGTGCCAATATACATATTGCTATGAGACAATATACTTTATATACATATTGCTTTGAGACAATATACATATTGTTATGAGACAATATACATATTGCTATGAGACAATATAGGTATTGCTATGAGACAATATACGTATTGCTATAGACAATATACATATTGTTATGAGACAATATATGTATTAGTATGTACTACCTACTAAAAATGTTAAAGCAGAAGCAGAATATATAATAATAAAGAAGGGGATGTCACCTCCTGAATTAAGCCAGAAGCTGACGGCTAATCTTTAATCAACTAAGAAGCTGGTGGCTAATGGCTACAACAGAACAGGAGATGTAAAAACGTAACAAATAAAATTTAGTAAGTATGTTTTACATGAAAACGTGTCATTAGTCTTGGTCATTTCTACATACCTGGACTGGCAAGGTAACGTTGGGGGGATGGCCTTGGGTCATCAGTTCCCTGAAGTTGTCAGGGAAAGGTGTCTGAGGACCTGCAGCGCCCTCTAGATTTGGCATTCCGGATGTCTGAAGTAGAGGAGCAAGAACTATGTAAATATGCTACGGATGTCTGAAGTAGAGGAGCAAGAACTATGTAAATATTATACGCTACTAAAAGTAAAATAAAAAATCAAACAGAATAGACACGGAATAACATATTTAGCAAAATATGAACTAATGGTAGAGAAAACGTGACCTAATGGTAGAGAAAATGTGAACTAATGGTATAGAAAATGTGACCTAATGGTAGAGAAAATGTGACCTAATGGTAGGGAAAATGTGACCTAATGGTAGAGAAAATGTGACCTAATGGTAGGGAAAATGTGACCTAATGGTAGAGAAAATGTGACCTAATGGTAGAGAAAATGTGACCTAATGGTAGGGAAAATGTGACCTAATGGTAGAGAAAATGTGACCTAATGGTAGAGAAAATGTGACCTAATGGTAGAGAAAATGTGATCTAATGGTAGAGAAAATGTGACCTAATGGTAGAGAAAATGTGACCTAATGGTAGAGAATGGATCTTTTGACTAATGTAATTATCAACACTGGAAGAGTACAGTAGGTGGGCCAAGTAGTACGGTCGGTGGGCCAAGGTGTACGGTAGGTGGGCCAAGGAGTATGGTAGGTGGGCCAAGGAGTACAGTAGGTGGGCCAAGTTCAAAGAGTAAGGTAGGTGGGGCCAAGGTGTACGGTAGGTGGGCCAAGGAGTATGGTAGGTGGGGTCAAGTTCAAAGAGTAAGATAGGTGGGGCCAAGGAGTACGGTAGGTGGGCCAAGGAGTACAGTAGGTGGGGCCAAGGAGTACAGTAGGTGGGCCAAGGAGTACGGTAGGTGGGGCCAAGGAGTACAGTAGGTGGGCCAAGGAGTACTGTAGGTGGGCCAAGGAGTACTGTAGGTGGGCCAAGGAGTACTGTAGGTGGGCCAAGGAGTATGGTAGGTGGGCCAAGGAGTACGGTAGGTGGGGCCAAGGAGTACAGTAGGTGGGCCAAGGAGTACTGTAGGTGGGCCAAGGATTACTGTAGGTGGGCCAAGGAGTACGGTAGGTGGGCCAAGGAGTATGGTAGGTGGGCCAAGGAGTATGGTAGGTGGGCCAAGGAGTACTGTAGGTGGGCCAAGTTCAAAGAGTAAGGTAGGTGGGGCCAAGGTGTACGGTAGGTGGGCCAAGGAGTATGGTAGGTGTGGTCAAGTTCAAAGAGTAAGATAGGTGGGGCCAAGAAGTACGGTAGGTGGGCCAAGGAGTATGGTAGGTGGGGCCAAGGTGTATGGTAGGTGGGACCAAGGAGTACGGTAGGTGGGACCAAGGAGTATGGTAGGTGGGGCCAAGGAGTAGGGTAGGTGGGGCCAAGGTGTACGGTAGGTGGGGCCAAGGAGTATGGTAGGTGAGGGTATTTGACCTTCCCATTTTCTTGTGGATGCTATTCCTATACACAATTGTTTATTAGGCCTATATACCGTGATGATTATATTTATTACCACAATTTTATGGTAAAAAAAAAAGTTTCCAGAATTTTTTCATCAGTTTGGTTTTGATGCTACCGCCAATCTAACTTAACTGGTTAAATCTCTGAGGCAAACTGACCTGGTTAAATCTCTGGTTAAATGGTAAACCCTGGAGCCGCTGTTGTTGTTGCTGTTGCTGCTGTTGCTGTTGTTGCATTTGATGCATCCGTTGTCGCTCACGCTCCTGCTGTTGCAACTGTTTCTGCCTGCCCATCTGGCGGCTCTGTTGCTGGTACAGCAGCGTTTGCCTCACAATCATGGAGGAGTTGAGGCCAGCGCCACGGAAGGGGACTGAATTCTGCAGGGCAGTCGCCAGTGGACCTTTCATAAGTAAAATAAAGCGTTGAATAATAAAATAGCTGAACATAACATAAAAAATTGGATGCACTGTCACTGAACAGAATGATGGTCCTTGTGGCCATCTTTGATTAGATTTTCATGGCCATCTTTGAGGACATTTTAGGGCCATATTTGGGGATCCATTCAGAGCCATCTTTAAGTTACAGATTGGTCGGGGGGGGGGGGGGATAAATTAATGATCAAGCTTTGTAATGGTTTTACACAGCAATTGATGAAACTGTTCCTAGGCAACCGTTTCATACAGCTGCTTCATACAGCTGCTTCATACAGCTGCTTCATACAGCTGCTTCGTAAATCAGTTGAGAGGTAGAAACCCACAGTAGAAATCCGTATTGGAGGGCATCTGATGCTTCCCTGGGATGGGAGGGGGGAGATTTTAGCACGTAAATATACCATCCCCACCCCCTTGGAAGTCAACTGTTGACTCTGTGAGAGCAGCGTCCCCGGTGGTCCTTGGGCTGGGGTGGGCTCCCTTGGTACCCGATAAAGTGGGTGCTGGCAGTAGCTGTCCTGGCAAAGGAAGACCTCCAACATGCCTCTTTGCAGTTAGATACTCGGGCTTAGAGGCGCTGCTTTGGGGAGGGCATATAAGGCTAATGCCATTTCCTGACGTACATTTGCAATGATTTTACAGCTAGGCAATGTCCAGCCTGGCGATAGTAGATTGAATCAAATAATCCTGTTACTAGAAATTAAAGAGATTTTCACTACAATAGCACTACAGTAGCATTACATTAGCACTACAACAGCAATGCTAGTCAACAAAATATATTGTCAGAAGTTACCTCTCGGCTGGTTAAACCCTTGTTGTTGCTGTTGTTGTTGCTGTTGTTGTTGCTGTTGTTGCTGCTGCTGTTGTTGTGACTGCTGTTGTGGGCGCAAACCAGGCATCTGTGGGCTGAATGACCCCTGTATGTTCTGTTTGAGCTGCGGGCTGTTGCTGTATCCAGGAACAACATTCTGTCCTGGGCTCAGCGACATGTTGCCCAGCTGTTGGTTGGAGCCAAGCGGTTGGTTCGAGCCCAAGGGTTGGTTAGATATCCCAGACTGCAACTGTTGCTGTAGTGAACGCTGAGAAGAATAAAATATTTGATAAAAAAAATGATGTCATATGGACAGGATACTTGCTAGGCCTAACAGTGAAACAGGCCTCACAGTGAAACAGGGCCTAACAGTAAAACAGGGCCTAACAGTGAAACAGGGCCTAACAGTGAAACATTGCCTTACAGTGGAACAGGGCCTAACAGTGAAATAGGGCCTAACAGAATGGGGCCTAACTTTGGAACATGGCCTAACAGGGCCTAACAGTGGAACAGGGCCTAACAGAATGGGGCCTAACTTTGGAACATGGCCTAACAGGGCCTAACTTTGGAACATGGTCTAACAGTTGCCCAAATAGATATTCATTTTATATTATATTGAGGAAAATTTCTACCCCAAAATTTGATTTTTTTTCCCACCACTTCTTATTTACCAGTTATGAAAAACGTACGATTTTGTAGGTAACTAATAACAATTGTAATTCTGGGGGACTTAAACAAAATTTGAATGATTATTCTTAAGTCCATACTGGCTTTATAGAGATAAGTGGGACCACTCAGGATGGCTGGATTTTGTCTTTGAAAAATTACTTTTACAAAAGTCTTAAGTTATAAAGTTAAAAATGTCCTGGCTTAAAAATTCTTAAGTTTTAAATCGGAATGTTTTTTTTAATTACCATCTGGTTTTATTATTAATATGCTGAAATAATCAAAGTACAAAGTAATCATAACAAATATTCATGAATATACTGTTCCATTTCAAAATTATTTAAAAGTTTGGTTTCAAGAATTTTTTTTAATAAATAAAACAGCCTACTTAATCCAGTCCATTATTTTGATGTATTCCAAACTGTAATGTAAACATAAAATTAACATAAATTAAAAAGACTGTTAGGTAATTATGTAAGAATCTTGACAGTCTAAAACATTGGTCAACAAAAAAAGTTGTTAGTCAACAATGTTGCAGTTTATTATTAAAATAGATCTATAAATAGAAATGACCTTATAGAAATACATTTTGATAAGAAAACTGCATAGAGACATTGACATGCATACCATTGGTTGCTGGTACATTTCCCCATTATGTGACAACCTAGTTAACCCCATTGACAAATGACCAGTGGCAGCAATGACCAGTGGACCAAATGGCCAGTGGCCCCAATTACCAGTGGACCAATTGGCCGATGGCCCCAATGACCTATGTACCAAATTACTTGGTGGTCCCAATGACGTGGCCCTAATAACAAAGGGATCAAATGGTCCATTGACAAATTGACCCAATAACCAGTGACCACAAAGATGAATGGACTCAGATGGCTACGGTTACTATTGATCATACATGGCTGGTTGCACTGACCTGTAATCCTTGTCTGTGGACCATAGCATTGTCCACTGCGACCCCCAAGAGTTGAGATGGCTGCTGCTGTTGCAGGGGTCCTATGGGATCCTCCATCAGCTGTCTTTTGATGACATCAATGACTTGCTGCTCATTGGCCATACTGCTGGCCCCACCCTGTTGGGCGGGGCTTGGGTTGGTCAGAAAGTTGTCAGAACTTGGCCAGTTGCCCGTTTCCTTCATAAACTCCTCCAACTGGGCAACAAGATTGGACTCGTCATTCAAGTCCATGTCAGACAGCTGCTGCTGTTGTTGTTGCTGTTGTTGTTGTTGCTGTTGTTGCTGCTGCTGTTGTTGTTGCTGTTGTTGCTGCTGTTGAAGCTGTTGTTGCAGCTGCTGGTGTTGTAATAATTGTTGTATTTGTTGTTGCTGAAGCTGCTGCTTGAGTGGTTGTGAAAGATTTTGTTGAGTTGATGAGACTAATGAAGGCTGGGAGCTAGCCAACTGTTGTTGAGAGGTTGTCGAGGAAGGCTGTTGTGGTGGTGATAAAAAGGGTTGCTGTTGTTGCTGCTGTTGCAAATGTTGCTGTGATTGCAACTGTTGCTGCAATTGCAGCTGCTGCTGCTGCAACTGCTGGTGTTGCTGCTGCAGCTGTTGTTGTTGAAGCTGCTGTTGCAATGATAGATTGTTACTCTCCAGAGCTTTCTGCTGTTGAAGTTTAAGTTTTTGTTGCAACAGCAGCTGTTGCTGATGGTTTTGGTTGCTGAGGTGACGGAATCTTTCCTGTTGCTGGTTGCTGCTACTGTTCATGATCTGTTCCCTTTGTAGTGACTGCAGCGACTGCCCCAGGGCCTGGGCGATAGAAGTGACAGATGGTGACAGATTACCCAGACCACTTCCGTGCGACCCCATCCCGACTCCGAGACTTGACATGGACATGCCCACTTGCTGAGTGGGAGTAATTCCCCCTGAATGACCACTTACTGCATTTTTCTGCAGGTCATCATGCAGGTCAGCAGCTTGCTGAAGAATTTGCTGCAGCAGCGGGTCATTCAGAGAGGAGTCGGCTCCCATCCTGGAGATATCATCCGCAATGATGGGTTCATTACCAAATATAGAATCCTCTCCCTCCAGAAGGCTCTGGATCTGGCTCAGCTGACTATCCGCACACACAATATCCATGCCGCTCATTGAGTTTGAATTGATCGGCGAAGGACTTCCTGTTAAAAAGTTGGGCACGCTGCCAGTGTTGATGGTCAAGTTTGAACTTTGATCTTTTCCGCCGGTCGCCCTGTGCAATCCCGCCCCTTGGCCCTCGCTGACGGAATTTTGTTCATTTGATATGGGGAGGTCGTCATCAACCTTGACGGTGATGAATTTCTCCGTGAGGTTCCTGGGGTAACGGTTCTGAGGGACGGCCGTCGGGTTGATGGAAATGTTGGTGTTGATGACCGTCTCCTTGTGCGCCTTCTTGCTGAGCAGCTGGGCCAGGAGGGCGTTCTTCTGGGACAGCTTGCTCTGAGGCGTGCTGGGACCGCCGGACGACGTGGTCGGCTCCGTGTCCATGCAAACCCCGTCACTGCTGTCAACATCTGGCAGCGACAACTTCCTGCGTTTGGTAGTGTTGGTATTGCCGATGCTGCTTGTGCTGCTGCTGGGCAGCTGATGTTGTTGTTGGTGCTGTTTCAGTGGGTTGTCATCTTTTTCCCACAGCGAGTGCAGCAGCCTGGAATAGAAAAGTTGATAATTTCATGGTCTAGTTACTGTCAGAGAAGACATTCAAATAACTGTCACTGAAAAGACATTCAAATAACTGTCAGTGAGAAGACATTCAAATAACTGTCACTGAAAAGACATTCAAATAACTGTCACTGAAAAGATATTTAACCATTTACAACAAAAGATGAATGTTCTAACTTGCCTTATGTTTCTGCAATGTCAATGTCACATTACTTGTACATTGTTACAGTATAATAAGATACCAACTCAAGTCTGTGGTCTGTGTACCAACTAACCTTTCTTCACCATTCAACATTCTTTTTATACCTTACATCACATGATCACTGACTCCAGGTCCCCAACCAATATTCACACATTTAAGTTTAAACATTCATGAAAACAACTCACCACATCCAGTCATACAACATGACAACAACACAGGACAATCAGGTCACAAAGTTCACCCAATGCACACAATAATAATCATCAATCATACATACTGTCACACAAATTACTTATACATTGTACACATTTCTTGACATTGTACACATTTCTTGTAAGTTGTACACATTTCTTGTACGTTGTACACTCTAAACAAGGGCACTACCGGCCAGTCTTTAAGTTGACTAGGAAAGCTAATTTTTGACATGCTATAAAACAGCGGTTCTCAACCTGTGGGTCGCAACCCCTTGGGGGGTCGAACGACCCTTTCCCAGGGGTCGCATAAGACCAACGGAAAACACATGTACACTACAGTAATGAAGTAGCAACGAAATTAATTTTGTGATTGGGGGTCGCCACAACATGATGAACTGTGTTAAGGGGTCGCGGCATTAGGAAGGTTGAGAACCACTATTATAAAATGGAAATTTTTTTTGTTCTTTTCAAAACAAAATGAACCCTTGAACAGAAGTCATATTTCATTTTCAGTCTTTAGGCTATTTTTTGGTGACTATAAAGTTAATTAAATATAAATATTTAATCCTGAAGAAAAGTATTTTTAAATATGCAATGACTGAAGTTTGACTTTGTTGAGTTTTTAAAATAATGTAAAGGATTAAGATATAAATTATAAATAACTCCATAGCAAGAAATGACGATAATCGTCACATCAAAAACAAAACAGTTAAACATATTGTGACATTATCAGCCATAAGCTGTCAATGACAAGATGTGACATTCAACCCACAGCTGTCCATGACATGATGTGACATTCAACTCACAGCTGTCTATGACAAGATGTGACATTCAAATCACAGCTGTCCATGACAAGATGTGACATTCAACCCACAGCTGTCCATGACAAGATGTGACATTCAACCCACAGCTGTCCATGACAAGATGTGACATTCAACCCACAGCTGTCCATGACAAGATGTGACATTCAACCCACAGCTGTCTATAAGATGTGACATTCACCCCACAGCTGTCCATGACAAGATGTGACATTCACCCCACAGCTGTCCATGACAAGATGTGACATTCACCCCACAGCTGTCCATGACAAGATGTGACATTCAACCCACAGCTGTCTATAAGATGTGACATTCACCCCACAGCTGTCCATGACAAGATGTGACATTCACCCCACAGCTGTCCATGACAAGATGTGACATTCACCCCACAGCTGTCCATGACAAGATGTGACATTCAAACCACAGCTGTCCATGACAAGATGTGACATTCAACCCACAGCTGTCCATGACAAGATGTGGCATTCAACCCACAGCTGTCCATGACAAGATGTGACATTCACCCCACAGCTGTCCATGACAAGATGTGACATTCAAACCACAGCTGTCCATGACAAGATGTGACATTCAACCCACAGCTGTCCATGACAAGATGTGGCATTCAACCCACAGCTGTCCATGACAAGATGTGACATTCACCCAACAGCTGTCCATGACAAGATGTGACATTCACCCCACAGCTGTCCATGACAAGATGTGACATTCACCCCACAGCTGTCCATGACAAGATGTGACATTCAAATCACAGCTGTCCATGACAAGATGTGACATTCAACCCACAGCTGTCCATGACAAGATGTGACATTCAACCCACAGCTGTCCATGACAAGATGTGACATTCAACCCACAGCTGTCCATGACAAGATGTGACATTCAAACCACAGCTGTCCATGACAAGATGTGACATTCAACCCACAGCTGTCTATGACAAGATGTGACATTTAACTCACAGCTGTCTATGACAATATGTATGATGAATAACAATAACAGGTCTGATGAACCACTGGATATTGTTTCACCAGAAATAATTGGCAAAATTGATAGCAAGAAATTAGTGCATTTTGTTGAAACAATCCACAAACCAAATGAAACTATTCACAAATCAAATGAAACAATCCACAAACCAAATGAAACAATCCATAAACCAAATGAAACTATCCACAAATCAACTTGGAATAATCCACAAACCAAATGAAACTATCCACAAATCAAATGAAACAATCCACAAACCAAATGAAACAATCCACAAACCAAATGAAACTATCCACAAATCAACTTGGAATAATCCACAAACCAAATGAAACTATCCACAAACCAAATGAAACAATCCACAAACCAAATGAAACTATCCACAAACCAAATGAAACTATCCACAAATCAACTTGGAATAATCCACAAATCAACTTGAAATAATCCACAAATCAACAGCTGATTTTTTAAAATTAACTGGGAAACCTATTTTTGTGTGTCCAGTGAGGACATAACTTACTCATCCAGCTGTTTGTTGGGCATGTCAGAGGATCCACTTCTAACCGAATCACCCATCAACCTCTTCTGGACCGCGGGCCGACCTTGACCTTGGCCAGCTTGGGGTGTCGGGGGTTCAGAGAGGGAGGCCTGCGACGATGTGGACTGAGGCTCCTGTTGTTCTGATTGGTGACGAGATCTGGGGGCGGAACTTGCATCATGATCAGTCGATGTACTCTCCTAGAAACAGAAAATAAAATATGAGGTAAATTATACGGTACTTCGGTAGATTACAAGATTATAAGATGACACTTTTCAATCACTAGTTGAGCAGCACAAGTAAAGAAAGTTGAAAATGTCAGCCCATTTATAAAGCTAACACACACATACACACCATCCCCACCACACACCATCTCGGACACCCACACATCCCCCAACACAAACACTATCCCCACACACACCATCTCACCACACACACCAACCCACACACACACCATCACCCACACACACACCATCCCACCCACACACACCATCCAATGTCTTTTAACCACAACATAGCAACAAGGCTTACTGCAGGAGCAGACGTCGTCCGACTTGACCTGGTAGGCTCCTCCTCATCACTCTCATCCAGCAACTGGTTCAGCAGCTCCCTGCCTTCACTCGGCCTCCTCGACTTTGAGGAAGCACTGGAGCTCAAACCCATGGCGGCAGATGAGGAGCCGGATGTGCCATAGCTTGAGGACATCCTTGGATCCGACAGACGGAATCTGTCATCCATGGACTCACTCTGGGCTTTTCTGGCCTCTTCACCCAACAACTGCTGCAGGATAGAATGCATGGTGGCTTACTTCTTAACAATGGTGTGAGGGGGGGGCTGAGGGTAAGGGGGGGCTGAGGGTAAGGGGAGCCTGAGGGTTGGGGGGGGGGGTATTTGGTCATTTGGGGGATAGTTAAAACTTAAGTCACAAATATATTTACTTACATTCATCACTAATATATTCACTTACAAACATCACTGATTTCTTCAATAACAAACATCACAAATATATTAACTTACAAACATCACAAATATATTAACTTACAAAAATCACTGATATATTCACTTACAAACATCACAAATATATTCACTTACAAAGATCACAAATATATTCACTTACAAAGTTTACAAATAAATTCACATACAAACATCACTGATATATTCACTTACAAACATCACAAATTTATTCACTTACAAAGCTCACAAATATATTCACTTACAAATATCACAAATATATTCACTCACAAACATCACTGATATTCATTTACAAACATCAAAATATATTCACTTACATACATCACAAATATATTCACTATGAACTTTCAAGATATAATATTAATACAATCATAAACTGAACACAGAAGAAAATAAATATTATGCTGGTGTACTCTGCCCATACTAATACCATCGTACTCTGGCCACACAAATACCATCATAGTCTGGACATACAAATACCATCATACTCTGGCCACACAAATACCATCATAGTCTGGACATACAAATACAATCATACTCTGGACATACAAATACCATCATACTCTGGACATACAAATACCATAATACTCTGAACATACACATATCATCATAGTCTGGACATACAAATACCATCATACTCTGGACATACCATCATACTCTGGACATACAAATACCATCATACTCTGGACATACCATCATACCTTGGACATACCATCATACTCTGGACATACAAATACCATCAATATTTGCAGAATAGAAAGCCTTGTTTTTCAGCTACCTTTTAAAAAGTGTTTTAGATACAGAAGGAACATTTGTATCATGATACAGAGGGAACATTTGTATCATTATCTAGATGGAACATTTATATTATGATACAGAGGGAACATTTGTATCATGATACAGAAGGAACATTTGTATCATTATCTAGAGGAAAAATTTGTATCATGATACAGAGGGAACATTTGTATCATGATACAGAAGGAAAATTTGTATCATGATACAGAGGGAACATTTGTATCATTATATAGAGGGAACATTTGTATCATTATATAGAGGGAACATTTGTATCATTATCTAGAGGGAACAGTTGTATCATGATACAGAGGGAACATTTGTATCATTATCTAGAGGGAACAGTTGTATCATGATACAGAGGGAACATTTGTATCATGATACAGAGGGAACATTTGTATCATTATCTAGAGGGAACAGTTGTATCAAGATACAGAGGGAACATTTGTATCATGATACAGAGGGAACATTTGTATCATTATACAGAGGGAACATTTGTATCATTATCTAGAGGGAACAGTTGTATCATGATACAGAGGGAACATTTGTATCATGATACAGAGGGAACATTTGTATCATTATCTAGAGGGAACAGTTGTATCATTATGCTGATTTTTGGAAATTTCACAAACATTTCAATGTTTCTTTTTGTATCTGTCGGAATAAGAGTTCCGTGTCCAACTTTGTTCCATGGCACAGAAGAGTTCTGTTATCCCTAGCCCCGCTAGGTGACTTTTAGCTGGGTCATGCCTAGCCCCGCTAGGTGACGTTTAGCTAGGTTATCCCTAGCCCCGCTAGGTGACGTTTAGCTAGGTTATCCCTAGCCCTGCTAGGTGAATTTTAGCTAGGTTATCCCTAGCCCTGCTATGTGACTTTTAGCTAGGTTATCCATAGCACTGATATGCCATTACATATTAAGCTTAAATTTCCTTGTAACTTTTTTTAAAAAAATTCTGTACATTAATTATTACAATCAACTGTCATCCCTATTACAATCCAATGTCTCCTCTATTACAATCAAATGTGATCTCTATTACAATCAAATTTCACCTCTATTACAATCAAATATATCTTTACAATCAAATGTCACCTCTATTACAATCAAATGTCATCACTATTACAATCAATTCACCCAACCCCAAGCACTGAATGTCTACTCACCTTAAGCAGGGCGTTCGGCTTCTTGGGCTCTGCCTCATTCTTGTCTCCCATGAGGAAATCAGAAAATCCCGTTGGTTTCCGACCACTTAATGACGGTGATGACAAGTTTGGCCCATCCATCATGGGCGGATCATCATCGTCGTCATCCTGACTTAACAAGTTTTTCAGGATCTGGTTTCCTTTATCCCCGGACCTATGTGGATTGTTATGACTGTTACCAACCCCGCCAACGTCCATGTCTCCATCCTCCGACGTGCTCTGTGGTTTTTCCTGTGGACTTTGACCCGGTCCCTCCGTCGGGGACTGGCGCAGGTGGTCGTCAGGGGACTTCATCATGCCGGATGAACTGTTGCTGGGGTGAATGTCCATGCCCATGTTGGATATACTCCCGGGCATCATTACTCCGGACGATGTAGTTATACCATTGTTACTGCTAGACACAGAGTTTGGGGTCGACATGGATGACCCGATCTGACCAGACGGCCTCCTGCCACGCCCTATTTGACGACGCCCATCCACAGATGCCGGGGAATGGAGCGTTCAGGGGTCGTACTCTGCGTCAGGAAGCTGGCAGAGTTTTCCAGACCTTTGAGAATTGAGTCCGTTGTGTTGTTGGCCATTGAGGTCAAGGTCATCTGCTGGTGTCCGTTAAGGTCCATACCAGATGAAAACGAAGGCGACGGAGAAGAGAGGAATGAAGAGGAATTGAATGCAGACGACGATATGGAACTGTTGACATTAAGGTCAAGGCCACCGATGCTGGTCTGAGAGTTGGAGTCCAGCGGAGAGGGGTGGGACATACTGGCGGATGTGTTGATGGGCGCAAAGTCCTGCCGACGAAGGTGGAGTGGGTGGCACAGAAGTTGGTGATCTCCCCCATCCGGCTGGACTCAATGGATAACCTGGAGGGGAAGAAAGAGCACAAGCAATGAGGGACACAGTGAGAGACACGGTGAGGACACGGTGAATCAACACGGTGAGGGACACGGTGAATCAACACGTTGAGGGACACGGTGAATCAACACGGTGAGGGACACGGTGAATCAACACGGTGAGGGACACGGTGAATCAACACGGTGAGGGACACGGTGAATCTACGCGGTGAGGGACACAGTGAGGACACGGTGAGAGACACGGTGAGGGACACGGTGAATCAACACGTTGAGGGACACGGTGAATCAACATGGTGAGGGACACGGTGAATCAACACGGTGAGGGACACAGTGAATCTACACGGTGAGGGACACAGTGAGGGACACGGTGAGGGACACAGTGAGAGACACGGTGAGGGACACGGTGAATCAACACGGTGAATCAACACGGTGAATCAACACGGTGAGGGACACAGTGAGGGACACAGTGAGAGACACTGAGGGACACGGTGAGGGACACAGTGAGAGACACTGAGGGACACGGTGAGGGACACAGTGAGAGACACTGAGGGACACGGTGAGGGACACGGTGAGGGACACAGTGAGAGACACGGTGAGGGACACAGTGAGAGACACGGTGAGGGACATGTAGAAGGACACTAAAGCACAAAAAATATATATATTTTAAATATTAAATTTCAGTATAAATTAATATATAAATAGAAATTGACCCCTAATTAATCACAGCGTACCCTAATTAATTCAATAAATCACATTACCTGATTGAGGGGACATCAGCGGAGAGCCAGAACTCTTTCTTTGAAAGCCCATGGAAAATTGTCCCCCTTGGTTTCGGTTCTGCTGAAGAGCAGGGTTGGTCGCCATTCCCAGGGCCGCCGGGCTGCGTTGATTGGGGTAGGCGCCCATCATTCTCTGGTTGAACCCCGCGCTCCTGGGTGCCGAGCCGGGACTCGGGGTGAACCTCTGAGTTTTCTGCTGCCCATCGAAGGAAGTCGTGGAATTACTCCTCTGAACCACGTTCAACATCGGGGGTCTCTTGATGCCCCCGTGCGCGCCAGCACCCCCGTGCCCACTCGTGCCACCCTGCAGGGCATACTGAAGGCTGGACTGCTGGCTGGCAGAAGACGGAGACTTCATGCCGGTCATGGTGTTCCAGTTGCTGGTGTTGGTGTTGCCCATATCAGCGGACATCACTGGCTTCATGTCCGGGAGGTCACCTGAGAAATATTACAAGCATTTTATTCTCTTTTGCTCATTTGAAACAAATTTTAATTTTTTTAAAAAATTTTTGTGGCTTTTTTCATAATTTTTTTGTTCATGGTTATATCACAACTGACAGTGGTTTCTCATGGAACGAAGCTCATGGTCAACAAGGTCTTGGTCAACAAGGTTCTAGAGCAAAATTATGTGAGGGGGTTTCAGTGGAGAAATTTTCAATCCACCAAATAGAAATAGCACTGGATCAAAGGTTAAACTGAATTTTTAAAGTGTTTCTTTTCAGAATGAAACTATTTTGAATGTGGTTTATTTCAGAAGGTGGTTATCACAGAATGTAGCTATTTCAGAATGTAGCTATTTCAGAATGTAGCCATTTCAGAATGTAGCTATTTCAGAATGTAGCTATTTCTGACTGGTTTTTTTTTTTACAGAATGTGATTTTTACAGAATGTAGCTATTTCAGATTGTGTCTATTTCAGAAGGTGGTTATTACAGAATGTGTCTATTTCAGACAGTGGTTAATTTAGAAGGTTATTATTTCAGAAGGTTATTATTTCAGAAGGTGGTTACTATAAAAAAGAAAATGTAATTAATTCCCCCAAAATTTGTGCTACATACAGTGCTACATACAGTGCTATGCATTAATTGGCCAATGACTCACAGGTTATTTGATATCAATAACCAAAAAACATAATTGCATTATGGGTGTCTTAGTGAATGAACTCACCTGTGAGCCCAAAGTCCCCCCAGTCCAGCATGAATGAACTCACCTGTGAGCCCAGAGTCCCCCCAGTCCAGAATGAATGAACTCACCTGTGAGCCCAGAGTCGCCCTAGTCCAGAATGAATGAACTCACCTGTGAGCCCAAAGTCCCCCCTGTCCAGCAAGAATGAACTCACCTGTGAGCCCAAGTCCCCCCTGTCCAGCATGAATGAACTCACCTGTGAGCCCAAAGCCCCCAGTCCAGCATGAATGAACTCACCTGTGAGCCCAAAGCCCCCAGTCCAGCATGAATGAACTCACCTGTGAGCCCAAAGTCCCCCCTGTCCAGCATGAATGAACTCACCTGTGAGCCCAAAGCCCCCAGTCCAGCATGAATGAACTCACCTGTGAGCCCAAAGTCCCCCCTGTCCAGCATGAATGAACTCACCTGTGAGCCCAAAGTCCCCCCTGTCCAGCATGAATGAACTCACCTGTGAGCCCAAAGTCCCCCCTGTCCAGCATGAATGAACTCACCTGTGAGCCCAAAGTCCCCCCTGTCCAGCATGAATGAACTCACCTGTGAGCCCAAAGCCCCCAGTCCAGCATGAATGAACTCACCTGTGAGCCAAAGTCCCCCCTGTCCAGCATGAATGAACTCACCTGTGAGCCCAAAGTCCCCCCTGTCCAGCATGAATGAACTCACCTGTGAGCCCAGAGTCGCCCCAGTCCAGAATGAATGAACTCACCTGTGAGCCCAAAGTCCCCCCAGTCCAGCATGAATGAACTCACCTGTGAGCCCAAAGTCCCCCCAGTCCAGCATATCCAGGTCATTGCTGGAGTCCATGGAGCCACCCATCCCCATCCCCCCGGCCTGGACACCCAGCAACGGGACGATGGTGCTGGGCATGGTGTTGATGTTGGCCAGGTTGGTGTTGATGTTGGCCAGGTTGGTGGACCCCGGCCTGCTCCCAGCCTGTCCAATGATCGATTTCATTAAACTGGTCGAGGCTGAACCTTTGAGTTCTACATCAGAGTCACATTCCCTGATAAGAAAATAAAATCAAGGTCATTCCCTGATAAAAAAAATTCAAATCTAGGTCACATTCCCAGTTTAGAAATATAAATCTAGGTCACATTACCTGAATTTAAAAAATGCAGGTCATATTCATTGATTAGAGATTAAAAGCAATAAGGGAAGTATAAGTATTAGACCCCCTGTAATATAGGGTTCCCTATACGTTTGAGACCCTCTGTAATATATAGTTCCCTATACTGCTTTTTTATAAATGGATATATGTACACCTTTTTTGACAGTTTATTGACTTATTATAGAAGAAATTTAGAGAATGATGTCAACTGTCATTATCGGCACATCCTTACCGTATGATGGAGTGTGTCGACATGATGAACTCTGGCTCCCCTGTGACGTGGTTGTTGAAGAGCGTACTCTTCGTCTGGACAAACACGTATCTGTTGTCTGCAAGTTTGAACCGGTAGACACCGCTGGTGTTCTGGCCATTTTTCAAAACTGTTAACAAATGATCAGCCAATAAATTATGGCAAAAAACTATATCGCTTTAAAAAGAAAACAGTTACGGGGAAGGGGGGGGGGGCAACATTTGACACAATCCAACAATACTCTGGGATGACCACACAATACTCTGGGATGACCACACAATACTCTGGGATGACCACACAATACTCTGGGATGACCACACAATACTCTGGGATGACCACACAATACTCTGGGATGACCACACAATACTCTGGGATGACCACACAATACTCTGGGATGACCACACAATACTCTGGGATGACCACACAATACTTTGTGATGACCACACAATACTCAGGGGTGACCACAAAATACTCTGGGGTGACCACACAATACTCTTGGGTGACAACATAACACTCAGAGGAGACACAAACATTTGTTTACAAACACAATTTCTGTAATGGAAGTTTTAAATTTCAAATGTTTGAGCTGTGCTGAAA
Organism: Omphiscola glabra; assembly: GCA_964017045.1. Taxonomy (NCBI): domain Eukaryota; kingdom Metazoa; phylum Mollusca; class Gastropoda; family Lymnaeidae; genus Omphiscola; species Omphiscola glabra. The sequence continues at coordinate 571,600 of OZ024806.1, read as the reverse complement.
TGGACCAACCTTCTTGTGAATGTTTGTTGAGTTGTTGTATGTCATTGACATGACAGAAGTCAGTCATGTGGGAACCTTCCAGTTCTACCATGCCATGCCTGGAACATAAAGAGTAAGTTAATGAGGTCATGTTTAGGAGGTCAAGGTAATGAGGTCAAGCTATTGAGGTCAAGTTAATGAGGTCATGTTTATGAGTTCAAGTTAATGAGGTCACAATAATTAGGTCAAGTTAATTAGGTCAAGTTAAGTAGGTCAAGTTAATGAGGTCATGTTAGATCATAGTATGAACACATGACAATGATACAGCAGTCACATGACAGTGAATAAAGATATAACATGACTATAAGATCATAAACACATTTAGATCTCAAGGACATTAAGAAGTGACATGACATTTAAAATATGTTAACATATCACATTTAGATCACAGTGACATGACATGACATAAGATCACAGTGACATGACATAAAGTGACATAGAATGATTTTATTGTTAGAAGTTGACAAGCACAGAGAGATGACCCACCCGAACCTGGTCTCGGCCCCAATAATTTTCCCGTCCAGGTCTTGTTTAGTGGAGAACTGGTCAATGCCGCCTATCATCATGTTGTTCTTCTCGGTCATAGAGAGACAGCGCGCAATACACACCAGGCAAGTTTGATTTTCTGAAACAAACCCATTTTAGTACAGGTCATTTCATGTCAGGTCATTTCTGTACAGGTCATTTCTGTACAGGTCATTTCTGTACAGGTCATTTCATGTCAGGTAATTTCTGTACAGGTCATTTCATGTCAGGTCATTTCAGGTCATTTCTGTACAGGTCATTTCTGTACAGGTCATTTCTGTACAGGTCATTTCTGTACAGGTCATTTCATGTCAGGTCATTTCTGTACAGGTCATTTCATTTCAGGTCATTTATGTACAGGTCATTTGGATGTCAAGAGGATGGGGCAAGTGGATGTGGCATGTGTGTGGGGCAAGTGGGTGGAGTATGTTGGCAGGGTAAGAAGATGAATGTTACAAAAGAGAAGTTTGTAAAGTTCTGTTTACCTTTAGAGTGTGGAGAGTTGAGTTGTGAATCGGTCAGCTTCTGGGCCAGGCAGGGCTGAAAGATGGCCGTAATTTGCATGTTCTCATACTGAGAGATGTAAGTTTGTTTGACCTCTACATCCTCCTCTTCTTCAGCTGCAGAAAAACAAGCATGCAAATCAACAAACATGAACCAACAAACAAACACATGAGTAAACAAACACATGAATGAATAAAAACATGAATTAAAAAACACATGAATTACAACAAACACATGAATTACAACAAACACATGAATTACAACAAACACATGAATCACAACAAACACATGAATTAACAAACACATGAATTACAACAAACACATGAATTACAAAAAACGCATGAACCTAAAAACACATGAACTAACAAACTTTACAAACACAAGAATTTAACAAGGTATGTTTAGTTCCAGTGTAAAGACGTACGAATCAATATGTTTGCTTTTATATGAAATAATCAATGTATACTTTTTATGTTTTTAAACCATCATATATCGACCAAGTTTAATTAATTTATAATAAACCTTCAGCCGAGAATTGTACTCACTGGGAGGTTTCACAAGCATACGACAATGAAAGTTGCAGCCCCTTGTAGTCGGGGAATCGCTCGGCCATGCCAAACCACTGGCTGTGAATAGAGAACAAAATCCTGTGAAATAACAACTTGATTTAACTAAATAATGACAACACTATTTGACATCAGTGTGTGCAATAGCTTGGATAAAATGACAACACTATTTGACATCAGTGTGTTCAATAACTTGGATCAAATGACAACACTATTTGACATCAGTGTGTGCAATAGCTTGGATAAAATGACAACACTATTTGACATCAGTGTGTTCAATAACTTGGATCAAATGACAACACTATTTGACATCAGTGTGTTCAATAACTTGGATCAAATGACAACACTATTTGACATCAGTGTGTTCAATAACTTGGATCAAATGACAACACTATTTGACATCAGTGTGTTCAATAACTTGGATCAAATGAAAGAACTACCTAGAGAATAGAGAAGTTATTGACAGTGAGATAGAAAAGTTATTGACAGTGAGATAGAAAAGTTATTGACAGTGAGATAGAAAAGTTATTGACAGTGAGATAGAAAAGTTATTGACAGTGAGATAGAAGAGTTATTGACAGTGAGATAGAAGAGTTATTGACAGTGAGATAGAAAAGTTATTGACAGTGAGATAGAAAAGTTATTGACAGTGAGATAGAAAAGTTATTGACAGTGAAATTTTTAGCCAGGCCACACAGAACACCACAGAAACACTTATCTAGATCAGAGGTTCTCAACCTTTTACTCACGCCCAACTTAAACATTATGTTTACTCTGTTGTCCCACTTCCCTGTTGCCCCACTTCCCTGTTGCCTCACTTCCCTGTGCCCAGTAATCAATGGTTTAAAAACTGACATTTTTATATGCATAAAATATATTATAAGATAAGATAAAATAAGATAAGATAAGATTCTTTATTAATCCAAATAAATGACATTCCTTTATACGCCACCCCCCAAAAAATATTCTGTGCCCCCCCCCCCCCGTGAGAGGTCCAACTGTCTATGTTGTGACCTTGATCTAGATGACAATGTCAAAGTACTGGACTTACTCAGAGTCATAGGAAGTAAGCTGTTACTGAATTGTGGATGGTCTCCGACATGGATGATGTTATAAATACTCTTTCCTACAAGGTCCTCCTGGGAACAAAGCATACAAAAAGTATTAATAATCCAAAATGTGGATGAATGAAGTCAATACTAATATGTCAGACATCCTTCAATACGGATGCAATAAAAACTAATACATGGGACAAACATAATGAGGATGCAGTCAATCAGTCTGACCAATCAGTCTGACCAATAAGTCTGACCAATCAGTCTGACCAATCAGTCTGACCAATCAGTCTGACTGCCAAGTCTGACCAATAAGTCTGACAAATCAGTCTGACCAATAAGTCTCAGCAATAAGTCTGACCAATAAGTCTGACCAATAAGTCTGACCAATCAGTCTGATCAATCAGTCTGACCAATCAGTCTGACCAATCAGTCTGACCAATCAGTCAGACCAATCAGTCAGACTGCCAAGTCTGACCAATCAGTCTGACCAATCAGTCTGACCAATAAGTCTGACCAATAAGTCTGACCAATAAGTCTGACCAATAAGTCTGACCAATAAGTCTGACCAATAAGTCTGACCAATAAGTCTGACCAATAAGTCTGACCAATACGTCTGACCAATAAGTCTGACCAATAAGTCTGACTGCCAAGTCTGACCAATAAGTCTGACAAAAAAGTCTTATAAAAAAAGTCTGACCAATCAGTCTGACAAAAATGTCTGACCAATCAGTCTGACCGATAAGTGTCAACCAGAGACAGGAAGTGCAACCATTACCTGTGTATATTTCAGGAACTGATTGACGTTCTCCGAGATAAATTCAACTTTTCCTTGACTGTTGACCACGAACAAGAACCCGTTCAACGCCTAGGGACACACAACATCAATTAACATGTTAAAAAACATTTTGGAGAAATTGAATGACCGTTATTATATTATATGATTATATTTTATGATTATATTATGATTATATTATATGATTTTATTATATGATTATATATATTATAGATGAAATCTCTTCTGTAAAGGTAAATAGCCACACAATGTATAACAGGTTTATGGTAATTGGATGACCGCGATGATATTATATGATTATATTATATTATATGATTATATTATATGATTATATTATATGCTTATATATATTATAGATGACATCTCTTCTGTTAATAGCGACACAATGCCTAACAGGTTTACCTTGAGTAAGAGTGACCCTAACAAATCATTGGGCACGAAGGAAGGCTTGCTGGACGATACGTGGCTCTGTTGTACGGCATTAGATGCTTGACTACTGTTGTTGCCGGGACAATTTTCTGTAGAGACAATTGAAATGACATATTAGGCTAAACTACCCGAATGTACGCGAGTGATGTCATTTGGCACTCTCCTAAACTGTCTCAGTGACATCCAAAAGTGGCAAGAGTAATGGTAACTACCCCCCCCCCCCCCCGGCTTATTTTAAAATCAACTTTTTTAATTAACGTGTGCAAGATTGTACCGAATATGCACTATATTTTACTACTGAACTGTACCTGTTTTGATCAACTGTACCAGACCGCCACACTTGTCAGCCTTGTTGGTTCCCCCGCTGGTGCTGCCGCTGCCTGAGCTGGTGCTGCTGGTGTTGGCTGCCACAGCAGAGGGCGGTGTGTTCATATCCGGGCTGATGCTCTCAGAAATCAGCTGGGCCAGCTCCTGGAAGAGGAGGCTGTTGTCTTGACGAAGGGAAGCTAACCCCTCACCTACAGGACTCCGGCGTTTGTCACTGGTGCCTCCGCCAGCGCCGGTCTTGTTTCTGCAATGGAGAAAATTGAAATGTGTTCCTTAGAAAATGTGATAACATAGGGTTAAAGGTCATGGATGGCACCTTCCAACAGATTTGAGAAATTATTTTGAAAATATTGAATGAAAAGAAACTTTTGAGGGGATAGTATCGACTCTCATGACCATGGTACCACCAGATTCACTGTTGAACCTAACCAAACCTCTACCTGACACCTTGCTTTTAACATCTAACATGTCACAGCCTCTAACATGTCACAGCCTTTAACATGTCACAGCCTCTAACATGTCACAGCCTCCTCAGACTTCATGTCTTAGTTGATGTTTTTCCTTAAAATCAATAACAAAACTTTTTTTTTGTTTTCAGGACAATTTTTTTTTAGCTGAGATAATGACAGCCATAATGATGACAACAATAAAGATAACGACACGCCTAGAGATAACGACATGCCTAGAGATAACGACATGCCTAGAGATAACGACACGCCCAGAGATAATGACACGCCCAGAGATAATGACACGCCCAGAGATAACGACACGCCCAGAGATAACGACACACCCAGAGATAACGACACGCCTAGTGATAACGACACTCCTAGAGATAGCGACAAAGATAATGACACCCATAAAGATCCCAACACCCATAGAAATAAGGACATTTATAATTAAAACACCCATAGAGATGATGACACCCATAAAGATGATGACGCACATAAGATGACACACGTATAGATAGTGACACCCATAGAGATGACACCCATATAGATAATGACACATATAGAGATGACACATAAAGATAATGACACACGTATAGATAGTGACACCCATAGAGATGACACCCATGGTGCGAGTCCACAAGCAGCAGAGCTATTCCACAAGCAGCAGAGCGTGAAGTTTCCACAAGTACAAACATCAAAGTTTGGATTCCTACAGTGGAGGGGGGAGGGGGGATTAAACCAGGGAATGGCGTGGTATGTGGCAGTTTGAGACCTATGTTATTGTATATATGTGGCTGTTATTGATATTGTTTAATTGAAGCTTTTTATCACATGACAAATAGACATTAATTCAGTCTTAATTGTGTGTAGGTAGACAGAAGGCATAGGGAGTAAGCTAGAGGCAGTGCTTAGACATTTTTAGTTAGGGTGGTGCTCTTTAAAAGGATTAGTATTAGAATTAGAGTTGCAACTTTTCAACCACTCCCCCCCCCCCCCCCCCACCAAAAAAAAAAAACGGACAGAGGTCATCTTCCGCCATTTGAGAATTACGAAACCCCAAACTTGACTAGGTTTCTGGTGTTGCACTGCTTGCCTGTGGCATAATCGCTGAGCTGGTTGCTAGCTGCAGGCGAGCGTTGGAATAAGACCTCGGCTTGCAATAGGACCTCGGCTTGCAATAGGACCTCGGCTTGCAATAGGACCTCGGCTTGCAATAGGACCTCGGCTTGCAATAGGACCTCGGCTTGCAATAGGACCTCGGCTTGCAATAGGACCTTAGCTTGCAATAAGACCTGGGCTTGCAATAAGACCTCGGTTTACATTAAGACCTCGGCTAGCAATTAGACCTCGGCTAGCAATTAGACCTCGGCTTGCAATAAGACCTCGGCTTGCAATAAGACCTCGGCTTGCAATTAGACCTCGGCTTGCAATAAGACCTCGGCTTGCAATAAGACCTCGGCTTGCAATAAAACCTCGGCCTGCGCTCGCTATGTGCACAACCATTTGGCATGGGGCCCGATTTGTTCCACCAGAGTTACTTCCCATAAACGCCTCGAATGTAAAGAACTCTCAGTCCAAAACAAGAACCGGTGGAACACAGCGATTTGATACAACTTTTGGAAACAGTCCAGTCAGGGATCTCCAAACCAGGAGGCGTTTAGCGACCCTCAAGTAGGCGTGTAGCGACCCTCCAGTGGGATATGGGGATATTTAAAAAAATACTCTCCCAACCAAATATCGATATTTAAAATAATACCCTCATAACAAAATGTTGATATTTAAAATAAAACCCTCATACCAAAATGTTGATATTTAAAATAATACCCTCATAACAAAATGTTGATATTTAAAATAATACCCTCATAACAAAATGTTGATATTTAAAATAATACTCTCACAACCAAATGTTGACACATCGCTAAATATAAATGAAAATAATTGAGTGTCTTCTCAATTCGGGTCAATGTTCGAACACAGTGATGTTCAACTGTGTTCAACTGTGTTCAATTGTGTTCAGCTGTGTTCAAAATCGCGACACATTAAAACTAGATTTTATAATGTTTGACAACACAAGACGAGCAGTTTGACAACACAAGACGAGCAGTTTGACAACACAAGACCAGCAGTTTGACAACACAAGACGAGCAGTTTGACAACACAAGACGAGCAGTTTGACAACACAAGACGAGCAGTTTGACAACACAAGACGAGCAGTTTGACAAGGTCAATTATTATTATGATCATGATCTTATTTAAGTCTCCTCTCCTCTATTTAGCCTACCACATATTCCTGTAGATAAAATGGTCAAAAGTAAATAAAACCCATACAAGCATAGTCTAAACATTCTTTCAGTATTCAAATTTTAGACTTAAGAGGTTTTTAAAGATAAATATTTAAAATTTCTACCTTCTAAACTATATGTTTCATTACTGTAGAGTAGAGTGTATTAGAGCGTACCGAGTGTACTAGAGCAGAGAGTGTACTAGAGTGTACCGAGTGTACTAGATCAGAGAGTGTACTAGATCAGAGAGTGTACTAGATCAGAGCGTGTACTAGAGTGAATGTGTTTATTTAAACAATTATAAAATATCTATCAGTCCTGAAATTGGGAATACCCACAGAAATCAAAGAATCTTTTTTTTAAATCAGAATTTCCCGATATTTTAAAAGAAATCGAACACAACACACCGAACTCAAACCCTGCTAACGACCGGACCCAAACCCTGCCGAGGACCGGACCCAAACGCTGGTGAGGACCGACCCAAACCCTGGTGAGGACCGGACCCAAACCCTGCCGAGGACCGGACCCAAACCCTGCTAACGACCGGACCCAAACCCCGCTAACGGCCGGACCCAAACCCTGCTGAGGACCGGACACAAACCCTGCTGAGGACCGGACACAAACCCTGCTGAGGTCTGACCCAAACCCTGCTGAGGACCGGACCCAAACCCTGGTGAGGACCGGACCCAAACCCTGGTGAGGACCGGACCCAAACCCTGGTGAGGACCGGACCCAAACCCTGCCGAGGACCGGACCCAAACCCTGCCGAGGACCGGACCCAAACCCTGCTAACGGCCGGGCCCAAACCCTGCTGAGGTCCAGACCCAAACCCTGCTGAGGACCGGACACAAACCCTGCTGAGGACCGGACCCAAACCCTGCTAACGACCGGACCCAAACCCTGCTGAGGACCGGACACAAACCCTGCTGAGGACCGGACACAAACCCTGCTGAGGACCGGACCCAAACCCTGCTAACAACCGGACCCAAACCCTGCTGAGGACCGGACCCAAACCCTGCGGAGGACCGGACCCAAACCCTGCTAACGGCCGGACTCAAGCCCTGCTAACGGCCGGACTCAAGCCCTGCTAACGACCGGACCCAAACCCTGCTTAGGAAAGCAAATTTATTTCAAATTACCGAACGTGCCGAACAGCAGTGGTTGCCGAGCCCTGCTGACGACTGAACCCGAGCCCTGCTGACGACTGAACCCGAGCCCTGCTGACGACTGAACCCGAGCCCTGCTGACGACTGAACCCGAGCCCTGCTGACGACTGAACCCGAGCCCTGCTGACGACTGAACCCGAGCCCTGCTGACGACTGAACCCGAACCCGCTTCTAAAAATGTATTCGATTACTATCATTACTTGAGTGTGTCCCTATGTAAAATTCAGATAATATCAACATGAACAATTTCACTTTTTATCATCTCTATTATCTCCTCCCCCCACTTCCTAGCGGTCCCCAGCCTGTCATAAAGATCCCAGCCTGACATAAAGGTCCCAGTCTGTCAGTAGTTTTAAGAAAGAGGTAGACTTCTCTTCGTGTGTAACGTACCGATAAATTAATTGTATGTGTCTGGGGGGTGAGTAAAGTGTGGGGACCACTGTCTTAGGGACCACTGTCTAGACGTCCACCGTCTATGGGACCACAGTCTTGGGGACCACTGTCAAGAGGACCACTGTCTAGAGGACCACTGTCTTGGGGACCACTGTCTAGAAGACCACTGTCTATAGGACCACTGTCTTGGGGACCACTGTCCATAGGACCACTGTCTTGGGGACCACTGATTCACGGAAAACACGGCCGTTAATTTGAATGATGCCTTCCTTTCAGATCATTTTGAATGAAGTCAGGAAATGTGGGCCACGAGGAAGTCACGCGTTCTCAGAGTACACAATAGAAATAGCTCAATAGCTGGAGGCGATTAGTTATTTTTATTATCTTTTCATCAACATGTCATTTCATGTTCTACATGTCATTTCATATTCTACATGTCATTTCATGTTCTACTAATGTTATTTCATGTTCTACTAATGTCATTTCATGTTCTACTAATGTCATGTCATGTTCTACTAATGTCATTTCATGTTTACTAATGTCATTTCATGTTCTACATGACATTTCATGTTCTACGTGCCATTTCATGTTCTACTAATGTCATTTCATGTTCTACATGTCATTTCATGTTCTACATCTCATGTCATGTTCTATGAGTTACACAACATTTCATGTTCTACATGTCATTTCATGTTCTACATGTCTTTCATGTTCTACATGTCATTTCATGTTCTACATGTCATTTCATGTCATCTCGAAATGTGTGGCGTGGGGGTAAAGTCGAACATTTTAGGAATTTAAAAAAAAATTTTTTTTAAATAAGTTGTGTTTTTTCTTACCCTCGATTTGCGCGTGCTGAATGACTTTGAAATATTCCAACCGCTGTGGGGAAACAAGTCCTGGAAATAGTCAACACATAAGTCAGCAGGCGTCACACTTTAGTCAGACAAGACAGCAGGCGTCACACTTTAGTCAGAAAAGACAGCAGGCGTCACACTTTAGTCAGAAAAGACAGCAGGCGTCACACTTTAGTCAGACAAGTCAGCAGGCGTCACACTTTAGTCAGACAAGTCAGCAGGCGTCACACTTTAGTCAGAAAAGACAGCAGGCGTCACACTTTAGTCAGACAAGTCAGCAGGCGTCACACTTTAGTCAGAAAAGACAGCAGGCGTCACACTTTAGTCAGACAAGTCAGCAGGCGTCACACTTTAGTCAGACAAGTCAGCACGAGTTAGATGCAAGGGTTCTCAAAGTATCTTTAAAATAATATTTATGACTGCCAACACGATTGATGAGATATGTCACCATAATGTCATCATAATGTGTCATCATATTGTGTCACCATAATGTGACCATGATGTGTAACCACCATAATGTGTCACCATAATGTCACCAATTAATATCATCGAATATCCATCAAGTCACTAGTCACTCTGAATCCAAACATATCCAATCTTAATCCAAACATATTCACTCTCAATCCAAACATATCCACTCTCAATCCAAAGAGTGTTATCATGTCTTGATTTTTAAAAAAATCTTTGTAAGTTCATTCATAGTAGAATATTTTTTCCCCCTATCTTTCCCTTACAAACCCGACAAACCACGTGTTCTCTCAATAGTGGGGATCCCCCACACCACATCCCCCCACACGCACACATTATTTCAATGCTATTTTAAAGCTTTACACATCTATTTTTAGCAACGTCACGGCAGACGATGTGGGACAAATACTTGACTAAGCCAAACATTCCTCGGTCATATTTCTAAAGGCGTAAATAAAGAGATGATATTTTGTTGCATTGTTACTATCGTACATTCCAGGGGCAGCTGCCCCACCATAAAGATATTTGGGAAGGGGGCAGTAACGGGTAGACATAGGTACGGACACCAGGGCTGACAGTGTCATGACACCAGGGCTGACAGTGTCATATACTGTAATGGTCTGCTGAGACGGACACCAGGGCTGACAGTGTCATGTACTGTAATGGTCTGCTGAGACGGACACCAGGGCTGACAGTGTCATGTACTGTAATGGTCTGCTGAGACGGACACAAGGGCTGACAGTGTCATGACACCAGGGCTGACAGTGTCATGTACTGTAATGGTCTGCTGAGACAGACGCCAGGGCTGACAGTGTCATGACACCATGGCTGACAATGTCATGACACCAGGGCTGACAGTGTCATGTACTGTAATGGTCTGCTGAGACGGACACCAGGGCTGACAGTGTCATGTACTGTAATGGTCTGCTGAGACGGACACAAGGGCTGACAGTGTCATGACACCAGGGCTGACAGTGTCATGTACTGTAATGGTCTGCTGAGACAGACGCCAGGGCTGACAGTGTCAGGACACCATGGCTGACAATGTCATGACACCAGGGCTGACAGTGTCATGTACTGTAATGGTCTGCTGAGACGGACACCAGGGCTGACAGTGTCATGTACTGTAATGGTCTGCTGAGATAAACAATGAGATAACGTAGGGCTCGGGTGTCGTAAAATGATCTTTGTGTATGCAACTCGACAACGCCAGCAACCTTGACCTTGACAATGTTTATGTGTCAAGAAAACATGTTTGAATGTGTGACCAGGAGACTGCCGTTTGTAGGGGAATTTTGGGGGGGGGGGGGGGTTCCCCAGGGGAAGGGTGTTTGGGGTGCTTCTTTAGTCGGGGGAGTTGTGTTTGGGGGAGTGTTCAGTTGGGGCTGTCGACAGATGTAGTAAGATTATGGGGCCTTGAGTTAACCGTTATTAAACACTTGTCTATGATAAATGTGTACCAATGAATCCATGACGTCAGACAGTGAGATGCAGACGTCAGATTGTTTTGTTAGGAAAACTTATCAGCCTAACCTCTAAGCCCTACCGGTAAAGTACTTCAACTTGAAAGTGTGAGTCCAGCACTACTGACAAATGTACTCCTCACATGCAATCCTATTGACACTCACAGTAATGGCCTGGTACTAACCCCTTCAGTCGTAGTAGCATGCGTGGCCGACAGCAAGGCGAGGGTCGCTGAACACGTTTGTGCAATAATTAAGCCTTCCGTTGTGTATGGTAATAGCCGTAGTGAATGGTGACAGTGTCACTGTGCTTGTGACATCATACTCTCGCAGTGAATGGATACTGTCCACACACAACCCCCACAGTATATACTGTCCACACAACCCCCCCCCCCATATTATGATAATATCCACACAAAACACCACGTTTCAACAAGTGTATGTATCGATTATGCAACATAAAACTCAGCAATGGTTGGCATACGTTTCATCTCTCATGTAACAACCACCCTCTCCTATGACAACCAGCCTCTCCCGTAACAGCCACCCTCTCCTCTATGTAACAAATTAACTCTCTCCTATCCCGTAACAACCAACCTCTCCTCTAAGGCTCTATATAAAAAAACTATCTCTCCTGTCCTGTAACAACCAACCTCCCCTCTATGTATCAAACTAACTCTCTCTCTCCTGTCCCGTTAACAACCAACCTCTCCGCTGTGTAACAAACTAACTCTCTCTCTCCTGTCCCGTAACAACCAACCTCTCCTATATGTAACAAACTCTCTCTCTCCTATCCCGTATTAATCATTTTTCATCCCCAAAAAACACCCTCCGTCAAATCATCATCTTACAATCTGCCACCTCTCTCACACACCAACATGTACCACCATCGCGGTATCCTTACAACAACAAGCGCCCTCGCCGCGTTACCTCGACCGTGGACGCGACCAACTCAGCAATAAACAAATCGATGGTCTCACCCAAGCCCTCGTCCTGCCGCAGTGTGGGGCTGCCTCGAACTTTGGCCTCGATTCCTTCTGTCTCTCGCGTGGCAACAAGTGTGTTGCGTGTAGAGGACGACGTGTTTCAGCGTGTACACAAACATCCATCTTGCGGTTTAACACTGGTAAATAAGTGTACACTACACCGCGGTTGGGGGAGGGGGAGGGGGAAGCGTACGTAGTCCAAGGTTGAAGTGGGGTAAGAGAAGGACGAGCGAAAGTCAGTGTGGGGGTGGTATAAATATCTGTAGTAGAAATAGTAATAGTGGTAGGCTAAGTCAGTAGCGCTGTTCAACACTCACTCACTACACCCTTGGGAGTTAGTTGCATATATGTACACACAATCACTGGTTCTGTACACACAATCACACTGGGTCAGTAAATTGTAAACACAAAGACACTAGTTCAGTAGCATGCACACACTGGGTCAGGAAGCTGTACACACAATCACACTAGGCCAGGAATATGTACACACAATCACACTGGGTCAGGAACCTGTACAAACAATCCCTCTATGTGAGAAACATGTACACACAATCACACTGGGTCAGGAACGGGTACACATAATCACACTGGGTCAGTACACACAATCACACTGGTCAGTACACACAATCACACTGGTCAGTACACACAATCACACTGGATCAGTACACACAATCACACTGGTCAGTACACACAATCACACTGTTCAGTACACACAATCACACTGTTCAGTACACACAATCACACTGTTCAGTACACACAATCACACTGTTCAGTACACACAATCACACTGTTCAGTACACACAATCACACTGTTCAGTACACACAATCACACTGTTCAGTACACACAATCACACTGTTCAGTACACACAATCACACTGTTCAGTACACAACCACACTGGTCAGTACACACAATCACACTGGTCAGTACACACTATCACACTGGTCAGTACACACAATCACACTGGTCAGTACACACAATTGGCGAGCCTTTCATTTTGAGGATTGATGTGTTGCTTTGTCAGAGGTTCCACTGTGAGTGAACAATTTGCATTAGTTGTACCGTAACCGTGTCTACTGTACTGCAACCGTGTCTACTGTACTGCAACCGTGTCTACTGTACCGCAACCGTGTCTACTGTACTGCAACCGTGTCTACTGTACTGCAACCGTGTCTACTGTACTGCAACCGTGTCTACTGTACTGTACTGTCTAGGGCACTGTCACTGTGTCTGCGGTACTGTCACTGTGTCTAGGGAACTGTCACTGTCTACGGCACTGTCACTGTGTCTACGGCACTGTCAGCGCGTCTACAACAGATGGTAACCACAATTGAACGATCATTGACCAGCAAGACATGAATAACAGGATCAAATTAATATGTGAACACTTCGGGCTCAGGAGGGAGTGGGTTGTATGGGGGGTAGTTAGAAACGGGGTGGGTTGTAAGAGGGGTATTTGGAAACGGAAAAAAAGGGGGGGGGGTGCTGAGTTAGTTTTCAAATCTCAAGCCATCGCCAGAATTTCAGCCTTTGATTAAATCAACGTGGAACTCGCGCTTCTGTGACTGACCACGCGGGCTGTTTCATTTTGTTGTCCAGTCCAATCCTCGGTCAGTCGCCCACTTGGGTCATCGTCCTGTGAGATAACTCATTCATCAAGGCTGACCGTTGTTCCCACCCGGTCGGGGCGAAGCATGAAACACAACGCGATCAAATCGACAAACAAGTCCATTTAGAAGTACCATGTACGTCATACTGACATGTTCTTTCAAAACAAGTACGTCATACTGGCATTTCTGTCAACCATTTACGTCATACTGATCTGTTCTGTCAAACCATGTACGTCATACTGACATGTTCTGTCAACCACGTACGTCACACTTAAAAATTCTGTCAACCATATATGTACGTCACACTGACATGTTATATCAACCAAGTACGTCATACTGACATGTTCTGTCAACCATGTACGTCATACTGAAATGTTCTGTCAACCATGTACGTCATACTGACATGTTCTGTCAACCATGTACGTCATACTGACATGTTCTGTCATCCATTTACGTCATTTCTAACTGAAAAAATGTAGTCCATGAATTTCGTTCACGGTGCGATTCTTAAAATGGGATACTCGAAGAATTTCTGTGCAAATTTCGTGATCTTTATTTATGTCGTGATCTTTGTTTCTGTAGTGATCTTTGTTTCTGTCGTGCTCTTTATTTCTGTCGTGATCTTTGTTTCTGTCGTGATCTTTATTCCTGTCGTGATATTTATTTCTGTCGTGACCTTTGTTTCTGTGGTTATTTTTGTGTTCGTGTTGTGATCTTACATGATGAAATGAAAACTGGGCTTAGCTATGTTAACTGGGCTTAGCTATGTTAACTGGGCTTAGCTATGTTAACTGGGCTTAGCTATGTTAACTGGGCTTAGCTATGTTAACTGGGCTTAGCTATGTTAACTGGGCTTAGCTATGTTAACTGGGCTTAGCTATGTTAACTGGGCTTAGCTATGTTAACTGGGCTTAGCTATGTTAACTGGGCTTAGCTATGTTAACTGGGCTTAGCTATGTTAACTGGGCTTAGCTATGTTAACTGGGCTTAGCTATGTTAACTGGGCTTAGCTATGTTAACTGGGCTTAGCTATGTTAACTGGGCTTAGCTATGTTAACTGGGCTTAGCTATGTTAACTGGGCTTAGCTATGTTAACTGGGCTTAGCTATGTTAACTGGGCTTAGCTATGTTAACTGGGCTTAGCTATGTTAACTGGGCTTAGCTATGTTAACTGGGCTTAGCTATGTTAACTGGGCTTAGCTATGTTAACTGGGCTTAGCTATGTTAACTGGGCTTAGCTATGTTAACTGGGCTTAGCTATGTTAACTGGGCTAAGCTATGTTAACTGGGCTTAGCTATGTTAACTGGGCTTAGCTATGTTAACTGGGCTTAGCTATGTTAACTGGGCTTAGCTATGTTAACTGGGCTTAGCTATGTTAACTGGGCTTAGCTATGTTAACTGGGCTTAGCTATGTTAACTGGGCTTAGCTATGTTAACTGGGCTTAGCTATGTTAACTGGGCTTAGCTATGTTAACTGGGCTTAGCTATGTTAACTGGGCTTAGCTATGTTAACTGGGCTTAGCTATGTTAACTGGGCTTAGCTATGTTAACTGGGCTTAGCTATGTTAACTGGGCTTAGCTATGTTAACTGGGCTTAGCTATGTTAACTGGGCTTAGCTATGTTAACTGGGCTTAGCTATGTTAACTGGGCTTAGCTATGTTAACTGGGCTTAGCTATGTTAACTGGGCTTAGCTATGTTAACTGGGCTTAGCTATGTTAACTGGGCTTAGCTATGTTAACTGGGCTTAGCTATGTTAACTGGGCTTAGCTATGTTAACTGGCACTAACATAGCGTTGTGGGAATGGGTGGTCCTGGGGGTGGTCCGGGGGGTGGTCCGGAGAGTGGTCCGGGGTGGGGGAGTGGCCACCGTTTGGAAAATTTCTGAAAATTCACGGGATCCTCAATTGACTATTCTTTTGAAGGGAAAACAAAGATAACGTTTTGAGAACCCTCGTTTTAATTCATAAACGTAAAAAAAACAACTCTCCAATCAGTTGACCTTCACAATACGTTAGATGTGACCTTCACAATACGTTAGCTCTGACCTTCAAAATACGTTAGCTGTGACCTTCACAATACGTTAGCTGTGAGTGACCTTCACAATACGTTAGCTGTGAGTGACCTTCACAATACGTTAGCTGTGAGTGACCTTCAAAATACGTTAGCTGTGAGTGACCTTCACAATACGTTAGCTGTGAGTGACCTTCACAATACGTTAGCTGTGAGTGACCTTCACAATACGTTAGCTGTGAGTGACCTTCACAATACGTTAGCTGTGAGTGACCTTCACAATACGTTAGCTGTGAGTGACCTTCACAATACGTTAGCTGTGAGTGACCTTCACAATACGTTAGCTATGAGTGACCTTCACAATACGTTAGCTGTGAGTGACCTTCACAATACGTTAGCTGTGACCTTCACAATACGTTAGCTGTGAGTGACCTTCACAATACGTTAGCTCTGACCTTCACAATACGTTAGCTATGAGTGACCTTCACAATTCGTTAGCTATGAGTGACCTTCACAATACGTTAGCTGTGAGTGACCTTCACAATACGTTAGCTGTGAGTGACCTTCACAATACGTTAGCTGTGAGTGACCTTCACAATACGTTAGCTGTGACCTTCACAATACGTTAGCCCTAATCTTTTCTCGTTTAAATCAGCTTGTGACACAAATCTTGTGTCGGAATCCACTGCACAGCTGGCAGCACCACCTGCCGTCTTCAGCCCTGGAACCTTGGCAGTTACTATCTCGTGCTGATAAGCATGGACAAAATGGCCAACTCATCCTTGGAGAACAAGCTGATATGACCGACGACTAAATCAATTTCAGCAACCTGAATACTCCCCATCAGGCCACCCTCACCCGACAGGCCGCACCCCCCCCCGACAGGCCACACCTTCCCCCGACAGGCCACACCCTCCCCGACAGGCCACACCCTCCCCGACAGGCCACACCCTCCCCCTGACAGGCCGCCCTCACCTGCACCTCGAGAAGACATGTTCAAACGTGAAAAGCAGAGAGAGAGACGCATACAGGCAATTTTAAAATGACAATTTCAAAAAAATAGTATAAAATAAATCATGGGTTAGGGAGGACCGACAGGTGCTGCATTCTTTGAGATACCTCTGACATCCTGCCATTACTGGAATACGCCCCTGACTATAAGTGTAAATTTAGTGGGCTAAATAGTTCATGGAAAATGCTCCGGGCGCCCCGATATTTCTCAATGTTCACACACAGCCCTTCTATGGTGTGTACTATGTGCCCCTATATGTAGTGTACTATGTGCCCCCAAATGTTGTGTACTGTGTGCCCCCATATGCAGTGTTAATGTGCCCCCATATGTTGTGTACTGTGTGCCCCCATATGCAGTGTACTATGTGCCCCCATATGTTGTGAGACTGTTACTGAGACTGTTATATTGAATTGTTCAAGGTCTTTACTGAGACTGTCAGATTGAATTGTTCAAGGTCGTTACTGAGACTGTCAGATTGAATTGTTCAAGGTCGTTACCGAGACTGTTAGATTGATTTGTTCAAGGTCGTTACTGAGACTGTCAGATTGAATTGTTCAAGGTCGTTACCGAGACTGTTAGATTGATTTGTTCAAGGTCGTTACCGAGACTGTCAGATTGCATTGTTCAGGGGCATTACTGAGAATGAAGGACGGCGGTGGGCGGGTTTTCAAAATAATTATAAACACAAGTGATCCATGTCGTTGAAACTTCAATTTTTAACACAATTCATCTCCCCTTTGTTTTTATAACTGCCAGCATCGCTGTAGGCAGGTGACGTCATTCTTATTGTTATTTATGTTTTTAATCAACTTGTAAACAAAAGATTTGATCAAAATGTTAAGGGCAAACTTGTGAACTACGTCATCTACCCAAAGGACTCCAATGATCCTTGATCTTAAGGAATCATCGAACGAGTACCAAACAACAAGTTAGTGCCGGAGTACCAAACAACAAGTTAGTGCCGGAGTATCAAACAACAAGTTAGTGCCGGAGTACCAAACAACAAGTTAGTGCCGGAGTACCAAACAACAAGTTAGTGCCGGAGTACCAAACAACAAGTTAGTGCCTGAGTACCAAACAACACGTTAGTGCCGGAGTACCAAACAACAAGTTAGTGCCGGAGTACCAAACAACAAGCTAGTGCCGGAGTACCAAACATCGAGCTAGTGCCGAGTGCCAAAACATTTCATTGTATCAAAGCGTGGAATCTTTACATTCTAATTCATGTTCACATTTTTACCAACAAATGTTAAGAGTCAAATCAGGTCTAAAATGTCTCTGATCGCCAGCAGTCAACGATGAGTTCCTATGTACACAGTGTGACGGGTGTGACACGGTTCTGTGATTTCGTCTATTTACATACAGCTGACAAAATTAAGGAGCAGGTGTTAGTAAATGTATATTTCATACAGGTGTTGGTCTCATAGTAACATTCAGGTGTTGGTCTCATAGTCATAGTAACATAAATGTGTTGGTCTCATAGTAACATACAGGTGTTGGTCTCATAGTAACATACAGGTGTTGGTCTCATAGTAACATACAGGTGTTGGTCTCATAGTAACATACAGGTGTTGGTCTCATAGTAACATACAGATGTTCGTCTCATAGTAACATACAGGTGTTTGTCTCATAGTAACATTCAGGTGTTGGTCTCATAGTAACATACAGGTGTTGGTCTCATAGTAACATACAGGTGTTGGTCTCTTAGTAACATACAGGAATACAGGTGTTGGTCTCATAGTAACATTCAGGTGTTGGTCTCATAGTAACATTCAGGTGTTGGTCTCATAGTAACATAAATGTGTTGGTCTCATAGTAACATTCAGGTATTGGTCTCATAGTCACATTCAGGTGTTGGTCTCATAGTCACATTCAGGTGTTGGTCTCATAGTAACATTCAGGTGTTGGTCTCATAGTAACATATAGGTGTTGGTCTTATAGTAACATAAAGGTGTTGGTCTCATAGTAACATATAGGTGTTGGTCTCATAGTAACATACAGGTGTTGGTCTCATAGTAACATACAGGTGTTGGTCTCATAGTAACATACAGGTGTTGGTCTCATAGTAACATACAGGTGTTGGTCTCATAGTAACATACATGTGTTGGTCTCATAGTAACATACAGGTGTTGGTGTCATAGTAACATACATGTGTTGGTCTCATAGTAACATTCAGGTGTTGGTCTCAGTAACATTCACGAGGGAACACACGCGGGCTGGGCGTGGGGAACTGAAACACAATGTGAGTAGGGAACATACATAAGATGTGAGTGGGGAACATACACATATGTGACTGAGGAACATACACAAGATGTGAGTGGGGTCCTTACAAATGATGTTATATGAGAGCCCATTTTAACGATTATTTTACCTTACAGCGTAACCTCACTGAACGGTTATATATGACATATTATGACATATTGCATTATGACGTATGTGACATATTTACAGAGCATCCGTATAAAAACCATCTTGTTTAAGGGTACAATTTTGTCAAACAACAAACGAGTCAAACATGATCAGTTACTAGAACACTTTACATTGTAAGTAGCACGGGCTTTTGAGAACCGCTGGCATTCTTTACTTGTGCATAGGGCAGGGGTCGGCAACCTTTTTGGTAATAGTGTGCAGACAACCAATATAGCATCCCTTACAAGACTCAAGTTTATGCCTGTCTTTTCGGGGGGGGGGGGGGGGGGATGTCTTCCACGTGCCGTAGGTTGCTGACCCTTGGTGTAGGGTGACTGTGGTGCAAGATGAGATGTGTGGCGATAGTCAATAACTCTGAGATGTGTGGCGCCGGTCAATAACTCTGAGATGTGTGGCGCTAGTCAATAACTCTGAGATGTGTGGCGCTAGTCAATAACTCTGAGATGTGTGGCGCTAGTCAATAACTCTGAGATGTGTGGCGCTAGTCAATAACTCTGAGATGTGTGGCGCTGGTCAATAACTCTGAGATGTGTGGCGCTAGTCAATAACTCTGAGATGTGTGGCGCTAGTCAATAACTCTGAGATGTGTGGCGCTAGTCAATAACTCTGAGATGTGTGGCGCTAGTCAATAACTCTGAGATGTGTGGCGCTAGTCAATAACTCTGAGATGTGTGGCGCTAGTCAATAACTCTGAGATGTGTGGCGCTAGTCAATAACTTTGAGATGTGTGGCGCTGGTCAATAACTCTGAGATGTGTGGCGCTAGTCAATAACTCTGAGATGTGTGGCGCTAGTCAATAACTCTGAGATGTGTGGCGCTAGTCAATAACTCTGAGATGTGTGGCGCTAGTCAATAACTCTGAGATGTGTGGCGCTAGTCAATAACTCTGAGATGTGTGGCGCTAGTCAATAACTCTGAGATGTGTGGCGCTAGTCAATAACTCTGAGATGTGTGGCGCTAGTCAATAACTCTGAGATGTGTGGCGCTAGTCAATAGCTCTGAGATGTGTGGCGCTGGTCAATAACTCTGAGATGTGTGGCGCTAGTCAATAACTCTGAGATGTGTGGCGCTAGTCAATAACTCTGAGATGTGTGGCGCTAGTCAATAACTCTGAGATGTGTGGCGCTGGTCAATAACTCTGAGATGTGTGGCGCTTGTCAATAACTCTGAGATGTGTGGCGCTAGTCAATAACTCTGAGATGTGTGGCGCTAGTCAATAACTCTGAGATGTGTGGCGCTAGTCAATAACTCTGAGATGTGTGGCGCCAGTCAATAACTCTGAGATGTGTGGCGCTAGTCAATAACTCTGAGATGTGTGGCGCTGGTCAATAACTCTGAGATGTGTGGCGCTAGTCAATAACTCTGAGATGTGTGGCGTTAGTCAATAACTCTGAGATGTGTGGCGCTAGTCAATAACTCTGAGATGTGTGGCGCTAGTCAATAACTCTGAGATGTGTGGCGCTAGTCAATAACTCTGAGTAGTGTGGCGCTGGTCAATAACTCTGAGATGTGTGGCGCTAGTCAATAACTCTGAGATGTGTGGCGCTGGTCAATAACTCTGAGATGTGTGGCGCTAGTCAATAACTCTGAGATGTGTGGCGCTAGTCAATAACTCAACTGATTGCATGGAGATACTGTCCACAAGAAAACATCTTTAAATGGAAACAAAGGCAACATGTTGTTAAGTCACATTGAGGTATTTGATGTGTCCCTCACCACTTAAAGCCGCAGGTCTCAACCTGTGGGTCGCGACCCCAACGAATGTCCCTTTTACAGGGGTCGCCTAAGACCATCGGAGAACAAATATACTCTACAGTTAGGAAGTCGCAAAGAGAATAATTGTGTGGTTGGGGGTCACCACAACATGAGGAACTGTAAAAAAGGTTCGCGGCATTAGGAAGGTTGAGAACCATTGACTTAAAGTCACATTGAGGTATTTGATGTGTCCCTCACCTCTTAAAGTCACATTGAGGTATTTGATGTGTCCAACATTACTTAAAGTCACACTGAGGTATTTGATGTGTCCCTCACCACTTAACGTCACACTGAGGTATTTGATGTGTCCCTCACCACTTAACGTCACACTGAGGTATTTGATGTGTCCCTCACCACTTAACGTCACACTGAGGTATTTGATGTGTCCCTCACCACTTAACGTCACACTGAGGTATTTGATGTGTCCCTCACCACTTAACGTCACACTGAGGTATTTGATGTGTCCCTCACCACTTAACGTCACACTGAGGTATTTGATGTGTCCCTCACCACTTAACGTCACACTGAGGTATTTGATGTGTCCCTCACCACTTAACGTCACACTGAGGTATTTGATGTGTCCCTCACCACTTAACGTCACACTGAGGTATTTGATGTGTCCCTCACCACTTAACGTCACACTGAGGTATTTGATGTGTCCCTCACCACTTAAAGTCACACTGAGGTATTTGATGTAATTATTATCACATGTGTTGCTGTGTGGTATGGCGCGGCTGTGTCGTGTGGTGTGAGTGTGTGGTGTGAGTGTGTGGTGTGGCTGTGTGGTGTGGCTGCGTGGTGTGGCTGCGTGGTGTGGCTGTGTGGTGTGGAGCGGCTGTGTGGTGTGGCTGTGTGGTGCAGTTGTGTCGTGTGGTGTGTCGTGTGGTGTGACTTATGGTGTGGCTGTTTGGGGTGGCTGTGCGGCTTATGGAGATATCCTAGGTCAAACACCAGTCTAGGAAATGATTAGACAATGGTTGCTGGCCCCTGGAGCCCCAGGCCGTGGAATGCAAACATGGCAAATACCTTACAGGTAAACATAACAGCGACAAACACGCTAATAATCATAAAAGATGTGTCACGTGGTATACTAAATCGTTTTACGCCATGGGCGTCGACAAGATGGGAGCTGCAAGACATACATAATATGGTGTGCATATATAATTCATATATGATCGTGCGCAGTTTGAGATTTGAATGGGTGAATCCGAGCTTCTAGGTCCTAAGTTCACAATAATGACAACCCTGTGGTGGATGACAACCCTGTGGTGGATGACATTACCGTGGCGGTGGTTTTCACTGTTGTATATATCACCACATTAGAGACCGACCGAATTTCGGTTTCGGCGCCAAAAGTTGCCATTTGATCACTTTCGGCCTAGTTTCGGTTTCCGTCGAAACAGAAAAGTTAAATTTCGGTTTGGGCCGAAAGTGATTGAGAATTTCGGCCTGAGACTCTCGGTCATTTACTAGAAGTAAGACTGTCTGTCTCTAGACAATCCGATATTCATTATTTCTCGACGTCTTGCTGTCATCATATGTTATATGACGAATGCTCTGCGAACACTGCTCACAGCTGCATGATGACCTACGTGTCCTTTATGTCCAACAAATTAAATTTCAATTAGGCCTAGGCAAATCAAAACAGTTTTGTGTAAGAAACTGGAATGGTAATATTTATATCATTATTTTCTGATATTCATTTTGATTTATCATTATCATGCTCATTAATTTTGTTATAGGCAAATGTGAATAATATTGAACAATCCTAGGAAATGGTAATATTTCTCAGATTATTTTAGTTTTATTTCTTTTAAATTAAGAAAACTTAGGATTTTTCAATTGATTCATTTCTTGAACCTCGTCATTATCATGCTCATAAACAGTGTTGAACCTCATCATTATCATGTTCATAAACATTGTTGAAGTTCATCATTATCATGTTCATAAACATTGTTGAAGTTCATCATTATCATGTTCAAAAACATTGTTGAACCTCATCATTATCATGTTCATAAACATTGTTGAACCTCATCATTATCATGTTCATAAACATTGTTGAAGTTCATCATTATCATGTTCATAAACATTGTTGAAGTTCATCTTTATCATGTTCATAAACATTGTTGAACCTCATCATTATCATGTTCATAAATATTGTTGAACCTCATCATTATCATGTTCATAAACATTGTTGAAGTTCATCATTATCATGTTCATAAACATTGTTGAAGTTCATCATTATCATGTTCATAAATATTGTTGAACCTCATCATTATCATGTTCATAAACATTGTTGAAGTTCATCATTATCATGTTCATAAACATTGTTGAACCTCATCATTATCATGTTCATAAACATTGTTGAACCTCATCATTATCATGTTCATAAACATTGTTGAACCTCATCATTATCATGTTCATAAACATTGTTGAACCTCATCATTATCATGTTCATAAACATTGTTGAACCTCATCATTATCATGTTCATAAACATTGTTGAACCTCATCATTATCATGTTCATAAACATTGTTGAACCTCATCATTATCATGTTCATAAACATTGTTGAAGTTCATCATTATCATGTTCATAAACATTGTTGAACCTCATCATTATCATGTTCATAAACATTGTTGAACCTCATCATTATCATGTTCATAAACATTTTTATTGACGAAATAACACGCGTGTGCATGTATCACGGGTTTGTATAATAATTATGTAGTAGGCCTAATGCAGACCTGTTTACTTGTATGATTTTGGCGACCAATTGAGATGTCTTGACCAATTGATATGTCTTGACCAATTGAGATGTCTTCACCAATTGAGATGTCTTGACCAATTGAGATGTCTTGACCAATGTTCCGTGGAGACCAGTCAGAGCAGCAATTTTAAGAGACCCGGTTAAAAAAAAATAATCCCCCCCCCCCCCGCCAATGGGGGTGAGGGGGGTTGGTCGTCTAACGAAATAATTACGTCACCAGCACGGAAAGACTAATGTGTTGGTACTAGGCTAGCACGGAAAGACTAATGTGTTGGTACTAGGCTAGCACGGAAAGACTAATGTGTTGGTACTAGGCTAAGTATTCATACAGGGATATCTTGTCAGCTAGTTATGAAAACACAAAGCATTAGTATGACGGTAACCGCAAAACATTGTGGTGATATTTTTATAACCTTAATAACTGATATTTAGATGACAATTGGCTTTATTAGAGCCACAATAATTATTAATGGTATTTGTTATAGAATGTAATTACATTATAAAAGCAAAGGGCACTCAATGGTCAATTTGCATGAATTTTGCGCCCGCCCCCCCCCAGTCCAAATTTTCTGTTACCATACTACTTTTAAAAATCATATTTTAAGAAATTTAAATTAAAATGGTAAACGCCAAAGTATTCATCAGATGTTTATTTATTGATATTCACGATGATCTCATTTGCTATAAAAATCATTTTTGATGCATGCACAATGTATGCGTGGACGAATTTCGAAATACCTAAATATTTCAATTTCGGTTTCGGCCGAAAGTCACGTGAAAAGCTTTTGGTTTCGGTTTCGGCTTTGGCCGAAAGTCTCGTTAAGCTTTTGGTTTCGGCTTCGGTTTTAGCCTAAAGTCATTTTTAACTTTCGGCCTAGTTTGGGTTTCGGCCGAAATCAGAAAATCACTTTCGGTCGGCCTCTACGCGACATGCTAGTGCTGAGCTACAACACAGATTGGGGTCACTGTCAAAACACAGATGAGGATCAAATTCAAAAGACCGGGAATCCCTGTCCTTCTAATGTTACATGACCGCAGTCATTGAACAATCCTGGTGTATTTTGAAGTCTAGATGAAAGCGAGGGCTGACCACTGGCCGAGACCGTCCTGGCAAACATTGGTGCCGGTCAAACCATGTCGCTGAAAGAGCCGGACCTCTCACCTGGACGCTTGATCCGTTCAAATAGGAACGATCTTAAAACGGTGCGAATTTTAACACCGGGCACATTTGGACTTGGGGCATTGGTGTGTACTGACCCCTGGCCAATAAAGGCTTGACCCCTGGCCAATAAAGGCTCATTCATCTAAGTGGACCAATCTACCAGCAAACTGCTCAGTTATGGTGAGGTCCATGTTGTAGAGTGAGAACCAAGCATTTCATTTGATACAACACGCTCTCACGGCGTATGGTCACCCATTGAACTGACTCTTTATCAACAAGGTTAATGTAGCTACTTATCACTAATTACTTTAATTGTTTACTAAGTTCACTGATTGTTAACTGGTCAAGTTCACTAATTGTTTACTGGTGAAGTTCTCTATTTATCTGGTTAATTTCACTAATTGTTTACTAAGTTCACTATTTGTTAACTGGTTAATTTCACTAATTGTTTACTGGTTAAGTTCACTAATTGTTATCTGGTTAAGTTCACTAATTGTTAACTGGTTAAGTTCACTAATTGTTTACTGGGGAAGTTCTCTATTTGTTATCTGGTTAAGTTCACTATTTGTTTACTGGTGAAGTTCACTATTTGTTATCTGGTTAAGTTCACTAATTGTTTACTAAGTTCACTATTTGTTATCTGGTTAAGTTCACTAATTGTTTACTAAGTTCACTATTTGTTAACTGGTTAAGTTCACTAATTGTTTACTGGGGAAGTTCTCTATTTGTTATCTGGTTAAGTTCACTATTTGTTTACTGGTGAAGTTCACTATTTGTTATCTGGTTAAGTTCACTAATTGTTTACTGGGGAAGTTCTCTATTTGTTATCTGGTTAAGTTCACTATTTGTTTACTGGTGAAGTTCACTATTTGTTATCTGGTTAAGTTCACTAATTGTTTACTAAGTTCACTATTTGTTATCTGGTTAAGTTCACTAATTGTTTACTAAGTTCACTAATTGTTAACTGGTTAATTTCACTAATTGTTTACTGGTGAAGTTCACTAATTGTTATCTGGTTAAGTTCACTATTTGTTATCTGGTTAAGTTCACTAATTGTTATGGTTATGTTCACTATCGTGTCAAGAAGAAGGGTAAAAAAGGGGGGGTAGGTTAAACGTATTTAAAAGTCCATGAGGTGAGATCCACTGCTGTTTAACACCGGGCGTACTTTGGTCAAAGTGTTTAAACACATACGGAAGACGCTCTTGACGAGAACAAAAGACAGCAACTGAGAGAACACATCGGTGAGCAGGAGCCGTGACGAGAGCATCTATTGATCTGAGGGCTGACAAGACCGAACAATGGCCTGACACACAGATCTCTTCACTCCACGATCGTCTGCTGACACACACATCTCTTTACCACGATCGTATGTGACAGCGGCCCCGTCATAGAGCAGACGATTTGTCGGTTATTCGATACGAGTTATGACAACAGTGGGTCTACGGTTGTATTACGTTAAGAGGGCCATTAGCCCAGTTGTGTTGTTGTAACACCCTAATAAGTGCGTGTCTCGAGTTTGTGAGTGAGGATGTGTGTCGAGGTTGTGAGTGAGGTTTGTGAGTGAGTTGTGTGTCGAGGTTGTGAGTGAGGATGTGTGTCGAGTTTGTGAGTGAGAATGTGTGTCGAGTTTGTGAGTGAGGATGTGTGTTGAGTTTGTGAGTGAGGATGTGTGTCGAGTTTGTGATTGAGGTTGTGTGTCGAGGTTGTGAGTGAGGATGTGTGTCGAGTTTGTGAGTGAGGATGTGTGTCGAGGTTGTGAGTGAGGTTTGTGAGCCAGTTGTGTGTCGAGGTTGTGTGTCGAGTTTCTGAGTGAGGATGTGTGTCGAGTTTGTGAGTGAGGTTGTGTGTCTAGGTTGTGAGTGAGGTTTGTGAGTGAGTTGTGTGTCGAGGTTGTGAGTGAGGTTTGTGAGTGAGTAAGGTTGTGTCGAGTTTGAGAGTGAGCTTGTGTGTCGAGGTTGTATTAGACTACCTTAACTATACGTCTGCAACTGTAATACCATGTACTGGTGTATAACCATGTACTGTTGTATGACCAGTTACAATTAATTTGCATTGGATTTACTGACTAACCAGTAAAGGTAATTTAGTTAAGGTAATTTAGTTAAGGTAATTTAATCAATTACTTAAAAATTAAATTTTAGAATGATTGTTTAATCCACATTTAGACTGTGTGGCCGTCCCCGGTCGTCATGGGGGTGGGAGTTTAAGGGGGTGAGAGAGAGGAGGTAGGAGAGAGGAGGTAGGAGAGAGGAGGTAGGAGAGAGGAGGTAGGAGAGAGGAGGTAGGAGAGAGGAGGTAGGAGAGAGGAGGTAGGAGAGAGGAGGTAGGAGAGAGGAGGTAGGAGAGAGGAGGTAGGAGAGAGGAGGTAGGAGAGAGGAGGTAGGAGAGAGGAGGTAGGAGAGAGGAGGTAGGAGAGAGGAGGTAGTAGAGAGGAGGTAAGAGAGAGGAGGTAGGAGAGAGGAGGTAGGAGAGAGGAGGTAGGAGAGTTTGGTTGGTCAGGGACTCGGTCAAGGACTTGTTGGTCAAGGACGCATCGGTCAAGTACTCATTGGTCAAGGACTCGTTGGTCAAGAATTTGTAGGTCAAGGACTCAGTCAAGAAAATAAGGGTGGGGGGAGTGGGTGTACAAGAAATTGATTTCGGGGAGGGGCTTTGAAAGAAACTGCAATGAGTGAGGGGCTTTGACTAAAACTGCAATGGGGGAGGGGCTTTGACTAAAACTGCAATGGGGGAGGGGCTCTGACTAAAACTGCAATGGGGGAGGGGCTTTGACTAAAACTGCAATGGAGGAGGGGCTTTGACTAAAACTGCAATGGGGGAGGGGCTCTGACTAAAACTGCAATGGGGGAGGGGCTTTGACTAAAACTGCAATGGGGGAGGAGCTTTGACTAAAACTGTCAATCACATTTGTGAATTAAGATATAGCTCAAAATTTTCAAACATATCAATCCATTGATAGTGCCAAGACAGTGGGTTACGGCCAAGCTGAGTTGAAGGTCACGTTGGGTTAAGGGTCAAATTGGGGTTAAGTGTAAATACAAACTTACCATAGTGTACTTTTGAATTCCAGAAATGTTTACTCCGTTTTACTCAAAATATTTAGGTCTCACACAATATTTAGGTCGGACACAATATCCAGGTCTGACACAATATCCAGGTCTGACACAATATCCAGGTTAGAATTTATTGAATCTGTTGTATGTATCCAGTAAAAATCAAAAAAAAAGAAAAGACACACTTGTTTTTAATATCCAACTGAATAATTCATCCACTTGTTGACTACAATCGCCAATTATCCAAACGTTGAATCACATTTCAATAAATTGTATCACATCTGTAGAATGATCACATTTCAATAAATTGTATCACATCTGTAGAATGATCACATTTCAATAAATTGTATCACATCTGTAGAATGATCACATTTCAATAAATTGTATCACATCTGTAGAATGATCACATTTCACAACTGCATGAAAAAATTAAAATATTTATTTGTTGAAACAAATATCAATGATGCGTGACAGTCGTGACAATGGGATAAAACACCTGTGACAATGGGATAAAACACCTGTGACAATGGGATAAAACACATGTGACAATGATAAATAGCAACGGTCAAATGACACACGAGAGCCGAGTAAATATACATGACATTCGAGTCAATGATACATGACAGCCAAGTCAATGATACATGACAGTCGAGTCTATGACATGCAAAGTCCAGATTAAATAGTTCATAAAAATACATCCAAAACTATTTATTACCACAATGGAGTTTCTGAACTAAAAAAATGACCAAGTTATTTGATCAATAAGCCATGAGGATTAGCACCAAGTTATTTGATCAATAAGCCATAAGGATTAGCACCAAGTCATTTTAAGCCATAAGGATTAGCACCAAGTCATTTTAAGCCATAAGGACTATCGATGGATACAAGGACTAGACACTCGACACCACCATTACAAATTCATCCCTTGCTGCTGGCACCAGCAGGTACCCGGAGGAAGTGTGGGGTAGTGACCACGTCAAGAATAACCTGAGGATTTCATCTTACCACGACGGCCTGCACACGACGCCCCCCCCCCCCCACAAAACAAGGGATGGGGAGGGGTGACAGAACAAGGACCTTTTCATCAAACGAGACACATATGTGACCAAAAGGTTGAGTGTTACTCAGTGTTACATAATGTTACAGGATATCACGTAATATTCTATGATGTTGAATGATGGTACATCATGTTATAAACTGACTTTGGCAAGATCTCTAGCGAGATCAACGATTCTTTCAACCTCTTCCCAGTGCGGAGTGCCAACCGGAGTGACAACCGCCAGCAAAGTGATACTTTAAGTTAACTTTCTTTGTTAGCGTACACAAGTTAACGTTGTTACACTGGGTCAGGCCCCCCTAACCTGGGGTAGATGGTTAAAGAAATATTTCCATTGTTACACTGGTGGCTCAATAATTTTTACTAAACCGCCAACTTTGGAGAGACCATCACCGCCAACCTCAAGGAGACCATAACCACCAACCTTGGAGAGACCATAACCGCCAACCTTACAGAGACCATAACCGCCAACCTTAGAGAGACCATAACCGCCAACCTTAGAGAGACCATAACCGCCAACCTTACAGAGACCATAACCACCAACCTGTGAGAGACCATAACCGCCAACCTGTGAGAGACCATAACCGCCAACCTTAGAGAGACCATAACCGCCAACCTTAGAGAGACCATAACCACCAACCTGTGAGAGACCATAAATTCTTTCTCCACTTTGTTTAACTTTACATTCAACCCTCCCACGATTAGTTGAGTTGCACTTTGACACTACCACTAACTTCACTTACTGAGCGTGCAGGCGAGGGCTGTTGGTAGGACGCCACGTAGAATTGCACCAATTTGGAGCTGACTGGTAAAGCTATGATCTCAACAACTATTGAGGTGTACTCTACCAACGGGTTTATCGTCCGTGACGGGTTGGCCCCAAATCCAAACTTTTGGACGCCACGTGAACAGGTGGTAGGCCTTGCCATGAACTGGTGGTAGGCCTTGCCATGAACTGGTGGTAGGCCTTGTCATGAACTGATGGTAGGCCTTGTCATGAACTGGTGGTAGGCCTTGCCATGAACTGGTGGTAGGCCTTGCAATGAACTGGTGGTAGGCCTTGCCATGAACTGGTGGTAGGCCTTGCCATGAACTGGAGGTAGGCCTTGTCATGAACTGGTGGTAGGCCTTGCCATGAACTGGTGGTAGGCCTTGCCATGAACTGGCGTACGGTACGCCTTGCGATGAACTTCTGGCAGGCCTTGCAGTATACCGATAGTTTCACTGAGTGTAGCTTTTTAATGACATAGCAATGATGCCGAGGTTGTAAAATAAAGTTGATCGATCAGAATGCCGATTTATGATATTCAGTATTCAGTGCTACAGTTAAAACAGGCTACATACTAACAACGGGCTACATAGAAATAAGAGGTAGCATACAAACAATGTGTTACATCCACACAGCAGGCAGCCAGGCACCACCCCCAGACAAACTGTACTTCCTGAGGCCTCCACACGTCAGGCAGCCAGGCACCACCCCCAGACAAACTGTACTTCCTGAGGCCTCCACACGTCAGGCAGCCAGGCACCACCCCCAGACAAACTGTACTTCCTGAGGCCTCCACACGTCAGTAAGCACCATCTAAAAGCTCCTGACAAAATACACTCTATTCGACTATGGACCCTTTCCTGAATAGAGGCATTCACATGGACGGCAACACACACACACACACCACACACATAGCACACACACATACCACACACAACACACATAAGCGCGTGGCTTTTAATGATTTTTAACGAGGCACAAACCCCTCAACACACACACACAAACCCCTCCACGCACACATTGACACACCAAAATAATTTTACTCTATCGGCGAGGCCAGGTGACGTTTTACAAGTGTACTGTAGACTGACCAGAGTGTACTGTAGACTGACCAGAGTGTACTGTAGACAGACCCCAGGGTACTGTAGACTGACCAGAGGTACTGTAGACTGACCAGAGGTACTGTACACTGACCAGAGGGTACTGTACACTGACCAGAGGGTACTGTAGACTGACCAGAGGGTACTGTACATTGACCAGAGGGTACTGTAGACTGACCAGAGGGTACTGTACAATGACCAGAGGTACTGTACACTAACTAGAGGGTACTGTACACAGAGCAGTCTTATACTGTAACAACAGGACCGCCAGTTTCATATTGAACTTAAAGATAACATGTGACAAGGTATCATACCATGAACATAACGTGTGACAGTGACAGGGAAAACAATTTTAAGATGATATAAAAAAAATGATACAATATATCAATTCTTTCAGAACACACACATTACCAACTGGTTAATGTTTCTTGCACCTGGTGCACAGGAGACTGCAGGTGAGGTATGTGGAGACAAGGGTCACATCAATCAGACGCCTTTTCGACACAACAAGTAAACAAACCTACTTCTGACCCTGTGACTCTCGCTCAACACTCGCGCGGTACAAGACGCTACGTCACCTAGTCCACGAGTGTTGGCACGCCAAGTAACCGGCGAGACTAGCGTCAGTGATAGCTTTACTTCAGGCTTCAACCGAGGCTTTTCTCTTCAACCTAGCGAGGCTTTTCTCTTCAACCTATCGAGGCTTTTCTCTTTAATCTATCGAGGCTTTACTGGAATATCTCATTAGGAAATGGCGTCAGCGGGCCGTCGAGCTTGTGCTCCTAATGCCCTTCCTGGCGTCCACCCACACCCGCCAGCCGCCGGGTGTCCCCGGCGTTGGGCCGTGCGGGAAGACGTCAGAGACCTCCCCGGGCGTTGGACGCCCCCACCAGCAACTGCTCGATCGAGTCCGCTGACGGAGCCCCCCCCCCCCCGCCCGGAGACATCTGGTCGACCGAAGACGCTGTGTTTCAAGCGTCTGCAGTCCACTCTCCTAGGGGCCGGGACGTAAATTAACGTCCTAATATCTCCCCCCACCCGTCCCGGGGAAGCATCGGACGCCCTCTAAGAGGGATTCTACAGTGGGTTTCCACCTCGCAACTAATTCGCGAAGCAGCTGGGACGAAACGGTTGTCTAGGAGCAGCTTTCTCAGGGCTGCATATTTAGAATCACCGGCCATAGGCTTCCACCACAGCCTATAGCCTCATATCCCTTAACGGCAACTTGTAATCATGATTCCCTACCCTGTGTTTGCTTTTTCTTCCCCCTGTGAAGCATCACAGGTGGCAGCCCTGTAGGAGCTGTTTATTCCAGCAACTACCATGCATGGCCGTGTCTGCCACGCGGGACACGCAATGGTGGTAATGTGCCCCGGGTTAACGCCGAGGGGGTCGGTGGCCAGCGCTTCCAATCGAGGCTTTACTCAACCTATCGAGTCTTTTCTCTTCAACCTAGTGAGGCTTTACGTTCAACCTATCGAGGCTTTTCTCTTCAACCTAGTGAGGCTTAACGTTCAACCTATCGAGGCTTTTCTCTTCAACCTAGTGAGGCTTTACGTTCAACCTATCAAGGCTTTTTTCCTCAACATATCGAGGCTTTTCTCTTCAATCTATCGAGACATTTCTCTTCGGCCTATTGAGGCTTTTCTCTTCAACCTTTTGGCGTAAAACTCAAAGCCGCAACCTAAGAAAAAGTAGTTTAACTCATTAAAAATATAAATATAAGACTGATTTGTTGGGGCCCAACCTCCTAAGTAGATCAGTTTGCTGGCAGTAATTGTCCAAAGATCAGCGGGTCGCACCTATGGATAGGAGTCCCATTTATTGTGTTTTGTGCCAGGCCTGTTTAACGTTACAGCCCCCACCCTCATTAGCTAACGCTCGGCTGCCTCCGTCCTTATGCCAGTACCCGAGTCCGTGGAATGATCTCTTTCATATCACCCTTTTAAAGTCTGGCGGCGGTCCAACCTCAAGCTGGCAGGGATCCTCAAATGTGGATGGCATGTCCAACACAAGCAGACAAGGATCCTCAAATGTGGATGGCATGTCCAACACAAGCAGACAAGGATCCTCAAATGTGGACGGCATGTCCAACACAAGCAGACAAGGATCATCAAATGTGGATGGCATGTCCAACACAAGCAGACAAGGATCCTCAATTATGGATGGCATGTCCAACACAAGCAGACAAGGATCCTCAATTGTGGATGGAATGTCCAACACAAGCAGACAAGGATCCTAAAATGTGGATGGCATGTCCAACATAAGCAGACAAGGATCCTCAAATGTGGACGGCATGTCCAACACAAGCAGACAAGGACCCTCAAATGTGGACGCCATGCCCCACAGCGTTTAATTTCACATAAGTATAAGGATACCATAACTTTATTTACGAAATCTGCATACGCTATTGTTATGAAGGATGACGTGTTTGAGACAGGCTTTACCCGCCTTCCACGTGCATGACCTTTCAGTCAAGGCCGTTTTGGGGGTGGCTAGAAAAATATCACTTTGTTTACACTTAAGCTTATAAATCGTTCCAGTCGAACATGATAGAACGATCTCGAGAATGCGGGAAGCAGTAAG
Organism: Omphiscola glabra; assembly: GCA_964017045.1. Lineage (NCBI taxonomy): Eukaryota > Metazoa > Mollusca > Gastropoda > Lymnaeidae > Omphiscola > Omphiscola glabra. The sequence continues at coordinate 537,980 of OZ024806.1, read as the reverse complement.
ACTGCGTATTATATTTCGAGAATGATCATCTGGAACAGGGTATAAAAGGGATCAGATTTAATGACGAGAGAGATTTTTCTTTTCCTTTACCACGAGATGTGCTGTGTCATTATTTAATACTTTGTTGTGTTTAGATTTTTCTATTTCCTCGTTGTACAATTTTGTGCTCATTGTATTTTTGTACACAGTACCGATACCTGCAAACTGTAAGTTAATAATTTTAAATCACATTTTTTTGCTGTTGTAATTTAATTGAAATTAATACATTAAAAACATATTAATTGGAATTAGCTCTGGCCTTGATTGTCGTTTTATTTGTTATTATTTTAAAATTTGGTATCGTCCTTTATAATGGACAGTTTTTAGTACGAGCCATAGACAAAAGATAAGAGATTAAATTCTCCATTTATAACGGTCCGTAATACTATCGATACAGAGATACGTTGTGTGAACTTTTTTATTGATTAGGATTCCAGAGTTATCATAGTTATCAGAGTTATCATAGTTGTCAGAGTTATCAAAGTTATCAGAGTTATCATAGTTATCAGAGTTATCAAAGTTATCAAAGTTATCAGAGTTATCATAGTTATCAAAGTAATCACAGTTATCAGAGTTATCAAATGCTTTCACTTAATAAGGACATAAAACGTGTTGAGAGGTAGCTGGAGTCTCGCCGGTATGGCAGGTATAGTCGCCACGTCAATACGAGTGTTGAATACGCCAGGCCCACCAATTGAGATCTGTTGTTGAATACGCCACGCCCACCAATTGAGATATGTTGTTGAATACGCCAGGTCCACCAATTGAGATACGTGGTTGAATACGCCAGGCCCACCAATTGAGATACGTGGTTGAATACGCCAGGCCCACCAATTGAGATCTGTTGTTGAATACGCCAGGCCCACCAATTGAGATCGTTGTTGAATACGCCAGGCCCACCAATTGAGATACGTGGTTGAATACGCCACGCCCACCAATTGAGATACGTGGTTGAATACGCCAGGCCCACCAATTGAGATCGTTGTTGAATACGCCAGGCCCACCAAATGAGATACGTGGTTGAATACCCCAGGCCCACCAATTGAGATACGTGGTTGAATACGCCAGGCCCACCAATTGAGATCTGTTGTTGAATACGCCAGGCCCACCAAATGAGATACGTGGTTGAATACCCCAGGCCCACCAATTAAAATACGTGGTTGAATACCCCAGGCCCACCAATTGAGATACGTGGTTGAATACGCCAGGCCCACCAATTGAGATCTGTTGTTGAATACCTGAGGCCCACCAATTGAGATCGTTGTTGAATACGCCAGGCCCACCAATTGAGATACGTGGTTGAATACGCCACGCCCACCAATTGAGATACGTGGTTGAATACGACAGGCCCACCAATTGAGATCTGTTGTTGAATACCTGAGGCCCACCAATTGAGATCCGTGGTTGAATACGCCATATCCACGCCATATATTAAGTTATAACGTCATATCCACCAATGAGATCCGTTGTGTAAGACGTTTAGCACACACCCCCCACACACACACACACCCACATCTAAATCATGTGTGGCCCATGTCAACCAGATACCACATGAGAACCTAACATTGGGATCACCTTACATTCAAGCGGTCAGGTATCAGGTAACTAACAGACCTGGTCTTAAGTCTGGGACCTCTTTCGGAATAAACTGAACAAAAGCCAGTGACATGGAGGATTGGGAGAGGAGGGAGAAAGGTGGGGGGGGGGGGCTGTCATAATCATAAATACTTCGGTATCAGGGGCTGTCATAATCATAAATACTTCGGTATCAGGGGCTGTCATAATCATAAATACTTCGGTATCAGCGATGCTTCTCAAACTGTAGTTGTACGGCTTAGGAGGCACATACTGGCAAAAGTGATCAAGAAGAAAAAAAGAACGTTTTCTTTTAGGTAAATGTAGCCGACGGATGAGTGGTTACGAGTGGTTGGGGTCAGGTCAAGGTGGATGAGTGGCACGTCTACGCTCCAACAGATAGGTCTACACTCCGACGGATAGGTCTACGCTCCAACAAATAGGTCTACACTCCGACGTATAGGTCTACACTCCGACGGATAGGTCTACGCTCCAACAGATAGGTCTACACTCCGACGGATAGGTCTACGCTCCAACAGATAGGTCTACGCTCCAACAAATAGGTCTACACTCCGACGGATACACGCTCCAACAGATAGGTCTACACTCCGACGGATAGGTCTACACTCCGACGGATAGGTCTACGCTCCGACGCATAGGTCTACGCTCCAACAGATAGGCCTACACTCGAAAACGAGAAAATAATAGTAAGTAGAGCCAAAAGTGTTACAATCACCCAATCAATGACAGCAGCCAGTGGTCACAATCAAACAATCAATAACAGCACTCAGTGGTCACAATCACAATCAATTTAAGGCAGTACAGAAGCTCTTTGTGGCCATGACACAGAACTGATTATAAACCCGAGCTTGGAAGAGGGAGGCCGATGGGAAATTTACCCCGAGTCAACGCAGGACGAACAGTTGTACATCTAATGGTCACTTTGACGGGACAGTTGTACATCTAATGGTCACTTTGACGGGACAGTTGTACATCTAACGGTCACTTTGACGGGACAGTTGTACATCTAATGGTCACTTTGATGGGACAGTTGTACATCTAATGGTCACTTTGACGGGACAGTTGTACATCTAATGATCACTTTGACGGGACAGTTGTACATCTAATGGTCTCTTTGACGGGACGTTAGTGGGACAGTTGTACATCTAATGGTCACTTTGACGGGACAGTTGTACATCTAATGGTCTCTTTGACGGGACGTTAGGGGGACAGTTGTACATCTAGTGGTCACTTTGACGGGACGTTAAGGGGACAGTTGTACATCTAATGGTCACTTTGACGGGACAGTTGTACATCTAATGGTCACTTTGATGGGACCGTTAAAAGTACGCACCCCTGAACCGGCCCCAATTGTGTGTGTGTGTCACGACGCGTTTCGGCTGGCGCTAAGCTACACAGACAGTATTAATGAATGCAGGTGACAGATGTGCCAAGACTTTCTCTGTGACAGATGTCACTACAGTGTGCCAAGACTGTCTCTGCCATACAAGTTTTACATTTCGTCGGTGACCGATGCATAACCAGAGGACACCCTCCTCCCACTGACAAGACACCTGGATACACCCTCCTCCCACTGACAAGACACCTGGATACACCCTCCTCCCACTGACAAGACACCTGGGTAGACCCTCCTCCCACTGACAAGACACCTGGGTACACCCTCCTCTCACTGACAAGACACCTGGGTACACCCTCCTCCCACTGACAAGACACCTGGATACACCCTCCTCCCACTGACAAGACACCTGGGTACACCCTCCCTATCAGCCTCTTGTAGTAAATAATATATAAAACTCCATTAATAGATAAAAATTGATATTAACTATCAAATTGTTATGTTAGCAATATTAACTAAATCCCCCATACCTGTACCAGTCCCAAGATACGCCCTTGTACGTAATGTCTGTGACAATTACAAAAGATGATAACGCCCATGGCAGATCATTATTTGGTTTTACTCTATCGTTTAATGCGTTCAAAAAGAATTTTGACGAAAATTTTAACGTGCGAACTGAAAATAAAAGATTCGACCAATTTCCGTTCGATCAATTTTCCGTCGACGAAATTTCTTTCAAACAAATTTCCGGTAACCAGTTAGGGGGCGCCAAAGAATGATTTGGGGGAGGAACCCTGGGTGGCGTTAAGTAATCCTTGTGGATATGTGGAGTCTGTAACATAAACAAGGGTCTAACTACCGATATTCCCAATACTGGAGTCAAACATTATGTTCAGTACGACAGAATGTTTAAAAAAGGGGAGCGGGGCAAAGGAATACACGCAGATACATATACACCCAGATACATATACACGCAGATACAATATACACGCAGATACAATATACACGCAGATACATATACACGCAGATACATATACACGCAGATACATATACACGCAGATACATATACACGCAGATACAATATACACGCAGATACATATACACGCAGATACATATACACGCAGATACAATATACACGCAGATACATATACACGCAGATACATATACACGCAGATACATATACACGCAGATACATATACACGCAGATACAATATACACGCAGATACATATACACGCAGATACATATACACGCAGATACATATACACGCAGATACATATACACGCAGATACATATACACAAGACATCTGAACGAAAGGATCCACACACAAAATGATATACAATTTAGGAGGAGGCAGATTTATGTAAACACCGGACACATCGGCAATAATAGACGATGGGGCGGTGGTGTGAAAGTTATTGTACCCATGGTAATATTACACTGACCTGGACTTAGCGAGCCAGTAGAAAGACAAGCCTCGCACAGTACCATTACTTCCAGCAGGTAAATAAGATGTGTGCGAGTGCGAGCCCAGCAGAGATGTGTGCGAGTGCGAGCCCAGCAGAGATGTGTGCGAGTGCGAGCCCAGCAGAGATGTGTGCGAGTGCGAGCCCAGCAGAGATGAGTGCGAGCCCAGCAGAGATGTGTGCGAGTGCGAGCCTAGCGAGGACAGCAGAAATATAGTCACAACGGTCGAATTAACTAGGATCAAACAGACCACGGCATTTTAACTGTTTAGTTAACAGTACTAGTACTGCATATATTACCTACTTTAGAGTGCTGTAAATATTGACAGAGAGAAATACAGTACCAGTACTGCATATTACCTACTTAGTGCAGGAAATATTTAAAGAAAAATGGGGGGTGGGGCGTTTAACAAAAGCGAGAGAGATCAAGACAATGCCGTGAGATCACCCCACGGAGGACGAGGACGAAGCGAGAGTTTCCCATTGAGCTGAAATTCGGTCACATCATTTCCTTCTCTCACCGCGGCACGCTGTGTTCTGACAACAGTCACGTGACCTCAAATACTTTGGTTACGCAATTTTTGTTAACCTCACCGGCGTTTTATCTGTGTCACCAACTGTCACTGGATCTGATGACTGATGGATTAAGTCATGACTGATAATAAATGAATGGGTGCCGATTGATTCTTTTTTAACAAGTTACCATGAAAGAAACTAGTCCATTGACAGTTGTTAACGAGTAAGTGAGTAAGGAATATATGAATCATAGAATGACATTGACATGTCCCTGGACCAAACTTGCTAATTCTAAGACCATAATCAATATTTCACCTGCGCACCCGTAGACAGAAATCTAAAAAACAGTTTGGACAACCAGTGCTACACATTACTATCGCTCGTTCCAGTGTTTATAACAACACATTACCATCGCTCGTACCATTTATTACGGATCGTTATAATTGGAGAATTTAATCTCTTAATTTTAGACTATGGCTCGTTCTAGAAACAGTCCATAATAAAGGACGATACCAACGTTTAAAAATAATACCAAATAAAACGACAATTAAGGCCAGAGCTAATTACAATTAATAACTTTTTAATTTGTGAACTTCAATTAAATAATAACAGCAAGTGAAATATGATTGAAATTATAAACTTACAGATTTGCTGGTACCGGTACTGTATATCAAAATACAATGAGCACAAAATTGTACGAGGAAATAAAAATCTCTACACACAACAAAGTATAATGACACATAGCATGCCTCGTAATCAAGGAAAGGAAAATCTCTACCCCTCTCTATCGATCAGCCCTTTTTAGAGGCAGTTTCAGATGATCATTCTGGAAATGGAACACACAGTCTTACTGCTTCCCACATTTTCTAGATCGTTCTATCCTGTTCCACAGAAACGGATGATAGTAAACAAAAGTATCAACAAAGGGATATTTTTTTCTAGCCGCCCCAACACGGGACCGACTTGAAAGAGGTCATGCACGTGATAGGTGGGCAAAGTGTGTCTCAAAATACGTCATCCCTTATAACACAGTGTTTACAACAACACATTACTATCACTTGTACCAGTGTTTGTAACAACACATTACCATCACTTGTACCAGTGTTTATAACAACACATTACCATCACTTGTACCAGTGTTTGTACCCAGTCATGTTTTGAAATTATATTCATACACATGGGACTACCAGGGGATTTATATTAGTTTTTTTTTTTGCAGTGGTCAGTCATGGTCACAAGGTGAGTCATGGCCACAAGGTGTTGAGTCATGGCCACAATGTTGTCAGTCCTGGCCAGGAGACAGAATAAGATACATTAATGGTGACAGCTAGTCTAGCAATGAAAAATTTTGGACAATGGTGGCAGCTAGTGGGGGAGATGTTGGTATCTTATCACAGCTACCTGTGAGATCAGTCCAAGCGTCAAGAGGTGCAAACCAGCTGGACCACAACAGGTTGAACTGTACCCACTGGACCACAGCAGGTTCAACTGTACCCACTGGACCACATCAGGTTCAACTGTATCCACTGGACCACAGCAGGTTCAACTGTACCCACTGGACCACAACAGATTCAACTGTACCACTGGACTACATCAACAACATTAAGTATCTGCTAATTACTGACCCCATTCCGAAATGTTGGCATATGGCCTCCCACACACACAATTTGGTGGGAATTAGATTCAAGCCCCCACCACACCCCCCACACAGTAACATTTTACTGTCCAGTTATGAACCACTGGTTCACAACAGAGGTGATTATGTTGTTAAGACATATTGGAAAATTAACACAAGACATATTGGAAGATTACCACTAGACATATTGGAAGATTACCACTAGACATATTGGAAGATTACAACTAGACATACTGGAAGATTGCCACTAGACATATTGGAAAATTACCACAAGACATATTGGAAGATTACCACTAGACATATTGGAAGATTACCACTAGACATTTTGGAAGATTACCACTAGACTGTGTGACTAGACATATTGAAAGATTACCCCTAGACATATTGAAAGATTATTAACCCACACAAGGGAGTGGCTGGTGGGTCAAACATATGGGATATATATGACCCACCCATGGGAGGGGCTAGTGGGTATAACGCATGTGATCAATATGAACCTGGGGAATGGCTATGACCTTGGCTGATGTCTAATAGGAAGACAAGTCCAGTGAGGGGGCCCAGTCACGAGGGGGTGGGGGGCCAGTCACGACCTACTGTGGGTCATGGCCCAGTACATTTGTCTTTAAATGAAGATTCAAATGGGGGGCACAATTTAACTAGCAGGAGGGGGCTGTCATGCATCAGACATCTTTTGTTCATACAATATGACATTATGCATTTCACTTGTTGAGTTGACATCTTAAGCCCTGCCCCCTCAAGCCAATGTCACATGAGATTTAACCAGATGTTATAAGTATAATTCACATTGGTATACACTCAGTATACACACCTGACCATCTGGTAGTGATGTCCTTGAGAGATTGGGATTACAGTCACTATGAAAACCTGCCAGGTGGCATAGTTTATCAGGTATCCACTTTCATTTAGTGGTGAGACCTGTGACCTCACCCCCTTGACCACATACACTTGTCAAGATGCCAGTGTGACTTTCACTACTAAACAGTAGATTACAGATGTTCACATGGCCCATGTAATATATTCAAGTAACGTACTCTAAAAAAACATGGTCCCCTAAGAAAGCTGCCATTAAGTGGGCCCTGGTTTTGATGTGACCCACTTAACTGACACAGCAATACACACTACTGAGGGCCCTGGTTTTGATGTGACCCACTTAACTGACACAGCCATACACACTACTGTGGGCCCTGGTTTTGATGTGACCCATTTAACTGACACAGCCATACACACTAGTGTGGGCCCTGGTTTTGATGTGACCCACTTAACTGACACAGCCATACACACTACTGTGGGCCCTGGTTTTGATGTGACCCACTGGACTGACACATGACTTACACACTGTTGACTTAATCAAGGGATCTGTGTTTATCTGTGGCTGCTTTGCACACCACCAAAATTAAAACAAGCCCTGGACCTGATTCTCAATAACCAGTAGTGACCGGCACTGACCTCACAAAGATGAAATACAATGACAAAAATGTCTTGTTCAATTAACAATTAATTTAACAATTCTCACAGCAATTACTAACACACCAGCAACACCATGTGATCACATCAACCCCCACAGATAAAAAATGAGAACCCTCACTCCAAATAAAAGACTACAGTAACTACTTTACTTAGACTTTGTAACCGTAACTACTTCGACAGAGGTGGTGCAGGCCTGATGTTTATGATCCATGGAATAGTCCTACAGCCTATAGGTCTAATCATTGTAACTGTAACCGTCCTACAGCCTATAGGTCTAATCATTGTAACTGTAACCGTCCTACAGCCTATAGGTCTAATCATTGTAACTGTAACCGTCCTACAGCCTACAGGTCTTATCATTGTAACTGTAACCGTCCTACAGCCTATAGGTCTAATCATTGTAACTGTAACAATTGCAATGCTGTACAATGTGGTCATGTCTAAATATAGATTCAATAGGTCAACAGTCTTGTGCAACTAAGGGTGTTGATGGGTGGGGCATTTAGGTCATACATCAAATTTAGTGATAATTAAAGTCTCTATATTACTACATCAAAGTTGGTCATACCCAAGGTATCTGTCATACCCATGGTATCTGTCATACCCATGGTATCTGTCATACCCAAAGTATCTGTCATACCCATGCCCAAAGTATCTGTCATACCCATGCCCAGAGTATCTGTCATACCCAAGGTATCTGTCATACCCATGGTATCTGTCATACCCATGGTATCCGTCATACCCAAGGTATCTGTCATACCCATGCCCAAAGTATCCGTCATACCCATGCCCAAAGTATCTGTCATACCCATGCCCAGAGTATCTGTCATACCCATGCCCAGAGTATCTGTCATACCCATGCCCAGAGTATCTGTCATACCCATGCCCAGAGTATCTGTCATACCCAAGGTATCTGTCATACCCATGGTATCTGTCATATCCATGGTATCCGTCATAAAAATACCAAAAGTATCTGTCATACCTTGGGTATCTGCCAAACCTTGGGTATCTGTCAAACCTTGGGTATCTGTCATATACAAGTTATCTGTCATACTCAAAGTATAATCACGTTTAAACAAACTACATCCGATCTATAAATTATAAATAGGTAGGACTAATTAAATTGGTGTAATTAAAAAAATCGAAATGTATAATGAGTCAGATGCTTTGTATCAGACAAAAAAATTAATGAGTACAATGAGTCATTAAGAAATCAGGTTTGTGCAATCAGATGCCAGAGTCTGGAATAAAATAGATTCTAATTAAATGCGCCATACTTTCCCTTGTGTGTTGTTCAGGTGTGTGTTGTTAAGTGTAAAACCTACCCAGTAATGGCGGTTGCCTACTGTCCCACTTACTACGGCATAATACTAATAATAGTATTAGTAACACACACAGACTCGTCCCTTCAACTCACTTCACAGGTCTCAGTGAGACTCCAAACACGGCACAAACTCGAACACCTCACTAACATCCATTTTGTCCACCAATGATTGTCCCGGGTGAACAGATGTCCTCACTAAAACGAACACAACATTGACACAATTGATGGGAAAACAAAAATGTCTCCCTCAGCTGTTGACTAGCACGTGACGCCTACATACCACTGCAGCGAGCGTGTCGGAGAGAAGCGTATAATCCACCTAAACGTTCACCAGCACACTATAATCCATAACACGCGAGACTAATAAACAACAACAACACGCCGTGTAGTCGTGTGTCAGTCTTGCCAACGGCTCGACAATAAATTGCCAACTGCTTTCACTGCGACGCAGGGAGGAGGACGAGAGAGAGGGGGAGGACCAAAAAAAACAGCCCGTGTATCCACGGCTGCCGCACATATCGCCCTCGCCAACACGTCCTCGGCCAGGCGCGGTAATGCAGAGCTTGGCGATGCGAAAGAGACGAGGGCTTGATCACTAAACGGTGTGGTATCGTGCATGGCGCACACACAGACACACAACCACAAAGCCTAGCACACCGCAACCACCGGCGCCGCGGCGAGCCAACCCTGCCTCGTAATAAACCGATTCATGTCGGTGCTATCACAGCTGACCATCTGCTTTTGACCGTTGAGAATATCGGGCTGAGGGAGGGAGAGAGGATGGGGAGGTGTTGCTGATGGTCAACACCGGGAAAACAACATGTTGTGTATAAGAGTGCGTGTAAGACATGTTACATACACATCATGATGTTTACCTGTTACACACTCATACACATCATGATGTTTACCTGTTACACACTCATACACGTCATGATGTTTACCTATTACACACTCATACACGTCATGATTTTTACCTGTTACACACGCATACACATCATGATGTTTACCTGTTACACACTCATACACATCATGATGTTTACCTGTTACACACTCATACACATCATGATGTTTACCTGTTACACTCATACACATCATGATGTTTACATGTTACACACTCATACACGTCATGTTCACCTGTTATATGCACAATATCATATTTTAATGATTCACCAACCTTAATTGTCACATTATCAGATTGCAGTGCAATGTTGTGTATGTGTGTCAATGTTGTGTATGTGTGTCAATGTTGTGTATGTGTGTCAATGCTGTGTATGTGTGTCAATGCTGTGTGTGTGTGCCAATGTAGTGTATGTGTGCCAATGTTGTGTATGTGTGTCAATGTTGTGTATGTGTGTCAATGTTGTGTATGTGTGTCAATGTTGTGTATGTGTGTCAATGTTGTGTTTGTGTGTCAATGTTGTGTTTGTGTGTCAATGTGTGTCAACTAAGTTATATACGAGGCAAAAAAGAATCCTGAAATTGAGTTTGACAAAATATCTTGTCAATAATTTGTTATGTGCCCCCCCCCCCCACACCCCAAAAAAACCACAACTTTTTATCATGGTGTGTTGTCATCTCTGTGTACCTCCATCTCTGTGTACCTCCATCTCTGTGTACCTCCATCTCTGTGTACCTCCATCTCTGTGTACCTCCATCTCTGTGTACCTCCATCTCTGTGTACCACCATCTCTGTGTACCTCCATCTCTGTGTACCACCATCTCTGTGTACCTCCATCTCTGTGTACCTCCATCTCTGTGTACCTCCATCTCTGTGAACCTCCATCTCTGTGTACCTCCATCTCTGTGAACCTCCATCTCTGTGAACCTCCATCTCTGTGAACCTCCATCTCTGTGTACCTCCATCTCTGTGTACCTCCATCTCTGTGTACCTCCATCTCTGTGTACCTCCATCTCTGTGTACCTCCATCTCTGTGTACCTCCATCTCTGTGTACCTCCATTTCGTTGTACCACAATCTCTGTGAACCTCCATCTCTGTGAACCTCCATTTCGTTGTACCACAATCTCTGTGAACCTCCATCTCTGTGAACCTCCATCTCTGTGAACCTCCATCTCTGTGAACCTCCATCTCTGTGAACCTCCATCTCTGTGTACCTCCATTTCGTTGTACCACAATCTCTGTGAACCTCCATTTCGTTGTACCACAATCTCTGTGAACCTCCATCTCTGTGTACCTCCATCTCTGTGTACCTCCATCTCTGTGTACCACCATCTCTGTGTACCTCCATCTCTGTGTACCTCCATCTCTGTGTACCTCCATCTCTGTGTACCTCCATCTCTGTGTACCTCCATTTCGTTGTACCACAATCTCTGTGAACCTCCATCTCTGTGAACCTCCATTTCGTTGTACCACAATCTCTGTGAACCTCCATCTCTGTGAACCTCCATCTCTGTGAACCTCCATCTCTTCGAACCTCCATCTCTGTGTACCTCCATTTCGTTGTACCACAATCTCTGTGAACCTCCATTTCGTTGTACCACAATCTCTGTGAACCTCCACCTCTGTGTACCTCCATTTCGTTGTACCACAATCTCTGTGAACCGCCATCTCTGTACCTCCATTTCCGTGTACCTCCATATCTGTGTACCACCCCATCTCGGTGTACCACCTCGATATATGTGTACCACCATCTCTGTGTACCTCCATCTCTGTGTACCACCCCATCTCTGTGTACCACCTCGATATACGTGTACCACCATCTCTGTGTACCTCCATCTCTGTGTACCCCCATCTCTGTGTACCTCCATCTCTGTGTACCACCCCATCTCTGTGTACCACCTCGATATATGTGTACCTCCATCTCTGTGAACCTCCATCTCTGTGTACCTCCATCTCTGTGAACCTCCATCTCTGTGAACCTCCATCTCTGTGTACCTCCATCTCTGTGAACCTCCATCTCTGTGTACCTCCATCTCTGTGAACCTCCATCTCTGTGAACCTCCATCTCTGTGAACCTCCATCTCTGTGAACCTCCATCTCTGTGAACCTCCATCTCTGTGAACCTTCATCTCTGTGAACCTCCATCTCTGTGAACCTCCATCTCTGTGAACCTCCATCTCTGTGTACCTCCATCTCTGTGAACCTCCATCTCTGTGAACCTCCATCTCTGTGAACCTCCATCTCTGTGAACCTCCATCTCTGTGAACCTCCATCTCTGTGAACCTCCATCTCTGTGAACCTCCATCTCTGTGAACCTCCATCTCTGTGAACCTCCATCTCTGTGAACCTCCATCTCTGTGAACCTCCATCTCTGTGAACCTCCATCTCTGTGAACCTCCATCTCTGTGAACCTCCATCTCTGTGAACCACCATCTCTGTGAACCACCATCTCTGTGAACCTCCATCTCTGTGAACCTCCATCTCTGTGAACCTCCATCTCTGTGAACCTCCATCTCTGTGAACCTCCATCTCTGTGAACCTCCATCTCTGTGTACCTCCATCTCTGTGAACCTCCATCTCTGTGAACCTCCATCTCTGTGAACCTCCATCTCTGTGAACCTCCATCTCTGTGAACCTCCATCTCTGTGAACCTCCATCTCGGTGAACCTCCATCTCTGTGAACCTCCATCTCTGTGAACCTCCATCTCTGTGAACCTCCATCTCTGTGAACCTCCATCTCTGTGAACCTCCATCTCTGTGAACCTCCATCTCTGTGAACCTCCATCTCTGTGAACCTCCATCTCTGTGTACCTCCATCTCTGTGAACCTCCATCTCTGTGAACCTCCATCTCTGTGAACCTCCATCTCTGTGAACCTCCATCTCTGTGAACCTCCATCTCTGTGAACCTCCATCTCTGTGAACCTCCATCTCTGTGAACCTCCATCTCTGTGAACCCCCATCTCTGTGTACCTCCATCTCTGTGTACCACCCCATCTCTGTGTACCACCCTAGTTAGCTTTTCAGCGACGCTATTTTGTTGACTAATCCTTACAGTGGTCCAGGGGTATTTTAGATAGATATGTCACATTATATGTATCGACGGTACGTTATACCGTACATACGAGTGGATTGATCTGTCACTGTCACATTACATATACCGTACATATGAGTCGATAGAGCTGTCAAATTATATGTACTGTAAATACCGAGGGCTGTATATGACTGTATGAGGGCTGTATATGACTGTATGAGGGCTGTATATGACTGTATGAGGGCCCTTATATGATTGTATGAGGGCTGTATATGAGTGTTTGGGGGCTGATATCACTTACGAGGGATGTATATGACTGTATGATAGATGTATATGACTGTATGAGGGCTGTATATGACTGTACAAGGCCGACACATGACTGTATGAGAGCTGTATGACTTACGAGGGCTGTATATGACGGTGTTAGGGATGTATATTACTGTATGAGGGCTGTATATGACTGCATGAGGGATGTATATGACTTACGAGGGTTGTATATGACTGTACGAGAGCTGTTCTTGACTGTACGAGGACTGTATATGACAGTACGTGAGGTGTATATGACTGTACGAGGCCGACATATGACTGTATGAGGGATGTATACGACCGTACTAGGGCTGTTTATGACTGTTTGAAGGCTGTTCATGACTACGAGGGATGTATACGACTGCACAAGGGCTGTATATGACTGTTTGAAGGCTGTCCATGACTGTACGAGGGATGTATATGACTGTACGAGGGCTGTATATGACTGTATGAGGGTTGTCCATGACTGTACGAGGGCTGTATATGACTGTATGAGGGCTGTATATGACTGTATGAGGGCTGTCCACGACTGTACGAGGGCTGTATATGACTGTTTGAAGGTTGTATATGACTGTATGAGGGCTGTCCATGACTGTACGAGGGATGTATATGACTGTTCGAGGGCTGTATATGACTGTACGAGGGCTGTATATGACTGTACGAGGGCTTTCTATGACTGTACGAGGGCTGTCCACGACTGTACGAGGGCTGTATATGACTGTTTGAAGGCTGTATATGACTGTATGAGGGATGTCCATGACTGCACGAGGGATGCTTATGACTGCAGATGTGCCACACCACAAGTTTCATTATTATTACTGTTACAGCATAACGGATGAGCCGTGACTTCCCCCCCCCCCCCACCTTGAGTGAGCGATGCAATCAATATTACCCGCAGAAGTTAGCATGCAATTCGGCCAGGGGTCGGCTACCATCATACAATCTCGACCAGGGGTCGGCTACCATCATACAATCTCGACCAGGGGTCGGCTACCATCATACAATGTCGACCAGGGGTCGTCTACTATCATACAATCTGGGCCAGGGGGCGGCTACAATCATACAATGTCGACCAGGGGTCGGCTACCATCATACAATGTCGACCAGGGGTCGGCTACGATCATGTAATGTCCACCAGGCGTTGGCTACCACCATTTTTGCTCCCAGCCAAAAACCTGAATATTTTAGACCCCATAGCCATGAGGCTAATAAGGGAGGGTTTGTGGTGGTGTGGGCGCTTTACATTGTTTCCTATGCGTCTAAGTGGGTGCGGAAGGGGGGCTGAATATGGCCCCCGCCAGGTGGAGGCACACATTCTTTGAGTATTTTGCGTTTAGATTTCAACGTATAAAATAATATTCATCTCCTCCCATCTCGGCTGAGTCTCAGACATTTGATTACACGTGTTCTGGACCTTGAGAGTGAATGAATTACGTTTCTTAGCCGACACTCTGCCGAGGGCCAAAACCATTGGACGATCTGGCTCTTTAAGGGACTTTCTTTTGATCACGTGATCCCTCGCACCAACTTCCCGTCATTAAAACAACGTTCATGGCCGGATGTTGGCACCTGCCAGAGCCAGGACATTGCAGGTCTTGACCAGGAGAAGCGTTTCACGCGCTACTTGAAGGCGGGCAAGTGAATGGTGAAATGTCGCGAGCATGTTTGATGGTAATGCGTGTAAGGAAAGATACGTTACCCCAGTGGTCGGCAAACTCATTGGTCAAAAGAGCCAAAAATCGCAGCAGGACGATAAAAAAAAATTGCGAAACAAATTTGTTTTCAAGAACCTGTCAAGAACCATATTTTTCGGAGTCAAAACCGATTTGTGGCTGACTAGCTGAGCCTCACTCGGGTCGTGAGCCGCAGTTTTCCGACCACTGTGTTACATCCAGAGCCGGTGCATGGGTCGTGAGCCGCAGTTTGCCGACCACTGTGTTACATCCAGAGCCGGTGCATGGGTCGTGAGCCGCAGTTTGCCGACCACTGTGTTACACCCAGAGCCGGTGCATGGGTCCTACAACACCTAACAGCTAAAAGGGGGGGGGGGGGGCCTTGGATAACTAAGGGTCCCAAAGTGACAAAATTTGAAACATCAACTTTAAATAACAAGGGGCCACAAACCGAATAGTGGCAGGGGGCCCTCCACGAGTCACAAACCGAATAGTGGCAGGGGGCCCTCCACGAGTCACAAACCGAATAGTGGCAGGGGGCCCTCCACGAGTCACAAACCGAATAGTGGCAGGGGGCCCTCCACGAGTCACAAACCGAATAGTGGCAGGGGGCCCTCCACGAGTCACAAACCGAATAGTGGCAGGGGGCCCTCCACGAGTCACAAACCGAATAGTGGCAGGGGGCCCTCCACGAGTCACAAACAGAATAGTAGCAGGGGGCCCTCCACGAGTCACAAACCGAATAGTGGCAGGGGGCCCTCCACGAGTCACAAACCGAATAGTGGCAGGGGGCCCTCCACGAGTCACAAACCGAATAGTGGCAGTGGGCCCTCCACGAGTCACAAACCGAATAGTGGCAGGGGACCCTCCACGAGTCACGTGACGGCCCTGGTTGCACAGCGTTATTTTCATACGACCCCTAGCTAATCCCATGTTACACCACATGAATTATGGGATTCACTTCCGGTCATTAGCAAATATCTACAGCAAAGTGAAGCTGTCACAGTATGTCAAATTATACATTACATTATACATCACATTATACACCATATTATACATCACATTATACACCATATTATACATCACATTATACATCACATTATACATCACATTATACACCACATTATACACCATATTATACATCACATTATACATCACATTATACATCACATTATACATCACATTATACATCACATTATACACCACATTATACACCATATTATACATCACATTATACATCACATTATACACCATATTATACATCACATTATACATCACATTATACACCACATTATACACCATATTATACATCACATTATACATCACATTATACATCACATTATACATCACATTATACATCACATTATACACCATATTATACATCACATTATACATCACATTATACACCACATTATACACCATATTATACATCACATTATACATCACATTATACATCACATTATACATCACATTATACACCATATTATACATCACATTATACATCACATTATACATCACATTATACATCACATTATACATCACATTATACACCATATTATACATCACATTATACATCACATTATACACCACATTATACATTACATTATACATCACATTATACACCACATTATACATCACATTATACATCACATTATACATTACATTATACATCACATTATACATCACATTATATGACGGAGCAGCTGTTCAAAAGATTATAAAAACAAAAATACTTCTTTATGGATTTCATTAAAATAGGAATTTATAGATATCAAAATAAAAGATACATCGAGTGTATCTTCCCGTCACGAGTGTATCTTCCTGTCACGAGTGTATCTTCCTGTCACGAGTGTATCTTCCTGTCAGGAGTGCATTATTGTCATGATATTGTCGAGTGTATCTTCCTGTCACGAGTGTATCTTCCTGTCACGAGTGTATCTTCCTGTCAGGAGTGCATTATTGTCATGATATGGTCGAGTGTATCTTCCTGTCATGAGTGCATTATTGTCATGATATTGTCGAGTGTATCTTCCTGTCACGAGTGTATCTTCCTGTCACGAGTGTATCTTACTGTCAGGAGTGCATTATTGTCATGATATTATTTAATGTGACAACGAAGCCGAAGGTACGGACGGGCGAAACGAACTGGAAACAAGAAAGTAGAGACACTCCACACACACACCACACACACTCCACACACACCACACACAAATATAATTATTCCTGGAAATTGCATCGCAAGAGGGATTCTCAACCCGAGTGCTGGGATACAATCAGTGAAGGAATAGATGCGACTCTTTGAAAGAATAGATGGGACTCTTTGAAGGAATAGATGCTAATCTTTGAAGGAATAGATGGGACTCTTTGAAGGAATAGATGCTAATCTTTGAAGGAATAGATGAGACTCTTTGAAGGAATAGATGCTAATCTTTGAAGGAATAGATGCTAATCTTTGAAGGAATAGATGCTAATCTTTGAAGGAATAGATGCTAATCTTTGAAGGAATAGATGGGACTCTTTGAAGGAATAGATGCGACTCTTTGACGGAATAGATGCTAATCTTTGAAGGAATAGATGGGACTCTTTGAAGGAATAGATGCGACTCTTTGAAGGAATAGATGCTAATCTTTGAAGGAATAGATGGGACTCTTTGAAGGAATAGATGCGACTCTTTGAAGGAATAGATGCTAATCTTTGAAGGAATAGATGGGACTCTTTGAAGGAATAGATGCGACTCTTTGGCGGAATAGATGCTAATCTTTGAAGGAATAGATGCTAATCTTTGAAGGAATAGATGGAACTCTTTGAATGAATAGATGCGACTCTTTGACGGAATAGATGCTAATCTTTGAAGGAATAGATGGAACTCTTTGACTGAATAGATGCTAATCTTTGAAGGAATAGATGCGACTGATTTTTGAAAACTCTACAACAACATGCGGCTATCAAAATATTTTCAGCAGATATAATTTACAATAAGACATGTCCCCATTACACGAAGGTGCTACCGACCTCTGGCCTTGACCCTCCGACAGTACAAACTAACAACCGACACAACGATTTCCAATTCAATCCTCAATCATCACATTCAATTGATAATTTACACCATGTTCCTTTCTTGAAATCAATCATCAGCGATCGATAACTCCAGCCCAGCCAGAATGATAAGATCCAAATTATGTCCCTTGGCCCTGTCAATAAACACCACACGACCGTCACATGAACACCACTAGACCGTCACATGAACACCACTAGACTGTCACATGAACACCACTAGACTGTCACATGAACACCACTAGACTGTCACATGAACACCACTAGACTGTCACATGAACACCATTCAAGGACGCGCATCGTTATACCAGTTGGCAAGATGGACTCGCCTGACTCTGCGTCACAGATTATCACAAAGACAGGGGAGGTCCGTGACACGTGGCGACTGGTCGATCCAAAAATTCAACCCCCCCCCCCCCAAACCCACTGTGGCAATTACATCACTTCAACCACCACTAATCTACAACCTGCTTGTGTCACTTGTACAATGTAGCCAACCCACTGTGACAATTAGATCACTTCAACCACTACTAATCTACAACGTGCTTGTATCACTTGTACAATGTAGCCAACCCACTGTGACAATTGCATCACTTCAACCACTACTAATCTACAACGTGCTTGTATCACTTGTACAATGTAGCCAACCCACTGTGACAATTGCATCACTTCAACCACCACTAATCTACAACGTCCTTGTGTCACTTGTAAATTGTAGCCGCTTTCCGTATTGTGTCAAGTAACTATCTCAGACATCAGATTTCTGACCCTCGCTTGTGAGCGGGCGGGGTGCAGCGCGTCTGCGTGGCCTCGGGGGGGCCTCGTAATATCACGTGGTGTTCATCCACCCAATCATGTCTGTGTGGAAACACGAGACAGCTGTCCGTTTGTTGCTATTAACGTTGTTTATGAATTGACCTTTTTCGTCCTTCAAACATTACACCACTCCTAAACTTTTGTTTAGATGGAATTAGTCACATTGTTTAGTCAAGAGAAAACACAAAAAGTGGTGGTTGGTGGGAAGGGGGGGGGGGGGGGTATCAGGTCCTTTCCGCTCACTAGTGGAATCTGCCACCATCACAGAAGCAAAAAAACGAAGCAATAAACCGGTTGAGTTATCTGTCACGAGTTACTTGGACAGTTGAGTTGCCTGTCACGAGTTACTTTGACAGTTTAGCTGTCTGTCATGAGTTACTTGGACAGTTGAGTTGTCTGTCACAAGTTACTTGGACAGTTGAGTTGTCTGTCACGAGTTACTTGGACAGTTGAGTTGTCTGTCACAAGTTACTTGGACAGTTGAGTTGTCTGTCACAAGTTACTTGGACAGTTGAGTTGTCTGTCACGATTTACTTGGACAGTTGAGTTATCTGTCACGAGTTGCTTGGACAGTTGAGTTGTCTGTCACGAGTTGCTTGCTTTGACAGTTGAGCTGTCTGTCATGAGTTACTTGGACAGTTGAGTTGTCTGTCACGAGTTACTTGGACAGTTGAGTTGTATGTCACGAGTTGCTTGGACAGTTGAGTTTCCTGTCACGAGTTGCTTGCTTTGACAGTTGAGCTGTCTGTCATGAGTTACTTGGACAGTTGAGTTGTCTGTCACAAGTTACTTGGACAGTTGAGTTGTCTGTCACGAGTTACTTGGACGGTTGAGTAATATGTCACGAGTGACTTGGAAAGTTAAGTTGTCTGTCACGCGTTGCTTTGGCGGTTAAGTAATATTTGTCACGAGTTACTTGGCCAGTTGAGTTGTCTGTCACGAGTTACTTGGCCAGTTGAGCTGTCTGTCACGAGTTACTTGGCCAGTTGAGTTGTCTGTCACGAGTTACTTGGCCAGTTGAGTTGTCTGTCACGAGTTACTTGGCCAGTTGAGTTGTCTGTCACGAGTTACTTGGCCAGTTGAGTTGTCTGTCACGAGTTACTTGGCCAGTTGAGTTGTCTGTCACGAGTTACTTGGCCAGTTGAGTTGTCTGTCACGAGTTACTTGGCCAGTTGAGTTGTCTGTCACGAGTTACTTGGCCAGTTGAGTTGTCTGTCACGAGTTACTTGGCCAGTTGAGTTGTCTGTCACGAGTTACTTGGCCAGTTGAGTTGTCTGTCCCTGCAAGACGCACGTAAAAGACGATTTCACCGCCACACTGATCTATATTGCATTCTGCGCCCAACTGTCTCAACATCCACTTTAATGTACATCCATTAGTTCAGTTGAAATCTTGGGCTGAAATTATTGATCCTGAACATAACAGTAGTGCGCAAATGGGAAAATATATGTTATCAGAACGGTACACTTAGATCACTAATGCACAAACGGTCTAATTATTGACGATTGTATGAAAAGTGCAGTCAAACATAGTGATAGTTCCCATCATAGTGATAGTTCCCATCATAGTGATAGTTCCCATCATAGTGATACTTCCCATCATAGTGATAGTTCCCATCATAGTGATAGTTCCCATCATAGTGATAGTTCCCATCATAGTGATAGCCCCCATCATAGTGATAGCCCCCATCATAGTGATAGCCCCCATCATAGTGATAGCCCCCATCATAGTGATAGCCCCCATCATAGTGATAGCCCCCAACATAGTGATACTTCCCATCATAGTGATAGTTCCCATCATAGTGATAGTTCCCATCATATTGATAGCCCCCATCATAGTGATACTTCTCATCATAGTGATAGTTCCCATCATAGTGATAGCCCCCATCATAGTGATACTTCTCATCATAGTGATAGTACCCATCATATTGATAGCCCCCATCATAGTGATACTTCTCATCATAGTGATAGTTCCCATCATAGTGATAGTTCCCATCATAGTGATAGTTCCCATCATAGTGATAGCCCCCATCACAGTGATAGCCCCCATCATAGTGATAGCCCCCATCATAGTGATAGTTCCCATCATAGTGATAGTTCCCATCATAGTGATAGTTCCCATCATAGTGATAGCCCCCATCATAGTGATACTTCCCATCATAGTGATAGCCCCCATCATAGTGATAGCCCCCATCATAGTGATAGCTTCCATCATAGTGATAGTTCCCATCATAGTGATAGTTCCCATCATAGTGATAGTTCCCATCATAGTGATAGTTCCCATCATAGTGATAGTTCCCATCATAGTGATAGCCCCCATCATAGTGATAGCCCCCATCATAGTGATAGTTCCCATCATAGTGATAGTCCCCATCATAGTGATAGTTCCCATCATAGTGAAAGCCCCCATCATAGTGATAGCCCCCATCATAGTGATAGTTCCCATCATAGTGATAGTTCCCATCATAGTGATAGTTCCCATCATAGTGATAGTTCCCATCATAGTGATAGTTTCCATCATAGTGATAGTTTCCATCATAGTGATAGTTCCCATCATAGTGATAGTTCCCATCATAGTGATAGTTCCCATCATAGTGATAGTTTCCATCATAGTGATAGTTCCCACCATAGTGATAGTTCCCATCATAGTGATAGTTCCCATCATAGTGATAGTTCCCATCATAGTGATAGTTCCCATCATAGTGATAGTGCCCATCATTTAGCAATAGCCCCCCATCAGTGATAGTTCCCATCATAGTGATAGGATAATCTCATAGCCTTGAGGATAATCTCATAGCCTTGGGGATAATCTCATAGTCTTGAGGATAATCTCATAGCCTTGGGGATAATCTCATAACCTTGGGGATAATCTCATAGCCTTGGGGATAATCTCATAGCCTTGAGGATAATCTCATAGCCTTGGGGATAATCTCACAGCCTTGAGGATAATCTCATAGTCTTGGGGATACTCTCATAGCCTTTGGGATAATCTCATAGCCTTGGGGATAATCTCATAGCCCTGGGGATAATCTCATAGCCTTGGGGATAATCTCATAGCCTTGGGGATAATCTCATAGCCTTGGGGATAATCTCATAGTCTTGGGGAAGGATGGTACGGCAGAAGTGGGTACGACGGAAGAGGATATGCTGGAGGATGTTGTTTTGTGTAGAAAGTCGAAACATATCCCAAGTGTAGAGTTGACGTTTCGATTTTTGAAACCATTTAAAATGTCGTATTCTATAAATAGATCTCGTTGAGTGGCTAGTAGCAGAAATAGAAATATGTCGGTTACAGCAAAAAAGGTGGGGTTAGGAGAGATGGTCCAAAATATGGAGGGGAAACGGAGGAGAGAGGTAACGGGGGGGGGGAGGGAATGAGAGGAGTCACAGGAACAGAGAAGTCACAGGAGGATATGGGTCACGGGAGGATAGGGGTCACGGGAGGTGAAGAGTGAGAAGAGAGAAGTAACGGGAGGGAAGGGTTCAAAATGGAGTGGACCCACTGGGAGGGGGGTTACAGGTGAAGAGGGACCGGGGGCAAGAGGGGGGAAGTTGGTCAAGGGGAGGGGGGGTTCTTATCAATCTGTTTTCCAGGGGCAAATAAGAGGGGAGAAAATAGGGGAGACACATCAGTGGCGTGGATATGAATTAATGCTAACTATATGTATCATCTGGAGAACAATATATACAAA
Organism: Omphiscola glabra; assembly: GCA_964017045.1. Classification (NCBI taxonomy): domain Eukaryota; kingdom Metazoa; phylum Mollusca; class Gastropoda; family Lymnaeidae; genus Omphiscola; species Omphiscola glabra. Next base: position 515,109 of record OZ024806.1, on the reverse strand, counting down.
ATTCAATTACAAGTGGGGTCCATATAGATACAGCCTTAGAACCGCTGTTGAAAAATGTTGTCTACTTTGCTGGACTATGAAGAGCCACCCGGGGGGCTGCTGATTAGGGCGGGAAATGGCCACCTTGTTATGAGCAGGATTGGGACGTTCATTGACAATGGCATTGACGTCATTGGCATAATTGTAGCCTTGTGCAGACATCAGGGGAAAGAACCCTCGCCAAGCTGTCGACAAGGATGACAGAGGACAGAAATAAATGATGTGAAATTATGAAGTTATTGACAAGTTAATGTTACGTAAAGCCTCTCTCGTCTCGTCTTACGGGGGGTGGGGGGGAGAAGAGAAAAGTGGGGGGGGGGTCTCCATGCTCGTGAATGATCTGCGATCCATGAGGACAGGATAGGTGTTGGTGTTTTGATATGGTATCTGTAAAGTAATTGGACTGGCTGAATGCATGACATGATCGGTGTTGAGAACCCTTGTTACACTTGTCTTAATAAATGCAACACTCGTGTCCGTCTCACTGTGGCCAGGTCAAAACACAATTAGTGGCGAGGTCCGGCCGTCAATTGTGGGCGCTAAATATAGACATGACGTCATGATACCATTGTTGTATACCCCAGTGACAATCCATGATTTTTTTAAGAGGTGGGGGGGCAATTCATTACATGGTATGACATCTCTCATTGTTCACAAGAGTATGACATCTCTCATTGTTCACAAGAGTATGACATCTCTCATTGTTCACAAGAGTATGACATCTCTCATTGTTCACAAGAGTATGATAACTCTCATTGTTCACAAGAGTATGACATCTCTCATTGTTCACAAGAGTATGACATCTCTCATTGTTCACAAGAGTATGACATCTCTCATTGTTCACAAGTGTACGATCTCTCTCACTGTCCACGAGAGTATGATATCTCTCACTGTCAACGAGTGTACGATCTCTCTCACTGTCCACGAGAGTATGATATCTCTCACTGTCCACAAGAGTATGATCTCTCTCACTGTCCACAAGAGTATGATATCTCTCATTGTCCACGAGAGTATGATATCTCTCACTGTCCACAAGAGTATAATATCTCTCATTGTCCACGAGAGTATGATATCTCTAACTGTCCACGAGAGTATGATATCTCTCACTGTCCACGAGAGTGTGATATCTCTCACTGTCCACGAGAGCATGATATCTCTCACTGTCCACGAGAGTATATCTCTCACTGTCCACGAGAGTATGATATCTCTCACTGTCCACGAGAGTATGATATCTCTCACCGTCCACGAGAGTATGATCTCTCTCACTGTCCACGAGAGTATAATATCTCTCACTGTCCACGAGAGTACGATCTCTCTCACTGTCCACGAGAGTATGATATCTCTCACTGTCCACGAGAGTATGATCTCTCTCACTGTCCACGAGAGTATAATATCTCTCACTGTCCACGAGAGTATGATCTCTCTCACTGTCCACGAGAGTATAATATCTCTCACAGTCCACGAGAGTACGATCTCTCTCACTGTCCACGAGAGTATGATATCTCTCACTGTCCAGGAGAGTATGATCTCTCTCACTGTCCACAAGAGTATGATATCTCTCATTGTCCACGAGAGTATGATATCTCTCACTGTCCACAAGAGTATAATATCTCTCATTGTCCACGAGAGTATGATATCTCTAACTGTCCACGAGAGTATGATATCTCTCACTGTCCACGAGAGTGTGATATCTCTCACTGTCCACGAGAGTATGATATCTCTCACTGTCCACGAGAGTATATCTCTCACTGTCCACGAGAGTATGATATCTCTCACTGTCCACGAGAGTATGATATCTCTCACCGTCCACGAGAGTATGATCTCTCTCACTGTCCACGAGAGTATGATCTCTCTCACTGTCCACGAGAGTATAATATCTCTCACTGTCCACGAGAGTATGATCTCTCTCACTGTCCACGAGAGTATAATATCTCTCACTGTCCACGAGAGTACGATCTCTCTCACTGTCCACGAGAGTATGATATCTCTCACTGTCCAGGAGAGTATGATCTCTCTCACTGTCCACGAGAGTATAATATCTCTCACTGTCCACGAGAGTATGATCTCTCTCACTGTCCACGAGGATCTCTCTCACTGTCCACGAGAGTTGATTTAATCAGACAGCAATCCTATAAAACCAAAATGAAGTCATGTGCAGGTTATAACACCGAGGAATACCCGAGGTTTATTTTTAGACACGATGTCACTGTAGATAATCACGTGACTATCTGAGCTCAGCTGTAACTTTATGCATGTCATTTACATAATACGTCATGTAGAGTTCAGATTGTAACATTTTCCAGTTGTATCTGTCATCAACACAGTTGATCCATGAAGTCGATTAATGTGATGTTGTTCTCTGAGTGGCTTTCATTGCTCTCATAAACCACCTTGGACACGTGATATTATGAGTGGCTTCCATTGCTCTCATAAACCACCTTGGACACGTGATATTATGAGTGGCTTCCATTGCTCTCATAAACCACCTTGGACACGTGATATTATGAGTGGCTTTCATTGCTCTCATAAACCACCTTGGACACAGGTGATATAATGGCTTTCATTGCTCTTATAAACCACCTTGGACACAGGTGATATAATGGCTTTCATTGCTCTTATAAACCACCTTGGACACAGATGATATAATGGCTTTCATTGCTCTTATAAACCACCTTGGACACAGGTGATATAATGGCTTTCATTGCTCTTAAAAACCACCTTGGACACAGATGATATAATGGCTTTCATTGCTCTTAAAAACCACCTTGGACACAGATGATATAATGGCTTTCATTGCTCTTATAAACCACCTTGGACACAGGTGATATTTAGAATGGCTTTCATTGCTCTTATAAACCACCTTGGACACAGGTGATATTTAGAATGACTTTCATTGCTCTTATAAACCACCTTGGACACAGGTGATATTTAGAATGGCTTTCATTGCTCTCATAAACCACCTTGGACACAGGTGATATTTAGAATGGCTTTCATTGCTCTTATAAACCACCTTGGACACAGGTGATATTTAGAATGGCTTTCATTGCTCTTATAAACCACCTTGGACACAGGTGATATTTAGAATGGCTTTCATTGCTCTCATAAACCACCTTGGACACAGGTGATATTTTGAGTGGCTTTCATTGCTCTTATGAAGAGGTGGATTGTGGGATATGAGATGGAAATGAAACACGTGATGAAGGATTGAGTGACCAAGGGTAAAAGGTAAAAGAGGAGAAGATAGAAGAGGAGGAGATAGAAGTCCCAAGAGAAATGGTTAGATAGAATCGATTGACGGAGTCGCGGACCCACGTGACGAGCACAGTGGCGAGGACAATTATTGCTGAATCGTTTGGCCACGGTCATGGCCAGCAACAGTGATAACTCTAGAAATCTGCACAGGCCATTGACCGCCTACTACCTGGGACCAATCAGAATCGCATTTCATCCTAAACATTAGTTCCCGGGCGAGTGGATTGGGGTGGCGAGGGGCGCTGATCGGGGGGGGAAATGGTGGGGGGGGGTTGCTTGGCCTTGGTGAGAGGCTTATCAGATGGCAAGCTCGTGGGTATGAGGGGATATTTGTGTAATGGATGTCTTCAACAGACGAGCATTGACCGCGAGGGTGATTCATGCATGGCCACATAATGGTACTGGTTCTAAACAATGGTCTCTAGTACAAGGCAATCATCATAGTACTGGTTCTAAACAGTGGTCTAATACAAGGCAATCACCATGGTACTGGTTCTAAGCAGTGGTCTAATACAAGACAATCGACATGGTACTGGTTCTAAGCAGTGGTCTCTCATAGAAGGCTTGCAAGCTAGGTCACTTAATTGTATGGAACATTCACACAAGTATGTTGAACACAAAAGTTTGTGTACTACAGAAATTTGTGTACTACAGAAGTATTAGGACCACTGAATTGTGAGGACCACTGAAGTGGGAGGACCACCGATGATACTGTAACACTGCAGTATTTGAAACGTTCATTGATATCGATTGTAGCTAAGTGGGTGCTGAGAAGCATTTCAGATACGCCGCTGATATAGTTCTAAAAATAGAACATTATTTACGAGATAATCACGTGATGGGGAGCACGCGCGTTTCATTTCATTTGTCGTTGAATGGTAACAAGAGAAATGCCACTGACACCTGACCACTGACAACCTGTCCACTGACAACTGACCACCGACAACTGATCACAGACCACTGACACTGACCACTGACAATCGATTACTGACAACTGTCCACTGACAACTGTCCACTGACAACTGACCACTGTTCACTGACAACCGACCACTGACCACTGAAAACTGTCCACTGACCACTGACAACTGTCCTCTGACAACTGACAGTTGTCAACAAACATAAAACATAATATGTTGTTATCCTACCAAAACTAACTGCTAGGATGGTACAGGAGCTTGTACACAATCAGATCTGTGTACATGTGGACGACACACGGGTACACAGAGATACACATACACACAGGTACACACACAGGTACACATATGTACACACACATGTACACACACATGTATTCACAGACACACACGGGTACACAAACAAGTACACACACATGTACACACATGTACACAGAATACAGTTACCGTATCAGTCCATTAAAAGCTGGCTGATAAAATAAATGAAATAAAATTCCACAAACGGTTTAGGGTAAAGAAGCACACAACAAGCTTAGACTTGGGGCGCCGGGCTAGTTGCGGTCTAGGGGCGCTGGTTATTAATGCCGTCGGGGCGCCGGGCTAGTAGTGCCTTCGCAGCGCCGGCTAGTAGTGACCTTGGGGCGCCGGGCTATTTGAAGCCTCGGGGCGCCGGGCTATTTGAAGCCTCGGGGCGCCGGGCCAGGTGAGCCTCCATTACGCACAAGTGCACTCAGAAGCCACAACCGTCGCACGCGGAGCCAGAGGTGGAGGGCTGGCCAATAACGATAGGACAGTACCAACATTCCAGTGCTGAATGTTCAAATGTTTTGGGTCGTCAGACGCCTAGATGGAGGCTGCTTTGACTTGAAGTGGACAGTTATTGTGTTATAGAGTGGAGAAAAAAAAAAGGGGGGGGGGGGGGAAAGACAGCAATGTTATATAACTTTTGAAAAATTTTATTTTTTATTTTGTAACAATTATTATTTTTGTTACATTTCTGCTTTTCAAATTTTCGAAATTAGCCTACATTGTTAAAAACTATTTTTTTGTTTACAATAGTTTGGAATTTTTTGTTAAAACATTTTAGGCTTTTTATTTGAATTTGGAAATGTGTTTGTTTCGTTTGTTTCGGTTGTTTAATGAACTTTTTTTAGTTCCATTGGGGGGTGGGGGTGCTAGAAATTGAAATTTTATACATCGTTATTAGGGGTAAGGGTGGCTAAAATATCACATTTTTGTGTTATAAAATATCGGAATGGCCTCTGAGGACCAATGGCTATTGTCTTGGACTGGACCACATATCACTGAACGTTATCAACCACCCCTACCCCTTTGGCTTTATATAAATTTTAATGTGATAGGTAACTTTATTATCATCGGTTGCTGGTTGACCCTTGCCACCCCCCCCCCCACCCGTGTACCCCTTCACTTGACCGACACACAATCCTCGACTACGTTGAGATTATGACATCCGAGATACCGGTACAGTAGCCAGTAAACAGCAGGACCTGGTTGGCGGAATGGTGTTGGTGGGTTGGTGATGGTGGTCTGGTGTTGGTGGTCTGGTGTTGGTGGACTGGTGTTGGTGGACTGGTGTTGGTGTACTAATGTTGGCGGTGGTCTGGTGTTGGTGGACTGGAGTTGGTGGACTGGTGCTGGTTGACTGGTGTTGGTGGATTGGTGTTGGTGTACTAGTGTTGGCGGGGGTCTGGTGTTGGTAGATTGGTGTTGGCGGACTGGTGGTCTGGTGTTGGTGGTCTGGTTTTGTTTGTCTGGTGTTGGTGGCCTGGTCTTGGTGAGTTGGTGGACTGGTTTTGGTGAGTTGGTGGTCTGGTGTTGGTGGTCTGGTGTTGGTGGTCTGGTGTTGGTGGTCTGGTGTTGGTGGTCTGGTGGTCTGGTGTTGATGGTCTGGTGTTGGTGGTCTGGTGTTGGTGGTCTGGTGTTGGTGGTCTGGTCTTGGTGGTCTGGTGTTGATGGTCTGGTGTTGGTGGTCTGGTGTTGGGGGTCTGGTGTTGGTGGTCTGGTGTTTGTGGGTTGGTTGTCTGGTGTTGATGGTCTGGTGTTGGTGGTCTGGTGTTGGTGGTCTGGTGTTGGTGGTCTGGTGTTTGTGGGTTGGTGGTCTGGTGTTGATGGTCTGGTGTTGATGGTCTGGTGTTGATGGTCTGGTGTTGGTGGTCTGGTGTTAGTGGTCTGGTGTTGGTGGTCTGGTGTTGGTGGTCTGGTGTTAGTGGTCTGGTGTTGGTGGTCTGGTGTTGGTGGTCTGGTGTTAGTGGTCTGGTGTTTGTGGGTTGGTGGTCTGGTGGGGTGCATTGGAGGGGAGGGCATGAGGAGCTTGGTACTAGCTCGACGTCCCGCTGACGTCATTTCCTATAACTATAAACGAGTGTACACGGACACAATCTACGAATCATTTAGCTGATGTAACAATACAGACAGGTGTAACAATACAGACAGGTCTAGCAATACAGACAGGTGTAACAATACAGACAGGTGTAACAATACAGACAGGTGTAACAATACAGACAGGTGTAACAATACAGACAGGTGTAACAATACGGTAACTCATCTAAGAGAAGGCAAACTTGAATTCAAACCCGGAGCCAGAATGATCAATAAATTGATCGTGGGCCCTCAAACATAAGAAGAAGAATACAGACAGGTGTAACAATACAGACAGGTGTAACAATACAGACAGGTGTAACAATACAGACAGGTGTAACAATACGGTAACTCATCTAAGAGAAGTCAAACTTGAATTCAAACCCGGAGCCAGAATGATCAATAAATTAATCGTGGGTCCTCAAACATAAGAAGAAGAATACAGACAGGTGTAACAATACAGACAGGTGTAACAATACAGACAGTGATCTAACCTAAGACTTATTCCAATAGCCCTCATATGTTAGAAAGCAGACATTTGGGTTTCATTATTACAAGCAGGGAAGATTTCAAGGACGGGTGAAAGTTGCAGACGATATTAAATCGTATAATGTAATCATGACATAATTCTCTGTTAGGGCAGTGATGCTCAAAATGTACGAGCCAAATGTTACAAAATTGAACAACGATGTACCAGCCAAATGTTACAAAATTGAACAACGATGTACCAGACATTTTAACATTCTTGGTAATTAAATTCATTTCAAAATGTCCATTACTGGGTCATACTGTTATTCTTATAAAGTACGTTACTTGTATGCATGTTTTTTGCCAATGTTGAGCCCCACCCACCCCATTGCTCTATATTACATTTTTGTTATAGGATTTATTTATACGAAGAACTTTGTTTTTTGGGGTTGTTTACTTCGTCATGGACTCCATAGAGAACCGCTGGTCTAGAATAGGGTGGCAAAATTTGACATATCACATGAAGCTACTTCCCTAGGGCCCAGTCTGTGTGTAT